>CM077882.1:37404962-38809462 GCA_039720435.1 Amazona ochrocephala
TACAGTATGCTAGGAGCGCTGATCATTCTGCTCGAAAAGGGAAACAAAAGTCAGGGAAATAGGTTGAAATTGTATGTGGTGACCATCTGCTGAGATCTTTCTGTGTATTTGTTGGGAACTATTTCAGTAGTTCTGACAGCCTGCCTGAAGGGATCAAAACACCCTGAACAACACAGGTATCAGCAATGGTAGCAGAGAACAATGCTCTTAGGCTCTTAAGTTATCTGAAACTGTATTCCAGGAAGAATGCTTTTTCTCAGTTTCCTTGATAACAAACCCTTTCAATCAGGGCTTCTACCACAATACACTTCTGACATGCTTTTGAGGTAGATATGTACTCTTCTTTCAGAGAAAGGAAAGCAAATGCAGAGAGCTCAAGTGTTTTGCCAAAGGCTGGATGGTGAATCAGTGCCAAGCCAGAGGATGAATCCAGAGTAGCTGACTCAATTCACTTACTCTGACGAGATGGTGCTCTCTCTGATGGATGCAGTGTTTTCAGCTACTGCTTACATCTTAAAATAGGCAGTGAATGAAGTATTTTAAATAGTGTAGTGCCACCTTATTTCTTCAGTGTCATGACCTATTCCTATTTGCCTAAGAGCACTTCTGTTGCCTTCAGCATTTTTCTTGAAGCTAATTTATTTTCCTTTTTCTTTTTTTTTTTCTTTTGTTTTTTCCTTTAAGCTAGGATTGCAGGCAATGAGAATGAAAAGAAGCTCATAAAACCATCTGCTCAATCTAGACAGATGTTCGATCAGTCCTCTGTTTAAAAAAGCTTCTAAAAATGAATATTCCACAACTTCCTTATAAAAACCTTTCCAATGTTGATTCACCTTTAGAAATTTTTTTCCTGAAATCTCCATTACTTCTAATTAAGCTCATAATTCTTGTCATGTCTATCTTGCAACTCATGTCCTTTGCCACACACTTTTACATATTTTAATACTGCTGCCATGTTCAGACCAAAGCTTCTAGGCTAAGGAGCAGATTATTTCATCTTTCTTCTGGTTTCTGTTTTCTAGCTCTTTGATTGTTCTTGGTGCTGTCTCCTTGACAGTTGCCAGCTGTTTCCCCTGTAACTTCAGAGGCTCTGCAGCGCAGTGCTTCAGAGAAAGATTTATCAACATTGAATACATTGCATAGGAGACAATACTACACCTCTGGTTTGTATTTGGGTGATAAACTATATCTGTATTTATACACCTTGGTTAATTGTTCCCCACTTTAACATGAGCACAAGTTTTCTGACTGGTGTATATCCTGTGCTATCCTTTTATCTCTAGGTCCTCATCTTCACAGCTACTGCCTGGCTGATCACTCCCTGCTCTGCATTCAAGCAGGTTTATTCTAACCTACTGTAGAAACTTATGTTTATCCTTATTGGATTGCACCTCCTGTATTTTGAATTATTTTTCCTAATTTTCAATTTAAAAATAAATTTGATGTGGTTTTGGGGTTTATTGCAAGCTCCCAATTTGATGTTTCCTGAAGATATAACCAGCCCACCTTTTTACTGAATCATCCAGGTCCTAAAGAAATTAATTATTAATACCAAAAGCAGGGCAAGCATACTTAACAGTCTTCTGCTTTCATTGTTAACTATTGCTTATTATTCTCACTATACGGTTTTTCAAGTTTTTTGTGCCATTGTGTAGTCTGCATTTCCCTGTGGCATGTGAGACTCTGCTGAAGGTATAACATATTCTGTTTCTACACTAATCAACAATTAATGGAGAAAACAGGCTGGTTTAGGCACAGTGTGGTTTTGACAAATCTAGTTGTTTTGTTACTCACCCTCTCATTATCTTCCAAGCACTTACAGTTTGAATATTCTTCCTTTCTTTTCCACCACTTGAATACTGAAGCTGATAATGTCACATAAAAGTAACAAGGAGAATCATGATCCTGTGCTTCCCTCTCTGCTCACCAAGTCACTGACTTGGACACATAATTTGTTTGCAGTCCTCAGTTAACTGTCTGCAGTAACAGGATAGTTATTATTGCAGGGGGAATATCAGAGTCAGGAACTTCTGATAAAGAATCCGTGGGTTGGCTTGGCAATGAGGGAGTAAAGGGAGAAATTCTACTTCCTATAAAGCATTACAGAGTTGCCAAATAGTTTCTTGGAATCTGTTATAGGTATGATGCTGTGTTAGAGGGTACAAGCCCTGGACCTGCTCTTTTATTAAAAGGGATGGGTGCTTAGATTAATAAGAAAAGGCTTCTGATAGAATGGAGGAGCAAGTGCTTGAACAATTCCAAACAAAAAAAGGACTCATTAAAATAAATGCTGCAGAACAGAACCAGAAAGTAAGTAATTTTTTGATACATATTTATATAGCTCAATGATTAAATGAATTTACTGTATAAAACAGCAGCTGAGTTCATACAATATGAGAGCACAAATTTGGAATTGACTCTGTGTTTCTTCTATGTTTCCCTAATCTGCTAGAATTAATTCTGTGCACCCATACACTGGATATAGTGAAACAAATAAATGGGACTTATTTAGTCTTCCAAAAATTCCTTGTGAGAGCTGATAAGGAAACAAAGCTGTCAGCTAGTAAGCGGTTAACATCTGTCATTTATTTGAAACTGGCAAAGGACAGAAGACTGAAAAGAAATAAATGCCTGATTTTCAGATTAATAGAAAAATGGCAAAAGGTTAATAGAAGGGTGGCTCAAACTTCTGTTTGAGGACCACTGTTATTTAATCAGTGATGTGAAAAAGGGACTAGGCAGTGAAGTTGCAAGATTTACAGATAATAAATTATTTATGGGAGTCAGTGTGAGAGAAGACCATGAGGAATTTCAGGGGCACCTAATAAAGGAGGCTGTATTGACAGCAGAACATCATATGCAAGCCTTTGTTGACAAATACAAAGTAATGCCTATTGCAGGGAATAATTTGACTTGCTCATACACATTACTGGGTTCTAAATTGACTGTAACCAGAGAAAAAAACAAAAACAAAACAAACCTAGGGGATATTGCCAGCAGCTCAGTAAAAACATCTGCTCATTGCACAGCAGAGGTCAAAAAGTAAATACTACACTGTGATACAAAAATAATGGGCTAGAAAATTCTACTGATGTTGGCATTATATAAAACAGTGGTACATCCTTACCAAGGATGTGGCATTCATTTCTGCTCATAGTATCATGAAATAGTGCAACTAAAGAAAGTTCAAAAAACAGCTGCTGCTGTTGACAAGAGACACGAGTAAATTGCAGCAGGAAATACTTAGGAGGCTGTGGCTGTTGCAGACAAAAACAGGCAGGCGTGGGGAAACTTCCTGAATGATCTGGGGAGGAAATACTGAATGTTCTTATTTGGCTTTTCCAAAACTGCAAGAAAAGGAGGATTTCAGTGGATTTGAAAGGTGATCATTTGAAGATGATAGAAGAAAATATGTTGTATTCAAAAGATAATTAACCTGTAAAACTAATTACAAAAAGAGCCCAAACCAAAGAGTTTATCAGTGCTCAAAAGAGGATTAAACAAGTGTATGTTAATGAGAAAATCCTCGGTAGTATTTTGTAGGATTCCTAAAAGAGATTTTAATTTGTTTTAAGGCACTAACAGAAACACTGTGGAATTATAGAAAATCAGTAGCTGTGGTTCATGTTGTTGCATGAAATGGTGGGTATAGGCTGCTGTTTCTGAAGACAGCTGCTTGCGTTCACTCTGGGGAGTACATAGTATTGGTCTAGATAGATGGATCACTTGTCTGATCTGATCGGGTAATTGCTGTCTCCTTAAGGATAACATGAAATGTGGTGAATGAAAATTTCTAAAGCAAATTGCAAGTTCAGATTAAAGGGTTCATTTTGGCTTGCCTTTTCAGATGGAAGTATCTGTTGCTTAGAATCTGAACTCATCAAGTCAGAGGACCTTTCTTATCTCTTGAGGGATGTTAATGTAGCATATATCAGTAATGGTAATATACCAGAGTATAATTACTGTTTTAGGGAGAGGATAGAATCCATCCCATTGTCCCTTAGAATACAAGAATTTATTGTATAATAGATAACAAATCTTTGTGTAATTCATCACCTATTTGAGGAAAAAAAAAAAAAAACACCCGAAAAAACAAAAACGAAAACAAACAAAACCAAAAAACACCACAAAATCCGACAACAGAAAAATCCCACACATTTTAATGTTTTGAGCCTGGGAACACCGATCAACATGTGCACATAGCTGAAGAAAGAAGTCCACTAATCAGTAAGATCAGATCTACAATGTATGCTAAAGAAAAGGATTAGCTGGTACAACTATTTTCACTGTTATTAGATCACTGATGTGATCAAACAGTGAAATACACAGCAGATGAATAATTAAATCCAGATGTCATTTCCATTGTTGACAAGTATGAAAGAAAAGACCGCAAACTCATTAAAAGATCACTTACTTAGCAGGTTTCATTTTTTCCCCTCAAAGTATGCTGCAAAAACCCTTCCATGGAATAATCCAGTTTACAGATGTATAAAAAATCAAACCAGCTTGCTGTTTAAAACCCAATAGTACAAAGTCTCCTTGTGTTAAGAACACTGGACACAACTAGCTTCACAATTTAGTTTTCTTAAGAAGAAATAATGTAGTTATCATTAAACTCCTTGGGAAACTAGCTTTAATAATATTTTTTGGTTATCAGGGGTATTGTTTTTCCTTCAGGCAGAGCTGAGAAAATATGAAGTTAAAACCATCATTGAGTGTGATAATGAAGTCAGTCCATTCCAGTTCAACACTACAGCAATTCTTTATCACTCCAAATGGGCTGTGGGGCTGAAAGCTCTGTTTCTAGTTGTCGGAGTTGCTGAGTTCACAGATAGCTATCATTTTTGGAACATACTTTACTGCATGTGGAAAATCAAGAATATAAAAAGTACCCCAGATATCTTCAAAACTGAAGAGACTGGTTTGAAAAGAATTTCTGCAGAATTGCATTGCCTTTCTAAGCTTCTGCCCACCTATGATTTTCATTCAGATGGGGAACTGACTATTTAAATTTATACTTAAACTTACATGCCTGCCTTTCATTTATATTTATACCTTACACACATGCATCCCACATTCCTGCTCAGTTATTCTTGTTCACATAAATGTGTAAACTCTTAATTCACTGGTGCCATCAGAGTTTATCCATACACATACTCAAAATACATATTTTTTTCATGCTCCTTCACTATTCACACGTATATAGACACAGGCAGACAAAATTATATTAGATACAGAGTATGTAAATACAAATTCTAATATCCTCTCAAAAAGAATATAAAAAAGTAAGCATCACATAGAAGTAGATGTAATTACAAAGTCATCAACAAAGCTAAAGCTTCACTGGGTTCTTCTCTAAATCACTTATTTAATATTCATTGACTTGCAGTCAGTTACAGCTGGGCTTCAGCATATCAAACATCTACAACCTTGAATGCTTTAAAATCCATTCCCACTTTCTAATAATCCCTCTGTGCATTACTGGGCTGATACTTTCATATATAATGCACACACACCCTGGTACCAACAAGCAGCTGCTTCTGATGGTATGAAAATGAAATCTGTAGCCATGTTGTTTCCTGTTACACCTTTTGAAGCAAATTCTTTTCTTCTCCTGGGACACATAATAAGCTTGCAGTAACTGTTGAGAGCTCAAAAGTTATGGCGTCCTGAGCTTGCAGGTCACACATCTTGAAGTGATGTTCTACTGTACCACTAAGGACAATGGTCTTGACAGTTCTGATAAAACTAGGTAATGATCATTTGGGGCACCTTATGTATTGGAAACTCTGAAACAATTTTTTCTTAAGAAATATCCAGCAAAGTCCCTCTATAACTGTCAAAGGAACAGAGCATTTAACTTTCCGAAGTGTCTGTTACAGAGACCACACAGAACTGCCTGAATCTTAAAGCATGAAGTACTTCCACAAAGCCACAAGCTGCTAAAGGGAACAGTGATGTTCCAGAGATGTTCCAGTGTGAGCCATATGAATCACACTGACAAAAAATTAAAAACTTAAGTAGCCATAGGAATAATTATATCTACTCCTGAATCTAGTGGAAATGGAGATGCTTAAAGACAGCTTATTATGCTGAAGATGATTTTCGGAACACGAGGCTTTTCCTAGCCTGTTTGTACTAAGATACCATATTGCTATGTAACAAATGATCCTGTAAGTGGGCTATCTGCAGAGCTTGCCAGGCCCAAAGAAGGAGTTTCAACAGAATTCTGAACAGAATTGCCTCTTGTGCAATGCTGCTGGATGCCTCTTCAGATGCTTAAATAGAAAAAAAAGAGGTAAAAATTAAAACACAAGCCAAGCTGATGAGAAATGACACAAATTATGAATATGCATTGTTAGCTAAATCATACTGAAGCAAGAATGCAGACATTAAACCTTTAAGGAGTACAAATTATATAGCGTGTTGTATTGAGGGCATATAACTAGGAGTATTGGACAAATTTAAATCTGGATTGTACAGGGTACTACTGAAAGTATTGCGTGGGACTATGCTGTCTTTGCTGTAATGCAGGCAAGAGTGGGTTAGGTAATAGGACAAATATCTTGAAATAAATACCTTCCACTTCTAGTGTCTGTGATCAAGTTTATATACGAAATGATCTTGAGGGGGCTTAGTCCCCAAAACACTTAGGTTATTTATTTCTAAAGAAAGCAGTTAGTTAAGAAATCGAACTAACTGGAATTTTTCAAATGGTGATATTTTTATAAAGCTATTGTGGAAAGGAAACTGATGATCTGTGCCAGCTAAACCGCTACAGCAACGCTAGCAGCTAGCCAGTTACTCGTGCCAGTGGCAATATTTGTCCCCACCGTGATCAAACCAACTGCTTCTATTTTTGTCATGATTCACACGGCCACAAGGAAAGACAGCTTGATTTCAGCTGTGTCCTAACCGTAGTACATCTCTGTGTCTCTTCTGTATCTGTGGTTCTAAACCCCATACAGATTTCCCATACTGAATAGAAACTGACATTTCAAGTGTGCCAGGGCTTGTGAAATGTTAATTAAAGCTTCATGTTACAGATGTAGTGCAGAGATTATATTTCATTCTTCTTCTCTGCAAATGACTTCTTGGCATTTTTTGCTGGCATCTGCTCTACACCACTTTCATCCTTAGCTTTTGTGAAGGAGCCTGTCCTAACTGGGACTGACTCCAAGATGTATTGTGGCTTTTCTGTCTTTTGCTTCTGTGACTTTGTTTCCTGTTACTTGCTCATGTGGTTCAGAGCTGCAGCAAGACCAGATGCTGCATACTGAAGTCAGCATAGTACAAAGACCACTCTCTTCCTTCACATCCTCCTTCAAACCCAGCCTGCTTGTTATATTGCAAAGCCCTGGCTCTGAGCTATTACTGATTGTTATTAATACCAAGTCTAATAAACAGTACATAGGTTAACTCCACCCTTTTGGCCCCTGAGCTAGCTTTTTCTCTTGATGAACTCATTGTGAATACCTGCACAGAATGCTGTAGTCCTGTACCGAGGAAAGCAAGTGAGCTTTGAATACACCTGCATGGATATTAGGAACAGTTTAACAATGGCAACACAGAGCTCTATGCAGATAATTTTAAATGATTGAGAAACAGGAAAAATTAGCCAAGGTAGTATGCAGCACCACATGGCTTTATTGCTTTTAGCATCCAAATTTACCCATGTAGAATTTAAGTATTTGCGCTGGATTGTACAATTTAGGTACATTGTATATATATATGACTGCGCATCTGAATGATACAAAAGCTCCTACTAACAGCTAGGAAATCTGTGACCTCTTTCTCATTAATGAAAGAAATTAAAAAATAGGTTTGTCTTTCAAATCCACACTGTTTTTAAAACTTCCTTAAAACACTTTTTGCAGTTTATCAAAGAAATATTGTTTATCTATGTGTATTTGCTTTTACAAAAGCCATCAGTCTGTATGAATAGACATCTTTGTCATTCAAATATAAATATTGTTCTAATGCACAATTTACTGCACATGTATGCTTCTGTTATTTCAAGTTTAACAGTAATTTAATTCTCATATACACAAATATGTAAAACTGATATGGAATTATTCTTATGTTAGTTTGAAATAGTAAACTGTGGACATTCAAATTAGCTAGCCTGTTTCTGCTACTGAATAGCATTAACAAAAATTGCTCTGAATTTTACAAGAAATTTTGCTTCTGTTGCTAATCGAACCAAGATGTGTTTGCCCTGTGATTACCTCTAGTCATGCTTGGCATAATTCACTGTAATTATGATTGACTTCATATATTTAATTGGGCAACGTGTCTGAGAATTGATCATGTGTTTTCCCCTCGATTCAAACTGTAATATGTAGTTACACTCACCATAGCATGGTTATAGGATGGAATACTGGAATCTTTCTGCCCAGGTAGTGAAGTACAATGTTAAGGTTCTTCTTGTCAGAGTAGTTTGGTTTTCTTCTTGCTGGGCAAGGAACACACTGAGATTTTGGAGTGGGAAGAGTTTTCAGAAGTGGATGAGATTCTGGCATCTTTTTTGGTCTTTAAATCAGTGAAAAGACTGCAGAAACAATTCTGAGTCGAACTTTCCTCTCTTCTTTGCAGTTCTGTGGTGAGATCAAGTCCTTTGGGTAAATTGAAACACTGCAGCTTATCTGCACCAATTTTTTATGACTTAGAGGAAAAAAAAGAAATTATGTATGTTCGTAAAAATATGTCTTAAACTCCAGCAGTCACTACGAAATATTTATCAAAAAGGTGGTCAGTATGTGAACGTTAGTCTCTCCCCTCCAGGGTGTACAGTTAAAAGCTATCTTTCCCCAAAATGTCTTTGTGTTTCTAGGTTGCTTTTTTTATAACTTTTTACCATCCTGGAAATGAACAGAGCACTAAATGTAAATTAGTAATATTAGTATAAAATACTGATTGTACAAAAATAATTTCAGATTAGTAGCAATAGAATCTCATATTTACTTAGCATTGTCACATCCCTAACGAGTTTAAAAATCTGTCTTTCCAGTCTTTTCAGGCTTCATTTCACTCAATTCTCACATGCAGCTATCTTTTGGAAAGCGCAATGGCCGTGTAATAAGTAATGTACAGAAATAGCACATAACAGTTTAAAACAGGCTGGTGGATCAGATTTAAGTACATGCAAATCAACTTAATCCCTAAAGTTGCATTTGTTAATCTCCATTTTCATGCAGACCAAGAAAAAAAAAAAATGGGAAAAAAGAATAGGCAACGAAAAAGGAATGGTATATCTGGTTCAGACTTCTGTAGGTACTGATTCAATAAGGAAGTTAGGCAAACTTCTCTAGAAATGCTGTATGATTCTTTGTTGTCCAAGAATGTGATGAATTCCTTGAATAATACTTGTGAAGTGTGATACTTCTTCAGTTACCTTATGGGATGAATTATTGTATCTATATGATTTTGCCTTTATGTAGCAAATTTTTGTGTAGGCAAGTTTGTACATAGATGGTCAGATCTCTGTCAAAATCTCTGCAGAAAGAGGGCAGATCATATAAGATGCTGAAGATGATTATGCAAAATGATCGTGCAAAATACTAGAAATTAAAAACCCTGGTTGAGATACAGTAATTGACTACATCAGTGCTCCTAGTGCAGTACAAAATGCACTAATCAAAGCCATCAATGAAGGTAATTAAGTGAAACTGCTTTTATTCTGAATTGAAACTCTGGGAAGTATGAGTACTGCATCAGGAGGAGCTACTTTCCATATCTAGGAGCTAAAGGAAAAATAAAAATTGCATTTTAATGCAATTGCAAAAGCACATTCATTTTCACTCTCAGAGGTTAGAATTAGCCCCAAAAATGTAGATTTCCAAATGTAGTTACACATTAGCAAGGAAGTGGTCGAGCCTTCAATGTGCTGAGAAAAGCATCTTCCCTAAGCACTACCCATCAGGTGTGAACAGCAGATTGTTGTATTATAAAGGGTGCAGATTAACAAGATTAGATTTTTTAATTCTTTACAAAGTGAATGTTTCACTTTCGCATCATTTAGTTTACAAAGTTAGGAGTCCAGTGAATTGTTTTATCCTTATCCCGTATGAAGATAGGCTGAGAAAATTGGGGCTGTTCAGCCTGGAGAAGAGAAGGCTGCGTGGAGACCTCATAGCAGCCTTCCAATACCTGAAGGGGGCCTATAGGGATGCTGGGGAGGGACTCTTCATTAGGGACTGTGGTGAGAGGACAAGGGGTAATGGGTTCAAACTTAAACAGGGGAAGTTTAGATTGGATATGAGGAAGAAATTCTTTACTGTAAGGGTGGTGAGGCCCTGGAATGGGTTGCCCAAGGAAGTTGTGAATGCTTCATCCCTGGCGGCGTTCAAGGTGGGGTTGGACATAGCCTTGGATGGCATGATTTAGTGGGAGGTGTCCCTGCCCATGGCAGGGGGGTTGGAACTCGATTATCTTGAGGTCCTTTCCAGCCCTAACTATTCTATGATTCTATGATTCTATCTGGTATCTGAAAGATGCTGTTTTCAGTAAAGTGTAAAAAGTAGGAAAGTTGTGAGGAATAAAGAAATGTAACATCCAACTTCAAACGAGTTCTTTGAAGATAAAATGTAGAACTTCCTTGCATGTCATTAAACATTTCACAGCATTCCGTGAATGCTTGCAGCCAAATAATTTTGCCGTTTGTGTTTCCATTTTTCTGACCTACAAAACCAAGATGCAGCATGCAGCACACCTGTCTGAGTAATGACTCATAGAACTTTTTTATGTTACTTTAAAAAATGAGGTGAATAAAGCTTAACTGCAGAGTGAATGAAGGATTTAATTATATAAAGATGTCATTCACCCTGATTGAGAGGACAGATCCCTGCTTCAGTGCCCTGGCCTTTTCCCTAAAGCTAAGCTGCACATTTATACATTTCTGGGCACGGTATTGAAGAAAGAAGCTCAAAGCTGAAGACTGCTGTAGCAGCACCATGACAAAGAGAAGGGCTGGTGTAAAAACTGGTTTTACTTTACATTTAATTTGTGTTTTGGCTATAAGTCAGCCAAAAAGTATTGCAACTTTTTATATTAATGTAATTTGAGCCTTTACTACTGCTACTCCATTTTTGCTTTTTTTGAAAATCACATATCTAAGAATCACCAGTTGCCAGGCTTGGGGTCATAGATGAGTTTTTTGCTTACTGTTAGGATATGGAAAGAAGGAAGTTACTTTTTAGGATATGGAAAGAAGAAAGTGTTTTTTCAGAACATGTTAGTACAATATAAGAAAGAGATAGTTATTGTGCTGTGCAGTTGTTTTATTGAACTAGTGACAAAAAGAGCATGCAGATGGGAAGGAAAATGGGCAAGGAGGAGAAAAATGAGAGGAAGACATCAGGGTAGGGAGAGAGAGTGAAAGGTAGGTAGCTCAGTAAAAGTGAAGAAGAGTTGACAATCTTGTTTGGATTGTCAGCTATTTTACTTGTTTGTGATAGGGCACTCGTTTCAGCCAGAGCTCTGATACACCATTCTTTATGCATAAGAAAAAGAAAAATGTTTTATCTAAATCTCAGAAAAAAATTTTATTCAGGTGCGAGTTCAGTTTCGTTTGAAAGCTTTGGGGTTTATGCTATTTGATCCTAATCAACTTACCTATCTCAAGTTGGTAATATGCTCCTTGCTTCTAGCAGCAGGTCAGACAGAATTTCGCTACTGAGATCATCCATTATTGCAAATCACTGTATTTTCTTTTTCAGGCCGAGGTCTGAAATGAGGCTGCCTATAAAGAAATCTGGTCTAGGATGTACAATAGTCTTGAAGCAGTTCCTGTGTGAATTGTAGTATATCAAATGGCACGCTGGAGAAACAAAGGGTAGAAAAGATCTTCAAGTTTCTCATTTCAGAATTGATTCTTATTAGTTATCATGGGGACAGCATGTTCTGATGGTGTGATGAAGGCATAGCAATGGCTGTTAGATGCTTTAAGTTACATGTTGCTGTTACTTAAAGCCTTTAGTAGCAATATTTGAATGTTACCGAGAAAAATCACAAAGGCATTTTAGCAGGGTAAATGTTTTTAAAATCTAGGTGTTACTTACTTCAAAGTACTAATGCATGGATATACAGAATAAAACATCTCTCACTCAGCATTTGTTACCAACCTTCCATTTCTAATCTGAACTTTCCTAAGATGCCCTCCATTATAAACTTGTGTGTGTCCAGAGCTAACCTGCACGCACTGATACTTCTTACCCTGCCAAGTCTGGAATATTGTGTAGCCAGAGACGTGTGATGGAGCCATGATGAAGCCAGTGTACAACAAAAAAAAATAAATAGATTTATTGCTCTAGGGTGTGCTACAGTGATTGCGTATCTCGGGGTTTAGGACATTCTACTCATTTTTAGAAGACTGATATTGGGATAAGATGGGGTGCTACAGAGCATGGTGGAGTGTGCAATTGACCCTAGACATAGAAAACTGAAGAGAAAGATGGGTGAAGATCATAGTACTTTCTCAGGACTGTAGGAAGAGAGGAAAAGGTAGGAAGTCACACATTAGCAAAGAGGACAATTAACACTGGTTTTGTGGGGCCGTCAGGTCTGGAATAGCTGAGGACATGAGGATATGAGTCACATCAGGGGTTTCAGATGGGTGATGTGACCCATCTTTAGTAAAGAGGGTGCCACAATTATGGATGGAGATATGCTTGGCAAAGCTTTGTGTTTGTGGCCTTTCCTTTCTAGTGAACACCATCAATCTGTCACATTTTATGAGCAGTAAAAACCTCACCCAAATTATTAAGAGAAAAATAATAACGAAAGCTTAATAATTTTTCCGTTTCTGACAAGTAGCAAGTGTGAAAAAATGCTGTCAGAGAGAGCTTTCTGGCTTCTGCCAGCACCACCCAAATGCTCACTTCTAATCCTTTTGGTCATTTTTTTCCACTAAGACGTTGTATTTATTTCTGCCTCTGACAACTGTTTGAAAAGTTGTATGCCTTCTGCACAGCACTGTATTATGGATGATGTATTAGGACTCATATATCCAGAATGCCTTCTTTGTGGGTACCTAATAACTGTGCCTCCACTCCATAAAGAAAAAGCCTATGACAGGTTTATTCATCTTTTTATTTCTGTGTTGTGCTCTGCTCCTGCTGAAAAAGGTTCCTTTTCACTTCAGCCACTTTTTCTCTTGTCTGGTTTGTAAATGCCAGGTGAATTTCATTTGCACAGACACTAGTGGGAATTGCTTTCCCACCCCACAGACTGCCAGTCACAGGAAGGAGACATTACACAGGCTTCTGTTTGCAAGGATCAAGCAGAAGTTTTGAAGTAGAGGAAAGAGCAAGAAAAGTGTAAGTGACAGTCGTCTTTCCTTTCAAGATCAGAAAGGACACAGTATTGAAATCATTTAAACCATATGTCAGTTCATGCCTGTGCCTTTGAAGGCTTTATATTGATCTGATTTGAAATAGGTAGAGGCATGTGGTCTGGCTCAAATCAGCTTCCTATCTCCTTCTTGTGGAGAGAAGAGCTTTGGTGATGCTGGAAAGGTGTCCCATGACTCACCATCCCAAAGAACTATGTGCTTCATGCATGTTCCAGGTGTATGATGGGAGTTAAACCGAGTGAAAAGAGATGGGAGTGAAAAGACCAAGGCAGGAAGACAAGGTTGGTCTATTTAGTTACATAGCAAAAAGTTGTCGTATTATGCATTGATCCCTACCATACTGGCCAGCACTGGTGATATATAAGGGGAAAGGGCAGAAGTTAATGCTTAGAGATCCTCCATAAATTCATGGAAGCGTATATAGCTATGAATGTTGCCTTACAGTACACTTCAAATGACACATAAATACTGTTTGCCCATGAGTATACATTCATGTACTCCAAAAAGTGATAGAAAAATTCCCAGTCCTGTCATTCTATCTTCTGTATTCACCAGAGCTCTCAGGTACAGCAAACTTCTTCCCACAAGCAGTGATCTTTTTCAGGAAGTTATAGGCACCAAGAGCACATGCATGAGCCCATGCTTGCCATTAGCATGCATTGCAGCTTCCCATGCACACACACAGGTATAGTCAGGTCAAATTAGAATAGCCCTTAAAAAGCTTTGTGTGATCTGGAAGTGAAGGCAGAGGGATCATCTCCAGAAATCCTCAAACTGTTTGTCTTTTACAGGGGGATGCAGGAAGATTGTAAACATTATAGAGGGGGCTTTGTACAACAGGCAATGCGAGTTAATTAGTTATCTAACAGCAAGTACTTGAATATGATTTAGAACTTGTGTGCAACTTTTATTTCGTATCAGTGCTTTCCCCTTTCACACAATTTCCTTTTCAGCTCTGATGGGGATAGGAAGAGCTCATGTAAATTGCAGGCAGAGGGTGATTATTGCTTTAATGGAAATAGCTCTTAGTAAGAGTATTCATTCTTCTGGGCTGCCACGTGCTAGCTCCTCATAACTGTTTAAAAAGCTGGTAGCAGCAGTCTTCTATTATTGTAAAAGTACATCCCAGGCATTAGCACTACTCCTGCTAGCTTAGCCTGAGGGATTTTTTTTTTCCTCCTAGTTCACTTAAGAGGACCACTGTCACAGAAAAGCAGGGTGTCCTGGCCTCAGTGTTGAACTCCGCATCAGCTGTCCTGTTACAGGCAGTAAGAAAAGTGTGAGGCCGCAGTTGGGCTCTTGATTTTTACCTACTGCTGTGCCTTACGCTGCTTTCTCATTGTTCTGATCAGTGCGCTCTGATGTGCTTGTTTAGGGATTGATCAGGTTGCTTTGTAATGCTGATATA
This sequence comes from Amazona ochrocephala, assembly GCA_039720435.1. Classification (NCBI taxonomy): domain Eukaryota; kingdom Metazoa; phylum Chordata; class Aves; order Psittaciformes; family Psittacidae; genus Amazona; species Amazona ochrocephala. The sequence continues at coordinate 37,419,722 of CM077882.1, forward strand.
TAACTCCCAATAGGATATCCCCCATATTTTATCTTCAGCCCATTCAGCACAATAGGAGTGAAGACAATCAGTATGTTATAGCAATAAATTTTGAGATCAGTTTTATTGCCACTGTTTGCTGCCTGGCTACAGGTACCCGTCCAGAGCTTCCATGGCAAGGTGCTACAGAGTAATTCTTAACTGTGGCATGGAGCTTGGAGAGTAAGCAGGAGAGGCTGAGTGTTACGGGGTTGAGCACTGCAGAAATACAAATATAGCAGAAGCAATAAGAGCATTTTATCTAAAGAATATATATGCTGTAGTGATGTTATTTCGTTTTACAACTGCAAGGTATGAAGCCAATGATTGTTATAATACACTGAACATTTTGTAGTGCCTTTCATCCTAGCAACTGAGAAGGCTTTAAACTCCATTCTTCTTACCCATCTTAGCGAAAATACAATTATATCCTGCGTTAACTGAGGTTATGTCCATTTGAGTGGATATGAGCAAAGAAGAAAATTCAAAACATGAGTCTTGGGAGATTGGATCAGTTCATTCCTGATATGAATTTCCCATATGAGCTTTGGGAAGATAGTTAGCCTCTTGGTGTCTTTGGTCCCCTCACGAAAGTGAGGTAAATAGTCTTTGCTATTAGTTATGAGGCTAAAACAAAAAGTGCTCAGATGCTATGATAGCAGTGGCCCAATAAGTTACAGTCTATTACTGAGCCAGCAGAAGAAACTGGAAGTCTGGGGTTCTGTCTCTAACTAAAATAAGTGAATTATACTTGATCTATAGCTTTGTCTTTGGCAGAGCTTAATAACAGAAGACACTGTGCTTTTGTTCTGTAAGGTCTGCAATAACAGATTTCTATCATTGCTGAAGAGTCATGGTTTCTCATCTGGTGTTGCATGTGCAGTCATTACAGACTATGTGGAAATTCTCTCAGCTCCTCAGCCCAGAACTCCATCTCCCCACCTTCAGTAGTATCAGACATCATACTCTGGGCCTTGCTTTTGTTTTGATCACCACTGTTATGATTCATCTTGGATCAGTGTCTCCTTTAGCTTGCCTGCAACAACTGCTAAAGACAATAGCCCGTTGAATACATTTTCAGGTACTTTGGGTAAAGGAGGGAAATAACACTCTCTGTGAGTTTATTGTAGTCATCACTGTAATTACTTTTTGCATCTGAGGAAGGCAAGGTCATCACCAGAAAGAGAAACACACACATCTTGTGCCGAATCAAAAAAAGCCTATCTACTCAAATTCAGAAGTTCAAACTTCTTAAAGATCTGTGTAGGTATCTTTCTGCCCTGCTACTAGAATTCCCCAAGTGCCTGCCAAAGTGCTTACGTATTTAAGGAACTATTTGCAGTGTCCTTTTCCTCACGCTCCTTTGCAAGATAATAGCAAGTTCTTGAAGCCATGGAAGAGTTAGCAAGGAAGAAGTAGAAAACTGATGATAATTATCTGATGTGAATTTGCTGGAGGAGCCTTGATGGGTTTTAACTCCTCAGGCCACCTGCTCTTACTCCCTAGATGAAGCACTTCCCCTTACTCAAGGCATTGCTGCAGGATTGTGATTGTTTACACAGGAAAGGAAAATGGAAAGTAAAATGAAATCCTCTTTCCATGGCTGCAGCAAGCTCATACAGTTGTGACTTTGCTTCTGTGTTGCCTTTTGTTTCTCAATCAAGTCATGAAAATTGATTCTTGCCATTTTGCGATCAACAACATTAAAGCAAAGATTACATGGTCTTGTGGTTTTGGTATGTCTCACACTAGTCTCTTTCTGGACTGTCATCCTTAATATAATGGCACATGTGGGAAGACCTTTGACTCATAATAGCTATGGTATTTGCACAATCACTGTTCTTTTGCATTTAAGACTCACTTTTGCAGTAATACCTGAAGGGTATTAGTCATCTTCTAATGATTATGTAGAAGAGCATCTGTGTATTAAAAGTTCAGGTTTCAAACATAACCCTCTTTCCAGATTTCACCTGTTGTTTGTATTAAATGACAAGATTTTTAAAGTGAATGCTAAACCTCTTCCTGGTAACCCTTGGGTGCACCTCATGCAAATAGTGAACAATGTGATAAATAACCATCTTACAAACAATTGTGTGCCCTGAGCATGATGCGTGGTGTGGCATTAAATTTTTCTCTCATTTCAGTTGGCACCTTCTCTCACAATGTGCACTTGAATCAGCACATCATCTTTCAGTAATGCTGCAGATCAGTCTCCAAGGTTTGCAGGGAGCCATCCTGTACAGTCTTGGTGCTTGAAAACATTACACTTTTCTCCGTGCACCCCAACTTCTCTTTCTTTTAGAACATTAACTTGTTATTGCATTCAGATGGAAAACAGTAGAAACAGCTAAGGCTGCTGGAGAATCTTCTCAGGTTGCTTTTTTGTAAACAGCAGCTGCCATCTGGCTGATCTTTTTAGCTCTCATATCAGGAAACTTTTGAGGATCAGGCAGTATAAGGAAGACAGCCAGAACAAGACTAGATACTAAATTCAGTTGTGCAGTTAGGAAAAGTTCAGTGAATTATTTGTTTTTGTATTTTTTTCCCTGCCAGCGGTTATTAAACTTCTCAAGTAATGGCACAATCCCCAGGAGGCTTCCAGGTGGAAATAATTCAAACTTCTCCCAAGCAGGCCTGATGTGGGGATCATGTGTGTGAGCTCAAATTCCCAGGACTCTGCAATTTGGCTTAACCTCTGCAGGAATGCAGAGGTGTGTGGCAGCAGCACAGCCATCTGTTTCAGCAGGGCACTCAGCTCCGGTGCAGTCTTTTCTGCACGATCTTTTCTGCACTCTGATTCATTGCAGCTGTATACAAATTAGTTTTCTCAAAAAGCTATTTATTATCCTCAAATTAACTGCATGGGCATTAAATCTCAAAGAAACCAGCAAAATATCAGCATAACATAAATACCAAGTTTGCAGACCTGGTTTTGTTTTGGGCTTGTGGCAGTGGTGCATGATGAGTGATTGTGGGTTTTCTTGAATGGTGGGTAGCTGCTCTTCTCTCTGCTGTCAGTAGCTGATTAAAGCCCTAGGCTGCAAGAGGTGATGACAGAGACACAGCAATGGCACCTGTACTTTTGGAGTTTGGGATAAATGGTGTGCTTCTATAGTGGCAGAAAACATTACAGGCAGTGCTGCACAGTCAGGTGTGGACAGCTGTGCACATTCCCTGAGCTAGCTGCAGTAGAAAGGCCATCTGGCCCTTAACACAGGACAATGCCCACAGATGAAGTCCAGCTGTGAGGCAAGATTTCTTTGCAGAGGCACAAGCATGAGGTAATATGTCTAATCATCTCTGGGACCAGAGCTGGCTCAAAACACAGGCTTGACTGCACCTGTGTGCTGCCAAGTGCTGTTTAGACTGATGTTTCACTGATGTCCTGTCCGTTTCTGTATTCATATGAGGTTCACACTTGTGATGTGTGGAATCTTCAGGACAGTACAGGAAAACTCTTTCAAGTGTGCTAAATCAAGGAGCTATACCAACTGCCTTTTCAAAGCAGGGCTAGTCATATCAGGTTGCTCAGGGCCACATCCATCAGCTCTTGAACACGTCCAAGTACAGAATTCATGTCTCTTACTGCAGTGTAATGTTCCTGTACAATGTAAACTATCTGTTTTGTTTCATGTGAAAATATTCATTTAAAAATGTGGTTTCATGGTCTAATGTGATATAAATGTGACCTAAGATGTATCTTGCAGCTGGAAGGTTTTATTATATTTTATCCTAATTTATTGTCTTTTTAAAACATGTAATGCTCTGTGCTTCACTAAGAACTTCTGTTACTCATCTTAAAGAGCTTAACAAACAATAACTAATGACGACAATGTTCTCTGCCCCTAAGATGGATTTAGTTTTCTTCACTTTATAGGAAGTGAAACTGAGGCAGAGAAGAGCCTTGTGCTGTGTTCCTGCTCTGACAGCAAATGCAATGGAAGAGACAAGCATAATGAAGCAAGCATATTTGATTCCAAGTTCTTCTAGACCTATAGTTTTCTTTCAAAACAACAACAATAAAAAAAATCAGGACATGCTGAGTGTGAACATAAACATCACACACACAATGCATTTCAGTAAATTGTGGGGTTTTTCTGAAGTTTGAAACTTAAAAAGATACTCAGTATGCAAACTCTTTTTCCATTCTTTTTCTAAAGTGAACATACGCTAGAGATAGTTTGATGGTTTCCCATGATTATTACAGTTGAATATTCATTCTGTACAAAAGACTGCAGAATTAACAATACATTACAATTACATGTGCCCTCAAATGGGAACACAGACTTATTACTTGTTTCAAGTATAATAATTACTTACAGGAGTGACACATTGATTACTAATTCTTCAAGAAGTTATTATGCCTTACTATTTGAAAAAGAAAGACTTGAAGTCAGGAATATAATTCTTGCTAGTAGTTGCTCAATTTGATAAATGATTTTGACTCAAGTAATTGCTTCGTTAATGCTAAAATGTGCTGAAGAAGCTTGAGTTTACTTTCCTAGTGCTGCATAATAAAGCAGCTAGTATTAATAGTAATTATAAAGCTAATAGCCTACTGAGAATGAACTTCTGCTTTTCATTGGCTGTCACAAAAACAAAACAAACCAAAAAGCAACAAAACATTTAAAAGTTTTGATCAGTTTGAGCCATTCCATAGACTGGTCTAATCTAGAGGCACAGGAGTACAAACACAGCCATTTTTCATTATTTTATTTTTTTTATTCTTAGATGCTGGTAAATGCATGAAAACTCCAATAATATGGAGGTTATATGCACAACTGCATCCTTGCAAATCCTTTGCAGCTCTCTAGGGCTTGTGTCTCTGGTGGATTCATTTGCGACGTTATCCTCTTGTGAGTTTTGGCCATTAAAACATAAATGTGAAAGTGATTTGTTCCAAAAGCAGAAATGTGCCAGAGATGGATTAGGTCTGTCCCACCAGTATGATGCAGAATCTTGTCGTGGGCTCCAAGAAAGAAGCAGTGGGACTTATGATAGGTGTTCATTATTCCAAGTTTTGTACTTAGTCCACAAAATTAGGTCATGCTCTATGACATTTCAGTAGTAGGAAGCAGAGTAACTGCTAGGGAGACCTCCCAGTGTACTGGCTGGTCTCGTACCAAATCCATCTTTTAGCTTTCCAAGATATCATTCTTATTCTTGTTCTTGTTATTGTTTGCTTACGTAGTCTGATAATGTGATTAATGTAACTAAGAGATACTAATACCAAGACCAGTAGCAGTTCATCCTCTTGATTAGTTGGTAGGACATTATTCTTGTCATATTCATTTAATTAGAGAGTGTCCAAGGTTTAAAAAAAAATGAAAATTCATTCAGTGATTAGAAGGCTAGCAGGGTGCCATGGTAGAAAATCAGGATCTGCCTCTTCTGGTCTTCAGTGTTTTGCATGCTTGGGGGCAAGACCATACAGCATCTTTATACTCACGGAAATATTAAATTCTGATTATGAAGTGGATGACCAACTTGCATCTACAAAATCTAAAGATCTGTCTTCTTGCGTTTTATCAGATATAACCTAAGGTACTACCAAGTATCTGCTGATATGGTGAGACACAGTTGTTCCATCCATCAGGTTGACTTTTGCCTGAAACAAGATTAAGAGTAAGGCAATGCTCCTCTACCCCACCAGTAGCATTGAAATAAAGTCCTGTAATAAACCTCCCTCTTTTGCTCTGTTCCACCACTTTCTCTTGCCCATGCAGAGGGAAGCAAGACAAAGAGATGCCCTAGCATACAGGCAGAGACCTGAACTGCCACTAGGGATATCTTCTGCTACATTAGCATGGGTTTCACACGCATCCTGCCATATTAATTGAAAGATCTTTAATTTGCATGTGGGAATTATCTGATTGACTCTCTTCCATGAACCCTCTCTATAATTATGCAAATGGTCCAGCACAAGGGAGAAACAAGTCATTTTATTAACTTCAGAAGCAGTGTGTTTAAAATGAAGAAGATAGGAATGACAAAACTTGCTGGTGGTGTACCAAGCACTAACAACAGATCCGAGAAGTGTATGCTTAGCCCCTTTGGCAGATGAAGACCTTTATTTTATTTCAGATTCTACTTGGAAAGCTACTTAGCAGATACAAGGGCATTGACTGTCCATCCATTGTACAGCCCAGACCTGATGCTTTGTCTTACTTCTGATCAAGGTTTCTTCTCAGCTCCCTTTATAGCATCTCCCCCAGGACAGTCAGTATGTCCTGCTGTCAAGAAGAAACACTTCATATTCTGAAATAAGTCAATCACTTCACCCAGAGCTGGCTATCCTCCAGCTTGTTTGTGTGAAATATACTCTGGCTTCAGTAGCTGCTTCAGTGGCTATTGGAGAGTTCAGCTGCCAGTGATGGTCAGTATGTCATCTTCTAACAGCTCCCACCTTTTTTTTTTTTTTTTTTTTCACCTGTAAACAACCATTGATGAATTTGGGATTTGGGGGTTTATGAGAAAAAGGAAATGTCTTTCGCATATGGCATTTTGTCCACTCTTACTGAAGAGAGCTTTGAAGTATTACTTTCCACAGTCAGCCTCGTATAGAGAAGGGAATATGGAGAAAGAATGTTTCATCTATAATGGTACATACGTTATGTTTTCCATTCTGCAAGAGCAGAATGCAGAATGCAGTAATGATCTACATTGCAGCAGTACGGAGGCATGCTTGCAAATTACATGATGACATTATATATAATAATGACCAAGTAAATTTGCATCACATACACCAGTTCCAGAATTTTGGAGGAATGAGTTGGTGGTAAGTGCATTCTTACGCTTTGATTCTCAGAGGCAGTGTAGGACCAAAAACCACAGTATCTTGTTATGTCACTTTAATGAGGGAAGTCTGGGGAATAAGAAATCACATAGGTCTATATTTTGTGGTATATCCCATAGTAAATTAAGTTTTATTTACTTTGTCTTTTATTATGGAGGATACTATAGAAAAAGCATGAGTCTGTTATAATAATAACTAAGCTTCCATAGTTTAATCTTTTTATTTTGGTAAAGCATACAGCCATCTAGGTTCATCCATCTCCCTTTGTCATTGCAGTGTGAATTTTTTTCCTTCCAGGGCAGATTAACTTGGTCATGCTACCCAGAGCGTAGGAGAAGGTACATTTATGCACACTTTGGTGAGCTAATCCAGCTGCTATGATTCTGGAAAAAAAAAAATAATAATTTGTGTTATGTGGTGCAATGAGGACACCAGGTGCTAATGGGCCTGCCCTAATGATGCAGAACTCATTTTAACCTCCCCCTCAGCAATAAGCTGTCAGGAGTTCCCATTCACCTCAGTATGGGAGCTCTGGATTGCAACACATGGTGTCTGCCTTACATGATGAACTCACCATCCTTCACTTCTTCCTCTTGGTGAATTCATAAAGATATTCCTCAAATAAAAAAAAACAAAACAAAACAAAGACCCAACTTTCCTTGCTCACTCTGCCTATTCCCCTTTTTCTTTTTACTGTCATTCTATTCTAATTTTTCTAATCCCCTTTACTTGCTAGGCCAAAAGGAAAAAAAATCTGTTGAGAAATAGATTTTCCCTTCAGGGTGATGCAGACTTCAAAAGAGAAATCAGTCATTTCAAGAGGAGAAAAAAAAATTAATCATCAAGAGCAATAATTACTTTCTAAATATTAGCATGGCAGATAAGGAGAGCAGAATTGAAATGGAAAATGAGGCTTTCTCAGATATTCATTATATTTGATTTGTAAGTTTGGAATTTCTAAGGACTTTCTCTGTATTGCATCTCTCTAATGTAGTTATCATAACTGATAACGTATCAAGACAGTTATCAGTTCCAGTTCTTGTGTTTCTTCAGAGATAAAAGATGGCAGCTTGTAAAGTAACTGACTTTTTTTTCCTCAACTTTATCTCTTGGCTTCCTTCTGTGTCCAGGCAAGGCACACATTTCTGGTTCCAGCCATTTTGTAGACAATCTGCTTTGGATTCATTCAAAAACATGTGGGACTGATCCTTAAACCTTGTGGCATTTAAGCTAATAGAAATCTCTTATTTTGAGAACAGGTTTTAACTCTTTTGCTACTATCTGAAAACCAACATCATTAAATCTGGTAGCAAACCCGTTTTTCTATCTAACAGAACATAATCAGCTACATTCCTTTACTTGTGGAAGTAAAGATCTCTTAAACCTCTTCACACAAATCTACCCATCATTTTACTACAACAGGATTGTTCTTTAAAGTATTTTATAAAAATAATTCTTCCTCTGAGTTTTCTCAGTTCTGTTTCTACGTGTATCTGCTCCTTTTCCAGAATGACTGGTAGGACTTGGCAGAGGTACAGAGGTTTTGAAGGACAAAGTACTGAATGGGGAATCAGTCTTAGGAGAAGAGGTTTGTTACGATTTCGCTTCTTCAGCGTGCATACTAGAGAAATAAAGGAGGTATGGTTGCCCTCTGAAACTGCATTGTGTTTACAAAGAGGCTGCAAAAATATTTATTTAACCTAAAGCCTTGTATGGCCCAAAGTGGACAGTACCCAGCTGTGAACAAGCTATGGCTGGAAGTTAGAAGTGGGTTCCTACCCAACAGAGGAGTCCTCTGGAAGAAGAAGTCCAGGAAATAAGTTTATTGTTGACTTTATGTGATGTGGAACAGAAGTAGCTGAGTACTAGCTCTTACACCCTCAGTGGTTCCTTCTTGTTTTTCTGTGATTTGTGTAAATTATTAGTCTGCACCTACTGCCATTTTAACATGGCAGTACTGTATTACTGACAATATCATGGAGATAAGAGAACACTGCTGTCTCACAGCTCTGCCAAGCTTCAGTGTAATGAGTTGTCAGCTCTAAGGTGCACAACTGAGCAAAAGGCTCAGGCAAAAAGATGCAGAGCTTCATGTGGCAGACAGTAGCAGACAACTGATTGATAAGGTGAAACATATTGCTCATTTTGCTAGTCACATCGTATGAGGTCAGATTACCCCACTGGTCAGTCAAAGAGTCAGCCATTCCACTTAGAGTGAAATTTCTCTTTCTGAACCACAGATGTAATAAACTGTCAGGAATAGAGGAAACTCTCCAGAAATCCTTTATGTTGGCTGCTGGTTGGTTTAAAATACAGGCATTCCTATTTTTACTAAATAAGGAAGAATTTTATATTCAGGTTTCAATAACTTTATAGCTTAGCTTCTGAAGGATAGGAAAAAAAAAAAAAAAAAGCCAGAAGAAAAATCCTGAGCTCTTCAAAGATAGCTCTTGAGGCAGAACTCTCAGTACTGACATTGGCTGTTACAAAAATGTGTTAAAAATTATTAGCTGGATTTCCTAATATAGCTGGATGCCTTTTTCAGTGGTATCTGGAGGTGAAACCTTGGAGGAGCATTTTGGAGCAATTAGGAGTTGTCAGTGTTGGTCTTCAGTGTTGGTCTTCACAGATCCTTTACAGCTGGGGTGGATGGGAGAAGGTGCTTGAAGTTTTGCCTTTTGGAAAGTAAGTATGATGTTAGAGCTAGTCAGAACACAAAGAAATTTGAGGCTTGGCTAGTCACATTATATGAGGAAATATTATCCCAATCATTAGGTAAAGATTAGGCAACACAAATTGATAAAAATAAAAATGAACTTAATGTACACATAAATAGCAAAATCCCATAAAAAGAAGAATAAGGTATCTCTCGTTACATGACAGGTAAACTCATCATGCTGGTGCCATGCCCTCAGTTGCACACCTTGTGGTTTGAAGTAGAAAGTGAGAAATGATAGGCAAGGTAACTGGGCAAAACATGGCCCGCTAAATTATTCCTACTCAGACTCAGAAATGAAGCACAGAAGGTGATATGAAATTAAGCACTTTAGTATGGGTCAGGTTTCAATATATGGTACTGACTCATCAGTTTAATCTGATCTCTTTAGTCCTCAAAGAAATCACAACAATCAGTTTCAGGACTTCTCTTTTTTTTTTTTTTTTTTTTTGAGGATTTTCCTAGTATCAGGGAGCCTTCTGCTCACTTCAGCCTGAGGAGGTTCACTGCAGGTCACAAATGCAGGAAGAAATTAAGGGGAAAACAGTGGAGAGAAGCCTTAAGGCATTTCCTCTCCCAAAGCTGCGTGAAGCTGGCAAATTTCCAAACGCTGCATGAAGTGCAGATACAGGAGAAAAAATTTTGCCACCATCTCCCCACATCTAGAATAAACCTCTGGATACCCAGGAGGATAACACTACCCCACTCCATAGCTACTGTGTAATTTCTTATGTTTTCATGTGTGGCATCCAGCTGTGCAAACTCTGGTTTGAATTAGATGAGTGTAATGTACTGTACAGCGCTTAAGGACATAAAAGCAACACTCACAAACAGGAGGAAAAAAGAAGGAAGTTGCTTTCTCTGCAATGTAAAATAATGAAGCAGCCATTATTTTGCACTCACTCTACCAGTGACATTTTAATTTATGAGCTAAGAATGCACTGATTGCTGGCTGCAAAAATTGATTTGGTGTTCATCTGATTCAACCCATGTCAGAGTTTGAATGTAATTATGATAGCGGAGCTGATAGGCAGGCAATTACATTTTTGTTCGCTCTCTTTCCCTCTCTTTTTTTTTCTTCCTGAAGTTGTTCTTGTCAGAGGGCCGTGCAAGCATGAGAGTATAATCTTTGGCAGTGTTATTTTGTAGATTATTAAGGTATAGCCTCAGTTAGTGCTAACCCTGCACTAACTGCTTTCCTAAACTCAGCCCTTGTTAGCTTCTTTGAAAATCTTCCAGGCTAACCGGATTAAAAAATTCATGTTCAGGCAAACAGTCTTGTTTTGCCCATATTTTCTCCACACCTTCAGTAATCTTGGCTATAGGAGGTATTTCCTAAGGCTGTCTTCCTGCCATTATTCACATCACCCTCTGCTCATGTCATTCTGTCCACAAGGTATGTGCATGGGAGTGGAGGGGGTGAAAAGGATAGTGTGTGTTCTGCAGTGTGGAGAAGGTGAGAGGCTCAATCACCACACCAGGTTGCAGCCAAGACCCTGCTCCTGGAAGGAGATGCTGTATGTTCTTGTTCTTATGCTCCTGATACAGCAAAATCCAGGAGGAAATCGCCTGCTTTTAATGTTCAAAGCATGGGTGTCCACCCTGGATCCTTTTTGCAAGGTTAACTCTTTCTGGAGGCTACACCCTTCCAGGTGTCTGTGGCTGCTTTGCTGTCATACACGTATGAATGGTAAGTCTGAAATCTAGGTGTAAATAAAAGAAAATAAATTTGAAAACTGGCACTGATCTAGTTCTTTTTCTGAGATGGTTTTTAAAGGATATTAGGGGTTGTTCTAACACAGAACAGAAGCTAATGCTTTAGCATCATCATTTATCGTAAAACAGTGCTGTTGTTCGTTTGTCTGCTGTACTAAACATGTTGCTTGTTTGCCTAAACAGCAGTGCTTGGAGCAGGGTCTTTTTCATCCCTTTGCTACTGTGTGATCTAAGTAACAGGAGCCTGACCTGGTTAGAAGCTGTGGGTAATATCATTATTGTTAAAATTCAGGTAATAGGTGTTGTATCTTCACATATAAGCTCTGTGTTCTCTGACAATGTGGATTTTAAAGAAATCTTTCCTCTGCAAATTTAAAATATTGTTGAGTCAAGATCATTATCTTTGCTGGTATTAAAGACTCACTCAGCTCTCCTCAGAGTCTAAAAGAAGAAGGGGTGGGGTTTGGATTAATGTACATTCTCTTTGCCCTAACTTTAAACCAGCGCAGTTTTCTTAAAACTACTTTCATTGCTGATCCACAGTGGATCCACTCCAGAGTGAAATGTAATATCACCAAAAATGATACAAATGGCTTGAGGAAAATGTATACCATATTTTTTCCCTTTTTGACTCTAGGGCTATGAAGTACAGCTGTGGGTTTTATACAGTTCAGGGCTATTCTCATCTTCTAATTTGATTCAGCATTTTGACATTATATTTAAGCATGATTTACTTTACAACTTATACAGTATAATGAACATTTGCCAGCAAAAAGATATAAGGAGACAGGTTGAAGCAGGTTCTACAGTTTGGCCCCACTTCTGAAATGTATAGGTATGCATTCCACATTCTAATTTAAATATTGAGTCTTCACTCTGTAACTTATCTTGTGTGCATCAGTAGGATTCCCGCAGTCTATTTTGAATGATGCCATATAGCAGTGCATTGCCTCCTGACACCGTGAACCTGACAGGCCTCCCTTGGGCTTATTCAGGTGCCCTCTGCAATGTCAGAAAGGTGTCAGCTTGCTGGACTTAACCAGCATCCTCCCAAATGCTTTATCACTTATTTGTAGATCCCACTGTCATACACAATTCAATAGATGGTGTTCTGAATCATATCAACAGTCAATAAATTCCTCCTGTTATAGGGCCTTTAATTCAAAAATGTTGGAAACCACGTTTGTAACAGAAGAAATGCATTACTGGGTACTGGTTTATGTATGTGCTTAACCACATTGAACATTGAAAATAAGTTTATACACTGACAAATGCCCAGATTTGGTTACTTGTGGACATGTATTCACATTCAAGAAAGCAAAACAAGTTCAGAAGTTATTAGGGAAAACCAAACAAACAAACTGAAGATATTGTTGTGCCACTGCGTAAATGTGCATTGTGCTTTGTGTTCTGCACTGCAGTCAGTTTTGGTCATCAGCCCTCAAAAAAAATTATCTATGGCAACCAGACAAGCTGCAGAAGAGATTAGCAGGGATGATCAAGGATATGCAATGGTTTCCATATAAGGAGAGGTTAAATTGGCTGGCATTCTTCAGGCTGAAAAATCTGTAACCAAATAGTGATAACACAGGTCTCTCACATAAAAATGGTGCAGAGAAATTGCGACTAGGGAAGGACTGCTCACTGGTTTTCATACAACAAAGACTAAGCAGTGAAATAAAATATCATCGAGCTGAGCTGAAACAGGAGGAAGCGCTTTTGTACATAATGTGGAACTCACTGACGTACAGTAGTGTAGGAAAAAGGGAAGGGAATAAATGTATTAAAGAAAAAAAAAACAACCTATGGACTTAAACATGCTCAGTGCAAACTGGTTTCAGGCAAAGGGAAAGGCTGCCAGCTAAAAAGCAATTTATGTAATACGCTGGCAAAGAGGTGGGAAGCCAGTGAATAGAACTTAATGAGTTGACAGCTGTTGAGAGCTCTATGGTGTCAGATTGTAGCATTTGTTTCAACCATTTGCACGTTGTGGATAAGTGGGAGACTTAGGTACAAGGGATATCCTGGGACCAGCCAGGCAATTTGTTCCACCACCTATGAGGTGCTGAGGTTCAAAGCTGCCTGAGAGGTTACAGAGCATTACTGTGCACCTGTTGAAAAAGCTGTGCTTTGTCTGAAGGCAGGGTTTGCTTTCTGATGGGATGAGTATCGGTAGTCCACTGTGGCAGGCCTGTTTTTCAGAGTTGTTTGCCTTTGGTGATGAATGGTGTTAAGCTCTGCTGCCATTTATTTCTGTAGATGTGCACTGCAGGTCTACTCCACTGATCAAGAGAATTTGCAGGAAGTTCCTTTCCTTCTTACACAGAGTCCTAGTCTGTAGGATGGCGCAGTCATTTCCAGTACTTTATTTCATTCCTCACTCCTACCTCAACCCCACATAAGGCTTTGTTACAGTCCACATGGGCATTCTATTTTGACTGTGTGAGTCTTTCTGCTCACAAAACATAAAAAAAAACTGAATACGATCATGGTATCTTCCTTCTGATGCTTTGCACAGCACTCTCCTCCAAGTATTCTCACAGCAGCATATAAACATTTGCTCCAAAGAGATGTGTATCTTCTTTATCTTAAAAATGAAGCCATGGTGTGGTGACAGTTCAACTGCCCTGTCAAGGGTCATTGCAAATCAGTGGCAGAGGTGTCCTGGCACTTGGCTGTCTGTGTAATTCTAAATTTGTGTGGAACAGGAGACCAGACTATGTGAAAATGATGGACCTTTCTGACCGTGAGATCTCTGAATCAAAAAAACCCCACCCATTAACTGCAATCTTCTTGCAAATTCCTGACTTAAGCTATGGAAGCTACAAACCTACTAACAACTGTGGAGACAATTTCAGGATTCTTAAAAACTATTTAGTTTTCTCCAAAGCATTTCAGAGTAACACGGTGCTATTCCCCAAAGCTCTGTCAATGTTGCTGCAGTGCTCCAGAGTGCAAAAATGCACATGCTTTGATTTTACATGCTGCTGCCTGTCAGAAGTCTGATACAGATATGGCAAGTTTCGTCAGCTTAGCTTGCAATGCTCAGAGCTGGTGTAACTGCCAGCAAAACCTCATCTTCTGTCAGCATTGCTGGATCTAAAGGTAACAGCTTTGCCAGCTTGGACATTCTGACATGGCCAGCAAGCTCTCTAGTGTGAGTATGGCCAAAGTGTGAATTAAGTGGTAGCATTAAGTGGTAAAAATGCCAGAAGGCACCACCTTTTGATGCCAGTGGCTTCTATGATTTGTTTCTGGATAATACAGGGGAAGCTATAATAATCAGACCATGGAGAAAGGAATTTTTAGGGAAAGTGATCTTGTTTCGTCCCTGGAGAGACTAGACACATACCATCATCCCAAAGCTGTTGCAATAGCTATTATAGCAAAGGAGGTATGTCTAATGTTAGAAAAGGGATGGTTGGATTCTTTCTGCTTTCAAAAATTCTTGTTAAAAGGCCAAAACTAATGTAGAAAGAAACCTGTGTACACACATTTATCTGTGTATTTAGGGACTGGAGTACTTCAGATATGGGTACAAATACCTTTTGCTACATTTTGTTTCTGTCATGGTCAAGCTGTTCTCTTTTATGCATTGCTAAGACTGAGGTTAAATTCTTTGTAGGCTAATACTTGGCTTCCATGGTGTGAGTATTTCTATATGTTACTAAAGACTTTTAATGGGTATTGCATAAAATCAGACATAGTTTCTTTTGTGATTTCCACTGTTGTCAACACTATAAATAGAATATATGAGAGAAAGAGTTTCTCAGGGTGCTACCTTGCAATGATAAGCTTCTCACTCGAATTCATTATGCAGAAACCTCTTCATTTCATACCGGTCATGAGTTTCATGCTATCTTACAATCCTTATGAGAGGTTATTGATGTCAAAAATGTTACAACAAATCTGAGTTTAGAGGCAACTTTACTGACAGTGGAGGAAGTATTCTCATGGATTTAAAACTTCATGTCTTCTCCTTCTGACAATGTTCCTCTGCATACTTGTTTCCTAGCATCTCCCAGCTCTGGCCATGGAAATCTAAAGGATGCAAAAGAAACCCACTGTAGTACTTGAAGCCTTTATATACAGAATTACAGAGTAACAGAAAACATCTTCACTGGGTGTCGGGTGGGTTTGTTTTTCACCTTTAAACAGGTAGAGAGGTATGTATGATCTCAGCATGTTCCCAGTGGTGTTTAAAGCTGCCTGAATTCCTTTGTCTATCTCGCTTGCTTGGTAAGTGCATTCCAGCTGAGCATATATTGGGCCATTAAAGCTAACTTTGTTCTGGTTTTTTTTTTTTTTCATTTTACACGAACACAAAAGATTGATTTGCCTTTACTACAGTTAATCAAACACAATAGAGAGCTAAATAAATAAGCAAGGAAAATGGCCTTCTTATCCAGCATGGAGAGCAAATGTTTTGATTAGGCAGGGGCTGCAGAGAAACCCAGCAGGGATAAGTGTTCACCATGTTTGTTGTGCATGGGAGTCCACCTACTCAATGACAGAATTTTCTTGCATGACAACCGTTTGCAGCTTGGACCACTTGATGTGGCATTGAAATGAAGTTCAGTTCAAATTTAATGGGATCCCAGGAGGCATTTGTTATGTTTGTCAGCTCAGGAGGTTGAAGTTTACCTGGCTTCATCAATACTTGATGGACCATGTATGGTTATTTGACCTGATGGGTATATGTTTGATGGGAGTATTTTGTCGAGATCTCTCTTTGTTTAAGTTAGCATTTTAGGAGAATGGACAAACTTCTGTCTCTACCTTTCCTAATTTTTCCTCTGTGATTCCTGGTGGTGTTGGGACTGATTTGGGTGGCTGCTCTACTTTTTTGTTACCTGTTTTTCGCTAGCATGTGCTGTGAAGTCAGTTCCCTATCTCCTTAGTAAAGTTGTTAGTCTGTTCACATTCCAAAAGGAATGAAAAAAAAGTTAATGATAGAAAAGCATGATTTTTAAGCATCAGATATTTGGCAGAGGTATTCCTGGTTGAAAGAATGTCTGGAACTGAATAGCTTCATTGTTATTAGATTTAATCATATTTATATCCTATACTAAAAGAGGAAGGATGAACTTGTGTTAAGAGGCTGTCACTCTTTCTGGAAAATCCGTGATCTTTGGGACCTTTTTTTCTGCTTGTGAATTTTCTTATTGTTTATAAAAAAAAAAACTATTTATGGACTTTATAATAGGTATGTGTAATATATTTCTGCAAAGGAATTTAGTGGCTATTTCCCTTTGTTAACTGCTCTGTCTAGAATGTTATTCAGGGAGCAGTTCAAGGTTCTGACATGTACCTAGTGGGCCAAGGTTTATTCTGCATTTATTTATCCTATGTTATGTTTATTCTGCATTTAAATGTGTGTGGCAGACCCCTTCCCCTTGTGAGATAATGTGTGAATCTTGTGAGTAACAGTATTCAAATGCCATTTTCTAAGTGTGTATTAATGTTTGGAGAGAAAGAGGAATATTTGTCTGGAAAGAGTAGTCTAGTGCATTAATGCAAATATTCAAAGGTAGTTGTTTATCTTACTGGACTCAGAGGTACTTAAAATAATTGCAGAAGTTGTTTTAAGGAACATTCGGAGTGATTCTGTTCATTGTTACTTTATGAATAGTATACCCTGTCACTTTAGATTTTAAGTGCGATAGCTTGGACCATAGAAGAGGGTATTTTCTCCTTTATGAAATTTACTGTTGCATATGCCAACTATTTGTGGCCTATGTAATAATCAGTAGGAGAAATTAAGAGAGAAGCATGAGAGGAGGCAAAGAACTCCCCAATTTAAAAAAATGTCAGAAATTACTATCACGCCCTGGGTTGGCTTATTGGTCACATCCCTTTTGATGTGGGGTGGGATGCTGTGGGCTGGCGTGGCACTTCGGTGCAGCCATGGCCCCTCCACCATTATTTGCTGCATGGGGATTTTGTAGGTTGGGTGCAAGCTGTTACAGAATCATAGAATCATAAAATGGTTAGGGATGCAAAGAGCCTTAAGGTCATCTAGTTCCAACCCTCTGCCTTGGGCAGAGACACCTCACACTAGACCATGTTGCCCGAGGCTCTGTCCAACCTGGCCTTGAACACTGACAGGGATAGAGCATTTACCACTTCTTTGGGCAACTTGTTCAGTGCCTCACCACCGTTACAGTAAAGAACTTCTTCCTTATATCCAACCTGAACTTCCCTGTTGAAGTTTAAACCCATTACCCCTTGTCCTGTTGCTACAATCCCTGATGAAGCGTCCTTCTCCAGCATCCTTGTAGGCTCCCTTCAGGTATTGGAAGGCTGCTATGAGGTCTCCACGCAGCCTTCTCTTCTCCAGGATGAACAGCCCTAACTTTCTCAGCCTATCTTCATATGGGAGGTGCTCCAGTCCCTTGATCATCCTTGTGGCCCTCCTCTGGACTTGTTCCAACAGTTCCATATCCTTTTTATGTTGAGGACACCAGAACTGCACACAATACTCCAAGTGAGGTCTCACGAGAGCAGAGTAGAGGGGTAGGATCACCTCCTTTGACCTGCTGGTCACGCTCCTTTTGATGCAGCCCAGGATACGGTTGGCTTTCTGGGCTGCAAGCGCACACTGCCAGCTCATGTTCATTTTTTCATTGACCAACACCCCCAAGTCCTTCTCTACAGGGCTGCTCTGAATCTGTTCTCTGCCCAACCTGTAGCTGTGCCTGGGATTGCTCCAACCCAGGTGTAGGACCTTACACCTGGTATGATTAAACTTCTTAAGGTTGGCATCAGCCCACCTCACAAGCATGTCAAGGTCCCTCTGGCTGGCATTCCTTCCCTCCAGTGTTATCACCCAAACCACACATCTTGGTGTAATTGGCAAACTTGCTGAGGGTGCACTCAATCCCACTGTCCATGTTGCCAACAAAGATGTTGGACAGGATCAGTCCCAGCAGGACCCCTGAGGGACACCACTCATTACTGGTCTCCAGTTGGACATTGAGCTGTTGAGCACAACTCTCTGGGTGCGGCCATCCAGCCGAATTTCTCCTCCATGTGGTCCATTCATCAGATTGCTGTCTCTCCAGTTTAGAGACAATGATGTCATGTGACAGTATTAGTCCATAATGTCCCTTACCATCAGTGATAAATATGTGAACATGCTCAAGTTTTCCCTAGTGAAAGATGTCTGCTGGAAGAAGATCTCCCATATCTCCGATTTCTCATTAAGCCTCATTCGTAAGAGGTTATGAGATCCCAGAACTAGGTACTACAGCAATAGGAGTACTGCTTTATAAAGAGAAACAGGACTTTTATAGTTCTATTAATAAGCACATAAGTAGGAATGCCAGTTAATTGCATATGTGACTGCCTCTTTTATACATAGTAACCTTAATTTGCAGATTTGTTTCTTTTGAATCGTGTTGGGGGAATGCAGCATGGTGTGCAGATTTTGAGGCTTCAGAGATTGTCATTAAAGCTACTATGCTGTACTTAGTTATTTATTTCTTGCTCTGAGTGATCCAATCAATAATAGAACAAAATCAAATACAACTCTCTCCCCTCTGAGGAAGAAAAGACAAGCTAAATAAAGATGTCCAGGAGAAAATGCCAGCAAACGACATATTGATTTCCAGCGAAGGAGCAGAGTGTAAATGAAAAATATTCTTCTGACACAGTTATTAAGTGCAAGCTGGCACGCAAAGAAAACCCATTTACTCTTAGTAGAGGCTGAGTCTTCAAAGGGCAGCTGATTCATCTCAGATCATTTGGGTCTCTAACTTTCTGAAACATAGGCTTTCCTTTACTAAATGTAAAGGATTTTTCTATACTTAGGCTTTGCTTTGAGAATGTGAAATGTTTACCAAAATCTGATTTTATGCCAAGTAAGCATAGATGTTTTCTTCCCGTTTTACAGCAGTATAAATATGAGGAAGGGAAGCCATTTTCCTGGCATTGAATAGACAGTGAATTTATGACAATGTCAGGAATGTAAAATCAAGTAACAGGAGGGCTGTGATTCAATGTCCTTGTCAATTTGGGCTGGGGTAATTTAAGAAGTTACTATTCCTCAGTGGTCTGTCCTGCCCTTCTGTTGGTGAAGTAGGTGTTCTCCAGCAAGTGTTGTTCATAGCCCAGCATATTAATGAAATTAGCTCTGTGGCAGTTTAACACATCAGACTGCGGCCATAGGGCTAGGATACATACCATCAGGACGCTAAATTCTGGCAATAAGATAGCTTCTTCCTGCATATCTCTGAGAATCTTTATTCAGCTTTTTCTTCCTGAGTGCTGCTTTTAGGCAGATGCTGAGAAGTGGGGTAAGTTGAAGTCTGTGCTGCTGGTGCATTTGTCTGCTTTTCAATTCTTCTGAAGGGGACCATGGCACAGGGGAGACCACTCTGAAACCATTTTCAGAGCATTTCCTAAAAGAAATATCTTCCATTTCAAGATTCTTGGAAATGCATTGGAAGACAGCACTGTGCAGATTGATGTGATTTTCAGAAAGTCAGACCCCTGAGCAGAAGTCTTGTCCTTCCTGCAGCTCTCACTGATTTCAGGGTGGGAGTTCTTGTGGGTTCTGCCGTAATGGTTTAATTTTTAGGATTAAGTGATGTCATTAATTTAGTTCATGATGGGTACACCTAGTGTACCTTTCTGAAGGAGTTTTCAGCTGCATCACCACCATCTGCATAACTGGGTTTATACTTAAACGGGGCTGATGGTTTCTGTTTCAAGTGACAGGTTTGTTTCAATAAGAAATAAAAAAAAATTAAGGAAGAGGAAAAAGTTATATCAAATGATTAAAAAGGACATTCAGTGTGAAAATTCTACCCCTCTGAAACTCCAAGAGGCAGTATATTCAGATAATTACTTCAATGTGTAGAGACACAACTTTCATCTTCAAGGTACTTCTTTGGAAGCAAGCAAATGCATGTGGAAAGGAGCAATAGCTTGATAAAGGACAGAAAAGAGTCTCCTCTCATTCCGAAGCTGCATCTTTTGTGTTTAAGCCAAGAAATTATATTTTACAGTCCAGTCCAGAACTTTTGCAAATCTTGAGGGTTGCACTGAGTAATTTGGAGGAAGACTTGCCAGTTGATCCTTTGCCAGATCAAGATGAAAGAAACGCTGTTCTACTGGGAAAGAAACAGAAAAGCAAGTGACTGTGTGCTTATGTAAGCAATAAACAACCAATCTAGGTTCCTGGAAATTAATTTTTTTTTATTTAGCTCCTAAATAGTATGTAATTTCCTCAGGCCAAGAAATAAATTGAAAGGATTTAGAAGGATTTGCTTATCAGCAAAACACCACGTACCATTACATTCCTTCTGCTTTTTGAGAAGGTACATTGAAGTTAGGTTAAGCTGCTGTGGTTCAATACTCCTCTTTCCCCTGTCAGGATGTCTTGAACAACAGGCAGATTAATCCTTCCTACTTCCTTTCTTTGCGCTCCCTTCTTTCTTTGCCCTCCCTTCTCTTTCTCTCTCTGCTGACACTCCCTCACAACATCATCACCTTTACCATTGCCAGCAGACAGAGACAAAAGGCAGAAACATGATTTTTCCCCATAATCTTTGCACAGTTTAGGGACAGAACAAAGTCCCTGAAATTTGGCATCAAACCTGGTCAAGAATAGACAGACTTTACAGCCTTAATGCACTATTGATTCTATTGAGATAGGCTTTTGGTTTTCAAAAGACTAATTCAGCTTTCAAGGCTCTTTTTAAACATGACTGCCCATGACTCTAGGTTGACATACAATTGGGGGGATTATTATTTGCCTTCTCTTACTTAACTGGCTAGTTACTTAATCTCTTGTCCGCCACAGTAATGGACAGATGGCTGATTTTGTTAAGGGGTAGCTCTTTCATGATCCCTACTTAATGACACAGTTTGACAGCAAATCAGCTTTTATGTCCAACCAGGAACACGCAACCAGGAAATGCACTTTTGCTGGGCTACTGTTGAAGGGTACATGCCTGCTGGTTACTTACCAGCTCCTGGCAAGTCATTGTCCTGGAACATAACCTGGATTTGTTCCCATGGGCTGAACAGGTCTATAGCAATGATACCTTCTTGCTATCAGCTCAACTAGCTAAAAGGCTGTGCTGGATCGCTTTCCTGCCTGCTGTGGAATGACAGAGGAGAATGCATATGATGTGTTTCTATTACATAGTGATGGAGAGAATGCAAACACTGAATTGTTTTAGAATTAATTAGATTGAATTGAAGCTTTATGAGGTGAGTTCTTCCCCACTTGGGTGTATAAACTAATGATATAAATACCTGAATGGCTTCATTTCAGTACTGGTGGTTTCTGGCACTTTCTTCTCCATAGTTAATAAAGATTACTATTAAGGTCTTTCTTGCTGGAAGTGATCCTGATTTTTCTTTTGTTTCCATTTTATCCACTACTTTTTTGAAGCACCCTAAATAGTTTATCTACCTTCTTGATGTTTATTATACCCTTTTGACACTTGTATACATTTTAGCCCTTGATAAAACAAGCTCTGATGTTTAGTTTTGCTAAGCCTATCTCATTCATATATCTCTCCAGTTCTTTCATCTTTTCTGTGGCCCTTCTCTGAATTGCCTTCAATTACTCTAAATCTTTTGGTACCGAATTGTCCGAAACTAAACAGAACGACCTTTGTTCTCTTGTTGTAAATTGTGTAGCCTGGTTGAAATCAATGCCAATTTAAACCAACAGAGGATTTGGTCCTCTGGTTTTTGTAGTCACCTCAGATGAGCTATATGAAGAAAAATTACTAGTTTCATGTTCTTTGATGCCTTGCCTCTGCAGAGGCAGACACAACCTTAGCGCCAGTGTGTGTGGGTGCAAAGGGCTTGTACGTCTGTGTCTGTGCCATGATAAGAAAATATATGTTGTACTATCCAGTGCTAATGAGTTGGAGAGGATCAATACTCTATAGCAACAGATAGTAGATCCAGGACTCTCCTTAAAATTTTATGCCATCCCAAATTGCAGCTTCTTTTATAATACCTCATTATGATTTTCACATTTCTAGTATTTTCCCATTTGTATGCAGATTCTTTCTATCTGTATGTAGTAGCTCGAATTTGTCTAGACTGAGTCTGTCAGGTCTGCTAAACTGTAACGAACTCCAGGGTATTTTGCAAATAAAGATTAAATAGAAAGTGAGAAAAAAAAAATATAAGGTGTAGAAAGGACAGGTGAAGGATTCCCATGTAATTAGAGTAGTGTGAACAGAATGCAAGTTCTTTAAAAAGCTTGGTTATCAAAGTACAAAAGGTTGAGGTACTCAAGCTAGAAATGACACCTAATGAGACAGACGCTTTCTCTGGTATCTTCTATTGGTAAGGCAGCAACTGCCTTGAGCCTGTTCTTTGCCAAGAAACACCATGGTTTCTGGAAGACAGAACAGCATCACAAGCATTTTGTCATTCTGGGATAGTATCTATACGGTATGTTGTTATGCGTAGAAGACAAGTACATTGTCCATATCCCATAATAAATTTGAGATATTCAGAAAATATAGCATTATGGGAACAGCGGCGGGAGTCAAGTGGTTGGGTTTAGGAAAGGTTTGTTGAATTTCAGCTCTGAGCATCTTAGGTGTGAAAGGCAAATGTACTGCCTAGACTAATACAAATATATTTCTCCACTGTTGGGAAGTTATTTGTGCCTGGCATTTTGTGGTGGTCATATTTCAAGAAAGATTGTAAATTTTGGTTCCTTGGTGGCAAAGAGATTTAAACTTCTTTTGCAACAAAGCATTTAAAGTTACTTTTCAAATAATAGTGTTGAATTGGAAGTAATGTGTACAGTGTGCAGATGAGTTTCATAGCCTTGGATGGCATGGTTTAGTGGGAGGTGTCCCTGCCCATGGCGGGGGGGTTGGAACTCGATGATCTTGAGGTCCTTTCCAGCCCTTACTATTCTGTGATTCTGTGATTCTGTGAAAAGGCTATCCTACTTTACCAAGTGAAGCAACTACCAAGTATGTACTTTTGCAGGAATTTGTCTGGGGTTTGAATTTATGCATCCTTGTCTTTTCTCTCCCACTAGAAATGAGAACTCCATCATTCTTGGGTGTGTTATTTATAATTTCATAAAGCTGTTCTGTGACAGGACTTATTTTACCTTGTGTGCTTGATGGGACTGGAAAATCAGTTAGTGATGAATCGTGATGGAAAGTACTGAGATCAAAAATACAAGATAGGAAGTGGCAAGGCAGATTAGTGTACTTATCTTTTCTGTGGTTTCTAGAAATCTCATTAATGACCTTGTATCTTCAAATAACAGTACACCCAAAGAGCAAAGTGTCAAAAAAAAGCTTTTCATTTCGGAAAAGGAAGATTCAGCACCTGCCATTTTGTGTATAACAAAGGGGTGAAGGTTGTGGATCTGACACATAAATTAGGGTTTTGAGCACTTGGAAGATTGGACAGAAATGGAGTCATCTTGAGCAGGTCTTGCCATGCCATCCCAACTTTCCTTGTGCTTTACATCCCACACGAGTAAGTACGGTATAATGAACAAAGATGTAGGGCCATCACCGTGGCAAGATTGAAGAGGCCCTTAGAGTGAATAATTGGGAGGAGGTGATTACAGAACTAATAATTCATGGAAAGGAATGGGGAGCCAATTCAGTGAATTGAAAGAATTTGGAGGTAAATATGCCTATAAATCCTCCAGGGTGGACTCAGAGTTTAGCACTTTCTCCTACCCTGGTTTTATTCCAAGGCAATTTCATTAAACACTGGAGAGAGGGAGGGAAAAAAATAATAATATAAATGCCATAAGAAATCTTTCAGAGGAAGGAATAAAAAGGGTTCCTGCCAGAGAGAGATTTTATTGAAAGTTATTATAATACCTATCTTTAGTTTTATGGCCTTTAATACAGGGCCAAGTGATTTCAAAGCTGGGATTCTTTAAAAATGAAATACATATTTTAAAATGGTATGGTGTGAATTATTATTTTTAATATAGAGTTTAGCTAATATATGGAATACAAAAATATTTTCTCTCCCATGTTCTTTCCAATGAAAACACAAACATCATTTTCATCATAGTATACGGGGAAGTTTTGTTACTATCGTGGTGCCTGTTCAGCATTTACCACCTCTAGATCACTGGGCAGACATTAAAGAATTAATCTGTTTACATCCCCTGGGGGCAACTGGTGAGTATAATCAACCCCATTTCAAAAGTGGGGAAAGGGAACCAGAAACAGAATGGCTGGTTTTGCTTACTGCCTCACAAAGTGAGCCATTTCTGTTGAGAAGAAATTGTCTTAGCGGAGAGATTTCTAGCATCACTGCTCACTAGCCTCTCCTGTCTTGTGGAAGCAGCAAGGTCAATAATCATCTGGTGAAAATTCTTAGCTCCAGGAGGGCTTTGAAAGGTACAGATTCCAGTTACAAGAAGTTATGGTCTTCTGGAGGTTTCTGTGGTCAGGAATTTGCTGCTGTTTCTCACTGAAATAACTTTATTGCTCCAGGATGATTCAGATGTTGAGTCTGAGCATGAGGTGCATGGAAAACCAATATGTGATGGGACTAGAAAATCAGATAGTGATGAATTGTGATGGAAAGTACTGAGATCAGAAATACAAGATAGGAAGTGGCAAGACAGATTAATGTGCTTATCTTTTCAGTGGTTTCTAGAGATCTCATTAATGACCTTGTCTTAAGTCTAACACCACTTCTGGAGGTTTTTCTCTTTTTTGAACCCTCGTTTTTATACATGTAAGATCAGCAGTATGGGACAAACAGCAATCACAAATCAAGAAAAACTGGAATTATCAGGGGAAATAGCATGCAGTGGAAATAGCATGCAGCGGAAATGGGAGAAAAGGTCGGAGATTAATTGATAGAATTGGGTTGGAACCAGTCACAAAAAGGTGCAGATCAGGGTCAGAGTTGGCAGGGTTGATGAGTATTGCACATCACACATTTGCATTTTGTCCAAGTCTGGCTGACTGTGCCCTCCTTTGTTCAGAACCAACAGAAGCTGCATAAGGATTTTACAGAAGGAAATTTAGAACGTATTTCTAATAATGCAGCATAAACATGTTGCATGTGCTGTCCTTAAAATGGAATTAGATGGGAATAGAATTAGATGGGAAACTGATCAAGAAGATAAACAAGGACCAGGCTTCATGAGTTTTCAGCTCCTGCCCAGAATTCATCTTGGCTTCAAAATTCTTCATCCCCCATGTTCGGGATCCGTGAGAGCAGCTGGAAGGCCACAGAGGCTCACCAAACCCAGCACCCTGCAGCTGGCCCTGGCTATGCGCGGGACGTCAGGAAGAGAGTCCTCATTAGGACAATGAAATTAGTGATAATTTTTCCTTCAGTGTCTGTGGGACAGGGACTTCCCAAGCTGGATATGGGGTATTTAATAGCTGTGGATGAATGTTTTACCTTTAATTTGCCTGATCATTTCCAAAATGCGTCTAAAACTTTGTTTTCTGGGTTTTTTTTGTGGGCATGCTACTTCTCTGGTTTCATATGATGCCCCTAGTGAGCAAGAGGAGAAAAAAAAAAAGAGTTATAAAGGAACTCCGTATTCTTTAAAAATGCTGAATCACATTATTGATTCTATTGGAGCTGATTCCAGGTTAATATTGCCTAAAGTCCTGTGAGGGTGGTAAGGCACTGGAACTGGTTTCCCAGAGAAGCAGCTGTGGCTGCCCCATCCCTGGCTGTGTTCAAGATCAGGTTGGACAGGGCTTTGAGCAACCTGTTCTGGTGGAAGGTGTCCCTGCCCATGGCAGGAGGGTTGGAACTAGATGATCTTTAAGGACCCTTCCACCCCAAATTATTCTGTGAACCTGTGATTCGATCATTCTGTAAGCAAATGTGGAAGTGGATAAGTATAGCAGCTGATAAATGACAACCACACATTGTTATAATTTTTATGTTTATTTCCTGCCTGAAGCAAATCATCACTATTCTGAGACCTTACAGGTGAATTGTCAGATCTTCAACTAGGATCAAAATTCATATGTTCTAAATTCAATATGGAAATCAAAACCAACCACTCTTTTACAAGTACTTTAGACAACTGTAATATAAATGTCTGGTTTTACCAGCTACATTTCACCTGCTTGAAATATTTCTTGCAGTATAGTTTTGTTGACTTATTGGGCTAAATTACAGTGCTGCAATTAAAAGCTAGCATCTTTCTACCCAGGGGCAGCTGCATTTCACTGTTGGAGGATGTGATCACTGTTTGCATAAATTATAAAGTGATTTGGTGTCCTTTGGAATAAATAATGCTGTATAAGATATACATTACAGGTCCAAAAGAATTGTAGAAAATAAACTTCTATTTTGTGCATTCCTCCTTTCTTGACCTCTCACTGAACAGGCAAACTTTCAAAGACAGTTTGCTGGTCTTATTTTTCTTTCTTGGTTCACCCTAAGCCACTGAATCAGGAATGAAGGAATGCTAGGTTCAGTCTGATCTTTCTAGCTGACTGCTCCGTTCTGTTTTTTTCAGAATATAGAGAAGGGAGAGCAAGGAACTTCTGGCGGGGGACAGAGGGACTTGATATCACTAGGTCCACAGGAAGCTAAAGAAAAGGCTGCAACCTCTGAACACTTACACAAAGAGAAGAGGGAGCATGTTGGAGACAGCCATAGCAGCCATAGGGATGTAAAGGAGACCTTATTTAAGGCTGGAAAGCCTTTTTAGAGTGCTAAAGTACAGTGTACTGAGGTACAGCTGCCCTGCTTCTGAGGAGCTGAGTTTTCAACAGGGCCTCCTGCATGGTGAGGAACATTTTAGTTGTTTTGTTTCAGGAGTCATCCCTCTGATACTGCTGCTCAGCAGAATAGGCAGCTCTCTGCAAGGAAAAGTTGTTAAGGGAGACAATTTCAGCAGAAGCCATGGTTTGAGCCAAGGCTGGTGAGCTGGACTCATTTTGCATTGTGTGCAGGAGCATTACAACCTGTGTCCAGAGGCTGCCATAGACTCTCCCTAATGGTTTGCATTACTAATTCAACTAATTGCAGCAATTAAAGGAAGGAGATGCTGCTGGGAAGAGTTGCCGGTACACTTCTCTTTAACATGCTGCAGTATATGCTGCTCATCAATTAGACCAGCAGGAAAAATAAATTAAAAAAAAAAAAAGTGAAATATCACCAGCTGAAATGCAAAGGAATGTGCTGAAATCTGTGAGAGTCATCAAAAGTTGTAGTTTGGTTTAAGCCTTTCATAACCAGGCTTTCCAGCTTGTCAGCCCTGTCACAGCCACTTCTTTTGTCAAGCAAGCAGGTGAGGTTGCATGTTGGGCATACCTGACACATGCAGCAGTTCTTCATCATGCAAAAAATTGGTTGCACAGATATTTACTATGTGGGTAAATACAAAGTATTCCCAGCCCAAGAAGAGGTGGATTAGGAGAGCAGGAACTATCTCTGCCTCAGTGATGGATCTAGCAACACAGCAAAGAGTACTGCTAGCTGCCTAGGTGATGCATATTATCTATGTTTTTCTTTGCAGAAAGCATGTTCAGCTTGAGCATGCCTCATATGGTAAGTCTCTCAGTAAGTGCCTTCTGGCTGGCCCTACATGGTATTGGTGTTTGTCAAGGAGCCCAGCATGTTCCAGCCGAACTCATACACTTTGGCTGTGGGAGGACAGTTTGCCAGCCAAGCAGGTGTCATAGCCTGCTGTACTTGCTGTGTTCAACAGCACAGCATGGTCTGCCTGCTAAACTAAACAGCCTGGCAGGCGCACCACAACTATCACACCTGAAATACTCAACAGGATAAGTACTATTGCTCCAACAGGAGATTCCAGCTCTGTGGAGGGCACATTTACATCGGCATATCTAGAATGCTTGGTACAAATATTTTTAAAGTTCTGAAATTCTGAAAATTCTGAAACTTTTTTTTTCCTAGGGTACTTCGCTGCCTCTGTACCAGCCTCTTGACTTGCAAGTATCTTATATTTTTTCTCTCTGTTCTGTTTCCTTCATTCCTTTGCTTCACATGCCAGACAACAGATGACATTGTTTCATCAGCTGAATGTTCCAGTGATGATGAAGATTTCATCGACTGTGAGCCCAGTACAGGTAAGTCAGGTCAGTCTTGTTTTGCTTGCTTTATGATTTCATTTGCAAAAAACAATGCATACATATATTTATATGTGTGTGAATGTATACATATATGATTATATATGTATATATATGTGTGTATATATATAAGTGTATGTATATATACACTGTATATAAAATAAAAATTATGCAGCCAAGCATCAGATCCCATGGACTTGGCAACAGCAAAACACAGATATGTAGTCACTGTGTTGTTAATATGAAGTTGTTTGCATGGAAAGCCAAACTTCCTGAAAGTGATCCCAGCTAATTAATAGTTCATGTTTTTGTAGTAGTTACTTCACTGACACAGTGGGAAACAAAAAATACCAATGTGGCATGTGACAAATAATAAAGATTTATGAAGTGGGGAGGGTGAATGTTTGTAAAACAGAAGAGAAACAAAAGTGAAGCAATAATGAGTTATTAGCATTATTTAATCTTTGTTAATTGCTCTGAAGATGGGCTATAAAAGGATATATTTGTCCATGGGATTTTGAATACAGTTAACATGGTAACGTATTTGTACTAATTTTGTTTCCTGTGAGCCCAAAGAAATTGGGGAGCACCAAAACGTAGTTCAAACATAACAAAATTAGTAGTAATTCTTGCCCTGTTACCTGCAGTGATGCTTCAAAATGTATCCATTAAAGAGTCAGAAGGACTGGCCATGTGGAACTGACTCAATTTCTCCCTTTCAGATACATTTTGATAAATTGATGGCTTTTCTTTCTGGTGAGATATATGATGTGATATCCAGCAGGCAACTGCAGTCAATTTTATTTCTTACTGGCTTTTTCAAGTCTTCTTTTTTGAGGCTTCCCATGAGTTAAGCATTTCTATAATAGAGAACAGACATCATCGAATTTCTGTGTACATTTAAAAGAAAAAGAAGGGATTTGGTCAGAATTATTTTGTTGTTGAAAGTGAAACATATAAATAGTTTAGGGTTGGGGGATTTTTTGTTTTGCTTTGTTTTGTTTGGTTTTGCTTTGATTTATTTGGGCTGATTGCATTTAAAAAAAAATCCCAAGAAAGCATTAGAATCTTCTGTTTCTAGTTTCCTGAAGCTATTTGATTAATGAAATAATAACATTAAAATTCACCCAAAGCTAGTGCTTTCATATTTTTTTTCAATTTGTCATGCTGTACCTGCATTTTTGGTAGAACTTGGTCCTGCAGTAACCTGACATTGGCGTTGCCCTGTAGCTGGGAACTTCCACTCATATTCTTGACTGCCCTGTGATGGCAGGAAAGACAGTGACACAACAATTAATGCTAACAGATAACTCAGCCTTCTCCCATCTCTTTTTTCACAGATCTCTATGAGTATTTCAGCTCCCCATATGGCAGAAAATTAACTGTGAAGCATAAATATTGTGGGTACTTGGATTTTAAATAAATTAAATGCCAGCACAGTGATTACCATGAAAGTGAGGCATGATATTAATAGGACTATGCTAAAAAGTCTAACATACCACCACTGGTATGCAAGTGAATGGATAGGAATCATTTCATTAAAGCTTCACTAACATTTCAAGACTTTTTTATTATTATTATTATTCTGATTGCCAAGTAATTCAACTGATGGAGGAAATGAGATCTTGTACATTATTGTCATTTATGTTTCAACACAGAAATAACAATTACTTCAATGGCTAGAAATGGTAATAGCAATGCTTTCAGCTTGTGCTGCCAGTGGAAAAATCAGAGTTTGAGGAGAAATTTGGTAAAACAGATGTTTAGCATGAAATTTCAGAGTGCTTTAGAACAACATTTGCAGACAAAAATGCCTCTTTCTTGACAGAGTTAGAAGTTTAATGCTACAAATAGGTACACACTGGATTTGTACAGATGACTTGCCTTTAAAAATCCTGCTAAGGACTACAGTTAGCAGCTGTACATGCCTACAGATAGTTGAATATCTGCTGTGTAAAATAATATGATTTGCTGAAAATCTTCTAAACCACTACACATTTTTGAAAATTTCATCCGCTGTCTTTTATCGCACCCTACTCCTCTTTCATAGGATGCTGGTTTGCATAAGCCACTGAAATCCGAATCTTTTCTTGGTAATTATGGTGGCATTGAGAATAAAAGTTAGCCTGATTATAAGTTAAAAAGGTTTCCTAGATGGTCCTTGCTGATTAAATTTACACTTCCAGATTTTGAGATTTCCTGCTCTCAGGGGTGCTGGTGTACAAGGTCACCAGAATGAAGATGGATATGCAGGTCCTTTTTGCCTCCAAAAGCATCAACTTATCTCATTCCATCATAATAGGAAGGGAAAGTGGTTGGTTTGTGGTGCTCCTCATTTAGGTTTCTTTGTCTATCTTACTGTCTCCATCCGCAGTGCATTCAGGGAAGGTAGAATGGTGTCTGCAGTACAGCCAGTATCAAAGCACTCATGCAGCCCAGTCCAGTCTGGAGCATTAAAGCAAACTGAGCCAGCTTATCAAAATCCAGTTGAGCTGGCTTGGCTGAACATTTGGCTTTACACATCACCAGCCAAGCCAGGATTCTGTCCATACGCCAAGATCTGGTACCTAAATGTATACACCATGGAAAGAAAAGATTGCGATTATCTTGCTGGTATTTTCATGTGTGGGGGGTTGGATTTATTTTATTTTTTTTTAATTGGACCCACTTGAAGTTGCTTCATCCTATTCTGTTGGCAGATCAATGTATTTTACACTGCCTTCTGACTTGCCTGAGCCCTTTTTCAGCAAATTGAAAATTAAGTGACATAACCCAGCACAGCCTCCTTTTTGTTGCTCTGATAATGTGTAGCTTTTAAAGCTCTTGAGTTTCTGCTAAGTGCCAGGACTTGGTCTTCCATCACCCTCAGTGCCATGGTCCAGTAATGCAAAGGTTACTGAACTCACTGCTGCAGATGTGAGATATGATATACATCACTATGAACCTGCTGTGAAAACCAAGACAAGGGCAACAGATAATGTTGCTTGGCAAATAAAAAGCTTTCAGATTTCATATAGGTCAGAATCAAATCCCAAGATCTGAATATATTACTTTGGTCTCAGTCCTGGATCACGTGCAGTACCCTACAGAGTCCTTTTGAAGACTTTGGTTTTGGTGTACTCAAAAATAGTTCAAAAGACAGAAAATCATGTCCTCTTTGAGGCTAAATATCGTATGAGAACCAATTGCATGGTCTTATTGCCTCTTAACTCTGTTGAAACCAAGACCTGCATCTCAGTAATCAGACGATCTCTATCTGGACACTTGCATCTCTTTTAAAGAAGATGGTGTAAAGGCTATTTCCTCACTGTGCTCCCCTCAGGATTTTCCTGGCTAGCTTGTGACACTCACTTTATCAGTCTGGCTATCACTCTTTGCCCTCTTCCAAAACTGATTTCTGTTGGGATTTCTGTAGATCCCATTGTTTAGAAGCCAGAAGCTGTCACAGGACCTGTCCTGACTGAAGCAGCTCACAGACATTCCTTGTGGACACATATGTATACATGAGGAATTATTCTAAAAAATGGCAGTGACAGCTGTGAATCCAAACCCTATCTGTATTCTACATAATGAAAAAGAAGCCACTGCAGGTTTAGGGATAAAAATTACTTGCTATTCATCTTATTGCAGACAAGCCTAGACACACTTAGATATCTAGAACTCCTGGAATGACTTACTGTAAATGATACAGAGGGCATAAAACTGCTCATCTGCCCTGAAGAAACGTTTACTTACAGATGAGAGCAGTCCCTCTCTTATCTCTATAGAAATGTCACTTGTCCAAGTACATGTTCAAAAATCTTTTGGTTTCTGCAGCAGAAACATGATGCTTTTCTCTGGTATGAGTACAGGCCATTTTTCTGGCCTGTTCTGGAAAGATCTAAGGCTCAAATACTCAAGTCCTTAAAAGCCAAGGCCAGGGTCCTGAGCCTGTGCTTTTGAACACAGCCATGTGGTAGTGTTTTGGTCATTCAGCAGCTCTCACAGAGTGAAAGGTTTGTAAGGGAAATATCTTTACTCCTAACTAGGAAGCACAGTGCCATCATGAAGAAAGAAAGCACTTACCTGTTTCCAGTCGAATGAGGAGCACCCTAGCAATCTGACCTTAGTGGTGGTCTTGGTAGTCCTGAGGTAATGGTTGGACTTGATGATCTGAAAGGTCTTTTCCAACCTAGTTGATTTTATAACTCTATAATTCTATTGGGACTTCAAAACCCTGAGGATTATAGTTAATGCTTTCCTAACAGCTGTTGTCTCCTTGTGCCACTGCCCTTGTTCCTGCTAAGCATGTCCATTAGTGCAGTGCTTCGGCACAAAGCAGGGTGGTTGCTGGTGGCTGGGCAACTGATCTGGATCATAGCCCAAGCTGCTCATTGCACTACTCAGACCAGTAAGACCCAGACACTCACTGGTTAGCCTGAAGCCCATAATGCAATCTCTTGAAATGGACTGTAGGGCCTTAATTCTAGCTCCCTGGCTTGACACAGCCTACATTTTCACTTGGAGCAGTTGTCAGCTTTCCTTTCCTATTAACCCAACAATTTCCTAGGTGATTTTTTCCTAAGAAATTTAATCTGTGTTTTCCGAAAGGCTTCATATATGATAAGGTTGGCATTACTGATAAGCCTTTCTCATGAATGCCTGGAGACAGCAATAGAGATGCCAAAATCTACAGATCTTTGCACTGGAAGTTACACAGTGTTTTGTAGCACATACCCATACACAGGAGATACATATCCTATAGGTATACTGTCTGTATATATAATTTATTGGCCTGTACCTATCCACTTCAGCCTCCTCATTTATGGGCTAGGTCAGTCAAGCTTCCACCCATGCAAGTTACAGAACCAGGTACCTGCAGGCTGCCTAGGTCAGAGATTTATTTGTGGAAAACAAGCAGAATCTCTCTTCCAAGAGTCTACAAGCAGCCAGCACAGTACAAAAAAACACTGCTGGAAGTGAAGAAACCTTAACTGAAGAAACAAAGAGAAGTGCTAATTTGGCTCTTGTCCTGCATAAACTGCATCAACCTTCTTGAAGCAGATGAAATTTTCATTGTTCTCCTCAGAGAAGCATCTCCCACAAATCCAGTGCCCCGTTACCCTCAGTCTCTCCTTCTGTTGAGCAGGAGTTCTACTCTGTTTCTCACGCTGTGAACAAAAAATGGCATTGTGCACGTACCTCAGAGCACACAGAGAAGTTGGCTTCCTATCTCAGGCTGAATACGATACAGACCTGAACAAGCATGTCCTGAGTTTGGTGCTTAAACCACAACAGAGGGGAATTCATCCAGGGCATTTCCCAGGGTAAAATGGTTGTGACACTTGTTTGATGGAATTTCCTAGCTACAGTCTTACAGCCAAAACAACTCCAAACAATCAAGTTTTCCTAATCAATCATGCAGATGACTTACAGCAATTTTTGTTTTCTTATTTTATATTAGGAATTTATACTGATTTTGGTTTTCAGCATATTGATCTTTTTTCCTATGTAAGCTCCAAGGGCCCCACCCATGAGGATATTTTATCTATATATGCACTATATATGAAGTGTGCATATATATCTATATGTGCATATGCTACAGTAATAAAAGACCAATATCAGCAGTAGCCCCTATCATCCAGTCACATGTTTACACAGAAATTCATGCCTTCATCTAACCCTGGCATCCGCTGGCGTGGACAGATGCATGATATTGTTATTTCCTGGTGAAAAAAAGCACGTTAATTTCTTTTTTGTTACGATTTTTTCTTTCTTCCTTTTATTTATTTGTTTACTTTTAATTGATAGTTTCATCTACCAATTAGCCTTGGGGTAGAGTGGGGCAGGGAGAACAAAAAAATTATACAGGTATATCCATCGGTATATACACAAATACTCTGTGTATATATAGATAGATATATACATTGTATATATTTGAAGAACATTTTCTGTCGTTTCACCTCATCTTGTGCCGCATGAATTTTTGGTGATTGACATTTTGGTTTCTTTTATATTTCTTTCATTTGTATTTTTTTGGGGGGCTCATAATGGTGCCATACCGCTATTTTTTAATTTTTAAAATCATTGCTGTACTTTTCAATTTATATTTTTGGAGTTCTTCCAACAAAGTAATGGTTCAGTCATCTAAAGAAAGAGATATAGATCTGCAAACCAATAAAGGCAACAAAATCTTTTCTTGCCATCCTTGAGAAATCCACGTTTTCAGACATCCTGAGAAAGTTGTGTGCATAAGAATGAAAATTCTTACCTTCCTTTCCTTTTATTTACCCTTCTCCCTACCCTTTTCTAAACTTCTGCAAAGTCTCTATCCCGTCTTTTCCCTTTTCCTTTTTTTTTTTTTTTTTTTAAATGAGTTCAGATTAAAAACACACAGACGGAACAAAAAGGCTCCCCTACACCCCTGCATTCTCCCAGGAAAAATTCTTCCAACAACGAAAGCCCTACAAACCGCAGATGGCATAAAAAGAATTTTATTGCAATGCAGAATATCTGTCGTATCTTTTTTTTCTGGGTCGGTGCAAGATCATTGTTATGGCATGCTGTAGTTTAGCTGATTTAACTAACCATGGCCTTCATTAACCGGTGCATGGGTTGTGATGACGCCATCTTGTGTTTCATCAGAGCTATGCATTCAGGCTAACCGAGCAAGTCTGTAGTGTATGATTTGAGGGGATATCGTTTCAATTTTAATTTTTAATTGTATTATAATTTCTTCTTTTTGGAAGAGTTATGCTAGTACTGTCGGCTGCTTCTTGCAGTCCCAGTGTTAGATATCTACTTTATTATATGGGTTTTTTTGCTCTTTTTTTTATTATTATTATTATTTTATTTCTCAGTAGCAATCTTATGTCTTGTCTGTGTCCATCTGTCTTGTCAGTGTGTCCTGGAGTCCATTGGTCTAGTGTTGTTATGTGATTCTGTTCTCTGTTTGTAAGCTGGTGTTTAGCTCCCTGCAGCTCTGTCATCCCTCTTCCCCTTCCCTTTTCCTCCTTCCCTTCCCACCTTCCCAAGTGGAGTCCACAAAGGGGCACTAAGCTTTGAATGACGTTCTGAGTGTCACCTCAAGGCTTCAGGCTGGAAGTTGCAAGATGTTCACACAGCTTCTTAAGAAAGACGAAGTTTGCAGCTGATCAGTTTTCAAGTTTTCAAACTCAGTTATCATTTCACTCTTAGAAATGGTTTACTGGCATAATGCTGAAGTGATTTCTTATACAACATTTTAGGGGATTTGTGTGTGCATACTGATGTCTTACACTAAGAACTGCTGTTGTCTGTGCTTTAGGCACTAGAAGATGTTACACAGGGTGGAGGCTGTATGTTAAATGGAAAGTACCTAGGCCTTTTTGTAAAAGACAAACTTGGGAAAGCAATGTCACTGTGCACATGCAACTGGAATGAAATCTATGTGAACATATTTCTAAAATCCACAGTTCGACATTCATTTGCAGTTAGGAGACAAAAATGTAGGACATGCTTAAAATTTCTAAGAGTAGGTCACCTTCATTTTGTGGGGTCAGTCTTCAGTTTGTCTCTTTGTGATGTCTGCCTCTTTACTGATACTGGTGAAAACTGTCCTGCAGATGTTTTGCTTGTATAACTTGAACGCAAGTCTGGAAACACATCTGGAGTGTCTTCTGCCATCTGTGCAATAATGCATAAGGCAGCAGAAAGCTAGTTGAGTTTTCAGGTGTCTGCTTAGACTTCAAACACTAGTTAGAAAAAACATCCTTTGGCTTGTACAATGATGCATTTCCTGGTATTTTTAATCCTCTTCCTGGTGAACGTGCTAGCCATGTTAGTGGCATGGAAGGTCTCAGTGCATTAGGATAAACCAGCTGAAATCAGTGGATCAACTGGAGTTAGCAGAGGAAGAGGTAGCCAGTTTTCTTGCAAATGTTCACAACATCACAAAAAGCATACTTACACATACATTTAGCCTAGCTAAAATCCCAGTTGTTTTACAGGTATTAGTTTCTTCTGCAGGGAAGATGAGATGATGAAATCCGTGAACGTTTCTCACAAGCATAAGGCTTACCTGTGTAAGCTAAGAGTTACCAGAAGAGGGAAGCGAGGGGATATGTTCAGCTCCAACATAGAATTACTTCATTTAATTATTTCATTTAACTTACCCACGATATATTTCCTCTATTTACAGAGGGATAAAAAGAAGTTAGCTTTTCTTTCATCAATATGAACCAATGATATTATGCTTGGTTCAGTTTTCTTAATCCTTATATAGTCAGAGAAACATTATTGAGTACTATTACTTACAGTGAAAATGAATCAATCAGTATTTAAAGCTTGCTCCATTTAGATTTTAGATCTCTGTGTATTTCACAACGAGTAATTCCTACTGATTCTAAAGCTTTTTCTTGGCAATTGCTTAAATAAAGCAGCTGCTTATAAAATTATATTGTAATCAACAAGCTCGGGGTTTTGTGTAATACTGCCCTCTGTCAGATAGACCAGGTCAGTCCTGTTACGAGGCTAAGAGGAAAAATATTCTTTTTAGCTCAAGTGGCAGATTGTTGGAGCAGAACAATCAGAGTTGTAGCCCCTTGAATCATGAAGTTCAGGGTAACCTTCATGTTTGAGTACAGTGATGAGTAAATCAAGTGTCCAGGCATTAGGACAGTAACCTCCAGGCTGTGATAAAGCTCCTGTGTCCTGCTGAACAGTTGCTTTTGTTTGCCTTATGTAGCCTGTGTGATGCCTGTGACTGGCCCTCTGCTACAGGGAATGGGAGGCTCACTCAAGCACAGGAGATGCCATAGAAGATCCCACTGTGCTCCATTTATCCCACTAAGTATATGTATGAATTGCTAGCACTTGAAATAGTCAGTTCATACTTCTGTTTTCTGTGTTGAGACAGGCTGCTGGCTTCAGCTCTTGTGACATTTGTTGTTGTCATTTTGTCATTTGTCACATGAGCAAGAGGAAGCTGAAGGTTGAGATGTGAAAGCCAAGGATAAAAAGCCTGAATTCCAGTGTGCCACTCCCAACTCTGCTGTCGATTACTTCTGTGACAGTGCATCTGTATTGCTCATTTGCCTACCTGTAATGCAGGGTAAATTAAATACTTCTTAGCTAAATGAGGTGAAGATGAAGGGAAAGAAGGAGACTTAATGAATATTTTAATGGAATTTGATATTCAGGTGTAAATTGCTGTGCAATACACCAAAATTGTACTCTACTGATAACTACCAAAACATACAAGCAACTATGATACTGTTAAGGTTTTAGTACTAAGTGCTATCTTCACTTCCTATGGCAAGTAACATTATTGCATATTTTTATGAAGTAGATACAACTCCTAATCTCTTAAGAAAGAAAGAAGCAAGAGAGGGATAAGAAAGCCAAATATTTTCATGTCAGGAAATATTGGTGTGACATCATTTTCATTAAATAGCACTTTTTCCCCTAGAGTTAACACAAGCAATGGAATAAGCCGTACTCAGGCTACATAAATGAATGTCATGAGAGGACTGCAATATATAGATCTTTTATATCAGCATTTCCATCACTTGAATTTGCATCCTGATCAGATTTTTGCTTCAAAAACTTCAAGTTTCTCTAGCCTGACTTAGCTGGTGTAAGTTTCCCTGGTTTTGCATTTAAGACCAGGAGAAGATCAGGATCAGACCCACAGTCTGGCTGCCTTGCCCTTGTTGCCTTCCAGTCTTTTTTTAAAGCATGTTGTCTAAACTCTAAGCCATGTGCACTGTCACATTCTGGCAAATCCCTCTAGTGCTGTGCCTATGTTATCAAGCTGACACATGTCTAAAATACTAAGACATGATATTTTCAACCTGCTGGGACTTGCTTTTTGTCCGTTAGCTTTGATTTTCAGCTTCATAAAATATATGGGAAAGAAATTAAAAATAGCCAGTGACACATTTGGTGGAAGAGAAGAGCTAGGACATGACTCAGGAACAGATTTTGCATCAAAAGCAAATGTATGTATATTAGACCCTTAAATGTCTATAGCAACTGATTAGTTAGCTTTAAACAAGAAGAAACTATTTGATTTCTGAAAGATAAGTGATATCTGTTAGAGAGAATACACGTTGAGCATTTAAAGCTACTAGGAACAATGATAGATACGCTTTTGCTTCTGAAGGGTTTTATTATATATTTCTTTGGGTCATAATGCCTAGACATGAAGGTGCCTTATGTATTAGAAGCCAAAAGACACTAACGTTCACATGAACTATAACACCTGGAATGATACCTCAGTAGAGCAGGAAAACCTATTCTACTTCCATTTTCAACCCAAGGAAATCATGATACCAAAGGCTTATAATTATGTCAAAGGGGTTATTACCTTGCCTTCATTCTACCTCTCTATTTCAGTTCCAATTTATTAATCACAAGAGCTAGAAATCAGTGTTTTATCCCAAATGTAAACAGCTGAGAGCCCCCGCTCCTGAGGATTGTGAAGTGTTAATACCTTAAATGCTATGTAAGGAACAGGAGACAAAGATCATGCCAATTTTGAAACTAGGGATAGAAGCAGAAATAATTAGACTGACTTGATTTGAAATCACAAATGTCCACTAATTTGACAACTTATTTTATTCTGCCTTTTAATTGCACAAATAAATACATTATTCAAACCTTACAAAAGAGCCACACTCAAGGACTCATTTCTCTACTTCTCCTGAGTCTTATAAAAACTGAAGTTGTTTGGTCCCATGGGGTGGTGTTAGAAGGATCATCAGCTCCCCTTCTGGCATTCAAGAACTACATCTATTTTAGGGACAAACATACAAAATCTCAGAATTACTTCTTTCAGAGCAAAAAGAAAATCGCAACGCTTTTCACTGTTTTTACTGTCTCAGTATCAGAACAAAAAATCAGAGACATCAAAAAGGGGGAAAAGTTATTGTCTTTGTGGGACAGTGGAAGTGCAAAGCAGTTGTGAGCTTTTACTTTTTTTTTAATGGATGTCAATAATATTTATTTATTTATTTATTTATTTATTTATTTTCCCCTGGTACTGAAACTAGTATGAATGTTTTCAGATACTAGTTTTACCAGTACTGATTTTCATTGCTGAAATCTTGGGGACTTCATAAATTAAATATTTGTCAGATAAAAAGAGCGAAAATAGCCCCGTTATTAGTTCAGGGTATTTTCTAGTTTATCAAAATGTAATTTTAATTTCCTCTGATTGCTCTCCATGAAACAACATGTCTACTGTGGAGTTCCTGGGGATCTGTATTTCCTCTAGAATCTGTGGTTCTCCTATACGCTAATTCCTTTGGTGTTGAAACATAGATCATTAATATATTGTAAAGCATGTGCACACACATGGTCTCTCTCTTGTGTAGACGTGTGTGTAAATTTATATATCTGTTAATGTTGTTTTTAGGTTCTGGTTAAAAGGAACATTTGGAGAAACTGAAATAGAGGAGTAGAATAAACTTGTTTAGGATATTTACAAGCAAATGTGGAACAAATTGAATCTTGCCTTATCGCCTTTCTCATACTCCTGTTAAGTTCTGTTAATTCAAGTCTTCAGCTTTTGTATAACTCAGAAAGCAGCTAGCACATCCCTGTGTTTTGGGGCAGGAGTTTTGTGAGTGCAGACAAGTGTGACTTTCAGGTTTGAGATCTGGGCATAGTCTGAAATAGAGGACCTCCCACATGCATCTGAACTTGCAGCAGGGAGGTGCCTTTGGCAAAGTTCTGAATCACTTATCTCTGCCAGGGATTTGGGGACTCTGTGAGAGCTGTGGGGAGGATTAAGGAGGGTTTGACAGCTGGAGAGGAAGTCAAGGGACTTGGCATATAGTGGGAGTATGTATGTATCTGAAACCAAAACAAAACAGTACTTTTTTGTGCAGTAGACTGGACATACGACCAGACCTGCCGATATTCCAGTGATTGATGGATAGCCTTCCCCTGGAGAAAATGCTGTGACATGTCCCACACAGTGGTAGAATGACCAACCTCTGAGCATGAAGTGATGAATGACTTTTAAGCTTTGTTTTCTGATAATATAACTGAGAGGGTTTCAGGTTTGCCTGAAACTCTCTACTTCACATGCTTAAACATGCCATATAAGCCCTAGGGGAATATCAAGACTGGAAGGTAGTTGAAAATGTCCATGCCTTAGTTCTTCTTTAGATAAAAGTGAAGATTTGGTGTTGGCAAAATACTGTGGGAAGTGCATCTAGTCTTCTCTGAACTGCATGTGTCAAATCCAACACAAAAAAATGTTTAGTGACTCCTAAAATGCAAATTTCAACTTCTGTCTGAAAGTGTCTTTTCATGTTGAAATTGGTGCTTCCAAAATAAAAATTAAAAAAAAAAAAAAAGTTCACCTGCTAACAAAGTATCATACTATGAAACAAAGTAAATCTTTGTAGTTGTAAGCATTGTGTGGGGATTTCACTACACTTGTCCCTTCTTTTCATCTCTGAAAGTATGACCAGTAACCTTTACCTTTAACTAACACGGGAGTTCTTTACCACTCCTTTTCAGTTTTTCAACATCCTTTCTTCACTCTTAGGTACTCCAGTACATTAGTCCATCCTTTTCTCCATGAGAAACATCTGTCACTAGCTCTGTACTAACTGTGTTAGAGAAATAAAACCTTTGATTACATTTTCAAAGAATTGGGCCAGTATATTTCAGCATCTTTGGTTGTTTCATTCATATTTTTTCTTATATTTTGAATAGCAATGGTAAAACTCCATTCCTGAAGCTGTGTGATCTTTTCCACTTATGTTGTTTTCCATATCTATCGCTTTTCCCTTGGAAAGGAAAAGCAAAAAAAATTAATTTAAAGAGAGGGAAAAAAAGTCTCCTTCACTAAGGCAATAGTTTTAGAAATAGCTGCTAAAACTGTGCTTGAAGCACCTCTATTCTAATAACAAGATTGTTTACAGGTGACAGCAGCCATTTGTGTGTCTAGCTCTCTCTGTTAATAGTAATTCTTCCTCCCTATGGGAAGAGTAAGGAAACTTGGCTCAGTATTTGGTTCCCTATATTACCTCCTTTGAAAAGGTATTTACACAGTTCTCTGCTGAAAAATTAGTGTCTTGTAGTGTTTTCTACAGCAAATGCAAAGAACCGAGAGCATAGGAAAAAATGAATCCCAGTCATCTATACCTCATTTACTATTGAATGAGTAGATCTGTTGTTCTGGGGATTTTTTTTTGTCTCCAAGGTCACCTTTCTTTCCTGATGGCAAGCTGCAAGTTTTCTGCTGGACTGTCATGGGTGGGAAGTGTCCAAACATGAGCTGCCAGTTCAGATAATTTAAGATGCTCTTAAGAGCTGCCAGTCTTGGCACTCTTCATGTAAGAACACTGTATTCGCATGGAAAAGTATCCTGATGAACTTCAGCAGTTTTGTTTCTTTTTCCATACCTAATTTGCTTAGCTTCCATTAAAGCTAATTCATTAAGAGTCTGAGCACTAAATGAGGTAACAACCCATTGATATACCTTTAAAAACAGACTTTTTGTGAAGGCCCAGCTCTATCATGATATTTGGGCTATCCATTGGTATTGATACCTACTGCTTTCACCTTAAAATCCC
This sequence comes from Amazona ochrocephala, assembly GCA_039720435.1. Lineage (NCBI taxonomy): Eukaryota > Metazoa > Chordata > Aves > Psittaciformes > Psittacidae > Amazona > Amazona ochrocephala. Next base: position 37,461,572 of record CM077882.1, read on the forward strand.
TATAAGAGCAATATTGTTTCTTGTGTTTTACTGGGATTTAATCTCTGATGCCAGCTACGCATTCAACATGCTTATTAAAATTAATTTTAGCATTTGGATCCTAGGGATTGCTGCATGTGTGAATGTCCAATAGCTTCACCAACATTTTATAGCTATATTGCCATAATTTTTTCAGAGGCTGAGAGGAGCTTTGTGGTTCTTAGTGCAGCTGAGCATTTGCTTCAAAGGTCTAAATTTTAGATTTATAGGCAGAAAAGACATAGTTAATCATTTTGTGGACAGGCCCTTAAGGACTGTCTGAATGGCAGGACTTGAAATAAGACCTTGGAGTCTTAATTCTTTTTTCACTTTCAAACCTCAGTTAATCTCTCCTTCACTTTTAAACAAAGGTTGTATTTTGATCCTACAGATTTCTTAAACTTTCTGACAGATACATACTCTGGGAGGTCATTTTCCTGGGGATACAGTCATATTGGGCTAATGATAGCTTTTACTGTAGTGTGTCATATTACATTAATTTTCTTTATTCAAGGTAGACTTCAGCAAATGCAAAACAAGATGATTGAGCTATCTACAGTGAATTTAAAGATTTTAGACATTAGCTTAGAGGAGTGATCATTGTTCCTTGTTGAACAGCAGTTCTTAATCAGTCTTTTGTTTTGTCTTGTGCTGTTCTTTTCTGGTAATGAAATGCATAGAACAGTACACATCATTTCAGGGGTAGCAGTGACAAAGCCATGTAGAGGGCACTGTTATCTCTCTGCTCCATTACAGTGAAGGCTCTGCTTATATACAGCCTGAGTTCTGAAAATAGTTTGGAAGTTTAATAAGCATAGGGAACTGGTGCGGTGGAAAGAGATTCTCTGCAACAGAGGATTACGGGATGACAAATGCAGTTTTCTTTTGTTAAATCCAAGAAATTTGAGCTCTGTGTTTCTGACTGGAGCACTGGGAAAAGTGCTGGAAAAAGAAACATATGTATATATGAATATATATATATCTATATGTATGTAATATAAAGTACGTACATGGGTGTGTAAGTATAGATATGTGAAAAAACGTTATTCAGTTGCATTATATATATAAGTATTATTCAGTTGCATAATATGATGACAGATTTCAGATAGTTCTAGAAAATATCTTAGTTCTGAAAACAGAGTGCTGGTAATATCCTGTACTGGACCCCAGGAGATGTCCTGCATGTCACAGTTCAGGTCTATGGGATTCTACTGTAAGAAATTATGCACACATTCTACCTCTCAGTGCTAATGTAACTTAGCAATAACGCATATAAGCGTTATTATCAGTGTAAAACTGCTGCAGGTGAATAGCAAATTATGCTCTTCAGTTTCAGACATGGGATAATTTGCCAGGTCTGAACATCAGATCTGAAAAAGTGAAATAGGAAATTCATTGCATGCATGAAAAAAATTTACATGCATAAGGAATTCCTGTGAGGCTACACTTGATAGTAGGCTTAAAATACCAACAGCAGAGCTTTTTCACCACATTCCTCACTTGTTTATAACTCTCTTCCAGGCCTTTTGTCCAGAGCATTTATGAACGGGATGTTGATTTTTCTTTTGGAAAAGGAAGCAGTCAGCACTTGGATCTCTGTAGCAGTTTGGAATTTGGATGCAAATTAAATACTTTCATGGTCAAAAAATTCAAAAAATTGTGTGGAGATTCCTGTAGATATGCGTGTGCATGCATAATCGCTAATTACATTAACTACATGGCTGGAAAAACTGACAGCCTGATGAGATGTTCAGTGCGTTAATTTTTCATTGAGATTAATGAAAGAAGCATTTAGCAGTTTGTAGGATTAAAGCTGAGTTTGTATAGTAATATGTGAGAAAAAAAAAATCACTATATAGAATTAGCTAGACCTTAAATCACAGTGGGGGCGGGGGGGGAAGTCTATGTAATTTAGGACAGAGAAGAGCTTTCAGCCAGAGCATTTCAAAGCTCAGCTGTAGAGTACAATAGTTTGCTTTTATAAGGTGTACACCTACATTTTTTTGCTGTATTTCATTACAGTGCTCTACTTTATTCTGTGTGGTTGAATACATGGGAAATGCCTGTTGGCTTTCTGACCTCAGGCAGTTCTGACTTTCATTTACTTTTTTGAGCCCAGTTGGTGCATCAGTACTCTGCACATTAGTATTCTTGAAGAGAGCAGAGATGAACCTTCCTTTTGCTTAGAAAATATGTTCTGTCTTCAAAGTAAGTCATTGCAGTTTCCATTTTTATTTCTGCACTTGATAGTGTTCTGGATCTTCTTGGTCTTATCTGACAGAACACCCAGCCCCATATGTCAGGTACTGTGTTTGACCAAAAATGTACTGTTAGTACTTTGATAGCATTGTTTATCTCAGACTTCAAAAATGTTTTGGAGGTATTAAAAAGAAGCTTTTCAGACCTTTAGTAAGAGGTCTGTCTTTAATAATATGAATACTGTTGTCTCCACTTTATAAAGATCGTAATCAAGGAGGTTGGAAGGATGCTTCCTTAGGTGACTCACTAATAAACTTCATTTGAGAGAAACATGGAGAAGATTTGAGAGATGCATGGAGAAAAGGATCTGTAGGGCACACAACAGTTCCAGAGGTGGGAGGAGGAAAAATTGCTCCTGAGGTTAAAAGAATTTCATTAATAAAGGGGAGGAAATGTTTCTGAATTAAATTATTTTTTTCAGTATGAAAATCCACATTTGTTAAAATATAAGGAACAGTTTCACCCTTAGCTATGCCTGAAAGCTGTAAATGAGCAAACAAATAGTTTCTCCTCATCCTCACTGATATATATGTTTGCTTTTAGAATCCAGTCCACTGGCCTTAATAGTTTTGTATCTTGTTGGTTCTGTAATGAATTCTTCTCTTTCTAGTTATATGTTTGAATTGCCACTTGGTTCCCTTTTTCTGTATTTTTCAGCTGAGGTTACCACTACTAAATTATCAGACAGTGAAATAAGGTAATAATAAGGAATTGCAATGGATCTATAATGCAGCAATGGCAGCTTACATCTAATGTAATTATTCAAGTGTCTTCTATGGATTCACTAATTAATAAATAAGAAAAGACAAACTTCTGAAAACACAGAGCACTACATATCCAAGAGTGAGGCACCTGAAATAATTAGAAGCTGGGGAGGAGAGTGTCCTTTGCATTTACCTGTTGTAATATGTAGTAGAAATCAAGAGGTGATAATTTCGCTTCTGGCATGCTTCCATTTTGATGGATAACTCAGTGCCATGGAAGGCTGTGGAAAGAAGCCACTTTGCGTTACACACTTATATTTGTCATGAAAGACTAGCATGGATTGTTTAAGGATTGGGAATAACAGGCAAATCTACCAGTTCTTCTCCAGCTTAATGTTGGTCTATGTGCCTATCTATGGTTAGTGTCCTTTTTCAAAAGCAAGGAAGGATGCAGATTGGCTCAAGTGTTTATGAGTCTTTTGAAGGTGAGCCCTTTCTTCTAACTTCAGAACAGTGCTGTTCATTGATATCCTAATAAGCCAGTAAATCTCAGAGCACTAAGGTTAGAATTTGAACACCTTTTTAATTCATTCGCAAAGTATAAAGCTGCAAGTTTTGCCAATAGCAGAATTACCCAAATAAAGTGTTCTTTAACATACTATTTCCAGTTCTATCTCTGTTTTGATTGTGCTTAAGACCATCAATTAGAATAAGAATATGAATAGAAATAATGAATTCATTAAAAAAAAATCTTCATGAGAAAATTCTGTGGCTCATACAGATAAAGGAAACTAGAGTCTATGAGAAAGTAATAGGCTTTCCTATTCAAATCTAACCATATAACATCTTACTTCATAGCAGAGGAAATCCTAATATGATAAGATTTTTTTTAAGCTTCTTTTAATTAACTTTCCATCCTATTAGACTTGATCTGCAGTTAACTGCCATTTCACAGGTATTCATGATTGTTGTGCTCCTGTGAATTAATAAACCATGAAGCTCAGATATGGTGGTTAATAGCTTTGCAGAGTCATCTTTTAGCTGATTTTCTAACAATAAGCCTAAATTTAAACACAAATATTTCAGGTAATACGGTAAGTAGTCATATGGAAAACATATGCATGGCTATATATATTTTTAGTGATTCCACAGCAATCTGACCTGCCCTGGTCTATGAATATTAACTGTTTTAAAAAAAAAAGAAAAGCATTTGTGGTAGTGAGATATACATTATCTTATCATGGTGTGAAGACAAGGGAAAAAGGATACCAAGGCCACCTACTTTACCAGTGAGGTAAGCAGCATTAACTAATAGCAGATGTCAGCCATCCTGAATTTTTCTTCAAAAAGTCCTTAAAATCTGAATTACCTGAAGAATTCTGGTTTCCAGCTCATCACCTTTATTCAAGGACATACTCTCTTTACCTGTGCTTCTGAAATACACCCAAGTATTATTATTATAGAATTGCAGAACCATAGTTTGGTTTGGAAGGGACAATGAAGATCATCTGAAGATCATTCCAACACCTCTTCCGTGGGCAGAGACATCTTCCACTAGTCCAGGTTGCTCAAAGCCCCATTAAGCCTGGCCCTGAACACTGCCAGGAATGGAGCATCGACAAGTTTTCTGGGCAAAATTTCCAGTGCCTCATCACTCTCGTAGTGATTTTCTTCCTAACATCCAATCTAAGTCTACTCTCTTTACTTTTAAAGCCATTCCCCCTTGTCCTATCACTAAACACACTTGCCAAAAGTCCCTCCAGCTTTCTTGTAGGCCCCCTTGAGGTACTGGAAGGCTGCTATAAGGTCTTCCCCGAGACTTCTCTTCTCTAGGCTGAACAAGCCCAACACTCTTGGCCTGTCTTATAGAAGAGGTGCTCCAGCCCTCTGATCATCTTTGTGGTCCTTCTCTGGACCTGCTTTAACAGGTCCATGTCCATCTTATGTTGAGGGCCCCGGATACTAGTATTGATATTAAAGTAGGTTAACTTTTGGAATGAGATCTATTCTGCTTTTAATCCAATCTGTTATGAAAACAGAGCAAATACCCTTTTCAGCCACTTTCTTGCTATAATGCAACCTCTGATAAACAGCTTAAAGCTTTGGCTTCTGAATCACAGTGGAGTTTATTCGAGTCATTCACTGTGTTGAAAAAGAGGATTCAAACTTGCCTGCAGCAGCCTTTCACAGCTGTAATCCTGAACTTTCAGAAGTAAATCTGCAAAAAACAGTCCCCTCTCTTTATGCTTCTGCACTTCTCAGCAAGTATTAAACTTGCCCATAAAAACAAACAAACAAGAAGTCCTGCCAAAAAACCATCCCAAAATGCTTGAATCATGGCAGTATCCTCTCTTGTCTTTTCCAAATGACAGACAAGAACAAGCTCACATGTTGAAAGCTTCTATACAAAGGGCTCCCCCGCAGTGCTTCAGAGCTAGATAGTTCATACTTTAGTTGGTTCTATTGTATTTCTGGTGCAGTTACAACTGCTGCCTAGTTGGAAAATTAACATCAAAGCACAGATTAATAGTCATTGCCATTCTTCATTAGGGACTGTGGTGAGAGGACAAGGGGTAATGGGTTTAAACTTAAACAGGGGAAGTTTAGATTGGATATGAAGAAGAAATTTTTTACTGTAAGGGTGGTGAGGCCCTGGAATGGGTTGCCCAGGGAAGTTGTGAATGCTCCATCCCTGGTGGCGTTCAAGGTGGGGTTGGACATAGCCTTGGATGGCATGGTTTAGTGGGAGGTGTCCCTGCCCATGGCAGGGGGGTTGGAACTCGATGACCTTGAGGTCCTTTCCAGCCCTAACTATTCTATGATTCTATGATTCTGTCTCCAAACATCTCTGTTTGAGGTCTCAAGGGGTATCTGGTGCATTTAAACATTAGTACAATCAAAATGAAAGAGCATATCACATCCTCTGAACTGGTGTGACAGAACACCACCTAACATACTGCTGAAAAAGTTGGCGTTCCTTTTTTTCCTTTTCAGAGGAAGAGATTTGGCTATATTTGTTTATGTTTACTCAATATCAGGATTTCTACCTAAGACTTTCTGCCACTTCCCAGTGGTAAAATGGGTGTTAGAACTTGTTAGCAGTCTGCATGGTAGTGATCTTCTCATTAGAAAGCCTCTTATGTAACATTTTTCCTCTACAGTTAACCAGGTATTAAACAAAGCCCTAGCATACCAAACAACAGCTCAGTTTGCTGGTGGGAAACTTGGCCTATACTTTTCAGTATGGTTTTGAGACAATCCTTGTATTGATTCTGAGGAATATTTTGACTCGTTCTTGGCTGAGGAGACTGAAAGGCTTGTCGTCAATTCTGAAATCCCAAAGACTTGTAGCATGAGGAAAAATACAGACAAAAAATTTCTAGTAACTCCTGTCCAATTCCTTTTAAGGACAGTGCTGATACTGAGGTATTTTTCTCTGCATTCTTCAGGGTTCTGGCCAGGCTAGTTAAATACCCAGTAGCATTTTGCCCCGTCAGCATTTAACTTCACTGTGGAAACTATCTTTTTTTTTTTTTTTTTTTTTTTTAGCTTGTTTTCTTTCAGTTTTGGTATGGGAATAACATTATTCAACATTATCCACAGCAGTTAGCACATACTGTAACATCCAAAACCCAAAGAAGAATAACATTATGAGGAACTTATAAAGTAGAATGCTTTAGATCTTGAATGTCTTCCAGAGAGATAAGTAATGCCTGGGATGATCCTGTGTTATTCAGCCATCCAAGAGGTAGACAACATTTTTGTTTGTGTGGTTTTGCTTTGCTTTTTTCTGTTTACAGTTCCAAATCAAAAACGCAGCAGCCCCCTCTAGACACCATCTGCCAATGCAGGTTCTTCCCAACCCTGATTTATGTCTGTAAGAGGAACAGGAAATACTAGAAGAGGGATTACTGAGGGCAGAACTAGGATCACTATGCCATCAGAAAAGTTCAAGTTCTTTGCAAAAGAAACCTTTTTACAGTGAATCTACTATGCTTTGGATTCTGCTCTCACAAAGCAAGGGAGGAAGTTCCATCCACTGAGTCACTTGCAGCTGGACTAGCTACAGGCTTTGAGAATGTAATGTGCTTATGCTAGCTGAGGGATGAATTAAATTACTTTGTAGGATCTTTCAAAAACGGCAAGTGTAGCCTAGCATGCAAGTGATTAAAAATCTGCACTGCAAATGGGTCCCATCTACTTCTGAAGTTCACCAGAATTGACCTCTTGAAGAATCTAATATGAAAATATATTTATGAGTAATTATATATGAGTGGAGGAGATCATAGGAGTAACTATTATGCATATTAACTTGGGTGTACAACTCCCACAGAGGATAATATGGAGTTAACAGTAAGGTTAGGTACAAAATAGCATTTGTGAAGTATCCAGATCTTCATGTGGTTATGATTTAGCTGCACCTTATATGCCAGCCAAGTAGGCAGTATTTCTATCAAGTATCTCAGTATGGCATACCCTCCTTACTCACATACACACTGTAGGTGTCTGTTAGGATTTGGACATTCAAATCAGTCTTGACTCTAAGTATTTCCTAAATTCTTCAATTTTCCCATGTAATTACCCTCAGTAAGTTTTCTAAGACATAAGTTTCATATACATAAGTGGCTTGTGATGCCTTAGCGTATTTGACTGTTACCTGGATGTGTTTCCTGGGTGCATTCTAAAAAAAGTAATATTAAATGGTATGACAGTATAAGTTTTCTTGGGATACAACTGCAAAGAAGGAATTTGATAGTCATGTAGTGTTCACTAGCATTTGGACAAGCTGATGACACGTATTTTTACCTGGCTGCTTCATAGCAGTATACACTGAAGAAACTAGGAGACACTTCAGATACCCTTGCTGTTCTTTGTCTGCAGATAAGGAAAAACTCAAGTGCATTTTAGTATACCATAAGTCAGCAGGAAGCATTTGCTGCATGGGTTTAGACTGAAGGCAGTAAACTATCCCTGCTCCCATTCAAATTATTGGATGGAGTTCTGCTACCGAGTTTGTTAGTATGAGGATCTGACTTGTGGTTGAAAAATCATAGAATCATAGAATCATAGAATAGTTAAGGCTGGAAAGGACCTCAAGGTCATCGAGTTCCAACCCCCCTGCCATGGGCAGGGACAACTCCCACTAAACCATGCCATCCAAGGCTATGTCCAACCCCACCTTGAACGCCGCCAGGGATGAAGCATTCACAACTTCCCTGGGCAACCCATTCCAGGGCCTCACCACCCTTACAGTAAAGAATTTCTTCCTCATATCCAATCTAAACTTCCCCTGTTTAAGTTTAAACCCATTACCCCTTGTCCTCTCACCACAGTCCCTAATGAAGAGTCCCTCCCCAGCATCCCTATAGGCCCCCTTCAGGTACTGGAAGGCTGCTATGAGGTCTCCACACAGCCTTCTCTTCTCCAGGCTGAACAGCCCCAATTTTCTCAGCCTATCATCATACGGGAGGTGCTTCAGTCCCCTGATCATCCTCATGGCCCTCCTCTGCACTTGTTCTAACAGTTCCATGTCCTTTTTATGTTGAGGACACCAGAACCGCACACAATACTCCAAGTGAGGTCTCACGAGAGCAGAGTAAAGGGGCAGGATCACTTCCCTCGACCTGCTGGTCACACTCCTTTTGATGCAGCCCAGAATACGGTTGGCCTTCTGGGCTGCAAGCGCACACTGCCGGCTCACGTTCATTTTTTCATCAACCCACACCCCCAAGTCCTTCTCTGCAGGGCTGCTCTCAATCTCCTCCCCGCCCAACCTGTAGCTGTGCCTGAGATTGCTCCGACCCAGGTGTAGGACCTTGCACTTGTCATAGTTAAACTTCATCATGTTGGCATCAGCCCACCTCACAAGCGTGTCAAGGTCCCTCTCGATGGCATCCCTTCCCTCCAACATATCAATCAATCCACACAGCTTGGTGTAATTGGCAAACCTGCTGAGGGCGCACTCAATCCCACTGTCCATGTCACCCACAAAGATGTTGAACAAGACCGGTCCCAACACTGATCCCTGGGGGACACCACTCGTTACTGGTCTCCAGCTGGACATTGAGCCACTGAACACTACTCTTTGCGTGCAGCCATCCAGCCAGTTCTTTATCCACCGAGTGGTCCACCTATCAAATTGATGTCTCTCCAACTTAGAGAGAAGGATGTCATGTGAGACAGTGTCAAAGGCTTTACACAAGTCCAGGTAGATGACATCAACTGCTCTGCCCCTGTCCATCAGTTCCGTAGCCCCTTCATAGAAGGTCACCAGATTGGTCAGGCAGGATTTCCCCTTAGTGAAGCCATGCTGGCTGTCACCAAGCACCTTGTTGTTTTTCATGTGCCTTAGCATGCCTTCCAGGAGAATCCGCTCCAAGATTTTGCCAGGCACAGAGGTGAGACTGACTGGTCTGTAATTCCCTGGGTCATCCATTTTCCCCTTCTTGAAAATGGGGGTTATATTTCCCTTCTTCCAGTCACACAGAATCACAGAATCACAGAATAGTAAGGGCTGGAAAGGACCTCAAGATCATCGAGTTCCAACCCCCCCGCCATGGGCAGGGACACCTCCCACTAAACCATGCCATCCAAGGCTATGTCCAACCCCACCTTAAACGCCGCCAGGGATGAAGCATTCACAACTTCCCTGGGCAACCCATTCCAGGGCCCCACCACCCTCACAGTAAAGAATTTCTTCCTCAGATCCAATCTAAACCTCCCCTGTTTAAGTTTAAACCCATTACCCCTTGTCCTCTCACCACAGTCCCTAATGAAGAGTCCCTCCCCAGCATCCCTATAGGCCCCCTTCAGATACTGGAAGGCTGCTATGAGGTCTCCACGCAGCCTTCTCTTCTCCAGGCTGAACAGCCCCAACTTTCTCAGCCTATCTTCATACGAGAGGTGCTCCAGTCCCCTGATCATTTTCGTGGCCCTCCTCTGGACTTGTTCTAACACTTCCATGTCCTTTTTATGTTGAGGACACCAGAACTGCACACAATACTCCAAGTGAGGTCTCACGAGAGCAGAGTAGAGGGGCAGGATCACCTCCCTCGACCTGCTGGTCACACTCCTTTTGATGCAGCCCAGAATAGAGTTGGCCTTCTGGGCTGCAAGCGCACACTGCCGGCTCATGTTCATTTTTTCATCAACCCACACCCCCAAGTCCTTCTCTGCAGGGCTGCTCTCAATCTCCTCCCCGCCCAACCTGTAGCTGTGCCTGGCATTGCTCCGACCCAGGTGGAGGACTTTGCATTTAGCATGGTTGAACTTCATCATGTTGGCATCAGCCCACCTCACAAGCGTGTCAAGGTCCCTCTGGATGGCATTCCTTCCCTCCAATGTATCAACCGAACCACACAGCTTGGTGTCATCGGCAAACTTGCTGAGGGCGCACTCAATCCCACTGTCCATGTCACCCACAAAGATGTTGAACAAGACCGGTCCCAACACCGATCCCTGGGGGACACCACTCGTTACCGGTCTCCAGCTGGACACTGAGCCACTGAGCACTACTCTTTGCGTGCGGCCATCCAGCCAGTTCTTTATCCGCCTAGTGGTCCACCTATCAAATTGATGTCTCTCCAACTTAGAGAGAAGGATGTCATGGGAGACAGTGTCAAAGGCTTTACACAAGTCCAGGTAGATGACATCAACTGCTCTGCCCCTGTCCATCAGTTCCGTAGCCCCTTCATAGAAGGTCACCAGATTGGTTAGGCAGGATTTCCCCTTAGTGAAGCCATGCTGGCTGTCACCAAGCACCTTGTTGTTTTTCATGTGCCTTAGCATGCCTTCCAGGAGAATCCGCTCCAAGATTTTGCCAGGCACAGAGGTGAGACTGACTGGTCTGTAATTCCCTGGGTCATCCATTTTTCCCTTCTTAAAAATGGGGGTTATATTTCCCTTTTTCCAGTCATCGGGAACTTCACCTGACTGCCATGATTTTTCAAATATGATGGACAGTGGCTTAGCAACTTCATTTGCCAGCTCCTTCAGGACCCTTGGATGGATTTCATCCGGTCCCATGGACTTGTATACATTCAGGTTCCTAAGGTGGTCCCGAACAAGATCCTCCCCCACAGTGGGCCCAGGGTCCCCACCCTCACCGTCCCCGCGTCTGCCTTCCAAGACTTGGGTGGTGTGGTCAGAGCATTTGCCGGTAAAGACTGAGGCAAAGAAGTCATTAAGAACCTCAGCCTTCTCCAAATCCAGGGTAGCCAGTTCTCCCGATAGCTTCTGGAGAGGGCCCACGGTGTCCCTAACCTGTCTTTTATTGGCAATGTACCTATAAAATCCCTTCCTGTTATCCTTAACATCCCTACCCAAGTTTAATTCTAAGTGGGCCTTAGCTTTCCTAACCTGGTCCCTAGCTTCCCGGACAACATCCTTATATTCTTCCCAGGCCGCCTGACCTTGCTTCCACCTTTTATAAGCCTCTTTTTTCCTTCGAATTTTGCTCAGCAGCTCCTTATCCATCCAAGGAGGTCTCCTGGCCCTCCTGCTAAACTTCCTTCTAGGTGGGATGCATCGCTCCTGAGCTTGCAGCAGGTGATCCTTGAATATCAACCAACAGTCTTGGGCCCCCTGCCCTCTAGGGCTGTATCCCATGGAACCTTACTGAGCAGGTTCCTGAAGAGGCCAAAGTCTGCTCTCTTGAAGTCCAGTGTTGCGGGGGATAAGGAACAACGTAATACTGATCAATGTGATCAACGCTGAACAATTTATTGTGCGCAAGCATGTCTTTTATAGAAAAGTTTCAGAACACTAGAACATTCGATAACACTGGATTGGTTAACTTCACCCTGCCGAGTGCTAGCAACAGTTTAACGATTGGTTGTGGTTTAAAGTGTCCATAGCAGCAGGCTCCCGGCTTGCAAGCAGGGTTTTCGCTGTGGTAACCTGATCCGGCTCCACGGCGTCTGGCTCAGTGCCTTTGTTAACCCTTTCATCGACCTGCAGTGCCTCACAAAGTCTTTTGCTCACTGCTAGAGTGAAGCTAAGTCAAAAGGCTGGATTGCTCACATGTCCATTAACTGAAAGGAATGCTTCCACAGGCCAGGGCAGTGAGCTTGCTGCATGCTCTTCTCACTGTCCTGAGGATCTCAAACTCGACCATCTCATGATTGCTGCAATCAAGGCTGCCCAGGAATGTCACATTCCCAACTAGCCCTTCCCTGTTGGTGAGGACGAGGTCAAGCATGGCACCTCTCCTTGTCGGCTCCTCTATTACTTGCAGAAGGAAGTTGTCTTCCACACAATCGAGGAACCTTCTGGATTGCTTGTGCCGGGCCGTACCATCCCTCCAACAGATATCAGGGTGGTTGAAGTCTCCCATGAGAACAAGGGCCTGTGAGCATGAGGCTGCTCCTATCTGCCTATGGAGCGCTTCGTCCAGCAAGTCCCCTTGGTCAGGCGGTCTGTAACAGATCCCCACAATAACATCACCCATCGCTGTTCTCCCTTTAACCCTCACCCACAAACTCTCTGTCGACTGCTCACCCAGACAGAGTTCCATACTCTCTAGCCTATCCCTAACATAAATAGCAACTCCCCCTCCCCGTCTGCCGGGCCTGTCTTTCCTAAAGAGCCGGTAACCTTCCATTCCAACACACCAGTCGTAGGTGCCATCCCACCATGTTTCTGTGATGCCTATGATATCATACCCCCGTAGACGTGCACACATCTCTAATTCCTCTTGTTTGTTCCCCATACTACGGGCATTTGTGTAGAGGCATTTGAGCCGAGATCCAATTGAAGCCGGCTCATTGGCTGGAGCAGCTGGAATATCTCTACATTGCTCCGAACGTTTACTGTAGGTGCTGCCAACCGACTGGTGTGTTGGGATGGAATGATGCCCCCCTCCCCCAGCACATCTAGTTTAAAGCATCCTTGACCAGTCTGGCAAGCCTCCTACCAAATCCACTCTTCCCCTTGTCAGACCAGCTCCACCAGCCCCCAGTAGACCTGGCCTACTATATTGGGTCTCATGTTCAAGGTACCCAAACCCCTGACTATAGCACCACCCTTCTAACCATGTATTAACCTGCCCAATCCTCCTAGCCTTTTCAAGGTCCTGCCCTGTATCCTGGAGAATTGACGAAAAGACGATCTGAGCTCCAGAGCCCCTAACCACCTCTCCCAGAGCTCTGTAGTCCTTCTTTATGGTCTCCGGGCTACTGCTATCTATATCAGTAGCACCCACATGTATTACCAGGAGTGGGTAATAGTCAGTGGGACTGACTAGAGCAGGCAGCTTCTCGGCCACATCCCTGATCCGAGCCCCTGGTAGGCAACACACCTCCCTTCAGCCTGTGTCAGGCCGGCAGATGGGTGCCTCTGTTCCTTTCAGAGTAGAGTCCCCCACTACTACGGCCCGCTGCTTTTTCCTGGCAGCACCAGTAGTGACCTTCTTTACCAGTGCGCTAGCTGGTTGCGCCTGGTGGGAGCGCTGTTGCTCATCAGCCACCTGCAGGACAGCAAAGCGGTTCTGGGTGGGGACAACAGATGTAGGAGGAAGCCCCTTGCTTTTAATTACCCTCTTCCTCCTTTTTTTTGTTGTTTTTTTCTGTTACCTTTTCCCAGCTTCCTGGGTTAGCAGCCTCCTTTCCTGCACGGGCAACAGTAGACACTCGAGGCCCCGGAACAGTCTGGTCCCGGAGCAAGCAGCACTGCTTCACCTCAGCTTCCCTGACACCTTTCAGCCTGGTAACAGCTTCCTGCAGTTCAGCCACCTGCTGCAGGAGGACCTCCACCAGGGAGCGCAGAGTGCAGCCCTGCCCATTGCTCACCCTTCCCTCAGGAGAGCAGTGCAGGCGCTCTCTACACCCCGAGCTCTGCACTGCAGCCTCCCTTCCCGTCGGCTCCGTTTGCGTGCCTACACTGGCCACCACCGGCGCAGCCAGAGCGGAGCTCCCAGACCGAGCCTTGCCCGTACGGCGAGTGTTCACCATCCCGCTCACCACCCCGCTCGCCTGCCTGCGCGAACTGCCACACAAACTGCTTCGAACCCACCCTGTTTGCCCGCCCTGTTTGCCGCGCTCTGGGTCGCTCGCGCTCCCTGGGGCAGGTTTTTAACCAGTCAGGTCTGCCTCGGCTCCTCCTGGCGCCGCCCCCTCTGAGTCAGCCGCTCGCCTCCACTGTGCTGCAGGCTCCTGGGCAGGCCTTGTCGAGAATTTGAGGCTCCCTCGGTGCAAGTTGCTGCTCCAAGGTGAAGCTCGTAGACGCCGAGCCTCCCCCCCCGGTCAGGCGCTGCTTCAGAAAGACTTCTTCCCATGTGACTGACTTTTAGGATTAAGTTTAAGCTTTACATAAAAAAGCCTTAGCTGGGCTGACTGCAAATGTCAGTCTTCACTCTTTGAAAAAACAGATCAGATCCTTCTCCTAGGAGAGAGACAGTTGAGTAGAGATGCATGAGAAGAGTACTTTTAGGCCAGTGATATTGGATGGGCTGCTTAGCACTGGAAGCATCAAAATACTCTTTGATTTGGAGGAATGTGAAATGATAATAAGCTTATGGCAAACACCTGAAAAATTCTTTATTTTAGAGAGCCATCGTGGTTTAGCCCTATGATTTCCTTAGCTCTGAAATCTGTAAATGTGCTTTTGTGTTTGAAGGTTTTCTAGTTCATTGCTATGAGGAAGTCCCACTAATTAACTCTTACACACAAAAACAAACAGGATGGCATGTGGGACTTTGTCACTGGTCCTCATGTAGACATTCTTGCTATAGATTAGCTTTTTTATTTCTGAGCTTCAAATGTGCCTGTAGGCTTAGAATGAAAGAGCTTCTTCCCAGTACAAACAGCTGGTGCAAGGAAAGTAATATAAAAAATTTATGTTCTTAGGCTATTGCTATCTCTCCATGTTTTATAGTGGACCAGCTAACCAAATATAGCAGATTTTAATTCTGACTTGGGGGTAGTAATGGGGGGTTTCCTTGAAAATTAGTATTTTGCTCCTATTAAACTATAAACTATTTCTTATTTGTGGTCTGCTAAGCATTCATTTGGCTGAGTGTCTGAAAAATACTGCTCTGAGAAAGGTTAAAAGCATGCAAGAATGAACAGGTTATCTAGGGAGCTTCTGCAAGCAGGAAAGACCATCTAGAAATACCAAGTTTCTCAGATTCTTGTCAGAATCCATCACCTGCCTTCTCTTTCTGGGGACTTCATCCTGTGGAACGATCTCCCTTTTCTTCTGCTCATTTTCTCCCATTTTCTCCATATTCCAGAAAATTATTCAGTTGTGGACAGTCACAAAAGCCATGTTGCATTGATAGTTCTTAGGAGGATTTCTTCCTGGATCTAGCATTTCTAGCATATAGCATTTATGTTAAGAAGAGGTAAATTCACTAACTTTTTAACAGCCATAAAGTTAACTTAGCCAGTTTTAGAGGGAAGGAGAGAACAAAGTCTCTTAGTCTGTATTTGTGTATATATTTAATGGTAAAACCACTAGGAAGGATTGGGAAGATTCTTCTCTTCCTTGGTGTATAGGTATATGCCTGAAGTGGAGATTTTTGCGGACGTTTTTTCTCTTTTAGCTATTTAACATATATTTCTGCTACTAAAATATTCTAGCCAGAGAAGAATATGCTGCCGACACACCTTGAAGCTAAAAGCAGATGCATAGCTAACAATACCTTTTCCCTATTTTGTAGGTAAACTTTTCACAGAAAAATGAACGCTTTCCAGTCCACTGGAAATTCTCCATGTGTTTCTTTTCACTGGCATTTTGGTAGTATCAGCTGCTTAGAAGTATGTGTCAGTAGTATCCTTGTCCAATGCGTATGGCCTTAAATGACTCTAAAAGGGCGCTGCTTGATATATAAAGTAAACTTAGAAAGGTTACAGCAGTTAGGGAACCCAGATTGTGCAGTGGTGAAATGCATGCTTCCTTTTATCACTGAAAGTCTTGGGTCCCATCCTAATTAGGTGAAAGTACAATAAAATAGGGAAAAAAAACACAACACAACAAAACAAAAAAGAAATTTTCCTGACTTCGTTCTTGTTCCCCAACTATGGCACAAAGAAATACAGAATGAAAAATATCTCAAATAAGTAGGAATGCATAATTAGGCCAGCAGGGAATCTTGGACATTTGAAGTGCATCAAGAGTATAGCTGGACCACTAAGTCAGAAGAAGCAGCTGGTGCAGCTGGTTAATAATGACATATATTGCTAGAGTTGTGTTGGAGTGCACAGAACTCAAATAATGTGGGGTTCAGTATGTTAGGGAAGACAGGAAATTGTCAGGTTAATGGAGCCTGAGGACTAGAGTGGTAGAAGACATGGAAGTTCCAGAGGTTAGCATGAATCTGGGGACAGTAATGCAGGCCTAGATCCTAAGTTGCTATCTATCTATCATCTTGCTCTGACACACACAGAAATATGCCCTGCCTTCAGCAACAACATTTTAAAATGCAAATTGAAAACAAAAAATGAGAAAATACAACTTCACAATTGCAGCTGCTGAGCAAGTGGCTTTTTGTCTCCTTTTTAAAATGTGGATTTTTTTAATTTGAAAAAGTTGGCTATTAATCCTTCAAACAAGAATCTTGTAAGCCTTGATGGTACAAATGCCTCTATTCCCAGTTCTTTGGTGTAATTGAAGGTTTTGAAAATAAAAATAAAAGGGTGCTATGGTTATACTTTGATATACTTTGGTATGGTTTTACTAATGGTTATCTTTGCTTTTCTGAGGAATAATTTGCTAAATGTTAAGTAAATAAAATACTGTCGGTGTAACTTTATGTGGAAACACTTTGGATCCAATTTTCAAATTAGGACATCTAGTTTTGACTATTAACCGATTTTTTTAAAAGACTGGAGAAGATTTTTCTAGCCTTTGCAGAAATTGATGGACCCATATTTTCCAAAGAGCTCTGCTTCTGTTCAAGCACCTCTGTACTGACCAATTAAATAAAGTTGCTTAGCACCTTTCAAATCCTCTTGTAAGTCTAACATCAAGATTTCCTTTACAAAATCTTGTCATCTCTTTAAGGGTCTCCAGCTCCAGTTGTGGTTCTTTAGTTCTTTTGATCTTTCAGGCAGTAAAAGACTTTTCCAGACCCCCCATGCAATGAGTGAGGCATTTATCATCAAATAGGGTGTTAAGTATTTGCTGGAGCAGCCTGACATGGACTGCACAGTTGGCAACTAGACCCATGCCTTACAGACTGTTCTGCATCAAAGAGAAGGCACTCAATTCTAATGTGCTCAAGGGGAATATTTCACTACTCTGAAAATCCAGCTGCAAGTCATGACAAATACTGATTAAAATTCAAAGCTTAAATGCCTCTTTGTGAAACTCCCTAAGTACAATTAAACCAGAGGCTTAGAATCCTGGTAGGGTGTGGTGTCCAGGGACACTAGCCTTGAAACCTTGCCAAATAAAAATCTCCACAGAGGACTACAAAGGCCTCATTTCTGTATTTTTTTTTCTATTCCTAGCAAATCTTTTCTGATCCACAAATGAATCCCTAAAATTTCTTGTGTTCAGCGTTACGTATTTCCAATGTTTTCTTTCCTGCAACCTGCATGTTCTGTCCCTGAGATTACCCTGACCAGGTTTCCTCTTCTTTGGTTGGACCTCTTCCTTTCCTAACATGTTTTCCAAAGGGTTGTAGGAGATAGGTCCAGTGCAGTCTTCCAGCAAATGCATGGTACATTCCAGCTACAGATGTATTGTGCTGATAGCGCAACCTCATCACTTCTGAAACAGGAGTTGAGTCTTCTCATCTAACTCCTCTCAGAGCTAGGCACTTTCCAGGAAAGCATCTAAAAGCAGTATGGGCTACTTTATTTTTTGTGGGGTTTATGCTTATTTGACATTCCCTAGAACTAATACTGATCTCTAAGTGGCTTTAGAGGTACTACTCTTCCTTATGTTAATACGTACCAAAACATTTTATCTGTTTGTTATTGTATTTACACAAAAGTATCCCTGGCCACTTCTACAGGGTGGATAGCCCCATTCTTCCTAGAAATTCAAGCTCAAGATAGCCACTTTCACTAATTGGGGATAGCATGAATTTTATAATGGTTTATAAAATGATCTTGCTGGAAAGCTAGAGTACATGCAGCGCTTACAGCCTACTTTTCCCATCTCCTGGTGAGATTCATCATGGACAGGGTCCAAAGCTTTATATGTATTATTTACCCTCTCCTAAAACATCAGACAGAATAGATTGTTTTGCTAAGGTCCCAAGTTTCTTCTAGAAGGATCCTGATGTTGGGGTGATGGTCTTTATACAAGAAAAATGTGGATATCATGTGTGTTGTCTAGGGAATTCGGAGGAGATAGATGACTCCTCTAGAACACGAAGTGTTTGGGATCCAGTTTTAGTAAAGATTCACATAGAATTGATTAGTAGTATCTTCTTGAACTTTAAATCCTTTTGTAGCATAGAATAAACTAGTCTCAGTCTTAATGCTAGTAGTGCAGGTTTGCCTATGCAAAATCATACAGCCTTAGTACCAAATACCAGGGTGAACCCCCAGCAGTAATCATGGATTCCACATCTGAATAACTGCTCACAACTTGAAATAAATATTCAGTTAAGCGCTTGCAGGAGTTAGTCCAGTCTTCCTAGGCAGAAAAATAAATGCCACTTATTTCGTGAATACCCTGGTGAGTTAGGGCCAGAATAAGGGCTGGAATCTGGAGTTCTGAGTGTTTGGTCCATACGCAACATCACAGTCAAGGTGAAAATTGTGTCCTAGCATAGCTTACGATTTCTCTTTACCCTTTTCCCCTTCTGACTTCCCCCAGAAATGCAGAGAACCTGCTGGAATGTGCTTTGCCCTTTCTGGAAAGGCATGGATGTCACACCCCCTGCTCCCTTCTCCCTCCTTCCCCACCCTGCCTGCCCGCCCCCCAAGCCCTTGCTTGCTGTTTTGTTTTTCTACTTTCCCTAAATGCAACTTACTTTAAGCATGCATTATTATTAACATCCTACAGTAAAATTAAGCTATTATATAACCCATTTGTCGATCTCAGCCAATTTCTTCTATCTTTTTCTGTGTCTATTTATGACGTACATCCAGACTTCATGTCCTTTTTTTTTCCTCTCCATGTTTATTTTAAAAAGAAGTGATTTGAAAAAAGATCTATTAAAAAAAAAAGCAACACTGGAGGGTGGTGGGATTTTTGGCCAACAATTGAACGCATATTTAAATGGGAAGGGGAGGGAAGAGAATCTGATTTTTAACAAAGATATATATCCAAATTATGAAAGTGTCCCTGGACTGCTTTGTCTGTTCCTTTCACTGTGTGCATCTGGTTTGTTCATCTTTAAAAGTGTGTGGAAAAATTTTTTTCTTGTAAAATAAAATTTTAAAACCCTGCAATTGTTATTTACCTCCCTTCCTCCTGGGAACAAAGTGCTCTTTTTCTTTTTTTGCTTTTTTTTTTAGTATATCTCTACATAGTTATATTTTGATGTATTTATTTTCAATGGTTGAATTTCTATCTTAGAAATTTGGTTTGTTCCAATCTAAGAATGAAAAAAGACAAACAAAACAAAAGAGTTATGAATTGTTTTCTGCAATTTCTCCCTCTATTTCCCTCTTTAAATAAGGAACTACTTCACTGGCAGAATCCTACAGCTGTATTTTTTAGATTCTCCAGAGAGTCTCAATATAAAAGCAATCTAATTTGAGAGTGGCTAAGGGGTGTGCCACACAGTCATTACATTCAAAAGAGTGATTTGCTCAAGGAATGTTTGTCTCAAATTATTGAGCGTACTAATGTCAATTTGATGGACTTCAGAAAAATTATTAGAAGAAGGAGGCTGTGGGCAGCTACAGATGAAGTTGTTCTTATTCCAATGCATAAAGCTAGTTTCCTTGGTTTTTGTTTTACTCTATTATTATTATTATTCATTTGTGTATTTTTACTGCTATTTTTAATAGGGAAAAGTTTTAACTGTTTTTATAATTTGAGAAACTTAAATGAAAATGTAAATATTAATACTATAATTATTAATTTTTTGTAACTTGCATGTTGAAGAAGTTGCAGCTTAGGGTTTGTGAGATTGTCAATGTTAGAGTTCTGTTCTTTCTTTTTGTTGATGGGCATGAATATGCTCATTTGTTTTTGTATATTGCCCATCCCTTCCTTACAGCCAGAAGCTCTAATGCTGCTAGATCACTCCGTACCGCCCTTACATGGACATGGCAACTGACTTACACATTCACTCCCATCATCTTCATCTCCTGTGTAGTACACGCATAGATTTTTACACTCCCACTCCATCCACCCTAGCCATTTTTCCTTCCAGTAAGTTCCCCTTCACCACCCCTTTCTTTAGCATTGTTAAAATTTTATGTGCAGTCATCCATTCCTTAAAACACACACACACAAAAATTGTAGAAAAAAAGAAAATGTTTAAAAAAATATATATCAAATTGACCAAAAAGGCAAAAAAGCAACAAACTTTGCTTCTCAAAAAACATTATATATGTAGATATGCAAACAAACAAAAGTAAATTCTATAAAATGTACAGGATTTTTCAACTGTAATATGCTAATAACTTTACATAAGATAAAAAAAATACAACCAAAAACAGCAGAAAAAAAAAAAAAGTTAAAATTTGTTAAGGTGCAAGATTTTTTTCTTTTCATGTTATGTGGTGTGGATGTATGTGTTGTTGCCTCCCTGTATCGCCCTTTGTTGTAAAACAATTATATTAAAAAAGAAATAATAAACATTTTGCTAAAAAAGTTTTTAAGAAACAACAATGAAAAAAGGCAAGTTACGAGAATGTGGCAATGCTACTTGTCCAAAAGCATTCTTACACAACTTTCTTTTGTAAATTTTTCCTTTCATGCCAAAAAACATGCGGGCAATTTGTTGATGTAAGTTGATTGTTATGAACTCAATGTGGTATGCTTTCTAAATATTTTTATGTATTTTTGATTAATATTTTTTAATGGAAATAATGTTTTCGATTTTCATCTTTTTTTCAGTTCTTATAAGTTTTTATCTTTCTTTTGCTGATAACGTGAATGACTTGTTATGTTTTTTCCTTTTTCTGACCTTGTTGCTGTGGCATTTTTATTTTCTAGTATATGCTTTTGTTTTAAGAAAAATGTAGAAGTTAATTTATTTATTTTTAATCCGTTTTTATTTGCCTTTATGTTATGCGCTCTTTGTATACTGTCGATTACCAAATTGTAATGTGCACAGGAGGGGGTGAAAGAACCTGTGGTGTTTGCTCCTACTCTTTCTTGGTCCCTCTGCAGAGCTTTCTTTCCCCTTTCCCCTTCCCAAAATGAGTCACCAGTAATGCCAGTTTCTTTCATGCTACTTAAAACATATGTAGCCTGGTAGTGTAGCCTTCATGTTAAATGAAAAACAACGAGACTTCTTCAGCATTTTGGTCGCTTTCAGCATCTTCCTACTGCAGCTCTACATCAGTCTGACTTTATTCCCATGAAAGTATTTTATTTCTATCAGTTTTCTTCATTGCTGACTATCTGCCTGATGAGAAGTCTAAATGATACTCTCAAGTGTACTCTTGCCAGATAAATGCACCTATCATATTATGACTAACATCAGACTTGGTAAAATCATCCAGAAATGGTACATTTGGCAGACACTTTCCTACTGAAACTCACATCCTGAACCGCTAAAATTTCCTTGCTTCAAAGAGATTTGGATTAAATTCTTTAGAAAACAATGACTAAAAGTAAGAAAAAGCTGTACTTCCTTGCAAGTACGTATGTTTTCACTATTCCTGCATAGTAATGCTGTGCTCAGTAGGTATTTAAGGTTCAACTCTCACGTCCCTTGAAAAACTGATTCTGGAAGCAGAACAAATAATTGTGCTGAGTATGAAGCTGTAAGTTTAAGATAATTATGGGAGGCGGACAAGGGCATATTTCAATTGATTTAGAGAAGCTTAGTGTCTAGGCACCAAAATACTTGGGTTTGCTGTATCATCCTGACTGAAGACAAGATGTTAGGTCATCTCTGGAAGCTATTCATGTCCTTTTCACTGAAGCTGCATGAAGGTGATGATCAAGAATTTACATCAGTGAAACACAGCCCAGCATTAACATGGGATTCATGACCTGTCAAACTCTGTACCTTCCTGTTGCTCATGAGCCATGTGTTAGGGAGGACTGCAATAAGTAATATCTTTTAATATAGTTTGTGGGGCTTACAAAATGCTTTGCAACCAAGTTCACCAGAAGACATATAGTTTTATATACTCACTTTAAGAACTTTATATTCTCTGAAAGGAAAAGGAGGTATTTGAGATGAAAAGTTGCAGTATTCCATTGTGGAAATCATTTTTTTCCTCCATAATACTGACTGTCAGTTGCAATTAAAGCAGAGTGCAAAGACTAAAAAAATATTAAGAATGTTCATCTACTAGGTTTCATGATACCATCATCTTTCCTGTGAATTGGGGACTATGTTCTGAATAATTTCCCCTTTTTATCCTCAGAGGAGTAAAGGAGAATTAACAAAAACACTGTTAGACTGAAACTTATGAACTCAGACATTTCGTAAGAAATTATTGAGTTGGTACAGAGGGGAAAAAAGTAAGGAATAATTTTCTGTGGCAAGTATTTCATACTGGAAGTAGAGTCAAGCTTCAGAGGAACAGCATAAGAATAAAACAAAAGTGACAAACTTTGGATGCAGAATTTCATGTGCCTACAGAAATGGATGTGTCGTGCAGCCTTTATGGTTGGCATTTAAAAGCTTTTTAACTACAGCTGGAGAAGAGAGACACAATAAGGTAGTGTCCCTTGTCATCATCAGGAGAACTTTCAGGCTTTATTGTTGTGTGCCTTTTGTCCTGTATCAGTTTGATGCCTGAGACTCCAATGAAGTGGTTGTGGCTCCAAAGATGAAAGCCAACAGCTGCTACAGTTTTTCAGGTTGTTTGGGGCTTTTTTTTTTTTTTTTTTTTTTTTTTTTGTTGCCCTCTGCATTGATGACTCACCCACAGCATCCTCAACTTCATAAGGCTTCTATTAAATTTTTAACACGCTGTCTTGTCTAGTGGCAGAGAACTCCTACCGGAGATCAGCCCCAGAGGTATGACTTATATAGCTATAAATAAGCTTATAAAGCAAAAAGCAGGGCAGCTCCAAGGCTACAGTAGACCTTTTATATTCCCAATGATCTTGGTAGTTTATAGAAAAGCGCAACTTCTTGAAAATAGTATATGTGCTAGGTTTAACAGCTAAGTTTTAAGGAATATGTGTGTGCTGTGTTTACTTCGTGGAATGAGAAGGCCAAGCAGAACACTGGGCTGCTCTGTACAAGGTTTCACACCTCACAGAACTCAATTCTCTCAGTTCTGCTTCCAGTTTTCTGTTCAGTAATTTTTTTGCAAGTATCCATTGATGGGCAAGCTAATTTTGCAATTGCAGAGGAAACGATTTTATGTGTTTCCCTTTTGATGAATTCTTTGGCATTGTGTTGTCAGCAGAAACTTTTTAAAAACCATATTTCTGTTTGGGAAACATCTATTTCCTGCCTAGAAGAGAACGCATGGAGTAGGTGAAAAATAAATCTGGAAAATCCTTGTGAAATCTTTGGATTACTAATGTAATCCTGAACTTGCAGCATACCAGTGAACACTGTTAACTGGTGTTTAGCAGCCAACATAAAAAAGGGGAGAAGAAACCTGTAACTACCAGGAAACAGTCCTTATCTTCCACAAATAAAATCTAAGTCTCATATGAATATTTGTTTTGAAGCTATGGTCTAAACTGGGTGGCAGCCTTTTATTTTATTTTTTAAGCACAGCACAATTTGGATATTCAAACTATAAGTTTTATTCAGGGCTGCAAAGTGTTAATTTTGTGATCGATAAAATGGTAGGCACTGTGAGAAGATAAAAACTTCAGGTAGGAAAATACAAACATAAAACCTGTCTCAAATATATTTCCCTTCCAAATTCTCATGTGTGGTTTTTCAGGGGTTTCTCTTTAGCTTTTTCTAGAAATCCAAACCTTTAAAGCACTTGCCTGCCACAGCAAACCTTTCAGGATCCAAATCCCACATGAGATATTCTTGGCAACTGATTGGTACTTTGTCTTTTAAATCTTCCAGTGCTTACCTTTAAACCTTGGCCCTGGGCAAGAGGCACCACTTCTCCATCAAAAGGCCACTGGCTCTAGGCAGCTTCCTGTCATGCCTGTTGTTTTGTGAAAGATGATTCCCTCTGAATACACACTTACCATCTGCCTGTCATCAGACTCCCCCTTGTGTCTCTTGCCTGTAGAAATGTAGTACCCATAACAAGAGTTTGCAGGTGTGATATGAAAGTTTGTACTTGTGCCTTTCCATAGATATTGGTGGTCATGTTTCTCACCTTTTCCCGGGAGCTTTTCAGAATTTACATTCCCTGTTATCCTTAAATAACACATTTCTTTTAGACTGAGTGGCATTTTCATCATGCCATTTTAAAGGATGTTTTAATTCCTCTATAAATCACATACCCCAGGAAGCATTGTGCCTGCATGCTATTAGACCTACAGCTTCTAGTTTGAGTTTTGCATACATGCCTAAAATACCTATAAAATAGAATCCAGACTTGATACCTAGAGTGCTGCTTCTGAGTTACCTTCTCCCACACAGCTTTTTCTTCAGTTTTGCAGGTTTTTTTCATTACAGACAAAAATAAAAATAACAAATTGGCACCTCTACATCCATCTCCCTGATACTACCCAAAAGTATGTTGTGTCAAGTAAATGTAACAAATTAACTCCTTGATGGAGTAGTTATTCCTAATGAAGGAACTTCAACAGTCTCTTTATTTCTTTAGTAACACAGGTAAACATAGTATGGATCATTGGACAATTTGAATAAAACTACAGATGAGGTTAAGTAATTGTATATGGAATCAAAGTTAATCCCATCTTCCTCGTATGAAAGTTATTTCTCTTCTCACATACATTGTGAGATTAAAGCTTTGTAAAGCTCATTCCTGATTCTGTCCTGTTGTCTTCCATCCAACAGACCTGCTGGAATCAAAAAGCACCCAACCCACTGACCATCACTTATGTGAAACCTCACTTGCCATAGCAATTCTATCAACTTTTGTTAAAATTTCAGGAAAACCATGACCATTTTTATAGTTGCAGTAGTCTTGATCCTTGGCTCAACTCCTGAACGGTAACAGAAACTGTAAAACTATGACCTTATTTTAAAGGCAAGAGTTCACGGGGCAAAAGAAAGATCTTCATATTAAATACAAGATACTTCTGATTCCTTCAAGAAAGTTAATCACTTATATGACCTAAAGAATTTCTCTTTGGATGAAAACTGCCCCAAATATTGCCCCACTGGGTTGCAGGTTGACTGCATACTGATGCTATCTGCCAATATTATAGATTTTAAGAACAAGGGCACTTCAAAGCTCTAGATGAGCAATTAAAAGCTGCCAAACTGATTTTTTTTTTAATTGGGTGTCACAGATGGTGAATGAAAATTACAGATGAATACTACTTTTTGACAGCACAACACTGATCTTAAAAAATCATTAAAGGGACTGTATATATCCCTGATTTTCTGGCACTTAAATTCCCCACTCAGGCAATTTGATGTAATGCACACTTAAATGTTATATTTTTAGTCATTTTTAAGCAGACTAGTAGATTATCTTTCCCTCTGAGGCATACTCCAAGTTTATCCTGAGACCACCTGTTTGAAAAGATTATAGATGCCCTCCTCTAGCTATAGATAGGGCTTTTGGTTATGTATAAATCATATTACATGCTCTAGTTTCTACATTGCACAGAGTTCAGAGGCAGAAGCACAAAATGCCATGTAGCCATTTGACAGACTACATTTTCTGCTTTTTACATATATTTTTTTTTAAGATACTTAGTTTTAAGAGATTTGCATTATTGAACACATTTGGTAGTAATTTCTTCATCTTCTATCCAGTAGCAAAAAATAGTATGAACATGCTGAGGAAGCTTGGAAAACTAAACAACATTTTAGAATTGGCACTTTATGTCTTAGCTTAAAACTAGCTTTGCGTGAAAATATGCAAAGTGCCACATTCTTATTGTGGCCTAATTTCTACCCTGGTACCTCTGAGACAAATCTGACTGTTTCAGTTGATTAAATTGTGTCACCACTTAGTTTCTCATTAAGGATAAGTATAAGCCATATTACTAGTTCAGCTATCCAGATTTAATCAAACTGAAAAGTATCTTTTTCAGTATATTGCTATATTCAATATGTAATTTGTTCAAATATACTGCTCTCCAAATATATTTAGAAGGGATTATGATTTTAGACCATATTCATTATAGAACTTCCATGGATATTACTGACAGTATCCAATGGGAAACAGTGCATGCAATGCATAGTGTACATAGGAGACAGCAAAATTTATACCCTGATGCCATTCAGCATTGTAACAATACCGAACTGTTCATTAGCAGTTACTAATACATAAGAAAAAGCCAGAATGATTTCTTTAAAAGCTAAAATACCCTTTGCATATTTTTCCTTATGCAATGGTGAGTATAAATAAAAAATTCTCATGCATTAAAAATACTTCTTACTGAGTTGCACCCCTTCCAACAGATCTAGATGACTACTCATGGTGTCAGATGAACTCTTCAGTTTATATTTAAAGCAGCTAACTTAAGTGGCTACCCAAAGAAAAACTACAAGGGAGAATTCATACACAAACTTTCAAAAGCAATATGATTCATTCTAAAAAAGTGTTGGCCACCTGTATGTCAACAGCCAACTGTTTAATCTGAACTAAATTAATTAGATAAATTAATTATGCCTCCACATCAGAAGAAAACAGTGGAGTGTTAATTACCCATTAAGATCAAAAGTAGAATCACAGAATCACAGAATAGTAAGGGCTGGAAAGGACCTCAAGATCATCGAGTTCCAACCCCCCCGCCATGGGCAGGGACACCTCCCACTAAACCATGCCATCCAAGGCTATGTCCAACCCCACCTTGAACGCCGCCAGGGATGAAGCATTCACAACCTCCCTGGGCAACCCATTCCAGGGCCCCACCACCCTCACAGTAAAGAATTTCTTCCTCATATCCAATCTAAACTTCCCCTGTTTAAGTTTAAACCCATTACCCCTTGTCCTCTCACCACAGTCCCTAATGAAGAGTCCCTCCCCACCATCCCTATAGGCCCCCTTCAGGTATTGGAAGGCTGCTATGAGGTCTCCACGCAGCCTTCTCTTCTCCAGGCTGAACAGCCCCAACTTTCTCAGCCTATCTTCATACGAGAGGTGCTCCAGTCCCCTGATCATTTTCGTGGCCCTCCTCTGGACTTGTTCTAACACTTCCATGTCCTTTTTATGTTGAGGACACCAGAACTGCACGCAATACTCCAAGTGAGGTCTCACGAGAGCAGAGTAGAGGGGCAGGATCACCTCCCTCGACCTGCTGGTCACACTCCTTTTGATGCAGCCCAGAATACAGTTGGCCTTCTGGGCTGCAAGCGCACACTGCCGGCTCATGTTCATTTTTTCATCAACCCACACCCCCAAGTCCTTCTCTGCAGGGCTGCTCTCAATCTCCTCCCCGCCCAACCTGTAGCTGTGCCTGGCATTGCTCCGACCCAGGTGGAGGACTTTGCATTTAGCATGGTTGAACTTCATCATGTTGGCATCAGCCCACCTCACAAGCGTGTCAAGGTCCCTCTGGATGGCATTCCTTCCCTCCAACTTATCAACTGAACCACACAGCTTGGTGTCATCGGCAAACTTGCTGAGGGCGCACTCAATCCCACTGTCCATGTCACCCACAAAGATGTTGAACAAGACCGGTCCCAACACCGATCCCTGGGGGACACCACTCGTTACTGGTCTCCAGCTGGACACTGAGCCACTGAGCACTACTCTTTGCGTGCGGCCATCCAGCCAGTTTTTTATCCACCGAGTGGTCCACCTATCAAATTGATGTCTCTCCAACTTAGAGAGAAGGATGTCATGGGAGACAGTGTCAAAGGCTTTACACAAGTCCAGGTAGATGACATCAACTGCTCTGCCCCTGTCCATCAGTTCCGTAGCCCCTTCATAGAAGGTCACCAGATTGGTTAGGCAGGATTTCCCCTTAGTGAAGCCATGCTGGCTGTCACCAAGCACCTTGTTGTTTTTCATGTGCCTTAGCATGCCTTCCAGGATAATCCGCTCCAAGATTTTGCCAGGCACAGAGGTACAGTCATGTTACGATACATAGACAAGACAGGACTACTACCCAAAAAGCTCAGAAACCAAATCTTAGAAATGATGCACTTATTTTCTGGTTTCAGTTGAAGCTTATACAGTGGTAAGGTACAAATGTTACAGCTATAGCTTTGTGTTCAAGAGTAGACCATAAGTCCACTTCATTTTTAGTCCT
Source organism: Amazona ochrocephala (assembly GCA_039720435.1). Classification (NCBI taxonomy): domain Eukaryota; kingdom Metazoa; phylum Chordata; class Aves; order Psittaciformes; family Psittacidae; genus Amazona; species Amazona ochrocephala. Next base: position 37,489,918 of record CM077882.1, read on the forward strand.
CTGTAGGCAGATAGCCATCATTTTAGGAAAAATTAGCATGGTTCACAGCTATCTGCATATCTAGAAGTAACAGTAGGTGTGAAGACAACTTCTGCTGTATCCTCCTTGAAAGTGCTAATTTGGGTTAAGTCCTTATACAGTTGTATCATCAATCACACTGAAGTATATCTCAATTTTTAATCAAATTATAGTAAAAGAATACCAAGAAGAACTAAAGATGAAGATAGTATGGCATTAGTAGTCCCAAAAGATCTAAGGGAAGTGGCATCCCTAATTTTGAACGGAATGGTAAAGAAAGATTAAAAAGAGATGAACAAGCATTGAGTAGAGCTCTGTACCTTCATGGAGCCCAGTAAGTACTTGGTTCTTATTCCATCCCTCTCTTGCATGAATTTTCCCACAATTCAAAAGCAAGGAATTGATCAAGAAGAAATGGATGAATGGGAAGGCCTTTAGGGAAGGACCTGATAAACTGCTACAGAAGGTGAGCAGACTTGAATGACAGAGAATAATACCAATGTTATTGTAAATTAAAGAAATCAGAGGAGAAAAACTGGCAAGATGTGTGGTAAAAACCATGTAGGAGAACATTGCCCTATGGAAGTCTGATACGATTCATTTAAACAGTCTTGTAACCAAATGCTTAAGAAAAACCACTACTAAATATTGATGTTCCCAGAGTCACTTGAGAGTATCTTCAAAAATCAAAAACTTTCGGTCCCAAGAAATTCCAAGTATTTCACTGTACAAACGTGGCATAGGCTAAAAGAGGGAGGAAATAGAACATGCAGTTTGCCAATATAAGAGCAGGGTGGGAGGGAAGAATGAAGGGCATCCCCAGGAAAGTATGTCAGTAGTGTAGTTAGGGCAAGAAACCAGATCCGTTAGTGCCCAAATCCTCTCTCGCCCTTGAGTTAAATGCATTGGAAATGGTGTGTTTTGTCATTAAAATGTATTAATCTTCTTTTTTTTCTCTTTTCCATCCCAGGAGGTGAATTAGTTATCCCTCTACTTGTAGAAGACCCTTTAGATATCCCTCCTATTGCTACTCGTGCACCTTTCATTACACTCCCCCCTACCTTTCGCCCCCTCCTCACCATTATTGAGACCACCAAAGATTCCCTGTCCATGACCTCTGAGGCGGGGTTACCTTGCTTGTCGGACCAAGGCAGCGATGGTTGTGATGATGATGGCTTGGTGATATCTGGGTATGGCTCAGGGGAAACCTTTGACTCTAACCTACCCCCTACTGATGATGAAGATTTTTACACCACCTTCTCCTTGGTAACAGATAAGAGTCTTTCCACTTCAATCTTCGAAGGTGGCTACAAAGCACACGCACCCAAGTGGGAATCCAAGGACTTTAGACCTAACAAAGTCTCCGAAATTGGTAGGACTACTACCACGTCTTTGTCCCCTGAGCTGATCCGCTCCACAGCTTCGTCCTCGACTGGGATGGTTCCCAAATTGCCAGCCGGCAAAATGAATAACCGTGAGCTCAAACCCCAGCCTGACATAGTCTTGCTTCCGTTGCCCACTGCCTATGAGCTAGACAGCACAAAGCTGAAGAGCCCGCTAATCACTTCCCCCATGTTCCGTAATGTGCCCACAGCAAACCCCACGGAGCCAGGAATCAGACGGGTTCCGGGGGCCTCAGAGGTGGTCCGTGAGTCAAGCAGCACAACGGGGATGGTCGTCGGCATAGTGGCTGCTGCCGCCCTCTGCATCCTCATCCTCCTGTATGCCATGTACAAGTACAGGAACAGGGACGAGGGGTCCTATCAGGTGGACGAGACGCGGAACTACATCAGCAACTCAGCCCAGAGCAACGGCACGATCGTGAAGGAGAAGCAGCAGAGCTCAAAGAGTGGCCACAAGAAACAGAAAAACAAGGACAAAGAGTATTATGTGTAAAAAAGAATACTTATTTATATATAAATATATAAATACTTAATGAGATTTAACTGAAATATCAGAACCATTGCAGCAAACAAGATGATTGGGAGATATCGTTTGTGGGAAAAAGTATTGGGAAAAAAAATTTCAGCAGTGACTGTTAATGTCTCAGTCATCGCTTGGAGTCAGCAAACTCTGCCCTAATGTATTATAAAGCACACTTAGAGTTCTGGAGATGGCACACACAGCTCTGCCCTGTTAGTGAACTTGGACGTCTCCAAATCTCCTCCTCCGCTGAACTTTCTGCAAAGGTAGAAGACTTCATGGCTTACTTGTTTCGTATCTCCAAGTGAGTCTTTAACAATGTGCGTGATCCCTGACTGTATCGATAATTTTCAGTTTACTTATTTAAAAAAAAAAAAAAAAAAAAAAAAAAAGAAGGAAAAAGAAAAAATGCAATTATTAAACAATAGAAAAATGTTGAACGAACTGATCTGGCCATGTCCAGAATACATATAACTTTTCGAGATTGGAGGAGGGGAATAAATGATTTTGGAGACTATTGGTTTTTTGGTTTGGTTTGGTTTGGTTTTGTTTCTTGGGTTGTTTTTTGTTTAGTGTTTTTCATTTCTTAGGGTCGTGGGAGGGAAGATGGAGAGGAACAGTGTAAGGGTGAACCAGGACATGGCCTGAGAAGAAATCTCGGAACAAAAAATAATCCATAACAAATAAAGAGAGACTATTGCCATATATGAACTCAAAAGCTACCATGGTGTTTACTCTGCATATCTGGTTGTGTTGTCTCTAGAATCCGTCGTCTTGCAGTGAGTTGTTTGCTAACAACACAGTGAAAGTGTCTGACAGGTAGTACTGAAGAAAATTATCATGGAAAGCTGGTTCCCTTGGATCTGGCTCCAGTATTTGCAATTGAACTGAAGAGTAGATGGGTTTGGGTCTATTCTGATCCATCATTGGCTTTATTTGAGAATATCACTTAGTATGCATTAGCACAGCCAAACTATGGTTAAGGGATTTGAAGATTCAAAATAGAATGCTAAAAAATGGTGAACCATTCAGAAGTGAATATACCATGCTAAAATAAAGGAGCCTTCCTCTGGGTTCTGGTTCTGTGACTGACTGCAATGCATGCAAAAAATAATAATAATCTGTTTAATAAAGAGATCAGAAAGACACCACTGGAGTTCAACTTGTGACAAGACCCATAAATGTCAGAAAAGCTAAATACTTGCTAAAGAATGAAAAATACATAGTTTTTTTGACGTAAAACTGTTTTTCATATGTAATATATTAATTTTGTAGCTTGACATTTCAGATCATCTGTCTTTCCATTTGCCCTATTCTCCCTTTTCCTTTTCTTTTATATAAAAGAAAATAAATGAAGCTGCTGTGACACACAAAAATAATAAAGACAAAGTAATTTAATAATATATATATATACACACAGATATATTTATCATGGTATGTTTGATGGGACGACTGGAATAGAAGTTCTGTTATGGTTTTAATGTGGGATGAGAATGTTCTTGAAGAAGAAAGTAAAACAAAACAGACAACAAAATCAAACCTTAAAATGTGAAGAGTGTGTGTTTTAGCTTTGTCACAGTTACCTGTGTCAAAAAAAAAAAAAAAAACAAAAACAAAAACAAAAAACAACAAAAGTCTGAAATTTTGTTTACATATTTTACTACTATTTTTTTTGCCAGTATAATTTCTTTGTGGATACCCTGATGGTGTATATACTGTTTTATGTCTAAATTGGGAATGTCTTCTGTTTTTATTTAACTTATTATTTAATTTGCTTGTTTGGTTTCTAAGTTTTCCCAGCTATTGTGAAAAGGATTATCTTACTGTACAGACCAATAGCCAGGCAGTTTGACGGCCGTGCCTATAATGTGCAAATAAGCAAATGAGGGAGAGAGAGACAGAGAGGAAACAACAAAAACCAGGATGGAGACTCTGGAATATCAGAAATGTACAATTTTTCTGTATACGGATGAAAACTAATCAGCTGTTTAGGTTTAGAAATCTACTCTTGCTGGTGTTTATAAATCGCATGAATATTTGACTTTGAAGAAGTGTCATCAAATACACACACGCACATGGGAACTTAAATTCAAAGAAACAGCCTTCTCAAACATTTAGAGAAGATGCTTTCATGTTAACAGATATTTTCAGTGCGTGTGTGTGTGCGTGTGTGTGGTGCGTGTGTGCGAGGTTGAGCTTGTTTTTCCTTTTTTATTTTTTATACTAAAAAGAAAAAAAGACAGGTTTTAAAAAGGTATGAAAGCACGATTTTAGATGACTTAACTGGCCGAAACTATACAAAGTTGATTATATCTTGATGTCTGTAAAAGATTGCTGTTCTTGGAGTCTTGGAGTCTTGTGAAATGATTTCCTGCTTTCTTTCTTCCTTTCCTTTTTGCTTTCCTTTTTTAAGTTAAGGCAAAAAGATTTACACTTTCCTTTTTTTGTGTAAGTTTCTATTGAACAGTTTTTGGGAACGTGTATTTCTGTATGTGGGCTTCTACCATATCCCTGTTGCTTTATGGACAACTTTAGAATTTTTATTTGAGTTGTCGTGATGTTATTGCTTTTTTTTCCCTTTCTTTTTCTTACTTTTTGATTCTTTTTCTTTTCTTATTAGCATTTTGTTTAAAGATATGCTTAGCAATAAAATGTTCTTCCCAAAACCTTGGATGTTACTGGGTTTTTATTTCTGAAATACTTCAGGGAAATTCCAGACCTTTTTCCAGTTGAAAAGTAGTCCGTGAAAAGTAGTAGGAGGATGCCTTTTACCAAGGTATCCTCTATCCCACAAGAGTATTTAGCCATCAAATTACAGAATTGTGTTCATGTTTGCTTTCATGCGCTTTTTCATGCTTTTGTTCATGTGCTTTCATTAGTCCAATGAATCTTAATTCTTTCCTTTTCAGGGTCATAAATTCAACTTGACTGTGGGCCCTACCTCACACCACTCCCAATCCCTTGTCCCCCACCACCACCTCAGTGGGATACACAGTATTTCCCTGGAATATGGATTTCAGTGACCTCAGATAAAAGCATACCTAAGTCATTGACTTATATGCCCTTTTTAATGTGTTGCCTGATGTCAGTCTCTCTTTGAAGTGTGTAGCTATTACCATGACCCTCTTCTGTGGACAGAAGTCTGTGATGTTGGATATACTGCAGCAGCTGAATTCTTTGAGGATTTGGTTTGCCATTTGATACAAAAATGCCTTCTCATCATTTTATATGAGGACCTAAGTTCCTCTGAATTTATCTATGATTTTCTACACACTGCCTAAGGAACTTTGTTTGCTTACTTTGTGTGCCATGGATCAGACTTAGGTAATTAAAGTAAATGGTCTGAGCCTTTATGTCATTCCAGGTTCTGAGTCTCCCAAAACCCCCATCACAGCTGCTGCCTGCCCCTTGTTGTCCTTCTGAGCATTGCAGTCTATTGCGATTCTGGGCAGCATGCAAAATTGCCAGTATCTTGTTGTCTTTAGCAAGTGAACTTCAGTTTCTGGTAGTAGATTTTTTCAAACTGTATGTTCCCAAGCTACCTGCAAGATTTGACTATTTAGATGTATCTGGAGGTCAGCCAAACGAATGTTTCACAGCCCTTTCATTTTCCACCAAGTATGATACACAATTCACTGCTCTTTTGAGAGGTGTTTTCCACAGGTTTCACTTACAATCAAATTAGACTCAGGATGAACAATATTTTTTTCAGGTATTTTAATTTGTTCAGGTATTGCCTTTGATTTTGCACATAGTTTTTGCTCATGTTTGCATGCTTGAGAATATGTATGTGTATGTACATGTGAAGTTTTTTAATTTTACTGTTTTCAGTTCTTTTCTGAGTCACATCCTCACAACTTACAGATCCTCACAAGTATCAAACCCACAGGTTCTGCTCTAAACTCCACTCTGTTTCCCTCCCAGAGTCATGAAATTGCTGGATGATATTCCCAACTAATATTCCTAATATTCCTACTACTACTGTCGTAATATTCCCAGTACTGGAGCAATCAGCTGGCATGCAGGAGACCTAGGTCTGAACTTAATTGCTTTTTCTAAGATTGCAGAAAATTTCCTTATCACAAACAGTTGGTGTTCTGAGAAAAGCATTTTTCTTTTCTCAGTGCTTTTCTCAAAACCTGTTAGTACTTCATATCATAATAAAATATTATGTGAAGCAAGAAATTTCAACCTGATTTACCATAACCCTCTAGCTATAGTCACTCTTCATTTTCTCCGTCACCTAATCACTATTTTATTACTTAAGCTAAGTGAAAGCATCAGAAAGGACATTTCATTGTTACCTAAAAGGCTTGGGATTATTCTGTGTCTTTGGCTTATCTCAACATAGAATTGTTGAGGTTGAAAGGGACCTCTGGAGATCATCTAGTCCAAGCACTACCTTCCCGAAGCAGGGTCAGTACAGCAAGTAGCTGTACAGTCAGTTTTTTAATATCTCCATATTAAACTCCACAGCCTCCCTGGGCAACCTCTCCTAGTGTGACCACCCTCACTAAAAACAATTTTTGTTGTGGTTAGATGCCGTTTATCATTTCTTATTTTGTGCCTGTTCCCTTTTACCCTTTCTCTGGGTACCACTAAGAAGAGCCTGGCTCCCTCTTCTTGACAGCCTCCTTTGAGGTGTTTGTACATATTAATAAGATTCCCTATAAGCCTTCTCTTCACTAGGCTGAACAGTCCCAGCTCTCTCAGCCTCTCCTTACTCATCTTCAAAGCCCTTGCTTTACTCACTCCAGTATCTGCAAAATCTGAAATAGACAAAATTGCCTTACCACCTCACTAAGGCAAGGATATAGCTTTCTTCAAGGATGAGGGCTTGACAGTTGCTCCTCTTCTCAGCATTTTCTACTGGTAAGCAATATCCCACTTACTATTTCTCTTTTGAAGATCCCTGTCTTAGATGCCTAGTTCTACTCTTCCCAAAACTGTTCAGCACATCTCTCTTTACTGCACAGTTCCAGTAAGGAGTAATTTCTTTACAAGTTCTGAGACAAGTCAGAAAGATATAAGCAATGATGGGCTCAAGGCTTCCGTTCCTGCTGTTGCAGGAAAATACTAGTGAGGAATAGCTTCAATGCTGGTTCTTTTCCCAGATATTTCATGCCTCTGGGCTGAGAAGGAGGGCAGACTATTGTGACCAAGGGTGTCATGATAAATGCATGATGTTGTGATGTGAGATCTTGACTGATTCTTACTCCTTATTGGAGAAAGTTTCCCTGCAGTAAAAACATTTGTTGGGTTATTCAAGAAACAAAATTAGAATCTCATTCAATTTGGTAAAACACTGTTTTACACATAAAAAGCTATTGCACTCCAATTTCTCTTCAGACCATACATGTTGTACAGAGTGATACCTCATGTCTCTCCCCAAGTGTTCCTGATTGATAACCCCTTTTCTCTGGAGAGCCTGTTCATGTCATCTTTCACAGACCAGCAAATACGGTGCTTTTCAAGGTTAATTTTCAATAAATGGTTGTCCTGCAGGGATTTTATATTTATAATTTAAGAACATAGATTGTATGGAGAGGAACAGAACACACACGCACAACAGATGATAGATTAGGACATGGAACTGTTAGAACAAGTGCAGAGGAGGGCCACGAGGATGATCAGGGGACTGGAGCACCTCCCGTATGAAGATAGGCTGAGAAAATTGGGGCTGTTCAGCCTGCAGAAGAGAAGGCTGCGTGGAGACCTCATAGCAGCCTTCCAATACCTGAAGGGGGCCTATAGGGATGGTGGGGAGGGACTCTTCATTAGGGACTGTGGTGAGAGGACAAGGGGTAATGGGTTTAAACTTAAACAGGGGAAGTTTAGATTGGATATGAGGAAGAAATTCTTTACTATAAGGGTGGTGGGGCCCTGGAATGGGTTGCCCAGGGAAGTTGTGAATGCTTCATCCCTGGTGGCGTTCAAGGTGGGGTTGGACATAGCCTTGGATGGCATGGTTTAGTGGGAGGTGTCCCTGCCCATGGCAGGGGGGTTGGAACTCGATGATCTTGAGGTCCTTTCCAACCCTAACTATTCTATGATTCTATGATTCTATGATTATGTTGGACAGCATAAGACTGAATAAGGGCTTAAATTTTAAAGGTATGAGATAGCTAATTCTTATTGAAAACGGGAAATCAACTACATAAATAACTTTAAAAATTAAGACCATTTCAGTGTAGTAGTGACATAAAGTTAATTAGCTAATGCTAATTGCTTGGGCTTTTGCAGCACCGAATGGTGTAGGCAAGTGGTGGACAAGGTTCCGGTCCCTTAAATAAGCTTTACAGAACTCACCTGCCTTCAGTGCGGGAGTCAAAATAAGAGATAACTCGGAAAGGAGTCCATTTCAGCATGCTAGGATGGAGACTGTATGATTGTGTTTTTCCCTTAAATTCAGTTCAAGCAGAAATAAAAAAAAAACATTTGCACGTGGTTCCATACCTTGTACAGAAGCATAAGCCCCTACACCTGCCACAAAGCACAACTTAAGGCCACTCTGGAAGAGTTTACATCTACCACGCAGTGCATCTCTTGTCACGTTTTGTTGACAAAAAAAAAAAAAAAACAAGGGGCAATGTCCGCATGGAGTTGGCAAAATCCTGAGCAAGCAGCTGGGAAAACCTTAGCCATGCTTTTCTTCAGTGTCTCGTATGCTGGGCACTATGTGTAACAGCTTTGGCTGGCTCACTGGAAAAAAATTTTGAAAAACATAATAATGCTGGCAAAGACTTTGGAACACTGAAAAAATCACTCAGAGAACATTTGGATTTCAAGAGTAGTTACATAAAGAGTTAAAACACAGGACCACAAAACAGGACAATCACATCACGGAAACAAAAGTGGAAATGGGAAAAGATAAGGCTCTGAAAACCATCAGTAATGGTATCTGAATGCCTTTCTTGGTTCAGGTAGTTCTTCACTGTTCTCAGTGCCATAATTTGGGACTTAGGGAAATGGCTTGGCCCCATAATTCAGTCAGTACTACCAACGGTGGTAACAGCAGGTCTTTCTTTAGTAGAGTGGTATGTGAAGTAAATAGAAGGATCATTCACAGGGTGATGAGGCAAGGCGACAAGATTTGCATGAAAAACAGTTTGGGAATGACCTCTGAGGCCTTGGTGCTTGACAAGCCCTGAGGGGATGAGTTGGGGCATTGAAGGACAGGGAAGGTAGAAAAACAAGCCTTGGTGGGATGGGCCAGGATCTAGTTGTGCCAGGAGTCTCTGTTGACGATGTGGGGGTTGTGAGAGGGTCTGCAGCATTGTGATTGGACTATTTACCGGGAGAGTTTTACAAAGGCCAATGAGATAGAACGTGGCATGCTTGTGCAGGTTGGGAAAGTACCAAACAGGGGGATAAAAAGGGCTTGGTTGTAATAAAGTTGGATTTGAGTCTCCTCATCAACTTGAGTCTGTGTCATGATGCACCACAAAGAGGAACCCCTTTCTGAGAAACAGTTTACAAGAGCTGTTTGTAAGAGCAAATTAAAAGGGAGAGACAGAGTCTGCATGCAGTGCACAGCCAGGTACCCAGTAAAGCAGCAGGTGAGGAATAGGATTTTGATTTCCAAAGCCAAGAATGCGCGAGCTGAGCTGTGCCAGGGCACATTCAAGTTTATGTAGCTTGAATCAAGCCCTTTTCTCAGCATGCATTATTAACCAGAGTTTATTTGCATCACTGTTTGTCCCCCAGAATTCCAACCTTATTCAGGCATGAGGAGCAGGACACTTACTTTCAGTATGTCTATTTGAACTCTCTGAGCATTTTATCTTTACCATTTCTTCTGTGTATGTTTGACAATTATTCATTTTTGTCTGTTCTCTGAGTCACAAATGTTCATTTACATCCATAGTTACATTATGAGTCGACAGTAGTATCGCTGCTGTGCATGAATGGAAATTGAGACAGACTTGCCTGTGGTTATATAGAAAAACCATGGTTGTAACAAGATTAGCCTCCCAAAGCTTCTGGACTCCAGCACTCCAAAGAACACTGTGGTGCTGCCTGAGGTTGAGTACATCCAGTTCTCCTGTTCACTTTACCTTCTCCAAATCATGAACTGGCTGTCAGATTTCAAAGACTCAGAGCAAATGGTGGAAATACAGGAACTTCTAAAAAGAGAATGAGACCCTTTTAAACTAAGAAAACCATTTTAAATTAGAAAGTATTAGGTTTTCTACTGTTTATTAAAAATGTCCCAGTTTTATACATGCTGGTAAAGACAGGGGGATATGCAGGCATTTGAGCACCCAGAGCAACTTCTAGTCTGCCAGTCTAGCTTTACTGTCTGCAAATGCCTGCAGAAAATCACTACCCATATCTGTAATACTTTGCTATAAACAACTTGTTATACCTTTATGGTAACATTGATGACAACACGATTTTATTACAACTAATTATAGGAAAGGAGACTAAATGCCATATTACAGCTCTTCAACTCCTGGGTCAGTGTTGTTGGTCAATCAACACTCAAGTTGATTGTTATCTATCATTCACAGTCTGCACTGAAGTGCATAGTGTTGCCAAGAGTTTAGCTAACAAAGATCTTGTTATCTGGATAAATTGGGTTATAACTATTGCAAACATTCAGAACCTACAACGACTTCCTTTGAAGCTGATGGCAAAGCTTCCCTTACAGTAAACAGAGTGTTCCCATGCCATAAATTGCTTTTAAAACATTTTGGGCTTTTTTTTTCCTCACTTTATCTCACGGTGGTTTTTGAAATATTACCCACATTGTGGTCATTAAAAAAAAAAAAAAAAAAAAAAAGAAGATGATTTAGCACAGTAGAAGCTCACTTGGTAAAAAAGAAATTGGCCTCAACTTACGTAGCAAGCAATCTTGAGCTGAGTCAAAGCCTGGTACCTGATGGCCATTCACCCATATAAACAAGAAATATTTTGCAAACCAACTGATAGACAAAAAAGTATTATGGAACAATCCACTTTATTCAGGAGATTTCTGAGCTATAAGTAATAGTCTCAGATGCATTTCTGCCTCACAGTTTGGGCCAGAAGCGCACTAGCAACTACATCAGCAGCAGTAGGTACTACATTTCTACACTGACAACGAGGCCCGCATGCTCAGGAGATACAAGGCAGGGCTGAAGTGTCTTTATATGCCAGGTCTCCAGTGGTAGAGAACTAAGTGCTGGCTTGGAGATTATAAAATTAAAAAAATGAACAAAACCCAAAACAATCACAGCCCTGTGCCTTGAATAGCAGGTGGGCTGCAGTTCAGCAGCTGTCTGCTTCAACTGAAGTCTTTGACTGTGAGGTGGGAACATCATGTGGAGATATAACCTGCAGCAGCACTGCATCTTTGGAGGTAGGATGTGCTCTTGCTCTCACCCGTTCATTAGCATTCTTCAGTCATGACAACAAATCAAATAGCTTTTAGCACTTCAGTGCCTAGGCATTCACTGCCTCTGCGTTTCTGAGCTACAGCCCTTTGTCTGCAATGCAGACAACAATGAAGACAATGCCGCAACTAGGAGACAACATCCACAAAGCCTTCAGCTCGGAAGATTTTTTAAATGTAGAGATATGGAAATGCATCCTCCCACAGGACTATATATATGGCTACTAAAAATACATAGTACTATCTGTAGTGAAACATTATTGAAGCAGACATCCTCCCACCAGGGAAACATCAGTCCCAAGCATTTCTCTATGTTTTTTTCTTTTGTCTTGGCCATTGCTGGCAAAAGTAAAAATCCAAATTAAAATTAAAAAAAAACAAATCCAATTAAAGCTCTAATTAGTGAAGTAGGCAGCTAGCAGACTGTAAAGTTGAAGTGCTCGTCAGTGTTGGAAAGGAAGGGAGAAGAACCTGAAACCGTCTAACAGAGTAAACATGGATATGTGAGTTTTATGCTAAGAACATTTCTGCTTCTGTGCAGTTATCTCTTACTGCCAGAATAGCCCAAAGGATTAAGATGGTTTATTGGGATCAAATGCCTTATAGATTATTATAGTACTGGCTGTTTACTCATTCACATTAAAATGAAGAACTACGCTTATATCCCTCTATGTGCATCTCTCAATCACAAATTCTGTTCCATTTCTGAAATGGACTAGCCCAGATTCCCAGCCTATCCTATTTTCCATATCCAAGATAAATCTCTAAAGGCATCTTGCTGTCTCTAAAGACAGCTATGCCTGCATAGCTGGTCTGTCCCTTAAAAGCACTGTCAGCGTTCAGATCACAGCACTTACTGACAGGGATTAACACAAAAGCTTGCTATAGGGTTGGTTAGGCAGGAATAGATAGTGACAAATGGGTTAGAGCCTGAATTATCTCATAGTTAAAGTAGCTGAGGGTTAAGGAGGGAAAGAAATCTGAGGTGTTAGCCTAGAACATACCTTTCTGCAGGAATGTCAACTGTGCCCTTAGAGGCATAAGGCTTTTGAGGTCATGTCATGGGTTCAGCAGCAGCAGTCATTTGTCTCATTCGTAGTAGCTGGTGAAGTGCTGTGTTTTTCGACTTTCGGCCTGGGAACAGCGCTGATAACACCAATGTTTATAGTTACGGCTTAGAATGTTTACTCTGGCCAAGGACTTTCTGAGCCTCATGCTCTGCCAGGGAGGAGGGGAAGCTGGGAGGAAGCAGAGACAGGACACCTGACCCAAACTGACTAAAGAGGTATTCCATACCACAGCACGTCATGCCCAGGATGTAAAAGAAATGGAGGGCAGAGACCCGGAAACGTGGGGGTTCGCTACAGGGTCAGGCTTGGTATCAGGTGGTTAGCAGTTGTATTCTCTCTCCTTGTATTTCTCTTGTCATTATTATTATTGGTGGTAGCAGTAGTGATTTGTGTTATACTTTAGTTACTAAACTGTTCTTACCTCAACCTGTGGAAGTTGCATTCTTTCGATTCTCCTCCCCATCCCCCCAGGACCTGGGGGGAAGAAAGAGGAGGGAGTGAGAGAGCAAACTGGCTGAGTTATAGTGGCTTAAACCACGACAGGTCATTTAGCACAGACTTTTTTAAGTTGTCTGGTATATACCATATATCCAAACACATACCCAAAAAGCCAAAAAGCCAAGCTAGCCTCTTGCTTGCTGTCAACAGTTAAAGTTCCCTTCACAACAGAGCTGAGGTTCTGCGAGCTTGGCTGTCCTCAGCATCACCATACCTATATGCTCTTCCTGAGCCTGACACACTTAGCCTAGGATCTCATACAGCTAAACGCCTTACAGAGCCCAATCTGAAAAGTAAGGTCTGAATTCAGAAGAACTGCCACTGTTTTGTCCTGTTTTGTCACTGAAAAGAGCCTGTCTCCATCTCCTTTACACTCTTTTCAGGTATTTATGTCCTTTGATAAGATTCTCCTTGAGCCTTCTCCAGGCTGAAAAGTCACAGCTATCCTGGCCTTTCCTCCTCCTTTTCTCCTAGGAGAGATGCTTTGATTCCTTTGTTATTTTCTTGGACATTTGCTGGATTGTCTCATGTCTAGGGAACATAGAGCTGGACCTAGTATTCCAGGTGTGGCTTTACTAGTGCTGGGGGGAAGCAGGATCACTACTCAGCCTGCAGACCACACTCCTGCTTATGCAGCCTGGGATACCATTAGACTTCTTTCAGCAAAGACACATTTCTGGCTGAAGTTCAACTTGGTGTCCACCAGGTCCTTTTCTGCAAAGCTGCTCTCCAGCTGGTTGGCCCCAGCATGTACTGGTGCATGGAGTTTTTCCTGCAAAGTGCACAACTTTGCACTTGTCCATGTTGAGTTTCATGAGGTTCCTGTTGGCCCATTTTTCCAGACTTTTGAGGTCCTTGTGGATGGTAGCACAACCCTCTGCTTCATCAGATGCTACTCCTTGTGTTATGTCATGCGCAAACCTGCTGAGGGTACACTGCCACATCATCCACATCATTAATGAAGATTTTGAGCAGGACTGGACCCAGCGTGGATCCTCTAGGGTTCACTGCTAGTCACTGGCCTACAATTAGACTTCATGCCACTGATCACCACCCTCTGGGCCCAGCCATTTAACCAGTTTTCAATCTACCTCTCATCCAGCCCATACTTCAAGACTTGCTTTAAATGCAAAAATGTCACTCACGGTGCCTGACTTTTGTGCCGATATCTGATGACTCCCATGTCTGGGGAGTTGCTGGTGTGATTTTGTTGCTGACCTCTTCTATTATCTCATCTTTACTCTTTGGATTGTTCTGCATTTTGTCCAGCAACTATGTGGTATAAGAGGCATCTCTAGGACAGTAATTGAAAATTAGGTCCTCTCACTGCTATTTCAGTGGCCTCAAAGAAATTGGCCTTCTAACCCTATGTTGTTTGGTTTTGGAGTTTTTTTGCACTCTTTGCTCCACAGTAGTTCTGTTTCAAAATGAAGAATAGAAAACATCTCCCCCTGTGTAGTCTGCAGTTAAGTGGTTCTTGTGCTGAGAGTCTGGGTTTGGGTATTCCTCAAGCAAGAGAGACTTCAGAATTCTGCTAAATCACCAGCTAATCGCTGCAGGGTCTGCAGTGGTGCTTGAGTTTCTCACCTAGAAATCAGGACATTTGTGTTACAGTTAACTTAATACAAGAATCTTAGTTAAGTTTAAGTCAACAAATACAACCAGAAAGGGAATATGTCATCCCTGCTGAAGCCGAGGAAACACCTTGCCCTGCCTGAAGCCAAGGGAGAGGGAAATGATGCACACTGCAAGCTGTACAAAATTATCTGCCTTCACCCCCCGACACTCTAGTATGTCAGCACCTGTTTAACATAATAGGCCTGTGAATGTTGGAATGAGCTATCCATCTGTACCTCCATATTAGATATAGGCAAGGGGGGTCAGGTTAATCACTAAATCCAGTCTGAATGTGCAAGTGCTAGAAAAATGCAAACTATTCTGCTAAGTTTTCCACCATATCAAATATGATCTAAGAAAGAAACAAAGGTCCCGGCACCATAAAGCCCACAGGTTTAAATAGAGGCCTTTTACTGTGAATGTCTAACAAAACGAAAGTAACTTTGGTGTGAAGTTTTTCTAATACCTGACACTTTGATGAAGAAAAGTAGGAAGTCTTCCAAGTGAAGTACCTGAGGTTATTAGAGAAAGAATGTAATTCGTAAGAACAGAATTTAGTCAAGTCACTAGTTAAATAGTTCTGCAGTTAACAAATGTGCCTTCAGAATGTTAATAGAGGTCTGGATCTTAAGTCTCACAGCTCAGCCAAAGATACTTTAGCATTGCAATAGAGAAGTGTTTTGAGGGGGATTTTTTTTTTCTTTGCTTTTAAGTACAGACACTGCAGCTAGAATTAGAACATGACATTGTCTAATACTAGATTTCTCTGGACTGGTGAAAAGATGAGGAACATCAGGTCTGGATGGGATAAAGCTTTTGTGATTAAGTGAAATCACGGCTCACTCTCAGGATTGCTCAGCCTTGCCAGGCTGTTAGTATTCACCTCATTTAAATAATGTGTTTCTCTTGCATAGCATAGAGAATGAACTGGGACCCAAAAGTTGGCCATGCAGCTAAGCTGTGGACATGTGCAGAGACGCCCAGGCTTATGGTTATTGAGCCATAGAGATACACCAGGTCCACAGCCCTAAGTGCACAGATATGCCTGTACACTCAC
Source organism: Amazona ochrocephala (assembly GCA_039720435.1). NCBI lineage: Eukaryota > Metazoa > Chordata > Aves > Psittaciformes > Psittacidae > Amazona > Amazona ochrocephala. Next base: position 37,505,477 of record CM077882.1, read on the forward strand.
ACAAAGAGCCATCTCACCTGCCCCAAGCATGGTACCTTGCACTGTGTAACACCTACCAAGAACACTGCTTAACAACAAGAGTCTCCACAGCCCAGTTTGATGCTGGGCTGGAGTGACACAGAGACATTCAGAAGTGTTAATCTGTATCTTAACATCCAGTCCAAGATGAACAACATTTTGTCTCCTGGTATAGTTATTAAAATAGGATAGCAGGAGAAAATAGGAAAGAAAAGTCGCTTGTTTTCCAGGGACAATGTGTGGTGGGAGAGAGGTAAAAAGAGCTAAGTGTGAGATTATTGCTGAACTGTGACCATTTGTAACGAAAAAGCAAAAGAGTAAGTGTAGCAGAACTATATTAAAATACATTACAATGGTCAAGAGAAATTGCACTAACGTGGTGAAGGTTTAATATAATTTAAGTTTGTGGGTTTTATCTCCTATTTAAGTGAATTTAATGTCAGTGAATCATATGAGAGTAATAACCCTGGCGACCCAAATCTTCTGTTTAATCTTAATATGAGCACAGCCTCACAGCTGCACTGGTTCCAGGCTTCTTCTCCCCTCACCCCTTCAGCCAGTAGAGAGAGGACCATAACTTTCAATTTCCCCAGCCCAGAGGGTCCTCATCAACTACAGTAGGGCTCTTAGTGAAGCAGTCAACAGATGGTTGCAGGTATTATGTTTGTGACACAGGACACTGTTTACTGCAAGTGAGCTGAGTCATATCTCCTAAATAAATAAAGGCTTATGAAGACTTTCTGAGTCCTTTCTTACAGAATATTTTGATGAGTAAATATTTTTCAGTAAGATAACAGCTCTGTAAAAGTATTCCCAAGCAACTATACATCAGATTGTCTGAACTGATAACATTAAACAACACATAGAAAGAGCAGTCTTTTCCAATGCCTTTGTGGAAACTGGACCCAGATGCTCAAGTCTTGTTTTCTGCTTTCAAGGTACACATAGAATCATAGAATAGTTGGGGTTGGAAAGGACCTTAAGATCATCTAGTTCCAACCCCCCTGCCATGGGCAGGGACACCTCCCACTAAACCATGCCATCCAAGGCTATGTCCAACCCAGCCTTGAACGCCGCCAGGGATGAAGCATTCACAACTTCCCTGGGCAACCCATTCCAGGGCCTCACCACCTTTACAGTAAAGAATTTCTTCCTCATACCCAATCTAAACTTCCCCTGTTTAAGTTTGAACCCATTACCCCTTCTCCTATCACTACAGTCCCTCCCCAGTATCCCTATAGGCCCCCTTCAGATACTGGAAGGCTGCTATGAGGTCTCCACGCAGCCTTCTCTTATGCAGGCTGAAAAGCCCCAACTTTCTCAGACAATCTTCACACAGGAAGTGCTCCAGCCCCCTGATCATCCTTGTAGCCCTCCTCTGGACTTGTTTCAACAGTTCCCTGTCCTTTATATGTTGACATGGAGCACATCTCAAACCTCAGCCAAAACCCCTTTTTGCTGAATAATAATTTTGTCGTAAGTGTAATTTTGCTGTCACTGTCCTCTTGGAACACTTAAACAGCCCTTCCAAAAAACAGTAAACACTGATATCCAAGTCAATCCTTCACATTTCCATGAAGCTTCTTGTAAAACAGAAATCTGTTTGAACAGATAAGCTTGATATCAGGCTCCAAATTTCATTTTACCACACCAAAACATGATAACAAACAATAGTAGCAATGAAGGTCTACCATCAAAAAAGAATGGATGCAGTTCACGTAGTTCAGTCCCAGAGATTATGATATGGAGCATCAGCTACACAAAGAATTAAATCCACTTTAAAATTTCAAAGTGTTTGTGAAAAAAGGCCAGTAATATCACTGTTCTCATCTGCCAAATGAGGAAGTAGTGGCATTACAAAAAAAAAATGGGGGTTCATGCATTCTTACAGTTACATAACATCGGAAGCAGGTCTAGACCCAAATCTACTGTGTACAGATTTTGTTCATATGTTTAGCCCTCAGATAAATAAACCATAATATTTTTTATTAATTCTTATTAAGCAGATGGAGTTACTCCATAATTAACATGAAGTAGAGTAACATAATTCAGAGGAGGGCAGATATTTAAGCAGGAAGATCTCTTCATCACTGAAGGTATACTTTACTTGAATATACATATGCTTTTATTACTCCTGAATTGATCACCAAAGGCTCTATAATTTCATCTTTGCCTATCAGGTGGCAGATCAAAAATTACTGAAAGAAAGGATTCAGGAAGTAACCAATAATAAAAAACAAGTCTAAAAAGCTCTTTTGCTAGACTATTTATGAACTGAAAGACAGATAAATGTATCTCAAAATAATTGTTCACCTTTAATTATTCAGCCTGCTTCAGAATTGTTTTGCTAGGATTAGGGTGTACTGCAAATTCTAAAGTAGCTATTGGATTGTCCTGGGTTCAGCAGTAGCAGTCATTTTTCTCCTTCTTAGTAGCTGGTGCAGTGCTGTGTTTTTGACTTTCAGCCTGGAAACAGCGCTGATAACACCAATGGTTCTAGTTGCTGCTCAGTAATGTTTACTCTGACCAAGGACTTTCTGAGTCTCATGCTGTGCCAGGGAGGAGGGGAAGCCAGGAGGAAGCAGAGACAGGACATCTGACCCAAACTAGCCAAAGAGGTATTCCATACCACAGCACATCATGCCCACTATATAAACTGGAGGCAGTTATCCAGAAGGGCGAGATCACTGCTAGGGTTGGGCTGGATACCGGTAAGCGGGTGGTGAGCAGTTGTATTCTTTTCCCGTTATTTCCCTTATCATTATTATTATTGGCGGTAGCAGCAGTGGTCTGTGTTATACCTTAGTTACTGGACTGTTCTTATCTCAACCCGTGGAAGTTACATTCTTTCGATTCTCCTCCCCATCCCTCCAGGAGTGGGGAGAGGAAGGGCGGGAGTGAGCGAATGACTGCGTGGTTTCTGAGTTGCCGGCTGGGCTTAAACCACAACATGGATTTACCTGACACTTTGGTTCCTGTGATTTATTAGGCACCCATTGTTTTTAGGAGTTCAAATGCAGCTGCAAGTCGATGATTCAATGCAAATTAAATAGTTCATGTCACACTCATCAAATTAGCACAGTTTAATGCAACATTAACTACTTGCAGCCAACGTGTTAGCTCATTTTTACATAGACAGGCACTCTGCATCTTCACACATATTTTTTATGGTAGGGATCCTGGGGGTCTTAAATGGCTCTTCTTTGGCAGTCCCAGCCCTTACCTCTGAGTGCTGCACTGACCAGGGTGTTACACTTCCTAAAGGAGCAGAGCATGGAGCCACACCGTCTTCTTCACCACCGCCAAGGCTGCAACCATTACCACAGAAAAGCACAATCAGACTGTGAGCTGGCTAGCCACCTAAAATGGTTGATTAATTAGGTTGCTTCCTCTAACTGGTAATATAAAAATTACCAAATTATTATAACAGATGCTGTACGCTTTCACATTAACTTTGCTTTTACATTATGATATCACCAGACCCTAAGAATTATTCAAGATTAACACTGCTAAAGCCTTGGAAAGCACAAACATGATTAAATTATTATTGGAAACACTGTAGTTCTCCAGAAGAAAAAGAAAGTTTAACATTTTTATTTCATTTCAATTAATAAACTTGGACATGGCTAAGCCTGAGAAATAACACTTTGAGAAATGAAGTCTATCACTTTTTAAAATGTGATTTGTCTATTGATAACAAATAATCAAATATAACTTCTCACAAAGCCAAACTGTGCATAATTCTTGTACTTCTAGCTACAAGCATTAGAAACAAGATAAAAAAGATGTAAAATTTCTTTTTGTTAAAAAACATTTCTCTGAGCATTTTTGTCTGTGGAATATGAGACTTACATACACATTTGTACATTATATCCACTGATCAGTTATTCTCTCTACTTAATATGCTTCAATCTATTTGTTAAAAATTGTATTTCGCAGGTCCTTGAAGAAAAAGTAGTTATGCTAAACTTTTCAAAATTCAAGCAGGCTTCACTAACGGCCTATAAAGACCCTTGCAACCAAAACACATCCTTTATCTCATTTACAAACATTTTGTGCACTGCAAGGTTTAAATGCCATCATTGCTCCATTACTGGAAACCATGTTTCCTTCACATGTCACAGTAAACCACTATACACTTGTGTTCAAATTCCCTTATAATTGAATCTAACAGGCCTTCAGGATCAAAAGTTATAATTGGCTTCTCCCCTTCTTATTTTAAGAAGTTCTGTAAGAAGTTCGTAAACAACAATAACCTCAATACTCCTTACAGACTACTGCCTTGTGTTCGTAGAATCTAAAGCCAGAAAGACCAAATAAGTCATCACTTCTGCCTTATACGTGTGTGCACGCACCTGTGTACGTGTAGGTATATCTGTACATAAAATGTTGCAGAATTTCTCCTTCTGTTGTCACTTTTTGCTTATCAGCTCATGCAAGACTAGAACAACTTTTCTAGAAAGGTGCCAGTCCTTCTCTGACAACTTGATAGAGACTGTCTTTGTGTAGTCTTTTTTCAAGCTTAATAATCTGTTTTATTTTGAATTTGAATGTGCCTGGACTTAAGTCCTCTCTCTGCTAAATAAAAGGACCTTTTGGCATCAGGTATTTCATCCTTAGGAAGAAACTTATTCACTCTTCCCAAGCTTTCTCTAACACTTTTTTAATAATCTGAATATGCTGACTCTGTAGCTTTTTTCACTGCAGGATGTTTTCTCCTACTTTCAAACCAATCTTGTAGCTCTTTTCTGCCCCTTTCCACAATTCAGTGTTAGGAAAAAATAATGAATATCAGACTGAGTTTACAGGTCCAGTCTTTCCAGTGTCTTTTTGGAATATGAAACTACCCCCACTATTCCAACTCATAATTCACTCTTCATATGCAAAAAGAATAAAAACAGTTGCCACTAAAATGTTCATGCAGAGGCTTTTAACAATATACTTCATTGCCACGTCATATGCTTGCTTTGTGCTCTGTAGGGTAGGCTAATTGTGAAAATAATGCAGAACATTACCAATATCCCTCTCCTTGCTCTTTTCCTACCTAATAACACTCTGCACAAGAAGGTTTTAACTTTGTTAGAGGATTTTGGAATGTTTTTCTAAACTGTCATGTGATCCAGATGCTTTGTGCATCACTCTAGGCTAAATGTCAATTATACAGTCACCTGCAGTCTTAAGGCACTGAATTCAATGGTACAGGTGGATCTTTCCAACCCTATGTGCCTATTTACCCATGGTTTTGGCTGAACACAGTTGTTTTCACTAAGGAATTAGCCCTGCCACAGCCCAAAAAGTGGACTGCTGGAAGTTAATTCACCAGCTTCAAAACCAGTTGAATATCAGATTTCATTAACATTTATTTTTATCTTCCTTATTACATGTGATGTAACATAACTATAGCATTAAACATTCACTGTATACTTTTAAAGCACATTTATCAAAGCAATTATAAGTACATTTAAACAGACAAAAAGGATGGGCCCCACCATTGCTATAGCAACACAGAAGAGCATTAAAAAAGGTGAAAGGCTCTCACACTCAATAAATAGCATGAGACAGAAAGGCTAAGACAAAGGATTCACTATCACCTTACACAAGTGAAAGCAGGGATGTTTTGAGAAGACGGGAAAAGCGAGGGAGGGAATAGGTTAACTTAAGACACATGGCTAGACTGAGCTGCACTTTCTTCATTCCTCACATTTATGAGCCCCAAAATACACTGCCTCAAGAAGCAGAAAAGAGAGTAACTCCATGGATTGCACCAGGCTGAGGGCTGCCTCCAGCAAGCAGGCTGCAGCCTCTGTCTCATGCTCCACCTCTACGATTTGAGACTGCTCCTATTATGATCTGATTACTCCTATTATGCCAATGCCCTGTGTGTGTTATTAGAGTTTGGGTTAACACAGTCTCTGTTATACATTGCAGCACTTTCAAGACACACTGTACGTTGTTAATTCACTCTCAGTCATCTTCAGACATATCATCTGCCCTTTGTCTATCTCTCCAGCCAAAATCTAAGGTCACAATTGCAGTAAACCTCTTTGTATAGTTCCTGCAAAAAAAAAAAAAAAAAAAAAAATGGGGGGGGTGTTTTCTTAATTGCCAGGTGTTTGTTCTTTTTAGGCACTAATGTTGAGAAAACTTTACATAAGGAGAGTTGGAAAATGATAAATGAAAAAGGAAAGTGCATATTTTATACATAATGTTTTCACATTGCTCAGTTTTGAAGAGAAACTGGTAGCTACCCCCAATTAGAAAAGCCGCTTAGGTTAGCTGTGCTGTATCGTACCCAATGGGGCTACCACAGTGCAGCTAAAGAAACTGTCATGAGGAGCAAGAAATCCAATTTCATTCCCTCCTCCCTCATCCTGAGATAAGAGAGTCCTGCTACTGCAGGCTAAAGATTACAGATCATTTCCACGTGCACACCCTTGTCATACTCTAACATTCTCATATGAGAGCTGTAGATAAACTTCATAGCAGTGGAGGTTAAAAACAGATTCAGCCCACTGTAAAATATCACTTTGAAGGAACAGAAAAACAATAGCTGTAGCAAGAACAATAGAAACAGCTAAATTATTACAACGTTTGGGGCTTGGGACTGGCTTTATGCATATATCAAATGCAGAACAGGCACAAATGATTCAAGCAATTTTCCTTCTGCCTCACTTCTGACTTATTTGTACCAGGCTACTTTTTCTCCCTGTTGTCAGCAGGTTACCACCACCCAAGGGCTCAGAACAGTTTACATCAAAGTCAAGGGCAAATTAGACTTGCCACCATTGCCCCGTGTGGCCCCTCCATTTAACCTGTGAACAATTAAGTGCTGAGGGTGACCATATTCTGTGCAAGCCAAACACTTGTCCCTGAGGACCTGACAGGAGACCAATAGCTAATGTTACATGGGTGGTTGCAGATAAACAACATCACCTATATTTTTAAGTTCCTGTATGCCTCACCCAAACCCTGGCTGAATTATTGACCAAGTGATTGTCCCTCTTATCTTCCACTGCCAAAGTCTACAAAGTAGATCAGCTATAGTATTAAAGGCATCCTAGGGATGGACATTTTGGTTCATTGCTCCTCACAGTCCAATGGTATTTGTCTTGTAGCTACATCTTGTTGATACTCATGTATCTTGTAGATATTCATCAAGACAGATCTTCCACAACTTGTCTGAGGCAGCAACTTAAACCAGGACACTGAAAATCATCAAGATCACCTTAACTACCACACTACTGCAGGTGAACATTGTCTTTAAGTCTCTGTCAGCCAATGCTTTAAGGGAGCTCTCAAACGAAAATTGGGTTGGTGGCCTAGTATTAGGGTGATCATTATGCAAATTTGAGAGTTAAGGTTCACTCCTTCTTCAATAGTATTTCAAATTTTTGTGTTTAAGGACAAACTACCACTCAGAACTATCATATTACACCTAACATTAAAGCATGTTACATCTTTATAGAACATAATACATGCTGATAACTTAAAGTTGGGGCCTTAGATGCATCCATTACTACGTTCAACTGGACTTAACTATAGATCTGTAGCCTTTAAAAAGCATATTTGGGGATATTTACAGATTTATAAGGAAGACCGATCCACATTCATCAAACACATAAACTCTGTCACTATTTTAGAAGTCTAAACAGGTGGAAAAAAAAAAGTGAAAATGATGGTTCACAAATAATTTGCTAGCCGAGAGAAAAAGAATGGGTAATTTACTCGACAAACATGATCACAAATAGAAAACACATTCATAAATCTTCTTAATTGATGAGGAAAATAACTGAATAAACTCTGCAAAAAATATGTGACAAATTAGAATACAAATCCCTGGCCTGGTTTAAAGCTTTGTTAGGGTAAGAGTATCATATCAGCAAATTCAATAATCTGGGGTAAGGACCACAAAAATATAAAATCATATTTCCTTGTTTTCGCTTTTGTTATCACTAGGACCATGAAGTGTTCAATGTTTCATTGACTGATCGTACAGATTTGATGGTCACAAAGCATTAGCAGGTTTTGCTTCACAAAGTTCTGTGAAATAAAACCCTTGTCACCCTTCCAGCTGTTTCGCAAGAGCAAGCTCTCACCTCCCACCTCTGCACTGGAAGGAAGTAGCACCCCAAAGAGCTCCCACTCTTCTGCCAGTTTGAATTCTTGTTGTCAGGGTTTAGTCATGATGCTAATGGAAGCAATTTCAATATGCTTGGTGAGGTAGCCAAGCAAAGGGATATTTCTGGTTTGGCTGGATCAATGGGTCTACTTTACAGTACTTTTTACCAAATTTGAGAGCCAGGTGGCTATGGGGAGGTGACAGAACAGTTTTGCTTTGGTGGTCTTTTGTACAAATCCTTCATATTGTAGTCAAGGAACAGGGCAGAAGCCCCAAGCCCACCAAGGCTTTGATCTCTTCGTGGCTATGCTTCTGCTCCCTGATCTTCTCAGCAATATCTCAGCCATTGATATGCTGGAAAAGCAGTGATTTTTATTAAATGTGTGCATGCTTTCTCCTTCCCTGTTCTTGCCTCTCCCACCTCCCTTCCCCATGAGCACTTTGGGAACATTTCCTCTGGGTGCAGTCAGAGAAGGCACCGCACCCCTTCCATTCTTCTAGCATGTCCCACAAGAGACAGCAAGATAAGGCAAACACCAACCTTCTCCTCCACAGCTGAGGCCAAGGCATGTAACATTCAGCCTAGTGTTTTGCATTAAAAGGGTAGAACCAGTAGATATTGCCAATCACAGGCTGCGATGATGTTTTTCAGTGACATGACTTGCAAAGACCAAGTTTCAATTCAGAATGGAAGCAGACTTCCAGTGGAACATATGCTGCTTCTCATGAAGCAGGAAGGCTTTGAGTTGTACAATCCTGAATTCTGAATTCAGGATTCTGTCTGGCTTCCAGCAACACTGTTCAATGATTCAAAGTAGCTCAGATACCCCTAATACAATACTGTAATGCATGAAGAACATGTAGCAACTAAATCTGTGAAAGACTGCTCTTCCTGAGCACTTCATAGGAAGTAGCTAGTCTGAGCTCCACCATTGTCCAGATATGTCCAGATAAAATACACTTTATTAACCCCCTCTTTTCTGTTACCTCTCAGTTCACCTAAGCATTGATGAAGTTTTGCTTTGTTTAGCTGGGAATATGTGACAAAATGCGAAAGTCCTGAGGGAGTGCCAGCAGCAATTGTATTTCACAGGAAAACAGTGCCTTCAGCTTTGCAGACTGAGTATACTGGAGCATGAGCTCACTTTTGACGCACCCAGAGATCCCTTCCCTCCCCCCTTTCCCCCAGCTACATGATTCTATACTTTTTATTCTTTGTTACTTCTGTACGTAAAAAAAATAACGTATTTTTAAATTGTTGAAGTATATGTTTATCTGCCGTGGATAGCTATGTTTCCAAAGGAGACGTTTTTTTCTACTGGATAAAGCATAGCATCAGCACATATATGTGCTCTATTAAATAATTCTTGCCTCTCTTTCCTTATATATTTCTCATTTAATTAATAACGTCATTTCTCAGTTCACTGCCACTACTTTTCAGTGACCTTTCTTCAAAATCTAACCGATAACTATTTTGTCTTATTTTGCACACAATAAAAAAATCCCCCTGAAAGTCTGTCTAAAGCCCTTCTGATTGCTGTTTCCCACTCTAAAATTTTGGAAGTGGCAAAAGAGTGAAGCAAAAGGGGTTTAATCTGTTTAAAAAAGACTGTTTTATCTATATCCTTTGGAACATATTTGACATCATATGACCCAAGGGAGTGTGTGCTCTGAGAGACAGAGAACATTCACAGGTCAAGCAGAGGACACAAACACAATACTTCGTGGTGCTCTGTACCTACTGAGTGGATTTAAGTTAGTGCAAGAAGGTTTCAAAAGTATTTTGGCACTGACAATGCAGCAGTAAAATTCTCAGACAACTTATAAGGTGAAAAGTTGGGTGAGCTCTTATCACTTTGAAAATGTTACCTTAATCTCTTAATGTCTCAGTTACTGACTGATAAAACAGGATACCTTCACTTCATTATTAGATCATGATGCTAATAGAAGTTTTATTTCTAATTTCAAAGAGAGGAGGATTAGAGCCATGTTAGATTAAATTAATCTCGTTTTAGTTACATAATTAAAGATGCCAGGCTTCAGCAGCTTTTAATGATCTCACACTGAACAGCTACATACCTGGGATCTCTAAAATATAAGGTCCCAGGCCTGGAAAACGCCCTCTACGTGTAAGCATGTACTGCATTCCATCCTTTAATCAAAGTTTTTTACATGTTGAGAGTTTGTCAATTGTAAAATCTCAACCTTAGGATTTTTTTCCACTAGGTCAGCCTCGAAATCAGTATTGGATTATTCTAGCCTCTGTAAAGTATGGTGCATTGTAATTGCTGTCATCCTGTTTCTGATTTACAAAAGACTTTGCACCTTGTGGTCTGTGTTAAACAAACAGCAAATACCATCCTTTTATAGGATGCCAGACTGTTTCAGCCACATCAGAAAACATCTGAAAGCATCCATGCCTCTGTTTAGATGTTTCTCCCTGTCCAAGTTCCAGTGAAGCTTAGACAGGAGTCTAGATGTCCTGGTTGGAAACTTTCACTAGTTTCTTGTAAACCTGATGTAAAACCATCATTCCAAACATTTTTTTAAGTACCAAGAGTATATTGTGATGCAAAACATTAGGCGACCGATAGCTGAGAAGCAATGAGCAGTTCTCTGAGTCTCTTAGGAACCAATGCAGGAAGCTGAAATGCTGCACAGATGGCCCTCAGGAACCTCTAGAGGTAGGCAGCAAGTCTGAGGAGAAGACAACCCAAAGACTTGAAGATAACTGTGTAAGTTTTAAAGTTACTTCTAGCCTCTGTTCTTTTCCTTACCTGTAAAGCACACCATTTGGCTCTGCAGCTCTCCATTTCCTGGGCAACAGGAAAATCACAGTTCTAGGTAATATGTCCCATGGCACATTACAGAAATACCAGATTCCACACCACGGAAGCATTAGTCTAAGTACACGTTAGTATTGTGTGAGCATTGGCCCTAAACACAGTGGTGTCTGAAGTGCAGGCTGGCATCTAAGCTCAGCTTTAACATCTGCCAAATATCTATAGATCATTTCTGAGATGGTTAAGTGCTCCCAGTCTCTCTATCAAGGAGGAGCAAGCTGCAGAGGCATCCCAGGAACAGCCATTTTGGTTTGCCCACCCCAGCTTCAGAGTGCAATAGTTGGTACAGAGACAAACACATTAATTCAGCAGGGAAATGATGTGTCTGGCAAAGTTCAAATACCCTGACCTAATTACCCACTGTAGCCACAAGCAGCTTAGGCAAAGAAGCCCCTCCAACTTTTCTGCAGAAATTGTTACTCCACTGTCTAAATAAATCAAAACTGCTCGCTGAGAGCTGGCTGTGTGCTAATCATGAAAATTCTGCCAATTGGATTTTTCACTGGAGTGTGACTCAGTATCCCACTGGCTGCTTGATTTTATTAAATTTTTAAATTCTGTACTGTGTAATTTTGTAGATGGAAAATATTAGCCTAATTAATGTTACTGAAAAGAGCATTAAGGTTACTAATATTCAAGCTTCCTGGCATAAAATGAGCATAAGTTTGGATAAGGAAGAGATCTTTTGGCATAAAGAGATACAATTATTTATACTAGGGAAATTTTACACCTTCTGATGAAGCATTCAGCTCCAGCTGCTGCCAGAGTCTAAATGGGATGTGGCTATGTTACAGCGTGGCTGGTTTTACCTTCTTTGCTAACTATTTATCCTTTCATCAGACATTCACTTAAGCTCCATTTTTTCACTCTTTGCAAATAGCAATCTAACATGTAAAAGATCCTATCCAGGTATGTGTTGATTACATAAATGGTTAATGCCTAAAGCTCAAGAGAAGTGATTAATAAACTAAAAGCTGTTAATGGAAAGCACTGAGAAGTGATCTTAACAGAGATCAGATTCCACTTAAAACCAAAAAGCTACAATGATTCCTTCCCACACACTCAAGATCAATTCAAGAAATAAAGGTGTCACAACAGGGGTACATTTAAATTGGACTGGCTTTTGAATGTGCACAGACCACCAACACAGTGGTGGCACTGACTAAAAGAGCTATACTGCTGAAAACAAACACATACATGGGAGAGCACTTACAAAATTGCATCATATACTTGGATGGAGCTACTTTGACATCCTGTGCATCCAGCAAAGAGCAAAAGCACAGCCCTGTTGGATTGTATATACTACGGAAGAGAGACAGGAAAAACATTGTGGCAGTGCTGTCCCCTTTCATTCCACCCTACTCTAGTTTCTCAGCGCAATACTAGCAACAAATACCTCCCTTTCCTAGACAGCCTGGTCCAGATGCAGCCCTACTTGTGAATTACATGATTTTAACTGTGTTACTACTGCCCCAAAAAGGATACACTGAGAAGGAGTCTCCTTTATTTTCATAGAATCATAGAATAGTTAGGGTTGGAAAGGACCTCAAGATCATCGAGTTCCAACCCCACTGCCATGAGCAGGGACACCTCCCACTAAACCATGCCATCCAAGGCTATGTCCGACCCTACCTTGAACACCACCAGGGATGAAGCATTCACAACTTCCTTGGGCACCCATTCCAGGGCCTCACCACCCTTACAGTAAAGAATTTCTTCCTCATATCCAATCTAAACTTCCCCTGTTTAAGTTTGAACCCATTACCCCTTGTCCTCTCACCACAGTCCCTAATGAAGAGTCCCTCCCCACCATCCCTATAGGCCCCCTTCAGATACTGGAAGGCTGCTATGAGGTCTCCACGCAGCCTTCTCTTCTCCAGGCTGAACAGCCCCAATTTTCTCAGCCTATCTTCATATGGGAGGTGCTCCAGTCCCCTGACCATCCTCGTGGCCCTCCTCTGCACTTGTTCCAACAGTTCCATGTCCTTTTTATGTTGAGGACACCAGAACTGCACACAATACTCCAAGTGAGGTCTCACGAGAGCAGAGTAGAGGGGCAGGATCACCTCTCTCGACCTGCTGGTCACACTCCTTTTGATGTAGCCCAGGATACGGTTGGTTTTCTGGGCTGCAAGCGCACACCGCCGGCTCATGTTCATTTTCTCATCGACCAACACCCCCAAGTCCTTCTCAGATGGGTTATACCTTTGATGGCTTAATTACTAGATGACCTGAGGTACTTTCCATAAAACATATCATTTGTAGTGCAACAATTCCAACATATGCAGTTATAAAACTTAAATTCTCATTTGCCCAGGGAAGTTGTGAATGCTCCATCCCTGGCGGTCTTCAAGGCCAGGTTGGACAGAGCCTCAGGTGACATGGTTTAGTGTGAGGTGTCCCTGCCCATGGCACGGGGGCTGGAACTAGATGATCTAAAGGTCCTTTCCAACCCTAACTATTCTATGATTCTATGATTCTATGATTTCTGGTCAGATACAGACAATCTTTACAAGCATTTGCCTGCTCCCTGTTGCAGACAGTCACTATACCTCGCCCTGGAGGACAGCAGTGCAGTTCTGAAAAAATTAGGAAACATTTTTTTATCTATTTACAAGAGAATTGTTACAAAAATACAGAACTGCTTTTTACATTATAAAACTGCTACAAACACAGAATTAATTTCTCTGTGTTCTTCATTTCAAAGCACCCTTGAACATGGGTGCATTATCTCAGGTGACCCTGATTTTGTGTGCTACAGTAAACCCAAATTGTCTGAAGAATGAGAAATCTGGGCCTGCATTCTCTTCTGCATTTCTCAAGTTTCCACTGCTATCCTCATACTCACCAGTCATCTGCAAATTTCAGTATGCTTCTTTTGATCTCTTACAGCCAAAGCAAACACAAGTGTGGTCTTCGGCTTGCTGCTTTTTCCTAACTCTTAACTGTTATCTTTCACTGAAATCCCCTGTGTCCTATCAGCTTCCAAGCTAATCTTTAATCCATTTCACAAGTCCTAACCCTTATGTCAAGCTGACCGACTTACCTGATCAATCTTTTTTCTCCTCTTAAAAAAGAAGTGAAAGAGGTTCTTTTTTGGACCCTTAGTAAGCTACATAAATATCTTTCACATTTCACCCTTCAGTAAGGCATTTAGAGGACCTGGGATTGCAAGTGCATGTGCCATACCTGGACTTCTTTTTTATTGTTATTCCTAGCAAAGCTCCTTTTCCAAGCTGTTGTTAAATCGTACCTGGGACAAGGGTTTTTATCTTGTATTTACAACCAGGGACTCAAAATCAGGCTTCTGACTCCACTGCTTACTTTGTGTGTGGCCTTCGACAAGTCAGCCAGGCACTCAGCTTCAGTTTGTCATTTTGCGTAATTAAAATAGTGACCATAGTTTTTAAAATGAGTGGAATTAAGTACCCAGCTGGATATCTCTTTAAAAGAAACCCACCATAGTTAGAAGACAGGAGGACAGCTCATTCTGAATGTGAGAAATTTTTTGGCTGAAATGCTGCAGATTGATTTCGGTTGGAAATTAAGAAACCAAGTAAGAGATAAGAGTCAAGATAATTTCTTGTACCTAAGCTCAGACTCTGTATTGTTCTGCTCACCCTACACACCATACAGAGAGGGTAACTGAAGCACAGCGACTGATTTCCCACAAGTCACGTAAGAGGCCATTGGGAGAGAGCAGTAAATCTCAGTCTGGAAAACTTTATCTGATTAAATTTCCTAGTAATACTTATATTTTCCTGACACATACTATGCAAAAGGCCAAGAGTCTGAGTTGCCAGCCTTGACACAGATTATTTCTTTGACACAGTCCAATTATTAACTTCCCTCCTGATGAAAAATTAGAAATCTTAAGCTCCTAAAATAGCTGTATCTTTTTGGCATAATTAAGCCTCTGAATCTCACTTCTCTGTGAATAAAAAGCATATGGTCACTGAAACAATACAACCTTTGACACAAGTGCAAATGTTAGCATACAGAATTCCTGCAGCTTCTTAGCAGTAACAGCGCTGATTGTCACAACTGTCATTTATAATGTTCTGAAACAGGCAGCTTGGGCCCCCATATACATTTGTGTATTTTATATTACATATTTTTGGCATATTTACAGAATATTTTAACTATTGTGCATTTATAAATTTTACTAAACATTTAGCATCACCTTTCTTCACTGTATCTTTTAGTTCAACTCACAGTTTGACAATATTTTAATCATATTACAGCTTTGCTATTGGCAGTTTCTCATATAGAAAGATTTTCAAAGAAGTGATATTCTTTTCAGGTTAATTCCTTCTAATAGTCTGGTTTGCAAGCTGCCTTGGGTTTGAGTGCCTACCCCATGAGGCAAGGTCACTATTGTATTTGAGCAGCCACTTCTTTGCAGCCAGGCTCCTTCTCAATACGCACAAGGGATCATGCACTGCACAGAGTCCATTTATTGCATTGCCATTGACCATCAGCTCCAAGGTGAAAGGCACCACTAAAGCTACCGGTGGAGGAGAGAGGAAGAGAGAAAGCAAGACCTGCATAATGCCACTTATCAAACTGCGTAAAAGGAGCAGGAAGTCCCAAGATTCCTCCAGGGAATTGTCTACCTGCCTCTCTGCAGCCTCCCTTCTATGTTCAAGGTCTGACTAGAAGAGCAGCTTTAGATACAGATGAATCATTGGCTGTGAGCCTGAATCAGAAAGATCGCTTTCAGAGGTGGTAGGAAAGGCCCAGTAAAATAATGGTGCACTGATAAGCAGCTTGTTCTACAAGAGAGAAAAAATACTTTTCCTCTCTATTCTTTTTATTTTTTCACTGACCTCCAAAGCTTCAGGGCTTTCAGCGCTCTCCTTTCCTCATTCACTGTCATCATGAGAGTCCTCCAGCTAGGAGAGCAGGTGGCACTGTGCATCAATGTTGCTCACAGAACCAAGAAATCAACAACCCGTACAAGTGAAAAACAGTAGTCTATGCTCAGAAAATATCTAAATCATTTTCCAGACATGCAAGGGAAGAGGGAGAGAGCAGAATGCATAAAAAGTGCAGGGGAACTCCGAATCACATAGCAGTCACGAGCAGCCAAACTCAGACTGTCCCGGCATCCAGATGTTTGTCAAGTTCAGAGCATCTTGGTGTCCACAGGGGACCCCAGGCTCCAGCACAATCAAGAGTTCTTAGTTCAGACAATCTAGTTTCTCCTTCCAGGAGACCAGCAGCTCCAAAAAAGAATTACTTTACTATGAAAGAAAGAAAGAAAGACAGGCAGATGCTTTTAGAAATGTCCTTCACATGATTTAGTGTAGGGACAATGCTCTTGGGAGCGGTCAGGCAAATACACAGGCAGGAGGGAGAGACGACAGAAATGGGTGTTTGAAACAGGGAGGTTTATTATAGTACTGAAATGCTCACTAAAATGCTTTACTCTTTTAAAATGAAGTCAGCAGTGACAGAAGCTTTTTTCTTTTTTACCCCTTTTTCCCAAACAACTCAGCTGAATTATTCTCTACTATCACCAGCCTTCTGGGCCTAGTCTTGACGATCTCAAGGATAGTGTCTTTGGGAATCCTAGAGAAGCTATGAAATAGTTCTTGGATGTATAAATTAAAAAATGAAACAAAAGTCAAATAATTAGCCCATATTTTCCCAGCAGGAGTTTCTGCCAGATAGAAAATCCTTCCATCTCTCTGCTTTGTTTTGGCTTTTTAGATGTGATACCTCATTAACACCAGTGCTTTTTTCAGCCAAGTAACTCTGTTTCTCTTTTCTAGCCATTACTCTAAGGGGAATGCCTCGGTAAGCACACAAATCTATGTGGATATGCAAAGCTCCTTATTTCCCAGATTTCCTGTACTGCAGAGTTCCCTTCTTGTCACAAAGATAACCACTTAACTGTCCTTCTTTCATAACTCCCATAGTCCACAGATACCAGCTACCTTTTCTTTAAGACACAGGGTGACTAATTCCTATCTAGTTCTATATCAAACCCTTCCTTTTGAAAGGCAAAAAAGCACTGCTGCTGTTCCTGCCCATGCTCCCATGCTCAGTGTGTGCCTGTCTATATTTGGGGATCTGGACCATGCTCACTGCCCAGAAACTTCATAAACTTATTTCTAGAAGGCTCCTTTGAGTCTGTGTGGAGTCAGCTTGTCCCAAGATAGTACAGTACTTTTCAGGCTTTATTGAACTGTCTGGAAATAGAAGGTGCAAAATTAACTATAGGAGTTACTTGGCATTTTGTATGACTAGACCCTTATAGTGGCTGACAGATTGCTGCTTTTATTATGGGAACAGGTGCTTAAATCATCTGTAAACATCGAGACATTTCTTTATTCTGTATCCTCCACATTTTGCACTCTTCACCTGCTGCATCTAGAAGAGACTTCAGAGTGTATTTAGTAGGTAATTATCCTAGAACTGCAGGTGCAGTTATAAAATGTGAAACTGGCCATATTTTTACTCATCCTCTTTATGAATAGCTACAAAACATCCACTGTCCAATCAACAGCCCTTAAACCTGAGCTCCAGTGACCAGCTCCACTGAAGATGTTATCCATTCATGCGAGAAATAGGCAGACACAATTGTAGGAGATAATTAGTTTGCACTCCACAGAGCTGTCACGATCCTTGGCAATGGTAGTCACTTAACGAGGGTGCGACAGGCTGTTATTCTGAGAGCAGGGATCTTCTGCATGCACCAGGCTATACAACAAACATTCAGCTTTTCATTTACATGCTATGTCCTTTCTTATCAGAGCTTCTTTGCACAAGGTGTAGCCAAAGACTGGACTTTAAATTAGCTCTCTTCAAAAGAAGCATTCACAACTGCTTATGGGGAAATGGAGGTGTGAATTTGAAGTAAATCCAGAAAAAATCAGCATGGGTATTCAAGATTTATGTCACTGTGGCAGACTAGAAATGGCTTCAAATATTTAAAAACACCAGTATTTGCTGAAATTACAACCTTTCACATCTGTCACAGTACTGATGTAGCACCTGAATGTCATGCTGGATGACAGCATAGAAACAAACATAACAGGCAGATTTTCTAATCTAATTTCCATTTTTTCTCTTATCTCATCACATTTTTTTATTCCTTACTGTGATGGTGAATGTTGCTCAGTAAACATCCCAAATCTGTAGACAGCTTTAGTTTCCATGTGCCACATATGAGCAGCTATGCTGCTGGTTCTTTAACTTTTGTTGACCTGTCATCAAAGCTTTGTTAAAATAGATATATTATTGGATATAATGACAAGCTTTATTTAAAAGAGATATTTAATTTCAGAAAATGACAGAGTTCTCTACATCCAATTTAGGCTTTCTTGACATTACATTAAACTTACAACCCAAAAAAAACATTCTCATCCAATTGGTATAGAAAAAATTACTTGCAAATGCCAGCATTGCTGGGCCTTGGTATTCCTTACCATAGTTATACTTTTTTTTTCCTCACAAAACAGCTTCTAAACAAAGAAAAAAAAGAACATATCCAAAATAGTAAAAAGGATCCCTAACCATCTTGGACCAATTTCAATTAATTATAGGGAGTTTTGCACGGGAAAACTCTGAAGTATTTTTTCCTCTGAGTAGTGATGCAAGAGGGAGAGAGATTTTTATAGTTGTTCATAGAGATAGTAAGAGTTCTTTTAAATTCAAAACCAGAGATTTCTCAACACAGGTTAGTTGCATATACAGCAGAAGCACCATACTTCACCTCTCGGGGGCAGCATGGGGCCCTTGTAAAGCATAACAGTTTGGCACTGGGCAAACAACTCAGGAGAAATACTACAAGGCAACAACAAAGGAAAAATCTTGAAAGTCATAATGTTATTTTAGGGAGTCTACTACATGCTGATGGTGTTGATCATAAAATGACCTCCACTGCATTGAAAAGATTTGTTTTAAACCTCCTCCTGCAGGGAAGCTGTTATAATGATGTAACAGGTCCTGACTCCTGTAGTTTATAAGATACGTCCAAGCTGTGAAAAGATGAAACATTCCACGAATCAGTTTAATGGAGGTCATCACAGAAATGAGCCTTGTGAACTAGAAACTGCTTGACCAAGCACGGTGTGCTATGGTTTCTGATATAGCTACACAGCTGCATTAGAAGTTGCTGGCCACAAATATTATTTAACTCCTTTGCACTTGCTTTGGGATTTGCAGCATTGATCATTACAGGTCCATGAATCTCAGCTCTACAAAGTTTCAAGTACATATCCTCCAAGTTAAATTAGCAGCAGTGAGTAGTTCAGGGCCTTAATAAAAATAAGGCATCTACTTATCTTAATGCTGCTTGTGCTTTACAGCCTGCTGTAACAACATCTGTTGAGTTGGTGCCTGTGAGTGGGCACACCACAGAGGAGACAAATTTAAAAGCACAGTTCTCAAAAGTCTCTTGATGTCAGTGTGCTCAGGATCAGGCATTTTGTGAAAATGAAGAACGAGGAAGAGCTGTTTTTCATGAGGTAATTCTGCTAACAGACTGCAGGTGTACAGGTGTAACTGGGATCAAAATTTAGCCTTCAAACTACTCGCTGCACACAGTTAAGGGATAGTCTCCTTCAGTTTAAGCATCTGACTACTACTTTGAGATTAAAGAGTTCTCAGTATAAACTTCAGAAGTGAGATTTGCTTTCATTTATGTAGAGTCACAGGAAACCTCTATCAATGTGAAAAATCCTCTGTTTCAAACATAGAGAAATCTGACAGCTATTCAGACAGTCTGCATACTAGCAAGCCTTCCTTTTTCCATGAAGAGGAACCACCTTGCGCAGGTTGACAAAATATGCAAAGCTATTAAATTACATCCAGTTTGCAAATGTAATTTCTATAAATATTTGTCTTTTCAAAAAATCTGGAGTGCCTTTTTTGTTTAGGAAGGAGAACACAACCATCTGCTGGGAGCCAAAACAAGCAGCTCCAAAGCAGCTTGGATTCCCAGTGAGCAGACCACAATTCAAATATCAAAAGGTACTGGGTTCTGGGTATGCTATGTGCATTAAAATTTGCTCAGAGGTTGGTGTTCTCCAAGCTGAAACCATCAGGTCTGAAATCTGACTCACATGCAGAGAAAAGTAACAGCCAGATACCTCATCATCTCTTTGTAGTTCAGGATGCTCTGGAAGGAATTTAATTTTATTATTCATATTTTCCTATTGTGATTATTTTCTGTGATTCGTTTTTCTCCCTCTGATTGGGTGTCGTGTTGCATCTCCTTAGACTTATTTTCGTGGCATAGAAACAGAGAAGGGAGAAAATTAAGGCTTATCATGAAGTCCTGAAGGATGTTTTTTCTCAGTTAATGGGAGAATTTTAGGAGAGAGGTCCCAAGTAGAAGTTATTTAAGCTTCTTCAGTAAAAACTCACAGAGCTTGAATCTAGTACTTTTCTTGATGTCAAACAGGACATGAAAACTTATAAGCTGAATCTGGGAAAAAAAGAGTTTAACTGAACACTCATTTTTATATTTTTGTGTAATAGCTTGGTATCCTTTGCAAACAAGTCTATTCAAACCAGAAGTGAAGAAGTTACTAATAGTACAACACAGTTCTAGAAGAGGTAATACTGGAGAGAATGGTCAAGAAAAGAGATTTTTCTCTCAAAGAGGAAAACACGTACAAGATTTCAGAGAAAGGACAGTTATGTGAAACATAAACCTGATGTGCAAGTACTCAGGTCCTTTTCCTAACAAAAAAAAAAAAAAAAAAAAAAAAGAAAAAGCAAGCTCACAAGACTTGTAAATTATCTGAAACAAGTCTCCTAGTTTGTTTTGACGACTTTTTCTACCTTCAGAAGGGAACAGAACAAGTCACACTCATTTTTTTAATAAAGGCAACATCAGAATAAGTCTAGCAATAACGTCCTCATAAAAGGTTTAAAAATGAGCTTTTTCAACCATAAAATTAGTAATTGTCTGCCTTGTAAAAAGATAAATAAAATGAATGTTTCATTACTCTCAAGCTCTTGATTTCTTGTTTTATGCAGGGCAAAATTAACCAGTTTCAGCTACAGAAGTATGAAAATTTGAGATATGTCTCTAGCTTTCCTGAAAGAAATCATAAGGAGCTGATTGTCTTTATTTCTTTAATTGAACTTTCAGTCTGGCAGACAGCTCATCTCTTAAAAACACAGGAGAATGTGTGGCGCTGGAGATGTTTCTAGAAAGGAATGCTATCAAAAAGTTACTGCAAAGCAGTCCAAGGCCTGGATACCCAGTCCTTTTTCAGCTTTGTCACCATTTGCTTTTGTGCCTTTGAGCAAATCATGCATACCAAGAAAAGAAAAGCTGACACAGCGCAGCATGCAAATAGCAAATACACTTGTGTACAAGAAAAACCAAGTGTAATATGTATCCGTTGCCTTGAGCATCTATGAGACCCCAACAAACTGCACGTGCTCATGTGCTTTCAAAGCCACAGAAGGACTGTGTGATGTATTCTGTACTGAATTTGACCCTAGCAATTTTTAGCCTTGTACCCCCCCATAGTATCTTATTCCAGCTGCCAAGCATAACCTATGCAACAGCCATAATGCTTAGTTTTGGTTAATGCAAGCTCTGACTTCCATGCAGTATCTCAGCTGTTATAAATTTTTTGCTTTATATTAAAAATTACAACCATTTACGTATGCATTTCCAACAACATCTTTAATGTAAATACTTATAACGTTAACCTCTTGGAGATACTACTGACACTACTCTCAGTCATATGGCATTGATATTACTTTTAGCCATAACACGTGTCTGCAAATTTCTTTGAAATCTTTCGATGACTACAGACAGTAACCTTCAAGAAAATTTTGAAGGATCTATGTAGTGCTGGATTTTATGATCCGGCATATTCAACATATAGTTGCTAAGAAACAAATGGGGTTAGGTTCAGCTGACCATATGTTGGCATCTCTAGATTTGTTGTCCGAACCACTATGTAGTCACTGGAAATCTAGACCAGATATCCATGCTTATAGAAGTTTATATAACTAGTTCAGTTATGGAGGCCCACACTATAGATACTTGAATTTATGAATACCATCCCTTGTTCCTGACCTGGGATATTTCAGTTTGGGTACATTGTTCAGTAATCACAACAGCCAAGAATTTTAGCAGGTCTCTTTTATTCAATGTCCAATTTCCCTCTCAGTTTTGTAGAGTAAAATATGCACTTCTGTAAAACTGCAATCCCTTCCAACTATCTCATAACAGAGCCTCTTTAATACACAGCTGTCTGCATTTTACTTACCCATCCAAACATATTGATAGCAACCAACAGCATTTACATAAGACACCACTTTAAGTAGCTAGGCTGTAAACAAATTTGCAACATACAAGTGGTTGCCAAGACACCAGTGCTGCAGCATGAAGCTTAGGCAGATTTTATACATTTAACAACCAAAAACATGATTCAGGAAACCTTCCTCCAGAGGCCTGTTTCATAGTCCTAGCTTGACCAGCAGAGTCTCTTAATCAGTTACATCTACCTCACCAGGAAAGAGGAGCAGCGTGTGAAGTGCAGAGACTGTGCTAATTACTAGGCTGCAACCAGGTATATGAAAAGAAATGTATCAAGTTCATTCAGAGGCTCCATTTATACATTTATACAACATATATAATTTCCAGCAATAACGGGTCTGACTCGAGACACAACAGTCAAGAGGCAATAAAAAGTGCAGTCAAAAGTACAATTGAAATGATTCAATTTAGGTCTGCTGAATAAAATTAAAATATGCTTCATGCATATAATATCCACTACACATTACAATAATTACATCATTTACTTATATATTACAGTAATTAATACGTTTGGAGATGAGCAAAGCTAGAACAAAATCCTTTGATCAGCTTTTTCTTCAGAACATTTGGATTATGCAGAAACTGAATTTTCTATCAAAAAATCATTCCCAGCACATGATTCTTGGTCATAGAGCTTATGGGCTTAATAACATGGCTACAAAAATTAAACACTGTAGTATAAGGGCTTTTGTAGACACTAGCTCTAGTTAATAAGTGATTGAAGGGGAAGCAGAGTTTTTCTGTAAAAAACTGGTCAGGGGTGGGTGCTGAAGACTGTCACAGCCATGACATTACATAACATGACAAAATAAACAAAGTCAGAAAGATGTGGAGAAATGGAGTTTTAAGGCAAGAGGACGTCAGGCTGCAGAGCATGAGCAAGAGTGTGAGGCAGCCTTTTGCCAGATCTTGACAAAGATGTATGGCTTTCAAATGAGTTAGCTATTATTGTCAGACACTGTTGCACAAGCACTTTGAATTGGTTAACAATGTTAAAAGACACTCAAATGAATGGCCACTTATCCCTTAAAGTAATGCCTGGTGGAAATAAGCGTTCAGTCTTGCAGACAGAGGCATTACCTCATTTTTGGAAGAGGAAATCAAACACTGTTCCTGCAAAATGCCCATGAAACATTTTGCCTACAGGTCACCCGCTCATAATATGGTGACTATGTTGGCAGTAATGTCCATGGGAGATGGAGAATGAAAACAGGTCTGACAGACTGCTCCAGCATGGGTCTCCCACCGAATCACAAGTCCTGCCAGCAAACCTGCTCCAGTTTGGACTCCTCGGTTTCCACAAGGTCACGGGTCCTGCCTAGAGCCTGCTCCAGCACATGCTTCCCATGGGGTCACAGCCTCCTTCAGGCATCACCCTGCTCTAGCATCAGGTACTCCACCGGCTGCAGGTGGATATCTGTTACACCATGGACCTCCACGGGCGGCAGGGGAGTCTGCTCCAGTGCCTGAAGCACCTCCTCCCCTCCTTCCTCACGGACCTTGGTGTCTGCAGAGCTGTCTCTCTCACATATTCCTCTCCAGCTGCAATTGCTCCCATGCAGTAAGTTTTTCCCCTTCTTTAGCCACTTGCTGAGGTGACTAGCTCGAGAGGGGACACCTTCAGCGCCTGATCGGGGGGAGGCTCGGCACCCAGGAGCTTCTGCTCGGAGCGGCGACAGGCACCGAGGGAGCCTCAAGCCCTCGACAAGCCCTGCCCAGCAGCCGGCGGCTCAGCGGACGCGGGCGGCTGACTCACAGGGGGCGGAGCGGCACCACCATGGCTGGATAGAAACCTGCCCCCGGGAGCGCGAGCCGCTCGGACCGGGGCGAACAGGGCGGGTTCGAGGAAGTTTGCACGGCAGCTCGAGCAGCATGGTGCGCACTCGCCGTATGACCAGGGGTCGGTCTGGGAGCTCTGTTCTGGCTGCCCCGGCGGTGGCCAGTGTAAGCACCCAGACGGAACCGATGGGGGGAAGGACGGTTGCAGTGCAGAGCTCGGGGTGTACAGAGCCCCTGCAGTGCTCTCCTGAGGGGAGGGTGCACAAGGGGCAGGGCTGCACTCTCTGCTCCCTGGTGGAGGTCCTCCTGCAGCAGGTGGCTGAGCTGCAGGAAGCTGTTACTAGGCTGAAAGGTGTCAGGGAAGCTGAGGTGAAGCAGTGCTGCTTGCTCCGGGACCAGACTGTGCAGGGGCCTCAAGCGTCCACTGTCGCTCGTGCAGGAAAGGAGGCTGCTAACCCAGGAAGCTGGGAAACAGTAACAGAAAAAAACAAACAAAAAAAAAAAAAAGGAGGAAGAGGACAATTAAAAGCAAGGGGCTTCCTCCTAAATCTGTTGTCCCCACCCAGAACCGCTTTGCTGTCCTGCAGGGGGCTGATGAGGAAACACACTTCCACCAGGAACAACCGGTTGATGCGCTGGTAAAGAAGATCACTACTGGTGCTGCCAGGAAAAAGCAGCGGTCCGTAGTAGTAGGGGACTCTACTCTGAAAGGAACAGAGGGACCCGTCTGTCGGCCTCACCCAGGCTCAAAGGAGGTCGGATCAGGGATGTTGCAGAGAGGCTGCCTGCACTAGTCAGTCCCACTGACTATTACACACTTCTAGTGATCCATGCGGGTGCTACTGATATAGATAGCAGTAGCTTGGAGACCACAAAGAAGGACTACAGAGCTCTGGGAGAGGTGGTTGAGGGCTCTGGAGCTCAGATTGTCTTTTCATCAATTCTCCAGGATACAGGGCAGGACCTTAAAAAGGCTAGGAGGATTGGCCAGGTTAATAAATGGTTAGAAGGGTGGTGCTGTAGTCAGGGGTTTGGGTACCTTGAACATGGGACTCAATTTAGTAGGCCAGGTCTACTGGGAGCTGGTGGAGCTGGTCTGACAAAGAAAGGGAAGAGTGGATTTGGCAGGAGGCTTGCCAGACTGGTCAAGGGTGTGTTGGGGGAGAGGGGCATCATTCCATCCCAACATACCCAGTCGGTTGCCAGCACCTATAATAAGCATTCAGAGCAATGTAGAGGTATTCCAGCTGCTCCAGCCAATGACCCGGCTTCAATTGGAGCTCGGCTCAGATGCCTCTATACAAATGCCCGTAGCATGGGGAACAAACAAGAGGAATTAGAGATGTGTGCACGTCTACGGGGGTATGATATCATAGGCATCACAGAAATGTGGTGGGATAGCTCCTATGACTGGTGTGTTGGAATGGAAGGTTACAGGCTCTTTAGGAAAGACAGGCCCAGTAGGCAGGGAGGGGCAGTTGCTATTTGTGTTAGGGATAGGCTGGAGAATATGGAACTCTGTCTGGGGACAGGTGAGCAGTCGACAGAGAGTTTGTGGGTGAGGGTTAAAGGGAGAACAGCGATGGGAGACATTATTGTGGGGATCTGTTACAGACCGCCTGACCAAGGGGACTCGGTGGATGAAGCACTCTATAGACAGATAGCAACAGCCTCACACTCACAGGCCCTTGTTCTCATGGGGGACTTCAACCACCCTGATATCTGTTGGAGGGATGGTATGGCCCGGTACAAGCAATCCAGGAAATTACTCAGTTGTGTGAAAGATAACTTCCTTCTGCAAGTAACTGAGGAGCCAACAAGGAGAGGTGCCATGCTTGACCTTGTCCTCACCAACAGGGAAAGGCTGGTTGGAAATGTGATGCTGCAGGGCAGCCTTGATTGCAGCGATCATGAGATGGTCGAATTCGAATTCTGGCAGTTATGCATAAGGGTTAGATTACTGCTCAGTCGGCAGGTGGTAAGCGGTTGTATTCTCTTCCCTTGTTGTTTCCCTTATCATTATTATTGGTGGTAGCAGCAGTGGTTTGTGTTATACCTTAGTTACTGGACTGGTCTTATCTCAACCCGTGGGAGTTACATTCTTTCGATTCTCCTCCTCATCCCTCCAGGAACAGGGGGGAGGAAGGGGGAGGGGGGAGAGTGAGAGAGCGGATGCAAGGTTCTGAGTTACAGCTGGGCTTAAACCACAACAGTTCTTTTTGGCGCCCAGTGTGGGGCACAAATGGTTGAGATAACGACCAGACCCAACCAGAGTGTGTCTAATCATATTTGTGATAAGCATTCATTGTTTCGGATTAATAGTCACTCGTCACAATGCTGATTTATTGACTCTCAAAATTGTTGCTCTTGATCTCACAGTTTCAGCATGTCGTACCTTACTTACAGCCGGTATTTGCTGTGTTAGTGTTTATTGGCTGGGGGCCTTGGGCTAAGGTTCTTCTCTCATTGTACTTCATGGTAATGAATTGTAATACAACAGAATCATTGATCATGAAACTGATCTGGCTTGCATTCCCAGTGTGGTCACCACCTCTATACTTTGGGAGGTATATAATAGAAGTGCTTAGCAATTGCACATCTTTTTTCCCTTCCTCAGGTGGTCAACCCGTGAAGGAGACATTCCCTTACACTCACAGCTCCCCCACCAGACCATTTACAGCATCATTTGAGAGTTCTGAAGGTTTTGAATGGCCTTTGGGTACCCTTGAGACCTGCCTGCTGATTGTGATGGGGATCACCATGTTGGCACGCATACAGAGTGTGTTTTACCCACGATCATTTCGTCTGATCTTGAGAGTTCAGCAGAGTTGGGTTTGGGCCTTGTCTAGGGTTAGGCGATGATATAGAAGGACCAAGAGATTTTCCCCAAGGCTGGACAGTCATGAGTGGCAGGGTGTGTGGGATAGTATGGGCAAGTATCTAGGCCAGTGGGCCCCTCCAGTGCTTTGGAATTTCACCGCTGAATAAGTGCAAAATACAGAATAATTAGTGGAAAACTTAAATGAAGTGTGTTGTCATACCGGTCTCACCAGAGATGGGCAAATCATGGCAACGTGCTGGGGCTTGGCCTATGCTTACAGAGCCCTGTTCAACACTATCCAGCACCTTCAAAAAGAAAAAAATATCCCTGGATCTGATGGCAAAGTAACAGACAGCTCAGCTACTCGAGCTCCAAGCACAGCAGCTACACCAGAGGACCAATTTGTGCCAATATCAGTTTCCCCTGTATGCAAGGGGCAAAGCAAAAAAGAGGCAAGTAAGATAAGGCAAGATGAAGAAACAATGTACTCACCACCCGGGACAGCATCTGACCAGGAGTTATTAGTATGTGAATCAGAGGAAGAAGAGGAATTTAAGAGGTGGTGTGTCGACCCCGGACATCCACCGAGCTACATAATGTGCGATAAGGTTTTACCTGTCAACCAGGGGAGCACATCATCACCTGGTTGCTCCAATGCTTCGACAATGGGGCCGACAGTCATGAACTAGAAGATAGGGAAGCAAAGCAGCTGGGATCACTTGCTAGGAAAGGGGGAATTGACAAAGCAATTGCAAGAGAGAAACAGTCCCTCAGCCTTTGGAAGCTGCACTTGGCAGCTGTGAAAGAAAGGTTTCCATACAAGGACAATGTTAGGAGTCATTCAGCCAAGTAAAAGGCACTCTAGAGAAAGGCATCCAGTCTCTGAGGGAATCAGCCATTGTAGAGATGATCTGTCACATCAAGCTGAATAACAGGGATGTACCCATAGATCCAAATGAAGTCAAATGTACACGACCCATGTGGTGGAAATTTACACAGAATGCACCGTAATCATATGCCCATTCATTGGCAACAGTAACCTGGAATGACATAGTAGCACTAACAGTGGATGAAATGATTCATGAACTCTGAGAGTTCGAAGACAACCTCACCCCTTCCATCATTTCAGCTATGGAAAAACTGTCCCAGGAGCTCAAACAATTGAGAGACGATCTATCCAATCTATCCAGCTCCTCACGTGTACCAGCACACATCTCAGCAATTAACAAAAGGCATCCTACTGCTCGAGAGAGAAGATATAGAAGGTATATGCCATGGGCCACCCTATGGTTTTACCTGCGGGAACACAGAGAAGACATGATGAAGTGGGATGGGAAACCTACCTCAACTCTGGAAGAACAGGTGCGTGAATTGGAGAACAAAGGTCAAGGACAATCATCCCATGAAAGCTGCGGCTTCAGTCTCTGGTGAGCAGGTTCACAGATGGAGTGGAAGAGCTGATTTTACTCCAGCTCCTGTGATAAGAATAATCCCTTTCTACAAGACTTAAGTGTCCAACGTTGTGATGACTATTAGAGGGGCCCCTCCTCCAGCCAGGTAGAGGTAGGGGACAGTTGGATTTACTGGACTGTGTGGACCAGATGGCCTGCTACATCAGTCCCACAGAAGTATAAGGCTCTAGTAGATACCGGTGCACAGTGTACCCTGATGCCATCAAGCTGTCAAGGGGTGGAACCCATTTCTATTTCTGGAGTGACAGAAGGATCCGAAGAGTTGACTGTACTGGAGGCTGAAATCAGACAGACTGGGAGGAAATGGCAAAAGCACCCCATTGTGACTGGTCCAGAGGCTCCATGCATCCTTGGCATAGACAACCTCAGGGGAGGGTACTTCAAAGACCCCAAAGGGTACCGATGGGCTTTTGGTATTGCTGCTTTGAAGACAAAGGAAATTGAGCAGTGTCCACCTTGCCTGGTCTCTCAGAGGATCCTTCTGTTGTGGAGCTGCTGAAGGTCGAAGAACAACAAGTGCCAATCGCGACCGCAACAGTGCACCGCCGGCAATATCACACCAACTGAGGCTGCCTGATTCCCATCCATAAGCTGGTCTGTAGGCTGGAGAGTCAAGGAGTAATCAGTAGGACCCGCTCACCCTTTAATAGCCCCATATGGCCAGTGTGAAAGTCTAACGGAGAGTAGAGACTAACGGTAGACTATTATGGCCTGAATAAAGTCACACCACCCTTGAGTGCTGCGGTACCAGACATGCTAGAACTTCAGTATGAACTGGAGTCAAAGGCAGCCAAGTGGTATGCCATGACTGATATTGCCAATACAATTTCTCAATTCCTCTGGCAGCAGAGTGCAGGCCACAGTTCGCTTTTACTTGGAGGGGCATCCAGTACACTTGGAACCAACAGCCCCCCCAGTGGAAACACAGCCCTACCATCTGCCATGGACTGATCCAGACTGCACTGGAACAGGGGCAAGCTCCAGAACATCTGCAATACAGAGCAACAGGCTTTTCATGTTGATGGAAATAACATTTCCATTTTCATAGGGATGCTGGGGATGGACTATTTATTAGGGACTGCAGTGATAGGACAAGGGGTAAGGGGTTCAGACTTAAACAAGGGATGTTTATACTGGACATAAGGAAGAATTTCTTTACTGTAAGGTGGTAAGGCACTGGAATGGGTTGCCCAGGGAAGCTGTGAATGCTCCATCCCTAGCGGTCTTCAAGGCCAGGTTGGACAGAGCCTTGGGTGGCGTGGTTTAGTGTGAGGTGACCTTGTCATGGCAGGGGGGTTGGAGCTTGATGATCTTAAGGTCCTTTCCAGCCCTAACTATTCTATGATTCTATGATTCTATATTCGTCACACTTCGCAGAATTTATTTTATTCTGAAATAGTTGTTTCCTTGGTTAACAATTCATTCCATTATCTTAATCTGATTTTTTTTTCTCATATTTTCATGCATGCACATTTTCATTCAGTCTTCATATGTAAACCATTTTCCCCCACTTACTTTGATAGGCCTTACTTCAGAACCTCAGCCCTTAGCTTATCACTTTCGTGAGCAGTTACAAAAACATTTGCGGGAACATTTGCCATCTATAACTGGACACCTAGAATTCAGAAGACCAGGGGTACATTCCACTAGAAGAGTTAGTTAAACCAAACTCTTTATACTCTAATACACTGAAATGTGTTTAAATAATAATAAGAAATTTTGCCACTGAGATGGTATGCTTGTTAATGCTAGGAAACACAAAGCCCCATCTGTCAGTAAGATCAGAAGAAAACTGGATTTTCTCTGTTTGAGGAGAAAGGATCTGCCACAAGCCACACAGTGAGATTCTGGGGGAAAAGCAATATTCTTTATGGATGACTATGCACACTACTGACAGGAAACTGCAGCAGCTTTTGGTGTGAAAAAGCAACTGCTGTGGTGCAGAAGGTTCTAATCAACTCTGTCCATCCATCTGCTGAGGTCACACCAGCCTGGCAGTCTCAACTCCCCTTACTCCACAATGGATCTAAATACCTTTTGTGCCAACTGAGCTCATATACTGCTATAATAGAAACTGAATCAATACCTACAAATTCTGAAGTGACATTTGCTAATGGCAAAGTAAAACAAATGGATGCAACTTTGAAAAAGACAGGGAAAATTAGATTCATATCATACTGTATGTCCTGAGAAAAACCCAAGATTACATGTTTCTTTCACCAGCAATAGATACACAAGAAAACATTTTTCAGTAACTGGCAGAAGTTAAGTCTTAGCAGCATAGGAGAGCACTGAAATCCTATTTTTGATGTGTTACAGCCATTAATGACAGCAAAACCAAACTGTATAAACTGTATGTGTTTTTTTGAGTTAGACATCAGCTATGTTAAAACTCAAAAGCAAAGCAACTTGCCAAATGTCTTGAATGTGGTCTCTCATTTTTCATGGAGGTAAAGCTCTTCAAGATTTTTCAGGGAAATATAATTATCAGGACATGTTAGTTGATAGCTGGACATGAGTTAAGAAGAAAATGTCCAAAATGACTGGCAGTGTTGTTATTCTGAAGCTAATACAGGACACCAAAAGTTTAACATAACTACAGAAACAGCTGTTACTAAATGCGCTTCTGCAGTTGCTGCAAATAACATTTTGAAAGTCTGGAATCTTGCCTGTGAGCTCAGTCTAAGCCGAATAATACTAGTTCTAGTGTGAGAAAGACAGCAAAATCAGAGAAGGCACAAACTGAAGAGACTGCAGAGCCCTTGGTTTGTTTTCTACAGCTGTATGATTAAATAAACATATATATTGAGGTTTGTTTCTGTATCTTTCCCTCTACTTGCCTAGCTTGAAAATTGGGTCAGTGTACATGGCTCTTGATACAGGCTTCTTTTTTGATGGGGTAGAAATGCTAAAATTTTTTTAATACATTAAAATTAGACAGATCCAGAATATGTGAGTCTGTCAGGAAGCTCTCCCATGCCACAGAGCACTTGGAGACAGTTTGAATGTTGACTGGAAGATGGACTTTCTCAGTTCTTGTACCAGACCAAAGTGATAAAAAAAGACAACAAAACAAAAACGCAAACAGTGTAAAAAGATAGTTCAATTGTCTACATTGTATAAGTGGGAAAACTAAAATTTTAAAAGTTATATGCTTGAGAGTTCACACTGATTTCATGGCTGAAACAGGAAGAGGACTTCTAGCCCCTTTAAAATAGCAACATCAGTAGAATGTATTAAAATTTCAGCCATCTGTCAAGAGGAATGTCTTGTCATATTTTGTTTTGTTTGCTTTTATTATCAGGAAAGAGCACTGACTCAGCCCCCAGCTATGAGAACAAAAGCAGTTTCTGCTGAGGCTTTGGCTTCAGCTTCTTCAGTTCTCATTTCAATTGCCTTTTAATTCTGTCGCCATTGTGCTTGAATCTTGTCTAAACTAGCCCTGATCTTAAGGATTAGAGATCTCCTGAAAATATTTGATTATATGCTCTATTACAAGCTGAAAAGAAAATAACACAAGTTAATTCTTGTATCCTGGGATGCATTTATTAATTACCATTTTTCTCAGACTTTTCTAGTCTCTGCACTTGCAATTCTCTTTGTTGTGCAGCAGCTCAGGCTTCTGTCTTCTGTCACAGTCTTCTGTAAGACCACATTGGCTGTGTTTCCACATCTGAGGCTGTGGGAAGAGATGCCTTCTTCATCCTTTGAATGCAAATATTTCATATTTGGGAATTCTTCTTTCTTGAAGGATTTTTCCCCTGCACCATTTCTAGTTTAGAAAACGGGATTTTCTGAACTGAAAGTCATGAACTGTTTATTGTGTTACCTGCTGCAAAGACCTGCTACCCGCTATCCTTATAGTCAAGAGTCCAGACAGTACTGGAGATGGAATAATACTAGAGTGACTTATCTTAGAAAAGGATACCTTATTTTAGGAAAACTAGTAAGTGATCTTGCTCAAAAACTTTTCACATCGGAACATACGTGAATTCTAAAAACTGGAAAGAAAAATAGAGGGGAAACATGGGAGTTAATATAGTTCAGATTCTTAAATTTGCTCTTCTACCATAGATTTGCCACGTATTCTAGAAGCACATAAAGTAACATGACTGATACTCATCACAGAATACTCTCTACTTCATGTTTTACTACTCAGAGAAGATGAGGTTTTCATGTTGTTTTATTTTTCAGCTACTTATTGTGTGTTTTCTGTATTTCAGCTATCTTACCAAAGGCAGTTAAACAGCATGCCATTATTAGTTTTAGTGATGTTTGAGAGGGTTTTGAGGTCTGCCATGACCAGAGTCTGTGCCAGAAACAGTTCAGCTTCCAACACATGCAAGATTCAGTCTTGCTGTGGAAAGTTTATCTGTAGCAGAGGAAAGAAGTGTTTGACTACTCTAATCCTAAAGTTTTAGGTGACTTTTGAGATATCTTGGCCTCAGATCACTGAACATCTTGAAATCAAAGACTGGGACTGTGAAGGTGGTTAGTATCTATGGGCAGCTAATGTAGAGTGGAAATTCACCTGTGCTCATAATAGCCTACTCCTCCCAGTAGTGCTGAAAAGACAGGTTGTTGCATTTGTACCAGCAGTGTGATGCCCGTATTCTTACTGTTTGTCAACATTAACAACTTATAGAAGCGCAGGGGTGGAGGAAGATCACAACACTCCCCCTTACCACCCCAAGAACTTTTTCATTCCTTCTATTCCTTGTCCTTTGTGCAGTAATATTACAGCTTGCACTCATACACTTAAATTACCAGTGCCTTCACACCCTGTGTAAGGCAGCTCCAAATTTTCCCAGACTCTGAAATCTTTAAGTATTATTCACAATAAATACAGAAGGTTGGAATATGAACCTCTGGCTCACCATGGTAATGCAGGGTAAATCCATCAGCCAGCACTAATGGCTGGAGGCTGGCAATGCTGAGGAATTCATTACAGAGGAAGCTGCTTCCCAATCTAGTTTGAGAAGAAAATCACGTTTCTCACAAATGAGCAGCTTGACTGATTAAACCCAGTTGATTTTAACAGCTACTACAACCTTCCACCTGACTTATAGCATCATATCCCAGGAAAATTGAGGCTTATTTGTTCCTAGGTATCTAGCTTCATATTCATAATCATACTCCTGTTTCTCTCCAGATTTAACAATATATAAGCCCAGCAGGTTTGAATGAGACATATGCCTCCCAGAAGAACTTCTACACAGAGATTGTATTCCCTAACTTTTGCATGCCAGGTTTTTTTTTGTTTTGTTTTTTTGTTATATACCAATCACTTGCAGTGATCCTACCCATGGGGAATCTCCTATAAACATGCTGTTGCATGTCCAGATGTAGGATGCCATGTGAGAGGTGAATTGGTCATGGGCATAATTTCAGCAAAAGGTTTAGCTTCATAATTTTATTCCTTGGCAGCTGCTATGGACACTACTTACAATAAAGATTCCTATGTATATTCTGCTTTAGGTAAAGAATATAAAGTAAAGAATATAACTGTTGTTGCTGTCTTCTTTTGCGCTCTTGGAGCTGCACACATTGCTTAACAGTTGCAACCACCTCTTGTTTACCTTCAGATCTCAAGAATGTTACTTTCCACTATAGCATAGTGCCTAAGGCATGTTATTCTACTGACATTCAGCAAGAACCAACATAGCAAAATTCAGTATACTTTGGAGATTTGGAAATGCCTGCCTATTTTGAGGGGGAGATGCCTCTATCTAAAATAGTTTCATAAACTGTGCATCAATCAGCACTATTAAGTCGAGCACAAGAGAATCAAATAGGAGAGAATCAAAACACTGGCTTTGTAGGAATGCCACTTTGATAAGAAAATTAAGGGTACAAGAAAGTCTAATGGCAGCCTGTCGCCAGAAAAATTTTAAGCACTCTTTTTTCAGCCACAGATTTGGCCTAGTTGCAAGTGAACATGTTCAAAATTTCTGTTCTGCATTGTTGGCAGCTTCTCCTCTGGGGTGACTTTTCCACTTGCTTTGGACTCTGAAAACGTTTATAAAAACAAGGATCTCAGGAAGGAAGGGGTATTGCTTAAGATTAATAAAGCCAAATATAGGTTTATTTGTATTTTAAAAGCATACTAAATTAGGGTAAAACAACATCAAGCAGAAAAAAAACCTGGAGCTTCCAAGAAGTTTTGCAGAGTGGTATAGAAACTGAAACAGCTCAGAGAACAAAATAGCCACTGACACATAGGACAGATAACTTAGGAATGGAAAGGTATAGAAGACAAACACATTCCGTGCATATCATGACTGAGATTAGCACAGCAGATGAGAGACAGATGTAGCAGAACAAACTAAAATTAGAGGCAAGAAGGCTATGCATTTGTGATAATTAAATCCTAAGCTGTCATTACTCACCTAAGAGAATGGAGTATATCAAAATGCAAATTATGATAGATAATTTCCATAATTACTAACTATAAAACACCCAGCTATTGCAAAAAGTCAGTGCTAGAGTCTCAATGGTAGTTGGCTCTTGTAACCAGAATCAAGCATTGTACAACACCAACATTTTAAGTCCTTTGCTGTCTTATGAAATCCACAGAAACACAGATAGATGGTTGTGCCACCCACCTGGCAAAGGGTATACCTGAGTTCCAGTGCCTGTATAATTTCAGTGAATATACTATAAGGTTAACTGGAGCAAAATATTTCTCCTATTTCCCCTGCAGCTTTGTAATTGTGAAGCAGTAATGTCCTTGTCTTCTCCCTGTCCAGATTTTCACAGTCAATTATTTTTCTATATGAACTGGTATAGTTTCAAGGGGAAAAAGACATTATTCATCCCACAATTTTTGATTGACTGATATTCAGGCCATTAGTGTGGGAGATACAACTTCAAACCTTCTCAGGCAGAGAAAAAAATAACCTCAGTCTCCCATGTCTAAAGTGACAACTCTTATGACTAGGTCACTGGATAAAAAGAAGTAGAGCAAAACATCTGCCTCGGTGCAGTGATCCATGTGCTTGCTGTGTTCCAGGGATATGTCTTGCATTAGACGTTACAGAGCAGATATGTGAAGGAGAAGCTATGCTTCTGATTCCAGCACTGTTGACCCACTACTCAATGCTCTGCTAAGGCATGACCAACAAGAGATACGAATCTCCAAGAAAACTTCATTACGGAAAAATTAAGGACCTAAAGTAAATGAACAGGAGTTGTGAGGATCTAGGTGAACACCAGCTGATCCTGTAAGCACTTATATAAATAGGCCATTTTTTGGAATATGAGACCTTACTCCATGCTCCTTACAATAGGCAGCAGGAGTTCATATAACATCTGTTATGCAACGTATAATATATACCCAAGGCAAATTTTATGTGGCTCAACAAGTCAAAGTGCTGGGTCCTGCACTTGGGTCACACAACCCCATGCAACGCTACAGGCTGGGGGAAAAGTGGCTGGAAAGCTGCTTGGTGGAAAAGGACCTGGGACTGCTGATTGATGGCTGCTGAACATGAGCCAGCATATGCCCAGGCAGCCAAGAAGGCTAACGGCATCCTGGCCTTTATCAAGAATAGTGTGGCCAGCAGGACTAGGGAAGTAATTGTGCTGTACTTGGCACTGGTGAGACCACACCTCAAATACTATGTTTAGTCTTGGACCTCTCACTACAAGACATTAAGCTGCTGGAGCAGGTCCAGGGAAGGGCAGCAAAGCTGGCAAAGGGTCTGGAGCACAAGTCTGATGAGGAGCACTTGAGGGACCTGGGATTGTTTAGTCTGGAGAAAAGGAAGCTCAGTGGAGACCTTATTGCTCTCTACAACTACCTGAAGAGAGGTTGTAGCAACATGAGTGTTGGTCTCTTCTGCCAAGTAGGAAGTGATAGAACAAGTGGGAATGGTCTCAAGTTGCACCAGAGGAGGTTTAGATTGGACATTTGGAAAAAATTCTTCACCAAAAAGGTTGTCAAACACTGAAACAGGTTGCCCAGGGAAGTGGCTGAGTCACCATCCCTGAAGGTATTTAAAAGACATGCATATGTGGGGCTTAAAGACATGGTTTAGTGGTGGACTTAGTGGTGTTAGGTTAATGGTTGAACTCCATGATTTTAAAGATCTTTTCCAACCTAAATGATTCTATGATTGCATGTTGTCTACGTATCTCAAAGTGATGTACACATTTTTATCCCCAGTTATGTCTTGTGAAATTACTCAAGCCATCTTTCGAGCTACACATCCTGAGGTAAAAAAATAATGAAATAAATAAACCTTTACATCATAAAGCCCCAATGAGTTCATCTCTGTGTGTGCAGATTCTCTACCACTAAGGTTGCTATAAGATTAGAAAAGACCCTGCTGAAAAAATAAAAAAACAAACAAAACAAAACAAAAAAAACAACAAAAAACAAACAAACAAACAAACAAACAAACAAACCCAACAAATAAACAAACAAAATGTCCTCTGATCCTGTAGGATAATAGGCTCCAGTGTTCCCAGGTTACTGTCAGAAAGCAATCTCCAAGAGGCCAGCTAGCTGGAGCAAAAAAACTAGGTTTCTATAAATCTAAAGTTAGGGAGAAAGTTGGGGTCTTTTGAGTTCAATCACTTTTCAAGGTGCTCATCTCAATGGCACCCAAATACAAAGATGAGAGGTGTGAAATAAAAGAATAGAGCAGAATAGTTAGGTATTAGAAGGTCACAAATGGAAGCAGCTTTTTCTGGAACACATTAGCTTCAGTGATTGGAACTATATGATCTTAAGGTCCTTTCCAACCCTAACTATTCTATGATTCTGTGATTCTAAGCAAAGCACAGAAGTTCAAAAATCAACTGCAGATGGACAATCCCAAGTTCAGTTATTTCTCTAAACTGCTGGACTATATTTTTCCATGGAATACAAAAACAGAGCATGCTCCGCTGTCGTTTTACATGGTATAAATTAGGATAATAGAGAGAAGGTATTGGTCTTTTAATTTCAGTAGCATTACACAGTTGATTTATCTATCTCATCAAGAAGCACATCTCCTCTGAATAGACTTTCAATCAAAATATCCCTTTGGTTTAAAAACGTGATAGAAATATCTGTCACTGGAAAGTATTGCCAATTTTATTTCCAGCTCCAGTTGGTACCAGCCAATTCACAGCAGGCAGTGAAAATGGACTTTATCAGAAACCCATTTATTTATCCAGCACTTTTTAAAAACTCATGGCTGGGGAGAAGACGCAGGCAGAACAGTACGTTCTTCAAACCACTTTACTTTCTCACTAAGCTACAGTTTCCACCAAACTCATATAGGTCCTGTCTCTCTTTTTTATTACTCTAATATTATTACTCTATTACTAAGGCCTGAAGCTGACTGAGGGTCGGCTGAACAGGTTCTGATTCAATAGTCTTTACCTTCAGGAAAGCACTGAAACTCATCTTTGCCATATCAGATATTAGACCATAATATCTGGTCCCGTAGTATTTGCAGGAGTGGCATCAAGGCTGTGGCTGAGAACAAGTTCACTGGCTCAACACAGTGGAGCATCCTACTTAGCAGTTTCCAGCAAAGCTCCAGGGTGCACTTCTGTGCACTCCAGGAGCACATGTGGACAAGTTATCTAGCAGGTAAACGAGGAGCAGCTCTCTCTGCTCAACCGACTACCTTCCACCTATTTCAGTCTTCCTTGTAGCAGCCTCATGTGATTTACAGGTGAGTAGACAGGTCTGGACTGTCCTCTCAGGGCTTCAGTGTTCTGCTATACAGGCACATAGGCACATGAGTTTTGTGGCAGCTGATTAGCATAGGCATAAAATGTGCAGGAACTTAAGCATATACTTAATCACTGTCTTGAATCAAGAATCAATAGGTCCTTCCAACTGTCCTGGGTTCAGCAGTAGCAGTTGGTTTTCTCCTTCTTAGTAGCTGGTGCAGTGCTGTGGTTTTGACTCTCAGCCTGACAACAACGCTGATAACACCAATGTTTTTAGTTGCTGCTCAGTAATGTTTACTCCGACCAAGGACTTTCTCAGTCTTGTGCTTTGCCGGGGAGGAGGGGAAGCCGGGAGGAAGCAGAGACAGGACACCTGATCCAGACTAGTCAAAGAAGTATTCCATACCACAGCACGTCATGCCCAGTGTATAAACTGGGGGCAGTTACCCAGAAGGGCTAGATCTCTGCTTGGGTCGGGCTGGATATCGGTCGGCAGGTGGTGAGTGGTTGTATTCTCTTCCCTTATTTCCATTATCATTATTATTGTTGGTTGTAGCAGCAGTGATTTGTGTTATACCTTAGTTACTGGACTGTTCTTATCTCAACCTGTGGGGGTTACATTCTTTTTATTCTCCTCCCCATCCCTACAGGAGTGGGGGGAGGAAGAAGAGGAGAAGTGACCGAGTGGCTGCGTGGTTTCTGAGTTACCAGCTGGGCTTAAACTACGGCACCAACACTGGTTACAGCCATGGTCTTGCCGCACACACTGATTCATGAGTTTGGCTTCATGAAGGTTATTAAAGAACCGGTGCTAATTTCCTGCTTTTTAGGAATGTTTAGGTAAATGAGTGTGGGAATTAATCAACGTACTCCATTTGCCATTGTAAATCTTGGCTGCTATCAACATGGAGTGCCGAAAGACGTGAAATAAAATATTTCACTCCCAAAACCAAATGTGAATTCCTTTGAGAGAAGTCAAGTATTGTGGGGTGTATATTGTGCATGTACATAGGTAAATCATTGGTAGCCAGATTACTTTCCTCTATTGATCACATCATACTTTCCTAGCAGGTAGATTATCTAATAAAATAATCACTAAATTAATGTGAACACACCAGCATCCCAGGAAGATTAATGATGCATAATTTATTTTATGAAAGAAGCATCCAATAAATTAGAAAATGCACACCACCATCAAAGCAAATTAAGTATCTCCAGCACTCACCTTACTGAGTAGTTGACAAATGGTTTTCACATTCTTTCTATCAAATCAGAAGTATTTTCTTGTCACCCATCTCACTGTATAAGCAAATGTCTGCTGACTTCTCATAAGCATGCTATTTACACCAAATTAATTTCAGGGACAAAGCGTTTACATTCGCACATGCACAGGTGCATACACAGTGAGAGATTATAAAGAACTAAGTAAGGGAGAGCTAAGAAAGATAATAAAGAAGTAAAAAAGAGAGATTCTAAAGAACTAATCCCTTTTGTGGGACCTTGAAACGAGACTTATTTGCATGTGTTTATATATTTTTTACCAAAGTAGAAAATAAATCACCATTCGGAGTCAAGATTTATCTTGAAGATAAAATATGGCATCAAACCTCAACAAAATGCTGTTTGCATCTCCAGAACCAGCCCTGATTCTGGGAGCAAGTATGGCCCTTTCAGCTCCTTCCTATATCATTGGTCTCATACTGTCATCTTCTTAGGACTACTGAAGATAGACATTTATGAAATTTTTTCCTGAATTATTTTTTCCAGGGCTATATTCACCATTTGCATTCATGTAGTACATGATTTTTCTACTAACATTATCAAAAAAACCCCACCAAAACCAGCTTACTTCCACCCCTTCTTAATGTTTTTAACATTTAGCATCTACAATAGTTACATTTTATCTTTTAAGGCTTGTTTATTTAGTTCTAGATGATTGATTATTACTGATTACACTCCATGGTGCTGTCACAATAGGGAAGGGGTGAACAAAGATTATAATTAGCACTGTTTCTGAAAGCATTAATCAAATATTAACCAGCCTTCGCTACCATTTCAAAAGGCAAGGTCTGTGTTTCACATTTTATATATGGGAAACTGAGGCACGGACAATGGATGTGACTTGCCTTCAGTCAAAAAGCAAATAATTTACAGAATTGCAGACTATCACAGGGATAATTTCCTGGTGTCCAGCAACACAACTGACACTGAGCTCTGCAGTCACATGGTGAAGGGATAGTGCTGGGCAATCACTGCTTGGAAGGCAAGAGAGATAACAGAAACAAGGTTTTCAGGACAGCATACTAAGGCTGAGCACTGTTGAAGGAGCACACTTTCTCCTCCTGCTAAGTAGTGAGACAATCAAGAAGGGTAATTTTGCTTCCCTTGGGAGACTGCATTCCTCCTGCTATGCCACCGATTACAGCCGTTCCCCAATGGCATCAGCAGCAAGAAATCTGACTTTACAGGGCTCTGGCACAGGAAAATGAGGCAATGGGTCTATGCTGGTTCCCTAACCCAATATCCTGCTTCACGTGAGTCTTGAGCCAGATCTGATAAGCATCAAAGAACAGAGATACCATGATCCCATCTGGAATTTTAGGAAGTGGTTGAAATTCCCACCAAAGCAAATAACACTATGAACAACATAAAAATTAGGAAGAATGGCTGAATAACTCAGTGACTTGGTGGGGAAAGGATCCCAGAGACACAGGTCATATAAACTACTTACGAAAGCTCAATTTGGATGCTCATTGCTTGGCATATTTTGCAAAATGTGACCCAGTTCAAGCTAATTAATCCTTTGATACAGTTAGTTATGAGGAGCAGCTTTCTGAGCAAATATTTTAACAATATAGCTGATGGTTTCTGTTTGAGGCTCTGTCTGATCAGAAAGCTATCTAAACAAGTAAGCCTTAATGATACATCTATAGATTTCAGAGACAATGCAACTCTGTAAGGAAGCACTGAAAGGAACTTAAGAACTAGAAGCAGAGTGGAAGACAAAACCAGACTCCTCCCCGACAGCAGCAACACATGTATAGTCATTTTACAGCTCTGGACAATTTGTTTGAGATAAACAGGGAGAAGCAGCATTTTCACAAAAAAATATCAGAAGATCACTATGAAAGAAATATAGGGAATTTGATACAGTGGCAACATATTGTCGCCTTTTCGTTGTGGAGATAACATAGAAGCAGAATTCCACATTCAACAAAGCTAAAGGCTTTGACATATTACACAACCTTGCACAGAATACAAGTTTTCAAAAATAATGGCTTACTTATGCATAGAATGCTTTTATAGAATGCAATGTTATTTCTGAGTGTAACCATCATAGGCGGCATTTTCATTTGGCAAAGACCAATGGCATAGGGATTGCACAGAGGAAGGTACAGAAAGTCACACTGCAAAGGGAAAGAAATGGAGGGAGGAAAAATATTGGACCCATTTTCATCATTATGGCTGAATGAGCAATGGGTGATATTGCACACATTCAGGCAGGTTCAATCAGCACACTGCACACTTTCACAACCACTGTTCTGCCAAGTTGTCCTGGGTTCAACAGTAGCAGTCATTTTTCTCCTTCTTAGTAGGTGGTGCAGTGCTGTGGTTTTGACTCTCAGCCTGAGAACAATGCTGATAACACCAATGTTTTTAGTTGCTGCTCAGTAATGTTTACTCTGACCAAGGACTTCCTCAGTCTCATGCTCTGCCAGGGAGGAGGGGAAGACTGGAGGAAGCAGGGACAGGACACCTGACCCAAACTAGCTAAAGAGGTATTCCATACCACAGTACGCCATGCCCATTATATAAATTGGAGGCAGTTACCCAGAAGGGCTAGATCACTGCTTGGGTCGGGCTGGGTATCAATCAGGGGGTGGTGAGCAGTTGTATTCTCTTCCCTTGTTGTTTCCCTTATCATTATTATTATTGGTGGCAGCAGCAGTGATTTGTGTTATACCTTAGTTACTGGACTGTTCTTATCTCAACCCATGGGAGTTACATTCTTTCGATTCTCCTCCCCATCCCTCTGGGAGCGGGGAGAGGAAGAAGGGGGGGTCGGGGCGGGGGGGGAGTGAGAGTGCAGCTGCATGGTTCTGAGTTACCGGCTGGCCTTAAACCATGACACAAGTCCAGGCATTTGCAGGAATAATATTTTGTATTGCCTTCTTGCTTGGCTTTGTGTGCAGCTTCTCAAGATGCTTACCATTTCTGTGGACAGCAGCTGAATCCACCTGCTTCTGCTAAGTCAGAGTGCCAGGGCCTAAAATTACCTTTCTTAAATGATGGTCCTTATGGCACAGTAGAGTTCACTGCTGACTTACAACTTAATCTGAGAATCATCAAAACATCAGGGGGGGAAAAAAAAAAAAAAAAAAAAAGAAGCCAAAAAGAAAATGGAAAGAGATTAAAGATGTGGAAGATGTGAAAAAGCATATTCTCTTCCAGTTAACATGTAAGCTGGTGTGACAGGCAAAGCTCTCATTTGGATTCTGAACAAGAATATCACATTGCAAACAGAAAGTCTTCTTTCATTGCACATACTTTTCTCCAAAACAACTGATGAAAAGGTGACATTGGACACTACAAAAATGGAAACTGAGGCACAGTGCCATGCTAGCCACGTAGTCTCTGTATGCCCTGTATACCTTCCAAAGTGCAATAGGCAATGGCAGAATGAAATAAGGGCAGTCAGACCCAATTCTCAAACATGCTACTGAAGCAGAGCCATCTATTGGTACAGAAATTGCGCATGAAGCCAGCAGACACTGAAGCACAGCTGTTACCTTACGAAGGGGGGCTGGCAATGTCACGCTCCAGGAGCACAAAGCTCAAGGGGTATTTGATGACAATACAGTCAGAAAAGGCCACTTTGAGACACAATCACTGAAAATACAGCTATGAAATATACATTCAAATGGCTGTGTACTGGCAGTCCACCCTGGAGTACAGAACCAGCAGCCTGGCAGAGAAATGCCAATAAAATTGTCACTACTGAGCCTTACAACACATGTGCATCAATCACTTTTTCCACAAGATAAAATTGGGCTCTTCATGATCCTGAATGGCATAAATGTGAATAATGGATCAGATCAGAGGGCAACATGTAGACTAGGATCAGCACCCTTTCAGCTTCCCAGTGATACCCTTATTCACCTGTTGTTGGGGTAGTGTCCTGCTTTCAGCTGGGATAGAGTTAATTTTCTTCCTAGTAGCTGGTGCAGTGCTGTGTTTTGGCTTTAGTCTGAGAACACTGCTGAAAACACACCGATGTTTTAGTTGTTGCTCAGTAGTGCTTACCCTGATCAAGGACTTTTCAGTCTCTCATGCTCTGCCAATGAACAGGGCCACAGGAAGCCATGAGGGAGCAAAGACAGGACATCTGACCTGAACTAGCCAAAGGAATATTCCATACCACAGCACATCATGCTCGGTGTATAAACTGGGGGAAGTTTCCCAGAAGGGACAGATTGCTGCTCAGGGACAGACTGGATATCAGTCAGTGGGTGGGGAGCAATTGTGTTGTGCATCGCTGCTGCTTATTGGAGATTTTTTCCTTTTCTCATTTTAGCCGTATCACTGTCTCCTTGTTATTTCCCTTATTACTAGTAGTATTAGTAGTATATTGTACTTCAGTTATTAAACTGTTCTTATCCCGGCTCACAGGTTCTACATTCTTTCAGTTCTCCCCATCCCACCCCAGAGGAAGTGGCAGGGTGGGGAGTTGCTGTCTGGGTTTAAACCGCAACAGATGGTGAGGGTTAAACACTAATCCTGCCCACTTGGAAGAGGGTAAGAATGTTGAGTCTTTTACTTCTCAAGGTAGTGGAAGGCCCTGCATAACAAGAGAAATAATCCAGACAAGCACAAAGTAACCCAAATGTGTTTCTCTCTGACAGAAAGCCTGTATAATTCCATTACCCTGTGTGGGTGCTACTGCTGATTCATTGTTTAACCCTGTGTAACTTTGAGACTGTATGTATGGATTTAGTGACAAAGTAAAACATCACTCTATGAAATTCCTAGTTTAAGGTGTTATGTCCTTGAGATCTTACCCCAGAGAGACACAAAGTGTACTGTATCTCCACTGACTTCATGGCACAGTTTGGCACTTCCGAGAATGCCTTCCATCTATAAGCACCCACAGGGCCATGAAAACATTACATGTTCACAGTGTTCCATATCCAGGAGTTTCTGACTGGAGAACTGCTGAGACCAAGCTTACTACTGTCTGCCAGCTTTGTCTCATTACCTATCATGTATAATCTCTGCTGTGAGCTAGCAATAAGCAGTCTTCCTTATTACCATTGCAATGTTCACATAATCAAGTTGTTCTCAAATTGTAGGCTATAACAGCTTACAGGCTGAGATTAAATTGTTGTGACAATTTAGAAATGCTTATTCTCTCTAACCACTTTATAGCACAAGACACCTCCCAAGAAAAAAATGCTCAAATTCATTAAAAGTCATGTTATAACTACGAATCTTCACTGAACTGCTCATCAAAGTTAGGTGAGTTTTAGGAAATCTTTGGGAGTATATTTATCACTAGTGAAAAAAGAGTTACCCGAAGAAATATGGAGCTCTAGACACAGGTTCAATTTTGGAAAGACACTGGCCCCTCTTCTCACAAGTTGTAAAAATTAGGTTTTGCTCTCTGCCAAATGAACTTCATAGAGAAAAATCTAAAACTCATCTTAAGTCTTAGCTAATTATGAAATTTATACATTCTTTTCAACTTTTTTTACATCCAGTAGCTTACTATTTTTCCTTACATTTCACTAAACTTTTGGTTTGGGTTTTTGGGGGAGGGGTTGGGGGAGGGGGT
Organism: Amazona ochrocephala; assembly: GCA_039720435.1. Taxonomy (NCBI): domain Eukaryota; kingdom Metazoa; phylum Chordata; class Aves; order Psittaciformes; family Psittacidae; genus Amazona; species Amazona ochrocephala. Next base: position 37,550,332 of record CM077882.1, read on the forward strand.
TTGTTGTTGGCTTTGTCTTTTGTTTTTTAGGGTTTTTGTGGGGGTTTTGGTGTGGGGTTTTATTGTTGTTGTTTTTTTTTTTTTTTTTTTACTGTGACATTCAATTATATCTCAGTGGCTCAGTGTCCAGCTGGAGACCAGTAACGAGTGGTGTCCCCCAGGGATCGGTGTTGGGACCGGTCTTGTTCAACATCTTTGTGGGTGACATGGACAGTGGGATTGAGTGCGCCCTCAGCAAGTTTGCCGATGACACCAAGCTGTGTGGTTCGGTTGATACATTGAAGGGAAGGAATGCCATCCAGAGGGACCTTGACACGCTTGTGAGGTGGGCTGATGCCAACCTGATGAAGTTCAACCATGCTAAGTGCAAAGTCCTCCACCTGGGTCGGAGCAATGCCAGGCACAGCTACAGGTTGGGCGGGGAGGAGATTGAGAGCAGCCCTGCGGAGAAGGACTTGGGGGTGTGGGTTGATGAAAAAATGAACATGAGCCGGCAGTGTGCGCTTGCAGCCCAGAAGGCCAACCGTATCCTGGGCTGCATCAAAAGGAGTGTGACCAGCAGGTCGAGGGAGGTGATCCTGCCCCTCTACTCTGCTCTCGTGAGACCTCACTTGGAGTACTGTGTGCAGTTCTGGTGTCCTCAACATAAAAAGGACATGGAACTGTTAGAACAAGTCCAGAGGAGGGCCACGAAGATGATCAGGGGACTGGAGCACCTCTCGTATGAAGATAGGCTGAGAAAATTGGGGTTGTTCAGCCTGGAGAAGAGAAGGCTGCGTGGAGACCTCATAGCAGCCTTCCAATACCTCAAGGGGGCCTATAGGGATGCTGGGGAGGGACTCTTCATTAGGGACTGTGGTGAGAGGACAAGGGGTAATGGGTTTAAACTTAAACAGGGGAGGTTTAGATTGGATCTGAGGAAGAAGTTCTATACTGTGAGGGTGGTGGGGCCCTGGAATGGGTTGCCCAGGGAAGTTGTGAATGCTTCATCCCTGGCGGCGTTCAAGGTGGGGTTGGACATAGCCTTGGATGGCATGGTTTAGTGGGAGGTGTCCCTGCCCATGGCGGGGGGGTTGGAACTCGATGATCTTGAGGTCCTTTCCAGCCCTTACTATTCTGTGATTCTGTGATTAAGCAGAAATTCATTGGGACAGATATGAGTATCTTATTTTCCCACAGGGGCAGAAAGCATATCAGCGTGTGAATATATAGGTTACCTACATTACTCTTTGAGTAAAATAAACTTTATTCAGGTAGGGACAGACTGGAAAAGGGTCCTGCAACAAGTGTCTGGATTTGGAGGTGGGCCACTGGCCCACTGAAGCAGCAAAAATGTCTTCTGTGGCAAGTGGTCTTTCATTAGCAGCAAGACAGGACTTGCTGCTAGACTCAAGCCAGATTCAGTGCTCTGCGAACTTGTGGTACAAACTGTTTCCTTTTCCCATCTTCCTGATTCTTTTCTATGCCATTTATACAATGAAAGGTTGGAGGCGACAGGAGTATCATTCTATAACAGCATCGGAAATAAGAGACTTTGGAGAAAGAATTAGTAGTAGGACAAGCTATGCCTTTGAGTGTTACACGTAAAAACTACATTAAAACCAGCAAGGAGTGAAAACCAAAAAATTTCTACATCTTCCAATTTTTTCAGACAAAGAAATAATCTAACAGGATTTTCAATGATTAATGAAGAGGTTAGGATTGCCTTCCCGAAGCTTCTCAGAGTACTAAATCACAAATGACCTTTAATGCTTCCATTTGAAGGTGATTTATCTCATTTCACCATTAGTGTCTATTATTTCTTTTTATAAAAATTGGGTCAATCTACTTCTACTAATCCATGTTGTTCCTCTGGGGATCGGGATGGTTCAGAAGCCCAGCAAGACCTCCCTTCTAAAGCAACAACAATCCAGTTGAGAGCAACTGCTCTGTGTACTCCACCCCTTGCTGTCCTTTGCTAACACCCAAGAAAGAAACAGGAATAAGGTCAGGTTTGCTAACCTTTCCCCAGCTCTCAGCCGGGTCAGATGTCTAACTCCTCCTTGGATCTATCCTCAGCTTTAAAGCTGCAGATCCTTGGGGGAGATGTGTTTGAGATTTTATGGTACATTAAAATGCTATCTTCTTTTTTTATTCCCCATACCAAAACCACAGAAATAGAACATAAAAGGGTAAGGAACTAATTTAATGTATAATACAAAACTAAAAGGAGCAGACTTTTAAAAATAAGCTTTCTCAATCAGCTTTCCCTCATATAAGCCCCTTTCTGTGTAATCTTCCCAATGCAATTCCTTCCATGCAAATCAAAGTGCCTTTTAGGATGAGGAAGTCAGTCCAAGCAAATAAGACCCTCCTCTAGCTTTAGCACAGGATTAATCAAGAAAAGTTGGGGTATAATACAAAAAAAAGATAACAGGATTCTACCCTGAGTTCCCTTGCCTCTGCTTTCACCAGGCAACTAACACTGCCACACTTTCTTTGAGAAGACTTATCATAAAGGCAGACATTAAACAACACTGGAGATACCTATATGCTAAATATCGAAGAGATAAAAGCAAACTTTAAAGGAGTAGATTCACAAGTGGGATTTTTTGTCATTGTTATACTATTTAACTTTTTAAGCCCTCTTTTATATTATGTCTTGAAGACAAAGATCCTCACATAACGTGCTGAAGATGGGGGTAGACATTTAGAGAGAAAACCAGGTTTGCAATCTGGACTTTTGTCAGCATAATGGAGCTCACATCACTTTGTATACTCTGAAATCTTTGATGCTCACGTTACTGAAAAATGTGAAATACCAGTGATGACATTTGCCAGCAGTTCTTACATAATCCATGTCCTTAGCTGGTACTTGAAATCACTCCTACCACCTTCAAAACCAAGTTTTCTTTCAGCCTCCCTCACTCATTTGGCTCTTGCACTGCACACAGACAGTGAGCTACCTAGCATGTTGAAATGTCCTCTCGCATGGAGAGCATGAGGATGTCATGACAGAGGTACCTCTCAGTATTTTTTCCATAAACCCCCAAAATAGCCTTTCATGGTAGATAATGAAAACTAAAATTGAAACAACTAAGAAGAGTAACACGATTATCAGCATTTTCTAATTGTAAAACTTAAGCTGCATTAAACTAAAAGAGTTTTATTTGAGAGCTGAAACAAAATTAACCCAAAGCAAAAACATACCAGTTCATAAAGCTCACTATATTCCCAGGCTTATATCCACAATGTTATTTTTCCAGTAGTGCTGCTTCTTTGATGAAATTACACTTGTGCAAAACTTATCTTCCTATACTGTCCTGGTGTATATTATATTTGACACAGATGCTGCTTTGCGCAGTTTGATACTGAAGATACATTTTTACAGCCTCAGCATGAATTATCAAATATGCTTATTTTCAGAGCAGGACTGACTTTTGCATACTCACATGATTTTTTATTGTGTCACTAACCTTTATGCTTTTTTAGTGTCTTACATTAGGGACATAAACCACATTTTTCAGATATTAAATGATGCCTACAGGAGAAGAAAAAACAAGCCTTTAACCCATATAGTAGCGTCTCAGTTTTTACAAAATAACTTGAGTGCACATTAGTCAGCAAGAGTAAATTCAACAACTGTTCATGATAAAGGGAATGCTGAAGCAAAGCTAGGGATAAAACTTCCATTTCTTACCTTTCATGTAGACTGTTAACAAGGTTGCAATAACTTACATTTAGTATAATTAAATCTTGTTATCTCCTGCAATTTCAACTCAGCAAGGTATCCAGTTATTCAGAGCTTATTTGTACCTTTTCAGGAAAGAAAATAACATCTCAGATATATAATTTAGTTAGCCATGATGTCCTACACAGATGTCATCTGCAAGGCCGTGACTGAATCCCAGCCTTGGAAGTGTTAGCATCCCACAGTAGGGATTGCTGCTTCATAGAAACCCATGCATTTCACATGTAACTGGTTTCACTGGTGCTTAGCTGCCCTTTGATTTCTACTTCTTATGGTATGGAACTGCTGTGCATTAAAGAAATGAATAAGGTAGGTCTGAGCACCTCTGGGTAACCTCTCAGTTTGGTAGTCAGTTCCCTTAAAACATTTTGCTCAGGTGCCATCACTTTGTACCACCTGGGGATTAATCATGTACCTGCTTAATGTAATGTCATTTCATTCAGGATTCACACTAATAGAAAGGCATGCAGTAAGAAATAATAAGAAAATACTATGTACTCTGAATACACCATTTTATAAAGAATGATATCTCCATGTGAAGAGGATGAGATGTAATACTTTGTGTCAATGCAGTGTCAAACTAAAAGGGACTATTTAAGACAGACTTTCAAGACTCCCTTCCAGAAAAAGGACAGAATCTTACCCATTAACCCTAACATGGAGCAACATATCTTGTGATTGATCTAGAATAGATCATTCAACAACACTTTTTTATTGTCTGAACAACTTTAAGATACAGAAAATAAATGACTTTTAAAAGATTTGGCTAACCTACACACACCTATGGGAGAGTCTCATTTGGCAAGTACAGAGAGTTTCTTACCTTATATTCATTAATAACCAGTTAATCTCAGTTGGTTTGCACATTCAATAAGACTGAGCCTGAACACTTCCCAGACATTTGTTCTGAAACATAAACCAAAAATGCTGTGCAATCATCTGACTCCAGCAAACACTGGTATATGCAAATTTGTTGTTCTCCACACCCTCTCCAATTCCTTGTCCTGCTGCAATTTTTTCTTCTTTATTGTTATTAGAACATGTCTGATTATGCCTCAAACATTAACTTTCATGTACTTCTTCCTCTTTTCTCCCTTTTTTCCTTTTTAGGCTTTGTTCACTTAGATCTTTCCTGGTACACACATCCAATAAAATTGTGCTTCCTCCACACTGCTTTACCAGCCTATTGGCGAGGCCTCAGAAATCTACTCTCTTTATCACCTTATTTATAAATTTTGTTTCTCCAATACAGTACCTGCTACTCCACTCCAAACTCTTTCCCAGCAAGTCCTCAAGAAAGAAGCCTTACTTTTAAAAATTCAGATTATGTTCTTTTTATGTCTCTCTGGGTTTCATTCTGGCTGAACACGAAAACAGTTCTTCTGCAAGTATTTAATAATCTGTCTTTCTACTTAGATTAGCTTTCAACATAATGGAGAGTTCCATTCTGTTTAATCTCTCTTCAGCAGTGCTATCATATCCACTTCGTTCCAGAATAATTCTCTTTCCCTTATTCTTTCCCAGTATCTCTCTCTCCCTCTGCTTTCCTCCATTTGCACGCAAATTCTTTAATTGATTCAAGTTTCCACAGTGTTAGCAGTGTTCCTTAACACTTATTATCATAGAATCATAGAAAAGGTTGGAAAGGACCTTAAGATCATCTAGTTCCAACCCCCCTGCCATGGGCAGGGACACCTCACACTAAACCATGTCACCCAAGGCTCTGCCCAGCCTGGCCTTGAACACTGCCACGGATGGAGCATTCACAGCTTTCTTGGGCAATCCATTTACCCTTTCTCATTTGTTTCCATTTTTACTATTGGATGTCATAAAATTCCCAGAGGATTGTAATGCTAACCTCTGACCAGTTTTGGAACAGGAGTCCTTTGTTAGCCACATCTGCTTTTATCTGGATGACTTGGTTAGTCATATTGGTGAGAATAGTAAGAATTTTGGACACATACCCAGTTTAAAAGCATTGCCTGGTAGCCAAAACTAGGGTTCACCAGTCTTTAGTTGTTTTTTCCCCAGGGCAATTGCTCTGAAACTTTTAATGCATTTTTGGCATCCCTCTGCAAGGTTTTGCATTAAGCTGTAGACAAACATTCTTCTCCAAAGCAGCCCACAGTATTTCCAGCTACTCACATGATTTTAATTGACAGATTTCCATAGTTTATAAGGATCTTCATTAAGCTTTTCTGGTCTTCTACTGTCTGCATAAAGCGGACATTATCCAGTGCATTATTATTCTTTGACTGCCTGTTCTCCATCCTCTGGGTATCTCTAATTACTTCCCTGTTTATTCTGTCCATCTAACTTTGCGGTATTAGGTTTGTATCATTCAAACAGTAGTTGGAAGACATTTATGGGCACTTGGACAAGATCTTCACACTCCCTGCTGATTTCCCTGACATATATTCTACAGGTTTCTTCACTTCCATCACAAGCTTGATGTAAAGGTTGATTCTGAAATTCTATGCTGCTGTTGCTAATCTGTCACTGTGATATTCTTTGAATATCATCCCATTGGTTTCTGACAACATTCTCTCTGTTAACTTTGTGTCCTCTCATCTGAACTACTGAGTCCTCTTCTCTGGCTTCATCAAATCTCAGCTGCCCACTGCTGTGTGAGGATTTTCCTTTACACAAATTTATCTTCAGAAGTTTTAATTCCTTTCTTGCTCATCTTGGAATCCAGTCCAGAGTCAGAGTGGAACTGACATAGAAATTGTTTCAGCAAAAGTTTTTTTCCATTGAAAAAAAGACAATTAATAAAAAGCAACTTCTCATGGCAATCAATTAGTGCCACAATGTAACTTCCACAAAGAAAAAGGTCTTGCAGATCCAGAATGGAATTTCTGTTTGAAACTAGCTGCACAGAGGACTTCAGTGTGGCCTGTTACTCAATAAATAACCTGTTTAAACCCTTGCGCTTTCTGATTTTTTTAAACCTTATGTGCTCAGATCTTATTGAAACATTTTTTACTTCCCTTGCTTATAGTTCTGCCTTTCTCAGTGCCTTGTTACTTATTCCTTAACTCAATGAAAAGTTTTCCTGTTCTCTTTGTGTGACAGATGCAGTCCTAAACACAGGTTGATTGTATTCCCTTTCAGGGGGGCAGTATTCTGATTAGAATAGCAACCACACACTGAGACAAATGTGAATTTTTTCTCTACCTCACTGTAAAGAGACTTTCACTACAGTAAATACAAATTCCACTGCATACAGATTGTAGGAAAATACAGAACACAAATGAGTACTTCTAACTTTCAGGGAGATTCCAGCAGGGCTCTGGCTTTGGCAAGTGAAAGATTTCAGGCAGTACATGTTATTACATGGGTGGTCGAGTTATTGAACTTTATTGACAAAGGGCTGTATTTTCCAGCAAGACGGAGCTTCATTAAAATTCTGCAGAGACTGAAAATTCAATAATCTCTCTCACAAAGCACTGCATGAGTAGGGCTGATTAGGCAATTTCTCTCTCATTCCATTTCTTTTGCTAAAAGCGTTGTTACTTCTTGTTGGTACAGAAAGACAATCATTAAATGAGCATTTGCTATAGTTGATTAAGCAGAAAGTTTTAAAAGTGCATTGGCTCCCTTTCTCAAGGCTTAATTGAGGCCTTAAAAAATATTTCAATAACAACAACAACACTCTATCATTTTAGGTTGAATTATTTAAAAATTGGATCTGATGAATCCATTTGTTGTATACATCTGCTTTCATAGCTACTTGTACATATGCAGCCAGGTCTGCCTGGTGTTGGAAAGGGTGTGTAAACTGCTTTCTAATTTCTTTCCCTGTAGTTCACAACTTATTTGCTCTCATTGGGTTTCAGATTAAGAGACCCCATGAGAACAAAACCACAGGATCAGTCTGAAGATCCATCGAGCTGATTATTTTTTCTGGCAATGGCTATAAGTAGTTAGGTAGAGCAGCATAGCAAGCTTACTGTTATACTTCCCCCGGGAAAGCTATGGGCTTCAGCAACCCATAGCTTAGGGACTTCTTGACACAGAGTTTGTATCCTTGTATTTAACAACTGTTAGCAGATTTTTCTTCTGTGACTTTGTTTATTTGAGTGCTCACCCCCACCTTCCCACTCCCACACTCTCCTGCCACTGTACAACATGATGGTACCCTGCTGCTTAAAGGAAGATTTTCCAGTAAGCAAAGCCAGTTTTGAGAATAGGAGACCCTACAAGTCTGCCCTTAAGGGTTTGTTCACAGTAATCACAGAAACAATTTCCTCTATATTTTTGTGAACTGAGACAGGAGCTTCATAGAACTTTTATGCAAAGAAAGATGATTAAAAAGGCCCAAACACTATAAGATGGACCCCTACAAAAAGAATCATAGGATTTGTATTCCTGACCATTCCTCTGATCCTCTCTCTCTGCTCTTGATCAGTCCTGTATTACTGCTTGCTCTTGTGGCAGTTCAGCTGCATCCAAAATATAAGGATATGTAAGACCAAAGCCTATGTTGATGTGTTTGCTCAACAGCACTAGTTATCTAACCTGGTCTGCATCCTAGAACTGTTTGGTCCTCAAAAATAAAGTGAGGAAGCTGTTGCTGTTATTCAATACCTTCTGCTGGGCAGGTTTTCGATACAGATAAATCTGTGCTCAAAAAAAAAACAACAAAAAACCAAGGACCAACTATCACAGTCCTGATTCCATTTCTATTCATTCTTTGGTCTGCTAAACTCCCATTAACCTCAGTGAAATTTTGCCTAAGTTAGTACTGAGAAAAACAAACCAAAAAGTCTTCTAAACATGGCCCAGTATTGGTGCATTGAAATGCAAATACAAAACCTAGATATTGGAGGGTCTGTCACCCTCTGACTACCATGCTTTTTCTGAGGAATTGTTTGATAAATTTCTTGATTTTTTTTTTTTTCAGTTAAGGGCACTCAAAAAATATTTAAAGTCTCAGTGTAGTGAGAGACATAGTCCAGGAGAACAGTTGTCTAGCCTGAAACATCTGAATACAAGGTGATGGGACAAGGAGCACCAGGTGGCAGCAGGACCCAGCAACATGGCAGCAAAAGCTGTCCTGCAGAGGGAAGTAGTAAAACAGACAGGCACGGCTGATCTTTCCACACTTAATTCCTGGAAATACCATTCTTCAGATTAATTTTTTTATCTTCAAACCCGAACGTGATGCATAAACTGAGATTTTCACCAGATCTACCATCGTCAGACGCTTCTGTGCTCTACAGCCTGGAGAACCAAGTTTTTGAGAAATAACTTCTCTTTTCTAACGGCTTAGGAGATTCTCCAGTGCAGAACTAGATAGCTATCTTTCCATGGCTACCAAAGAAAATCCGTTACAAAACACTGTTCAACGTAACTGCTATATCTCAAGGCTCTTTTGCTTGTCTATTCTATTTTGCCTTTTCTCTGGGCAGATTTTTGAGAGAAAATTGCTGGCAGTGCTCACATGCCTGCACGAGGGGGCAGGAGAAGCTAACTGTTCGGCAGCAAATGCTGCCTGTGACAAGAGAAGCAACAGACCACAGTGACTTTCACTGATGGTCCGTCTGGTTCTTTCTTTATCCTTCTCCTCTCCCTGGAAACAGCCCTTGGGGCAAAGCTATTTTGTAATAGACACTGGAAAATAAATATGACTTGCAATAAAACTTGTGTCAACAAAGGTCTGCAGATTTCATCCCAATACACACAAGCAGCAGAGATTGTTAGTAGGAAAAGGCCATTTTTGCATAGTCATTTCCGTTCTTGTAATTACACTTTGAAATAAACACCAGCAAGAATCATAGAATCATAGAATCATAGAATAGTAAGGGTTGGAAAGGATCTCAAGATCATCGAGTTCCAACCCCCCTGCCATGGGCAGGGACACCTCCCACTAAACTATGCCATCCAAGGCTATGTCCAACCCCACCTTGAACACTGCCAGGGATGAAGCATTCACAACCTCCCTGGGCAACCCATTGCAGGGCCCCACCACCCTCACAGTAAAGAATTTCTTCCTCATATCCAATCTAAACCTCCCCTGTTTAAGTTTAACTCCAGTTAAAAGACAAATCAGGACATTCCCTTTCCTTTTGTCTTTTTTTTTTTTTTTTTTTTTTTTTCCTGACCATAATTAAGACATTGTGCTTTAAAATCAGGAAACACAAACACCATGGCCTGGAAGATGTGAGTAATAGGGTTGCAGAAGAAATCAATAGGACGCCGCTTTCAGTTGCAAAGTAGTCCAGCAAAGTGGAGCAGAGCTTGAATAAGACAAGCCATGATCCCATGTAAATTGACATCATTCTCTTGATGCTGCAATACACAATTTACACCTAATAAAGAGAGGCTCACATTCTTCAGTGGGGAAAAAAAATTGCTGAGGTGAAAAAAGTCTTGTTCACATGTTTACCAAACCCAACTATTCGCTACAGTAATAACCACTAAAATTTGTTTTGGAGCACTACCCTTCAGTCTTCTCATCTCCCATAGGTTTTTTTTTTAAGTGTATGCGCGGCAACCATGAGAATGACTGATAATTCTGAAGCTAAAACCAACTTAATTTCTGGAAAAGGAACCATTTAACCTTGCAAAACTTCTAGAAGGTGGAAAGCTGTTGTTTTCCTGTAAAGAGAGGAAAACAGGGTGTCACGAAGTCAAAGTGAATTGAGATAGGCTCTGTGCAAAGACAGTAGATGAGAGTTCCTTGTTTCTCAGAATATACTCGGGATCCATTACCAGTGCTGCACTAACCACCTTCCTTCATCTGCACACTAATCCTCAGTGTCACAGCCCTTCTGCTGCATGACCCTACATAGGGAGGGATGACATGAACCAGGGTAGGCATTAAGCTCTGAAAATACAGGTGGTACTACTGGGGCATGAGGTGTGAAAAATGGTGACCTTGCAAGAAGTGGCTATACTTTAATCACTAATGCAGCGTCCCTTCCTCTGCCACAGTTGTAGACAACTGCTGCCCTTTTCTTTGCACCATCCAGACACCTGTCTAACTTGGGAGCTGGCTCAACTTTCCCAGCTAATAATAAAGCCAATAAAATACCAAGCTCACCCCTTTAAAAAAGTGATGAAATAACAGGCCAGCTTCAGTGTCCTATAAAACCTCACCCTGGTGTGCCTAGAAAGCACACCAAGTTCATGGAAACCAGTAGATTCTATTGACAATAATGCTACCTACTCAGCTCTGGAGACCCACTAAGAAAGCACTAAAGATAATGCCACTGTGGACAACAGGTCAGACACACTACAGCAGCAGTAGGGAATTCAGCTCCCTTTTCCTATTAACTTTCTGCACCCATAGCAATAACTCAGGCAGAGATTTGTCTTCTAGTATTTAGTTCTGGGACTGATAGTCCTCTTTAACCACTTCTTCTCCATCAATGGGCTTATTTCTGCCAGTGACAGTCTCCACATCAATCCTGTCAGCTACTCCCTACTTCAAAGCCATCTCTTACTTCCAGTCCTCTTCCAAGTGAATATGTGCTTTGTTTCAGCTACTTCGACAGAATGTTTCAGAGAGGAAAGTATCCCATCTTCATTCCCTAAGAACACAGTATTGGTTAGTAGTGGTAGTAACAAGGAGGACTCTTTGATGTAGGTATGACTATTCTGACTTTGTGCACATTTTAGGACTCTGGTGAGAATCTGCCTCCTTTTAAGTACCCAAGTACTTCCCCTGATTTACACAGTCCCAAATGCTGACTTAAAATTAAGAATGTGTTTGAAGTACCTTACTAAATCAGACTTCACCCCGTGATGTTGCCTATAAGAGATGCAACGATAAAAAAATCCAGCTGTTGGCACTGAAGAAGCCTTCTTCATGTTGGGTGGCCACAACCATGTTTTCAAAGTGGGGAGATGAAGGCTATAATTGAGGTTTCCCATGTGTGTTCAAATCAGAGCCTTACGCAAAACCTGTTAAAAGCAATGAGAAGCTTTGCATTGACTTGAAAACATTTTGGATAAGACTGTTACATAGCAAACATTGCGGATAAGGCCACCACAGACTGGCACCCAGACAATGGAGGCAGATTGCAGATAAAATAAACCAACTTGGTCCAAGCACTCCATCACTGAGAAATAGTTCTGCCCCTCATTCCTATCCAATCCTTAACATAGCCTGCAAGAAAATCTCAAGTTTGTGTGCTGCCTCTTGGGTGCAGCATTAAGTACTTGACTTGGAGGTCACTTCATATTCTAATGATTTAATCATACAGAATATATTTGGATAGTGCACAAATTAGTCATTGGGTAAGTTCATTGGTTCCATTGTTTAAGTAAAGGGGTGTTTTGTGGCTGTATTTCCATACAGCAGAAATTGTAATTGACGGCAATTGCAAGTCAGAATTGCTCACTGCTTAGGCAGAGGTGAAACAGCAATAGTTAAATGCTTTCCTCCTATGATGATATTAGCATGACTGGTAGGAAATATGTGCTTGAAAATGCCGGGAAAAGTGATTTGTCTGTGACAGAAGCTGTTTAAAGAAGAGAGAAAATGAAAACCACAACCACACTAAAATAAAGCCCCTTTTAATGAGCTTTGGATACCTTCTGGAATATTGAGAAAATCTTTTAATGCATAAATGGTTCTTCTGGTGTATCATTATATTTTCTGATGCAGAAGTTTGTTGGGGGCTTTTGTTGTTTTGTTATTTTGTTTGTTTTGTTTTTTAATTACCAAGTATATACTTTTTTTTATTATTATTTATTTAACTGAAAACAGGACCTTTGTTGTTAGAAACAGAAAGCAGGAAGGACCAAATTGCTTCAGTCATCAGAAGAACCAGTGTGAGAGATGTTTACCTGAACCTAACCTAAATTCCTGAGGATACCCACCAGTATTTCCTGGAGGATGGTTTGGTAATCAATTTAACTTTGTGCTGCTGAGCATGAATCACTAGAAATCATAACGATCTGTATCACCCCTCAGGTGAAAGTGAGAAGAGGGGAGGGCATTGAAGAGAAAACTAATATGCCTTTGCAGACCTCACTTTTGAGCACAGAAAAAGGCCTGCAACACACTTAGAACAAAATGACATCTCTTGAGAGTGTGCTGGTTTTCAGTCTATTTGGCTGTTGCAACCCAGCTGTATGCCAGTCTCCTGCTCTGCTGTTGAATGCTCCTTTGACACATTGCCTGATTGGAAGGACAGACATAACTATGCCATTTTTATATTTTATGTTATCTGTTCCTTAATCTGTCTTATTTTAGGCCACTGGAACCATCAGTAGGGTCCTATTGATGCTATATATGCTAACAAACCAGCAATCTTACCCTTCACTCCACACTCAAAGTGGGACTCTGTCACTGAGAAAGTAATCTTGAACTTGTTAGCAATTGGTATGCCAGCACTTGATAGCTTCCCATCCATATTTTTGCATGAAGTTGTACGAATGCATAGCTTCAAAATAAATGGTGCAAGCAAATCACTGAAAACTATAAACAATCTGGTGTTTCAAGGTTCAATCACTGTACTATTCAGTCATACTGTATTCCTGCTTGCTTTCCAGTGAATCTGAGCACATTGACCCACTCTCAAGAAGTGCTGAAAATTTTCCCATATGGGAATTATTTATGGTATCACTGCAGGCAGAAGGTCTATACTCATCTTTAACACTTCCTGAATGAGTAATCTAGCCATGAAACAAAGGTGGCTGCTCCTCCTTCAAATATGTTTTATGAGAAAATAGCAGCATTTACACAAAAAAACACAGACCAGGCATTTATGTGCCAGAAGCAGTTTCAGAATTCTAATCCTATTTCAGAATGTCACCTCTGAGATCACTCTCTAAATCTAGGCAGTATAGAGAATGTAAGATTCCCAGGTCTCATCAGTATTGCCAGTTGGCTGGATTAGGCTTTCTCGCATCCCATCCATTTGGTGTGACTGCTATTCTTAGCTAAATTCATTACGTAATAATCAGAAGTCAGCCCTGTGCATTCCTGTGCTGTAACCAAGCTCCTGAATTCTGAGGGGGTGGGGGTGGAAATTGCTGTGCTGAATATCATGATGCCTAAATCCTTTTCTGAATTGGTCCTGAGAAAGTAGGGCTTTACATTCCCTTCTCAAAGAGGACTTTGTCACACTTGATCAGGCTGTTGAGCTTGAAATCTTCTGTACTCTGGCTGGTCATTGACACACAAGCTCTATGACAAACATTTGATCTTTATTTTCCTCAAGTCCAAGTGCCCAGTTACACCTCAAGTTTCCTTTTGCTCATTCCCTCTGCTTATTCCACACTTTGGGTTTCCAGGGTAGGAGTGAGCAGGCTTCTGTCTGCTGCACAAACACCAAAGGACAGGAAGAGGATTCATAAAACCCAAGTGAAGGGGAACACATTATTCACCTATGCAAGTGGCATGTCATCAGCTTTTTTCTTTTTTTAAAAAAAAAAGGTCTTTCGATATCAAACTGCATCAGCAGAGACACTTGAAAGCATTTTTTTCTGGCAGAAGAGAGGCATCCGCAGGCTGCATGCAGGGTTAGGTTTATTTTATTTCAGCTTGTGGTTGTCACAAGTCAAACTAATTCATGGTGAGGGTCTCAGAGAAAGCAGAGTCAATATTCCCTTGCCTGTTTACAGACTTCAGCTGCCTCTTTGCGAGATGCCCTGCAGTGCACCTTCATCAAACACTTTTTAGATTCCTGTCTCATCCATCCTAAATATCTCATCTTGAAATTACGCTTAGCCACCTGGAGGACCAATTCCATATAGGTTTTGACTACACATTGCACCAGCAACTCATGTAATTGAAACCCTCTGTAATTAAATGCTCTGCCTTTCTCTGAGCTGTGTCAGTGACAGAAGTGCCACTGAGATTCAGATCCTTCATTATATGCTACCTTCTTCACAGGCTCTCTGAGGCTAACCTATATCCATTCTCACGTCAGGAATCCCATGATAGTTCCTCTTCACAGAAGAGAGGAGAGTGTCTTGAGGTATCAAGTTGCCATTTTATCCCACTGCATACTCAGGCTTTGGCCTCCATTTCTAATTTGATTGCCAGAAATATCCTCTTTAAAAGGGCTGAAATGAAAAAGCAGGCTCACGAATGAGACTGGAAGACCTGGTTATTCAGTTTCTGCCCCATCTTCATTGCTGTCTCCTTCTTTACCTCCATGTCTTTCTGCCTTCTTTCCTTTTGTCACACATAGTTTGCCCAGCAGGAAAGGAGAGGACTTGACAGATGGAGGCCTAGCTTGTATTCCAGTCTTTTCTTCTAGGTGCTACCACACTCTGCTATTAATATGTAAGTGAAACAAGTCTGCAGCTTCATAAGTTCATCTCACTGAGGGGTAAAGAAAGTAAGTTGGTAACTAATACATTAACTCCCCTTGGTTGTTACTAAACTCTTCCTGGCATCAATGAGAAAGAGCCAAGAAAAGTCCTTGGGAAAAAAAAAGTCTGGTCATAATTACAATGTAGGTGCCTAATCTGTCACCTGAGAATCAGAGAAGTCTAGGTGATTGAACTCAGTCCTGGAAAAATGAGACCCAAGTTTGCAAATTGACTACAAAATCATTGGGCCATGGTAAGAAACAGCAGCCAAAGATTAAATTCAAAGAAAACCACACATCTTTCTCCCCTCCGAGTTGCTTTGCCTTTTGCTTCAGAGCTTTTAGGAGTCAAATGTCTGCCTGTATCAGTTAATGACCATTGAGCAGCTTATCCCTCCATCTGCCAAGACCTTTCAAACCTAGAATCACTTTTTGTCTATAGCTGGCCAATTAATGCCCAGAAAAGTGGAAATCACTACAGATTTCAGTCACACACAACTTTAAACTGCTTGGGCAGGATACCACCAGTTGCTCTTTCACCTGGCAGTGTTTTTCTCATCCATACTGAGTGCCAGGAATTGCAGAGGGGCAAGGTACTACAATGCTATAAAGTTCATAGGAAACAGTAATAAAGGCTGCTACCTTATATCCAGAAGGCAGATGTATGTCAGTGATGGGTCTAGCAATCATTATGTACACAGCAAAAAATCCTCACTGCTACTGCAGCAAGTATGCATAGCTGCACTTCAAAACAGGCTTATATAAAGGTAAAAGATGAGAAGGAAATCCCTTCTATGCAAGATTGTTACGGACCATTGCTAGTTGCAGAGATGCATAACAACTGCTAAATCTATGCAGGGCCTGATGCATCAGTTGCATCTGCATGCTGATCTTGGCCCAGTACCCAGCTTTTGAAGCATGTGGGTGCCAACACTGCACCCACAATTCTCACTCTCCATAGCCTCACCCCTACAAGCTCTAGCAGGAGAGTTGCAAGAAATTTACATCATGGGTATATTAATGCCTTCTTCATATAAAGAAAGCCACAGAGCTCTGGGGCTAGATGTTTGTGTATTTACACTCTGGTTCATCAACCTTAGTACTTAATTGCTTTTCACAAATTAAAGCAGAGAAGAGAGACAAGTTCAGTTAATGAATTAACTGTTCCCATTGTTAATTAATCAGTGACAGAATAATGATTCAAAATCAGAGCTGCTCTGTTCTAGCCCTTCTCAAAAGGAGATCAGCTCACTTCCTCCCAAGCACTTGAGAAAGCTTGCATTCAGAAGTTGCCTAGCAAGTTAGCCAACACAGGCTGCGATACAGAGTGTGCTGCCACAAACGTCGTCCTGACGCATTCCCACTCTAGCTCCCTCGTCACCAGCTCTGGGTATGTGACGCGGCAAACAAGGAGCATCTCCCAGGTAATCAGGGCCTTAAACAGCTAGGACCAAGTTTTGGCCCTGAGTCCTGGCACACCACCCAGATCACAGAAAGCCATTGTGCAGTGCTCCTGGTGTGACACGCTTAATAAGCAAGCCACTTGTTCCAGTCTCCAGTCTCAAGGCTTAGCTTCATTTGTTAGACCTATTAGTCTAGCCCCAGTAGTCAGTGCTGGACACATTCAGGCTGTTGCGCTGTTATTATTTCCTAGCAAGAATTAGCTGGAAACTTTTTGCCAAATCAAATTATATCAGATGTAAGACTATATGGATAATTCAAATACTGTAGAGCAGCCAGTCAAATTGCAAAGCAGTAGAGGAAAGAGTGTCACCGGTGAGAAGGAGCAGCTCACCTTCACCAAGACGAATTTGGATGGCACCTACTGTAGGCCTGCCAGCTGCTCACATTTCTCTGTCACAAGTTCACCTGTGGCCTCACAGGCAGAAGGGCTGGCTTTGCACATGGTCAGAACATTTTGCTTTGTTTGAGTACTCGGTCGTACGTTGACCTAGAGTTTTACAATGAACTCCAAGCACATTTATCCAGAACACTGGAAGACTGGGGGCTGAAAGACTATTCCAGGAGCTGAACTGACTAAAGTGAATGTCCTCATCGTTTGTGCCTTAATCAGTTTAGTCATGGTGACACCAGGGCATTACAAAAATATCACCTGCTTCCTGGCTGATCAATACTTTTATAAGGTTTTTGTACATTGACCTTTTAATACACAGCTGTGTGATCTGCCCTGATGGAAGAAAATGGCATATTATCACATCAAAAAAAAAAAAGTTTTGTCACAGTATTACCACATTCCGCAGAGAATAGTTAAACTAAAGAAAGGAAGGTCATAACGAGTGTGCTAATATAGGGGTGAAAGGAGTGAATATGGAGTTAAAGAAAATCTGGAAATCAAATTTCCAGGGAGACTTTCAATCCTGTGAGTGTTTTCTGTGTGCAGCGAGACAGTGCTGAAGCATCCACAGAAGATAGGAGCTCTTTCCCATAGGCTGCAACAGAAAATGGTTATAGTTCAAGTTTAGATACTGAGAAGAATGGCATGAGAGGAAACAGGGAAATTTGCAGAACAGAGGTGAACAAAACAGTTATAAAAGAAAGATGAGCGAGAGCAAACTTGAGGGGTGCCCTAGTCAGTGGATGTTAAAGAAATTAGGGGCAAGAGTGATATGGGAAGGGCAAACTCATTTAGAAAGCCCATATTCTGGGGACCAGGTGCACAATGAATAGTTAAAGGCCTGGGATGCCAGTGGATTAGACAGTTTCTGAAGAAGCAGCAGCAGGAAGTTTATGTGGGAAATAAGCAGCAGACAACCTCTTCAGAGACAAATATCCTGTTTTCCTACAAGCTTTCCTAGTTAAGAAAAAGAAAGAACCCAAATAAATCCCATATAACAAAGTCATCAGATTATTATTTTTTTTAAGTAAACAAAATGTTCTTTCAAGTTCTGTGAGAGGCATTAGAGGATTTTAAAATAAGAAAAATTAACACCACATTTCCCACAACTGAGCTTGCTGACCACAAGGGTTTTACTGCCCACTCTGGCTTCATTTTGTTACTTGTGCTCCACATCAGAAACAATGAGAACCTTTTTTTATTCTGTTAAGAAACATCTTTCAAATTGAGCTGTAAACCACTCCTGATGCATGTGAGAGTGGATGTGTGGGGGTGTGTGAGCAAGCTTGTTTGTGAGAGAGGAAGAGTGGATACATGTGTGGTAGGGGAAAAATGAGAGCTCAGACGAAAGAAAATCCAGTCTAGGGTGGAATGAAGCAGTGAAAAATGAGTTGTGAAATAGGATTATAATAAGATGAGGTTATTTTTGTGTTTTTAGGCCAGTTGGGGAAGTGGGAAACCTAGAAATTCACTCAGTTAATCATGAGGCAATTCAGAGTTCATTAAATACTCTTGGTTGTTTAGTTATTTGTTTTAAATCTCCAAGCAACAAGGGGAAGAAGATTTACAAAAACTATAGGAGGAAAAAGTTCCATGGGATTGAAAAAAACCAAAACAAACAAAAAACCCCACCTTTATCCATGTGAATAAAACTTCACTCTGTGCTGGGCTTCTTTTCACAAGCTTTGTTCAGGTTATAAGTTTTTATATTGCGACAGCTGGGATGCATATTTTCACCATTCCTTCTTAAGCAAAAAACCAGGGGTATTAGTGGTACCTGGTGCAGATTACAACAGCTCAGGGTAACTAATCAACTGCTGCTGGGTCAGAAAGAAAAGATCCACTGTCATGAAATGGCAGGAATTGTTTCCCCTCTTTCAACTAAAGCAGTGCCGTGTACTGATTCCTTCTGGCAGTTTGTGTACCACAAGGTTTTCTTTCAAGATCACATTTCCTTTTCAAGTGGTGATTTAGACAATGACTTAAAATCCTGAAGCTAATTCAAATATTTGATTTTCATCTAGTGTCAGTGAAAGATAGCACAGCTCAGCAGGTACTCAGCATGAACGAATTGAGATTTGGATTATAAGCACTTGTATGTTCTCCAGATAGCCATAGACATAGTCCATACTTTAATGGTAAAAGCTAGAGGAACATTTCCCCTGAGATCCATTTTGTCCTTGCTCCTTTCCCAAGGCTGCCAATAGAGCTAGTGGTTATTTGCAGTGCAGACAATTGACTCCACTGAGCTGAATCCCACCACATGGCATGCAGCAGACACTGAAGACCAATCTGTGCTCACTGCTGGGTTAGCACAGAGCTGAAATACTCACCTACAGGTTAAGAAGTAAGTATTCCATTTCCAGTCCTGCAAAGCCATCCAATTACTCACCATGTAATTACTTGGTAGCCAGTAAATAAAGTTCACATGATCAGAAAAATACTGCTTTGTTAGGGAAAGGAGGAATGGGGTAGATAGAAAATTAGGGGGTTCTTTTCCAGTAGAGAAAAATATTAGTTTCAAAGTTTGCATCCATATTTCTTCTCAAGTTTAGGGATGTTTTTCCAGACCCATTTCTAGTTTTAAACTGCTGGATGACTTAGCATCTAAAAAAAGCCTCACATTTGGGCAATGTGTCCCAAGTCCTTTTAAACTAATTCAGCCTGCAGCTTCCAGAAGCTAGGCCACATAGGATTTGCTACATGCACTATTAGCAACTTGCAGTGTGTAAGGAAATAGAAGTATTATACAAAATCCTGCTAATGCCCAAAACCTGCCTGCCAGCTTTAGTAATTTAAATTAAAATGAATAAATAAATAAATAAAATACTCAAGTCTAACAAACCTGCTGGCAATCCACAGCTGGAAAGGACACAAATTTACCTTCTGCCCTGTGTTTAAAGCCAGTATTTGAGGACAACTGAAATAATAAAATAAAATTAGACAGCACACTGGTATTTGAGGAACTTTTGTTCTATTGCCCCCACTAGATACAATGCAGGAAAGTCCAATGCCCGCCACTATAAAAGATGCAAATGATTTAGTAAGCACATAGGAAAACCACATCGGATTTTTAGCTTTGGAATATAATGCTCAGGAGCGATGCATCCCAATCAGAAGGAAGTTTAGCAGGAGGGCCAGGAGACCTCCTTGGATGGATAAGGACCTGCTGAGCAAAATTCAAAGGAAAAAAGAGGCTTATAAAAGGTGGAAACAAGGTCAGGCGGCCTGGGAAGAATACAGGGATGTTGTCCGGGAAGCTAGGGACCAGGTTAGGAAAGGTAAGGCCCACTTTGAATTAAACTTGGCTAGGGATGTTAAGGACAACAGGAAGGGATTTTATAGGTACATTGCCGATAAGAGACAGGTTAGGGACAACGTGGGTCCTCTCCAGAAGTTATCGGGAGAACTGGCTACCCTGGATTTAGAGAAGGCTGAGGTTCTTAATGACTTCTTTGCCTCAGTCTTCACCGGCAAATGCTCTGACCACACCACCCAAGTCTTGGAAGGCAGACGCGGGGACAGTGAGAATGAAGACCCTGGGCCCACTGTAGGAGAGGATCTGGTTCGAGACCATTTTAGGAACCTGAATGCACACAAGTCCATGGGACCGGATGAAATCCATCCGCGGGTCCTGAAGGAACTGGCAAATGAAGTTGCTAAGCCACTGTCCATCATATTTGAAAAATCATGGCAGTCAGGTGAAGTTCCCGATGACTGGAAAAAGGGAAATATAACCCCATTTTCAAGAAGGGGAAAATGGATGACCCAGGGAATTACAGACCAGTCAGTCTCACCTCTGTGCCTGGCAAAATCTTGGAGCGGATTCTCCTGGAAGGCATGCTGAGGCACATGAAAAACAACAAGGTGGTTGGTGACAGCCAGCATGGCTTCACAAAGAGGAAATCCTGCCTGACCACTCTGGTGACCTTCTATGAAGGGGCTACGGAACTGATGGACAGGGGCAGAGCAGTTGATGTCATCTACCTGGACTTGTGTAAAGCCTTTGACACTGTCTCCCATGACATCCTTCTCTCTAAGTTGGAGAGACATCAATTTGATAGGTGGACCATTGCGTGGATGAAGAACTGGCTGGATGGCCGCACGCAAAGAGTAGCGCTCAGTGGCTCAATGTCCAGCTGGAGACCAGTAACAAGTGGTGTCCCCCAGGGATCGGTGTTGGGACCGGTCTTGTTCAACACCTTTGTCGGTGACATGGACAGTGGGATTGAGTTGCACCCTCAGCAAGTTTGCCAATGACACCAAGCTGTGTGGTTCGGTTGATACATTGGAGGGAAGGAATGCCATCCAGAGGGACCTTGACACGCTTGTGAGGTGGGCTGATGCCAACCTCATGAAGTTTAACCATGTCAAGTGCAAGGTCCTACACCTGGGTCGGAACAATGCCAGGCACAGCTACAGGTTGGGCAGAGAAGAGATTCAGAGCAGCCCTGTGGAGAAGGACTTGGGGGTGTTGGTCAATGAGAAACTGAACATGAGCCGGCAGTGTGCGCTTGCAGCCCAGAAGGCCAACCATATCCTGGGCTGCATCAAAAGGAGCGTGACCAGCAGGTCGAAGGAGGTGATCCTGCCCTCTACTCTGCTCTCGTGAGACCTCACTTGGAGTATTGCGTGTAGTTCTGGTGTCCTCAACATAAAAAGGACATGGAACTGTTAGAACAAGTCCAAAAGAGGGCCACAAGGACGATCAGGGGACTGGAGCACCTCCTGTATGAAGATAAGCTGAGAAAGTTGGGGCTGTTCAGCCTGGAGAAGAGAAGGCTGTGTGGAGACCTCATAGCAGCCTTCCAATACCTGAAGGGGGCCTATAGGGATGCTGGGGAGGGACTCTTCATGAGGGACCGTGGTGAGAGGACAAGGGGTAATGGGTTCAAACTTAAACAGGGGAAGTTTAGATTGGATATGAGGAAGAAATTCTTTACTGTGAGGGTGGCGAGGCCCTGGAATGGGTTGCCCAGGGAAGTTGTGAATGCTTCATTCCTGGCGGCGTTCAAGGTGGGGTTGGACATAGCCTTGGATGGCATGGTTTAGTGGGAGGTGTCCCTGCCCATGGCAGGGGGGTTGGAACTCGATGATCTTAAGGTCCCTTCCAACCCTAACTCTTCTATGATTCTATGATTCTATAATGACGTACAACTGCTTCGTATATGGCAGAGGGAGAAGTGATGCCACTTTCATTCAGGGTCAGCTAGTTTCAGGTATCTGAAAATCTAGTTTAGGTTCAGACAGCTATAAGTATACTTGGAAACATTGTTTTAGCAGAGGGGGAGATAGAAAGGTTTTGTAAGGATTTGTTTCCAGGAAATCCTACCTATTTACATGAGAATGTACTCACAGTGATATGCTAAAGAAAGAGGACTGGACTCCTGAGTTTGTGTTCAGAACAGGTACATAGGCCCTGCAGACCACTTCCCTGCCTCAGCTGGTTTTCTCCTGTGACTGCTTTCTGCTACTGCAGTGAGAAATACTTTAAAAGGCAATAGAGAAGAGGAGAACAAACATCAACAGTGTAGGCAGATTCTTTAGATATATTTTACTGATAGAACCTGCAGATATATAGTTACTTTTCTGGGGTATTTCTAATCTAATGTTGAGTGTCTTAAAGAGCTAAGATTATACAACTATATTGCAACTCAACTGAACACATTTTAATTCCAGGATTTTTCATATGTTGTTCCATTTCAGTTTTCCTTTGCTTATATTTATCCTGCCTACCATTCTAAATATTTCCTTTCCCGTTTCTCCTCTCTCTTTGGTACTTATATCACACAGTTTTTTAGACCGTTATATCTTTCCATTTCAGCATTCCTAAAATAAACCAGATTTAGAATCTTCTTTCATAAACAAAACACAACACAACAAAATAAATACACCTCTTAAAGGTGAGTCTTTTCTCAGAGCCGTACTTGAGCTGTAAAAAAGCCTAGGACTTCCCAAATCAGGTGAACAACTGTGATGAACATTCTCAGCTGTACATTTCCTACTTTGTTTCTCTCATGAAAATACACATTAATAAACTGAAGCTGAGACTCTACTAATGGCAGATCACAGAGTTTGGCCAGCTAAAGAAAAAGCAGAAGCCTCAATTTGAACACACGAACCTGAACATGTTTTTACCCTCTGATTTCTTTTACTCCTCTTGGGCAACAAAGAAATACTTCTGTATTACAGAAAAACACTTCTTTATCAGAGATGTATAGTACTATGAAAATTTGCTGCTCTGCAAATGTGAAAACACTATACCATAAGGGGAAGGCAGGAGAGTCTTTGCGTGTTCTAGCCTGCTATAGCATATTCATCACGTAGACTCTTGGGGTTAAGAAGCTGGCATGTCTCAAACATATCCTACTTGTCCGAGTATCACAGTAGTGGAAAGAGGTATCCAGTGCTCCAGGCTTCTGTACTACAATTAGTTACAATCTATGCATGGAGACCAATTTCTCTGGCCCAGAGCTATTCAGCTCTCCAGGCTAAGCAACCACCTACTGTCTGAAAGCACCTACAGAAATCAAATACACAGCTGTCTCTTTGCAGGTCTTGACTCCAAGCTGGAAAACGGCATGTCCACCCTTGAGCTTTCAAGGTGGCCTGTGGGAAAATAGTGAGCAGCTATAAAGGGAAATTATTTTGCAAAGCAGTACAATTCTCTAATTACTCAGGAATTAAGAGATGAGATGCAATTTAATTACTACAAATAACTTGCTGTTTAACCTTGAAAAGGCCCTGCTGAGTGATTCTGTGCAAAGTTTTTCCTGTGAACACATTAGCTAATGCAAAGCAAGAGTCACCCAGATTTTTGAAGGCCTTTCAGGAACATTCTAAATCCAACAACTAGACCATGTCTCAGAGTACCCCGCTTACAAATTATTGTGGAAGAGGTAAAGCAGTCATTTAACTGCAGCCACATTACTGAGTCTCCTCATGTGATACTGTTTCCGAACTTAAGTACCAGCTGCAAAGAAGTCATACCCCAAACCTGAGAGCCCTTTCCCACTATCCCATTGTCCCTGCACAGCACATTACAACTGTTGCAATAAGCCTAAGGACAAAGCCAAGCATAGGGATGGCAAGTGGCTGTCATCTTTGTTGTGGGATATTTGAGTCTCTTTATGCTTGAATGCCAAATGTTCTTTTCAAGACTGTTATTTCAGCTCCCTTTACAGTACAGAAGGGATCATCAACACTGAAAGTACCAAAATACTTGAGCCAGAGGCTAGAAAAAATCTTCCACTACAGACTGCAACAGAAATATGCTAGGGGGCATACATATGAAGAAAGGTAAAAGTTCCTACCCTCTTTAAATTTCTTGGTTGCAGGCAGTGTGTTGCTTATCTGGAAATGATCTGGTATAAGCAATATGCTTTTTCTGATTTTGGAAGAAACCGTAAGCCTAAAACATGTTTACTACTGCCCTTTCCCCCTAAATGGTAGACCAAACCTTTCCTAAGAGCACATACCTTACACTGTGTCCAGAACCTTTATGTAAGAAGATATATATTAAAAAAAAAATTCCAAACAACTCTTCTATATGCCTCCACAGAGGCAACTCCACAGCCAAAACCTCAACTAAACCATAATGGAAGCACTACCACATGAATCAGAGTCCTTTTATGCCTGCTGTGTCAGGGGCAGTGTAAATTTGCACCTGCCTCAGCTTTAACTTAGCAATTAGTAATTACTTGGTATATTAAGGGAGGCAGAAGAGTTTTCTCTCAAATAACACTATTATTACACAAGAGGAAAAATGAGCCCTGGGTGAACTGAGCATGTTATTTCCATCCTCACAACCTGCCAAACAGACTATGTTAGGTTTATGGAGTTTTAGGGTTTTGGTTTACAAAGATGTGTGTAAGTGTCTTCCATTTTCAACTTTGCTAATGATATTGTTGATGTTTTGCTGTGCAAACCCACATTATTTCAAAATTTTTATTCTCTCTTGAAAAATCATAATTGGCCCAGCCACCAGCAATATTCAATGGTCAGGTCTTTTTCCTGCTTAAATACAAAGCTGACTAGTAACAACAAGCGCGTGTCCCTCTGCAGTGAACTGCACAACTTTGTCCAGTCTAACAAAAATAACCTTATAGCACTAGCACCTGAGGATGTCTCATTTGTTTGAAGTAATTCATGCACATGTCTTTTTACTTACCAAAACCAGCTGAAGACAGTCAGATCAGGTCCTGGTTAATACAGACAAGTACTTTTTATTGGCTAGGTGTAAGCTTCACCTTATCTCTTCAGTAAAAAAATAAAGCAAAAAACAACACAAAAAAAAAAAAAAAAAAAAAAAAAAAACTTTTCTACCCTGAACAAGGCATTCAGTTGCCATGGAGACAGTTCAAACAGAGGGGCATTCACTGAAAGACAACCACACAGGAAAGGATGGATTTAACATGTCTGTTGAGATTTCCACATTTTCTGGGCTGCAGATTAGGAGAAACTCAAGATAGGCCTGGCAGTACATAAACCAGAAAAGGGACACAGAGCCTGTTGCCATTCAAAGACAAGCATGCTGCATTAGCCCATAGTAAGGAAGACAACAATAAGTCTAAGGAATTTTCTGTAATGTCTGTCACCTGAAATCCAGGTTCTTCCTGTATGATTTACCAATATTTTTGATTGTGGCTTAGTGTCTGTTTGATGGAGCAATAAGCAAAGCTCTCAAATTTTGCATACTCAGAAAGCCCCCAAAACTCCAGTGGCAGAATCTCACTCCCATTTACTTCCTGTTAACAAAACTGGTGGGGAAGGCTCTTCTGGGAATCTGTTCATTTTTGATTTTACCTGTATGGGAGCATAACTCTTTAGAAAATCAGCCCTTCAACATATGAGATGTCTTTTGACATATGGGGTTGCATATGTGAGGAGTGAAGGAAGGTAACATTTGAAAATGTTATGCCCAGAACTAAAAAAATTTAGGAAAAAAAGAAGAAGAAAATTAAAGAAAAAAGAAGCATTGTCAGGCAGTTTCACAGGAATCAGTTAAAAATAACAAAATATGTAGTCCTTACAAATAGAGGCCCCACAAGACAAACAGCAGTACTTCGGTCACTGTACGTGACCACAGGTCCTGATAGTACTAATTGGTTTTATGCCATGGACTACATACTTGGTAGGTCTTCTCTAGGTTGGCAATACTTTCTGATGCACTATTTACCCAGGTTTGGGTCAGGATTTTGCCAGTTCTACTTGATCTGACCTTTCCTCCACGTACAGCTCAGCAGCAAGCGTGACACCCAGGCAGCACTCAGCACAGCATTATCAAAACAACACTGAGAAACAGCTTATCAGCAGTTGTCCTCCAACCACCTGCTACAGAAATGCAGTGAGAGCTGGCCTGTGCCCAAACTTCATGTGAAAGCCCAGCCACAACTAAACTTGTAATAAGTAGAACTGAATCCCCAGCCTGGCAAGAGCTGGTCAAATGCAAGGGGCTTGTGTAAACTAATATTTTGAAAGAGAGTGGGGAAATACCACTACTCTTGTGCAAGCTTAACAGAAATTCAGCAGTGCCCAGGGTCATCAAGGCCTGCCAGGCAGCAGCCTCTTCCAGACTTGTGTTAAAGGATCTCTAGTGCAATACCAATTCAGACAGCATGGCTCTAACTGTTGGGCCATTGATCATATGACTTCCTGCAGCTGCCCAGTTTTTTGAAAAGAAAAACCAAACTCCCAGAAAATTGCCCATGGATCTGAATGCTGCTTAAACAACAAGGATTACATGTGCCTGTTGCATGAGAGGTAGAGAACCTGAATGACATAAATGCACAACAGATTGTCCAGGAATAGTGACAGACCTGGAAGAATTAGTACCGAAACAGAAAGCATCGAGTGTTGCAAGAAACAGATTTATTTTTAAACAACAAAGTCACCTGACTTTGCCTGCTCCCCTGAGTAATATTAAAATGGTACTGAAAAGGAAAAAATCTCATAGAATCATAGAATCATAGAATAGTTAGGGTTGGAAAGGACCTTAAGATCATCGAGTTCCAACCCCCCTGCCATGGGCAGGGACACCTCCCACTAAACCATGCCATCCAAGGCTATGTCCAACCCCACCTTGAATGCCGCCAGGGATGAAGCATTCACAACTTCCCTGGGCAACCCATTCCAGGGCCTCACCACCCTTACAGTAAAGAATTTCTTCCTCATATCCAATCTAAACTTCCCCTGTTTAAGTTTGAACCCGTTACCCCCTGTCCTCTCACTACAGTCCCTCATGAAGAGTACCTCCCCAGCATCCCTATAGGCTCCCTTCAGGTATTGGAAGGCTGCTATGAGGTTTCCATGCAGCCTTCTCTTCTCCAGGCTGAACAGCCCCAATTTTCTCAGCCTATCTTCATACGAGAGGTGCTCCAGTCCCCTGATTGTCCTTGTGGCCCTCCTCTTCACTTGTTCTAACAGTTCCATGTCCTCATCTTTTATGGGAATAAGGCAGAGAAACTGAATATTTATTGTAAATGTCAACAATGTCAACCAACACCTACAAGTAACTTCCAGAGCATAAGAAGATATTCAGCGAGTATTTGCTATACAATATTCTGTCTGAATTACCATTTTCCTCCAAAAACCTATGGTGGCAACTTTAACACATCTGGGTTTTTCTTACTTTAAACAGAGGATAGGCTAGCACAAAGTGACTGCTTGTTTGTATCCCAAAAAAAATTTGAATGAGCAAAACCTGGATGATGTTTGCAAATGGCTCCTGGATTTACAAAAGACGAAGACAGAATATTGGCTATTGATTTTCATACCTGGGATTTTAAAAGTCCTATGACTACTCTAAATCTTATTTATACATAAGTGATATTTTAAATAGATTCTGGACTAGGCAGTGTGGTCTAAGGTTTAAAGCAAAGGGCTGAGAAACAGGAAACTTGGGAGAATTGGGCTGGATGACAGCCTGGATAAATGCATGTGGTTTGTTTGCATGATTTCAGTTAGTAACAAGGGAGATCGGGTGTCTCAGAAAATTCAGAAAAGGGAAATAAAGCTTTATCCTGTCAGTTAGAAAACAAAAAAAAAGAAACTTTCCTATGAAGGTAACAGAACTTGTAAATAGTATTTGAAAGCAGTCAAGTGCCTTACCACTTTAAATGGGAATGGAGAAAGTCCTAGATAATGTACTGCAAGGGACAATCGTGTGCCAGTTTGCAATAGGACATCTAGAGGGGTTGGACCTGTAACTGCAGAATTGTTAGGACAATGTGAAGAAGAACCAATCAGTGGTAAGCTGAGTGTTCTTATCCTCTCACTGATGCCAACCAATGATTCAGAAAAAGCTGAACAAAATACTTTTAATGTATTGCAGAAACAGTCAAAACCGTTCTTTAGCTGTTTTTCCAAACTTGCTCTTCCACATGACATAGGGCCTAAAGGCATATGAGGTCTAATATGTCTTGTAATTATTATCCTACCTAGGGCAAGTTCAGCTATTGTTTCATGTGTCTGTATGCTCAAAGGTCTGATCTTTTGAAGAAAACTTGGAGAGCTGCCCAAGAGGTCAATTGAAGGCAATTACGTTTTGTTTTTTAAGGAGACACTCCAAGGACTCATAAATAAGTCTGCAGGAATAAGACATCCAATTATTTGAGGTGAAGAAAGGGCTAATTTGGTACATATTTTACTCTTCCACTGCTGATTCCAAAGCTCACTCTCTTCTTTCATCTTCTCTGACACACACCCCTTTCTTATACGGCAGAACAACACAAGCTCCAAGGGTCTGTAGTCAAGAACAAAGCAAGAGAAGTTCTGACAAGTGCTGCAGATAGGGCACATCTGTTTTCTGATTTTTAATTACCTTTTTTCTAAATATTAGTCCTTTGCTTACATTTTTTGTAATATCTTCCCAGTTTAAAAAAAAAAAACAAACACACACCCCCCCCCCCGGCAAACAAACAGAATAAGGAAAGTGTGTCAGTTTGCTTAATTAAGCATGCTAAGCATGTAGAAGTGAACCAGTCTTCAGTTATAATTCTTATTTTCCTTGAGTTTCGATTACCAGGCACTTACCTGGCTTTATTTACAACCTTAGGAATAAGGACATCAGAAGTTAATGCTCCTTGCTTGAGAACATTTTGGGTTTAGTCAATAATCATAATTTTGTATCACAGCAGGCCCTTTTTACTTGAGAAATACAAAGGTCAATCACACAACTTCGCTATATGGAAAATATTATTTTGTCTACCTGACATATGCATAAACTATTCTAGCATTATAGCATGGAGAAAACTGTCTGCCAAGCAGCCTCTAATTTTGGGTTTCTCATGGTTCAAACGACACAGACAGGGCTTGGTCTTACAGGTAAAGAGCACTAGCTCTGGAGTCAAACTTGTGCAGATGCTTAACTTAAATCTGATTCACCTAGTGCCTAAGTTCCAGGTGTCTTAACACAGTGAATTCAAGTCCTTAAATTAAATATTAAAGTTGTTTAAAGATTTAGCCAAACTTTTTTGCAGCAAACCTTAACAGTAAAAATAATCCAGTTGTTTACATCGCACTGAAATTCAACTGTTTAATGCCAGCTTACTAACCAGACTTGTGAGTACTATTGGTTACTCACTAAAATATTGTTGCTTAAGTATTACTGCTTAAACTTGAGTCTTTCTTTTGAGATACCCTTATCCTTATGAGACGGGAATGTCAGATGAGTTTCTTCTGAAAAATTATCTTTTACAGTTTACCCATTTCAACTTTCAGGTCATATAGGTGTGCAGGAATCGGGATGTGGTGGTCTTGGGAGCTCGTCTATCCCTTTGTTCAACAACCCTGGAAACTCCTGGTGTTTGAGACCTGTCTTGCTTCCCATCCAGCCCACTGAATAAGGGAGAATGTTTAATGTAGACTAAAAAATCTGCTGTCTTTGGATCCTTGATTAGAATATCTTATTAATACTTAGTATGGTATGCCCAAGGGAAGCAGAGGAACAGCTAGGACATGACATCTTGACACTGGTGTGGAAGAAGAAAGAAAATGAAGCAAGTTATTCACATATTTCTGCAAGAAATATTTACATGCAGCATTATGGACAGAAAATACCATATCCATGCTGCAGCCCACATGTGTCTACTTTGTGCACGTGCTCCAACGAGCACAATTGCAGGTACAGCCAGAACATGATCTTTAGAGGATGCAGACCCTGTATGCACTGGGTGTGTTGGCATGTCCCCAGAAACACATGCACAGGCTTTCACATTAAACAGACTACCTGTGAGGCAGCCATGCAGAATAAGGTGGGTTTGAACGGAATGCTCACGCAATGTGTTTCCACTTCACATTACCTCTGTAAGACACATTTAAGCCAATGGATTCACTCATATGAACATTAGGAGTACACAGGCATATACAGTGACTCAAGTAATATATCAAACCATGGAAATGATATTCAGATTAGCTGAAGATGATTTGTCTGTGATCAAACTCTTTAACCAACATTCAGCCCCACCATTTATAATGGGATTTGCTCATATTGCTTAAGATTTAGTCAGGGTGGCATAGACTATTGTATTAAATAAAGTTCTAAGTTTCCTTGATCTAACGTCAAGATTCCACTGCATATTAATAATCAATATTAGAATAAAAACACACACAAGAGGTATATTTTCCTTTACAATTTATTGTAATACAATAAAAAAATCTAGAAAGCACATTTCATGGAGAACCATATTGTAATAAAGTTTTGCTGGCTCTCCTGCGAAGTGTAATTTTTGACATTTCAACAATGACACACACATAGTCAGTACACACAGGCACCTACATCCCAGTGATCTTACTAACAGCCCCAAAGAGACCCCTCTTTCAAATACAGAAACACTAAGGTGCACAGAGGAATGCCAATGTGAGAGCATCTGAACGTCAACTGAGTTAATTACTCTTTTGTTAGCGATCTTCATAGGCACACAAGCATTCACTGTCTCACCCCAGTCTCTCTTCTCTAAAGCCTCCAAATTGGGCACAAAGGTCACTGAATATGGATCCAGAATAGACTGGTGTAGAGCTGAACAAAACTGGCCAATATTCCCTAACCAATACCACTTATTGCTTTGGTTATAGCACTGAATGAAAGTCTTTAAAACTTTTAAACCTACACTCCATACCACAAAAAAGCCACTTTCACACATACAGAAACCTATACTCCACTTCACAGAAAAACCGCTTTCCCCACACATGCCTGAACACAGCACTGATAGCTTTTTTAGAAGCTTTGTGGGCTTCCCCACCAAGATCACCTTCATAAAAATGATTGCTTTTTTTTTTCCCAAAGTGTTCAGACAGTTGTTCAACAATATATTTTATAATATATTTCTTTCTTTTTAATAGACAGTGCATGCTTTCCTGCTGGCTTAAATTTATGTCATTGTCTACACAAGCAAGAGCAAAACGTTATCGTTTTCATCTGTACAAAATGTTTTACATTCATTTTATACAGTGATAAATAATGATGCTAAGCACAGAACAGTGTACAATGATAGCGCACAATAGCTTTTTACCTTGCTCAAAATGCAAAAGTACTGGAAATTTCCCATACTAGTGCTGAGACACAGTATTGGGTTTCTATTATAGTGGCCTTCCAGAATACTTTCAGGCAGCTATTTTGTGAGCGGTTGCTCAATATGCATGCCACACTGGAGGACCTCGAGTAGTATGGTTTTAGTGCCCTGAAAAGTGAGAATAACAGACAAAAGCAAATCCAGCCTCACAGCAGATTAGGACAAGAGTTAAGTACAATGCTAGCAATATAGCAAAATTTCTGCCTGGACTCAAACCAACCCACTGTTACAATAACTTGGGGTACCTGACATATGGCCATTTCTATCATTAACTGAGGACAGTTCATGAAGTTTAATTTAAAACCTTTTCTGTAAAATATTTTGATCTTGTTAACAAAAAAAAAAAATAAGAGCTTTTATTTCTACCAGCCACTTACAAAAGATATTTCATCAAAACCCATTTCTCTTTTAAATACTTTTCCTGCTTTTGACCACAAATTTTCTGGAGAAATTTAAGGATATGCAGAATGTATTTCTGTTTGATAATCTGTTGGAATGAATTATCTTTTTGTTTTGGGCATGGTAAGGCATTCATGTTGCCAAGAAAGAAATGAAGTTATTGTGCATTTTTTCTTGTGGAAAATCACTGTGGATTTCCCATTTTCAGGAGCAAATTTTATAATTCTTTTATCCTATGTGATGAACAGGCAACTATGAATAACACAAAAAAATAATGGAAATTCAAAAGGAGAAAATGGACTTGAAAAATTCTTTAGATATGCAAAAGTATGTTAACCAACTGAATTATTAACTCAGATTCACTCCTCTGAGCTAAAGGTATGTTTCAACAGCTGTGCTAAACATTTGGTTAGCATTTTCCAGACAAACAGCTCAAACTTCAACTGTGTGATGGGGAAAAAAAAGGAAGAAAAAGACTTACTATTTTAAGTTTTACAAAAACTATGGAGTTGATATGGATTGCTATGGATTAGTAAGGTTTGAGGTGAATAGGATATAATAAGAAAAATATATTATGCTGGGTGTATGAATACATATTTTCACTTGGAGTAGTGTCTAGATCTTTACTCACCTGAGTAAAAAGACAGTGTAGTAAAACCAGAAGGGATTCAGAGACAGGCAAAGAATATGGACCTGTATAAGAGTGTGAATTATTGTTTGGCTTAAGAAGCATACAAAAAATATGTAGTTTTCCATATAGAGTATATAATCACTGACATACAGGAGAAAAATTGAGATCATTCCTATTTATACTGGTTTAGCATATAAGAGCAAGAGATGAGACTGACATTGGAGAGCAGTCAATTTAAATCTGAAAAAAAATCTGGTTTTATTAGTTTTTGTTTGTTCTTAAATATAATGGGTTTTTATTTTGGAATTTTCCACCTCAAGAACTATTTAGATCACAAAACTTAGGATCAGTCTCTCATAGGGATGATGAGACACCAACAATGACATTAGACAAGACAAAAAAAAACAGGGCTGAAGCCGATGAAAAATCCAGAAGAAATTATTGCACCTTCCCCTGAAGCATCTGATACAGTCAGAGGTAGGACACTGGATTAAATAAAGCATGTAGTTTAACTATGTTACTGTTTCTCTGATATTAGGTTTAAAAATTTCAGCTGTACAGTCCAGTTACTCATGTAGATGTATAACAATCTTCCATACTGAACAATGAGTTACAGTAACATTAATGAATGGGAGGACAGAATAATTGTTATTATTGGTCTTAGACACCACTGTAGTGCATGTGAATGCATACACATACATAAAAATCCATGAGATATATATATGCATACTTAAATGCATACATACATATACAGATGCATACAGACACATGCCTTCTGGGAAGTGGGGCTACCAGAAGGTCTGAAGACTGCTCTTTACACCTTTCTCTGATACACATTACCAATTGTGGAAGAGTTTGTGTGTATATGTTTAACTGTGTGTTGAGGAAAACATAAAAAGGAAGGGAAGCATGAACGTGAATATGGCAGAAATCACAGTCATTTGAGATCTGTGCTTGAAAACACATTTCCAAATGTACAATGGCTAAGTTGACCAACAGCCAAACAAGAAGAAATACACAATATTAAAAGGAAATTGTGGGAATGAAAATATTTATGTATGTATTTTCTGTTCTTCCCTATGCTAGTATTAATATAGCACATACCTGACAACTGGCAGGATAAGAAATTAGAAGAACTAATTTGATTTTTGCCACTTAATCCTGTTTATCTGTTTCATGTTTCCACCCAAATTGAGAGAAAAATTGGATAGTCCATCTTCTTACAGGTTTTCATTTATCAGCTGTAATGGGTTAGCACATTGCAAACTTGCCTTTTCATCAGGCTTGATTAAATCGTTTTACTTTCAGAAATACCTAAACTTAATGCATACTTTAAGTTGATAGTATCTCTTTAAACATAATTAATAATTTCTCAGACCCATCTATATGAAAATTCTGCCAGCTTTTACACTTATTCACATGAATTCACACTATTTGTCCTTCCTGTATCTCTGGGAAGGCTTTTGAGAACATGAGTGAAACAGGCTCATCTAGTAGCAGAACTGCAGCCAATCAGTTCTAAAGCTGCAAACAACTGAACTTCCAAACAAACTAATTTAGCTATAAACTAGTTGCAGGTATCTAAGATAGCAAAAATCAGCGTGACTACAATTAACAGGGTAAAATACAGTATAGGTTTCCGTTTCAATGAGGTAAAGTTGTGTGTAAGTTCCCCCTTCCCTAAAATACATCTGTAAGGTCATTACCTCAAATAAAAATAAAAGAGAGAAATAAGTTATTTTTTAAAAAGCTAAAAATGAAATTACATTTAAGTCTATTGCTGGACAGGAGTTCGAGGTGGGTAAAGAAAGAAAGAGAACCAAAGAATATTAACAAACGTGTGTTGTCAGCTCTGAGAACTGAGGGTTGGTTGGCATCAGCTGAGCTTTGTCTCATGATGTATGATTAAGATGGTTCCCACTGTTTTGTAACAAATAGTCCAGGGTTTTTTGTTTTCAAATTGTAATGGGCTTGTTTGATGACCTTTGTCTTTTTGGTCCAACTCCATAGATTTTAACATCTTTCACAACAGGCACAGGCTTGTATACTGCGTACAAACATATAGATAGAATTACATAGTTAATATGATATGCAGATGCATCCAGAGAGAGTATAAATATCAGCATACAATGTTTCATCTTGATCTCAGCAGCCAGTCTGCCTGCAGGATGCACTGCATGGTAGTTCCTGTAGCCTCTGAACCATAAAATCTCTACCGAGAGAGGACAATTGCCACGCTCCACTGCATTTCTATGTAAAGTAATTTCAAGCCCCCTGGCTCCTCCCAGGTCACTTGCAGGAGGGTAAAGAAAAGTTTCTGATGAAATCCACAGCATTGTCTTTCCACGGATTGCCTTCCCAGAAGCAACAATTCTGGCTCACCCTAGAGCCGACGCTTCATAAGACAGGTTACTGCGAGACAGGTCTTATCTCACCACTCACCAGCAGCACCTTTTTGCAGAAGCCTCTTCACCTCCTCTATCCTGTAGCGAGCGCAGGAGTGGGATTTTTTTTTTCCATACAATGTTTCTGTGTAGTTAGGTTTTTGTTTTATTTTCTTTTCTGAGTTAACATTCATTTGACCTTTTTATCAAATGTGTTTTCCTGCAATCTTCTGAAAGGCCTTATTCAAACCAGCATATGTTTTCTTTTTTTCCCTTTTACATCACCTTAAAGGGACACATCTGCTGACACAGCTTCTGCAGAGAGTGGATTTCATCTTTTGCTGAAGTTTTGCTCCAGCCAAAGCCGAACCTCCTGCAGATTGTAGTAAAAGGGGCCTTTGCCTCCCAGGTAGGCAATTTTTTGTCTCTGCACAATGCATACTCTCTCGAATGAAACCCCATAGGCCACATTGGCATTATTGTCCATGCAGTCAGCCACCACCTGGCACTGAGGTGGCAAGGAAAAGTGTTCTAGTAGCTGATGAGCAGCTGCACATCGGTCTTCCTGGTTCCTGTGCTTCTTAACTTCAAATGAAGAGGAAGAGATGCCAGGAGCAGCCCAGCCATCTGATGGATGAGCCTCATCGATGTAGACCAACAGAAAGTCAGCCACACCAGAGAACTCCTCCACCAGCTTGCTGAAGGCCGACAGCTGGCTTGTGAATGGTGGTCAGGTAGCTGAACCAAAGTTGACCACAAGTGGCCGCTCAGAGTTGGCAAAGTCCAGAAGGTGGCATTTGGCTCCACACTTGCTACCAACACTCTTCCAGCTGCTACTGCTGCCATCACTGCCCTTGGCTATATGGATTACACTGGAGTTTGGAGCTTCTCCTCCCAACTTCACCTGATGGCAAAACAAATTAAAACATAGCGAATTAGTATAATTTCCTTGTCCAGTATCCTTATGACCACCCTCTTTAAATAAATAGAGTCATCTGCTCAGGGTACACCTAACTACAAGCATGGACACTAGCATTGAGATATTTCAAATCAGCAAAAGCAGAAGCTACAGAAAGCTCATTTACTCCACTCACAGTACAGAGAAATGTGGCATTCCTGACAGGTATACTACTTCATTATTGTTAAAAAATTTGATCTGAGATCTGTCTTTCCTGTCCACTACAGACATAGTAGTGTCCACCCTTATGCATATGCAGATTCTTGTTTGCTTTCAGATAGACTACCTCCAATTTATTCTAACTTTTCTCTGTGAGGCAATTTGTCTAGACATGAGTTTTTTTCACTGCCATCCTCTGAATTCTCTTCACTTGATTCATATCTTCCTTGAAGAACAGTGTTCAAAACTTCAAAAGTGTTTTTAGTAATTCTCAGAATAATCAAACAATTACTTCAGGTATCTCACAGGCTACACGTTTTATATGTTCCAGATGCTTGCTTTTTACAAAATATCATTACTGTTTTGGAAAAACTGTAGACTGATGACTAGGAGCTTGTTAGTGAGAATTGTTTATGGTGCCTAGATCCCTTTTTCCAGGTCCCTTTTCTGTCTTTCTATTTGATTCCCAGCATGGATTTGGGTACCTCATCAGTCCAGACTGAATTTGGTGGTTTGCACATGGCTCTGTTGAACGGCATTCTGCCTTTCAAGCTATTCTTCTGATTTGTTAAAGATCAGTCTGCATTGTATTCCTGATCTTCACAACACATGCAGTGCCTCTCAATTTTGAGAGGTTTACAGATTTCACATATATATATTCTCTTCCTTCCTGCAGCACAAGAATAGAAATACTCAAGATTACCAAACATAAGAGATCTCTGCAAATGCCCACTCACTATATTATCGTAGGGAGATTCCTGTTGGACACAGGGAAAACTTTTCACAATGAGAACTGTCAGCCATTGGAATAATCTCCCCATGGAAGTGGTAGACTCCCCAATGTTGGACACTTATAGATTCAGCTGGATAGGTTGCTATTGTTTTGCAAAGAAAGGTTGGAACAGATGATCGTTGAGGTCCCTTCCAACCCAGTATTCTGTGATTCTGTTTTTTCAGTGGACCATCCAGGGCTGTGATCTCCAAAGGGTTTTCTAACCACTCTGCAGTAATCTCATCAGGAGTTGAGTGACATGTTTCCTTCTACTGAAATATTCTCTACAAGATGACTGGAGAGAAAGCAGCAGAAAAAGGGGAAAGTTTATATGATGGTTGAAGTAAGATGAAGTGAAAATTAACTGTTCTCAGTTCTAGCCCCATATGTAACTCAGACCAAACAGGCAATTGCAGAAAAGTCATTTTGCCTGACCTATTTCCCTGCCTATAGAAAAAAACCAGAATATAATTAGCATCTCACAGAAGACACTGCCAGAATGAGGTGGAGCCTGCAGTGGGCTCCAAGATCCTTAGCTGATAACTGCTATAGAACCACAAAATATTATTACATAAGACAACTAGTTTTTAATGAGCTCTGCTACAGCAATTCCTATGTATCTGTCTTTATCATCATGCTCTAGTACAATGATGCAATTATCCTTTTGCATTTCCCTCACTCTTTCTATCTCTGTCTCTTGTATTTTATTATGCTTAGAAGTGTTGTTTTGAAGGAAACATATTAAGGCCAAATTTTTAAGTCTTTCATGTTTTATTTATTTATTTCTGAAGCTACACTCCAATTGAAGTCAATAGAACTCAACATTGAATGAGAACTGTGTGAAAATTGAATAAACAACTGATTTTTGGTATACTTCTATTCTGCATTACATTATAGCATATCCTGGTGAGTCAGATATAGTAAAAAGCTGAGTTAAAAACTGAATGCTTTAATGACGTGATTACTGCTGTGCACAGATCCAGAGGCAAATATATTGTAGACACTGGATCCTGGATCTTCTCCCTAAGAAGCCTGACTACCTGAACAAATCTACGGTTATTTATGCATTATTACTCAGCATTATTTCACCAGAACAGCAATAGAAGCAAGAGTCTTACCAAAGCAAAGTTTGTAAGACACTGCCCTTAAAGCTGCCAGACTTCATGGCCACATGAGATGGCCTCACAGCATGTTAGCACACAGTATAAACTTCATTTTCACTGTTCTCTATGGGGTAAATTGGGACACAACTGTGCCTCCATTCTCACTCAGAGATCAGAAAGGAAGACAGCCACAGAAAGAAACACTGCTCAAGACTTACAAACCTCTCTAGACCAAGCACATGGCGATTATGCAGGGCAAGTGCAGCTGTAGCTGCATCGCAGGCAAGAGAATTAAGTGATGTTCCAAGAAAGCACATCTGCTTGTGGTATCCCTCTCTGTAAAATCTACTAGAGTCCAAGTAACAGTTAAAAAACCCCTGAAGCTCATTCACTTTTCAAAGCAAGTGAGGTTTGAAATAGCTGAGTTTAGGACCTGCTGTGTGACTGTGTTGTCCATTGAATGCAAGGAAGGAAAAAAGCTGTATCCCAGTTTCTGAGAAGAAAGGATCTATGTGGAGAGATGCAAGCTCAGAGACCCAAGCTGTAGCATTTAAGAAGTGGCATTATGCATCTTGCAGTATTTAAGTGCTACTACAGGACACCTACACTTTAGCATGTAGGAGGTACTCTTCTGTGCAGCTGTTGAAAACCTCATTTCTCTCTGCCATTCTGTGCAATAAGATAGGCAAAGCAAGAGTGAGTAAGGTAAAGGGCCAAATTTGAGCAAAGAAATAACACAGGTCAAGATCATGTGTCGGCCATATAATCATCCTGATGGCTGCTCTCAATTCATAAGCCAGCTAGACAACTCATCATTTTGTGGTAAGTTGGTAACCACCAAAAAAGGCACATCTCAAGAAAGACATCTTCACATATGCAAAAATACCAGATTCCTCTTTACCTAAGGGGGTACCTACCTGCTCTTGCAGTACCAAGCAAATGCTTTTTTCAGAGCTAGCTTGCCCAAAATGTGCCTTTTGTGCAAAGCCTGACATGTAAATATCTGTATTGCACCTGCTCCCTGGATGAATAATGGACCTTAGTATTTAGGAGTGTACACTCATCCAGTCAAAGATAAGAAGTAATAACATGTAATTTATCTCATAAATCACAATTAAAGCAACATACTTTGAATTTCTGATATTTTCTGGCACTCTTCAGAGCAGAAGAAATATAAAGGTAAAAAGGATAGGAGCAACTAAAACTCAGCAGTGAACAGAGCTGCTCAGGGAACAAGAAATATCTGAGCAGCTGTTTTCCCTCACTCTCCTAGTTTTCTTTTAACGAAACTATTATGACTGAAAATACACTGACACTCTTGAGCTGAAAAAAACACAGTCTGCTTCTTGATCACATTAAGCAGAAAGAGAGGCTACAGACTGTAAGTTCCTCATTATCAGATCTTCACTTAGGTCTACCAAACGTTTCATTCCTAGGTGAGCTTGCAAACCCTGAAGGAAGAGATTAGTAAAACTCCCATCCAATGCCAGCATGGGAATGCCTGTCAAGCACTATTCAACAAAGAAATCAAGGATGGCAACATATTTCACTGTTCTCCAACAATACAAGTTTGCATTCTTTCTCTTATACTTCTTATTGACTAAAAAGATGGATTTAGGAAATAAAGTACAAATATACCCCATGTCACCCTATAGCAGTTCTCTT
Organism: Amazona ochrocephala; assembly: GCA_039720435.1. Taxonomy (NCBI): domain Eukaryota; kingdom Metazoa; phylum Chordata; class Aves; order Psittaciformes; family Psittacidae; genus Amazona; species Amazona ochrocephala. Next base: position 37,589,834 of record CM077882.1, read on the forward strand.
CATTTCCCAGAGCCGTGAAGCAAGTCTCATGGCCGCAGGTTACCTATCATTTTAATTTTTGTTCCTAGGAGTGTTCATGTTGGATTTTTTAGCCTTAATGAGACTTCCTTGCCAAGCAGGCATTCACAAGGCATTTTCTGCTCTTGCAGAAGAGTAATTAGGTCAGTGCCTTGTTCCACGCCAGTGTCAGGCACTCCAAAAAGCAGTCCTGCCCAGTCATTAATGCTTAGACATAAGCAGCAGCATCTCCACTAATTGGTCTTGATGAAGCACTGACGTTCCCAATGGGACCCTTTATTTCACCAGGCTCAGAACCTGATTGACACAGGATGACAATATCATCCTTGCTGATCATCTACATTGTAGGCCTTGGTTCTCTTCTTTGTTGCCATTTATTGAAAGAAAAATGGCTCTTGGAAAAGAAAATCAATGCAATGAGAAAACAAACAAAAATCTCCATGTATTCAGCCAAACCACTTCAGAAATCTTACACAAAGGCAGGCAAAATATAAAAATTCTGAGAAACAAACAAGCAGAATTCCCCTCACTTGCGAACCAGCATTTCTATAATCATGTACTTATGTGCGTGAATATTTAGGCATTCAGTGCCAGACTTCTGGAATAGGTGGAAACCAGGCAGAAAGCAGGCAGCCCCTCCCAGGCAGCCTGCATGGGACACACAAGATAGGCCAGCCAACTCTGAGAGCCAGCCTGGTTGACAAAAGGAGGCACCAGCCTGCCACCAAAGTAGTGATTTGCATCATGTGTGTGAATTTTGTGTTTGCTCAACAGCCTTGGTACTGCTTCTCCTTCTCCAAGCCTGCACACAGACTGAACAGGGAACAAGGTTGCTGATGCTTTGGCACACAGCCCTCAAAATGAAGGAGACTTAGGAGCAGGAAAGAAGGCCCTATTTATAAACTACAGGCTAGAAATAGCACATACTGCTAACTTTGTTGTACATTCTCCATGAGGAATGGAAAAGTCCCATGGACAAAACATCACCTTCTCATTCACCTTTTCTTTTTTCTCTCATTATGCTTTTATTAGCTTTAGCATAACCCTTCCAGGATCCTGTGCACAGGAATAAGGCTTTCATTCCCTGAATGAGGGACTTTCAAACAGCTTGGCAGATTCGCTAGGCTGTGTCAAATCCCTAAAGAAAATACGTGTTGCCAGACAATTAGCAGTCTGTGATATTAGCCATTTAAATATGGACATGCTGTGCTTGGGACTGAAGTCTAGAGATTGGTAATGAACTGAATTCCTGGAGCTTTTTGCTCCTTTCAGATTATCTGCTTTTGATATGATTTGATCCCGTCCAGCTAAACATAGCCTCTGAGCCTGATATTTCTCAGTGTTTTATCCAAATCATAATCAGTCTCTGGCTGGAGAATGATACAAATTATTATTTTTGTTTTCTTTATTTACATGACAGAGATTTGTAGATAATGAAAATTACAAGAAGCCCTTGTCTGGAGTAGCATATGGGAGAGGGAGCTCTTCATGGGGAGGTGGCAACTTGCTTTAAGAGATTTGATTGCTTGAATTGGAGAGCAGACTGGAATTGACTGGAGTTCTCTCAGAGTCCAGAGTCTTTTATTTAGGATCAGGTGTGTGAACCTGAAGGAAGGAAGTGGGACGCAAAATAAAAGGGCACAGTCCAGATAAAAATAGCTAGTCAAATGCTACTCTCTTTACTTAAAAACTGCCAGTCCCACAAATAAGCATGCATGGCAGAGGGAAAACATGAAAGAGCCTTTTGCCTTGCACTCTCTTTAAAGAAAACAGATAATTTTAGTTCATCTGATCAGGAAGCACACAGCAAGCTTCTTAAGGGCTTATGTTTCCCTTAGGACGGGAGCATAGCCTACAACATTGTGGCCACTGGGCCACTGGCTGGCCCTGTGAACTCCACCTACAGGTGACAGAGGTTTTCACCAGTCTCTGTTAGTCATCACCTAGAGGACATTTGAAGTTAATTTGAATTTTGTTTTTTTTAACTCAGCTTTAGCACTGTGCGAATACACATTGTGTATTCATAGTGAGCATTTTGTTGCAAAGGCAGAACTAGGCTAAGCACAAGGATCAGGTACAATCCTTTACATAGGTGGTACTTGTGAGCAAATTTTCTGTGTCTACCACAGCTGAATGAGGTTTTCAGGAGGGTTTGACAAAAAGGCAAGAAGTCCTTTCAGTCAGTTTTGCACACATAGGGGTGAAACTGGAAGACTGCAAAGAGTCAGTGTGGAAGAAGCGGAGTTAGATCCACAAAATGAAACCAGTAGGATGAGACCCTATTGGGGATAGGAGTCATCACATTCCTTTTCCAGCCCTTTGTCTTGAGTCTTTGAACTGTAAACTCCATGGAACAAACTGTCTGCTCCTCGTTTACGATACTGCCTAGTACAATGGATCCCTGGTCTAGGTTGTTCCTTAGACACTACTATAACAAACATGATTATATATTAATAATAAGGACAATATTTTAAAATAATGACAATGACAAGCTCAAATCCTGTTGAATTTATGTTCCAAACACAGCAGGAAAGGTTTTAATTGTGGTTTTGTTTTGTTTTTCTCACTTCTTTCAAGATTGTTTTCATTTGCAAATGTCAATGAAAACAATTCTGCTAAAGCTGAACTTCGTAAAACCAATAAAAGATTTTTAATAACACACAATATCTAGTTCTAAACCCTGAAACTATACCACGTGCTCTCTTTCACAAATTCTCTTTATCACTGTCAGATGCAGAGAGACACTTCCTTACCTCGACGGACATATTCAATACGAATAATTACAGATCTTATGTCTTTGTTTCAACTCTTTAAAGATTTTCCCAAAAAGCAAAAAGACAGCCAAAGAGCGGGTAAAGAATCTTGCCATTATATTGCTTTCATGCCTAGCTTTGTGATAATGCTGTGCAGCATGCTCTTATCATGACAGTTTTCAGACTGTCCTACTTCACATACTGATTTATTTTATGAGTAAATTTTGTCCATATCAGGCAGGCATAAGTAACCAAAGGTAAGTTAATTGTGCCTCCCTGAAATCTGAGGAAAATCTGTGTGTTTACTGAACCAGTTTACTTGCTGTTACATCCAGAGTTGGATATATGCTGAGAAGCTAGGATCCTGGGCCAACCATTCCCTCCATATTTGGTCTGCCATCCCAGAACTTCCTGCTGGCCTGTTCTAAAGACAGTAAAATGCTTTACAAGTACATACACACACCCATCACCATCCATCACTTGAGATACCAGCATCCTTCTGAGGGCTGTAACATACATTTACACACATATGTACACATGTATACATGCTTGTTACCCCAATAGGTGCACCGCAACATTCCTAAGCACTTGGCTGCTCCAAGGAGATGCCACTAAGTTCTTCCTCCTAAGGACCTTACACTGAAGTGGAGAAGATGGAGGATTTCCTCAAGAATAACCTTACAGATCTCCACTGGAGGCCAGGAGCAGTAGCTCCACATTATTGAAACACAAAGTTCTTGTCTGGCTGTGATAAAGCTCTGAGCATGAAGCCTCACCACTGGGCACTGCTAATGGGTGCAACCTTTTCTGTACCCATTTAAAAAGCATTTTAAGATGACAATTTCTCACCTTTGGAATCTTAGAAAGCAGATTAATTCCAGTACTAAATAAAGCATGGAACTTAACAGGTAAAAAAAAAATCTTTTAAAAGTAAATACAGTGGGTTTTTCAAGACTTCTCTTGCTTTTCCCCTGTATTTCTCTAAGCAATATCAAACACTGAGTACATATGCTCTGGGCTAAAACAAACACCTCACTGGCATTTGTACAGATGACCTATATAAATCATGTAGAAGGCACACTAACGCCCTCCCAAAAATCTCTGGTTTTTTTTTTTTTCTGTTATCAATAGGTATGGTTGAATTCATACCTATGTATATGTATACATATACATATATATGTGTATACATATACAGAGAAAAGAGAGGACTGACTCCTGAAAAGGCAGATTATGTATGCTTGTGTGCGTGTGTTTTTGCATTTACACACATATACATATATGGATGTACATATAGAGAGAGACAGATACACACGCATATATATATCTGTATACATACAAACACATATGAACGTGTAAATACCTACACACACATACATACATGACTTGCTCTTCAGGAAGCAATCCACTCACTTCTGTAGATAAACAGAACACAAATGTAAATTAGAAAAATAACATTAAAATAAAATAGTTGAACTCTTTCACTTATGTGAAGTTAATGAAACCTGGCTACTAGCTCTAATTATCACTATTAAGACAATTAATCTGGTCTTAAACACTCCCTTATTGTAATGTAAGACACACTTGCCTCTTGGAAAAGAATAGGAGGAGGATGTTCTATAAATCAGAAAGCTGGTACAGTGCAGACAATGTCAACACTGAGTGTGACAGATACTGAACTGAGAGCTAAGGAAGTAAAAAGCAATATATTAATCATTGATAAAATTTACATAAGAAAATAAAAATAAACAAAAGATAAATCATGTTGATTCTATTGGGACTGTAAAATGTGGAGAAAATAAATCATATAGAATGTTCCAATAAAAAAGAATACTGAATATATACAGTACAACAAACTCTGCATTTCTTCCCCACTGAGGTTTTTAAAATCTTCAGTTGTTGCTAGGTAATCTTGCCTATGCAAAATTTGCCAAAAAATGTCATGTGCAATAATATAATTAAAAAAAAGTCATATGAAGTAATTTGCTTGTTATTAAGATAACAACAAGAAGAACAAAAGTGAGTTGAAATTTGGGTAAGATATTCAAATGTTTTCTAGAAGAGAAAATGCATCAGAATAGCTATTTTCAAATACAGTCTATTCCAAGATCATCTCTTCTACATGCTAGTCTTGAAACAAAATAAATTCTAGGACAGGCTGTGTGCTTTCCAGGCAGAACTCCTTTCTGGTGATAAATTTACTTTATTCCATAATCTAGTATCTACCCACTGGGTTTTTCTGGATGGCTTCCAGTAATTTCTAACGTGAATGAAAATTTTACATCAAGTACTTTTGTGAAAGATGTTCTGAAATGTAGTGGGAAAGAGTTCTGTGTAAGTGACACAAAATATGGTAGAAGCAAGCATAATTACTGCTTTAATCTACTCCTCTATTAACTGGCAGTCTAGCTTTGGTTTATCTCAGACATCTGCAGTTCTGCTGTTCTAGCTGAAAAATGGTGATTACCTTACAAATACTCCTCAATGGAATGAGCTTAAGCACCTGCTTAAGTACTTTGCTAATACCTGGCTTCAGCTAGCAAATTGAAGCAATAAGCAATCACAGTTATGGCATAGACTGCATTTTGCCATGCTCATTATTACCCTGATTCCCTAATATTTTCATTTCCTACCCTCGTTAATTGCCTAAGATTAAGATATCACAACCAGGCAGTCCTATTCAGGATTTAGAAAAAGATGAGTTTAGGGAAATGATGCTTTGTGGGACAGTCTTTAACATATTGCACTATTTCTCATGCCTTTTAAACATCCCAAACCAAGGTATATTTCAATTTTTTTCAACTCTACCAGTATAGCTTTCCATCTGAAACTTTTCTTCCTTTCTCTTCCTTACAGAAGCAGCAGAAAATTCTTTTCTGTTGTGGAGGTGATGACTTTTCTTCTCCTAATATTGCTCCTCAGTTTATTGTGTCCCCTTTATAATTTGATTTTTGCATTTATCCACCTTTCTGTGACAATCAAAGGTTTCCAATGATACTCTGTCTCTACAGACCATAATTCTATTAAGAAAAATAGAGTCTTTCCGTGAAGTGTTGGTCAATTAGTTTCATCTTAAGGATAGCCAGAATGAATGGATTTTTTTCCCCTTTTTGGAACAAGGTGGTATGGTTATGTTGGTTATGTTTATATGCATTTTTCTGCTGCGTTCATTGAGACCCAGAACTCATTCTAGGGACCTTAAACCCTGATTGTCCTGAACAACCTAGGTGATTTAATGGTGATAAGGGACAGATTTTAACTACCAAAGTTCAAGGTATGAGTTTCAATGCCAAGACCAAAAATAGCATAGAGTCACCCTCCTGTAGCCTCCATGGCTGAAATCAAGAGCAATGAGGAAAAGGCAAAGTATGACTTTGGACAGTGTAGAAAGGCATGTGGCAGCTTTATTTTAAATCACTTTGCGTTATTTAAGCAAAATGAGATTGAAAATGTCTCATGGATATAAGGTTTCTTACAGCTCCACACCTTCTCCAGACCCTGGCCCACATACAGGTTGCAAATGTGGAAACTGGAAGCTTGGCTGTTTCAGAGCCATGCTACCAAATTCCACTAGAGCTTTGACAAAGTCATGTGTTAACTGTCCTACTATGTCTCATCTGTGAAAGTGGAACCACTGTGTTCACCATGCCATTTAACAAGGACACTGTAAAATTTACTTACTTAATGTCTGTGAAGAGACTGAAAAAAGAAACTGGAAGGGCCAGGAGAATAGTAAGCTTCATTCAGCATTACTTTATTTGGGTAGCCAGCTGGCTGATTCCTAGGATGGCAGCAAGAGATTGACCCATTTGGCAAAAGTATGTTACTTACATTTGTCTTACACTGAAAATTAATGTCCCCATGGGTTGGATTTCAGGCTAAGCAGCTTGAATTACCTATCACAAAGCCAGCTAACACCAACACTACCAGCTCTTAACATCTCTAGGTGAAGAGCAAATACAAAAGCCATTGAAGGGGAGTGAAAGGGGACTGAGGTAAGGTAATATAAAATGAAATATTTCAAGACACATAGCTATCATTTGGATAGATACCCTGCGACCTCATACATATAGCGGTATGTTAAATTAGATAGTCTAAATAAGACAACGCATTAACAGACTAAACACTGGTTTGGAAGCTGCAAAGCTCTGAAATTGATGCTTCTACTTATTAACTGAGTAGCCTGTGCAAGAAATTTCATCTTTTGGGTTCTACCTTTCAATCTATAAAGGGGAACTATGCCTACCTCATGAGACTGGGCAGTACCACGGGGTAATGTCTGTACAAAACTTAAAAGAAAAAAGAAGTACCTGTTGTATAACTGTTATTGGCTTTATTAGCTTAAATCACCAGGCAGCTGTCTCTCAGCTAGTGAAGTTCATTTTTAACCTCTGACATGCCCCTCTGTCACTGCTTCATGAAGAAAAAAGGCTATTTCTCTTCATGCCCAATTTTATTATTACTTGGCTGATTCCTCCAATACAAAAATTAACATATGAGCAACAGAAAATGCCAGTGTAATGACAAAGGTTCATTTCTATCTATTACTCTAATTGAAACAATTCTGCCTGTGTTACACAGATGACATCCACCTATATAGAGTTCTCACTGAAGATAGTCTTTCTGTAATCTCTGAGGATATCACATGGCAAACAATTTTAAACAACAAAACAGCTGTGAAAACATCATGAGTACTTTACAGTTGTTCTTATATGAAGAACCTGAAGTACTTTATGAACATGAAAATCATTATTCTTACTGGCGGGGAAACTGAGGCATGGCCAAAAGAAGTGTCATGGCTATGGCTGGACAGAGTTAGCGGCAGAACAGAGAGGCAGCAGCTCGTGGATCTGGTGAACCCTTAGTCCCTGACTTAAAAGTACTGCTCCTTTCAGCTTGTATGTCCCACATCAAATAGGAGGTAGCCTGCACTGCACAGGGACATTCCTTCCCTCCTCTGTTGACAACGGGGATGTTTATGGCAGCTCACCCACCCCAGCCTGCCAGTCCCCATCCCCATGTACCCACCTGCTTGTAGGCATCCAGGAGGAAACTGTTCCAGACGCAGCGCAGCCCCTCCGAGGTCAGCATCCTCCGCCACTCACCGCGCCCAGATTTGGACCGGCTCAGAAATAGCACCATGTGCTTCAGGAGAATCACAGAGTCATAGAGAGCAAGGAAGAGGCAATTGGAGAAAAAGACCGGCAAGATCTGAAGTGTGATCAACAAATCCACACTTAGCAGACCCATCTTCCTTGCTTCTGCTTTTCAGCTGGATACCTTCAGCTCCCTTTTTTGCTCTGTACTCTCATTTAAAAAAGTAAAGTAAAAACATTTCAAAAGCCTTATTACCCCTCTCTCAGCTTCTCTCTTTAAAATGAGCAGAGATAGTTAAATATGAGCAGGCTGGTTAAAACCATAACTGCATGATACTCATTCAACTCGGAGCTGCTTATTTTTCAGAAACTAAGATGTTAACAAAAATTCTTCCCTTAACCAGGAGACCTGATTTTGTTGAAGAGAGAGGCAGCTGTGTTTCCAGTTCCCTGCAGTCACAAAATTTAAGCTGAGACTGTTAATTGTTAACTTCCCTGCACTATCCCATTGTTTCTCAGCTATTTAAGCACTGAACAGAGCTCTCAGTTCTGTGTCAGTAAAGCCAGCTACCAGGTGCAACAATACATTTAAAAAAAAAAAAAAAAAGGTTTATGTACATAAACTTTCTGTTCCTCCCTCCCTTCCTCCCTCCTTCTCTCTCTCCCTCCCCCCCCCACCCCCCCTGCCTCTCTGTATTTCTGCCTTCCTCCTCTCGTCCTCTCTCTTGCTATCTGCCTATGGTGTAAAGTGCTTTCCCCTCTGGACTCCTAACTTGCTTCCCTGAAGCCTTTTATACATTCCCTAGCTAATTGCTGCAATAGAGAAATGAAACCCTAATCTTAGTAAAGATCTTGACGTCAATGTAAAAGAGGGCTTTACTTTGGCCAGGACTGCAGTGAATAGAAAAATGAAATTCTCAAAACTTTTTTTTTTTTTCCTTAAGACAGAAGAAAAAAAGAGAGACAGACAGCAAGGGTGGAACTTTGCTTTGCTTTGAAAAGGAAAAAGAAAAAATCCAATATGCTTCTGACTGCTCTTACGAAATGCTTTCAAATTTTGGAAAAAGTGTTTTCAGATTACATGGAAGGTGATACAGCAATGCAGATTTCTTCTGTTGATGGCTTTTTTTCTCATGGCTGTTTTTTTATCTTTGCCCTTTTGTCTTTTCCAGGAAGGTGTGTGAGCTGATGCATCCCAAGAAAGGGCACTTTTCTGTACATTTTCCTGCCATCTCTGTGTTGTACTCTGTGAAGTACAACATGCATAGTGTTTAAATACCTTTTGTTGTGTCCTTGGTATTTAAGGAAACATAATTAAACACTCAGAACTGACTTCATCTACTGATGTGTAAGAGAAGATAAAAAAGAGAGGGGAAAAAAAGGACTTGAAGGATTTAGGCTTTTAAGCTAAAGTTCCCTGCTTTAGAATAACACGCTACAGCCTTAAATGCTGTTAATCAACTGAGCTTCAAGGACTTTAATATTCCCCTATGATAACTATTTATATCCACCAGTCTAATAGGGATAACTAAAGTTTGGTTAAGAACTTATTAGGAAAAAAAAAAGTCAAACTCCCCCCCCCACACACACACACAAAAAAAATATATAAAAAAAAAAAATAAAACCCAAACCACCAAACACCCAAACAAACAAAACCCAGAAAACAACCAAACAACCAACCCCCCCAAAAAAAATACCAAAAACTGAAAGAAGTTTTTATTTCTGGCAGAGCCATGTCTGCTTTAACAACCACAAGCATTCCCTGCAGCCCCATGCTGAAGATTTGCTTTGTTCCTTTGTACTTCTCTTTGTTTCACCCTTTTAGACCAAAACTTAATCTTTCCACATGATTTTTTTTTAGTACAGTAGACAATTTTTTTAGCACGGTTCTAACTTCCTTAGATAAATATTTCATGCATTTCATGTTGCAGACATCCATAATTTTTTTTTTGAGTGGATGTCTTCCATATGTGTTCACGTAGGCTTTCCTCACCAGATACTTTTCATTCCCAGAGATGCCAGCATGATATCTAACCTCTGTCAACTCACATTCTTGATGAGCAGTACAGCATCCTTCATTAGTATATCTTAGTCTTCATCAGTCATCGCTATCTTTTCACTGCTAGCAACTGCAGAAGGTAAACACCATCAATCTTCCCTACTCTGGGGTCTTTCATTTTCAGATATTGTAATATCACTTGGGCTGTCATTATACTAGCATGCATACCTCTAGGTAGGCCACCCCATGTCTTGTCTTGGGCTCACTAAATAAAAGTTTCTTGAGGTAGCATTAAATCAGGCATTTGCAAAAGATATCACCCTGACAGGCTATCTTCCAGCAAATGTTTATTAAAAGAAATAACTTTAAAAGATTATGAATATTAAATCGGTGACCTTCTGTGTCACTAGGATGAATGAAAAAAGGTACTCAGTTGCATTTTCAAACTATAACAATTTTTAAGTTAAAATATTGGTGACGACAGTGTTTTGTTGTCATAGAAAGTATTGCAACCTCACAGATTTTACTTTATTATTAAAACTTGTAAAAACATGCTATAAGCGGGCATTTATATATTCCCACACATGGATGAATCAGCATGCTCACGTTATGTGAGCACAATACCGGAACAAGGGTCCCCCGAGCTGCTAAATTAGCTTACTATCTGATCTCAGGCAAGCATATGTAATCACTTGATTACAAGAGGTCTTAAAACTGGATTACTCTTCTGTAGATCCACCACTAAAACATACATGGTCCTGTCTAGGAAGGTCCCCTTTCTTTACTATGGGAAGGTTTGTTAAAAGGCAGGCCTGGAGATTGTTGATGACGATGCCAGATGAATCATCAGCCATTGTTTCTGAGAATAGTTTGCAAACAGCTCTGAGGACAGTCCAGCTCAAGCTCTTCCTGTTCCACCGGAGGTAAAGTCAGGCAAGAACCTACACCGGGAACACAATGTATTCTGGGTTCCTGTGAAACAACTGCCCCTACCCACGGCATGCTTCATGGGTGAAGAGGTTGTTTGTAGGACAGCTGGAGACCAGACAGCTACAAAGCTTTGAAGTGTGTTGGAAGCTGAACAGGAAGTACATGGAACACTAGTATGAGATGGTATTTCATATTTACTATGTCATCTTCCTTGCCTTATAAGGCAGACTGTGTGCATCGAGTTAAACAGAACTACCTCAGATTATGTGTTTGAGAGCTTCAGTTAAGAGATGCTGATAACTACCTAATACAACCATAAAGTCAAAAATCTTTCAACTAAATAAAAAAAGCTTTGCTGTTGCTGTCTTCAGAAGCAGTCTGTCCCTGCAGGACATGAGCACTGCTTCTCAGCTTGACATTTGAGAGTGCAGCAGTCCTCACACAGAAGGAAAGCGTAATCCCTGCTTCTTCTTGTTGACACCACTTCTCTTCTTCGTTGAAACAATTCATCCCTGTGTTTATTTCTCTCAGACATCAGAAGTACAAGGGAAACCACTATTTGCGTCTTTTGTGAAATGTATCAACAGCATAATCTCAGTGTTGAAGCCAACAGTCTCGTGCTATTTCCCTGCAAACCTTCATGAAGCAAGGAATAAAGAATAGATCTTTCAGACCTTGAGGCATTAAGAGAGTCTTTACTCTCGTGAAGGAAAACTGGATGAATTTGATATGTGAGGAAGAATTATGCAGGGTTGAAGATACGCATGAAAGAACTGAGATAGGGTTCAGCTAAAGCACATTCAGTTACCTGCTCTGCCGTACCTTCCTACGTAATTTGGGCACAGCCCTACAATGTACCTCAGTTCTCCATCAGCAAAAGAAAATAAAAGTCCTCCCATACTCTAAGGAGCAGTTAGGTTCGGTAATGGGAAATTAAACATATCATCCATAATTTGTCAAGGTGGAATGAGCAAAGCCAACAACGTTAAAGCATTCACTGTTCCTAGAACTTGTATGTGGCTAAAGTCAACATTATCAGTATAGATGTTCATATTCTGTAATGTTTATAGAAATCAGTGCCATCAAAACTGTATCCATGCATAGCTTCATGTTTCTTCTCAGTTTCAATCACAGTAGCATGAAGATTAGGACAGAGGCAGATAGTAAGTTTGTTTACTGCAACTTTCTTGATAACTGTGCCTAGACACGGGAAATTTGAGGTGACTTACCTTACTCAGGCCACTTTCTCTGATCTTATTATGCAGTAGATCCATACTAGCTCTTTGCATGTCAGATAGTGCATTTTACAGCCTTCACTTGGTTGTGCAAGTCTTTACTTGTTTGTGGCTGAACTGCCTGTGTAAGCTGCCATGGCATTCAATCACACTGTGTAGGTACCTAAATGCAAGACCCTAGAGCCCAAAACAAGCAGACTGCTTGATATTTCGGTTACTCAGCCTAATTTTCTCAGACTAAGCAAGACTATTTTAAATGCAGTTACTCTTTTCAACAGAGCTGAGAGAGAAAGGATACCTCACAGTGACAGGCAAGCAATGCGGCTGCCCTGGTCCTACCCCCAGGAGGTTCATGGGAGAGATCATCCCAAAAGATTCAGCACAACCTATGTGCCTGCCTTGCTGCTTCTCTCTGCTTTCACTGCCAAAAACAAAGACTGAAGCTTTTTGTCTGAGAGCTAGCTAGTATGTCCACAAGCTTACCCCTAGAGAACTGCACAGCTGCAGAGCGATATGGTAAGAGATGGAGAGGAGAAAGTTTAGCTTAGCTTTGCCTCCCTGGCCCTGGGCAAGATTTGTTTATTACAGCCAAAGAATTTGTACCTGTCATAAACCAGCATTTTTTCTATTTGCCAAAAGACAAAAATCACCCCTTATCTCAGCAACAATCCCCTCACTTAAAATACCACAGAGCATTGACTGACTATCTTCCTATTTTGATTAGGATCAGCAACATATTTTCTTGAAGAAATAATATCTTCAATGAAACTTTAATTTTTCAGGCAAGTTTTGATGATACCTGGATGGATTTTTTTGGTGATTCCTGGATGGAACCCACAGTGCGGATTCACCAGGCTGTGCCTTCCTCCGTCACTCCTGGCCACAGCACTATGCCTGAATGGAGTAATGTTCATCCTGCTGGCACCCAGCCGCATCCTGCATGCTTAAAGCAGCCTCTGTTCTCAACAGGAATCCACTTGCTAGCCTTTCAAATGTGAGCACACTAAATGTATTCTTGCTGTCTAATTTATGTACCTTTTGTATCAACCTTGGTTTTGTTTTATTTGTGTTATTCTACTACTGCCTTTGTGCTGCATAATTGAGAGTTGGATATTCTGTGAAAATAGCAGCTTAGAGAGATGCTGATTTAATAGCCTGGAAGACCTGATCCTTCAAGTTTATCTGCAGTGATAAGGTAGTGAGAATACAAACTGCCCACAGGAACAGTCCTCCATGGCAATTTTGAGGGGAGTCCCCAGAGCAGGAAAAGGAAGCCAGACTTACTGCCCACTCAGTCCACAAGGCAGCACTACAATTAGAGGTCTTTCAATCCAATAGATGTTTGAGAGTGTATTCAAATGAACTAAGGAAATAAAAAACCATATATTTGGGACACTTTTGGATAGGGAAAAACCAGAATATCCTAACAGATGACAAGTTTATACCTAGATTCTGGATATAATGGAGTCTGTTTTATAGTCAAGACATGGTGATTCAGAAAGATCGAAGTGCACAAGGAGAACTGGTACTCCTGATGTCTCTGCAAAACCCGTTCTGTAGACTTCAAAGCTGACAGTCTGGCACCTTCCAAGAGTCTGCATTCATTGTATGACAGCAAAATGAAATAATTGACTCATGGGTGTGGGTGTGTAATGGTGACAAATTTGAGTCTAGAAAAATTCCCCACATCACTTGGCTAATGAGCCACAAATTTCTATGCAAAACAAAAATAATCGCCTTGTTTCAATAAAGTACAGTGAACAAACCTGATGCTAAAACGCACCTGTCTGAGTCAGACTTAATTTTGGAACATAGCACCCTGTCCACCCTAAAAGGTAAGATAATTTCTCTTAAGAAAAACAGGAAAGGTGATGTATGAATAAAGACAATCGGAAAACTTCATCAGAAATAAAATGAGTCAGCGCAAATAATCTGAATGTTGTATTAGAACACGAAAAAGGATTTAAGTGCATTGAACATGAGAACAACCTCATCTGCTTGTAGATTTTGTAAATTCCCTCCCAAAATATTAACAGAAGCTGGGACTAGAACCTGAAGTCTTCCACTCATGACTATCCAGGTGAAGGGAGTCTTACATAACCATCAGTAAGTTACGAAGTTAATGCATTCCTACCCATGTAAAACACCAGAGATGTGAGCGTGTAAAATTTTAGTAAAATCTCTGTAGGGGTTTCTAAGTAAGTTGGCTGAAAGTTCTAGAAAAGCCTTCCAGCCCCAACTTTCCCAGCTGAGAAGGGGCCACTTCCTTTTTTCCTGGCAAAACACTAACCTTTTTCTTCATTGTATCCATCTGGAGAGCTCCTAGAGCTCCTAATCCAGTATGTCTCAGTGTAATTAAGTGAGGTTTGTGTCCTGGTCATTCTTGTCCCGTGTTTGTACATGAATTTCAGTTTCTGATGACAGCTATATACAACCCAAGCTTTCAATCTCCGTTCTTCACATCCTGACACATTTTAAAGTTCTACCCTCTGTGTATAATTTTCTGTGCAGGAGTGGAGGCAGAAATGCTGAAATACCATAAAAAAGGTTTTTATCATTATATTTCCAGTTAAATCAGAAATTGCCAAGAATCCTATTTCCTTGAACTTGAATCCTATTATCTGACCTTTTCTTCCCAAACCAAGACAATGAGATAATTCAGATCTTATGTGGATTGAGTACTGTTTACCAGTCTTTATAAAAAGATATTCAGCTAGAAGAAAAAAAGGCACTCATAATACTTCCTTATAGAAAATCTAACATAAAAATTAGTGCTATTTGTCCCAAGTATTCAATTCCCTTCCAATCTGAAGCACTGGAACACAAAAAGAAAAAAAAAAAGCATTGAATCTCTTACAGTGACAATAAGTTATGCAGCAGTTTACCTTTCTGAGTGGAGTGCTTCTTAAGAGGAGCCTTTTAGGTGCATGAGACTAGAAAATGTATGCGCTAAGTATTAATGAAGGTCTAGGAAGTGGTGGCTGTGGAAGCCATTAAAGATCTATTATTTTGTCATCATCCTGCTCACATTTGATACTAAAGTGGTACCGCAGTCCCCATCTTTTATTTTCAGAGTAATGTATCATAACGATTAATAAAAAATGCTATTTTAAAATCATATAAACAAACTGTCTTATTCTCAAATTTACCTGGTCTAAACTATAAGTGGAAGCAATAAATTTTCATATACTTCTTAATACCATTGCCAAACTAAAGTCAATAATAACAACCCATCTCCTAGGTTTCTCAAGATGTGAATCAGATTCTTAAATCCTTTTATACATGTAATATCTTACGAATTAACATCCTAGAGACCCTTATTCACATCCTCACCAACAGGGAAGGGCTGGTTGGGAATGTGACGCTCCAGGGCAGCCTTGATTGCAGCGATCATGAGATGGTCGAGTTTGAGATCCTCAGGACAGTGAGAAGAGCGTGCAGCAAGCTCACTGCCCTGGACTTCAAGAGAGCAGACTTTGGCCTCTTCAGGAACCTGCTCAGTAAGGTTCCATGGGATACAGCCCTAGAGGGCAGGGGGGCCCAAGACTGTTGGTTGATATTCAAGGATCACCTGCTGCAAGCTCAGGAGCGATGCATCCCAACTAGAAGGAAGTTCAGCAGGAGGGCCAGGAGACCTCCTTGGATGGATAAGGAGCTGCTGAGCAAAATTCGAAGGAAAAAAGAGGCTTATAAAAGGTGGAAGCAAGGTCAGGCGGCCTGGGAAGAATACAGGGATGTTGTCTGGGAAGCTAGGGACCAGGTTAGGAAAGCTAAGGCCCACTTTGAATTAAACTTGGCTGGGGATGTTAAGGATAATAGGAAGGGATTTTATAGGTACATTGCCAATAAAAGATAGGTTAGGGACACCGTGGGCCCTCTCCAGAAGCTATCGGGAGAACTGGCTACCCTGGATTTGGAGAAGGCTGAGGTTCTTAATGACTTCTTTGCCTCAGTCTTTACGGGCAAATGCTCTGACCACACCACCCAAGTCTTGGAAGGCAGACGCGGGGACGGTGAGGGTGGGGACCCTGGGCCCACTGTGGGGGAGGATCTTGTTCAGGACCATCTTAGGAACCTGAATGTATACAAGTGCATGGGACCTGATGAAATCCATCCGCGGGTCCTGAAGGAGCTGGCAAATGAAGTTGCTAAGCCACTGTCCATCATATTTGAAAAATCATGGCAGTCAGGTGAAGTTCCCGATGACTGGAAAAAGGGAAATATAACCCCCATTTTTAAGAAGGGGAAAATGGATGAGCCGGGGAATTACAGACCAGTCAGTCTCACCTCTGTGCCTGGCAAAATCTTGGAGCGGATTCTCCTGGAAGGCATGCTAAGGCACATGAAAACCAACAAGGTGCTTGGTGACAGCCAGCATGGCTTCACTAAGGGGAAATCCTGCCTGACCACTCTGGTGACCTTCTATGAAGGGGCTACGGAACTGATGGACAGGGGCAGAGCAGTTGATGTCATCTACCTGGACTTGTGTAAAGCCTTTGACACTGTCTCCCATGACATCCTTCTCTCTAAGTTGGAGAGACATCAATTTGGTAGGTGGACCACTAGGCGGATAAAGAACTGGCTGGATGGCTGCACGCAAAGAGTAGTGCTCAGTGGCTCAGTGTCCAGCAGGAGACCAGTAACAAGTGGTGTCCCCCAGGGATCGGTGTTGGGACCGGTCTTGTTCAACATCTTTGTGGGTGACATGGACAGTGGGATTGAGTGCGCCCTCAGCAAGTTTGCCGATGACACCCAGCTGTGTGGTTCGGTTGATAAGTTGGAGGGAAGGAATGCCATCCAGAGGGACCTTGACACGCTTGTGAGGTGGGCTGATGCCAACCTGATGAAGTTTAACCATGCTATGTGCAAAGTCCTCCACCTGGGTCGGAGCAATGCCAGGCACAGCTACAGGTTGGGCGGGGAGGAGATTCAGGGCAGCCCTGTGGAGAAGGACTTGGGGGTGTGGGTTGATGAAAAAATGAACATGAGCCAGCAGTGTGCGCTTGCAGCCCAGAAGGCCAACCATATCCTGGGCTGCATCAAAAGGAGTGTGACCAGCAGGTCAAAGGAGGTGCTCCTGCCCCTTTACTCTGCTCTTGTGAGACCTCACTTGGAGTATTGTGTGCAGTTCTGGTGTCCTCAACATAAAAAGGACATGGAATTGTTAGAACAAGTCCAAAAGAGGGCCACGAGGATGATCAGGGGACTGGAGCACCTCTCATATGAAGATAGGCTGAGAAGGTTGGGGCTGTTCAGCCTGGAGAAGAGAAGGCTGCGTGGAGACCTCATAGCAGCCTTCCAATACCTGAAGGGGGCCTATAGGGATGCTGGGGAGGGACTCTTCATTAGGGACCGTGGTGAGAGGACAAGGGGTAATGGGTTTAAACTTAAACAGGGGAACTTTAGACTGGATCTGAGGAAGAAATTCTTTACTGTGAGGGTGGTGGGGCCCTGGAATGGGTTGCCCAGGGAAGTTGTGGATGCTTCATCCCTGGTGGCGTTCAAGGTGGGGTTGGACATAGCCTTGGATGGCATGGTTTAGTGGGAGGTGTCCCTGCCCATAGCAGGGGGGTTGGAACTCGATGATCTTGAGGTCCTTTCCAACCCTTACTATTCTATGATTCTATGATTCTCTGTTCAGTTCAACCCTTGTCCACCTTTCCAGGCAAAAATGTGGAGGATTGACCACCCCAGCTGACAGCCATGAGCGGTTTCACCAGGTCTTTGTTCTTAGTGGTAGCTCATCTAAATACCAGTAACACTCAGTTTCAGATCAGATGATTCTGGTTTCTTTTCAAATTTCCAATCTAATCTTGCTCCTTATAGTTTTGTCAGATACTCTATAACCATTATTTTTATGTCATTTATAAATCATGAGCTTGCAGCCAAAATATTAATCTTTTCATCCTTGGAAAAGAGGTAAATACCTAGACTCTCTTGGCT
This sequence comes from Amazona ochrocephala, assembly GCA_039720435.1. Taxonomy (NCBI): domain Eukaryota; kingdom Metazoa; phylum Chordata; class Aves; order Psittaciformes; family Psittacidae; genus Amazona; species Amazona ochrocephala. The sequence goes on from CM077882.1 coordinate 37,607,805, forward strand.
GAGGTGGTATGGAGCTTGTGGTCAGTTTACTTTCCTAAATAAAGACAGAGAACGGAAGTCAAGGCTTTTTTTTTCGTTTCAATGTATTCAATATCTAGAACAGAAATAAAAGATCTTTGGATGAAACCATGTTGTAATGGTCCAAACCTCCTTGTAAACATCTTGGTTTTATACATTTGCTTTCAAGCCATTTAAAGACTGTCACTTCTTTAATTAACTCCTTCAGTTATCCAGATTTTTCATTAAAAACTGTTGAACATTTGTGCATGGGACATGTGTACAACATTGCTCAAAGTCTGCCCTAGCCCCAGGGATCTAGCTCTTCCCGAAACTGCTCAGAACATCTGCTCATGCTCTTTTTTTTTTTTTTTTTTTGTAATAAGGTTTCCTTCAGTTTGAAGAATTGTCCATATAGAACATTTTGTTTGCTTATAAAGTTAATTCTTCCATCCTAAAACAATCTAAATGAAAATGCAACTGTCCGCTGTGATTCCTATAGTGGGACGTTAAATATACATAGATTTATGTGCTTCTTTAACCCCATGAGGGTATTTGCCAGACCTCTGGTGACACACGAAGTGGAGTAAAATATTTGAAGGCAGTCACCTCTCCAAAAAAATATCACAGTCTTTTCAACAATGTTTCAGTTTTAAATAGAAAACAGCACTCCTTGCATTTCTTAGCTGCATTTTCACAGATGATAGGGATGTTAGACAGGATACTAATTCAGTAAGTGAACAGTAAAAAGTACTCAAAATTGTGCACTGTGAGAAATAAGAATACTTTGTCTTCGTGTCTGCTGGCATTGACTTCAGACCTACTCAGAGTGCAGCTTTGCTGAAACTTCTGTTTTGATTCTAGTGAAATTTAACGTCACCATTCCCACTCTGTGGTGGTTTTTTAACTTATTTTAACCCCATTACCATGTTTATAAATTGTTTAGGCCTAGGAAGCCTTATAAAAGCATGTTGTTTTAGTCTTCAGTTTCTAAGATTTCAGAATTGTGAGACACTTGTACAATCCCATGGCTTGCTCCATCTGTTCCCTACCACAGCTCCCCATACTAGGGTCATGATTCATGCTCATTTCTTCATGGTCTGTGCATTATAGTATGTAATATGATGTTTAAGTTAAATAAGCAACTATGCTAAGCCTTCTATTAGTATATATTATAGACAGTCCCTGCCTTGAAGGGCTTCGATTTAAATAGAAAAGATTGAAGGAGAAAAGGGGGGAAACAGGTAGACTCCCAAAGAAATTGAGCAATTTGCACAATCACAAGCCAGGACTTGAATTCCAGGGTCCTGTAATTCTATTTCAATAAATCTCTCTGCCTGTTTTATCAAGACAAAGAATCACTGCAGCCAGGAGAAAAAAAAAAAAAACAACAAAAAAACCAAGTTTAATTCTCAGGTTTTTATTCACATGAGGCTGCCGCAATGTTGGTCGACGACAGAGGGTCAAGTTAAGAAGATGTTGATGATTTAATGTTAGAGTATCACAGAAAAGTAAGTTTATAAAATGAGACAATTCAAGAAACATAACAAACATAATTAAAAAAAAAAAAAGAAAATATTTGTCTTAAATTTAGCACAGGTACAAGATTTATGGTTTTTTGCTTTTTATCCCCTCACAACATCCTTTGCTTAGTACATTTTGCTGTTTATAGTTGCCTAAATATCTGTTGTGGTGTCTGTTATGTCACCTTCCCAACCTAAAGAAGAAAAAATTTTCTAAGCAGCTAGCCTGCTCATGGGAAAGGTGATGTCATAATGAACAACGAAAGCTGCTTGTTCCAAGGTTCAGCATGAGAGACCATTTCAATAACTGCAGCAAGCATGTACCAAAGAATATTAATCTTCATTTTCTCCTATTAATATTTGAACAAGCATTTGAAAGGAAATGTAGTGATTCATAAAGATAAATATAATTCCTTTACATCAGAAGAATCCTGGTGGTGGAAGTAATTGGTTTAGGTGGAATGATAGATGATAGTCAAAAAACCATCCATCCCCTCTCCAGTCAGCAAGCAATTCACTGTGCACATTTAAATAAGTCACTGAAAAACTCTGCCATGGTTTCCCTATGTATCTCTTTTAATTTGAAGAGTTAAGTTCCATAAAAACCTCTGTGAAATGAAAGTGAGCTTTACACGGTCCTTTTTACATCTTCAGAAGAAAGATGTTCTCTAAGTGTCAGATATTGTTAACTGTAGAAAGAAGTCTAATTCAGCAGAGACTCAAATTAATGCCTTTCACCTGTAAGGTTTAACGCTATCTTGGGCTGTTTCCTGTGAGTTGTCTAGGCAGTAATCTATTATTCTCTTATACTCAAAACACCAAGAACCTTACCAAGATTTTATGTGATTTCCTCTATGAAGTTCCCTTGCAAATGAATAAAGGATCCTCATCTTCACTGTGTACAGGTAGGATTAATCCTATTACCTTAAGAAATACAACACATAGACTATACCCAACCTGTTGCCACTACTTTATTTTAAAAACTCCAACACCTAAACTATTCTTCTTGTTCTTCTCTTGCAACCAAACCAAAAGATAACTAGACAAGTATTTTTGTAGCCTACATAATGCTATGCAGCATTTATTTTACAGGTATCCACAATATCATCTGATCCTATTTCTGTTAATTCAAAATATTTGCTTATTAGTAAAATTTGGGGGTTTTGCATCAAAAAATTGAAATAGTATGTGGATAAGGTATATGCACATTCACAAAAAAAAAAAGCTCTATTGACATATTTCATAGTATACATTTATATTTATTTCTATACCTGTTCAAGGGGAAATGTGGCAGAGCATCTGTTTTAGAACCCTAGCAAGGTTCTAATTTCATAAAAAAGAAGTTAAGGTCATATCTTTTCCCACGAAAATCAGATCATTTTCCTAAAAACCCCTCCAAAATATTGAAGCATGCAACACCTGAATTTAAGCATTATTCAGCCCAGCTTAGAAACTTCAAAAGCATGAATTTTCAAACACAACTTGTATCTTGCCCTTGTTACAGAAACCGATTTCTTATGACAGCGTTAGATGAAGTGTCCCATCCTCAAAACACGGGCATAATGCAAGTGTCTTATAGGAAGGAACTTCCACTTCCACTGTTCACTGCCTTGTACCTCTTGCGATCACTGACACTAGTACAAATTAGATGTACAGTTATAATTTCCCACCTAGATAGCTTCCATGTATCTGTTTACCTGCATCTGAAGGGGGCCTATAGGGATGCTGGGGAGGGACTCTTCATGAGGGACTGTACTGAGAGGACAAAGGGTAACGGGTTCAAACTTAAACAGGGGAAGTTTAGATTGGATATGAGGAAGAAATTCTTTACTGTAAGGGTGGTGAGGCCCTGGAATGGGTTGCCCAGGGAAGCTGTTAATGCTCCATCTCTGGCAGCATTCAAGGCGGGGTTGGACATAGCCTTGGATGGCATGGTTTAGTGGGAGGTGTCCCTGTCCACGGCAGGGGGGTTGGAACTAGATGATCTTGAGGTCCTTTCCAACCCTAACTATTCTATGATTCTATGATGTGTATCAGTGTTGGTGACTAAAAAGAACAGAGCAATGACAAATAATTTTTGTTTATCCATGTGCATCCAAATAGGAGTATCATTATCAAGTTCAGCATGGCAACCTGTAAGTGTACAGTTTCTTGAAGAACTGTAGCTATCATTGGTTTCTTCATCAGTGCAGTTAGTGCTTATACAATATCATCACTGTTGTAATCACCAGCAGCAGTAATTTGCTATGGTTTAAAAAAAAAAAAAAAGTCAAAGCATTTTCTAATATTAATTTTCCTTGAAAACAAAGGAGCTTAACAGCAGCTAAGTCATGGCTAGTTTTATGGGAAACGTAAAAGATAATAATAATAATGAGTTGAATGATAATAATATTTAGCACTTACGTAGATGTGTGTACTTTCAAAGTGCTGTACAAATAGTAAATAATTAATTTTAATTAAAAGGGCCTTGGAAAGAATAAAGCACCTTTGAAATAAGTAAGAAGTGTTGCTCATTACCTCAGCGAGGGAAAGATTTGGCCCTGAATACCTTTATGTTTGAAAATTAGTAAGAAAATAACACTGCAAACTAAGCTTGGGGAAAAATGATTAAATAACCCTCTGGAAATCAGTGAAGCTATTTGCACAAAAGCTGTAAGACCAAACCCTAAACTACACATCACACTTTTCCCTCTTTTCCCCTTTCTCCTTATTCCAGAGATTTCAGCTTCTCAACAAGTGGGACTTTTTTCAAGGTAAGAAGTCCCACTGACTTTACCAGGAGCAGTCGCTTAGCAACTTTTACGTGCTTTCCAAGAAGGTGTTCGTGTTTCCTGAAAGGTTCTGTTTCACATCAGCTGTGGTGTTCATAGTTATAAAATGAAGAAGGTTTTGTTTGGGCTTTATTTTTTTTGTGTGTGTGTGCAAAACCACACCTTTCTATTCTAAGAAAAGAGCTTGCTCTCGATACCACCAGCCATCAAGAGAAATGCTGCGCTTCCTATTACAGACCTTCCTTTTGTTCCTTGTAAGAAGGAAGTTGCCAGTAAAAGGGCAGTACACTGCACCAACTGATTTTCATAGCCTCATTTTACTTGTGTTTTACACTTTTCTAGAAGCCACTCCTGCAGGGTGACAGTTGCATACCAGCTGCCATTCTCCCCATTATACAGGCCAAGATGTCAGGGCTGCATGAAGGAAGCAAGCAAGCAAGCGTACATTTCAGCTTCTTCTCACGACTGAAAGTTATACCACATGATGTATAAATTTTCAGTCTCTTTCCCCATGACTTTCTACCTTTCCCTCCTCTGACTCACTTTTCCTTTTCATAACAGATCTACATGGGTTTCAGATGCATCTCAATCTTGCTTTTCACTTTCCAAGCATACCGAACTGTAATCCATAAAGCATTAAATTCTCAATGGCAATTTTTCTAGTGCAAAAACAATTTTGTACTTAACTGATCCATGCAGTGCTACAACAAGCCCAGCCAGTTATTGCTATCTCTACTGAGAAGAAGGAAAAGATCCCTCTGAGTATTGGACTCCATAGTTCTTCATGACCATTTTCAGCAATCTGTTGAAAGATATTTTAACTAAATTTATATAAAATACCCTTTCTGTTTTTCAGAGGTATATTAATTTCTCATTATAGTGCTCTCAGAGGTCACTAGTGACACATGAATTTTTAGAAGCATACCATACCTACAGTAGTCATTCTGCAAATGTGCAAGAGCAGTGAAGTCATGTTTTCTGGCCATCAGTTTTTACAAGTACACAAAGAATTGCTACTTACATCTAAGACCTTATAAACTTGTTTGTGGAAAAGGCAGGGAAGTGTACCACATAAGGATATTATGTTCTCCTCGGTAAGAGGTGGTACAGGAGAAAAAGCAGAGTATAAATTAGAAGAGTCAGCACATGTAAAATTAGAGGAATAGTATACAAAAAATAATCAGCAATTCTGGATTACTTTTGTAGGGCAAGATATACTGTTTGTAAGGTTGGGCAAAATTGGGTGAAAATGTTCGGTGTAATAGCCTGTCTATATACTTTCAGAAGTAGTTTTCATGTGACCACAGCCTGAATAAGAAACTACTATTCAGTATTTCAAGTCTGCCTATTCCAGTGCTTGTGAAACGGCAGGGCTCTGGGCTTGAGCATTAACCCAGTATTTTTAGAGAACCAAAACTTAAGCTCTGGAATACAAATTTTAAACAAGCCAAAGATTTTTATGAGAGAAAGGGAGTGAGAAAGGGGAAAAATGGGTAATGTTCCTGTACTTTATGTTCCCAAATAAGAAACATGAATCCCTTTTTTTCCAGTCCATGATCTGCAGTGGACTCACTAACTTCTAAGAAGCCTAAATGCCTTACCACCCCCATCTGACACTATAGGCAATGACTAACTCGCATCAGAGCTAAATGAAAATACAGGTATTGCAATTAATATTTCTTACCATGAAGTGGAGAAAAAGAAACAAATCTGTTTAACAGTTTTGAGAAGATAGGACATATTAGGCAGCTGTGTTTAAAATTTGCCATTACATAAAGTTTACGTGATCTGCGTATTCTTCCTCTTTCACAGCCTCTGATAAAGGTCAGGTATGTCACAAGTTTAGCACTTCTCCTGTGGGCATCTTGTGGTTAAAAACAGGTGGCATCTGATTATGGACCCCCTCTGTCATGGATGGCCTGTAAGACCTTTAGTGAACCAGAGCAGACCTCAAGGGAATTATTCCTTGTACAGAGGACCAACCACAGCTGTCAGACTCAAGTTCACTTCTATTTTGTCTATTGTGATTTTGCCTTTTGGACCTTAGTGATATTTAATACATTGATATTTCTGAGACACTGTTGTATTACAGCATTTCAGGCCATAAATTCAGAAAGATCAGGTAGGGTCACAAGGAAATTAGAGCTGTCTCTTCAAGATGTATGAAGTTCAGCCATAGTTCACAGTCACAGAGACTGTATTTTCCAAAGCATCCTGTGCAATGTAATAACATGAGCTTCTATCAGCCAACAACAAGGAATAACAAGATGTCACTGTGGATGTTATTTCTGAGAGGCAATGATAATTCACTAGAATTTGCGCAGATTAATGAGAACAGGTGTGCAGCAAAGTTGATTCCACTCATTTGTATTAATAGGTATTGTATCTTATCATCTTAATTAGTTAGAGTGAATTGAGTTAAGGAGTTGACTTAGAAACTAATTAAAAATTAATGAGGGGCCATGCAGCAAAAAGTAATTCTTTATGCTGCAGCAAGCAGCAAAAATACTCCGTTGCTGATAAAATTGGAGGCCTTTTGCCTTTTCCCCTGCAGTAGCTGAGTGAACTTGCACAATATGCTGGCATGGCATTGGTACCCAGTTTTTTCTTAAAGTTTAAAGCATGTTTGAAGGTGTGAACAGCAACAAACAAACAAAACCTCTGATGTCATATCCTGCAGATAGGCAAAAGTAAAGAATGGATAAGCATTCCAAGCACTGGGAACAGCACAGTTAGATTAGCAAACCCAGCTTCACCCATTTTATTTTGTTATGGCCATTTGCATTACCCAAATAAATCTCTCAAACACCTGAAATATAAGAGGTAGCTCAGAATCTTCTGTGTAACAACAGTACAAAGGAGTCACCTTTCCTTGATGATGATTTTCTTTTTTCAATTACATGTCAATTGATGTTTTGAGTCACTATCATGTACAAGTACATCCACATAACACAAATAATATGCTGCTTTAGTAACATGTGTCCCTTTCTGTTGCAATATCTGAAACACAGAAATTCGCCTGCACAGGCAGAGACCTGTGCAGTCCACCTCTTTGCCAAAATTAGCTTGTTCTCTACAATTATTCTGAAAGAATTGTCTCAACTGGTAGAAGTTTCAAGGCGTGAGATTTCTGCCACAGCTCAGGCAGAGGATCATAGAATCATAGAATAATTAGGGCTGGAAAGGACCTTAAGATCATCGAGTTCCAACCCCCCTGCCATGGGCAGGGACACCTCCCACTAGACCATGCCATCCAAGGCTATGTCCAACCCGGCCCTGAACACCGCCAGGGATGAAGCATTCACAACTTCCCTGGGCAACCCATTCCAGGGCCTCACCACCCTCACAGTAAAGAATTTTTTTCTCATATCCAATCTAAACTTCCCCTGTTTAAGTTTGAACCCATTACCCCCTGTCCTCTCACTACAGTCCCTCATGAAGAGTCCCTCCCCAGCATCCCTATAGGCCCCCTTCAGGTATTGGAAGGCTACTATGAGGTCTCCACACAGCCTTCTCTTCTCCAGGCTGAACAGACCCAACTTTCTCAGCCTATCTTCATGTGGGAGGTGCTCCAGTCCCCTGATCATCCTTGTGGCCCTCCTCTGCAGTTGTTCTAACAGTTCCATGTCCTTTTTATGTTGAGGACACCAGAACTGCACACAATACTCCAAGTGAGGTCTCACGAGAGCAGAGTAGAGGGGCAGGATCACCTCCCTCGACCTGCTGGTCACGCTCCTTTTGATGCAGCCCAGGATATGGTTGGCTTTCTGGGCTGCAAGCGCACACTGCCGGCTCATGTTCAGTTTCTCATCGACCAACACCCCCAAGTCCTTCTGCACAGGGCTGCTCTGAATCTCTTCTCTGCCCAGCCTGTAGCTGTGCCTGGCATTGCTCCGACCCAGGTGTAGGACCTTGCACTTGGCATGGTTAAACTTCATCAGGTTGGCATCAGCCCACCTCACAAACATATCAAGGTCCCTCTGGATGGCATTCCTTCCCTCCAACTTATCAACCGAACCACACAGCTTGGTGTCATCGGCAAACTTGCTGAGGGTGCAACTCAATCCCACTGTCCATGTCACCAACAAAGATGTTGAACAAGACCGGTCTCAACACTGATCCCTGAGGGACAGCACTCGTTACTCATCTCCAGCTGGACAGTGAGCCCTTGAGCACAGCTCTTTGCGTGCAGCCATCCAGCCAGTTCTTTATCCACCGAGTGGTCCACCTATCAAATTGATGTCTCTCCAACTTAGAGAGAAGGATGTCGTGTGGGACAGTGTTGAACGCTTTGCACAAGTCCAGCTAGATGACATCAACTGCTCTACCCCTATCCATCAGTTCCATAGCTCCATCACAGAAGGCCACCAGATTGGTCTGGCAGGATTTCTCCTTAGTGAAGCCATGCTGGCTGTCACCAAGCACCTTGTTGGTTTTCATGTGCCTCAGCATGACAAACCAATGATTTCTAGAGCTCAAAAGGCTTTCAACCTCTATATTTTCTTCTCAAAAAGTTACTCCACTTACCTTAATTTTTCTGAGGAATGTAAAATATGGCAGCTAATTTTCCCCACTGTTTGTACAGTTCAGTTACCTGTAGAGAGCTACACAAGAATCAAGGAAAGGTAGAGATTAAAAGAGACCTTCAGAGATCATTTAGTCCAACCCTCTTGCTCTAAGCAGGGTCAGCTAGAGCAGTTTGATCAGGGCCTTATGCAGTCAGGTTTCAAACATCTCCATGACAGAGGCTTTACAACCTCTTCTGGCAACCTGTTTCAGTATTTGACCACCTTCACAATAAAAGGGTTTTTTTCATCTGCTAAAGTGGACTTTCCTCTCTGTCCATTGCCTCTTCTCTTGTAACTGGGCAACACTGAAAGAGTCTGACTTTATTTTCATGGTTATGGGTGACAGTATGACACAGCCTCCCCAAAAAGCCTTCTGTTCTCCAGCCTAGCTCTTTCAGTTCCAGCTCTTTCAGGCTCTCTTTGGATGAGAGATGCTGGAATCTACTAATGAGCTTCACGGTGGTTTGCTGGACTTGCTCCAGCATGTCCATGCCCCTCTTGTACTGGGAAGCCCAGTGCTGGACACAGCACTCCAGGTAGGGCCTCACCATTGCTAAGCAGAGGGCAAGACCCTTTCCCTTAGCCTGCTGGCAATGCTCTCCTTCATGCAGACCAGGAGGCTGCTAGCCTTCCGTGCTGCAGGAGTAGATTATTGACTCATGTTCAACTTGGACTCCACAGAAGTCCCAGGTTCCTTTCTGTCAAGCTGCTTTGCAGACACACAGCCCCAGGACATACTGGTGCATGTTACTGTTCTTCTCCAGGTGTGGGACTTGGCACTTCACATTATCAAACTTCATAAGATTCCTGAAGGCCCATGTCTCTTGTTGATGTCCCTCTGAATGCTAGCCCAACTATCTGGTGTATCAGTCCTTCTGAACCTTCCTTTGGGCAGCAAAGAGTATGCATTGGGTCATGCAAGTCCAAACTTGAGTTGAATTACACTGGGGTCAGTCTTGGCTTGGTCCAATTTGCGTTGCTCCGCTGGCACAAAAAGATCATAATAACATTTTTGACAACTGTGCTAGGCCTTGCAAAGCCTGTGATGAGGAGAGGAGCCCTGTTGGTGTAGGTGCACTTTGCACTTATAATGGGATAAGTGCACTTCTACTTATTTTAAAATTCAGAATTATAAACCTCTCCTAAAATTACACAGAAAGGAGAAAAAAATCCTGTCCTGGGTTCAGCAGTAGCAGTCATTTTTCTCCTTCTTAGTAGCTGGTGCAGTGCTGTGTTTTTGACTTTCAGCCTAGGAACAACGCTGATAACACCAATGTTTTTAGTTGCTGCTCAGTAATGTTTACTCTGAGCAAGGATTTTCTGAGTCTCACACTCTGCCAGGGAGGAGGGGAAGCCGGGAGGAAGCAGAGACAGGACACCTGACCCAAACTATCCAATGAGGTATTCAGCAGGTAGTGAGCGGTTGTATTCTCTTCCCTTGTTATTTCCCTTATCATTATTATTATTGGTGGTAGCAGTAATGGTTTGTGTTATACCTTAGTTACAAAACTGCTCTTATCTCAACCCATGTGAGTTACATTCTTTAGATTCTCCTCCCCATCCCTCTGTGAGGGGGAAAGGAAGGGTGTAGGGAGTGAGCAAACGGCTGCATGGTTTCCGAGTTGCCGACTGGGCTTAAACCACAACAACTCCAAACTATTTTTCAAAAGTAGGGCAAAATCAGGAAACTAGGAAAATAATGTGCACTGATCATTGGCTCCCTTTGTGATTATGGGTAAGCCTTTCATCTTCATATCTTCCATTTGATGCAAATGTGAAAGCTGATGAGAAACACTAATCTTAATGGAAAACTGTGCAGTGTTGATTATAATTTAGATTTAAAATGTCATTCCATTAACATCCCATCCCTCCTGTCCATCCTCCTCTACTTCTCCTGTGAGGGGTCAAGTAGTTTTCGTAGTAGTGAATGGCTTTTTCTTTTCTTTCTGGCAGCAAAATTTTCTTCAACACAAGTGATTCACACTAAAGAAGTCCTCTGCCTTTACTACTCATCTCCCTTAAGCATAACATAGAATAACTAGTGCAGCCGCTGTGCCTTGGCCAAAGCGTAATATATTGGCACATTGGCAACAAGGGTAGTAGTGGCAGACCAAGGGATTTATGACCAAATACATCCTGACTAATAAACTAGAGAGGCTCAAGGGGAGCCACTGCATACTAGTCTTGGTGCTACTAAGGGTCACAGTGCAATTCATATAACACAGAGAGACTTCACACGCACACACACAAAAAAAAAAAAAAGCCCAAAACCTGCCATAAAACTGAAACCCTCAGGGTTTATTCTGAAGAGAATGACTCAGCTTTTTCACCTTTTCAAAACACAAAAGATTAATTATTTCTGAAGTACTCAAAATCAGAGTCTTAATTTTCTTGTGAATCACTAGTGCTGTTTCCTGTGCGTTTCTTGGAAGGCATTTATTCAGATACCACCCAGATTCAATTTTGCTTAGTTTTTGAAACCAAAAAACATAGTATCTAAGATGTCATAATGAAAAAATACATTGTAATGATAGGATAAAATGATGCTGAGCTAATATATACCGGATTCTTGTCAGGAAGTATTTAATAGAAAACTAAAAAAAAAAAAAAAAAAAAAAAAAAAATCAAATCATTTCCATAGTATGGAAAGAACAAGTAATAAAAAGCTGCAAAGAACCATACACTCTGAGGTCCTTGTTTACAATGTATATTATACAGGCATACCCCTTGTTTACAGAGACTACAACCACAGTATGTGACAGAGCACTTGAGGAGCTTTCTGTATTCCAGGATAATCCCATAACCCAGACAGATATTCAAAAACATGCTCTCAATCTGTTCAAAAACAGTCTACAAACCCCAAATGCATCTGCAATAGTCAACATTAGATTCATGGTAGGAGAGACTCTCAGGCTTTCCTTTTCAACCAAAGCTATCAAAATAGATGAGGGGAAAGCTAGAGACTGCCTGGGCAAGCAGATATGCCACTAGAGCTGCTCTAAATACAGTATATCTACATAGTTCACTAGGAATACCAAGTAAGGAGCCTACAGCCAGCCTCAGTGGTATTCTTGCAGGAACCTGAAGGGCACTGCCACTGAAGGGCAGTTATTTCAGTCTCATTTTGCCATAGAGATCTCTCAGCACAATTTTTGAATCCCTTTTACTTCAGAGGGTTGCAGCTAAAACATGCTATTGCAAGATCACACAAGGACCTCATGTGTGCCACATACACTCCAGAATTCAGCCTGTTATCATTATTTAGCCAATTACAACAGCAACCAACAGCCACAGCTTCATTTCTTAACAGACTAGGATAGCAGCTTCCAAGCATTTTTGCCAGAAACACCTCTTTTGGCTCATGATATGCTTGTAGTTCAGAATTTCACTTTTGCAACTGCATCTCCAGTTGGCTCCTGACTTCTTGCATTGTTGCCATAATCGTAGGGTTTGGAACTGGCAAATTCAGGAGTTAATCTCCAAATGCTCAAGGTCATAAACTAACAGAGATCTGATAAACATTAAGCAGAAGTCCGAAACCACATTGGGAATATGAAGAAAGTAAAGATCCTGGAGAGTATTGATGAAAAGGTAGTCATAACAACTCAGGAAGATTCCAAATCTTCAGCTACCTAGTACAACTCTGTCCTCTTGTCAGCACCTTGCAATCTTGGGATGGAACAATTAGTAAAAGGTTTTCTATGTATCTGCTTTGTTTGTGGGGATGTATATGATGTATATGATGTTTAGAGCTCAAAATTCTACCATGGCCCTTGAAAAGAAAGACAAATAAATCTGGATATGTTGGAAAACAGTCCTTTGAAACCGGCCAGGTGTCTTCCTGGCACAGATGCCCTTTCACGATAAAAATCAAGCTGGAATATTTGGGTGGGTTGGGATTTTTCCATCTTGTTTTGTTTTTAATAAGTCAGTATGACAGCAAGCCAAGATTAAGCAGTGAGAAAGAGGGGAAGTATTCTACCCAACACCACAGTGCCTGCAGGCTATGCCAGCTACAGTACCTTTCAACAACATTCTATCCCATTGTGAGGAACAAAAAAACTAAAAAGCCTTTTTTGGCAAAATTGGCTGAGACATTAAGGATAAACCAAATGTTTTTTAGAGGAAAAAAAGGAAAAAAGAGAAAAGAAAAGCCCTGGTGGAGCAACTTGCAGTTGACACTGTTCTGAAAGACCAGGGCCATTGAACTCCATAAAGAGTACTTGGGGTAATTGCCATCCATAGGCAGTGCCTGTTTTCTTGTATTGTGCAGAAGCACTGGCTTTTCTTTTTTTTTAATACTCAGGCTTGTACAAAGGGCAAGCAAGGCAAACTTGATCATACAGCCCGAGGAATTTCTTTCTACCTCTTAAATATGGAAAAGAATACAATGATCATGTTTACAGGAGGTCTTTCAGTTTCTCAGGGATTTAGGAACAGCAGACTGTTAGGGGGGAATGAACCCTGTAGGCTAAGTGTATTGTTTCTACTGACCTAAGATAATCTATGTAAGATAATCTATGTTGATTTCCCCAGTATTTATCAGTCAGAGAATGGACAACTAAAGCACACAGTGGCTGGTGTCATGCAGAGCGTGTAAAAGTGGAACACGAGTTTTCATTAAAACTGTTGGATTTCTTTTAAATCACTACTAAGACTTTTTCCATAACCCTGTCCACTATTCTTCCCCCACCTCAAAAGCAAAGGAATTGCCATTGCTTTCCATCACTCACACATAGATTCCTCTGTCTTTATTTCACAGTGGAGATCTTAAAACCTATGTATTCACTACCAACTCTGGTGTTTGTGCAACACCTAACAAAAAAGGAGCCCTCATCTAGTACAACAGTCACCACCACAACAGCAACAACAGTCTATCCCCATGTGATTTAGCAATCACTCATATAACTTCAATTTTTGTAATTTTCACTGAATTTGTTTCTTCAGATTCAATAGAAAAAGTGTTTAAGCAATTATTTGGCTGACAGAATAATGACATTGTGAGAATAAAAGCATTTTGACTTTTTTCAAGTATCAGCATATATACACTAGGTTTTGTTGCCTATGTGGATCTCATCCATGTATCCTGAGTACTGCTAAAAACTTTGTGAAAAAAAATATCATTTCAATAGACACAATTAATTTCTTGTTTTCAGTCAAATTGAAGTTATTTTGATAAATTATTTGCATGCGCATTGATTAATGGCAGGAAAATTAGGAGAATTTTTTCAGAGGTAGAAAGAAGAACAGAAAAACATCGGGGGAAGAAGGGAAGGAGGAAAACAAAACACCCCAACACATGTGAGAAACAAGCTCCAGGGCATTGTCCCTTCCTTGCCTAGGCACTTCATCATGATTTCATGAGATTGTGCAAAGAGATAACACCTCTCAGCCTGCCAAGTCTGAAATTATTACACTTTATTATTATTTATTATTACTTATTTTTCTTTTAATGTGCCCTAATCATGACACAGGCCTGAGTGAGAAAGACTCAGCATGTGCATATGTGTACACATACTCATTATTAATAGGATTATTCATAGTTGCATCATAGTAGCACTGGAGCTATGGATAAATTAAAGTCTCTTCACCCACATTCACTAGGCCAAGAGTCTTAAATCCATAACCCACTGAAACCAGAAAATCTGAAGTACTAGCTGAAGGAGGCCTGTGGCAAGACCAGAAACAGTCCAGATTTCTGGAGACCCACTCAAGTGCTTTGAAGGTGCCACTTTTCAAGAGAAAGAAGAAAATTAAAGAGGAGAACGATTAAGGTATGATGGTTGTTGTGTGAACTCAAAGAGCCAAAGTGAAAGCCACAGGGTTCAATGCTAGAAAAAATTTAAGAGACCAAGGATTCAGTCTTTAGAATTAGTATTTTTTTCTCAGAGCTGGTTCATTATTCATCATGATAAGGAGAATGATTTCTTGCAATGAATATGAGCAGATGCAGTGTAGCAGATCCACAGCTGCTGTTAATTGTCATTGTTTCATATGATTTTGATGGAGCCAGGTCAACATATATTAGCTGAGTATCTATCCTGCACTGCGCTCATGCACTTATTGCCCATATGTCAAAAGTTAACCAGGACTTCCAGGCTAGAATATAAATTTAATTCTGGATTAGGAAGAGCACAATTTCTCCCTTTCCAATGCAGTGGAAAATCATGCCAAAGCTGAATTTGAATCCAGCACCTGTGGACTTAATTTTGATCCTGACACAGACAGACTACATCATGTTGGAAAGTAGTTGCACAAGTTCAGTCCTTAGAATGGGAACGAAAATACTTCTCTGTGTACTGGAGATCTATGCATTTTTGAGGCACACAGCTGCTAAGAAAATAGGGACAATATTGGCACCTGAAAAAGCTCTCTAGTGGCAGTATTTTAACAAATTTCAAATTCTACACAGAGAAAATAAAAAAGTAATTCAGACACCAGGGCACAAAACCCAAATGAACTTGGGAACA
This sequence comes from Amazona ochrocephala, assembly GCA_039720435.1. Taxonomy (NCBI): domain Eukaryota; kingdom Metazoa; phylum Chordata; class Aves; order Psittaciformes; family Psittacidae; genus Amazona; species Amazona ochrocephala. The sequence continues at coordinate 37,623,134 of CM077882.1, forward strand.
TAATGAAAAACAGCCAGCCACACATGCACCTTCCTTGTCCTCCTCACACTCCCCAAGATCTTTGTTACACACAAACACACTCTTCAGTTGTCAGCGCTTCATACATTGGAAGCCTCTTGTGGCATTTAAAGTTTGAACAATACTGTGTGGTTGAGTAAAATTTCAAGGCTCAAGGAAATCATCCAAAACTCATTTCTGTACCACTATGTGAAAGAATGGATCTCTGAGAAAAATAGTAAGATCTGATCCCCTATTTCATGATCCCCTATTTAAGAAAACCATTACACATACCTTAATACTTCAGGGTATTACGCATATCTGGTATTGCAGATTACTGCCCATTAAGGAAGATCACTGCTGAAGTTTCTGAACTAAAGATGAGATACATACCGCTGATTGCTGAATAGACATGCTTTTCTGTATATACAACTTTACCCTGTTATTTTATCTCATGGGAAGGAAAACAAAACAAAACAAAAAGTTTGCAAGTCAGTTCTGGTTTTCATTTAATTAAGATATTAATTTAAATAAAATAAAACTCTTTTTGAGAAAAGGCTTAAATAGCAAACATGATAGAAAAAAGAAAAAAAACATGTCTCTGTCTTTACTTCCTTTCTTCCTTCCTTCCTTCTTTTCTTCTTTGCTCCCACCCTCCCTCCCTTCTTTCCTCCTTCCTTCCTTCTAAACAGCACAGGCCAAATAGCATTTACCTGCAGCCTAAGGGTAGGTCACCTGTATTAAAAGTGATTGTAGTTTCTACTTTCACTGACCAGATCACCTGGCTAGTTCCCATACTCATCTCTTCCATGAATTTGTCTTACCAAGCATTTTCCATAAATTCCTTTTCACACCTACTTCCCTTTCACCAAGCAGTCAGACTGAAATAGAAATTTACTACATTTACTGTCATGGAATCAGAACATGGTGTAAAACTCATCTCAGTCAAATCTGAGAAAATTGTATTGTTCTTCATTAGAAGTTAGAAACCAATCCTGCAAACAATAGCCAATTAGTTTCTATAATATTCTGTGCAGCTGTACTGTCTTGCTGCAGTAGGTGAAGATTGGCAAAGAGGAACTGAAGCTCAAAGCCTTGACAGCGTGTCATCAATCTATTAAGGCACTCGTTGTTTCCCCTCACTTCCAGCTCCTGTCCTTAAATTAGTGACCAAAACAGGAGTTGTTCTGTTTTCCTCACCCACACATTCATTTTTATTTATGCTGTTAAGAAGACTGTACCTATAATTCTCAAAACCAAAAGACCAAATCTGTGTGAATTCATGCTTCTGCCTTTTTTTTTTTTAATTTGCATTGTATTATCTAAAATATCAGCATGCAAAGGAAGCACAAGTCTGCCCAGAGAGCTAACTACACAACAGTCAGAAGTTAATCCAGTTGCCACAGTACACTTACAATGAGTTCACAAATCCTTATGTATACAGTCAAGTTTTACTGCATCCACTGACCAAAGCCTTGTACACAGCAAAGCAAAATACAGAAGAGTTAGTATTATGGCCTTTTGGTTCATTCAGAAGGTACATCCCACATTTTATGTTAGAAAAAAGTGAATAACCAGTGAGAGAAATGCACAGGCAGGTCAGGAAGAGGTGACCCCATGGCAGTGAGGTTAAGTGCAAAGAGTAGATGGTTTGTAGTGCTAGTCTTCAAGCTCTGTGGCCACCAATCTAAATAGCAGCTACAGCTGTCCTTGCTTGTAGATTTAAATTGAGAAATGCCCCGAGGGTGAAGGCAAGAATCCTGATTTTTAAGAAGCTGTGATAAAACAAAAAAACAAGTGATGACATGGTCTAAAAGCAATAGGAGAAGAAGACATAAATAACAATATTCTGATTCTTATGCAAGCATGGTTTTCTGAGCACAGTAGCAGAGAAAAGGAAGATAGATGGTTAACATGATCAACCTGATTGACAGGTTTTGATGGTGTAGCCAAATCTTTAAAAACAGCTGAGACTAAGTAAGGACATGCTGGACTCCAGGTGCTCAGAAATTACTTTTGCCATAAAGCCATCAATATTTTTCCAAAGAAGTAGTAAGTCGTAATGATTGTCATCTTTGGTCAGGTAAAATGACCTCAGTTGTGTCATAGCAGCTATACACCCATCAGGGAAGAATGATTTGCAGCAAGATGCAGACGGGATAAACTGGTAGCCCTCAAGGGACTGATTATAATCCACAGCATGTAGTTTTGCAGTGTAAGCTGTAAAGGACAGACCCTTTCAGTCTTTTTTTGCACTCCTGTGCTCTCAAAACTCCTGGGGTGCCCCAGCAACACTGTCTACATTTGTTCTCAATATAGGTAGCTCTTATACACATAGTTCCATGGAATATTCCCAGCAGTAATGACTACTTCCCCAAGAAGGATTTGTGGAATCACATGTGAGTTTGACTCCAGCTGAATTACTCATGCATCAGAAGTTAAACACGTGCAGAATCGTGTCTGCAAGAATTGAGCCCAAGTGAATATCTCTGTGTAGGGGAAAAAGGACCTGTTTGCAGCTCTCCTATTTCTGTATTATGGGATACACACTTCATGGCAAGTTTATTCAGCCAAAATCAAAGCTCTTTCATACACTTTATTATGAAAGGAAGCATAGAAGCATAGCTATTTTTCAGAAGTAAGCTATTATTTCACATTATACCTTTAGGAAACTGGAAAACATTTGTCTTTTTTTTTTTTTTTTTTTTTCCCCTCAAAGATGTGATTTTCACAGAAGGTACAAGTGTCCTTTTTTATCTCAAAAAAATTCTAGATTTTCTTGTCGCCACAACTCTCCACCCAACCCCACAACTGTTTTTTAAACACATGATTTTTCAGGCCTGATCATAAACAAGTGTTGAAATATTTGCTTTGAAGTTAGCATTTCCAAATGATAATTAGTCCTTGCTAATGAGAAGAATACTGGAATAGCGAATGCAAGAAACAAAGCAAAAATCTGGGGTTTTTTTTGAGGTGTGTCAGTACACCTGCAAAAACTGCACATACGTGGAAAAAAGCCCCAGCATATTCAGAGCCACAGCTGACCCTACCTGAGTGCTCTCATGACCTTATGAGGGAATTCTATTAGCTGGCAATCCAGAGGCTGTTTACATAGAATCATAGAATAGTTAGAGTTGAAAAGGACCTTAAGTTCTAGTTCCAACCCCCATGTCATGTGCAAGGACACCTCACATCATGTCACCCAGGGCTCTGTCCAGCCTGGCCTTGAACACATCCAGGGATGGAACATTTACCACTTTAACACAACCTGTTCCAGTGCCTCACACTAAAGAACTACTTCTTTACATCTAACCTGAACTTCCCCTGTTTAAGTTTAAACCCATTAGCCTTTGTCCTATTACTACAGTCCATACTTCTCTATTGGTCTGCTTCCTTTAAGGTAAGGAAAAGGAACGACCTTAAAGCTAGAAACTAAGGCAAGAGCATAAGAAATGTTTCTGCTTGACTGTATCAGCCTTTTCAGCCTGTCACCACAGGTGGACATGGAAAAGGTGGCAGGAAGAAGGAAAAGATGTCCCTTGCTTAGCAAGATACAATATTGTCATCCAAATCTACAGACAACAAGAAATAAACACTGGAGATCTATTTCTAGCTTGAAAAGTAAACAAGTCCCAGTCCCAGAGCACATGTCTTTGTGCCTTGCATGTTCATTTATCAGGAGAGTAATGTATTCAATGCATCAATGGTGCTATTCCCCATTTTGTTGTTACTACCCTCACTCCCTGCCATCTCCCTGTTTTCCACGCTCAGATCGACTTCCAAAAAGCACTCTGGTCCTGCCTAAAGTATGATTTCCTTCAGCTGTAGCCTTCACTCCACTGAAGAGCCACTGTTCAACATCCTTCTAATGAGAGGCAATTTCATGGACACTCCAGGAAGTTTTCTTTCTCCAGCTGATTTATGCACAGGCCTCTGCAGAAAACTTAAAAAGAGCTGACAAAGTTCAAGTATTTCCTATTCTCCCACTTGGCCAGTCATTTCCCTTTGTGCCAAAATCAACTTTATGGATAGACACAAATTTTGCTTATAGTTCTGCTGGCTCTTTCCTAGTGTGTCTGCAGTCACCTCAGACTTGCGTTTAAAATGGATTACTAAGAAGAAAAATAAGAAAACTCTTTCCCATTAATCTTGTAGTGCTTGGCACAACACACAGCTGTGAATCCCCAAATTTATGGGTTAAGTTCTTTTTTCTTAAAAAAAATATTTGAAAAATCATAATCGCAATTTTCTGCATGTTCATTTTAGGCCATAATGCATTCAAATATTACCAGATTCTATAGAAAAATAAAACCTCAAAGGAACTTCTGATGACTGGGGTGGCGGAGAATAAGAGAGAATGGAAAAGATCAAGCTCTAACAGTTTCTAGGATGTTGGAAGTTAAGTAGGTTTCTCATCAGAATTCGGCACTGAGCTATCATCTGCTCTGCAACTACATTTCATCTGCACTAGAAAATCCATTCTGGATCTACAAAACCTTCCTAACATAATTATAACTGAAAGCAGCAAAACTCTGAAAAAGGCTTTGATTACAAATATTAATTTCTCAAGTTATTTCTTCATTAGAGAGCAAAACATCTCAATTTGTTAACTTTTAAGAAACATATGATTTTTAGATAATGCATCAGTATAACATACAGTGAAGCCACCATTAATATTTCTCTTTGAGTATTCCAGGTTCCAAAATTTACAATACACAAGAGATACATTGTAATTTATATATTCAACTTTTTGGTGTACCAACGGGCTGTGCTGACAGACTTGACCTTAATCCAAAGCATTTAAGTCTTCTATGCCTCTTCTTTCTTATCTGGGCTACTCTTGACCATAAGACAAAGTTCACCATTCAACTTTTTAGAAACAACCTTTTTAGAAACAACCTTTTAAAAGCAGAAGATATTTTGAGAAGAACACAGAGGAAATTAATAAAATGGCATGAAAGCTAAATGGTATACAAGTGTTTCAGTGGGTACTCCAGATGGAGGGAAAGAGACTACAGGTCTACTTCACACAGACCATGATGACCACAAACTAACTAGCTACTGAACTGCTCCAGATCCTTCTGAAGCTCCAGCTAATCTGCAAGGTATACAATCTTCTCAGGGTTAACCTTATGCAAGTGGTTCTTATTGGATAGGAAAAGCTCAGTCAGCATGACATAGAGGTTTGCATAACTACCTCAGTAGCAGCAGCTGTGGCTTGGTGCAGGCACAGTGCCAGCCGAATATCTGACAGAACTATGATATCTTTTGCACTATCACGGAATGCAAGACAGTGCTTGAAAAGTTTCTCTGATGATCGGGAAGACAAGCACAGGTTCATGACAAAAAGAATTGCTGAACTGACCCTGGAGCATTCCTCCCACTCTGATTTTGCAAGCACACAAGATAAGCAAGGATTAAACTTTCAAGAGACCCATGATGTCTCCTCAGGAATTGTTGTCACCTGTTCTCATTGAATAACAATGCTTCATTTGGCAAACGTAACTTCAATAAGTAAAAAGACTTTTGTTCATCTGCCATTATTTCGTTGCCACTCTTACCTCACATGTTCCGCAAAGTCAGCAATGACAACTTCTTTGGATCCTTCCCTCAACCCATTCTCTGACCTTCCTAAAGGCTGTCCCTACCTGAGAGGTGTAAAAATTTTCTGACATCCCAAAAGCATTCCCTACTGCCTTTTCCTATACAGTCTTGAAAAATTTCAATTTTCTATCCAACTCACAAATACAAATTCCCATCAGTATTGTCATACCGTGTCTCTTTCTGTAGCACAAACTGATCTTCAAACTGTGGGCTTTGACAACTTTTTAAACTTTTAGCTTTTAGATTAGGAAAAGTGTGCTGGTTTGGATCTTGGACAGTTTAAAATTCACAGTTGTTATTTAGCAAGATAGAAATAACAGTCTGCATTTTTGTTGTATTATTATGGGAAGAATGCACACAACAGGTCAGCCTATTGCCCTGCATCTTAGCTCAATTCTTCAGCTGCCATAGATCTGCAGAAGCCAAAATCAGTTTCACCCAAGGACAGTCTGCCTTCAGTGGCACAATGGTTCACACAGAGTTCCAGACAGGACTCCATCCTGGGACAGAGAAGCTCCTTTCTCTATTTCAGCACTTCCCCTTCTGTCTGAAACTTCTAAAGAACCATAAAGAAGGAATGTATTAGTGGCTGTGAAAGCTGACTCAAGTTTTTTACCTAAAAATGACTCAGTGTGTCAATGCTAGTAATATTTGATACTTTGTTTACAGCCCAGGTTATTTGAAGATGTGGCTACATAATACCTCTAGAAATGGAAACTACTTTTTATTTTAAATCTTCTGGGGAGGAAAGGTCAAAAAATCTCTCCCAAATGCACATTTAAGCTCAGAAGAGAACAAAAATCTCCCTTCCAATATTTTTAATGAAGTCGTGTTTTTTCAAGTGACCCCAGTTTTTGGGGACTGATGCAGGAAGGCTGGATGCTTAGACCTGGCAAGGGTGTACTCAATAGACAATAAGTAAAAGTTTTACATAAGCACTGATGTAGAGTAGGCTTTAGTACTGCCATGGCCTAAGTAGATCAAGAATGCACTTCAGCAATTAGAATCAGAAGTGCCTACATACATATTAAAACTCCAGTAACAGTCAACTACGCACATGCTTATCTGGATGTATTTCTTTTTATAAGACAGATGTCCACGTACTAACTAATGGGTAAATTTATATTTCCAATGGAGGAATATTATTGTCGTATTGGGGAATCCCAGAATGCTGGGAAAGTACAATATTAAAGTGTCTGTACATTGGCCATATTCTGAAATTTTTTTTGCAACCATAATTTCCCATTGTTAGAGACATGACAAAATATTTTCCTTTCATGCACTTATATAATATTACATTTTCTATAGAAGAAAAGTTCTCATAAATGCATTAGGTTGCAAAAATTAAGTTATATGGCAAGTATTAAAACTAAACCAACCCTTATAGGAGGTGCTCTTAGGCTGCTCAATGCAAAAGTATCACTGGTTGCACATGGACAGCTGTGGCAGATCTTGATTTTCTGAGAATGTTAAAAGCAACATAAATTAGGTTATACATGAGGAAGACTATCAGTTATTACCATTTCTTTATGCATTCACAACTTACTTCAGAAGACAGAGAAATAGCTTTTTGTTTTGTACCTTAGAAAATTATTAATTCACCTAAGGATTCCAGCTGTCGGGCTGGACCTAATTTGAGTCACAAGTCAATGCGATAGTTTCTCTTTGTACAAATGGAGATTTTTGGACCATCTCACCTGTTGGATTCTGGTGGCATTTCATAGTCTATTTCAATAACAGAATTAAGATTAACTCGATAGCCCTATGGCCATTCTTTGAAGAGCATTTGCAGGGATGAATACATAACACAAAAACACATGTAATAATAGTACTTGTGGCAAATATTACAGGGTAAAGCAGCAGGAAATACTCTTTTTTCACACTCCTGTTGCATGTCCTTCAGGTAGCCAGCTCAAGAGGGTCATGCAATCTGCTGACCAGCTGGCATTCTCACATCAAGTTTCTTTTGAAAAGTATCATTTAGACTCATGCCAGCTGCTGCTGTCGTTACTTTTTAACAGTTATTGCAATTCTGCTTCCAAAGCAACTGTTAATTAAAAAAAATAATTGATTAAAATATATAATTGTTCAACAAATGCATTCATAAATTCAGAGGTAGAATTGCAGAACTTTAAAAATCAAGCAATAGCTAAGAACTTTCAAATATCATTATCAACACTGCTGTTTCTTTTTTTGTTAAATCACATTGTTAAGGATGACTGGAAAAAGGGAAATATAACCCCCATTTTTAAGAAGGGGAAAATGGATGAGCCGGGGAATTACAGACCAGTCAGTCTCACTTCTGTGCCTGGCAAAATCTTGGAGCGGATTCTCCTGGAAGGCATGCTGAGGCACATGAAAACCAACAAGGTGCTTGGTGACAGCCAGCATGGCTTCACTAAGGGGAAATCCTGCCTGACCAATCTGGTGGCCTTCTACGAAGGGGCCACGGAACTGATGAACAGGGGTAGAGCAGTCGATGACATCTAGCTGGACTTATGTAAAGCCTTTCACACTGTCTCGCATGACATCCTTGTCTCTAAGTTGGAGAGACATCAATTTGACAGACGGACCACTAGGTGGATAAAGAACTGGCTGGATGGCCGCACGCAAAGAGTAGTGCTCAGTGGCTCAGTGTCCAGCTGGAGCAGTAATGAGTGGTGTCCCCCAGGGATCGGTGTTGGGGCCAGTCTTGTTCAACATCTTCATGGGTGACATGGACAGTGGGATTGAGTGCGCCCTCAGCAAGCTTGCCGATGACACCAAGCTGTGTGGCTCGGTTGATACATTGGAGGGAAGGAATGCCATCCAGAGGGACCTTGACACGCTTGTGAGGTGGGCTGATGCCAACCTGATGAAGTTTAACCATGCCAAGTGCAAGGTCCTACACCTGGGTTGGAGCAATCCTAGGCACAGCTACAGGTTGGGCAGGGAAGAAATTCAGAGCAGCCCTGTGGAGAAGGACTTGGGGATGTTGGTCAATGAGAAACTGAACATGAGCCGGCAGTGTGCGCTTGCAGCCCAGAAAGCCAACCATATCCTGGGCTGCACCAAAAGGAGCGTGACCAGCAGGTCGAGGGAGGTGCTCCTGGCCCTCTACTCTGCTCTTGTGAGACCTCACTTGGAGTATTGTGTGCAGTTCTGGTGTCCTCAACATAAAAAGGACATGGTACTGTTAGAACAAGTGAAGAGGAGGGCCACAAGGACGATCAGGGGACTGGAGCACCTCCCGTATGAAGATAGGCTGAGAAAATTGGGGCTGTTCAGCCTGAAGAAGAGAAGGCTGCGTGGAGACCTCATAGCAGCCTTCCAATATCTGAAGGGGGCCTATAGGGATGCTGGGGAGGGACTCTTCATTAGGGACTGTGGTGAGAGGATGGGGTAATGGGTTCAAACTTAAACAGGGGAAGTTTAGATTGAATATGAGGAAGAAATTCTTTACTGTGAGGGTGGTGAGGCCCTGGAATGGGTTGCCCAGGGAAGTTGTGAATGCTTCATCCCTGGCGGCGTTCAAGGTGGGGTTGGACATAGCCTTGGATGGCATGGTTTAGTGGGAGGTGTCCCTGCCCATGGCAGGGGGGTTGGAACTAGATGATCTTAAGGTGCTTTCCAATCCTAACTATTCTATGATTCTATGATTCTATAATGTTTGCTACAAGCATTATGTAAAGATTTATTTAATGTCTACATGTAATAAATGTGTTAATCTATACTGCCCCTTCAGTTTTAAAATTCCTGCTAAACAGTAGCCTATCTTTTGCAAATGGAACTCTTCTATTTTACATACAAGCTATTTTTTACTCACAGAATGATGCTAACAGTATAAAACTGAAAATACATTCCAATATATAAGGAGGAGAGAATTTACACCCCATTCATCTCATCAGCACTGCTCCATAATGTCCAGATAACTTTAAAAATACCTTTTTTCTTTCCTTAGGCATGAAGACTTAAGGGCAATTCCCAGTATAATTTCATGTTACTATCAAAGTCAAGTGTACATATTTTGCATAAAAATAGGTACCTTTTTAATGACTATGAAATGTCAAAGAGAAAAGGTGTAGCTGATAGCTCTCATGAGGATGACAAATCTACTTCCATAAGTCACATAATATGACTAATCTGATATTTGTAAGGAGTCTGACACTTTGATTATTTTTAACTTCCTGTGGAAAGCACAAGTCTATGTCACTTACTAGTGATATTCATGGTAGCACAGTGCAGACTTGAAAATTACCTTATGACTATTCGCATTAGCCAACTGTCAAATATTTCACTTTAAGATAATCATGCTGTTTTCTGGTTTTGTATTTACATTTGTATACAATTATATCAAGTCAGTGATTCATCAGTAACAGGTTAATGAGATGATATTGTACACTGTATCTATTAAGCAGGAGCAGGACAAAAGAGAGACAAATGCACTAAAGAGGTAGAATTTAGATCTGGATTAACATTAAGCTTCAGAATGGAACTGAAGTGCAGATTTGTACTGGAAGCTCTGCTCTAAGTAGGGAATAGTATCTTACCCAAGAGTAACAAAAATCTCACAGGCTGTGTTAGTGAAGTTTCAGCTCACAACTACAAAAACCTCACAAATTACTAATATTTTCATTTTCTTGATCACATCTCTAATTCATATAAACCAATTTCATACTGTAAAATTAATGAGTCACATCAAGGTACACTAGTCTAAAAAATGTACCCCTTTAAGGTTTGAATTCAATCAGAAACAAATATGAAAGCAGATTGGATCTGAACTGATTAAATAAAACTGAAATGCCATTCTGCCCCATTTCCCTGCCTTGGAAATACCCTCTTCCAAATTGTGCTTGAGCATTCTGCCCTTAACAAAGTCCCGGAAGTACAGAAACAGGTTTCAAGAACTTCCATTTTTGCATCCTCGAACAGTCTTCAGAAGCTACCATCATTTTTTCACTTCCAGCTGAAAACACTGTCTTTTTCCTTGCCTCTCTTTCCCTCTGGAGCATTTTAATTCTGTAGCTATGTTATTTAACTTTGTAAATTGCTTTTTGGGGTAATACATGGAATGAAAGACATTATAAAACTTAACATTCTATGCTATTGCCTCCTACTGCTCTGAACAGATAACATCGTTTACACAAACAACTGAACAAAAAAAAAGTCATGAGAACTGAAAATGTGTGGGCACTGAAATATTTCACAAAGTGAATAAAGATTTCGGTTCTCTGTTTAGTCTGACAGATGACGATGTGTCTTGAACAATTCAGGACTGAATGATGCAGAACACGAAAAAGCCATTTGAGGAATGTCTTTCTTCTTCCAAATACTTCACTTGGCATTTCAAGAGTGTGTCCAAGTTGGGCATAATGTTTCTTTCATTTATGGCAATATATAATGCACAGAAACGGTACTAGTCACAATTTAAGTCCATCCTTCCTCCCCTCAAAAAAAATGACTGCACTTTTAAACTGCTCTTTGGGAATAGTGATCTTCAGGAAAAGTAATTTTATTGTAACTCCTAATTGTGAATTTCAATGATATTTGTAATTGGAGAAGCCTGTGGTTTTTCTTAGGATGGGGAAATCTCTAGTGTTTCTAGTATCCAAAAATCTTCAGACTTCTAGGAAGTGTCCAGACTTTTTTAACTGTGCAAACCAGGGCCAGAATATGAAACTCCTCCTCCTTGAATGAAGCCAGCAAGACTCCGCTGACAACAGAAAACATTTCACCAGTGTAAGTTCCTCTGAGTTGGACTCTTAATTCTATAGAAGTTCTGGAAATAAGAAGATATATATTTTACCTATATTCATTTATCACAGTGCTTGTCTTCTCTGGTGCAGACATGGTTTCCTTACGGCAAGAAATGGGATGTGCATGATCCCTTCTGAACACATGGCCTGGGAAGTCAGTGGCTGCCTGCAGTACCCTGTGCACCAGCTGTCCTGTGCAAACAGCCTGTAAGGTGAGCCAAGGGTGTTGGTTTTGTCCTCACTCATTGAAGATTCACAAAGCAGAAGCTGAAACAAAGCACAAAAATGGCCATTTACCTGCTGAAAATACAGCAACTATGGCTGTAGAACAATTATTGATGGATGTGTTAGTTGAAGACACCCATCCTCTTTACCCAAATAGCAACGTCGTTTTAGCATTATTTTAGCACTACCATTCTATGTAAAGATAACATACTATAACAAAAACATGTGCAATGATGTGTGCAAACTCAGGTATCCACCCAGAATGAATTTGGATTAGTGAAAATCCCATATATTTCAAATATAGTATTTGCCTGAGCCACACTGAAATTAACACTTTCTTAGGTTTCTCACAAGCTCAAGAACCAAAAAAAATGTGTCCAGAAAACACACTTTTTGTGTTGCCTCTGAGCATTTAGAGGCCGAATGAAATTGCTATTCTGAGCAGTGCTATCAGCTGGCATAGGCTGATCCAGATGGATGGATTACTGTGAAGTCTAATAGTCCAGAAACCACTTTCAGGGATGCTCTGTGAGAGGGAATCCAGAAGTCATGGGAATCCTACTAGAGACAGTAATCCCAATTCCAGCTATCTGAAATCAAGGACCTTCAGACCTATTATGGTCAATTTTAATGAAAATTCATCGCAGTACAGGCAAATTTTGAGGCTAAGCAAAGGGAAATATCTGAAAAACTATGCAAATTTCAATTTCAGAACAAATACGTTTTGCCCTTGATAAACCATTTACTATACTCATAGCAGATCTTTCACATCAAAAATGTTACGATAGCCATAAACGCTACAAGTTATTTTAAGAATCCACCTTTAGTTTTGCTAAGACTTCAACTTCCTATCACAATAAATATATCTTAAGGATGCATCTATTTCAAGATATCATCTTTTATAAAAGTGTCAGCACTGCATTCACAAGAGTTACATGGAAAGGAAGATCACCTCACTTGAGATATCTCTTGTAAAAACAGCTGCTTGTCCTTTACAGTGTAGTGTGCAACAGAGACAGGGTGAGTCAAGTTACAGAAATTTTCCTTTCTAATAAAGCTAAAGCTTGACATAGAATGTTATCACATGAACAAATGAGAGCTCAGAGTGTAATAGAAAGATTTCAAAGAACTCAGGGAAATTGCCTGTCCTATTCCTGAAGACAAGTGTCTAAAACCAAAATATTAAGTATTTTTTTTTTGGTTATGACCCAATTTGTAATGATTTTAAATGGCTTAAAAATACATGTGCAAATCCTGGTTTTAAACAAAGACATTTCTAAACACTTTAGACACTTAAAATATTTTAGACACTGCTTCGCTTTCTACGTGATCAGTTTTAAGTAGACTGCTATGTTTCAGTATGACCATGCACATTGCTGACACCTTAAAAGCACTGGTTAAAATCATTATTTCTGACATTTCAACAGCATTGACAGAATTTGTAAAAAATATGAAATTTTTATTTAAGGGACAATTTGTCCTCAAAAATTAAGTTTTTACATTAAGTCTTACACAATAGCAAATCTAACACCTTTCTTGGTGTCTGCACACCTGGCTCCACAAGAAGAAGAAGGGAAGGGACTTTGCAATGGGACAGGGGAGTCCATGCCTACAGCTTGTGTTTAAGTGGTGATACATCCAAAAAGCCTTTTCCAAAACTTCCTGTGCTTTAAGTCTTCTCCATAGTAGAAGCCTGACACCCCTTCCAGCAAGGTGGCTAAGTCGAGCTGGGCTACAGACCTGGAGTGGGCAGCCCTACTCTAGACAGGCTCCTGTGGCTACCTAACCCAGGGCTACAGACACTGCCTGGCAGCGTTCCATCTGGACAGGTTCAGAAACCAGGTCAGGTTCAAATTCTCTGAAAGTCTGTTGAATCAGACATTTTGGACGGGACAGTCAAGACTCAACAAAAAGGCATTTTTAAAGTAAATTCTTTTGCTGTTTAATGCACAACAAATACTAACTGCAAGTTAGCTCATTATGTAAACAGCAAAGGGTTCCATTTTGGCTGCTTTCAGTACCTCTCATCTAATACTCTTTTTAACCAGAATATCAGTCTCCAGTGTGGTGTTAATTAAGTTGTTTCTTTCTCTTGATACTTATGCGTTATCACATTGTCTGATTTTCCAGTTACTAATAGATACTATTCCACACAAAAGCCTCGCACACAGGAAAATAATTATCCTCATTTTGAAACCAAAGGATAAAACACTAGCCGTAACTTAAAAGGTTAGTACAGGATGTCTATGGATGCACTAGAATCACAGAATCACAGAATCACAGAATAGTAAGGGCTGGAAAGGACCTCAAGATCATCGAGTTCCAACCCCCCCGCCATGGGCAGGGACACCTCCCACTAAACCATGCCATCCAAGGCTATGTCCAACCCCACCTTGAACGCCGCCAGGGATGAAGCATTCACAACTTCCCTGGGCAACCCATTCCAGGGCCCCACCACCCTCACAGTAAAGAATTTCTTCCTCAGATCCAATCTAAACTTCCCCTGTTTAAGTTTAAACCCATTACCCCTTGTCCTCTCACCACAGTCCCTAATGAAGAGTCCCTCCCCAGCATCCCTATAGGCCCCCTTCAGGTATTGGAAGGCTGCTATGAGGTCTCCACACAGCCTTCTCTTCTCCAGGCTGAACAGACCCAACTTTCTCAGCCTATCTTCATACGAGAGGTGCTCCAGTCCCCTGATCATTTTCGTGACCCTCCTCTGGACTTGTTCTAACACTTCCATGTCCTTTTTATGTTGAGGACACCAGAACTGCACACAATACTCCAAGTGAGGTCTCACGAGAGCAGAGTAGAGGGGCAGGATCACCTCCCTCGACCTGCTGGTCACACTCCTTTTGATGCAGCCCAGAATACGGTTGGCCTTCTGGGCTGCAAGCGCACACTGCCGGCTCATGTTCATTTTTTCATCAACCCACACCCCCAAGTCCTTCTCTGCAGGGCTGCTCTCAATCTCTTCCCCGCCCAACCTGTAGCTGTGCCTGGCATTGCTCCGACCCAGGTGGAGGACTTTGCATTTAGCAAGGTTGAACTTCATCAGGTTGGCATCAGCCCACCTCACAAGCGTGTCAAGGTCCCTCTGGATGGCATTCCTTCCCTCCAATGTATCAACCGAACCACACAGCTTGGTGTCATCGGCAAACTTGCTGAGGGCGCACTCAATCCCACTGTCCATGTCACCCACAAAGATGTTGAACAAGACCGGTCCCAACACCGATCCCTGGGGGACACCACTCGTTACCGGTCTCCAGCTGGACACTGAGCCACTGAGCACTACTCTTTGCGTGCGGCCATCCAGCCAGTTCTTTATCCACCTAGTGGTCCACCTACCAAATTGATGTCTCTCCAACTTAGAGAGAAGGATGTCATGGGAGACAGTGTCAAAGGCTTTACACAAGTCCAGGTAGATGACATCAACTGCTCTGCCCCTGTCCATCAGTTCCGTAGCCCCTTCATAGAAGGTCACCAGATTGGTTAGGCAGGGTTTCCCCTTAGTGAAGCCATGCTGGCTGTCACCAAGCACCTTGTTGGTTTTCATGTGCCTTAGCATGCCTTCCAGGAGAATCCGCTCCAAGATTTTGCCAGGCACAGAGGTGAGACTGACTGGTCTGTAATTCCCTGGGTCATCCATTTTTCCCTTCTTAAAAATGGGGGTTATATTTCCCTTTTTCCAGTCATCGGGAACTTCACCTCACTGCCATGATTAGAATATTAACCTGACTTCTGGAGTCCCCATTTCTGTCAGCTTTGCTGACCTTAGAATCTCTGTTTCCATCTTTTCCGCTTACTGCAGCAGTGCACTCTCAATGCCACATTTTTGTCTTTCAGCTGCATGTATTTATTTGTGAGTCACCATCCCAAAAGGAAAACAAAGTGATTATACTTCCATGTGAATTTGCAGAATGTTTATCTGGTTGTAGATACATGAATGAAAATAATGTATGAGCATATAAATAGAAAATAAAAGCTTTATCATGGCTTCTTTGAAACACTGGAATGCGTCTCAGAAGACAAAAATGAAACCAAGAAAAGTCTTTATTCCAGCTGATAAATATTTGTTCTCTAAAGTTATTAAGCCATGACAGAGAAGGATAATGAAACAAGCCCACCACCAGTGGCTAAGGTTATTAGCTTTGCTTTTATTTCAGGCATTAGAGTATTCAAAAAATACTAAAAAAAAAATAAGATATAAAGGTGTTTAATCAGCATATAAATGAAAATAGCTAAGTGTCAAATGCTGAATTATTCTGAGATTTAACATGATCCTCAATATTATTATTTTGCTGGAATTTTTTCATTTCTGTTAGCTGACTGTGGATTTTGAAATAGGATTGTTTCCTACAACACTGCTTTTGAGGGTCAGGAAAATATGAACTACATTCTCAGACCATCTTCTCTTTCCTTTCATTACACACAATGTTTCCCCAGCGGATTAAGAGGCCACTTGTGGGACTTTCCAAACTCATTTTCTGTGATTGTGGCTTCAATTATCCTATAAACCAGATAAGCAGTATCTCCAAAACCTGGAAAAACTTGCTCTCATTCTTAGTCTGAGGGTAGAGATGAAGAGAACTTCCAGGAAAGAAAAAAAGGCAAAGTGCTGAACCGATGCTAGAGTATTTCCCAGTAAGACATAGAGATGGGAGGGCCTAACATGACTTTGTAGGTACTTGCACTTTAGTAGTTTCAATACAAGTATAATTCCTTATTCTGTTCATCCAGAGCCCTCTGAGGAGATAAGCACATCACTGACACATGTGTAGGGTGGGGTATTTCATAGAGCTTCAGTACCAGCCCTCTTCAAAAACTCTCACTGCTCCCTTGCCTGTACTGCAGACAGGACATTCAGAACCTTTTGTTCTAGGAAAGGAAGGGCTACAGCAAGGCCTAATCCTCTGTTTGTGGCATCACAACAGTATCCACGGCAACTAAATATGATGTGATACAGAAAGGAATGTGACTTCAAGTGCCAGAAGCTGGTGAACGACTGAGAAGTACAAATCCTGTTGTCATGCAGCTACCTCCAGCAGTGGTGTTATGTATGAGGCAAATGAAATACACACATCTGAAATATGCAGAGAGAGAGGTTGTTTTCTGGCAAGTGTCGTTTCTGTCTCAGGATACACTTTAGTCACCACAACAAAACACTCCAAGGGGTGAAACAAGCCAAAGATGACAACAGAGTCCCCAAGACAACTCTGTCAGTCACTGGCTGGCTATTTATTTAAAAGGTGAGTGAGAAATATCAGTAACTACATAAATTTTCTGCATTTTTCCATTGTGTTTTCTGAATTCACTTATTATCTGTGTTGAATAAACAATACAGATGAGAAAACCAAGGTTAAACCTAAAGTCTGGAGTGCAGTAAACTGCTTAGAAGTTGTCCTGGGACTTTGGATTCAGGAAAGTTCTTTTCCCAGTCCCACCTTAGATTTGCCTTAAGAGTAGGACAAAGACCTTTTTGTTGTGTCTCTACAATATCTAGCACAATGGGGCCCTGATCCATGGCTGGAGCCTCTAGGCATTGCCACAGTACAAACAAATAACAATAGTTAGCAGGCAAAGACATTGCTGGGAATTGCTGAGTAGGCAAGCAAGCTTCTTATAGAAGTGTGTACTCTGAGCACTTATTCAGTTCACACAGCCTGGGGTTTCAGAACATTCTTTGTTGAAAAAAACAAGAGTTGGAAATATCCTCTTGAGCCTGAATCAAGGCCAAGAAGGTGGAAGATATTAGAGCCACTTCTTGCATATTACAGCACTGAAACTATCTTCAATGAAGGGAGTTTGGCATCTGTTTGACCAACTAGTGCTTCAGTGATGTCTCAGCAATCAATTAAAACACCCATGCTCTGAGCAAACACATAGTATGAAATCTTTACATAACAAGTCTACTTACTTATGCAGTACATAAATAGATACAACTGGTTCAGGCATTGAGCTGGTATACAGAAAAGCTGCACCTGATTTCTGGCTCCGGCAAAGATATTTTCATGCTCTTTGGCAATTCACATCTTCCTTTTTTAGCTTAAACCAAAAGGAAAACAAGAATATTTTTCATGTCTGTCAGGCATCACAAAGATTCTCAAGCACTGTAAAATGTTGTTACCGCTGAGATGAGGCCAGGAAGTTACATAGAAACCTAGACAAATCCATCCCTGAATTTTGGGATGACAACTCAATTTGAGGTTATACACAAAATAATTCTCAGATTGCATTGCTTCTACCAGAATTTTTTCTCCCAAATATGGATGGGACTGGCTTTAAAAGTATTACATTATTGCAGCAATTCCCCAACTCAGTTGATTTTTGCCATTCTTCAATAGTTAGAAAATAGTGTCAGTTTTACTGAGCACAGATTGTATGAAAGCTGAGAAATAATCTTGACTTTCGAAAGATATAGTTATCCTTATGTGTCAGGTCCATGCCCACAGGGAGAATATCCAACTTATTATTTCCAGATATATTACACACCAAGTTTAACACAAGTTTTTTTGTTAAATCACATCAATAGAGCCCCTTTCTGGAGTGCCTTTGGTGCTGGGTGTAAGGCTGCACAGACAAGGTAGGGCTACACTGGTTCTTGCAGTTCAGTTTTGTCAGTGCTTTTCATGTGAAGAAAAGTCTGCCTTGACATTAGATTTTACACTATGACTCTTATTTCTATCTAGAACAAAGTATGTAGACAAAGTCAATAGATTTTATCAAACTAACTAGCAGGCAAGCTTTCAGATATTAAAGGCTCATTGTTCAAGCCTCTCTTTTTCACTCTCTTACATTGTAGGCTTCATCTGACTCAGTCATTTCTTACGGGGGGGGAAAAAGAGACATTTCAAGAAAGTCGCTCCCTGTTCCTGCAGCTGCTATCCACTGGGCCAAAAAGATGAAAATGTGGCAGACATCAGTCCCACATATTAGAACTGGAGAAACATAGTGATCCAACCTGTATAATGCTGCCCAAACTCAGCTGTAGAATGGGGTAACAGCATCCTTGCTCTAAGCATTATTTTTCACTGTCTTGAGCAAGAAATTACTCACATGAAAAACTATGACCCTTGCTCATCCTGTTTTCTCATGCACCAAGAATTTCTTTAAGGCATATGGATATATACAAAACATTTTTTTCATGTCTTACCAAAAGAGAC
The DNA here is from genome assembly GCA_039720435.1 of Amazona ochrocephala. Taxonomy (NCBI): domain Eukaryota; kingdom Metazoa; phylum Chordata; class Aves; order Psittaciformes; family Psittacidae; genus Amazona; species Amazona ochrocephala. The sequence goes on from CM077882.1 coordinate 37,641,858, forward strand.
ACCAAAGCTGCAGTTCTTTTCCTAATGGTTAGCTGTTTTCCCACACATCCAGCTGTTCTTCCTGTTTCCCACTTTTTTCTTTCACAATAGTTATGTGACATGACTGATTTCCTTTGGGTATCTTGACTGCCTCTGCAGCTATCTCTGTCCTTTAGGTTCTGCAGAGAACAATTTAGGTATTTGCAGAATGTTCAGACAACAGATTGGAAACTGATTATCAGTAGAGTTACACACTACCACAACAGTGATGGTAGGAGCAGGAAGTTGCAGTGGTTCTCCTGTTACATGTGGGGAGCTGCCTCACTGGATGGTAGGAATCTTTAACAATTCTGCTTTTTGGCAGCATTTCTGTCTCTCATACTTAAGGAAGAAGATAAAAAAGTATGGGAAGAAAGCAAGGATCCAACCTGTCTCTTCAACATGGAAATGAAGGGACGTGTCTTCCATATAGACATAGGGCTACCAATAGGCACACAATGCAGACATTTAGAGGGTGGGTTATGGTGTAATAGTACCTTCAGCAGTTTAGAAGACACAGCACCATTAATGATTTTTATTTTTCAAAGTCAGACCCAATTCCAACAGTTTACAGAGCCGTTTCTCTCTCCTTCAGAGACTTTGGCTCAATTCCCATAATTTCCGGGACCAGACCCAATTATGCTGCTGACCACAGCATTTTGAATGCTTAATGCAATTCCATGGCAAGGACAGGGAACTCCCAGAAACAAGAAAGGGCTTGATTTACTCCACACTTTACCTGGAAACATCGCCCAAAGCAACATGTTATGCCAAATAACTATGTCTCAGAGTAGCCAATTAATTTGTGCAATTCTAGATTAAAACAAAGACTATTCCTTACCTTTTCTTTTTCAAAAACATTTTTGCAGGTAAAAATTGGTGTCAGAATTTTCCCTTGGCTGAAATGTCAGAGCTCTGTAATCTTTGAACTATCATTTCCATGAACACAGTGCTAAGAGGTAATTTAAAGGTGGAGAGGCAAGGGATGGGAAACAAGTACTAAGGGTGAAGAAGGATATAGCAGGTTATACTTGCAAAGTACTTGTACATATCAGTTCTTAGAAAAATCTCATATTGTCCCAGGCCTGACCTACCTTAGCAAGTGTGCTTACTCACTGTGGCAAACAAGTGTTTGAAAGGCACACTAAGATGATTTACTGATTTATTTCATACCATCATTTCAGTTTTTATCAACATTCAGAGAACTGTTATATTATTCACTTTTTCCTTGGCTGATCTCTTCTACTCAAGATTGCTATGCTATTTTCTGTCATTTATACAGTATCGTAGGGGTAAACAACTGAGTGAAAAAATACAGGACAGAGTATAAACTCTCCCTTGAAAAAACAGTGGAGAAGCAAAGTGAGTACACTGCAGCTCAGTAAGCACAGAGCAAACACAGTGGAATGTGACGGATACAGAAGGAATGCTCTGTGGAACAGATAGCATTTCAGGAGGGCTTAGTCAGAACAAAGTGAGGTGATATGTGTAAGAAATAGCATTTCTAGTAAACCCTTTGGCAAACTCTGAAAAAAAGACACTTCGAGGGAGTAGGTTATGAGAAACCCAATCACTGGCTAAAATTATTCAAAGTATGTGCAAGCCAGCAGGAAAGTAATTTTAGCTTTTATACAATGTATAATAACAGCAAAAAGGCCTTCAAGCATACTGGGCAATTATGGGCACATTTGATAGCTTTTAAGCCTTCTAACCAGGTTACCAAAATGTCATCACATGATGCTTTTCAGATGGGTAAAACAATGGGCATTTGCCAGTTAACCATACCATTGACTCTCCTTCAAATGTTACTTTTCTGAAGTTAACTTTGTGTTTTACTTTACACGGCAAAGCGTTCTGGGGAAATTGTATCACCATCACTTATATGATCAATGCTTCATGGTGAACTGCAACATCTCAAATCTGGTGTCATCACACAGCTTTGATTTTTCTCATCGTGAAAGTTGGTCTGACAAAAATAATACAGAATCAAACAATATCTCCTCTTTCATGGCAAGGTCCCAAGAAAGTTTTAAATTTAACTGTGGTATGCTTTCTCTTCCACTATTTCTTTTGGTTTCTAAATCCCATTTTACCCACTCAGCACTCACCTTCTCCTATTTTCACCCTCTCTTTAGCACTCAGAAGCCAATACCCTGCACAGTCTTAGGTCTGGCCATCATAAAAGGATTCAGTCATCTCTGCCCAGAATTCAGAGCCGAATTGGAGGACTAAGATTAAAGGCCTAATGCTTAAACAATTAATACCTTTTTTTCCAAGAGATTAGGAAATCTTTTGAAGGACCTTAATCCAACTAAATGCTTAAGTAGGTGCCCTACTTTAAACATGAGATTCCTTTGTTGAGTGGAACAAATAAATACATATGGGAGGAAACTTTAAGGCCACACAGAAAAACTGAACAATAAGGCAGGAATAAGGTACTAGATTCTGATTCCTAATTGCATGTTACAAATATTCATTTTCAAGTTTCTAAAAATACTTTATTAATAAGCATCACTGAAATTACAATGTATACATAATAATTTGTTCCTGAACAAGAATCAAGTTCTTCATGTTGTAACACTCCCCTTGAGGGACTGCCAGGGAGTGATAAGCCTTATTTGTTCCTGCTTTCTCCACATCTTTATTAATATAATTTTCTTTTCTGTTCTTTTCTCTGTGTCCAGCCTTACATTCTCTTTCTACTCTTCCATCACTCCTTTTTGCTTCAGTTAAAAGTAAATACAAAAGTAAATATACATGTCTTCTTTCTTCAAGCTGAGCTCTTGCACACTTCTACTATTATTAGGAATGTGCCATTACACTTCTTTGTGACCAGTGGCTCCTATGGCTAAAAGCAACATTCATGTTTCTCTACAACTGCAAAGCCAAGAACTTAAAAGAAATTTGACAAGGAATAGATAACAAAGAAGAGTCACATCTTTCTAACTCAAAGGCAACGGCAATTAGTTTACAGACTGATACTAGCAGTGTCAGTTCCTTCATGCACCCTCTATTTTTTTAGAAAGTATTATAAAATTATGGATATTTTTATTCTCTATAGCTGTGTTTGAAGATTTTTCTTTCTTTTCTGTTGGTTTAGGTCACTACATTTAGGGATTTTTACCCCTATCTTATCTCCTGTTCATTGCTTTAGTGCTGTTTTACCTAGTCATCTGAGAAAAATCACCTTCTAACACCATGCCACTGCCTGCCTGTCTGACCCCTCTCTGCCTGCAAATTCTGTAATAGTTTGCTTTTTGCAGCCAAAACCAAGCAGATTACAGCTCTCTGAAACAGGAGATCTCAACGCATTTTGTAAGAACCCAACAGGTAGAGAGAGCGGGAAGACACAAGGTAAAGGCTTTATAAAGAAAATGTTACCCTATGTGCATGATAGTAGTCCATAGAGCTAGCCATCGCACAGGTAGGAAGCAAAGGCTAAAAAGACCTTGACATGACTCTTTTAGGTGCCAAAAATTACGTGTGGTAAGCCCCTATGTGGTATTCATTGCATCATTTGTTTTGTAAATATTTATGGTGCATTTTGACTTTTCTCTTGTTGAAAGCTCATTCCTCTGGCTGCCATGGAGTTTAGCCATAAGTTTGCACCGTGTATGTTGCACACATCCACAGCTCAAAGTATTTGTATCCATGCTCTTGTGCTTATATTCCTTTATGTTTGCTTTTCTGCTTTTCAGAAGCTTTCATGAATCTGTCAGAGGCCAATTTATAGGGCCAATAAAACGGAAGCTCTAAACTTTTCATGGCTTTTCAGGTCACAGATATCACAATTCATTTAAAAGACCAGTTCTCACATTAATTCACCTTCATAAATGAAACCCTGAGGCAACGAAAGACCACAAAAAACAAATACTGATTCAACATGAAACAACGGGTCACTTCAGGTGTAGGTGAATATTAAGATATACTATCTATTCTTCAAAACCTCGTGCATATGGGTAGAACTTGTTTTTCATGTACACTTCAGAATTCATATTGTGTATGTTGAAAGGCTTTTTTTTTTTTCTTCCTGGTAATGGGGAGTCTGTGTTATTTGCACATTGCAAAACCTGTTCCACAGGTATGTTGTGAAATTTTATTGGGCATTTTACAGTTTGTGATTCATTTTGTGTAAATATTGTTCAGTTCAGCTTTGTGTTTTACTGATTTATGAGTACTGCATGAATGTGACTTGTTGTTTGTTTTTCCTGGGATGCAAGGATAACATTACCATTTAAAAAATCAACAATAACTTATATTTTCCTTTCTGAGCCTACAAGAGTTGTTAAGGCACAAACTGTATCCCTGAGTATTCTTTAGCATCTAATACAATAGCACCCAAGCTTGGTTGTGTTAGTTAGATGCTTATGCAATAGAATTTACTGGAAAGATAGTTCTCACTTGCTTTTATAGAAATTTGTATTATTTTTGATACTATCAATGGAGTCATCCCAGTAATTATCTGATTACCACGTGTTTCAAATGGGTAGTAACCACCGGTTTTGAGTTTGGCACAGCAAACTGACATGCATTGTATTCTGCCGAGTGTATAGCCCAAGAATTTGTATAGACCAAGATACTATAAAATTTAGTAAGCGATGTCAAGGATCCTCAAAGTAAAAGCATCTGCTCCTCTTCAGGAACTTTTAGGCCTATGCTCATTTTCTAAACAGGGTAAATCATGCCAGCCATGTCCACACCTCCCCTCCTCCCTTTCTATTCATAAGTGACAAAAGCAGTCACATTTACCAACTAAAAAAAAAGTTAGAACATTTTGTAGTTGAGAGTGAAATATGCCTAAGTGAAGTAGGAGTTGTTAAACTGTCAAGAAGTCATCACTACATGAGGTAAAGGAACTTGTCTAAATTCTTTGCTTGCCTTTGACTGTCTCTAAATCTGTGTGTAAAATACAAGACAGGATAAGACATGATGTACCACCCATCCCTCTTTTCTGCAGTCCCAAGCAAGTCTAAGTTCCAGATAATTAAAGCCTCTTAGATTTATTTCTAAATTGCTACACTTTCATTATTTTGTGCTAAATTATTTCAGTGATTGAATTAACAGCCTTTTCAGTTTCAAAGGCAGCTATACCTCTGGTCAAAGTATACCACCCCTAATATAATTGATGTCTTTCTCTCCTTTTCACCACTTTATTTGAAGTACTGTGTTTGTAACAGCCATTTTACCACACTTACTCCAACCACAGCCCATTATTTTTAGCATGTGGACCACTTTACAAATGCAAACTATTACAACTATTCTTCATGTCTGTAATGGCTTCTACATTTCTTGGTTCCAGATGGAGCCAAACAGGAGCACTAAAGTACTGCAGGAAATGCTTTCATAGTAGTATATTTGGGCATACACCAAAACCTTAATTTTAGGATCACCAAGCTGTTTGGAAAAGCAGGCAAGCTATTGTGTTCTGCTTCAAAAATGAGTTTGAATTTCCTTGAGGTTTGTCTATTGCTGTGCTACTAACAAAAAGTTGACTTACATTGGGAAAAAATGAAGGTATGTCTAAAACAATTTCCCTTTCAGAAATGAAAATGAATTTTATCTTACACAAAACAATTTTCTTTCAATAGATCTTCCTGAAGAAAGTTCAGAGAAGATCCAAATGAAGCAAGCAAAAGCAAACATCTCTTCTGTAGCATTCTGATATCTCCATTGCACTGGCATCACAATAAGGGTGATCTTTGACCAGCATTTAAAGAAACACAGAAATCTGGACCTCAACTTAGGAAAGTACTCCCCATTCACCTGAGGAATGGGACAGGAAGAATGACTGCTATCTGAAATCATTAATTTGAAGACATGAACCTGCCTATTTAGTGATTTCAGAAAGCTAACCCTGAATGCAGATTTTTCTTTCCATTTGTCACCAGCCTTCAGGTTTTCACTCCTAGGGGAGCAGTGGCTGCCAACCATGCACCAAGAAACCTCACACTGTTTTAGGCTGTGCCAGGTCACAGCAGGCAGGAAGCCATGCTGTGCAGTCTGAACCACGGCTGCTTCAGGTCACTAGGTATTTGGCTTGCACATACCTGAAATAATGTGCACAGCATTATAACCACCCTTCTCCAGCAATACTTGTGTGTTTTTTTCCTCCACATGCACACATTCCCACAGGGACCAAACCTTTTTCTCAGTATGTACATAAGGTTTGCTGCCAGTAAGTGAGAGATGATGAGCAAGTTACTGGCATGTACTCATATATACACATGTGTATGTACATACCGAAGAGGAGTTTATGCAGATGAATTGCAACATTTTGTCAGGATTCGTTTACCAGATCCCAAACAATTTTTGTAGTCAGTACAGAAACTTTGTACTTGTCTTCAAAATGATCCCTTGCAGTTCAGACAGGCCTGTAATTTGTGCTGTGCTTCACTTAGATATGCTGGATATCCATTGGATAATGTTAGACTAAGCTAAAATTCAACCAGCTGAAATATGAATAGGTTTAATTCTGTGCTGGCTTTGGCCCAAGGAACACCACTTTTTTTTATTTTTATTTTTAATGAAGGATGATGCAAAAGAAGGGAAAAAATATCCTACTCCCTAAAAGCAAATCTTTAAGCAAGTAAAGCTTGTTATGAAATTCCCAGTTAAGCAGTGTTTCAACTTAAAAACGTCTACTTGTTGAAACTGAAACTCTTAAAAGCAGAATACTTTCAACAAAAGCTTCCCTCCAGCATGGAAACTTTGATCAAGTTTCAAAAACCAGAAAGAGGATAAGCCCAAAATAGGTACCTGGCTGATGGGTAATTCCTTTAGACAGCATAACAAAAATTCAGATTCTGCTGCTTTTCTGTTTGACTTGTCACACACTTGAACCTCACCCTGACAAACCCACTTGTCTGTCCTGCTTGCTGGGATACTAGTTATGAATATTGTCTCCTATGATTGTTTTCTCTGAAATGGAGCATATTTTTCTGATATTGGTAAGAAATAAATATAGGCAATGGCAAATATTCTGACATTTCTCTGAACAGGATCATGTTTTATGCATAGACTTTAACAAAAGAAACTATTGTTTAGTTTCAACAGAATAAACTATTGTTTAGTCAGCAAATGGTAATTACATTCTAATTAATCAAGCCAATCTTTAGTCTGAAGATTTTCTTTAGAATGGAAAAGCATTGGGAAATAAAGTCAGCTTCTTCTCTCCCCAAAGTTCTCAGTTTTTCTCAGACTAAACCAGAAATAATTCATTTTCAATGTTAAGAAATTGTTGATGAACTCCTGTGTCTTCCAGCTCTTCTGTGTTGTGTCTGCACTTCTGGATTCCAGATAAATCTGGAAGAAAATGTGAAGGAATGGTCTCATGGCATTTTGGCAGGATTTCTGGAAACCTCACAAAACAGCTTTTTCCAGACTCCAAGCTGATTTTAAAACAGCTCAACTTCAACTATTTAAGAAATATGTCTTTCTCTTAGAAAACTAATGTTTCACGTGCCAGTAGGCATGATTGAAAAGCATCCTCATTAAAAAAGCATCCTTATTAAGAAAGCCATGACAAGTAGATACAAGACTCATGAATCCAAACCAGTCTTTAAAACTCTCCCACTCCAGCTCCCTCCTTCCCCCCATGTTAATTTATTGATGTAGCTGTCCTTAACATATATATCACCAGTACACGTGTAAGTTTTAGTTGTTGTCACTCAAGAATATACTCAGGGAGGAACTATACTTTCACATGCAAAACCAGCATCAAAAACAATGTGTCAAGGAGTCTATCTCTTGGTGTAAGACAGGTGAAAATAAAGGGGCAACAGCCTTCAAACTGAAAGGGTCAGTTATGTAGCAATGAAAGTTTTACACAGCGACAAGGAAGGAGATCCTCATGCCCTGCTGCATCCTGCTCACAGTGGCTGTTCCTAGTTCCTGGGATGGGGAATAAAGGCAGACTGATTACAGCTCACTGTGCTCATTAATTTTCTAGGTGATGTAGGCAAAGCATATATGGTCTCTGTGCATCATATTCAATGTGCATATTCAAAATAATGCTATAAATTTGTCTATTTTTAAGGATCTGAGACCTTCCCCAATGATACAAATGCTGGGATTCCACATATTTTTACATTAAAAAGCTGTGAGCATATGGGTTTTTACTGGCCCCATTATTCATTTTGGTAAATGAAGATTAAATCTGCAAAGTATATTTTGATATGTAGAGTGCCTTGAATTTGTACTGATTCCAGTGTTCACTGGCTATCTGCTGTCACTGCTTCAGAACTAAAACAGCTGCTAAAATCGTGGCTTTATTGAAGGCAAGGGAAGCTTGGTCTGTCTCAGTGCTTAACAGACAACCTGTTCTGGTAAGATCTAGTAGTTTTTTTCCCAAAATTTTTCCACTGCCTTATTTCTGAGTATTTAAACACATGTAGATTGATTTGACCCTGCTTCTTACAGAGTCCCTGAATGTTACACAACAGTGAGACCAATCAATAAAAAAGTCATGTTCTGCACCACTGGCCATTTATTTTTTCACTATATTTACACACAAAAAAAAAATCTACCACAGAAAGCCTGAGCAGGAGGAAAGCATTTGCACATCCCCAAAAAAGACTTCTACATGGCACCTCTTCGGTGCAGTACCACAACTGATTTGACATAGTCACCTTAAACAAAGCCATTCCAAATGAAAATCACTGCAGTGCTGCATGTCCTGACACACTGATCTCTAACCACAGGTAATGATAGGGATCATATCTCATTCTTTCTTCTCAAAAGAAGAAATAAGAGTCCTCCTGGCCTATACATCAGGAAATTAGAAAATTTACATCAGAATTGCACTTCACTGGAAACTAAGTGGATTCAAATTTTTAAGCTGTGCAAAGCAAAATTGCAATGCATGTTTTCAGGAACTCGGGTGTCAGCAAAGACTCCTGAGTTTCACATACAAATGTTTGAGCTGACATCCAGTTTTCAAGAAATGGTATCAGAGAACAATGTCCACTTGTTGAAATGTTCAAAAGATTACGCCTTCTGCTCTGAAACTGAAACAACACTAAGCCATCTGTGCCTTTATAGCCCTTGGTAGGACCATATGTACACGAGGAAATACAAATGAGTATTTCAAAGATGAGTAAAATCATATCTGTTTACATATATAACATGCTAAGGGTATATATGCCAATAGGCTGACGTTAAGAAGGATGGAGGACATATCCTAGAATGCACCAGGGAGAGACTGCACAAAGATCTTGAGACTCTCATAATAAATAATCCATGAAGTGTACGAAGTGGCCACACCTTGCTGAAAAAGCTGCTGAAATCATTATTCATGCTGAAAGTTCATCTAACAATAATCTAATATGTGCAGTGTTTGCACAAATGGCAGAAGAGCTTGGATAAAAGTAGGTAGTCTGAAATTCTCTACAGGTATTTAGCTCAATTACTGCAGCAAAATGACAACCATTCTCTATAAACACAAAACCACATGCATACACAGATGTGAGCATACAAACAAACTTTTCATTCAAAAACCAGGTACACTGATTCACCCTCCTATTGGGGAAATGAGCATGCTTGTGCTTTAACCCTTTGCTATGGTGAGGAAAAGAGAACTGCTCATCAACAATGCTCGCCAGGGCTGGAAGATGGCAGCCTGGTACCCTAGGACAGCCACAAAAGACAGCTCTGTTCTCTTCTTTTGCAGTCATATTGGCAAAGAGTCACTGTCTGCCTTAGGCCAGCACGATCTTCTTTTCCTAGTGAGGTGTAATGGTAAAGGTACTTTTCCAGTTCCCCACCCTCCCTAAAGTGACAATAGGGCTGTTCCTATCTTTACCTCCATCCTAAAATAGCTTACTGTCATTTCCCCTTTTATGTTAGAGCTCAAGTCAGGCTTTCCCCATAGACAAGCCCTTAAGTGATGTAACAAAGTTTTGACATGAAGAAACACGTACATTTGGTTAATCCTATTTTATTGCGTCTTAAAACCATATGGGCCACCAGTGACAACCCAGTGTAACCAACTATTTGACCCCTCCCAGTGAAATGCTGACATGACTTCCTTTTACAAGTAGAAAAGACTAAATAAAGACAAAATACTCTAAAGTAACAAGTCTCTAAAAAAAAAAAAAAAAAAAATAAAAAAAATAAATAAATAAACCCAAGAGCTTCTTGGATTCAGCAGCTGCAGAACTGCTGGCTGCAATTACTTTCACTCACAGCCCATGCTGAGCCAAGGCTTTAACCTGGGGTTTGGAAGGAGGAAAGCTCATTGCAAGGGATTTCTGCAGGTAGTCTAATTGCCTGGGACAAGCAGTGACAGCTTCCATGTGCCTGCCTGACTTCCAGGTGCACAAAGCATGATCAGGAGTCACGCTTGGTCAGGAGTAAAATTTTGACTACTTCATGTGTCTGCAGAACAAAATGGAGTTTGAGGACTTTGGTCCTGAGCTCTGGGCCAATATTCGTAGGTGGCCTGAGCTGAAGCCCCTCAGTTGAATTCTGAGATTTTTTGGGGGGTTGGGGATGATGTGGAGGAGGAGCAAGGATGTGCACATGTAAAACAGTTCAGGGTACTTTTTGAGGTGAAGAGGGTTGTCGCATTAACTTAGCCCAAGAATCTGGAGTTGTTTTTCTGTTAAGATAGTTTGTATCTCTTAGGCCTGTTTGTGCTTTCAAACACTGCTTTCTTTGTTACACTGTAGTTGTGTTTTTAAAGTCTTTCATTTTCTTCCCCCAAACAAAAGTCAGAAGCTTTAATTCTGTGATAACCACATGAGTCCAGCAGCTGGGACCCTTGGCCCTGGTGTTTGTGATTTAATCCACCTCTGCATGGTGATTTCTATGGGAACTGTCTTCATGGCTAGCTCTCTGTCCTTAATAAAATGGACCAAACATTTTCTCATTAGAACACATTCCTCCAGAGAAACCGTGGGAAGAAAGACATTAACAGGAGATTGTGTAACCAGAACCAATTAAAGGCAATATCCCCTAAATTATTTATCATAAGGCTCTTTGCCACTAACATGAATAGGGATGGGACGGCAGTCAAACTTTCCATTGCATTTTTCCTTTTCCATCTTCTTAAAGCATCCACATCACAATATCTTTCTAGAGGTGTACTAGACTTCTTCATGTTGAAAGGGATACAGAGGTATGCAGATTATGTAAGTTGTGGGCATGATATTGTTCTGAGATTCTCCACATCCACACTGTGTTTTTTCCATAGATTTCATTGATGCATATCTCACTGCACACAGCAACCTAGCAAATTTAAGTCATATCAGTCCCTGCTTTACTTACAATGAAGGTGGAACTTTGCAGTGGTTTAGTTGAACACAGCACAAGCTAAGAGTTTCTGTTGGGCATATTGAACTGAAACAACACTCACCAAGTCTTTTCAGGTCAGCAGAATACACTGACCCCTGCCAGAGCCAGCCAGCCCACTGGTGCCAACACTCCTACCCACACAAGAAGTGTCGTGAAAACATTGGTAACCACAAACAGCCAGAGCTCTAGTTTTTTATTTTATTCCAAGCTCACCAGAACCTCAGAGCTTCTTAGGTCTCGGAGCTTCATACAGAGTAACTTTTTCTGTGGGTGGTGAAAGTAGAAACAGTGCTGTTTGCCCCACCTGCTGATTGTTTATAAGGTTATAAAAAATTGGCAGATAGGTAAATGTCAGCAGGCGTGTCTGCCATTCAGACATCATCTATGACTAGTTTGGTCCATTTGAGCTGTTCTTCCTATGCTGGAAGTAGTTCTGAAGTTAGGAACAATCCTACATGATCCCATCTATGTTCTACACTAGAACTGTGTTGTCTCAGGTAATTTTTACTCTTCCATTCTGTCATTACAACTGTGCCTTTTTTGCATTATAAACTCCATAAATAGCTTTGATATTTTCTTCATAGAAGTATTTTCCTACTCTGTATGTGCTTTAGCAAGGAATTAGTATTTTTCCTTTCAGGCTCTGTAACCACATACGTCACTTTCTCAGCTTCTACTCACCTGTTCCGCTACTCAGCAGCACATCAGAATTTGCATTAGGGTTCTTCTGCTATAATTCTATTCTGCATTGGTTTATGTATTCTTTTTTATTTTTTTTTTTAATATATGTAGTGCTTTGTAATAACACAAATGAAACACCCAAAACTATGGTGGGAAAGACTGGTTTGCAAAGGAGGTTTTATAATTCATTTATTCTGATTTTTCTGTCTTACTACCTATTTTATTAGAGTGAGTTACCTAACCTCTCGAGTTGAATGGATCTGCAGACCTGAGTGATGTATTTGGGCGTTTCTCAAAAGACATTTTCTTTTGACTTAGGCTATCAGGGATTGTGACTCAACTTTTCCCAAATAAAATGTCTTTTTGAGATATCTCAAGATAGAAACTCCTCAGATATGATAAATAGTGACAGCATTGTGAAAACTGGTGCTTCATTCAACATTTGAACACATACAGAATGGGGAAGCTCCAGCAAAGAAAAGCAAATCTACCTCTACTGCTACTATGCCATAGCTTTCTAGCTGCAGAGAACTTCTGTTCAGATGAAATCAAATTGTGCCTGGTAACTACCATGAAATTCACTGTGAGAAGCACTAATAGAAGAAAACACCTTTCAAGAAACAAGATTTACCCTGAGGTCTATTACATTCTCTTCATAGTCCTGTTGTGGTTATATTGATATCAAGGGAAACAACATTTCTTCAAGGTTACCCAAGGAACCTAACACATAGGACAAAAAACAGACTCCTGCTTATAATATGTAACTATTATTTCTGACATTATATCTTCCATTTGATTAATCTATTAATAGCAAAACATTGTTTAGAAGTCACAATATTTTTTAACATCAAAGCATTTAAGGAAAGTCAAAATCATATTTCTTCCCTTTTAGGTGGGCCAAAAGCATCCATGACAAGTTATATGCCTTTAGATTAAGACAATAAAATCTTGGATGTTACGTTTTGCCAATGTTTGTGTTTTGGTACAGACAGAAGAAACAACAGCAAAATGGAAGCAAATGCTGTAACTTTCCATCTGCAACCTCAAAATAAACACAAGAAACACAAAATACCATGTCATCTTTGGCTACCATAATGTAGTAAATAATGGGTCAGCCTTGCTCCCACACAGAGTATTGGTGGTGTATACCTCTTCTCCAGTGGGTACAGGCCAGGGCTAATATACTCCAGAAATTCTGAAAAATTACTTGGAATAAGACCTCCCATGTCAGGAGCTCATTAACTGTTCTTAGTCCTAAGTGATTTCAGTAACATCCCTCCCTGCCACCCTCATTAAATCTGGTAGCGCTGTTGATAATGTTTTTTTCAATGCTGATGAACCCCATTTAAAATTGTTTACTAAATCATGTGCCACCTTTGAGTATAACAATGTGGTAATTTTTGTTTTCTGGTGGTTGTAAAACTGGCTATTAGAGACATTTCCTAAAATGTGTGTGTATTCTAAAACTTGTCCTTGGATTGCCATTAAACATTTCATTAGGGAGGTGGCTGATTGGCTCCAGATGCATCTGATAAAACTCCATGTGTATATAAGCATTTTAATTGAACTTCTTCGAATTTTAAACATTTGACTCCAAAAGAATGTATTCAACACAGTATCTAAGGTAGTTACGTTAGATGAGTGCTGCTTAAATTGTCATTCACAGGCCATGAGGTGGCATCTCACTTCACTATCAGTGTGAATTTTTTCAGTTTTAGGAGAGCAGTCTAATGGATGAAGCCACTACACATTTAGGGGCCTATTGAAGTCTACAATGCCAGATCAGCCATATGCTCCTTAGACGTATGTTCTATGCACCATACTTGTTGTTCCTTTTACATTTGTCTGTATTACAGCAGTCTAAATGATGAGAGTGTTGCTGTGAAAAAGAAAAGGTACTGTGGCTACATAAGATAGGTGCTGAACTAATCCATGTTCCTGTTTTTACAGGTAGCGGTCTGTGGTTAGAAAACAGGTCCAAAAGGGAAAGCAGAGGTCTCTATCAGGGTCTGGGATACTGTCACAGGGAGCTTTGGCTCCTTCCAGGGGTGGGTATTCCTACCCTATTCTCTGCTTGGCGATTGCTCAGAAGTGGTCCAGACTAGACTAGCAGAGCACTACTGAGCAAACAGCATCCAAGTAATTTAATATTGAACCTAACTGAACTGCACTGGCCAGTGCTGAGTTCACTATACCCTACCAGAGGATGACAGCACAGAGCTGAACTTCACAGTCAGTGGGACCTACTAGTGTCCGTGCCAAGGCTGGACCTCAGAGCTTCTCAAAAAACAACCACATCACAGTGGCCTTCACTTCTGTTAAACCTATCTGGACATAAAGGTGGATTTTAAGAGGCTCAGGGTTTCTCTGTGACAGCCCTCAGCTTCATTTCAGACAGTTGCAGCTTAGAGCTCTGGAGCTGGCCAAATTTTGAGTGAAACCATTTATTAGTTTTCAGTCCATTGCACAGATGATATACATGGTTATCATGTTTCTTGTGGGTTTTTGTTTTCCTCCCCACTCCATAAAATATTTTATCATTTATGTTCCAAAAGATGCCTGAATGTTTGCAAGTTGAGAAGAGTAATCTTCAAACAAGACATAAGAACTTATACTTTTATTTCTTTGATGCAGAAAAAAAGAATGGCACTTTGGCTCATGCTCAGATCATAAATGTTTCTCTTTTGCATCTGCTGGCACCTACAGAAACCAACACATATCTCTTGTAGGGCACATTATTTAACAGTATTCATGCTTTATGATTTCTGACTTGGCATGCTGCCTTTTATATACTTCAGTTTTTAAATAAATGAAAGCATGGGGATGTGAATAGGACCCAAAATCTTCAAGAATTGGGAGACAGAGATATAAGAGTCCCAACCTGTGTATCAAAGTTTGACGGATGAGGTCCCACCTGCACAGAGACTGTAAGAAGCAATAGAGCACTTGAGCAAACGTGGCAGGAAGCAGAATGCCAAGCTGGTCCTGAAAAATGGAGCAGCAAAAGATAAAGAAAAGGCCACACTGGAGACTGGGTTGTAATAGAGGTTTTGGATCTGGCTGCAATCTAAACAGTCAGTTCAAGAGAATCAAACAGAACTGGTTCAGACAGATTACAGAGCACAAAGCCACAAAGGAACAGTGCTTGGTGCTCTCAAATAGACACAACTGTCCTTCCTTGGAAGCCACCAGAGAAGTAAAGACAAGGCCTACCCAATAGATGTTGACAATTTCAACTATAAGTAAATAAAGTAGAGATCTTAGCAAAAATGTTTCAGAAAAGAACTGAAAAAAGAAATATATACTGCAGTTGTGTACACTGCTTACATGTATGAGGTTTCTGGTTTGGTCTTATCTCAATTGTGACCCATGTCAAGGCTGCACATGCCTTATGTGACTGTCTGTCCTCATATTCCTAGCAAATTCCAAACTCCTGTTGAGATCAAGAGCAATCTGGGCATGGGAGAAACACAAGACTAGATCTACGTTTGCAAAATATGCAAGCTATGTTGCTATCAACTGTATTATTTCACCAAGTAGTGAGAGAGTAAATAGTGCAGAACATGAACCATTTTTCTCCGTTCCCTTCAAAATCAAGTTTGTTTTAATTTGGATACCAATATAGAGCAATAAAGGAGACTTCTGAGCCATTTCACATCAATGTATTTCTTATTCTCAACCAGGTCAGCTGTGATGAGCATTTGTATGTAGGATGGGTAATGACATAGAAAGAGTCAAAAGTAATGTCGAAGGAAAGGAAAAACTGTCAGCTGTAGCATGGTTGATAAAGTTACATTCAGCAAACCTTTTTCAGGTGCTGAGAAGAGCCAAGGATGTGCTCTGATGCATTTCAATGTATAGCAGAGACCTATTTTATAGCCTAAACAAGTTTGATGGAGTTATTCAGTTCAGTTTGGGCCAGGCACAATGCAGCTCATGGAAAGCTGCATCCGGCACAAAAATGATAGAACTCCCACCATAACAATTTTGTGAATGCCCACTGCTCTCAGAGGTGCTTAAATTACATAAGCATATTAAAGCACATTTAACACTGTTAATGTGCCAGCCCAGAAACACTATTACAGACTGGCTGAAAATTCCCCGAAAGTACAGCTTCTCAAATGCCAGACTTCTGATTGTGCTGGCGTTTCATGATTTCAGCACCCTATTTGTTGCTTGGAGCACTAGACACTTCTAACAAGGTAAGCCTAAGCTGAAAGGACTGATCCAATGGGCAACAATAAGAGGACAGCCAAGGCAGATGTCTTGTATGCTATCTTTCTACCCATTTATAAAATGGTCTTCATAAAAAGTGGGCCAGACTCTCAGCTGATGCATAGATTAGCACAGATCCATTGGCATCAGCTTTCCATTTCACACCACATGAAAGCATGTTGCTCCACTTCTACAGATGCTGTGAAAATGCTTTTTCACTGCAGTTCTGCAAATCATTACTGAAAATATCACTATTTTGCCTCACCACTGTAAATTTCAAAGCATCGTTAAGGTGAAAAAACAAAACAAAAGAAAAGAAAAACAAACCATAAACACCACCTCCTTCACAGTAAAGTAGCCTGAGGCATAGGTGGCTTTATCTGACAGAAATCAACCTCATATGAGTACAGATCTCATGATAAAATTGTAATGACAATGTAACTAGACTTCTGTCTCTGACTAGATCTAAGCTGTTTTTTCAGTGTACCCCTGACAGGAGCTATAAACTATTTACATCCAAGTTTCCTTTACCGCAACCAGCAGCTTTTGCATACTTCACTCTTGCCCTAAATGTGACTCGATTTAGGAGCTGACATTTGCGGTCCTAGGCTTCCAGTTAAGACCAACTTCCCAATCATCCTTTCTGCATTACTGACTTCTATTGCTGTTTACGTTGCATAAATATTGCACTTCTTCCCAGCCCCAACTTTAGTTCTGAAAGTGCTTTACAACTCTTGAAGGCTAATCCTATCTTACATCTGGCTGGGCACATAAAGGAGATGCCAACAGAGAATGTATGATAAAAACAGCTTCCCTAAATATATTTAATGAAAGGACTGGGAGAGAAACAAAGCAAACTTTGCTGCAAAAGTGTGTTCTTTGGGACAGGACAATGTGAAGTACAAATGTGACAAAGGAAAAAAATGAGGAAAATGAAGCAATTCATAAAACATGTTTTTGCCATTGCTTCTACTACGAAATAGACATCACAGCTCTTTTTCTACCACATTCTCACTGGCTTTGTTTTCTCCCACTGTGCTTTCCTGCAATCAACAGAAAAATCAGGAGAACCACATAAAGTGCTCAAAATGCTGATACAGTTTGGGCTACCCCTGCACATTTCTAGAAGTGTATTAACACCATTTATTGGAGCTCATGTTAACAACTCTTGCCGAGTCATATGCTCAAATAAAAAGTCTAAAGGAAAACTGTCTTTTTCTCCAGTCTTTTCATGTTGCAGCCAAGTGTGGCAAACTGGCAGAGAAAAAGAATACCCGAGAGACAGAAATGTCCAGGAAACCTTTCAAGCATGTAACTCTAGTACCCTTAAGATCACTAAAGATAAAGTGTATCGATTCTCATTCCTGCACTGCTTTGCATCAAAAATAGTTGCATTAAGGGAACAGAATTCAAGAAATTTAACACAAAGTGAAGAAGATACTTCCCTCATCAGCGTCTTACCGGAGCACACAGTTTCACATCTTGCAAAGAGTAGGGAAAGAATTTTGTAACAAGTTGTTTCAACTTAAATAACACCTATGGAGCTCAAGGCTATAACATATCATGAGATTTCAATATCTGAAGCACATGTGGATTAATTGGACAGGAGCACTAGTATTGTACTAGGAGCTTGAGTTTTGCAGTTGTCTTAAACCACAACATCTATTCAGATAAGAACATCTATTCTAAATGAAAACAGCTCTCACCTCGCAGCATCTCTTACTCCTTTCTCTCTCTGAAAACGTTCATTTATAAACTTCCTTACTGAAAAGTGTATGTGAAATACTGGAGTGAGGGGAACAGGGATGGGGAGGAGAAGCTTTTCCCAACAGATAACACACCCAATTGTTCAGTATGTTATTTCAGCCACATATTGGAAAGCAATGGAAATGGATTACTGTGAGGACTGGCAAGAAAACAGTCATGCCACCAGCTTGCATAATTCTATATATTAAGTGAGGGTTAATAAAATATCATGCATTATTGTTTCAGCAGATCACCGAAGATCAGGGATGAATTCCAGTTCTGTATTTAAAAAAAAAAAAAAAAATCACAATACTGAACTGTGGACCAAAGGCACGGAGATGTGACATGGGTGCTGCCTTTCTCTGAAGCCTCAGGCATTAGGACGAACTTGATAGACCATTGTTTGAAATTTCACAACTGTCGGTATTGAGTAAGATGCAAAACTGTGCTGAGTGGGGTGGGAAGAGACAGCATTAATTCTTTTTCTTGCCTTTGTCACAACCAAGTGGACATGCGGGAAGAAGGAAAGATGATGTTAAGCTAATTAGAGGAGTAAGCATGTATTATATAAGTCTCTGAATTGCTGGTCTGAGGACCAAGTCATTCCAAGGATTAAGTCAGTATAGTTTGTTTTTCTAAGTCCACCATAAGAAGCTAAATTAACAGCTATCAAGTATAACCATCAGCAGAAGTTCAGTGCCTTGATATTTGGGTATTTCATCATGCTAACAATTCATGATGAACTCTGGTATGACCCTGCAATAGGGAGACAGAAAAATTAAGACATTTACTTCCTAATCCTCCTAGAAACTCAATTTCCAGGTTCTCACCCAAAGTCTAATTTAAAAAGAAGAGATGAAATCTACAATTTTTCTAGTTCTCCCTTAGATGTGAATTTTCTTGTCATTGATGTACCTTTGTTTTCTAGGTAGAAAACCTTATATTCATTCCCCAACACTAGACCAGTTAAGCCTTCTTTTAGCTCTTCAGCGAGATGAGGATGGAACATTTTGTGAATTCTTTCAAGTGTGAAATCTGCAGTATGATTAAAATCTCCTGCTGCTGTTTAAAAAGTCACCCACATGGACAGGTTTAGATCCCTCAAAAAGCATCTGCAAGCAGTTTTTACATGCAGTGTAGTCTCTGCCAAAAGTAGGTCCACATATATTAATAAAAGCACAACTAACGTTCCTAGCACTGCCACTTCCACATCAAGCAGTTTTATAGCCTTTTGAATAGCAAGACTAAGCATTTCTGCCTTTATGAGAATAAAGCTGTGCCATGCTGAGACTGCTACCTCTTTGCAGCTGCTCAACCACAGGTACTCACACTCACAGGTACTCACACACACACATACTGTGGGTAAGAGCATCTCCTAGAAAGAAAACAAAGTAGTTTACAAAACATTAACACCACTGCTCATCTGGACAGATCCATTGTTGGAAATGGGTGTGAAAAAGGGCAAAATGAATGATCCACTTATTCAGGCTTCCTGATGATTATATATCTTGAAAAAAATGTGTGTCGTCTTAGAGGCCTGTGCTCAGGTCTTCTCACTGCACGTGAGTGGTTTCCTTAGGTACAAGAAAGACATAAGAGGGTAAGACCAGTCTGTGTCGCATGTCTCTTCTTCTGTCAACACGCTACTGTAGATAGCGGGGGCTTACCCCTTACACCCATTTATGCTGTCTGCTGCATAACCTTGGAAGTAAGCAAACACTTCCACAGGCAAAGCCGCTTTTTTACACTTTCATTTCTAAAATGGTTATAACCAATTCCTACAGCATCAGGAAAAGCCAATCTAAAGGCTACCAGAAGCCACTAGTCCACCTTGCATTTTAAGTATACTTGCGCAGGCAGTTTTGCAGGGCTCTTTAGGTTTTTCCAGCTAGTGTCTGCAGTGGGATCCTGTTTCACATATGCTCTTTTCCTGTAAATCTCATCATCACATGTAGTACTGCCTGTGCTCTTGGCTGTCGTCTTATCAAGGAACCTTTACCATACCCAAATTTCCTAACTCAAAGAATCATAAGAGCATTTTCTTAACTGCTACCTTACAGAAAACTTACAACTGTCCATATACCACACTGTTTCACAGCTTTCTTTCTAACGTTTAGGAAGTAATTTTCTTAGATACTAACTTCAGTTTCACATGGCTTGTTTGTAAGTCACTAATCTTTAGATCTGGTGAAATGTTCTGGCTTGGATGTCATGCTTCAGGGCTGAATTCAGCTTTGAATCTGTGGCACATATAAACCCAAGACTGAAGAGACCTATTTTGCTCCATCTGTTTATCTCACTACCAAGGCTGAGTAATAGTAAATCTTCATGGCAGATTTACTATTAACCACTCACCTTATATTAGTGCCAAAAAGTCTCTCTTGGAATTGCAGCTTTACTGTGCTGTGCAATATGCAAGCAGATGGACAACCCTTGTCCAGAAAGGATAACAAAGAAACAATCAGTGTGCTCAGGTACTGTCCTTGTCTTTCTTCTGTCAATAATAGTGAAAAGCATGCTGGTTCTGATAAGGAATCTCTATTCCCCTGCCTTTCCAGAATCAAATTTAGAAATTCATCACAACTGGAGGGCAGATTCCAGAACAACAGCTGTTGTTGCAAAGGCAGAAGACACACAGACCTCCACATGACAAGAAAAAAGAACTCGTTGGCAAGAAAAAGATATCAAAATAACAAAGAAAAAAAAAATCACCTCTACAGAAAACAGTTTTGTAGATAAAAAGCTTTATATATATAGAAAGATACATATTTGGGACTCCTCTTCAAGATGTAGCTTTTAGAACATCACAAAGGATAAGTGATGATATTACCATTAAGCATCAGTTTCAGTATTTGAAATGAGTTGTATCTTTAAGACTTGTTTTCAAATTATACATGCTGTGCTTGTACTCAGCGTTGTATGTTTAACTTTGAGGATTTTATATCCTAGTCAGCTATCAGAGAAATAATAGCTGTAATCAGAGCTCTTTACACAAAGAGAGCCTTTGCAAGCCCAATGCTTTCCAAGGGAAACAGCTACTGGAAAGAAGAATTAACTAAATAACTAGATTAAGAGAGAGAATGCAGGAAGAAGATCAAATTTCTGACTTGAATTTGGCATTCTACTTTGCACCAAAAGTTTATTCATTCTTAATGGAGAGTTAATGTTTTCCTAGCCAACATTCTTACCAACTGCATCTAAATAGTCCTTCCCTAACCAATTCCTATCAGAGATACATGTAAACCTACACTTTCTGTGCCAACTTTGAAATTAATTTAACTTGGAGTCCATTATAACATTTGCAGTCTGCCGAAGTCATTGCAGAAGTCCTTTTCAGGAGAGGTAACTAGTTAAACTGCAAAAGACTGTGAAACTGGGAGAAAAAACAAAAGCAAGTGTCTTCACTCCTCATGTGTAGAGCTTCCTTCTCAGTGTTACACTACTGAGTGAGAGGACAGATGAAGTGTAATAAAAAAAAAAAAAAAAAAAAAAGAAAAAGTATTAAGAAGGAGCAAAAATGAGAGAGGGAAAGATAAAGAGAAGAAAAGTTCATAGCATGAAAAGCCACATATGGGAAATGGACACTGTAGAAATAGATGTTGATATATAACATGGTCTCATCATGATGCAACTGACTAAACCTCACTAGAGGTCATGCAGCGTAGGAAGGGTTTTCATTTTCATTTGGAGAAAGATAAAGGTCACCACTCAAACCAGCTGCAGGAAATTTTTCTGTCTGCATTTCTTTTGCCAAATCATCTTTAAAATGAGGCCTGGCTCTGATAATGAGGCTTGGATCTTGTTTAAGGGTGGGACCTGAAACTCTTGTCTGTTTTGTAGAGACTTAAGAGAAGAAAATGGCTGTCTGGGATTTTTTGTTTCCACGCTAAGCATTTCCCTATGCTTGCTAGAGTTTCAGGCATGTAACACTACTGAGAAAACTGAATAGACCCTCTGCATGCAGGATGATCAAAAAGGCTAAACTGAAGGACGATCAGAGACAGTAGGTACATTAGCCTCATCCAGGAGCAGTAGGAGATGTACCGGTGGGACAGGGCTCTCTGGAGCTAGATAGAAACCAGGGCAGATCAGGTAGCTTAAGGAGTGAGGCATTTCTTAACAAGTATGAAGTTTCCCAACTTTATCTAATGCCAGAGATTTTCACTGATTGCTTTAGGCAAACCTGCCACACAATCCTCACTGCTGCAAACTTACCCATGTCCTTAAGGTGTACCTTGAAAAGATAACTATTTGCTAGAAGATGCCTTTTAGCACTGGTGCTTGCATCTTCTCCAGCAAGTGAAGAAGGGAGGTTCATGTTGCACGTGTTTTGAAAAGGAGGATAAACAGCAGAATTTTACTTGATGGTAGAAAGTTTCAGAATCAACTTCTTTTAATTACGAAAAAAAAGAAATCATGCAACAGTTCTACAGTGTGACCTTACTTTTAAATTCAAAATTTGTGTATTAGACTGCATTAAATAGCCAATGATTCTGAGCACCAGTGCTTATACTGGTCTGAAAAAAAGACCAAATAAAGAAGTACAGAAATATCACCTTTGTTGTTTACTTTCACCTTTTAGTATTCTGTAAACACTTTAGGACAAGTTTTACTTTCTGTATCACACTGTAAAATGTACTAGTTGCAAACACAAGGTGCTAGGCCCAGAGAATATAACGTATAGAATGACGATGTTTCATAATTTAAATAATTTGCTCTTGACTGCTGCGGTTTGAGGAGCATGGAAGAGAAGTGAAATTACAGACCTACTCCCTTAATATTTTAAAATTATAACAACCAGCATTCTCCTTCAGTCTATTCTCGCATGTCTAATGTAATTGGCTTTGGTGTAGTTACATGGAAGATGTGCTGGAAAACAGAATTTGCTTTCATATATTTAGTGCCACAGGTGAGATCCAAGTAAGTCTAGGGAGATGTAAACTGATGTACACTTTTCTTTTTCTTCCCCTCAATGTATCTGGTACAAGACCATACATCCCCTAAATGGGTGCACATTTCTGATCTAACATTTCCAAACAAAAGCCCTGTGTGGAGATCAAGTTCAGCAACACAGTAATAGCACCTAAATGACCAGAGTATCAACAGACTGACTTCTTACCTGCTCTTGTGAGCTTATACTGATGTACTGAATGCAATCCACTTACTGATCTGCAATTAATGGCACTCATATCTTTAAGTGAATCCAAAGAAGAGGCTGAAAGACTTTAGAGGGTATTACTTCAAAATTGTTAGTTTCTTGTTCAGCTTTATACATCCTCCTAGCACATTTCCAAATAAACTTTTAATTTAGATTCTGTCACGAACTATTCATAACCAAAGTTATGACGTATTGCAAACTACACACAGGCATCCCTTGCCTACCTCAAGTTACATCACATTCTTAAAGAACTTCTGTTTCAAACAGTGGCAAGCACCACTGCAAAATGAAAGGGGAAACTACTATGCAAATACAGGGCCATTACCACTTGTATGATTGGGAGCAGATGCAGCAGATAGGTCTCCTAGCTCATTAGAAAAAGTGTTCCATGTTTGGAAGAACGTTGAAGTCATAAAAATATATTTAGACCAGAGGTTATTGATATCTCAGGAGAAATCTGCTCTCCTGTAAAAGTTATTTTTGTGCCATAGATGTCCCTGCTCAGTGGGGAGTGTGTATTTCAAAACATAAAAAGGAAGTTAAAAATACGTGCAAGATAAGTCTCAAGGAAAATCTCTAGTGTTGAAGGATGCGCTGGGTACTTGCTGAGGATATGGGGAATGGAAACTACAAAGACATGGACTAAGCAAGAAGCATCAAACAAAACAATATGCTGTTTTTTCTAAGCTGTTAAACTTTCCATTCACTCAGTGTAAATTTTTTTTGTTTTTATTTTTTTTTTAGATCAGGTCAATGACAAAAAGAAAAGTAAATAATTTCTGTGAGAAAGTACAGTGTGTGTCAATTCTGCAGACATTAGCAGCAAAGTGGGGGGAAAAATAACATGATTTGTAGGAATTTCCAAGTGTATCCCATGAAAAACTAATGTAACACCACTGGATTAGACAATGTGAAAGAAGGTCCACTGGGATGATGAAATATTTACTGTAATTGTTTCTTGAACTGGTCCTTGTCCCAGAATTAAAAGCAAATTCTACCTTGGTAAAATGAGTGCTGTCCATATTTGTCTAAATGACTTTTCCTCAAAACAGAGTGCAAAAACTGAGGAAAGCAGAGCATCCTCAGGATGGCTTTGATAGAGGCATTTGTTTCTTCTTTGGTAGCTTTATCAGTCAGATGATTTTACTTAAAAAGAAAGGAGTTACCTTGCTGGAATCCAAGAAAGCAGCATGCTACTCACCTACAATATATGTATTTTCTTTCTTTCAAGTTAAAAATGAGTAGATTACTACACAGAAGAGAAACCCCAACTGGAATACTCATAGTGCAGCAGCTATTTGTTGTTCAGCTATTGGCACTTACAGTATTGATATTAAATATAAAAATGAGGAAGCACTGCATGGGTAACAAGAT
Organism: Amazona ochrocephala; assembly: GCA_039720435.1. NCBI lineage: Eukaryota > Metazoa > Chordata > Aves > Psittaciformes > Psittacidae > Amazona > Amazona ochrocephala. Next base: position 37,666,342 of record CM077882.1, read on the forward strand.
GAATAAAGTTAACAAGCCCTAACAAGAGCCACAAGTCAAAATTAAAACTGGGGTTTCTAAATGAAGAGGTATCTAGGGTTATGCTGCTACAGATTGGTTTTTACTTGGTTCTGAAGTCAATGTTGATATTGTGTGTAACAACTTTTTTAATTATTTCCCAGCATTACTAGCATGTTTGAGTTCATATCTAATAGGTCTAGTGACAAAAGTAATCATAATATAGCAGATGTTTTTTTTCCTTCCTGAATTAAATCCATGAGATTCAGAAACAAAAGCAGTTCTAACAGGGTAACTGGAGCTGAAATACAACAATAGAATAATAAAGCAGAATGTGCCCAAGAATTAAGCCCAATCAGAAAAAAAGGTAGAGGAAAAAACAGATTAAAAATACATACAACAGTAATTGTCTGAAATACAATGAGCCAAATTCATCTCCAGAGTTTCATAAGCATTGAATTCAGCTTTAAGCAGGATTCTTATTTATGGGAAGTTCAGGCAATGGGAAAGAACTATAACACAGTACCATTTTCAATGAAACCTAACATAACTCAAAAATCAAAGTGGAAGTTCAGCATATTAGCTGAATCATACAAGCTGTCCAAATGTTCATTTTTGTTGGACCCAGGCAGTGGAAGAATCTACTTCTTTTCATAACAATGCACATGCACACATACACAACTACTGGGCTATTCACGTAGAAGTACCACAGGAGCATAAAGTCAGCTAGAAGAGATTTCTATACTCCAAATATTCATGTGCCTCTAAGATATAGTACTTCATGGAGAACAGAAATGTTTTCTAGACTATTGGGTGCTGTTACACTCATATTTACAAGTATTGGTCGAAGTACATGGATGTTTATCCCCTTATGCCTATGGGCACACCCGTGCTTTTCTGTCTTTTACTCCTCTACCCTTCACAAAAGAGACTAATAGGATGATGCTTCTATTTTAAAATGAATCCACATTTTGATCCGAGACAGAATACAATCAAAACTACTGCAAACATATAAATAACTAGAGACTTGTAAATGTGCAAGCACTCAGAATTTCTCTTTTGTGTTAATACAGTACCTCAGACAGGAAGACCTAGCACAACTAGGTGATACTGTAATATAAATAGAAACGGATAAACATGTCAAACACACTAATTTACATGAAAATCCACAAGGAAAGTTTACAGCCTTAGCATAGTTAACATTTTCACCTGTAGGGAAAAAACACCACCACTAGAAATCCAGACATTACTTTATAATGACTCTTGGTTATAGAGGACATAGAGTGGATGAAGGTGAAGACCAGAGGCTTACGCATTTAATGATGTTCCTTAAGTTTCATGGCAACTTTCAAGTTACTCTAACCTTCTACACAAAAGAACTTCACCCGTGTTCAGGCAAGGGCAACTTTTACTTTGATGAAAGCAGGATCCATTCACATCAGGACTTCATAACTCCTGGTAAAAATCTTTGTCTTTCATTTCCACCCTTGCTAAGTGCAGATGGTGTACACACTAGCAGCCAACATACTGTGAGAGGAAGGACACACCCGCACTGCAGGGAGCTTTCAGTGGGATCCCCACCACCTAGGACTAGAGCCACCATTGCATGTAAGTACATCCACATTTTGCTCACTTAGCCATAGAACTGGAAGTCCAGCAGTGGCAAAACAGAACAGGGATAAAACCTTTCACTTAGAGGGCATTCACCTGGCTGGATGTGCAGAAGACAACTGTAGACAGGTCCTTTCAGCAGCAGCTTGTGTGTCTTGACCCTAACTTCCAATAGGCTGGCTCCTCATCCCTTGCCTGGAAGCCTTCCCAGCCTAGAGACAGCCATCCATGCATCACGTGGTCCCTTTTACTCCCACTAGTATGTTTTGGTCTTGGTGGAGTCAGTTTTTCCTCAGAATTTCCACTCAGATGAGAAAGAGCAAACTTACAGCCACCAGAATACTAGCAGCCATAAGTCCAGGCCAGCTGCAGTAAATCCTGCCCTATTCAGTCAGCTTATTACTGGAATAAAACATCAGCTTAATTCTATCACTCTCTTTTCTCCTCAAGTGTATAATTACAAGTCAACCATGGGTCATACTGTTACCATAACACCAAAGAATAGAGAGCCTGATAATAGTCAGCAGAATGACTCACACTGATTTTAATGGGATTTGCCTCAAACCTTCAACAGCTATCACACTGGAAACGTAGATATAGGCCACAAGGTTAAACCACAGAAGGAGAAAACAGAAGAATGTCTGCATCTCAGGTGTCATTTAGGAAGCCATTTGCTTCTCAGTGTATTGATCTCCACCAGACATGTGAAGGCAGCAGCACTGGGTACTTCACAGAGCTGTTGAAAGGCTTTATTCATTTACACTGATGATGAATTATGCGGGGCCCAATGGGATAGCACTAACAAGAAGTAAGAACAGCAAGAGAAGAATAACACCTCGTGAGGATCTCCCCTTTCACCTTTTCACTCAGGTGTAACTTCAGCTGCTAGAACAGCAATTTGGTCATACTTAGTTTTTATGGGCATCGGAACTTTTTTTTTTGGTTACCAGAAACTTTAAACCAGCTCTAACACAGTCACAAGCAACGACGAAATCGTAAGGATGAGGCTGCCATCCCTATCATGTCATCGAAAAACATTAGAGAAGGACTCCTCAGCCATGCAAAACCTGTCAGGCAATGAGTATGTCAACAACAGAATGAATTACAGTATAAATTATTTATTTGTGGCTCTGTATTGATATGGGATTAATTTTTATCATGTATGTAAGAATTCTAAACCACGGTGGTGATTGATTTTTCCCAGCAACAGCTTTAAGACAGATAACAGCAGACTGCAGTAGAAGTGAATTAGTGTTTAAAATGAGTTACTTTGCTGAAGTTGCTTTGCGCTAGTGTATATGTACATGTTTGCAAATGAACAACTTAATTCTTTTTTATTGCCTGGTACTCCCTAGTGGCTCCTGAAACCAGTATTTCATTTACATGTGTATTCTTGGTATCCAGTATGGTTTTCAAGTTCTTGAGAAAAGTTCTCTACTTCAGTTCTCCACATTACATCACCTTCCAAACATGTAAAAAAAAAAAAATAGTATTAAAACAGGAAGTTGAAGGTGCAATCTTTTTGCTGGCCTGCACACAAATAAAATAGGAAAATATTGAAAGAATCATGCTTTTCACAAAGCCATGAAAAACAGATGAAGGTCAAATCACAGCTATCATAGCTGGAAATTCTTTCAGACATTCTGCAAAGGCATTATGTAATTAAATGCAGTGTTTTCTGGCTGTTTTTTTCACTCTGGAAGGAGATGCGACCAGACCTGGCTATACACAAACAGGAAAAGGAATATAACTCCACACTGACATTCAGCCATCTGTGGTGTGTCTACATGCTCTTTCACTGGATATTTATATATATTTCATTGGATATATATTGGAAGATATAATGGAGCTCTGATATTGAAAGAATTGATCCTACCCTTTACTCCTCTCGTGGTTCAAACTGGAAGAGAGTTTATTTTCTTCCTAGTAGCTGGTAAAGTGCGATGACTTGGATTTATCATGAGAATAACATTGACAGCAATCATCATCAATGTTTTAGGATAAGTACTAGTTAGCAACAACTAAGTGAAAGATTTTCCAGCATCTCATGCTCTGTCAGTGAGGAGGGGCACAAGAAGCTGGGACAGAGCAGAGACAGGACACCAAACAAACAAAACAAACCACACAAAACCCAATACAAAAAACTGCTATGTCTGAACAAGGTGCAAGAATCAAGTAATAATATTTGTCAGTTTCATATTGCACAATTGGCTCAGACAGCTCAGGAAAGCCGCAGGAAACATGATGAGGTCTGGGCAGTTACAGTTATCAGACATTACATGGTACACTGGTGGTAATCTCCTTAAGACAGACCTCGTGAAGCACTGACTTAGCTCTGGTGGCAAGATCCCTATAAATCCAACAAAAATAAAAGTAACTTTTAAAATCTCATCTTCAGGGCATACTTGCATTTCAGAAAGTTGACAGCTGGGTGGAAGAACCTCACCTACATTTTCTCGAATACCATAAGGGTATCTGTTACAAGGCCCTCTAAGAAGAGCAGTATCTCTGGGATACTACCACACAGGGAAATCAAATTCATTTCATGATGTCAGAAACATTTCAGCTAGAGGACTAGATTTATTTGTTTATTTTCACATCTCTCACAAAGGAAATCCATGAAATTCTGTATTGGAGGGAAATCTTTCCCAAGATCTGGTTATGAAAAGAAACTGTCCAGACTGTGTGTGGTCTCATTCTCAGCTGTACCATTGTTCATTAGCTGTAACTAAGGAGAAGGCTGAGGATGAGGTCCTTGAAAAGCCAATGCACTTCTCATCCTGGGGCCATTTCTTTGCCAGCCCAGCCCTTCCAGAGATGAAAGCAATCCAAGGGCTGCTCTAATCTATACCAGCTGCTTCATCAAAGCCTAATGTCAGTCATGAACTGCTACAGCACAACTCAGCCAGGTTCCCTTCTCTCTCCCCACACCATAATCTCCATGTGTAAGGCTGTGAGAGCTCACAATGAAGAAAGATGACATCTAACAGGTAGATGTGCACATAAAGGATTGCTCTGCCAGGGAAACCTGTCCACTTCCCAGCAGCAGCAACAAAGGAATAAAAGAGAGACCGGTCCCAAGTATCTGTGTGTACAAGGTGTATGTATTGTTACCCATGGCTCCAGCTCACAGTGTTATTCATCACAAGTCTGCAGAAATGTCCCCCTCAGGGTTAATGAGAACATGTCCTGTGAAAATTGATCATGAAGCTTAAAACAGCACTGTCCTCTCTAGCGATTTTATTGCAGAGGATATCAGGGTTTATGAGAATCACAAGTTCACACTGTGACAAAAACTTAAAAATCCATGTGCTATCTTAGCACAACTTAACAAATGCAAATGGCTGAATGTATTTCAAATGCAATTTTGGGCTACAACTATGAGGTACTCCAACTTGGCAATCCAAAGATCACCTTGGAAGTAGGGGATAGGAGGGAAGGGCAAAGCCTTTCTCTAGTAGCCAGGCACCAAGATTTTGTAAGCCTGGTGACAGTAAAGCATTGCTGCCTGCCTGCAAATCCTCATAGCATTCAGGATTTGTATCTCACTGTCCCTGCCATCTACACCAACTCAGCAGCAAACTTGTAAAAAGCAAAAGAACAACCCTGAAAATGCCACCAAAGGCACCAAGCTTTCAGTCAGAAATATTTCTGTGCAGAAAGTTTCTGAAGATGAAAGACACCATGAGTGGGAGCAAACACAGTGGACCCTTGCATGCCAGTAAGTGATTTATCATCAGATGGTCACAACTGTCTCTTCTAAGAAGTGATCAAAAGTTGTGGACATTGCAAGGGCTTAGAAAAAGGCTTGTGGTTCATTGTGAGATCTTAAAAATACTTAACCATATAAACTACAACAGAAAAGTTGGCATTTGTGGTAGATGGGCAAAGGAGGGGGGCTGGAAGAGGAAGGGAAGAGTGAAAAGGATTGAGGGTGTTTGAGAAAGTGTGGAGATTTACTGCCTTTTTTTTTTTTTTACTGTATACACTGGATATGCTGTTGGTCTCCAGTACATCCTGATATCATTTTGCTGAACTATGCAACAGAAAAATGTTGGGGTTTTTAAAAAGCAGGAAAGCCCTAAACACTACATACTAGAAGAAAACAATTCCTTCAGTGCTTGGTCTTATTTGATAGTTTACATCTATGGAATAATACTCATACAAAATAGTGAATTTATGCTGGCAGCAAACCCCAATTAAAAGCAAAAAAGCAACATTCACAATGAAAAAAATATTTTTGCCATTTAAATTAAATTTTCACAAGAAGCATTTTGTTGCGTCAGCATTTTCTGTAGTTTTTCTCAAAAAAACCCCATCAAACCACAAAAACCCCAAAACACACAAAGATAAAAATTTCCATAAAGATTTCTAGTGAAAAACTGTTCATTATCAAACCATTAAAACCTTGGCAAAATGCTTTTAAAAGCTGGGGTTTATTTTTTCAATTTCTTTAATTTTGTTGTTAAAAAACATTTTCATAAGAAAATTAAAAAATAACATCTTTTAAAATTATTATGAAATTGCTCTGTTTGCAATCTCTTAAGTGCAAACAGCTTCACACATCCCCTTACCTTTACAGAGTGAGAAATGGAAATGGGAAATTTAACAACTTAGAGCATTGTCATGTGTTACATTTGTAGCAGAGGACAAATGTGAACCCCTGTGCCCAGTACTTCTTCCTATATTACCCCTTCTCACTTGGTGTGATGCATGAGGAAGGAACTTCAATTCTGTACCTCAAGGAACTTCAAATCTGTACCTTAAGTATATGTATTTATGGGTATCTTATACTGCAGCCTCTTTAGCTCTCTTGTTCTTCTGTGGCCCTTAGTCTACAACAGGAGCGGCCTTCAAGTGAAATCTCTGGTTTAAGATATATCCACAAATGGTTCCGCTGTTTTCCTAGCCAAACAACATGTCAATAGGCTTTGTGAGCTCAGTGATGCTGGAAAATGCTCTGGCAAACACTGGGAACAGCAAAACTTCCCTGCACCCATTTCCAAGTCAACCCTGCCCCAGGAGCATACAGCAGCCACATGGTTGCCCAGCATACCGCAGCATTTGCATTATATTTCTAGCATGGTTGATCTACAGTATGAAGATGTATTTTGGCTTCTCATTAGAGCATCGCAAACGTAACCTCACCTAAATTCTTCTCAGTGGTATTTTATTCCCAGTGCCTTGCCTACAAGGTGCAGCGGTATTCCTGGAATTATGTCTGTAGACTCTCTGCCAGATGGCTTCAAACCACACAGAAGCACTTTAACTTCCATTACACGTAGGATAAACTGTGAAGCAGTAGCTGAAAAACTACTGCTTGGCTTTCTCTAAACACCCTCAAAAAAACTTGCACAGAACTTTAAAAATCTCTAACTGGGTTTAATACATGGCATTTGTTTTTAAGATTAGAAACGTACTGACACTGAGCAACTATTTTAGGGCATTTTCTGGGTTTGGTCGCAAAGGGAATGTTTCCACTGCTGTTCTGTATTTGTAGTTGTTCCTTAGAGCAGTGAGAGATTCTTAACAGATTCCTAGACTGATATTTAGAAATCATACTGGATAAAAGTCCCCAGCACTGATTGTTTCACAGCCCACCTCAATCGGTAGGCTCCACACTGACATTTCTTCTAAAAGGTTCAACTCCAAGGTAGAAAAGGCACACCCCAACTTTCACATTCTATCAGACAACCTACTGACAGAGTCCAAAAATAAGTTAAACAATGATCTGTATAGAATGGTGCATAAGACATACCATTTTGTATCTCTCTGAGAATGCAAAAAATGCTGGATGTCCAATTACAGGTACTAAGTTCTGATTATCCAAGAATGGGGAATAAAGGTGGGAGGTACTGAGAGTTTGATGAAATATATGGACATTTAGATTTCTTTTTTAATAGCTGTGTACTAACTATCAAGGCAACCACAATTAGTGAACCATAAGTTACACCTTTGAAAAAGTAAGCATCCAGATGAATGCTATTTTATCCAAACTATGCTGAGAAGACACAAACACAGATTGATATGCCAAAAAGCATGTATGAGGATGGCTTTATTTTTTGAGTAGTTTTAAAGAAACTTAATTAAAGGAGAAATATAAACCATTCCTTGTTCCTTATCAGCAATTCCCTGAGGCAAACTAACACCATGACTCCTGGCCAAGGTTCCTAATTGTTAACACAAACTCCATTTATACATTTAAAAGTCAGTGAAAGGGGAAAGCACAATAAAGCCTGAAATGTGAAATGTCAAACTTCCAGCTTTAATTATCCCAATCTGGATTTTGGGCTGTCACCAAGCAGGACTTTGTAGTACTCAGAACAGAGGACTGGAATGACCATGTACACACGGCTTTAAAACCCCCCCTTGCCCCTAGAGTGTATCAGAGTAACCAAAAGACTGTTCCAAGTAACACCTGCTACTAATGGTTCCAAAGGGTCATGCTAACATCTGAGGATCCCAGAGCCTTGTTCTTTACAAGGCGTTTTTTTTTTTGCTTCAGCAGTTGTAAAGGAAGGGAAATAGGACTTTCTTACGTCATTCTTGCTGTGAGGGGGGAAGACATCTAATATATGGAAGAACTTGATTAAATGAAGTTTTGAGACAAGGAAACATCACAACACAAATTTTGGACAATTTGGATCTACGATATTTTTTGTTGCACATAGAATCATAGAATAGTTAGGGTTGGAAAGGACCTTAAGATCAGCGAGTTCCAACCCCCCTGCCATGGACAGGGACACCTCCCACTAAACCATGCCATCCAACTAAACCATGCTGTCCAAGGCTATGTCCAACCCCACCCTGAACGCCGCCAGGGATGAAGCATTCACAACTTCCCTGGGAAACCCATTCCAGGGCCTCACCATCCTTACAGTAAAGAATTTCTTCCTCAGATCCAATCTAAACTTCCCCTGTTTAAGTTTAAACCCATTACCCCTTGTCCTCTCACCACAGTCCCTAATGAAGAGTCCCTCCCCAGCATCCCTATAGGCCCCCTTCAGATACTGGAAGGCTGCTATGAGGTCTCCACGCAGCCTTCTCTTCTGCAGGCTGAACAGCCCCAATTTTCTCAGCCTATCGGAAAAAACTTTCCAGTTTAGTCAGGTTCTTCAAATGGATCCAGTCTTTGCCAGAAGGATTCCTTTGTGGAGACAGGAGAGGGACTCACTTTCCCCCACAGTTTATTCTTGGGGGGGGGGGGGAGTTAAATCAATTTAATTTAAATTAAAAATAATTACTAAAGATATTTGAGAAAAGGTATTTAAATTTTGTTGTCCTCATAAGAGGAGCAAAGAATATTATTTTCCCAAGCAATCCAGGTCTCCCAATTACACTAGAATGGACTTTCCACCTTCCCATATTATACAACTACCAAGCTGCAGACAGATTTTCACTTGACACTCTCAATGCTGTAAGTCCTCCTCGCGTAGTATTCTTTCTGTGGGGTCTTAGTCTCCCATATCTCACTACTCAGTGCTTGGTAAAAAATCTTGAGTGAGAGGCAAAGGAATAGCAAGACAATCAGATGCCATCACTCCATGGTATTTTTTGGGGCTCCTGATGACTACTGGGTCTCAGGGAAGCTCCCATCTATTGACCTCCCTCACCCTTGACAATACTACTTGGAACATTCTTGAGAAGTTTCAAGCACCTCTTAAGAAATTTTTAAAAATCTAGAAAATTCAATTGAAAAATAAAGTGAATGTACTTTTACGTGCCTGCAGACATTTACCTAATGGCTAATTTGATCCATGTGTATACAAAGTTATACAGAGGCATAACTGTTTCAAACTCTGACCCAAGTCTGGTAAACCACTTTCAAAATCAGGACATTCCAATGGAAAGGTTAGTTAAATTTGCATCTGCATTATTTTCTGTTCTTGCTTCCATTTTTGGTGAAAATTTTGTCTCTTACTCTATACTATAAAATCAATAAAGTGTTTAAGCTTTCATTGAGTCTAAGGCTAATTATGCCACTCAAGCAAGTAAGAGACCATGGAAAGGTATTTTGTTTGTTCACATTTAAAGTCTCTTTAGAAAAAGGATACAAGAATATTTTATTGTACAAGGAAATCAGACACAAGTTTTGCAGAATGGCTGTGGTAAAGACCTTAGATCTTTCTGACTGAAAGCCTTTCATCTTTAAGGTCCTAACATTGGACAAGTTTGTTTCTTTGAGCCAACCTCAGAATAGACAAACTTGAACACAATAAAGAAAACAGAAAACCCCAAGGAAAATCAGAATGTAATGAACTATTTTGCAAAAATAACTAGCTTTTACAGCACATCCAGAAACCTGTCAGAAATGAACACCACTGGCTTACACACTGCACAAGCAGGATACATTTACAGACATAATTCTTAACATATTATCAACGCGAAGTTATATCTGAGTGCTTATTGAACTTCAGATTCAACTAAAATATTATACAACATATGAAAAGGGGAAGAAAGAAAAGGACAAAGGTAAATGAGAAGGAAAAATAGCATGAAGAAGCCTATACCTCACTACACCTACTATAAGTTTACAGTTCAGAGCCATTTCCCTACTACAAATGCACATGTACCAAGAGGTATTTTTTCTAGTGCAAGTGGGTATACCAGATTGGTTCCTCCTGCTGCTAAACATGTAGTAACAGCCAAACCATAAATGACACATACATTAAAATTTCACTACATTCAGTGTTCTTAAACCATCAATAATGGAGCTAGCTCCTAACATATTTTAAAGGGTTACAAAGAACAAAAAAAAACAATTCCAACAAGTTTCTTGCATTTCATACCTCAACTGACAAATGAATCAGAGTCATCAAAACTTCGCATTTTTTCTCCAGGATCAGTTCTCCCAGCTGAGAAAAGAAAACCACTCTTTCACTAGTGATGTTCTTCCTTTTCTAATGGAGGTTACGCAAAGCTAACAAATGAGGGTGATAAAGACAACTTGGAAGATTAACAACATTCAGCTGTACTGCCAATACATGGCTTAGTGCCACACCCCAGCTGTGCTAATTGAAGTGAATATAAGGTGGGAAGGACCAACCAACATGAGTCTGGGTTTTGTTTGATAATGCTTCTTTCTAACATCATCTGTTTGGCAGATGTTAAAAAAAAAAACAAAACAACCAGAACCTAGAAGCAGTCTCAAATAAATTCACTCAGTGAAGTCTTCTTTATTCACAGAACATGTATGGTGTGAGAAGCTGAGCTGAAAGCTTTCTCCACAGTCTTTCGCCAGCAGGCCTTCTCCCTACCCTGAGAGAATGCTGGGTATTTTGAGAAATAAGAACAACCACAATTAGAAATATAAGAGATATGTAGACTTTCAGCCTATATCTTCATCATCAACATTCAAATCAGGCATCTGGTCCTTCTGCCTCTTGAGCCTGCTGTCCCAGCAGTAACAATACTGTGATCTTGAAAGATAGATTGCTACCAACCAAGAATCCACTGTAGTCACTAGCTCATCTCTCAGCAGTGTCAGATTATGGTTGAGCTTGTGGAGACTCACAATGACCACACAAAAGAAAATTGCTCATTAACAAGTTTGTAGACACTTACTGGTGTCTGTGATGGTATGTAGCTCCAAGCTACTCTTTCATTCGGAATGACTTCTTTGATGGATGATGCATACAGTTTACTGGAATCTGATCACAAAAACTATCTTTTCTTTGTGCTCTTCTTTCTATTTATTGCATTCATTTTGCCTTCTTCCAAATCGTAATTGTCTTTAGCGAAGGGACTGATATTTACATGTCTGTAGAGTATTTGCAGTTTGTTATGTGTAGAACACACAGAACCACAGAATGGTCTGGGTTGGAAGGGACCTTTAATATTATCTAGTTCTAACGCACCTGCCATGGGCAGGGACACCTTCCACTAGACCAGGTTGCTCAAAGCCCCATCCAACCTGGCCTTGAACACTTCCAGGGATGGAGCATCCACAGCTTTTTGGGGGAATCTGTGCCAGTGCCTCACGACGCTCATACTGAAGAATTTCTTCCTCATGTCTAATCTAAATCTACCCCCTTGTCCTGTTCCTACAGGCCCTTGTCCAAAGCCCCTCAGCAGGTTTCTCATCAGCCCCTTTAGGCACTTGAAGCTGCTCTAATGTTCCAGGAGCCTTCTCTTCCCCATGTTGAACAAGCCCAACTCTCTCAGCTTTTTCCAGCATTTAACCAAAACATCTTACTTGTATAATAAATGAAAAAAGAAAAAAAAAAAAAACTGATCAAGTGAAACTAGGAAGGAAATAACAATTTTTGTGCGGGAGAATAATAAAAATGAAAATGAATGGAATAAAATGAAACAAACTATTCAGAAACATGCATATATTTTCTAAAGACATTACAGCGTGTCCTTTCCATGTGGGAATTTTCTAGGCTATGAACTTCAGTGCATGTTGGGATATTGGTGCTTATATGCTCTCTGGGGTCATTTGGTGGTACAACAGCTTTATCTAACCATCTATCAGATGAACTAGATCAGATGAAATTTTCCTTTCAGGAATAATGAAACTTGAGATATTCCCATCTCCACCACTTATTTCTATCCAGTGGTATAGTATAATTTCACTGCTGTTGGCACAACTATTTCTGGTATCACATTTTAAACTAAATTAGGGAAATTAGCCTGCTTCAAACTAACCCAGCAGAAAAGTAGGGATTTTTTCAGGCCTTGATCCAGTTTACTACATGGTCTTACAAAGACTTGTGCCAGCAAAACTGAGAGGGAAGTGCCAATGATAGTGACAAAGTAGGGCAGTGTGTGCTTGGGTTCTTGTCAAATAGTGCATGGCCTTCGAGAATGAATTGAGCGTTTTAGAAACTTATTTTAACATTTGGACAGCGCTCAAGTTTCAGTGGGAGCAACCACTGAGCTTTTTTAAGCACCTGGAAGCAGCAGACAAATGATGCAACACATTTTCCTGATAGACAACCATAGACAAGACTGAATATTAACTTTCTCTGTTGGGAGCTAATCCAAAAAGCAAGCAGCAAAATCCATTTCAACTTATGGTCATTATGTCAGATGTTTTATTCTATGTCTTCAATTGTTTCAACATCTATTTTCTTCCATTTAAGAGTTTCTATATTGTAAAAGGTCCGTTGTCTGTCTAATTCAAAAGACTTGTTTCAGAAACTTTGGAGAACAAATAACACCTTCATGTGTTCTGCCTCTCAGAAGTTAACCAGAGTTTTAAGGCTGCACAACTATCCTTTTCCTGCTTCCAACCACCCATATTATCAATAGTCTTCAGTATGCAGGATAACACAGTTCATTACTGTGAAATGAGGACTGAGAAAGGGATCTCCTCCATTTCATGCAGCATGTTACATCAGTTTGTGCTAATCTTTTCACTGGAAATCCACGACACAGGAAAGCCTTTACAAAGGTGAAAGGATTTCACACACGGAAAGCTTATCTTATCTCCGCTTCTCTTCCAAACTTTGTACTATGTTCCAAGAAGTATTGATTTTTTATTTATTTTTACATTACTGGAATAGATTCAAAAGACTTATATTCAGAACACTGAAAGAGGTGAAGGTCTTATATTTCATCTGGGAAAAGCTGGAATGTCCCAACATTTCATAGTACTCACTTATCACTTTCATGAGGCCAGGGCCATATTTAACAAACATGGAGCCTGGTATACAGCAAGCAACAGAGGAAGACACTTGCAAAGTTCGAGGCAAGCAAGTATGGAAACCCAGGACATTAAACAGGGCAGGGGGGGAAGTGAGTGAGTGAGCAAAACTGTGTGTGGCTGAGAAGCTTAAACCACGACAGCTGGGTACTGCAAAATCGTTTTCTTTGCTTCTGATAGCTTGGAGAAGGGCAACTTTTAAAGGGTATTACAACTACAAATTCATAACAGTAAAGTTGGTAACACAGAAAGGGATGTAATAAGTCTCCAAAATCAGGAATAAAGCAATAAAAAGGCAAGAAAGATCTTTTGAGGTCTATATTCAAATTTGCAAACAAAAAACCAACAAGCTCATCTGGCTTCACTACAAAATAAACAGTGTTTCACAACTCACTAATCATTTTAAAGTTACTGTGTCAATTAAACATCAATATTCAGAAGTGTAGTTCAAAAGTGCCATATATTTTAATTCTAAAATTGGAAATAAGAAATAAATCTCAAAATCCTCCATTCTTCCTGAAGTACTTTCTTCCCTGTTCCATCCACCTTTCTACACTACAGTGTCCTGTGCAGTTGCACAGATGGCACAAGTAGCAAGGGTTTAAACATAATGCTGCATATCGAGAGTTGTATCAAAGCTTCCTTATCATTCCTACACTGTACTCTGTGCTCTCTAATCTTCAGCAGGGCTCAAGACAAAGACCTGTAGATCCAAAACTGAACAATGGATCCAAGGGATTTTTAAATTTTCTATATAAAAATTAAAAGTTTAATGTATTTAACTTCACAACATTTGTAATAAAGCACAACCTAAATCCCTTTATTTTTAATAAAATACTTTTAAAAGTAGATAACACATCCCACAGTATTTATGCCAGAATGAACAGAAATGTACATAAGAAACCACTGTAAATCCAGAACAATAATTGGTGGTTTCCATTTCCTGGATAAATAGACCATGAAAGATAAAGTGGGTCCAGATAGCTTTTTCTCATATAAAGAGTAACTACTGAAAAGGGGGAAACTAAAAACAAAAAGAAATACTGAAAGCTGAATACGCTGAGGACTTATGAAAGCAATAATGTAAAGGTCAGGTTGTTATAAGCCCTTGTTGTAAAAATATTTGCTGTTGTATTATAATTTCCTATTATTTCTACAATTGGGACATGTGAAGTAACATGCTAGAGGTTACAAAAAATCAGTGACTAAGCTAAGAGCAGAAGCAAAGTACTCAATTCAGTACCCCTCTTTTTAATCAGTAGATAGCATAACCATATTTAAGAACTAGGTCTGTACAAATACATCTTCCAATAAACATTTTTCATTGGCTGTCTTTTTATAATGCACCATAATTTAACATAGAATAGGTAATATTTTCTCCTATACAGCCATGTCAAATGGTGTGGTTACTAGAAATACATTTCCTTCCTCTGCACCCCTTCCTTCTTTTTGCTTTGTTCTGTTCTACAGTCACCCACCCAGAGAGCAGCTTCCTCCCAGATCTTGGAATGGTAACCATTTATTTGATTCTCATGACAAAATAGTAGCACATATAAGTAAAGACTTAAGAAGGGCCAGAAGAAAGCCAGCATGACTAAAAAGAAGGATAAAGTCAGCTTCTAAAGCAGGAAGGCACCCTTCAGAAAACTCAAGTGCTGGCACGTTAAGTGAAAAAAGCATAGTAAGGCAAGCCAAAAAGAAAAAAAAAGAACGTATGGGATGAAATTTGCAAAAGACACAAGAAACTAATAAATAAGCCATCAGCAACTTCTGCTCACCCCAAAGTTCTAAGGGAACTCAACATTAAATAGGAAGAACTAACTGTGGTACACTGCTTCTTACCTAAAATTGCTTTGGTACTAGAAGACGGCCAACATGGTGCCATTATTTTTTTTTTTTTCAGAAGCTCCAGAGAGACCCAAGGAAGACATAAGCAATGAGCCACATAACCCCCTGGGCACTTTAGTGGAAGTTATTCTATGTCATAAAATTAATGGACATATGGATAAATATGAATAGGGAAGAGACAACATGATTTGTTTCTTGGGTGCTTTGCAAAGAAAAATTAACCTCACAAATTTATTCAATTTCTCCAAATAAGCAATTAAGAATGTAGACAAGGAGTACCTTGTCTACAAGGTCAAGGAGACTTTGATACGATCTGCTTGTATACCCAAAAGGCATTCAGTAATGTTCCTCACCCAAAGACTTTTAAATAATCTAAACATTGTTGGAATGTCTTTGGATGGATACAGAATTTTTGAAGAAGTTTCAAAGATCAGAAACAGATCCTAAAAATAAAAAGCCAGTGGAGTCCCATAGGATTCTGTGCTGGGACCTGAGGTCCTCAGTGTATTCATAAATAAATTAAAGGGGAGAGAATACTGAGGTGACAAAGAATGGCAGTGATGCTAAAGTATTCAAAGCAATAAAGAAGAGAGATTGTTTCAGAAAAGCCTCATGATAATGACTTGGCAAATAAATGGCAGATGAAATTCAGTTGAGATAAATGCATATGGGGAAAAACAACCTAAACTTTACACATAAATTGTTGCTCTGGGCTGACTATTACCAGGCAGGATGAAAATCTAAAGGTTTTAGTAAATGGTTTGATGAAAACATAATCTCAGTACTTTGCACAGTCAAAAAAAAAAAAAGCACTGTAGAATATTAGGGGTCACGAGGACAGTCCACCAATCATCCAACTTACGACTCCAGCACGTAACTTCTGCTTCTCTTCCTGATACAAATTCTGCTGGAGTTAGGACACTGGGTTCTTTGGTCAGGCTTGGCATGACTTTTCTTACACTCACTACTATCTTCTTCCCTAACTCCAGTCTCCTGCTCACCTTCTTCCCATATGCTCTATTTCTCACTGCCTCCTAGAGTTGCTGCTGTGCTTGCCACACTCTTAATTGCCAACGCCCCTGCAAGCAGGAGAGGCTAAAACTAGCGAAGAAGGTTGCGAGTAGAAGTGGGAGGGCACAGCGCACAACGACATTTCTCAGCATACTGTCTGGGCAGCAGCTGCACTAATTGTATCTCTTTCCAAAGAAAGGTTCAGACTCCTGAGTTTTCATTATTCCACTTTGATGGCTTCTGTTTAGACAAACAGTTCTTTCCATCATGTTGTCTCTCAGAAGCCTGTACCAGTGCTAGCATAAAGGGGCCTTGATGCTTGCAATAAAATTGAAGTCTGATAGTCATGGCCATTCTCGATCTTGACTTCTGTCCTTCTACTAATTGTATCTGGGTAGGGTCCTTCAGATCGTGTTCTGCTGTTTTTCACAGCATTCCAAGCTGGGAAAGTGAAATGAGTGATCTGGCAGCAGGTTTAAGGCAAAACCAAGGAAGAATGTTTTCACTCAACACATTATCAAAATGGGGAATTCATTGCTACATGCTGTGAGCACTAAATAAACTAAAAGGTTCAGGAAATAGACTAATGGAAAATAGGTCTATTATCATGGCTAAAAGTGCTCTGGATGCAGTTTCTAAACCACCACTTGAGGAAAAACACAGAGAGTTCACTCAATACATTCCTCTCTAAGAATCATCCGCTGGACAGTATCACAGGCAGGCTGGTAAACTACGTGGATTACTGGTCAGACAAGGAATGGCTGCTCACATGTTCTTACACTAGCAGTTCTGCAGTTCACTGATATCTTTAACTCTTGTCAGCGGCAAAAGGAGATGAAGGATGGATTGACTCGTAAAGTAACCTTTGGTAGAACACAATTAGAAATTTTTGGACTCCATTATAAACATCAGTCATTAATGGTTTATTAGACTGGGCACTCCTAGCACACAGAGCAGTTAAACTGACAGATTCATACTGAACGGACTAGTATCTGAAAAGTGCAGGTGAAAGCAAGGAAGCTAAAATTATTTTAGCAGCAAATCTGACTGCATCAGTAAATAAAGCTGTTCCCTAGTTAAAAGACATGAAAGTTCCAAATATGGACACATTACCTGTACTTTTTCTCCTAATGTTAAAAACACACTAACCTTTCATTTTCCTTTGGCTAAATATTAGGAAAAATAATTAAAACCTATTAATTTATTATGCTATATTAGTGTTTAGCATACGGGCTGTAATGCTCTCCTGAGGTCTCTGCCAGTACCAGGACTCACCCCATCCACAACATGACACAGACCATTGCAAGGACAGTACCGCTCTACAAAGGTTACAGCTTAGGAAGGCACATAGTGTACAGAAGATGAGAAGACAGAGAAGCAGACAGACAAAATATTTTTGTGAACTTCATATTTAAAGAGTCAATTACTCTCACCAGGGCAGCTGTGTGCTGTTGCTCCCTGTGAATATTCAGGAAGAAACAAAGTAATATTCAAGAATGGACTCTGATCAGTCCTGTCAATGTCTGGATAAACATGAATAACACCTTAGGTAAGTGATATTAAAGACATGATAAATCTGAGATATTCAGCGTAGGTTCTTCTTCCCTCAACAGCAGTTCATTAGTAAGCACAAGCAGATCCCTCCCTATGAATACAAAATTACAGATGTGAAACTCGTGTGTCACTGGAGACCCTAGGCCATACCTTAAATGACAGTGAAAACTTCAAAACAGGGACATGCAGAAGACTTTTGCCAGCATCAGAAGACAGTTCTCCATTAGGGAAGCCAAAGGAAATCTAGCAAAAAAGAACCCAAAGGAAATTGCCGTCTTGCCTTTTAGATGGAAGGCATTAAAAAAAAAAACTTCAGACAATGGTTCTAACAACTCCCAAGTGATTCTTACCAGCCAAGTAACAATTTGCAGTCACAGCTCAAAACTGTGCCTGCAGCTCTAAAATGTCATTATGCAGCACTGCCTAATACTAAAGCAAAGACAACAACTGCATTTGCCTCTGCAGCACTGAATTCTGCAACAATAGAAGCAGACCCTGTGATCCAGATTCCAGATTCTTATGGGCTCCTTTCCATTACAGGGTGTAAAACAATGCAAATTGAACATAATGCCCATAAGCAGGATGTGTTCTACCATCTACACAGTAAAAGCTATTTTCAGCTTCTGAGCTTCATTACAACTATTGTTTCTGCTGTGAGCTTAAGTAGTATATAAGGCAATGGAGGTTGACCTACAGTTACAGAAATCAAATTGCAATATTGTTTAAATCTTCTCCATACAAAGAAAGCGAAGAGGAAAGACTGGTCTCCACACCCTTGCAGCTTAAAAATAATGTAGCTGGACACCAAAAGCTCTAACTCAAGACAACTCACTCTGGCAACAAATCAAACTCACTGCAGATCTTTAAAAAAGTATCCTTTTTCCAGTTTTCTTTAACTACATATTGGGCAAAGTATTCACTAACATTACAAACTAAATCATGTTTAATATTAGACATCTGCAGTGAAGTTAGAGTGGATTTTGAATTCACTTTGAATGAAGAAATTGTTCAAAGTTAGAGATATTGAAAGTTCTTTTCTCTATAGCTACAAAGTAAAGCTTTTTATATTTTCTATAAACATGAAGTGACACCATTCTTATGAACTGTAATTGACATTTCAGCTTTTTGAAAGAAGTGTCAGCTGCTGCCTCAACAGTAACAACTGTGTTTGCAAGTGCCAACTGTAGACTTCAATGCTCTCCACGCGCATAGAATAGATATCGCACTGGGTTCTGACACTGGTCCTATATTTTGACATACAATCAACAAAGAGTTAATGGGGTAGGCGTATAGGGATCCTGTGATGGAAGTAGCTCTTAAGCTGGTGTTGAATAGCGCTTAGGACCACGTTTTAAATCTTTACAATTAACGAATTGTAGGGTCAGCCTTAGTATGCTTAGATTCAGTAGCCATAAACCATAAATAAAAAGAAACAGTCCTATTTAAAAAATCTGCACAGCTGCATTCACCTTCAAAATGAGAAATAGACAAGACCAAGAATATTTCTTTAAAAAACAGCTAAAAGGAACATCTACAAGTTAAAACCTTTCAAGCACCATGGTGTCTACCTAAAGGTGCGATACTAGAGGCACATGGTGAATGTATACTATCAATTAGGAGGTCTTATGAAGAAACAAAATTATACCAACACAGCTAAGCAGGAAGATGACACCCATAATCAGTAAATTCAGAAACCTAAAATGCTATCCAAAACGAAACTAACAAAAAGTCTTTAACTCATGAGCTAACTTTAAAAATAACACACAAAACCAGCATGGTACTGACATAAACTTTGGAAATCACCCAAAAAAATAAAAAAAAACTTGGAGTCAAACAGCTACACTTTTGTGTAGCCACTTGCTTAATATGATGTTGCTATCTATGGATGGGAAGGTGATGTGTTTGACGTCAAGTATTCCAGTGGAGAACTAAGGATCAGTAAAGGGCAAGTTGATAGGGTCTGTAGTGGAAAATAAAACTGATAAACACATGGATAAATTTGACATCCTGGGGAAATATTAGGATGACTTTGGTAAAGGAAATCATGGGCATGTTCTCCTACTTTGCTTCCAGTATCCCAAAATCTTTTTAATTAGCCCATCCCCAGGTGGTAGTCATAACCTTACCCACCTCAATTCCTCAACTTCCTAATCTTTTCCCCTCTTAGCAAGCATTTGTATTTTATTTGTAGGTGTAACTATAGAGCCATACGAGTTCTCTGCACAATTCAGATAACATTTATACAAAGTACAAACTCACCTTGACAAACATAATTTAGAAACAAATCAACTTTTTTTTTTCTCTCCAACTTCTAACAAAGGGTGGAGCTAAGCTGAACTGACACTGGGTATTCCACATCTTACAGATAAGCTCTAGGGCTTATACATGCCACTTAAACTACTCACCTTGTGCAAAAGCCATCCATCTGAAAGGTTCTTTGGATGCCTAGTGCAGACATATATTTTCTGCCCTATTTCACTGTGCTCTGAGAGGCCAAACTTCACGGAATGCCATTCAAATGTTGCCTGCCCCAAGGGAGCCCTGACTTGCTCTCCACAAGGAATAGGACCGGCAAAATCCTCAAAAAAAAATTTGTTTGGAAAGAGTTAATATCTCACTAACACACAGTTTCTAACCTAAGACCATTAAAGGAAGAATACGGATATGAAAATAATCCAGCTTTGCAGAAAGAGACTTTCATTTTTCACTCTGAAGGCTCTGGTGATCTGTTCTAATACCAAAACCTTTGTTCTGTTTCTCATAAAACCCAGCAAAACTAGATTTACCAGACATTGTATTCATCTAGATGGTCTCAATTTTAAGACAATTGAAAAGTTATCTGCATTCAAGTGCAATTCTGACCACTAAAGACCAGGTATCCTCAGTTGGCATGATCTGAGTACAGGCAGGATGCTCTCACCATCTGTCAGGCTTTGAATGTCATATTCATTTCCCAGATGCTTTTGGGCACTGGGAAGGCACCTCTGTGCCAAAGACTTAGCAGAAATTGTATTCTGTTGTTCAGCTGGCTGGCTGGTTTCCTTATTACTTCTCCCTTCAGATGGCTGTTTCTGATTTAAGCCATATGCACCCATTTTTTCAACCACCTTCAGGTTCCTCCTCAAAACTACTCCATAATGCAAACAAAACCTGATATTTATACTATGGTATAAATGTAATCCAGAGTTTATAACAATATTCAGAACACTACAAAGTATAAAGATTTGTTAATTTTATGTAAGGCATCTAAAGTCAACTATACCAATTCTGCAAACTGAGTCACCTATCCTAATGAATTATCCATTCCACTAGAGATATTAGTTCTTAAGAGCTGTGAATTTTTTTACAGAGGTAAATTTTGCAAAAAAAATAAAATCAATATGAATACTAATATTATAGCATAAATTGCAAGAACTAGAACTGTGATATGTCTGAATTGAAGAAGATTCCAAGTTCAAGCATAGAACCATAGAATAGTTAGGGCTGGATAGGACCTTCAGATTATCTAGTTCCAACCCCCTGACATGGGCAGGAAGGACGCACCCTAGACTATGTCGCCAAAGGCTCTGTCCAAACTGACATTGTGAAGCTTTTAAGATGGCCAAAACTTGAAAGAGAGCTAAAACTCTTGCAATTTGACTATAGATTCTAGCTGTAGCATGAAATATTGAATTTCATGTTACCGTTGTGGGACTTCCAAAATCCTGCTTGCATGATCAAAGAACCCTGTGCACTAAATCCTCACATGAGCATTGTCAGGGATCTGTTCTTATTGACTTACAAGAATCAAAAGACTAGAAATTGAAAGCAACCTCGAAGGCACAAGAACAGGGGGTGTAGACAAGATAAGGAAAGATAATTCTAGTTGAATGTATTTCCTGAAATTAATGGTAATTATGCAATGTACTTGACTGGGACAAGATTACACCCATGGTTTATATACAGCATCCAAAACCTGAACTTTGATATCTTCATTTCTTGCCTTCCTTTTGATTGTAGAGGGTTAAGGCAGGTGATGTTTCATGTTTTTTGTTCTGCTTCTTACCTAGATTTGTTAGACTTCTCTCCCGTCTTTTCAACTGTCAATTTTCTTCCAGCATTGAAGAAAAAAAACCCTAGTGTGTATTTAAAATGTTTGCCAACAGAAACACCTTAATAAAGAATTTACACGAAAGTACAAGCTCAAGCACTGCCTAATCAGTTTGAATTAAGTGCATCAGGTTTTGTTCATTCAACTGGAAAACTAACATTTGCTCAGCTTGGCAACTCTTTGTGTTTACTGGTGTCTGAACTTAATGTACAGATCTCTCCAGCATAGTGTTTGTTCAGTACCTGTGCAAGCATCCACTGCTTGGTTAGATTAAGCTGACAAAATTCCAAAGGTATTTGGCATTCCCAAAGAAGTTGTTAGGAAAAAAAAAATCAATTAAAAAATCTTTAATGCTTGGAAAGATCCTGTTTTCTTCTGTTTCAGATTCTCAGCTGTGGAAATTGACGGTCAGGTTTAGACTAAGGCTCATTTTTATTTTAGTGTATGTCCTTTAAGATGAACAATTCAATTAATAGAAGTTGCACTTCTTTCACCAGCAACTCCATAGCTTCGGGCAAAGTTATCCTACTCACAAAGGAAACTCAGACAAGCTTTTTTAGCCTGCTTGGGAGGCAGTCTTGGTGTGTAAGTACAAATCTTGAGAAGCTATATATCCTGGATGAATTGAGTCATGTCATGCAGGCTAGAAAAGCATTGTCTTTTTTTTTATTTAGAGTATATCTGAAGAAGGCTGGCTTGTTTCAGGAGCATGAAAGAAGGTATTTTAATATGCACAGCAGTGAAGTTTTCATTTCCAGGGACAACATCGGTTCTTTCTCACAAAGCTTTCAATGAACAACCTGCAAACTGGTTTGACCTATTAGTCATAAACTTGCATTATCACTTGCCTGTTTGCCAGTAAACAAAATTTTGTTTGCAGTGTTTCTTTATATCTCAACCTATTTGTCATTTTGCACTTTTAGGAAGACAAATAAGAACCTAATTGTTCTTTTTCCTCTTCCTAGTAAAATAAATATTTCTTCCTAATGTCATCTCAGTGTTTTCAGCATGCTCTCTTTGGTCTTTGACTGAGATAATATTGTCTTGGACTACATATTATCTTTAACCTCTTCCTCCTCTGCCTTTTGTTCAACTTCATTATTCCTTGTTTGTTTGGTTTTTTTTTCTTAGCTCTGATACTCTTAACTCTCTTTTTCCGTCACTTATAAAGTGAAATTTTTTCCTACCTGTTGTTTCACATATTTGTTCTCAGCATTAGCAAGGTCTCCTCACTTCTCAATTTCTTTCCTAGAGCTGCCAACTGGTTATTATTTCTTTAGCAAGCACAACAGCACAGAAATACAAGATGATACATGTATGTAGAACAGATATTTTTCTTAGGTGACCAAGCTGAATTTCTACACTACAACTCTATCCTCTCACATTCTCTGTCTTCTCTCTTTTAGCACCATTTCCTCACTCCGTATTTATCTGATGAATTTCACAGTCTCCTCAACCAGTCTTTAGCTGACACGTCTCCAACAGCTCTGCTGATTAAAAACTTCTGACTCGCTTCGTTCTTTCTGTTCTGTTTCATACAGGTTCTGATATGCATTCCTCAGTGTTCAATAGATTAATCTTGTTTGCTGGACTTCCATCCATCCATCCATCCATCCATCCATCCATCCATCCATCCATCCATCCATCCATCTCACTGTCATTTTTGCAATGACACTTCATCAGCAAATGGCTTGAGGATAGCAGATTCCCTTGGTTTTGGCAGCAGTCCTCTACTTTCGCCATACAGAGATGGAGAAGCACATGAGATTGTACCGAATAAGGTAGGATAAGAATATATTCCAGTCATAAGATCCAAATGATGCTGTCTTATGGTGTAAAATAATCTAAAACTTCCATGGAAAATATTTGTCATAACTCTAGCCATGATAATGGAAATTAAATAGGAGCCTTCAGTGTGATAAAAGAAGTATGACCACAGAATTGCAACAAGAAAATAAAGACGACAGGAACTGATTTGTATTATTATTATATCTCTACACTGACAGCATCATGCTTCTGATGCTTACTACTTTCATTCAGCCAGTCTGTAATTGAACAGTACCATGCATCTGTGAAGGAGGAAGTAGTATTCAAGAAAAAGATAAATATTGCCCATTACTTGAAATGAAGAACTGCTCACAGGCGGAGCAGCTGAAACTTCCCCAAGTCACACAGGCTATGTATATACATTATCAAGCAATACAAAAAGATCTGTAGACCAAAGCATTTGGTTCTCAGACTCCTACATCTCAGCTGTCTGCTTTGCCAGATTAGATTCATTTTTGGTCAGCTAGAATGAAAGCAGTCATGAATATGGCTTGAAGCTGTCTGAAAGCCATATTGTGTCATCTTGGTGCTGGTGTCTCTTAGGGGCTGCTGAGCATTTGTCATGCTGCAGTGAAACTTCTAATTTAATTTCCACGGACTGCAGCCTTGTTCTTATGTGTCAAAACTGCTAATTGACCTAATATTTAGCAAATTTAAATCTCTAGCAAATGCATTCACTTCACTTTGAGCAATTGAGTTTTGATATAAGTTGTGGTCAGGCACAATTATCTTAAAAGAAAATGTCCACATTTCAATATCTAAACTCTCAGACAAGCACAACTGGAACAAAATACTAAAAGAACCATCTGTAATTCTGACAAAAATATTGAAATTCTGGGGTTTTTATTTTTAAAGACTGGCGCAAATCAGCTGGTTGTGCATCTGAGAGGATTTTAAGGTATCTAAAACTTATTTAACAAGCCACAGAAAACCCGGGGAGGTAGTAATGCTAGTTAGCACCTTGTTAAATCCTCATCCCTTAGCTGTTTGTCTTTTGCATGCTTTGAAGCCTTCTGTTTCTGATAGCTTTGGAATACTTATCCTCATTTATTCACAGATGATAGTCTACTTTGAGGCATGTGAGGCAATTTATATATGAGTACAGAAAAAGTCAAAGTGACATTTAACAGTAATAGCTCCACTTACACAGTCTCTGCAGAAAAGCAGTTCAGTTGGAAGCAGTGTGGAAAAGGCAATGCAATCATCATGGTATTTTAAATCACTCACAATATTGTGTAACCCAATTAGGTTACATGATATTGGAAAATAAATGTTTTTATAAGGCACTGTTTTAGACAAAGGTGGGTAAGGAATGTTTTATGCAAGATAAAGATCATAATTGGAATTATCAGTAATTCTCTGTTTTTGTCTTTTTGAACCAGCATAAATTGCATTCCTCCTCACAGCTTTTTCTTTTTTCTGGAGGATGTGTGCCAATGGAAAGTCTGATCAACTTTAAAAAACAAATAGTTTTGTGTGGCCGTTAGTGATATTCACTGGCTTTCTTTTTTTTTTTTTTTTTTAAGAAAGCTTTGTGAAATTTTGGGAGCCAAAAGGTAATCATTATTTTTCAAAAGTTCTAATTAATATGTCAGACCAGGAAGTGGAATGAATTTAGAATCCCATGAAATTTGATTGTGTTGGCCTATTTAGATAAATCACTTTGGAAAGACAAATAAACCAGCTACTTAAAATGTCCAAGAGTCCCAGGCTTCATTCCAGTGTTTCAAGCAATAACTGAAGCAACAGTTGCTTGTGACTAATAGCCAATATAACGATAGACATCCGAGTGTCAAAGTCTGATACAAAGAATGATACAAGCGTCTGGATCACCGTCGCTAATAGAATAAACAGTACACAGTTTTAAACACAAATGCCCAGCTTTTTTTCCCCTTTCAACTGCAGACCTTTGCAGACTTATATTAAAGGAAATAAACACTCAAAGTCTGAAACATCTGAAGCTGAGACAGCATCCTACATAAACCCCTGGGATTATTTGGGTTCATTTAGTTAGTGTGATTTCCAATCAGTAGATATACTAAATCTGTAAGACAAAACCAGGATTTAGAACGTATTAATACTGTGCTGTCAGTAACCTGAGACTCTAAAATCCATACTTTTCCTGAAAATTCAAAATAGGGTCTGACCCTTTTACACATGTATAGCCAGTTTATCAGTTTGCCCCACAATGAACTTTACAGTCTGTTGCCTTTTCCTTTCATCAGCAGGGAGTGTCAAGTCTGGAAAGGGTTAGAGAAGTGTGTTTGATTTCCACAGGAAGTATCTTGGTACTTTCTTGTCCTTGCATCCATTGTTGTAGGGTGAATTTAGGCATGAACAGCTCTCGCAATAGGAGGCAGATGAGCTTCTGGGCACTGTATCCTAATGACATACTTTTGGTGCTCTCAGAGCAGCTTTTCTTCCCTGATCCTTGATTTTGCCCGCTGCTCCCATGCAAAGGATAGCATTTAAGTGCTTGGTAGTGCTTTAGCTTCACTTGTGTTTTGGGATTTTTGTGCTGTTGATTCTAACACATCTTTTCTTGCACTGTGCATCCCGTGACACAACAAAGGCTCAGTTTCAGGGGCTTAGAAGGGGAATTGTGAAGTTGCCAGAACAGATGAAACAAACCTTTCTTTTGAACTGGGGGCACAGCAAACACAGTAGGGCTCTGTGGCTCTTTGGCATAGCAGCAGGGGCATGCTGTCTCCCCAGGTACCCTTCCTGTTCCCAGACTGTACTGTGGATTATGCTCTGAACTCCCTCCAGGGTAGCAGGACACCCAACTACTGTCATGGGAGGCAGTACCAAGGAGGATAAGAAAGGTATTTGGTCTTATTTGGACAGACCTTGGTCATTCCCTTGTTTTGTTCTGGTTTTTGTTGGTTTGTGTGGTTTCCTGTCGTTGCTGCTGTGAAGGGGCGGGGGGGGGGGGGGGGGGGGGGGGGGAGAATATTTTCCTAGCTGGAAGGTGAAAAAAGTTAGAAACAATTTTGCATGTCTTTGCAGCTAATGCACCTACTCTAATGCTGCCTGGACACTTTACTGGGAGGGATAACTTACACCCAGTTTCCATCCCTTTCATTTGCAGTGAAACAAAGATATACTCAAATTTAACCTAGTGTTCTTCTCTGCCTTTCTTCAAAGGTAACAGGAGAATAAAGCAATAGGATCTGAGGAAGATACTACAACCATTAATTTTATGCTGGTACGTGAAGTCCTAAATCAACCCAATTTCCAATTCATTAATCAGGTTTAAAGCAACAGGAACAGAGTGTTATGGCACAAAACCAGAATAATCCCAAAGCCCTGGGGAGCTGCAGTTCACACAACAGGCATGTATAGTAGCTCCCAGCCAGGGCAGCAGGCAGATTACATGAAACATCAGAGATAGTGTAGGCCCTGGCAGGCTCAATTTCCACAGCGTGTTATTTTGCATAATTAAAATTAAATTCTTCAGATTTCTTTTCTTCCTTTAAAGGCGAAGAAGACTTTGAGGAGCAGGACTGATGTTTCCTGACAGCGGGAACCAGTCACAGACTCAAGCTTTTTGAAGTATTTTTTCATTCTGTGACTTACGCATTTTCTCTAAAGGTCTTCCTGTGTTGATTTACTCCCAGTTCCCCTAACTGATACCTAATTCTTCCCTGTGCTTGGCATGGCTGTGCCCCCAGTTGCTCACTTAAGTGGACTTGAAATTAGCAATGCAAAATCTACAGCAGTAATTCAAGCCTCTTGCCAGTTCTCTTTAAAAAAATTTAAACTGGACAGTAGAAAAATACCTTACATTTTCTGATGCAAACAGTGGCACTGCACTCTTTCTTTCTGCTTAGCCTACTAACAAAGGCAACTTGTTAGGCTGCTTAATATCATTTTTAGTACAGATAAAGAACTTTACCCATAAATACCTTAAGTAGATTATTACAGAGTCTTACAGTTAAAGCAAGGAGACTTGGGACCAGGACTCTTCCTGGTTTAGCCACAAGCTTGTAGCTTTACTTTGGTCAAGGCAATTTACATACCTGGAATCAGCAAGGAAGTTAAAAGTAGATATCACTCCTTACCTACCACAAGAAATGAGAGGACAGATTTAATTGCAGATTTGGCATGCAGGAAGGAAAGCTGCAGAAACAGTGCGAAGAGTAAAACACTTTGCAGAAGTACCAGCTCACTGAGGTTACTCACTATGTGAGGAGCCAATTTTTTACAAAATCATTCTTGTGCATAATACTGATTATTTTATTTATCAACCCTCTTCAATGCATCCACAGTATTTGGCATGTGGCGATAAAATATAATAAATAATAATTAAAAACTCATCAAATACACAATAGAGAAGGCAAGTAAACACTGAACAGAGTAATGGAGCATTGAAAAGTAGGCTTTTACATCTCAACCCCCATGTAACTTCCAGCATCCTGCTGGGACATTGTTTCAGTACTGAAACAGATGGAAGAACAGCCCCTCTTGAGTCACTCTCATCAGTCCTTCTGGCACCATGGAGGATACTGCTGTCAGCACTGACTTTACTGAAGAACAGCCCCTCCCTGCAATACCTTCTCTACTGCCTGTAGCATAGACACTGCTAGCAGTAGGCCAAGACTCCAGTGGTCATAAGAATCATTAAGGAAAAACACTCCTATACTCCACAAAACAATGGACTTCCCCCAGAATGGCTGTTTGAAAAACTTTGATTCTTCAGGATCAGGCAAGGATGAAAACACTTCCAGATAGGCAAAGGTTTAAGGCTGGGATTATTTAAGAGCCCAGTTGTGTGCAGCAGCAGTTGGTATTCTGCAGATTAAATTTTGTGTATGCTTGAACAATACCGTAGATATATTGTAGATTGGCCTGCACACCACAGTATCTGACAAAGGGAAATGTCTTCCATGTTACAGCGATCTGTTGAGATCCAACAAAGATTACATGTACTTTGAATTCCAGTATAAAACAACAATCCAATATGAAACAGCAATCTTCTACTGTTCAATAAAAAGACACAGGTGTGTTTACATACCTGATTAGTCTAGGCTACTTTGAGGGAACAGGGGACATCGTTCCCCTCCAACTTCATTCAGAAACTCTACTTTGAAGAAAGCAGTTTTGCTAGGCCCTGGGTGACTTCTGCCCATTCATTCCCTTGAGCATCTAAATGAGTTACTCTCATTTACTTTCTTAGCTTATCTTATCTGTTCAGTAGAACAGCCCTGGCCCCTCAGAAGAAAAGGTGCTCTCTTAAGACTATGATGGTGCCTAAGGGACAGATCTTCATCAGAAGTCATGGGATCTCTGGTTCACATGTTATCTCCCATGTGCTGCTGAATAAGGCCAGAAGGATCCAACAATTCTCCAGTAATAAACAACTCCAGTAAATTTTCTTCTTGTTAAAAAAGTTCCTACTCAGATGGGATCCTTGCTGCTTCCAACATATCAGGCAGCCACAGCAGAGACTGACCAGGAAAGAAACAACTTGAAACTTTAATTTTCTACACTCATTTCAGAAAAGCACATTTTATGATAAAAGAAAGGTCTTCAGGAAACAAACTCTACTTAAATATAGTAAGAATGAGGTCATTTGCAGGAGGCATATTCAAAAGAGTGATCAAAGGCACAGTGCATGGTTAAGTAGCAGAACTCTTTGCTGAAAGATCATAGAATAGTCAGGGTTGGAAAGAACCTTAAGATCATCTAGTTCCAACCCCCCTCCCATGGGCAGGGACACCTCCCACTGAACCATGCCACCCAAGGCTATGTCCAACCCCACCTTGAACACCGCCAGCAATGGAGCATTCACAGCTTCTCTGGCAACCCATTCCAGTGCCTCACCACCCTTACAGTAAAGAATTTCTTCCTCATATCCAATCTAAACTCCCTCTGTTTAAGTTTGAACCCGTTACCCCTTGTCCTATCACTACAGTCCTTAATGAAGAGTCCCTCCCTAGCATCCCTATAGGCCCCCTTCAGATACTGGAAGGCTGCTATGAGGTCTCCATGCAGCCTTCTCTTCTGCAGGCTGAACAGCCCCAACTCTCTCATCCTATCTTCATATGGATGTGCTCCAGTCCCCTGATCATCCTTGTGGCCCTCCTTTGGACTTGTTCCAACAGTTCCATGTCCTTTTTATGTTGAGGACACCAGAACTGCACACAATACTCCAAATGAGGTCTCACAAGAGCAGAGTAGAGGGGCAGGATCACCTCCCTCAACCTGCTGGTCACGCTCCTTTCGATGCAGTCCAGGATACGGTTGGCTTTCTTATGGATGGTAGAAGTTTATACAGGTTCAAAAAGTGTCAGCACAAATTCATGCAAGCAAAAAGAAACCTCGAGGCTATTATTGAAAGCAAGACTACTACCACAGGTTCAGGAAATCATTAAAGAAAAACTGTTAGATGCTACAAAAATACCCTTAAAACTCCATGATATATTTGCAAATTTTTCAGTACTGTTCCTTGATATCTGGAGACAGAATCCTAGATTAAATGACACTTTTGTTTCAAATAGTACCACTGTTCAGGGGTTTGTGCTCCCAAGAGAGTATTGCCTTACTTTGCTTTCAGGTACTTTATAACAGAGCATTTGAACTAATCTCTGTTTCTGCCAATAAATGCAAGATGAAAGTTAGCTACATCAGGAGTTACAGCCAGCCAGTGCCAGCTGTAGTCATAGTATCAAGATACTTCAAGCTAGCAGTAATGGAACATGCAGAACAGCTGGACCTGAGCAAGAAAGGCTTCCTTCATTAATCTAATCAGAAAGATTCCAAAGGAGCTGGAACATATAACTTCCCCTGGATCATCAAGACATTTCCTTACCAGAGGGATTATGCGCTTGTCAAATCAGGATGTGAAATCAAGAAGAAAAAAAAATCTCTAATCAGATTGCAACTAATTGCCTTCTGGTAGAAGAGCAGCAGGCTCCTCTTCTACCAGAGGCTGCAGCTGAGATCACGAGCCAGGAAGAAGAATTAGGGGCCAGAATAGAATGGCTGTCAGAGAACAAACAGGAACAAGCAAATGAATGAAGATGGACATGTGCATATAAATAATCATGCTGAGCAGGAGGCTCAGTGTACTGAGACCTGAGGTAAAGGGTAGTACAGGAATTCCAAAAAAGAAAGAGCTTAAAGATGTGGCATGACTGGGCCTTGATTCAACCAGGGATGGAAGGTGGATCATCATAAAAAAACAACTCAGAGCAAATTCCCTCTCCAAGATTGCAAAGATTTTAAGCAGGAGAAAAGAGGCATTGTCAGACCATAGGTTAGAATAATTATCCTTTAAAAAAAAAAAAAAAAGAATCTTACAATGTTTAAGTAAAACAAAGTAAGATTAAAAGCAATCTCTAAACTATTTTCCTCCTGCTCACAAATGAGTTCTTCTTCCAGGCTTGGTCTCAGACCAGCAACATGGTGGTTTTCTGAGATGCAGCAAATGATTCACAGTCCCTTCTAAGTCCCAAGGAATGTTTATTTGCATCACCTCTCAGGCTTGACTGTGTATCTGCCTGTTTCTTCCTCTGCAAACGCCCTATTTTCACCTCTTCCTGAGCTCTCTCACTCTCAGTGCCCCACCCCAAGTATGGAAAACTTCTCTGCTAAAACACATCCAGTTAGGCCTTGCAGAAGTCATGTTCCTGCCTTTCCCCAAAGGTTCCTGATCCCATCAGTGTCTTTTAAAGAAACATGATATATAAACTCAAACAAGTAAAAGAAATGTGACCCATTGCATGTGGATTACAAAACAAAAGGATTTGGGAAATGGAAAGCTGCATGTGCCCCGAGGGTAAGATCAAAAGATGAAATGTCAGGAGAGCAGCTCTCAGAAACTCTGAGAACATGACAAAACCTTGTCATAAAATCTGAAACCTAGTTTAACTTGATTTCTGCTGGTAATTTTGTTATGTCTGTATTCAGTGAATGTCTTAACGGTTGAGTTTATTGCATTTCTACCACAAAACAGAGTTTATGATAAAGAGAAATAACACTGCTTTTCTATACAGGGTAGATGTGGGGAGAAGTTTTGGAACCAACTTTTAGCAAAGACATAGTATCGTTTGTTCCAAGGGACTGTAAGGACACCATAAGCAGCACTGATCTCTACCACTGTTGTTAGTTGCAGAAGCCTATGCTACAATTTATATAACATTACTGTCCTGGGTTCAGCAGTAGCAGTCATTTTTCTCCTTCTTAGTAGCTGGTGCAGTGCTGTGGTTTTGACTTTCAGCCTGGGAACAGCGCTGATGACACCGATGTTTTTAGTTGCTCCTCAGTAATGTTTACTCTGACCAAAGACTTTCTGAGACTCATGCTCTGCCAGGGAGGAGGGGAAGCCGGGAGGAAGCAGAGACAGGACACCTGACCCAAACTGACCAAAGAGGTAT
Source organism: Amazona ochrocephala (assembly GCA_039720435.1). NCBI lineage: Eukaryota > Metazoa > Chordata > Aves > Psittaciformes > Psittacidae > Amazona > Amazona ochrocephala. Next base: position 37,698,311 of record CM077882.1, read on the forward strand.
TCCATACCACAACACGTCATGCCCACTGTATAAACTGGGGGCAGTTACCCGGAAGGGTTAGATAGAATCTTAGAATCATAGAATAGTTAAGGTTGGAAAGGACCTTAAGATCATCCAGTTCCAACCCCCCTGCCGTGTGCAGGGACACCTCACACTCTTTGTATTAACCCACATTCTTTACTCATTGAAAAATGTCTGAGCTGTAATGGGTTGCATAGCCCAGTGCATCAGAGATGTTGATTGACACAGTTATCCTGTCTTCTGGAGAATCAGTGGTGCTTCCAGTGGTGGGTTTCAGGCAGCCTTTTCCAGACAGTATTTGCTGATTTTTCAATTCTATCTAAGGATCACATATTCTTAAGGTATCAAAGGAGAGTAGAATAAACTTTGTTTCACTTGTAAAAGAGCCTGTAGGTTATTTGTCTGCCATCATGACAGCTCTGTTGGTATGGGATGCACCCCAAGCTGGAAGTCTCTATTAGCAGCTGTAGACTGGTACCTCCTTCAAAAGCAAAGAAATGTCTCATTACTTCAGACAGTACATTAGGCCATAACACCATGCTACAGGCCAGTAGTATAATTCTGCCCCAGTTAATGTTGATCCCCATCTAAAATTTCCAGTAGTTCTGAAACCCTTCTTGCACATCTACTGGCTGCTGGGAGAATACTACAACCCAATCTTAAGAAAACATGAGTTGAAACAAACCAATACTGAATCTGCATATACATTTCTGTTGTCAAAAGAGTTTTAAAGGCACCTCTGGTACTCTTTTTGTAGCATTTAATACAAGGGAATCCCAGTTCCTAAGTCGTTTAGTAACGCAAAACCCATATAATAAGATGTTCCTGGCTTCTTTTCCTTTTTTTTTCTTTTTTTCTTTTGTGTGGAAAATGTACAATAATTTAGAAGTTACACTGTATATGGAGGACGCCTGGCACTTTTTTTTTAATTTATTTTTAATTATTTAAAAAAATCTGGCAAAACCCAGTATCTTGGAGAGCAGTATCTGCTCTCTGTTCCACTGCAAGGTGAAAACACCAGCCAACATACATTACATAAACCAAAAAAAAGAAAAACCCAAACCAAAACTAATTGGATTTGTGCTTGAAATTTGACCTTCAGAAGCAGTGGGAAGATACTGAAAATAATAGTTTGTTTGGGTAGTGGGTTTTTTTCTCTCTTTTTAAAACCACTTGAAAACATGTTCATGTGCACACATTACCAACTACAAATTCATCTTAGCGTAAGAAACCTAAGCAGTTCTGGAATTAATGAAGCCAGGTTTCCTATGGCTCTGCGCCCTACTGTGGAAATGCAATACCCTATAGCTGGTGCCACTGCCAGAATTTCGGGATTTTCAATATCGGGATGATCTTCATGGCACCACACCTGCTGGCATCAGACGGGACCAGAAAATGTGGACCAACAGACACAATTATAGATTTTATTATAGATTATGTACATTATATAGTTTTATTACAATTATAGATTGATAACTACATCAATGGCCCTATGCTTCAGAAATCAATTCTGTAAGACACAGGGAAATTACATATCTAGGTAAGGTATAGAATCTGTAGGACAGCTCTAAGGTCACTTGTTGCTCAGGTTCTTTATTGTATTTCCCTGCCCTGATCAGTTTTGGACTAATCTATCCTTCCTCCCACAGGGAATAACCATGCAAAAAAATGCAATACTGATACAAAGAAAGAACTCCATACCCCAGTGAAATGCCAGAGGGTAGAAAATGTATATGTAACAAATTAAATTGGCATTTGACCAGAACTTCCAGGTTAAATCATGGAAACTAGCAAAAACTGTTGAGAAGTCTATCAAAAGTGCTGCCCAAAATCCTTATGCTTTTTTACGCCTTTTCTTCTTTTTTTAATAATCTCAGCTATTACAGTTTAATAGGTTTTAGGCCAACCCGCCCCTAAATCCACAGAACACGGGATTAGCAGTGGGCTAGAAGTAGCCAAAAATCACTTTCTTACATCCAGTGAAAAGATATAATTAGCTTACATCAGTTACTAAATGTTCCTTTTAAATGTTTGGGTTTTTTTAATGCAAGAATGCATCCAAAATATATACCTGTAAAACATCTGCTCCAATAAAATAGAAAACATTCACAATAAAATTTGTCCATGATGCTGTTTCTGTGGCTCCAGTGAAAATTCCTATGCATGTACTACTTGTGTGTACGAAAACTTGTTCACGATTTCTGTTGACATAGTTATAGGACACTGTCAAGTGTCAGCTGCCTTTTCAACCTTACTGACATAGTCTCAGAGGTAAAATTAGAACCAATATGCTGATGTGTATTGGGTTTGCATGACAAGTTTGGTAGTGGAGAAGCTACAGCAATGACTCCTGCAAGAAGCTACTACAAGCTTCCCCCATGTCTGATAAAGCCAATGCCAGCCGGCTCCAAGACAGACCAGCTGCTGGCCAAGGCCGGGCCCATCAGTGATGGTAGTAGTGCCTTTGGGATAAGATGTGTAACCAGGGGCAAAACCTGCAGTGCCAGAAGACAGGAGTGAAAATAAGTGCGAGAAACAGCTCTGCAGACAACAAGATCAGTGAACAAATGGTATGAGAAGGGAAAAGATGTTTGCCATAAAACAACTGCTGCTTACAAAACTACATAAAAGACATGCAAAGCCTCTTAACTCAAAAAGGCAAGGGAATATGTAATTCGGGAGAACTGAATTAGTAAAATAATCACAGCCTTTCAATAAGTGATTTCTCAGGATAAAAAGAAAATGTTGTTTGGACATCCCATTGTGAGAAACCAGAATAAGAAAACTTTTTTATATGGAACGATGCAACACATTGTTATTTCATTTTTGTTTTGTTTTACTTTGTATTTAAAATAAAATGCAAGCCTTTGCTTTTCCATTAAATACTTCCATAGAAATGTAGCTCTATGGAACTTTCCAGCATCAGTGCTTTTTGTTCCACTAAATACTGCAACGGCTCAATATGTTTACATCTTTAACTGCTTCCCATTCCACTGACTTCAGTGGTGTCTTTTATTTAAGTTAATAAAGAACTTATCCTGGAATACAGGTGAAGCACACATGGATAGACCCCACCCTGTGGGTGGATATAGTGAACCCCACCTGATTTGTGGCTATAATGCAGGCATATGCATCTATGGTAGCTGTCTGGTTTCCTTTTTTACTAAATGGAGATCTAGTCAATATAGTTACAACAGTTTGCTGCAACTCATTTAATCAAACCCTGGTGTTTACTTTGGGGTGAGATGAATGATGCCACAGATCCCAGGTACCCTCTTGCCAAAGATAGGTTCATTTAGATGGAGGCATATGTTCTGTCCAAAACCAAGTTTAGTCAAATGAATCTTACTCTCTGTGAGAGGCGATAGGCACGACAGCCTTGTCCCGTTCAAGGACACCTCTGGAAACACTTTTGGCCGATATAAAGATCCACCCCTACTGTAATACTACACTACGTTGCCAGATAATTTCTTTTTGGTCCATAATGGTAAACAGATCTTTACCTAAATAAGTGTTTTAAGCACACAGTTTTGAAGAAAACTACTGATTCACTCCATGAAACTATCATCCTAGTTTTTAAACAAATTTTACAGTAGAAGAAAGAAAACAAATAAAAAATCCTAGAGCACATTATTGTTCTTGGAGGCAACCCAAAAAGCAAAATTGGACAACATAAATCCATTCCAAACAGCTATATTTCACACAAAACAAAAAACATCAATTACATAAAACAGGTCTTTATAAAAGTTTGGCAGTGTCAGGCAAATGAGTACAGATGCTATGCACTGCTTGGAAAAATAATTTGCTACTTTACAAAAATGGCAACATTTCATATTACACTTTAAATTACGAGTACAGCTAGCAACTTTGATCCTGCAAAGGTACTATCTCCTGAGATGCAACAAACACATGTGACCAACCTTGCTTTCAGGAATGGCTTGGTGTAAGTCCCTAGTCAGTAAAATGTAAAGAAGTTTGATATTTTTGTTACAGCCTCATTGGCTAGCATCTTATATTTTCATTGCAAAAAAAGTAGGTATAAATGTTAACGTTAAATTAACATATGAGCTTTCAAGATAAAGCCTTAACCAAACTTAAACATACCTGCACACTCTGTGTCAAGCTATCAGTTTGCAGCAACACACTCTTAGCACAATAGACAACTTCCATATACTCTGTACCACAATCACTTATCATGATCTCAGCACTCAGTATTCTGATTGGTAGTTATGCTTTATACACAAGATTTGATTTGATTTGATTCTGGCTTCATATTATTATAAATCAGAAATACACATTCTGAAATAAATGTAGCCACACAACAATAAAACTGGTGTGATGCACAAGTCAGACCTCATGCATGTAACTGAGTACCACACACTTCACAGGTTGATGAAGACCTGTGCTTTGGAGTAACATGGTAAGCTTCTCCTTCTCACTTCTAAAATGCTTTGTTCCTAAACCTGCAAGAACTGTTCTGAAAATGCAAATTGTAGACATAGTTTTATGTACATGCATGTGATTCACAGAAAGTAATAGTCAAGCAGATAGCTGGACTTGATGATGTTAAGGGATTCTATATTTTTTTAATTCATAATTCTCAAGACAGCTAAGCTGTGTTAGTTTCATAAATGAAATTACAAAGTAGGGTGAAAAAATATTTCTCCTCTCTTTTCTCAAACTCAGCATGAAATTGTAACTCTACTTGATATTAAAGACAAGGCCTCAGCTAGTTTTACTGTAGTCAGGACCTCCAACCAGAAAGGATTTTTTGACTAGTAAAGTTTTACTCCATATGAACACTTTTACGCCAATGTCTATAAGAAAGATAAGTAACTATGTGAACAGACTATAAATGACCACTACACGAACACAACTTTACATTTCAAAAATCAAGTTTGAAGGCAACTGCAATAGTTCCGGTTCCTACAATGTCAGCTTCAATATGCGGCATTTTTCTGGTGCAAACACTAAAACACTGCTGAGAGTTGAGCTTATATGGGAATGTGTCAGGGAGCCTGTTAAATCAGGAGCTGAAATCCTTGCTTAGGTACAGGCAAAGGTCTTTCAGAGACTTTCTGTTAGGAAACAATTGCATGTTGAGGAATTTCATTCCATTATGCCTATTTCCATTACATGAACAGGTTCAACAAGGTATCAAATCTACCTTTCTGACTCTATATCAGTGCAGAGACATCCTGCATCCACATAATTCATTGAAATTCTGCAGATTCTTTAAGTTCACTTTACAGTGTACTGCACTGGCAATAGTTAACTGGGAAATCTGAAATCATACTTTCAGTGTCACTGCATAAGATACCTGGGCACTCTTAGTTTTAGAATTTCCCAACTTAAATGCTAGATAACAAGACTGATTTTGTTCCAGTTTTACAATACTAGATTTAAAAGCACTGCATTTTAATTCAAATTAAATTAAAGCAAAAGATCTGGAGGCAAATGACTCATGCATCAACTAACTTAATTTGGAGTAATTGCAAATGACCTATCAGAATTAGTTGCTTTTTAGTTATCCCCAAATTAAATAGAAACTAGCAGCATAAAATGACAAAACATATTCCAGAACTGAAAAATGACTAATATATTTTTTTCTCACACTGTCAAATTAAAAAAAAAAAAAAAAAAAAAAAAAAAAAATCAGCAATTGCTAATAAGCACATATAGGAATTTCAGCCTCAAAAGTGGTTGACCTTCAGAACCACAATAATACACTGAATGGACACTCTTACCTGCAGTCCGAAATGTGAACATCTGTTTGTTAAAATACATTGTACCAGCCAACACTCCTTACACAGCACATCAGCTATCTCCAGTGGAATTATTTCAAGTCTGATATTCGGTGCACAGTGCACATAACAGAATTTCCTAAGCTACAGAACATCATTAGAATCAGAGAATTATAGAACCAATTGGGTTGGAAAAGACCCTTAAGATCATCAGATCCAACAATTACCCCAGGACTGCCAAGTCCACCACTAAACCATGTCACTATGAGCCTCATCTACACAGTTTTTGAACGCTTCCAGGGGGGGTGATTCCACCACTCCCCTGGGCAGCCTGTTCCAATGCCTGATCACCCTCCCTGTGAAGAAATTTTCCCGAATATCCAGACTAAACCTCCCCTGGTGCAGCTTGAGCCTGTTACCTCTTGTCCTATTGCTTGTTACTTGGGAGAAGAGACTGATCCCACTTCACCACAGCCTCCTTTCAGGTAGAAAGGAGATAAGGTCCCCCCTGAGCCTTCTCTTCTCCAGACTAAACAACCCCAGTTCCCGCAGCTGTTCCTCATAAGACTTGTGCTCCAGGCCCTTCACCAGCTTTGTTGCCCTTTTCTGAACCTGCTCCAGCACCTCAACGTCCTGTAGTGAGGGGACATGGGATTCATGTCTGTTGATGAATGTAGTCAGGATCTTCAAGATAGTCCATAAAAGGCTAAAACTATAGTGAAGTTTAAGAAATTACTTGCAATATGAAAAAATGAAGTGTTTCTTGACTTTGGTACTTGATTTTTCCATTTTCCACAGGGATTTTTTTATCCACCAAATAAGAATGATTTGCCTACTTTTTTTAAACTTTGCTGATTAGTCTTTTGTTACTCTAATCAATGGGCAACATGCTAACAGATTCACATTCCATGGCTAGTGAGCCTCACCACTGATGGAGCTCATACTGACTCAGGTTTCTGCATTTTCTAGCTTTAAGATTGCACTGGATACCTCTCCAGTGAAAACAAAACAAACAGGTCCATAGTTTCTGATGGGCTTATTGACATTCTATTAGTCAAAACATATAAGAAAAATTCTGGAGCTACACAATATCTTCATGGTTGCTGCTGTTTGGATGGCATTGTGTTGCCAGTGCTGCATTCGGCTGTGAAAGCCTCATTAAAAACGGTGTACTCATTGAGCTCCATACAAAAAGCAGCTTATGCCACAGACCCAAACTGTTCTTTTCGCCAGCAGTAAAATACAGCTCATCTTCATCGCCTTCCACTGTAAATACAAAACTGGGTCACTGGTGGTTTCTGCAGAGCCTAGTGCCAGTACGTAAATTGGGCTGCTTCCCAGTTCAATGCTTGTTTAACAATGTGAGTGATACAGAATGATACTGTGTTCATCTCTAGCAAATTTCAGTACCACTTCCTAGAAATATTTTAGATGTCAGCAACTGTTTCTACTGAGAACAATATGACAGTGACACACTGACGCACTGAAGAAATATACTTCATAATATGGTGACATGGAGAGTGGGATTGAGTGCACCCTCAGCAAGTTTGCCGATGACTCCAAGATGTGTGGTTTGGTTGATACATTGGAGGGAAGGAATGCCATCCAGAGGGACCTTGACAAGCTTGTGAGGTGGGCTGATGCCAACCTGATGAAGTTTAACCATGACAAGTGCAAGGTCCTACACCTGGGTCAGAGCAATCCCAGACACAGCTACAGGTTGAATTGAGAAGAGAATCAGAGCAGCCCTGCAGAGAAGGACTTGGGGGTGTTGGTAGATTGGAAAAATGAATATGAGCCGGCAGTGTGCGCTTGCAGCCCAGAAAGCCAACCGTATCCTGGGCTGCATCAAGAGGAGCATGACCAGCAGGTTGAGGGAGGTGATCCTGCCCCTCTACTCTGCTCTTGTGAGACCTCACTTGGAGTATTGTGTGCAGTTCTGGTGTCCTCAACATAAAAAGGACATGGAACTGTTAGAACAAGTGCAGAGGAGGGCCACGAGGATGATCAGGGGACTGGAGCAGCTCCCATATGAAGATAGGCTGAGAAAATTGGGGCTGTTCAGCCTGGAGAAGAGAAGGCTGCGTGGAGACCTCATAGCAGCCTTCCAATATCTGAAGGGGGCCTATAGGGATGCTGGGGAGGGATTCTTCATGAGGGACTGTAGTGATAGGACAAGGGGTAACGGGTTCAAACTTAAACAGGGGAAGTTTAGATTGGATATGAGGAAGAAATTCTTTACTGTAAGGGTGGTGAGGCACTGGAATGGGTTGCCCAGGGAAGTTGTGAATGCTTCATCCCTGGCGGCGTTCAAGGTGGGGTTGGATGGCATGGTTTAGTGGGAGGTGTCCCTGCCCATGGCAGGGGGGTTGGAACTAGATGATCTTAAGGTCCTTTCCAACCCTAACTATTCTATGATTCTATGATTTTTATTTTTTTTAGGTTTTAGGCTAAGCATGCACAGAGGCAGATCTCCTAAATTAATTGTACTTCTTTTTCTGCCTGGAATTAGTGATTTCTCAGGGTTATTGCTGCAAAGTCTATACTTTGCTATTTATCTCTACAAACTGATAGCAGAATGAATGGTAGCATTTAGAAAATCTAGATAAATGTACTTAGACACATTTACTTTTACCTGTGTGATAACTTTTAAAATTAGGCAACATGTGATCTGACATTAGTTAGTTTACCAAGTGAGTTTTATTTTAGTAAACATATAAATGACAGAATTCATATAAAAAGATATTATAATGTACAACTGCCATCAAGATTCATGTAATTCCTTGGGCATACCAACTACCCAAATTATTAATGTAGGGTAAGCAAAGAAATGATGGTATGTGTTCTGATATACTAGCACACTGTAGATGGCAGAGGAGAAAAGCAGTCTGAGACCAAAAGAACTCTGGTCTGAAGACAGATGAAAATAAGAGACAACTTGGGAACAATTGCTGCATTTATTGAAGCAAAACACCTATTAAGGAGCCACGTCCCTAAATAAAGATAGCAGAACTATCCTAAAAGAAATCTCTTTATGCAGTTCTTCTATTTAAATGTAATCCTTTAACAAAAACTTGTTAAAGTTTCAAGTTTCAAAAATATGGAGTTCCAAATAGCCCAAGTAGGTACCTAAATAAAATGACTAGAAATTTAAAAAAATATAATCACTGCATATTTGCTTAAGGCTCATGACATTACAGATTTTGACACTATAAAGGCATGAGAAACCAGTCTCATTCTCGCAACCTGAGAAATGGCAGATGTGCAACTTCAGCTTTAGAAACATGACAGCTATTGTTGTTAGTAGGAATGATGAATGTTGTATCTTACTGTATTTTAACCACAGCAATCTCTTTCATTTTTGTTGTCAACACTCCCAGAGGCATTAGTTTACAGATTTTTGAAAGACTGAGGCTGCCAAATTCTGCTCTGCTCTACGTCTGTATAGAACACTAAAGTGTTCTTCAGATTTAACTTCTGATTTAGTTCTTTACATAAAAAAGCAAAACAGTTCACACTACAACAACCTAGACATGCTTACAGTAAAGAGTTAAGTTGCACTATAGAGTATTTTAGTTCGTAATAAAAATAATTTATTGAGGGATCACTTTCATTTAGATGCGCCTACTAGCTCTAAAGCAGGTTTTAAATTATGGCACCAAGAACAAAAGTGTTCCAATATTCTGATTTAATATGAGCTGCTTTCCATGCTTTCTACTACCACGTTTTCCTGTATATCTGCTTCTAAATCCTTCAATTAGATCAAAACCACAGGAATTTCTGTGATGTCTATTTTTGATAAGGTTGCATCCCCAGACACTAGCTTGCCGCTCACATTAACCTCAATATCAGCTCCTTCTGTGAGGTCAAGACAGTCCTGAGAGAGATAAATATATCACTAACATCCTTTGAACACAAAGAATTTAACAGACCCATGGTAAAATTTGACTATATCAAGCATTCCCATGCAAATTTATGAATAATTTCTTCTGCACATTGTAGATATGAGAATGTATTCAGGTTTCATACTACTCATTTTGAGCCATAAAAATGGTAACAGTGTTACAAAAATACTTACTTGTTTATTTTCAGGGTAATATTGGTATTTTCATTCATGAAAAATCCATTCAGTGCTACATAGTGCAGCGACTATGCCTTGCAATCCACAGATGAACCGATATGCAGATTCCTTAGATCAAAAGTGGATTTTAGAACAGCATTCTCTTTGTTCTAAGGAATTTCAATATATCTTCTTTATTTACTTTGGTGTGACATCTTATGAAAATGTGGCTGAGGTTTGAATATCCAGGGAGTATTTTCACCACCACCATACTGACGACTGCCTCTCATCAAAACTTGAGAATTAAATGTAAGAAAATTACTTTGGTTTACACTACAGAATTTTATTTTTTATCCTGGAAAAAGTTTCATTTTTATGTTTCTTCTTAGGATGACATAATTACATAATAAAAGCAAATACTTCTTAGTAAATACCATCACAAAAGCAATTAAAAAAAGTAATCAAGTCTGCTGTAAAGCATTAAGGAACTGATGGATATAAAAATTCAAGGTAATTCAAGTTACAATTATCTGATGCTAAAATAAAGGGCCAGTGCATTTCAGAAAGCACAATACTGAACCACCGCAGTGACAGCATTAAAAAAAGGATGTCTAATATCATCTTGTTAAAAATGTATTTAGCACATACATACAAAGTTTCCTGATCTACCAAATGCTGAAGAGAACAAAGGAACAAACCACCATTCATAAGTACAATACCACATTTTTTGATTTTTGAGAACTACTGCTTTGGGCAGGATTTGAAGAACAGGTCATTAAAGTTTTAAAACACAGGAAAAAAAAAAGTGATTACCAAAAGGGACAGTAGCTTTAAAGATCTGAAATACACACAATGTTTTGCTAAAAAAACTCTGTTTTTCTACTTTAAAAACTGAAAGTGGGTAGGAGAATATTATTTCAGGCAATATGGAAAAAATATTATTTCCTAAACCACAAAGGGACAGTTTCACATAATGTCATGAACGGAACTTTAGCCTTCAGTAAAAAGGAAACAAAATTCACTTTGTAATATGAACCTCTACTAGAGGTGAAAGAGAGAAAATATTACAGGCTATCTGGATGGCCATGCCAAGAGGGCAGAAAGAATTTCCTGGCTTAGGAATCCATAAGTCTACTCATTAAAAATTCCTCTCTTTTTTCGGTTGTTTGACTTCTTCCCTCTGCTGAAAACCCAGTCACATGGCCAAATGCAAATATATTAAGCACTGAGCATATTTAAGGACTTAAAGCCAAAATTATTCACCTAAAAGCAATTTCTGTCCTGCACGGTACAAAAATAATTTCAATAGTTGATGTAATGATGAGGGAGTTCAGATTGCTTATTCTTAGTTTTCTAACACTATAAAGCAGTAGTGATACTGTTTTAAAGAAACATACATTTCTGAGTTACAAATGAGAAAAAAAAAGTATAAATACATAATATGGTAAAAGAAATCAATATCCAGATTTTTACAGATTTCTTAGGAAAAACAAAGGACATAATTTTCTATGTATTGCTTCTCAGTTTATACTCTTAAAGCCCCATTCATGTACCAACACACCCTTTACCTCAAAAATCATTTCAACTTTAGTAAAGCAGGCTGGGCATACATTTACCCATCAGCAATATGTGCATCAGAGCTCATTACAAGATGAGGTGCTTTGAGAGCATGATTTACTGTTGCATAGTATATTTTAAAAATACCTTTCTATATTTTTAGCTATAATTTGTGGCTACCATAAAATTTGCAAACTGGTGACATTTTATTTTGCAATTTTTTAAAGTTTCACCAGACAAACCAGCTAAAATGTTTTAAACACCATATTTCCAACTGTGCTCTGATCTAATTAAAATATAAATTACAAATGTTAGATACATTTAAAGTAAGTTCAGTTTATGGTAACTGTGGCTTGAGCTAAACAGTGCTTCATGACATCCACACTCTTCACAGACCATGACACAAATAGGCTTCTATATATCCTGCTTTCTCCAGAATAGAAGTTTATTTCTTTTGGTTTGTTTTGTTTTTTCTTGGTCCTGTCATTGCTGCTGAGATCAGAACTGATGGATGTGCCTGCTTAGCTTTCCTGACCTTCTGAAAGAGCAGATGTGCCAGGAGCCTGCAAAAAATCCCATGCCAACACTCCAATGCATAGCATTATTCACATACAAAAGGTAAAGAAAACTTTTTTGAGAAAATTAGATTTTTTTTTTATTATTTTAAGTAATTTAAAGGTATAGGAATTGAAAAGATTTTATTTTTCTCATTTCATTGTCTGATTTTGATATTCTCAGCAAGAAATTGGTGTGGAGAACGACTTGGGGGTGTTGGTTGATGAGCCAGCATAAGCCAGCAGTGTGCACTCGCAGCACACTGTAAGCCAACTGTATCCTGGGCTGCATCAAAAGCAGCATGACCAACAGGTCAAAGGAGGTGATCCTGCCCCTCTACTCTGCTCTTGTGAGAACTCACTTGGAGTATTGTGTGCAATTCTGGTGTCCTCAACATAAAAAGGACATGGAACTGTTGGAACATGTCCAGAGGAGGGCCAGGAGGATGATCAGGGGACTGGAGCACCTCCCGTATGAACATAGGATGAGAAAGTTGGGGCTGTTGAGCCTGGAGAAGAGAAGGCTGCGTGGAGACCTCATAGCAGCCTTCCAGTATCTGAAGGGGGGTTATAAGGATGTTGGGGAGGCATTCTTCATGAGGGACTGTAGTGATAGGACAAGGGGGTAACGGGTTCAAACTTAAACAGGGGGACTTTAGATTGGATATGAGGAAGAAATTCTTTACTGTAAGGGTGGTGAGGGACTGGAATGGGTTGCCCAGGGAAGTTGTGAATGGTTCATCCCTGGCGGTGTCCAGGGCCAGGTTGGACAGAGCCTTGAGTGATATGGTTTAGTGGGAGGTGTCCCTGCCCATGGCAGGGGGGTTGGAACTAGATGATCTTAAGGTCCTTTATAACCCGTAACTATTCTATGATTCTATGATTCTAATTTCTGTCTGGAACAGGCTGAATCTAAGGGGATCGTCAAGAAAGTACACTGTCCAGAGAACAGAACACTTCTTCAGAAAATTAGAAAATGAAAAACAAAAGGTCCTTTTTTTAGCTGGTACAGTGACCTGCAAAATAAAATATGTCTGAGACACCTATAGTGCTCAACAAAGACAGTGTTTCAGAGAACTAGGCTTCCTAAATATGAAAGAAGTCTACGGATCAAAATGGTTTCAATGATATTCATGTTGCTAGAGTATTCCGATAAATTTATCAAATCTTTAAGGCACATTAGTAGTGACTCAACCCAGAAGCACTAGAGAATAAAGCAAGGAGCACCACTTGCATTTCTTCTGACAGCAGAAAATTCTGCTGTGATATGCTGTTTAAGACCATGGTAACACAAAATTGTATCCAATTTGCTTAGAATAGAGACATCTGAACAAATACAACTATGAGATAATGCACTTCCATAACATTTTGAAATCCATATGACACATATGAGAGGAAAATAGAATAAATAAATTAGTATTAAATCCTGCTATTAAAATTTTCTTACCCTCCCTGCCCTTCCACAAGCTTAATATGGATGTGCGAGATTCAGATGCTGTTAAGTTCCTTACCAGTGACCATCTGATAAAACTGTTCTGGTCAAAAAAATAATCCCAAACAGCTTATAACAGACATATGCTGAACCTGAAATCACAATACAAATTTCCACTGATTTGAGGAAATATGGTTATGTCTAATTTTTATTATTTTTTTCTTAAATGATTTTTGTCATTTGGCATTGGGGCAATCCCAGGCACAGGTACAGGTTGGGTGGAGAAGAGATCCAGAGCAGCCCATGGAGAAGGACTTAGGGGTGTTGCTTGATAAGAAACTGAACATGAGCAAGTAGTGTGCATTCACAGCCCAGAAAGCCAACTGTTTACTGGGCTGCATCAAAAGGAGCATGACCAGCAGGTCAAAGGAGGTGATCTTGCCCCTCTGCTCTGCTCTTGTGAGACCCCACTCGGAGTACTCTACACAGGCCTGGTGTCCTCAACATAAGGACGTGAACTGTTGGAGCAAGCCGTGAGAGGGGCCACAAGGATGATCAGGGGGCTGGAGCACCTCCCATATGAAGACAGGCTAAGAAAATTTGGTCTGTTCAGCCTGGAGAACAGAAGGTTGCGTGGAGACGTCATAGCAGCCTTCCAATATCTGAAGGTGTCCTACGAGGATGCTGGCTAAGGGCTATTCATCAGGGACTGTAGTGATACGACAAGAGGTAATGGGTTTAAACTTAAACAGGGGAAGTTCAGGTTAGATGTAACGAAGAAAATTTCTACTGTGAGAGTGGTGAGGCACTGGAACAGGTTGCCCAAAGAAGATGGTTGGTGTTCAAGGCCAGCTTGGACAAAGCCTTGAGCAACCTGGTCTAGTGGGAGATGTCCCTGCTCATAATAGGGTGTTTGGAACTAGATGATCTTAAGGTCTTTTCCAACCCAAACCGTTTTATGACTCTATGCTTCTATGAAGAACATAAAACCACAAATGTGTCTGCACAACACTGTATAATGGCCCATAATAAATACTAGGACAAAGGTAGTTTCTGATTATTTTTCATTATTAATAGTCTTATTAAAGGTTAGAAAAAAACACGTCAGAACAATTCCTGTATAGGGATAAATAAACTGATAGCAAAGAGTAACCTCACAGGTCTTTCATTTACGGTATTTCATGAACAGAATAAATTTAATTTAGAAGAACTGCAGAAACAAATATAAGAGAATAGCATAATCCCTGAAAATCTTTGGTGTACAAGTTACATAAATTACCACAAGAGTTCATTAGACTCACTCTTTGTGCTCTTTTATTCAAGTGTTTGCTTACATAACTCCTATAACACATGGAATTATTACTGTTCAAAACCCAAAAAGAGTGGAATGGAATTTACCACAGAGAAAGATGGTGTGTTTTTGTAAAATTTTCTACTGCTTCCCTCTTTCTGCTTGCAGTTTCATTTCACTGACAGCAACATTAACGGAATCTTCCTTGGTGGCACTTGCATCAAAAGGAGACATTCTTTTCATAAATGCTAGAAATAAGTCAGACAAAAAAAAAAAAAAAGAAAAAAAATTAAACCTCTTCAGAGAAATGCACACATTTTGCTGACTGACCATCAATGTTTATATGAAACATACACTTCATTATGCAATATATACAGTTTTGAATACTATATAATACAGGCAAGGCCAAAAGCTTTCTTATACAGAAGAAATATAAATTGGATTCTTAATTATTTAATAATTCCACTAACACTTATTTTCCATTTAGTTTTCCAGCATTTTTGTTTAAGTAAGACAAAAAAAACCCCACAAAAAAATTCTGAAGGAATATCTTTACCAATACCATGGGCTAAAGTCAACAAGTGGCACTGAACAAATTCAGTGCCATGTGGCACACAGCATGCCATACAACTGTATGTATAGCACAGTGCATATATAATGCTTATTTCTAAATACATTTTATTGCATCAAAATCTAGACTATATGAATTGACAGAACATTTTATGATAAAGTGCTGGAGGAAAAGCCCAAATATCCAAGCATATAGCTATTTTTTAACAAAAGGCATAAATTAAGGGGAAGAAAGTGGGTATCACCTTATACCTTTCTAATGGCCTTCCTTATATCATAAGTGGTCCTTCCTGATTGTTTGTAATAAATGTCCAGAGTGCAATATTTTAGTAGTCCAGTAAAATTGCAGCAGTATACAGCCAAAATTTATTTAATAGGGAGCAAGTCTTCATAGTTTGATTAGGAGGAGTGAGATGTTTTCACTTTCAGAAGGAGAATGAAATCACTGTGTTTAGTACATGAGTAAACCAGTGAGTTATCATTTCTCAGCACAAAGTTTTCAGTATTGGCCCAAAACTATACTACCATATGCTATTTTAGGAGTACTTCCTGTACTTAGTATTCAAAGTAAAGTAACGATCAGCGGACTGGATAGGCTGAGAAAGTTGGGGCTGTTCAGCCTGAAGAAGAGAAGGCTGCGTGGAGACCTCATAGCAGCCTTTCAACACCTGAAGGGGGCCTATAGGGATCCTGGGGAGGGACTCTTCATAAGGGACTGTAGTGAGAGGACAAGGGGTAACGGGTTCAAACTTAAACAGGGGAAGTTTAGATTGGATATGAGGAAGAAATTCTTTACTGTAAGGGTGGTGAGGCCCTGGAATGGGTTGCCCAGGGAAGTTGTGAATGCTTCATCCCTGGTGGCGCTCAAGGTGGGGTTGGACACAGCCTTGGGTGGCATGGTTTAGTGGGAGGTGTCCCTGCCCATGGCAGGGGGGTTGGAACTAGATGATCTTAAGGTCCTTTTCAACCCTAACTATTCTATGATTCTATGATTCTATAAAGAAAATTCATTGCTAAACTAAATCAATTTGCATTTTTCAAAGAGATTATGTCAAGTTCCCAATTATTCCAGGTTCTTGTCCTAGAGCAGTGTTAGAAGATTTTGTTCTAGAATGGTGCCCTGCAGCACCATGATTCTACAATGTCTTTTTACTTTTAATTAACTTATTTATACATGTAAATACAAGTAGTCTTAAGAACTCATGAAAAAGTATAGGCAGAAGTATAAAGACATATCAGCATACACTGCAGGAGTTAATTGTTATGACAATAAAAATCAAGATTCAGGACAACTTGGTTTTTTTGAACCACGATCTCATTCCTTCTATATACCATGTTGACACAGCAGTGTTGTGTACCACCAGAACCAAAGCATCAGAGAAGACTCTGATCCTAGCTACAGAAGTTAGGAAAACTGGTGGGTGTTTTCTTCTCCATAAAGTCACAGCTTATGAAGCCTTGGAACATAAATTCCCAACAACAGAAAGCCTGAAAGCCATATGGTTAAAACCTTAAAGTGATGAACTGTACAGTGAGAAAGGCAGGACCCAATTCACAAAGCTAAAGCAAAGCATGTGTGACTCTAGGTACCTTTGTAATACAATATTAAAAAAAAATACAGTGGCCATGAAAAACAATTTCTGAGAATTATTCTTTAGATGACAACCAGAAGTGACATTTTTGACCAACTGTTTTGGTCACACAATTCAGAGTGCAAAGCATGTCTGATGAATGCTTTCTTGCATAAATTATTTTCTCAGTTAAATGTCTTCCTTTGTAAGAAAATGGTTATAAAATAAAAGCTCATTCCCACAGCATTAAAATAGTTTGATATGGAAAAGCTGTTATAACTGTAGATATTGTACCAGAAACATGAAGACCAGAAATAAAACAGAATGTTAATATTAATTACTTTTTCTCTTAACTGCCTGCTGCACTGGCAACTTTATATATATGGAAGGAGTTTGTTGTTCCCTTATTTATTTTTTTCATACTCTTTGCCTCTCTTTCTTCAACCCGTTTTAAATCTAAATCCCAGGATTCACCTTGCAGATAAATTAAACTATACCAAACATGTCTGCTCTCCTTCCTAGTGCTCTCCGCAAGTCATAAGAGACCAACATTGGGAAGGGAGCTTCTAGTATTACTTATTGACTCTATAATCTACAAGGATTCATAAATTTAAGAGAGATGGAGTGGGGAAACATTAAATCAGAAAGGCTTGCAGACTACTCCAAGAGGTAAATGAAAACATAAAAAGTCCATTCTGTTTCTGAAGAAGTAAGGAGATTAATTCATAACAGAAATTAGTTGATGACAGGTGGATTAATTAAAAGCTACAGGGGATTTGGGAGCAAAAGACCTAAAATCATACTTTGCTGTCAAAGTCTCAAATTATAACTAATTAATATCATTACTGAAATTAAAAGTTCATGCTGTTCATGTGACTAACATGACCGAAGCAGCTGATTTTATCATTTGCCACTCACAGGCAATTACAAGAAAAGCTCTTTAATGTTAATACCACTGCAGAATTTTCACTGTCCTCAAAAACTATAGCAGCAACTTCAAAATACGCATTTGACTGGTGGAGATTAGGTTCAGCAAAAAGGTCAAACATTCAGTCACTAACCAAAAATCTATGGAGTAATGCACCTACCTTAGTGTCATAAGCTACCACATACATCTACAAAGAGCTGCAAAAGATGTGATGGGACCTATAGGAAATCTATGCCTTCCTGAAATGGCAGCTAGAAGCATACTCTAGGACATCTGAAATGACATCAGGCATTTTCTCTCATACTTACTTACTAAGCATAAAAAACAAGCAATAGCACTAACTCTTGGAAGTAAAGAATCAGCAAAGTGAGAAATTAAGAACACCATCTTCATTCTATCAGAGTCTAATCACAGACTGAAAAAGTATTCTATGCCTACTTCCCTGTTTTATGCTCAGAAAATCTGATGAATGGATTTTTATAGAATATAACTAAAAAGCAAACTCTACAGATTTTTGTATCCAGTTTCTTTCCCTTAAAATCAAATAGGAAAAAGTAAAACACATTCACCGTTTTCTTACTTTTTTGTCATTCCGCACACCCCTCCCCCCCTTTTTTTTGTTAGCTTTTTACCATCTGGGCAAAAGAGCAGAATTAAAAACACTCTCAGCACCGCTCTGGGATTTGGAAAATATGAAATATGAAGATCAGCTTAATTTATGATGTGGAAAATACCTTCCTAAAAGTTTTCAGCAAAAAAAAAAAAAAAAAAAAAAAAAAAAAAAAAAAGAAGCCATGGACTGCAGGCCATGCTTGAACATGGTTTCAAATGCTAAAGACTTTGTAAATATTTCATAATGATCGACTTATTGAATCACTACTGTCTCTTCCATTCATCATTTTTTTTAACCTCCTTCTTTTTAGTGCTGGTAAAAAAAACCCACTTAAATCAGAGAATAAATACGCAGACTTGGTTCATGAGATTGGTATTCAGATCACACGGATCCTTTTTCCCTGACAGTTGCCTAAAATTGATTAAAAACTACTAAAGCGACAATGTCTTAGCAAGTTCCATTTGGGTTAAGCAATATAAAGATATTGCAATATTTTAGGAACATTTATGCTGCCTCTTTAAATTTCAACAAGTTTTTGTAATGGAATCACAGAGCTGTTGAGGTTGGAAGGGACTGTAGGAGGTCATCTAGTCCAACATGCTTGCAAGGTATGGGTTATTTCTTTTCTATACCAGGCTGAGTTATACTTTGACTTGCAAGACTGA
Organism: Amazona ochrocephala; assembly: GCA_039720435.1. Lineage (NCBI taxonomy): Eukaryota > Metazoa > Chordata > Aves > Psittaciformes > Psittacidae > Amazona > Amazona ochrocephala. The sequence continues at coordinate 37,717,317 of CM077882.1, forward strand.
TAGGGATAAGGTTAGAAAAAATGGAAAAAACAACACTGAGTCAGGGGAAACTATTCCCGAAGTACAGACGAGATGGAGGCATTTGCTGTTACGCTTTATTCCTACCACTGTTATTCAGTATGCTCTGCAGAAATACATTAATCACAACCCACAGATTCTAAAGGGAAAAGAAACCAATTATCTTTAACCTCATCAGATCAACTCAGGACTTACTGGTGAGCAATAATGTACTGCAGCACTCATTCTACAATGAAAAGGTTTGAAAGTGCAATGAAGCCTGAAATAGGACCTGTCATTACATAGAATGCAACTTACTGAATAGGTTCCCAGTACACAAACTGGCTATAATAAAAATAAATGGAAGGTGATAACCTCCTAAAAAAAAAATGCTTTTTAAGGGTTTTTAAGTTAATTTTGACACATACGCAAAGGTGTATCTCTTCCAGATAAAGATCTAATGTCTTGTCTTTTACTGAGCAGTTCCAAGCTGTATCAGAAATCCCATAGTCTTACATGACCTGAACTTGTATATGCACTAAGGGACAGAAAGAATAGCTAAAAACAACTACTGAAATAGAAGCAGAATTAGTGAATTCAACTTTCACTGTTAAACTGCTACACAAGCACAGACTAACTAGTACAAATGAAAGATCTGGGAAAGAATCCTTGGCTGAGGATGTCTCTCTGGTACCTGAGAAGATACTCAGCTTACACAGGTATGATTCTTCAAGCAGAGATCCAGAATCTAAGTGCAGCCCTTTTTTGTTGGCATAGATTTGGGTGACAGAATATATTGTATGTCCCACTTAAAGAAATTAAAAAACTATCAGTGGGATGTAATGAAGTACTTCCTAGACAAAGGCATCTATCCACTATCTAAAGCTAAAACACAGGAAGACTCTTAAGATGGCTCTAGCATTACTATTTTTGTTGAAAAGTAGAGTGCCTTACTCTTTCAAGTAAAACAGCTTTAAAGGAGGAAAATACATTACTTGTAGATTTTTTTTCTATGAAACAATACTTACAACCTGAATTGGAGAGCAGTGATCTGGACAAAAAGCTGTTTTGAGTTTGCCAGCTAGAAGATGGAGCAGCCAGTTCTATATCCGACATTTCAGCATCCATTTTCACATTCTATGGGAGCCAAATAAAAATATTTCCATCTGTTAATATTAAACAGCTGTAAACTTTATCAAAAAACATACAGCAGCACACATATAGTATATGCTGTGATTTCACCCATGCTAGAAAATACTGATTTGAATTTGCAGAATTCTCAGTGTTGCACTTAGTTTTAAATTAATTTGCCTCTGAATTTCAATCCTAATTCATCACACAATCTCTCTAAAAAAAAAATACTTTGCCTTGAGAAAAGCACTGGAAACAGTGTGAGTTTTTGTCACTACAGCAAGTTGTAAAAATGCTCTCTTTCCCATTTACATCACATCAACAGTTCAGGACAAAGCACAGTGGCAGGGTAGACATCAGTGCATGATGAATCTCTTATCAATGAATGGTCCACATTAATTCAGTGAAGTTCCATGGTCATGTTGTTGTCATGGTTTAAACCCAGACAGCAACTGAAGTACCACACAGCCACTCACTCACTTCCCCCCGCACCCCGCAGTGAGATGAGGAGGAGAATCAGAAAAAGGTAATAACAAAAATTACATCCATTTTCCTTGCCACTGAAAAAAACTCAAACTTCATTCATTTCTCATATCAAAATACCTGAAGCTGCTTTTCATTTTTTTGTAAAACTACTAAAGTCTGAAGTACAATGTTACTATTTATGGCCAGACCCATACAGCACAGCTTTTTGGTAAGTGAAGTCATTTGGTCTATAAGCTAAAAAAGGACCTTTTTAAAAAGGCCATTTAAACAAAAATCTCCATAAATCTTTATTAGCATTGCAGCAAGTAGTCCCCAGTTGCAATACCTTCCAAAATAAGATTAAAAGCTTGGCTTAGTATCCAAATTATTCAGTTTCTTTAAATGAGAAGAGACAATAATACACAAATGCACCAGTTCATAAAATTCAGTTTTGCTACCGAGTTCTTATCATAAACAGCCTCAGGGAATTTTGTTAAAACATCTTGCAATTCATCATTCATGCTGCTACAAAGATGTGAAAACTAAACAGAAAACAAAATAAAATTCAGCATTAATTTAGAGATACAATAAGCTTTTGTCCCATCACTGGAAAGGGATTTGCTCCTATTAAGACTAATGGGAATTATACATATTAATCCCCTTATGTGCTGATGTGAAACTTAATACCTATAGTGTACATAGAACAATAACAACTTTTAAAGAATAAAAAAAGTTTTTGTCTTTTTAATCTGCTTCTAGAAATGCTATTTTAGAACAGGGCTTTTAAACAAGCAAGGTACTTCTACCAGCATTGGCAATACAAAATGGCTTTCCTTTACTCATGTGCTTCATTTAGAACTACACCTGTATGCTGTATTTGACTAGAATGTCAGTAGTTCGTGGCAGGGAAACTACCCTAAAATACTTACATTTATCAATCATCACATTTATCTTAAGTTTTCCTCTAGCATTTCCTTTTGATTTTGCTTCAGATGGTATTCATTATTATTTATTTTATTGCATATGTTGTATTTATCTTCTTTTCCCCCAACTTCTTCTTTATCTACTATCACTTGCCCTTTCTTAAAGTCATGACTGTTGTACTTGATGGTATTCTGACAGACTCTGGCCTCCTTCATTGCTGGCAATCTTACATTTTAACACATACAACTAGGAACTATGATTTTCCTGGGCTTCCACCCAGCAGGTATTTTACAGCCATTTGACAAGACTACAAAGGAGTAGGAAGACTGAGCAGGGACAAATGAAATCATAAGAAAGAAGAAAAATAACTGCTATTAGGGGAACATTCAACATCAGTTTCATGTTTACTCCTTAAAATGAAGAGGCTAGGAGACAGGATTAGATAATGCCAGTCTGAGATTAATAATGGCAGGCAAACTGAAAGAGCTGTATAACATGAAAGGCTAGAAAGAAGATCATAACAAAGGAAAAAAAATAATTCCATAAGTAATTTTATCTAAACTGGGCAATGTACAAATGTGCAATGTACAAATTTTATAAGAACTCCCTTTTAAAAACGTCCCTTTTCTTATCACCTACCAAATAACTGTCTGCTTTGTATAGCAAAAGCACTACGTTATCTACAGAGCATTAATCAAGACTATAAGCATGAATTTTGATGTCATTAAGTCTACATTCTTCCATCAGTCAAATTTAGAGACAACCAATTGACAAATAGTAAAATAAATAAAAATAAATAACAATGCATTTGAGTTAGTTTCAAGAGAGGGTGAGAAAGGCAAAGCACTAAAAAGGGTTTTTTTAGACTAAGTTAACCTGATCACTGAAATCAGATTAGCACCAGTCTGTTACTTGTTTTTGAACATTCTGTTCTATTTGTAACAGCCGTGACAGCAAAGAGTACTGTATGTCATGCAAAACCCCAATTAGGCATAACTAAATGGAAGACCATTAAATGTTCTCTTTTGTCTAAAGAGGAAATACTGTTTTGGAATCAGCTTTGTACTGGATTCTGAATATAGAGTTCAAATCACATGAGCTCAGTAAGTTCAGTCAGCTTACTGCAATATTATATTCTATTCTACTGTCAGCTGATTGCATTCCACTTAGCTTTTCAATGTTTTCCAAATTTCAGAGGCTACTGAATTAGTTACTCTTGTGTGAATCCAAGAGAAATTCAAGAAGTGAAGATTATCATTAGCAAGAGACTGAAACTGAATCTGTCCTGTTTCAATTTTTTCTTGCAGAAAAGATGGCTTTTTCAAGTAGCTTAACACCTTTTTCTTACCACAGCAACTTAACTGAGCTAAAATACTCTGTGTTTATGTTACTTTTTTGACTTTTAAAAAGATCTACTGCTAAGTATGTGTTCATTTTACAGAAGGAAGACCACTATGGAAGAGGTGGGGAACACAAAGGGATTTTATACACAGTATGTATATAGTAGATTTTTAGCTCAGAGATTTTTAGCTTAGAGACACTGATTCATTGCTAAAGTATCTTCAATTCAATTGTGATAAGTAGCTGAAATACTAGCACGGTTCTTCAGTTCTGATCACTTATTTCAGTCATGCCCACAAGAAACTGTAGTTCTACCAAAGTAAGGCACTACCACAATGACATGCAGTGACAAACGGTATGACAATGAACAAGCTATTACAAAGAGAAAGACAGTGTGTTAACAGTTGGAAAGGTGAACTCATTACAGGCAATGTTTCTCAACAGCACTGGATTTGTCTTGCATGGAGTTAGGAAATTATGTTTAGCCCAGTTATTAGTCCACTGAGTGATCTCTAACAAGCCACATGCCCTGTTTGCCTGGATTTTATGCATGAAACAGACATCTTTTGTAAAGAATGAGAAGGGCAACTACTGAAAAATCACAATAAGCAATCTAAAAATTAATCATCCTTTTCATGAAGGAAACAGATTTCTGTATTTACCTTTTACATGAAATGACAAGGGAAAATTGAAAAAAACAATCAAAAAATTGCTGCAGATAGCAATTTGATAAAGCAGGTAAACCCTTCAGAGCCATAAGGCTCTATAAGACACTTTACTGTGAAATTTCAAACATTTTTGAAAAATATCCATAGCACTTTACAATGAAGACAAACTTCTGCCATCAAATTTTACATCAGCCATAACAGCTACACAAAACAGAAACATTCATGCGTGATTTCAGTCTGTGTTTGCGCTAGGAGTTAATATGCCTCAAATAAACTTATGCTGCTGACTGAAAGCAATTGGGAAACAAAAGTGAAGTACACACACATACCTTGAATTGTTGAATTATTTGTTTTGAATCTTCCAGCTGTTGCTGTAAAGAACATACTAGTTCTTTATATTTTGTATACCTTTCCTCAATAATCGCCCTTTGGCAATGGGACTCCTAGAAATGGATTGAAAGATCTAAATAGTTTCATAATTTGAAAAGCAGTTAATAAATATTGGCTGTAAACACAGGTATCACCAAGAATTTTCAATATAGCAAGAATTAATTAATTACTATCTTTCAGAGGTTGAAATACAGAGGCCATACAAAAGCATGTAATGTTAAAATGAAAATAGGTTAAAATGTGAACAGCCTCATCCTTAAATGGTGAAAGATTGCTTGTAACTCCAAAATTCACTAATATTGTGCCTTCTAAGAAAGAAATTCTGTAATGGTGAAATATTAAGCACTTGAACAAAAAAAACAAACAAAACATTCTAAGGATATGGACTAAACAGAACTATCTTCAAAGGAGAAAACAGAACACTTCACACTGAACTAGCTAATCATTCATTTGAATGAATACAACTACAAAACAACTTCTGAGGTATTACCAAAGATTAACTTTCTCTTTCCTTCTCCCTTCCTATGAAAACACTGACGGAAGAACAAGCTAGCACTGGAAAGCAATGAATGGCTTTGAAATACTTCATTCACACATACTACTTGAGAATAAAATATGCTATTGTACAAAATATCCAATGTATTATTTTCAAATATAAGAATTAATGAAACTCCAAACTGACATCACACTTATGGCTAAGATATAAAGCTTAGCTCTCCTGAATAATAAAATGTGTAATAAACAGTATGCAGTTGTTGGTAAGGACTCTTTTTTTAAAAACAAACAAAAAAAAAACTTTAAAAAATTAAATATCAGGGAGAAGAACAGAGTTCAAATTAAGACAAAGAATTTGAGTTCCAATCTCACAAATGCTGGCTAACTGATAACTACAGTAAATCAGAAAATGACAGTGTCATTTCATAGTAACATTAAGCAAAAGCATGCACATGTGAAGGAGACTGTAGAAACTCTACATTCAAGCTTCCGCTTTGCCCAGTTGAGAGCAGAATTTTTCCTATCGCAATGCAGAACCATCAGAAACAAAGGGCAAATGTCAATCTCTATCGCAGCAAAAAGCTCTTCTGGGGTTACCTGGAATGTGAAGTTAAAGCTATAGCTCTCAATAATATTTGTCTTTAAAAACCCAAATATTTCAACTAGCACTTGTGTTTCTAACTGTTCATGATGACAATAAAACAGCATACAATTATTAACACATGACCTCGTGCAAGTACATTTAAAATAACAAATGTTGTAAACAAGTGTGTTTTGAAATGTTTATGAGTACCTCAGAATGAGAAATTCTATATAGCAAATAAAATGCAATTCATTATGCATTTGTTGATAGGTGATTTAATACTGATTTCAAATTTATATTGTGCAATGAGATTCTAAATTCTCTTTAGTAAACTACCAACTTCATGTATGGAAAGTAATAATACAGTGATTTAGACAAATAGCCACCGAAGATCTGATATGAGGCTTATGACTTGACAATACTTCACCACTACTGTCAGTGTGATATAATTTATTTAATTTAAAACTTTTTATTTTTTAACAGTTAGTATATCAGAATTCACCACTCAATACAAATATTCTGAACTAGCAATAAGGACTTGATCTATTATGCGCAGCTAGCAAGGTTTCTTTACATTATGGAGCACCTCAACAATGTCACTAATTAGGACTAAATTTATAAGGTCATAAAACATGAAAATAGATTTCTGTGTGTTTTGTCTATATAGAATCATAGAATCATAGAATAGTTAGGGTTGGAAAGGACCTTAAGATCATCTAGTTCCAACCCCCCTGCCATGGGCAGGGACACCTCCCACTAAACCATGCCATCCAAGGCTATGTCCAATCCCACCTTGAACGCCGCCAGGGATGAAGCATTCACAACTTCCCTGGGCAACCCATTCCAGGGCCTCACCACCCTTACAGTAAAGAATTTCTTCCTCATATCCAATCTAAACTTCCCCTGTTTAAGTTTAAACCCGTTACCCCTTGTCCCCTCACCACAGTCCCTAATGAAGAGTCCCTCCCACCATCCCTATATGGCCCCTTCAGGTATTGGAAGGCTGCTATGAGGTCTCCACGCAGCCTTCTCTTCTCCAGGCTGAACAGCCCCAATTTTCTCAGCCTATCTTCATACAGGAGGTGCTCCAGTCCCCTGATCATCCTCGTGGCCCTCCTCTGCACTTGTTCTAACAGTTCCATGTCCTTTTTATGTTGAGAACACCAGAACTGCACACAATACTCCAATATGTACATATGTAATTTTACATATCATTAATTAATTTATCCATACATATGAAGAGGACATTAATTAACCAAAATATTTTGGAAATACTAAAAGAATCATATGAAATCTATCTCACTCCAATATCTTTGAAATCTTCTAACAGGCTCAGTTTCTCAGCAACAGTCTCCAGATGGTCTAAAGCTACTTGAGTACGCTAAACAACAGAACACAAGATAAAACAAAAAAGTTAATCAATTCTTTCAGCCATCTCAGACATTAAAAACCTATTATGTCTATCGAAAACAGGTCTATAGGCATGTATGCATCTGTAAATAAAACAGGTCAACAGTAAGAAGGCTGTTAAGAAAAAAGGAGGACAAAATAAAACATACAGCAGAGTTTCCTTAATTTAAGTCTCTCTGAATAGTTACCAATTTACTGAGTAAAACAATACTTATTTACATTTTTGGAGTTTATGTAGCCTTCAGTATGAAATTTTCTTTTATTGCACTTCAGGGAGTAAAAAGCATTTAACAAAAATATAAATCTTTACTCACAACATTTACATCTTTGTAGTTAAACACATAGTAGAAACTTTTTCTTTTTCCCAAATATAATTACGCGCAGTTAGCACTTAGCTAAATATAGAACAATCAAATTTCATATTTTTGTTTTAGATATATGGTATGTACTGCTGAAGAATGAATTACCACTCTAGGGAGAGTTAGGGCTGGACTTAACAAGATTTCACATTCACACCAGTGGCACAAAAACTCCAGTGTGTAGCAAGATGCAAGGAACTGAAGAAAATCAGTATGCTGTCTTGAGTTTTCTGCACAGGTGGGTTGGTCATGTATAAAGAGTAGTTGTGCCTCACAAGCCAGATTCCTCTGGAGCTTCTCAAAAGGTGCCCTTCTATTATTCGCTGAAGAGCGAGTAGAGAAACAATACTGCTTACAGTTTCTGAACAGTTGGCATTTCCTCTACAGTTCTATAAATTACACTTCTTGGCTAAGGTTCTGTTAACCTGGTATGCAACCTAATAATAATGGATATCATTAACCATGTTACTGCCCTGGCACTTTAAAGCAGAAATCTATACAACAAATACAATTCATCGATCCTGAAGTCAAATATGGTTATGCTGTAAAGTCTGCAAACTGAGTTAATTTGCCCTTAACTACAAAAGCTCTGCTGCTAGTCTTGGAAAGTCTCCATCTGACCAATATTTAGTCCCAGGCTTAAAACCTAAAGGGACTAAAACTTTCAATCACACCAGGATAAAAAAAAAAAAAAAAAAAAAAAAAAAAAAAAACCAAACAGTAGGAACCTCCCAGCACAAGTGCACTCTACTCCAAAAAGATGGAGGGGAGAGTGAAGAGTATAGAAACAGAACTGAACAGAGTAAACCCTAGTGCAGACACACCATCCATTTAGAAGCAATGATGTCTGTCTTAGAGTTTGCTTCTTTCCTAACAGCTCCAAACATTCAGATTTTAAGATCGCAGGAAATTTGTTTTCCATAATTAATGAAGGTCAAGCTTCATAAGCAATGAGATTCACTTGCATCTTGCAGGGCTGAACTTGTAACCAATATTCAGCCAATAAACTAGATTAGGTAATGAATGCGGGACTTCCATAATCATATTCATGCAGAAATATTATGTATGTAAAATAATTTATATCTAATATTCCGTAATTAGGAAAAATTTGTACTGGCAGTTAACACGCTGACAATATTGGAAACTATTTCTATAAAATGACCTTGTTAAATCAATGTTCCATTAGGGTTTTTTTAACTTCTGAGACTAATGAGGTTCAAACAATAATCTCCCACTCTCTCAGAATAAACTTTTACTCTTAGATTGCATGCTTAGCTAAAAAAGGGCTGTCTTTTCCCACTATTATTTTCTGCAGTAGGAATGCATGATGCAGTAGGAAAAAAATAGCCAGGAGCTCCCAGATCTGGCCCCTTTTTCCAGGATAATTTCTACTCTTCACAGAGCACAGAAGAGAATAAGAATACATTGTGGTCAAAGTTGTTAGAACACTAACAGCTCCATTATCACAGGCAAGGGGAAAGAATTCCATGAGAAGGTTGAATGAATTGTTGCTTCAAGAACAATAGGAAGATTAAGAAGCCTAGAAAATGGGATAAAAGGATTGACCAGCAAGGAATGATATTTGAGACTCCAAGAAGTACAGGAAGAACTGTCAAAAGTGAAACAGAATAAAACAGATACTTTAGTCAATTAGTGAGAACAAGAAAATAGAGACAGGGAAAATAAGGCAGAGATAATTTAGATATGAACCCAAAACAAATTAATATTTCTTCTTTTCTTCTAAACTAACATATTAATTCTGTTACATTTTAACAACACTCGGTCAGAATTAATAAAGATTTTTTCTTCTAACAAAACCCAGTAAATTCTTCTTTCTCACCTCCTGCAGGAGAAAGGAAGTTTATATTTCACACTTAGCTAGCTGTATTTGGACCAAAACTAAAATTTACTGTGTTATCTTCATAAGAAGTCCTGAAAAATTAACCTAGGAAGATTCTGTAAGGAACAAAAACCAATTTTTCCTGAAACATATCTGTTTCTTCACCAAAAAAGAACTAGAGAACCTGCAGTAATATATTAATTGGGCAGGAAGCCTGCATATTGTGTATAAAGTGTTTTTCACAGATTGAAGTGTAAAAATGCTTTTACAGTTATAAAATACCTCTTTTCTGTTTTCAAAATGCTACTATACATCTCAACTTTACTTTCAAGTTGCCTAGAGGTATTTATCAATCTCTAATGTTTACCTCTCATAAGAATGAACCATTTCACTTTTACCACAGTAAAGCAGTATTCATTCATATTTCATGCTTCATTTACAGTGGCCTTATGTTCATCAAAGCATTAATTTTCCACTTCATTAATTTATGATGAGATGCAATGTTTGCTGCTGCTTCACAGAGTAGCCCCTGGTACTGATCTGCACATGTTTTTCTAAGGCTGGGAAATATAAGAGAGACAACAGACCCAAAGCAATCTAAACTTAACTATATGTGAAACAAAATACTGAATCATAATGTTTAGCAGTCATCCCAGTATCACCAAGATCTGATGGGACACATGCTCACAAAGTTTTACTTTGAACACAACAACTTCACCATCTCTTCAGAAATAAAATCCTTCCTGACAGGAAATAACCCCAAAATCATAACACCCCCCCTCCCAATGTCTCTTCTTGGCACAATACAAAATTAAACCATAAATATTTTAAGCTTATAGTATATACTGCCTAATTCATTTTGCTAAAGTTTTTTACTTATGAACTGCAGAAAAATATACATTTGAGGTATCACACAAAGTTGAAATAAAATTTCCTGGGACACAGGACAAACTTAATGTAGTGGCTCTTCAGTACGCATTATTCAATTTGCAGCAATTTTTTTTCCAGCTACAAAGATTTTTGCCCTTGCTCTCTCGCTCCCCATTTTAATAAAGACAACCTGTGATCTGTTCTCAGAATAAAAGGAACTCAGGCCCTAAATGATGCCTTAGGCCATCCCATTTTTCAGTTCTTTCTCTAAATTCCAATGCCAAAACCTCATGTCAACACTGTCTATTCTCTCCAAGTGTCTCCTAAATATATCCCCTCTATTTCACATACTTTTTATGGAACACAAAAAAAAAACCAAAACCATCAGCTATGCCTCAGCTAGCCCACAATAGTTGCATTATTAAACGTAATCTTGAAAGCAGAAGACCAGCCTTTAGGTTATATGCATACTCAGTCCTTGTTTTTTTGGTTTCATCAAGAATCATGCGGATAAAGGATAATACATGCTACTTTGAAAGGCTTTTTAGATTCTTAAAATTTAAACCCAACCTCACACACAAAATGATGGGCTCTAAGCTAATCATTACTGCTCAGGAAGTAGATCATGGAGTAATGATACATATTTCCAAGAACTTGCTAACTCAGTGTTCAGTATCAATCAGACAAGCAACAATACTGGATATAATCAGGAAAGAGGAAAAAAACTAATATAATTATTCCTGAGTATGAATCCACAGGGTCAACCCATCTTGACAACTGAGTACAGCTGGAGACTTCTGCTTCAAAACAGAAGGAAAGGTCAGAGAAGACCAACAAGAATGATCAAAGCCATGGAGCTCTGTTTCTATGTAAGAAATTATTAAATACAATGACTGAAAAAAACCAGGACTCATATGCCAGGAAGACAGAGGGGAGAAATGACCAATTCGCATAAAATAAGAAGTCACATAAAGAGAAAATTTTAAATGGGTTTAAGCATAACACTGGGCAAATTCATGAATGAGGAAGACCATGGAAGGGTTCCAAATTCAGAAATTACATCTACGTCTGGAAGCCTCTGAGCTTTGAATGGCTGGAATCAGAATGAATGAGTGGGAAACAAAATATACGTCAGTCCTGCTCATAAACTCTTCCCTGCTTCCCTAAGCATTTTAATTTGGCCATTGCTGCAGTGCCTATAGCTGGGCCAGACTGACCTTTTGTCTTAACCAGAACAGATCTTTTTATATTCTAAAATTCTCACAGTGTTCTGAGCAGTTTGTGAACTGATTTGAATAGGATAAGTCGCATGCTAACATTTTCAGGGACAGAAATGTGTGCCTTTTTCATAAAACCAATGAAAAGAATGGCAAACAAAAACAGAAAAAGAAAAAAGCCACATTTTATAGGGGAAATTCAATAAAGACTGTGGCAACAAAAGAATACATTGGAGAATAGGAGGGAAAGGTGATGAAAAAGCTGGCACGCAGAACTGGTCTGGTAATTTACTGAAATGCACAGCAACCTTCTCAATGTGGATCAAATGTCATACTTGTACTATTAATGACTACACTTTATTAAAAGAGATGGATTTAGCCACACAGATGAAATGCAAAAAAGGATGTTAGAAGCACCTGACATAGAGGGCAATTAAGTACTGTTAATTTTTTTCCCAGAAATCAGAAAGCTGTATGCCATAATGCATATATATATTCCTAAAGACAACAATCACATTTGTCTGCTCACTGTTTAACAGAGAACAGAAGGTACTGACGCAGTGCACTGATGGTACCGATAAGAGGAAGAAACACCAATTGTACTGACTGAAACCATAATAAGGACATTTTACTTTCACAGCAGACTCTTCCATAGAGTGCCATTAATCTTTGCTTTAAAAATAAAAATTATTTACTTTGAAAAGGGGTTTTCTATGCTTTCACAGAGAATAACAAAACAAATTATTCATTTTCCATTACTTCATACAAACACTTTGATGTTTAAACTGCACATGAACAGTTAATTCTCCTATATGGATGTACTTTTGGTGATAGACAGCTTCACACTGTCTCAAGGGACAGATCTAAATCAAAATCAGATATACATTTCATTTTTTGGCTCAAAGCTGCAATGTTAAATGTAAATAGATCAGAGCGGGGTTGTATATACCTTCCTGAAGTTTGTCTTTAGAATTGATGTATTGAAAACACACAAACATAAATGAGAAACCAAGCTTCATCAACTTTCAAGTACAGTGCTCCTTTCTTTTCTGAGGTAGGTAAAAACAAATGGCTGGCTGTATTGCACAGATATTTTTGAAAATTAGAACTGACTTAAGTGCTTGTTAGAGCTAATCTCCAAAGAATACCCATAAAAAGATTAGATGTGACTGTAATTTCAACTGACTGCAATGCATGTCAGCTGGCAGTTACTCACAATTCAGATGAAAGATATAATGGTAAAGGTGACTTATGATGACTTATTTTAAATTGCCTTAGCAAGCTGAATACTTAAATAGCAAGACTAGGATACACCCAACATGTATACAGGGATCCTTTACTTTTCCTATTAATATCTGTGAAATTCTGCATTGTTAACTTCTATCTCCAGCACAAGACTGATACATCACATGCTCTTCTTTTACACAAGGCAGGGTTCTACACCTGAGGTTCTGTTGACTTCCATCCACCAAGAAAATTCCACAGTAGCTAGCACATTCAGTACATCATATGTATAGAGGGAACTTTAAGAGAAAACAAAAAAATGTATTTTGTATCCTTAAATTCCACTTTTTTGTATTCTTTAAATACCATTACTCCAATTACACCATTGTTATAATTTCAGCACATCAAGAAATCGATTTACCTTTACAAAGATAGGTAACACAAAATACAAATTTGTACAAATATAAATTTATACAAAATACAAATATGTACAAATACAAAAGAAATCAATTTACCTTTACAAAGGTAAGCAATACATAAAAACTTGTCAAGTCACACTACATGCAATTTCAATTGTCTTTTTTTCTATACTACATTGTTTCATAAAGATTTTAACAATTTTTTTTTTTCCCAAGCAAAAACTACACTTATAATAATGAAAACCAAAAGACCTTTGTAACAAAGCATTGCAAATGTCAAACTAACCAAGCTTTTAATTTAGACTCCAGATGTCTTTGTATGGGGTGGACCACATTTTAATTAAGAAAGCTCCATGGATGCTTCCTTTCCTGTTTGCAATGTCATGAACCATCTCTCATTCTTGAGCACATAACATCCCTGTGGTAACCATGTGAATTGTTTACATGGAAAAATATTAGGAAAACATTTCATGAATTTCTAGTTGTTTGATGCATACTAGCAGCTGGAAATGTGGAGAAGACAGTGCGGTCTTTTGGCAAACCAGCTCTCTGTGAATCATCATCTAGTGCTCCGAGTACTACTAGAGGTCCACAGGACTTCTTTTTGAGAATCTATTCTTTACTGTTTGCTAAGATTTTGATCAAAAGCATCCAGACATAAGTACTGGAAATTAAAAGAAATACAAGACAAGAGGCAGTGTGTCTAAAGTAAAGCAATGTTAGTGGGCACACATTCTAACAGGTAGAAAGACTTCTATTTATTATTTATTATTCTCTTCTGCCATTCACTCATGAATGTTATCTTCAACTTTATGGAGGTTTGCAAGCTAAAAATTTTTACATGCAATTTATGTTTATGTTTTGCATGCTAACAATATTTCATCAAGCCTTCCAGAAAGCATTACAAAAATTCAATTAATACAGCCTTCATGGGAAGGAAGAAATACTGTTCAGTTTCACAGCTGAGAAAAACTGAAATACAGAGAGAAGTGATTTAAGCTAGGATTAACAGCAAATCAGTGTCAGAGTAGGAAAATAAATTAGAAATTTGGATTACAGATTTCCCCATTTTATCAAAAGATGTACATCTTTAGATGAGATGAAATAAGAGAAATGAGAGAAAAAAAATCTATGGTAACATTGATAGGTGTAACTGATGTCTGTGTACCTAAAGTTATAAATTGACAGAATATAGAACATTTAAAACTAAAACAAAGGACCTAGCTGCACATTAAACACATTTTAGTAACCTGCCAAACAAAATTTCAACTCGATTTGTGATATATAAAAACAAAAAAGCATACTATACCACATATATCTATGTTTTACTTATAAAGTTAAAAGCATTCTATATTCTGTGGAAGAATTCACAGATACACATTCCACAGATGAAACGCCAACATTTCCAAAAATAAACCTGTGGATGGAACATATAGGATGTCTCTTTAAAATTATATTTACATACATACACACACTATGTTCAAAGAAATGAAAGTGAAGACCACTGTATATTGCTACTCCTAGTTAAATTGAAAGAAATAACTTAGGATACCTAAAGAATCACAGTATTCTGTAATAAGAATTTATCCTGAGATTTTTACTTTCTCCAATGGAAAACTGAGAGGATTTTGGTTTATTAAAATGTGGCAAAAATATCTGATATTTGCAACATTTGGAACACATTTTCACACTGCTAAAACGAGCTTTCTACATAGATAATCTAAAGGCCGCATTAGGAGGAATGAGTCCAGCAGGTGGTAAGTGATCCTTTTCCTCTAGTCAGCCCCACTGAGACACATCTGGAGTGCTGGGTTCAGTCCTGGGTTCACCAATATGAGAAACACTGGAGACAGCCCCAGCAAAGGGCAACTAACACTCTTGAAGGGACTGGAGCATCTCTCCCACGAGGAAAGGCTGAGAGAGCTGATATTGTTTAGCCTGGGCAAGAGAAAGCTCAAGGAGATCTCATCAATGTGTAAAAGTATCTGAAGGGGTTGTGTAAAGGAGACAGGCTCTATTCAGTGGTGCCCTGTGTCAGGAAAAGAGGCAGTGCACAGACTAATAAACAGGAGGTTCCATCCAGACATAGAAAACACTTTTTCACTGTGAGGCTGACCGAGCACTGGCACAGGTGGCCCAGGGAGGTTGTGGAATTTCCATCCTTTGAAATATTCCATCTGTATACAGTCCTGGGCAACGGGCTCTATTTGACCCTGCTAGAGAAGTGAGGGCTGGGCCAGATGAGTTGTAGAACTCTGTTTCAACCTCAACCATTTTGTGATTCTGTAATGTGCTATGTAAATGATATCACTGCTGGAGAAACCATGGAGTTATCAAACCAAGTTGTCAGACATACACCATGATTATTTGTCAATAAACAAATACAGCGCTTTCGTCCTGACCACCAAGCAAAGAGCAGTTTAATAAAGTTTACAGAATTACCTACATTTTTTAACCTGCCCCGTACAGGCAATTTAGCAATAAATTCTTAGACCAGTATTATAAATATTTTTTAACAAAAACACAGTAAAATATTCTTGAGCATAGTTATCTGTAAATTTATTGTTCAAAGTCTCAATGCAAGTATATATTTTGTAACAAGATGTTATTTCATTTCTTACATGTAATAATTCATTTTTACAAAATAGCAAACATTTCTAATAGAAATAATTTAAAAAATATGCTATATATCAGGTTTTGAGGGAAGGGGAATTAGAGGTGACACTGGAAATACACATATGCTTAGTTTGTGGATTTTGTGCAAGAACACAGCCTTAAATGAAATCCATAAATTAGAAAAGTTGTGCAAAATCTTATAAGTCTTTTTTTTCAGCATTTATTGGTTCTCACTCTAAATCCCACAACTAGCCAGAAAGTGAGAAATAAGTATGAATGGGAGAGAAAGGCAATTGTTTAAAAAAAAAAAAAAAAAAAAAAAAGAAAAATCATACTCTTCAAAAGACATTCTTTTACAGAAAAAAAAAAAAAAAGTCAAACTGTGGTGGAGGAAAAGGTGGGTGTATTAGCAAAAAAAACCTGAAAGAATAAGTAAAGCACCAAAGAGTAGGGGACAGAGGATGGATAAGTAGCAAGGTACTCAACAAGAACAACAGACATGTAGGGGGAGAAGGGAAGAGGAAGGTGACCATCAGGAGAAGCTAGCAAGCACCATCAGGCAGCAGAAATTACTTGGTGCGACTGAGCAGAGAGGAAGGACTTGAGGAACCCTGGGAAAGTTCTCCATCCCCATTAAAGGGAAGTGACACACTGGCTTGCTCATGAAAGGAAAGGAAAGGGCGAGGCAGGCAGGACAGAAGTTCTCAGATTGCTGCTCCTCTCCCGGTCTTTTTTATAAGATCAAAGAATGGCTCTGTCCTGGGAGAACCAGAAGGCCTTTGATGTAATGGTAGTTTTGGCAAGACACTACAGAAGCAAACACCAAGGGGAGAAGAGAGCATTAACCCTCAGATTCAAGATTTCCTAAACATTCATACATACAAAGCATGACAACCATGAAATAATATCAAGAGCTGACAGCAAGATTTACTTATTGAAGGAAGGCACACTAAGAAAACACAGAGAGAGAGAGAGAGAGCACCTAAAACAGATGATGTCACTCATACAATCTCTCTGGGAAATGCATTGGGCATTGTTACTGTTCCAATTCTTCTTTTAAATAGGGTGATAAATGAGAAAACTGGTGCAAATTTGAACCTGCTACTACAGTAGAAGAATCTAATAGCTTTTATATCGCTGAGTGCATGCAGACAGAAATTTGTTTCACTGGTACTCAAAACCTTACTTCCATGAACATAAAATACGAGTTACAATAAAATACATGAATGTTCATACAGAAAATTCGCATTACATAACAATTTTGCAGAATACTTACAGCATTACTAGAGTTAACCTAGATTTATGACACTGTAACAAAAAGTTGAATCATATCCAGAAAAGTCTGATCCAAGTATTCTAAGCAAGTGCTAACCTCACTTCTGAGTTCTTTACGGAAAGCAGCAAACTGTATTATTGATCAAAGGATATAAAATGCATATGTTCACTGGAATAGCTTCAGGACATGGCTGATTTTAAATCAAGTTTCCCAGTCTTTTGTGTTAGACTAGTACTACTAAGGCAGAGCAATCTGGCTTGCAGCTTATGCTCACAAAGAACATGATGTAGTTTACAGAAACCCACAAAGGTTGCAAGCATGGCATACAACAGTAGCTTGTACCTAACAAAATACATCCTGACCTCGTTATAAGAATCAGATGTAGGTACAATGGCAAGTCTATCTAAGAATAAAATACAGACTTTTTTCCAAGAAAATCGTACACCTTTGCCTATAAATAATACAGAGGCAAATCCTGTACATAAGAACTACTCAAGAGAAAACAAATCACCTTATTTAAAGATAAACTGTGTTCATTCTGGCAAAACATCAGACTACATAATTGATTACTAAAGTAATCAGGAAAATTAGCTGTTAATAGCTATGTAATAATTAGATTCACTTTATTAAACAGTATTAAACTAAACAAAAAAAAAAAAGAGCCAAACAAAACACTATCTCTAGCTTCTCAAAATCTCAGTTTTTCCTGTACTTGCTACTTCCATGGAACTTCTCATGACCTGAAGGACTATTCCAGAATATACTCTGATTCTTTAGCTCCTTTTATATTGATTAGTGAGTCTGTCTAAATATCCCCATTCCTCCTTCTTACCTTCCACTCCTGCCCTGTGCACCCTGCTGGAGCAAGAAGCGGGGTACCTATCTATTGAATCATATCTTAGAACTGATCTGATTGAAGAAAAACAGACAAAAAAAAATTCAAAAGCTTCCCGTGATAAGTACTGTGTGCTCACAGTTATTTAAGAGAGTGACCATATCAGGTGTCATGTGCTGCAGGAGGATGGTAATAAAGCAATTTCCTTGGGAATCAAGTAAATTGGCTAAGGAAAAAGAAGATCCAGAAAATGCTAGGTACAGCGGAAAGGATGAGGCATGGGTAGGAGATGAAGCTTACAGTTCAAACAGCTTGCAGAGAGGAGAAAGAGCTCATAGAGCTCAGAGATGATGACTCACCTAGTCTCCCACAACTTATAAAAATCACTGAGTTAGATTAAGCTAGGACTGGAAGGTTTGTTCATCCAAAACTCAGAAAAGAATCTACTAGGTTCCAATCACGTTTCTTTCCACACACACCCCTCTTTTTTTTCTTGCCTAAGTTGCCAAGTTCATCACATGACCACTACAATTTTACTGGCACGTGCAGGAGGCAGAAATCAGTAGATTGCAGAGAAACAGAGGAGGGCAGGCCGTCAAACATACCTCTCAAAATATATACACATACATGGTTTTCAGGTCATTGTGTAGACCAGCTTGTTTAGGTTAAAGTCTTAATCTAAAGATCTAAAAATTGCATTTACTACTAGATATAAATGTCTTTTCTGTTGCTTAAAAAGGTATATGCAGGGGAGAAGCAATTTTAAAAGTGGCTACAAGAGGCTTCACACTTGGGGTAAATCTCACAAAGTTCTGCACTAAACTTATAGAATCATAGAATCATAGAATAGTTAGGGTTGGAAAGGACCTTAAGATCATCTAGTTCCAACCCCCCTAGCATGGGCAGGGACACCTCCCACTAAACCATATCACTCAAGGCTCTGTCCAACCTGGCCTTGGACACCGCTAGGGATGAAGCATTCACAACTTCCCTGGGCAACCCATTCCAGGGCCTCACCCCCCTTACAGTAAAGAATTTCTTCCTCATATCCAATCTAAACTTCACCTGTTTAAGTTTGAACCCATTACCCCTTGTCCTCTTACTACAGTCCCTCATGAAGAGTCCTCCCCAGCATCCCTATAGGCCCCCTTAAGGTACTGGAAGGCAGCTGTGAGGTCTCCACACAGCCTTCTCTTCTCCAGGCTGAACAGCCCCAACTTTCTCAGCCTATCTTCATACAGGAGGTGCTGCAGTCCCCTGATCGTCCTCGTGGCCCTCTTTTGGACTTGTTCCAACAGTTCCATGTCCTTTTTATGTTGAGGACACCAGAACTGCACACAATACTCCAAGTGAGGTCTCACAAGAGCAGAGTAAAGGGGCAGGATCACCTCCCTCGACCTGCTGGTCACGCTCCTTTTGATGCAGCCCAGGATACGCTTGGCTTTCTGGGCTGCAAGCACACACTGCCGGCTCATGTTCATTTTCTCATCGACCAACACCCCCAAGTCCTTCTCCACAGGGCTGCTCTGAATCTCTTCCCTGCCCAACCTGCAGCTGTGCCTGGGATTGCCCTGACCCAGGTGTAGGACCTTGCACTTGGCATGGTTAAACTTCATGAGGTTGGCATCAGCCCACCTCACAAGCGTGTCAAGGACCCTCTTGATGGCATTCCTTCCCTCCAATGTATCAACCAAACCACACAGCTTGGTGTCATCAGCAAACTTTCTGAGGGTGCACTCAATCCCACTCTCCATGTCACCAACAAAGATGTTGAACAAGACCGGTCCCAACATCTATCCCTGAGGGACACCACTCGTTACTGGTCTCCAGCTGGACATTGAGCCGTTGACTACAACTCTTTGCGTGCAGCCATCCATCCAGTTCTTTATCCACCGAGTGGTCCACCTATCAAATTGATGTCTCTCCAACTTAGAGACAAGGATGTTGTGTGGGACAGTGTCAAACGCTTTGCACAAGTCCAGGTAGATGACTGCTCTACCCCTGTCCATCAGTTCCGTAGCTCCCTCATAGAAGGCTACCAGATTGGTCTGGCATGATTCATCTATTTCTGTGCAGATCAGTTTCTTCCCAGGATTAGGCAGAATAAGAATGTGGCGGAAGAAAATACAGATGAGATTCCTAACCCAGCGATCCCATGGTCTCAGAGTTTTAAAACACTTCTAGAGAGTTGATGCTTTCTTATGCATTTTATATAATTTATGTATGTGTGTGTGTGTGTTCTGGCTTTTTCCTCTCTTTCCCCTTTTCGTACCTTGTATTTCATAAATCTCGTGAGCCGCCACCTTTCCGACAAAATTTTCCAAAGAAAATACTTTTTTACAAAGCTTAAATATTTTTTTTTTTTTTCACTAAGGATTCTGTCTGAATTTAATTCAAGACCTTGACTAGAGACCTTGAATTTGACTAGAGACCTTATGTCTCTATTCCATTTCCATCCTCTATAACCTGAATTAAATCACAATATGTGAGTGGTTGCACTTTTTTGCTGTCATGCTCTGAGGACTCAAAATGACAGATAAGAAAATTATACAAATATCTGAGTACCATAACTATTATGTACTCATTGTTATAAATGCTGCACAGATATACAGCTATGTAGACATACACACTAAAAGTATAAGGATTTTTGAAGACCCCTTACATGGAAAGCCTTATTCATTCTTTTGCTCAAGGGTTTTTCTATCATAGCTCATCCTGACACATTCAGACTGCTTAATTATTACTCTGTGTACATTTTTAAGATCAGTGAAGGGGGAGTACAAGACAGAGATAACGCTGTCATCATCAGAACTGAAACAGAAATAAAAGTCAAAGCCACTTATATTTTAAAAAGTATTCACTATCAGATATCTAACATCTGACTTTTGAGTATACTTAACAATATACATAGCCAGAGCTCTCACTGAATTTAGCTATTACTAAACCTTCGCATTTCTGAAAATCAGGCCTCAAGTCACAAAGTCAGATATCCACAACATGAGTACACAAAGTAATTTACAGTCTTCAAAAAACTTTGTTTTAGTGATTTGCCTCACATCATAGAGGAACTTCATAGTAAAAGTAAAATGAGTGCCACGGGAGCATTCAACAGCCTTAGTGACGACCATATTTTCCTGCCTACAATTTCAGGGCTTCACATTACACATCTTCCAATATCAGTAATAATGAAAGCAGTGATTGATTTCAAGCTCTCAGATTTAGCATCACAAATTTGCATTCAGGTATTATGTCCCAACTTGAATTAAGAAGAAAATTATGTTTTACTGATGATAATAGTCCTATCTGAACAATAACTTACAAATCTTCCTACTTAAAGTGCGAGAAATGAGAAGTATAAAGAGTTGGAAAGCTCCAGGAAAAAATATAAACATTGTCAAAAAATAAGGATTGAATTTGCTTGACATTGGGCTATTTGCAAGCAATTAACCTCTGCCTGCGTCAAAAGAGCTCTGGAAGCAGAAAAGACAAGGCATTTGCAGGCACTTTAACTCACAGTTCATGAGAAATGGATGGCAGTGGATACATGCCTGACCGGTTGTCATGTAAGCAAACAGTGAATAAGAGATGCTATTGAACAGAATTAATGTCCGGGCAACTCTTTACACTCACACAGCTCTATGTGAAGTGCCAGGAAACTGAATCTGAGCATTAGCTCCCTAGTCCCACAAGGCAGGAGTTCCAGAATTCTCATTTACAAAGGGCCTTTTATGTGAGAATGGCAGCATTTTTTAACATATTCAACATGTATAAAATATATTTTTGAAATGGGAAGCTGTTTTTAGAGAAAGACAATCAGGAAGGACAAAATAATTTGCACAAGCAAATATAAAAGTTTATATTTGCAGCCTTGATATCGTCTCAGTACTGGTTTCTTGGGATTAAATTTGGAGGAAACTACAGGCCTGATACGTACTATTGTGGGATGTCTTACTGGATATTCCTACACAAGAGGAAAGAAGCATGGTTCAGAAATGCTAGGAGAAGACGAGACCCATCCCGGTTATTCTACCTGGCACTCTTATAAGCTTGGAACAGCTGCACCCATGGCATGTACATTAGTGAAAGCTTTGGTGCTTCCAACTTAGTACCTTATTAAATTATATTAATTTATATTAATTACTCGACAAAATGGTATTTCTTCATGCTTCTAGTTACAGTGTTGATGTGAGCAAATTAACTGATTCTGTCTGCCCCCCCAGCATAAACATGTAAAAAGTACATGCACATTAAATCATTAGATCTACCAAAGGGACCCCAAACATTAGAAGTGCTAGCAACAGAAAAATAACGTCCTCTGTACAGCTCAAATGAGGATGAGGATTGAACTGTACAGAAAAACATTACACTGTAATTCACATAACTAGTGCTCAAATACTGTAGTAAAAACCTGCACAGAAAGGTGAAGTGTAAGAACATTACACCTTCTCTTAAAAGCAAAATGACAGTTAAAAGCCCAGAACTGCAACTTTTTTTTTTCTTCCCAAAATATATAAACCCAATATTTTTCATCAGTTAGAAGAATTATAAATGTGATTGTGATTGGTTTGGAAATTAATTTAAGAAACTTACCACTTCTAAGGCCATAATACGTTCCTAAAAATAAAGTTAGATGCCATTAGAAAGTAAAGAATATAAATGCAACACAAGTTGAACAATGATGGAAAGGATTCATTTTGGTTTTTTGTGGGTCATATGCATGGTATTTTGTAAAAATATCACTGAATATGAACTACTGCACTTAATTAGACCTCTGACCCATTTATCATACTATCTGTCCTTAGAAATTTGTTCTAAAGAGAAGAAACTCCCCAGAAACAAAGAAAGAATTTTAAAAAAATTACTCAATGATTCATTTTATTCAAATAGTACCATTTGATTTGCAATATTGCTGATATTACTTTTATGTATCCCAATGTTTGATTTCTTTTTTTGAGCATTTATGACTGTAAATCTGGCATATTTTGGAGTTCATGTCACGTTAGCATCTGGTTTAGTTTTCTTTTAGGCATTTCCTTCAAAAACTAACAAGCAAATTCCATATCATTATTCTGTTATCCAGAAATAGTTCTGAAGAATGTTTTAGTAATAACAAGATGACGTTAGTCAAAGTCTAATGTTAGATGAAAATAAAATTAAAATAAAGCAAGCTTGTACCAGTTTTAATCCAGCACAAAATATAGAGAACCCAGAATTCATAAATTCACTGTATATATTTTAATATTCCCTTTCCATTTAAAAGAATCTTACGAAAGATATTAAACCAGTAAATTCAAGGTCATGTACTCTGGCACTTATGTCCTGACTAGGAATGGTATATTAAGTAACCCAATAAAACGCACATTCAACTGCTTAGTTGAGTCCTGGTCAGGTACATTTGGAGCACCTGACCATTAAGACATTACAGGAATTCTTACCTTGCTCAAATATTACCTTTTTGAAAGTACAGGAGAAGATTAGGGTTTTTTTTTTTCCTTTTCCTTCCTAGGTGGATTAGGCTAAGAATCCTTACATGTTTTCCTGCTCTATCACTCTCTAACAGGTAAAAATGATTGTAATAATCTGGATTTATTCTTGCAGCATCCAAAGACAGTTAGACAAGTCTGAACTGACTTCAGGACACTGATGAAATTGACACATACAACAAAAATTTCTTCCACTGGAAGAATCTGGGAGCCAGAAACAGTTCTTGCCATTTGCAAAACTGCAAAGGGCATAAAGCAATTTGATCAGGAGCTTGACAGACCATCAGAAATACAGGCAAGCACATGTACGCACACAAAACACTATTACAATGCAACTTTCTGCAGTATAAAATTACTCCTTATTAAATCAGAAGTAAATCATTAGAACACTTTGTCAACTATACAGCTTCACATGAAAGCAGATGCAGAATTGCTTCACATGAAAGGAGATCTTTTTACATTGATGTAACTAGATATGCACCTGTGTAAACTGCTTGCGTAGACAAGTTCTCAGCCTTGTCGAACTTGAGCTGCCAGAAAGCTAGGCCAAGATTTTTGTTTGAACAAGGAACAGCTGGATTGGTGTGTTGTGTAACTTGTCTCTTCTTACTGGATCAAACTGCTTCTACACTTTTTGATACATCTAGCCCTCAAAATGCCTCCTCTTTATGATGCAAGAAGAGAAAGCTTATCTTTCCAAACAAACTCTTATGGTCAAAACTCAGGTCAATATGTAATTTCATTTTCTTTAACAGCCTTTTCTTCATTAATTCCTTCATAAATGTCCTGCTTCCAGAATACTTACAGAAAGTTGCTTCATTGATACTCTTCATACTGTAGCTAAACTTTTTTATACTCATGTTGGGTACCGTCTGCTGTAATATGTTGTTAAAAATTTCTTTTTCCTTCTCTATTCTGAAGAATACATACACTACCCTCCCTAATAGCCTCCAGAGCCTCACAATTTAGACATTCCAGCTTGGTTTTGCTTTCCTAGACATTTTCATTTCAAAGGAGTATGTTTTCTTTGACTGTAATGCTTAAATACTATTCCAAAGCTGAGCCTAGGGTAAATCTTACTTTTTAAGTGCAAATTTAAAGCGCCTAGCACAAGCAGCTTTAGTGCTAGATGACATACAATGAATAATTACTATACTGTATCAAGTCCCAGGCACATTAAGACTGGTCTCTTCTTCCTCAGGAAGGTGACATTTAATGTTTCAGAGATTTAAAATACTTATTAAAATCTTTTCCTTTCAGTTTATTCTGAGATACAGAAGAAAACAACACAGCCCAAAAAATCTAAGCCAACCAGTAGAAAATAAAAATTTTTGCAGTTTTAAATGCAGATTTGTACTGCCCCATGTCACATACAATTTCAGTGAAGCCAGCAGTACAACATAACTTCAGTATACAGCAGGACTTGAAAGCAGCATTCTTTTCACTGATGAACTAGACTTATTGGCTTATAAGGAGAATGCTAACTACTTCAATCTTCTCCAATGTGCAACTTAATTGGTGGGCAGAAATTCACTAGTGATTATTACTAGCTTTCAGGTCTGTATTTGGCTGCATATATTTTCAAAGCAGAATTTAAGACACAAGTCAGGTCAGAAAAACATAATGTTGTAATACAGTTTGGCAACTTGAAGGGTGACAAAAAGTGTAGCTACTTAATTAAATAGAAAGTATACCTGGAGAGCTCCCATTTCTTCCTCTCTTCTGAGGGTCTTCTCTAGTAGCTCTGTAAAATGAAAAATTGAACTTGTAAATTCAACTTCCTGTCTCATGGCCTGACAGAAAAAGCACTGCGCAAAACAGTCAGTGAGTTTTTTGTTTCACAGCTTTCACAACATTCCTTTTCAGCTGATTAAACTAATTGATTAAATGTGTCAGTGACATGATTGTTTCCAAGCATGGGCTGTTGAGGTAACTAAAAACAGCCACAGGAAGACAGTTTGACTTGAGGGGAAAGCATTCAAATTCACAGAAAAACTTGCCTATACTTAAATCAATCTTTCGGTGTGTTTGTAGACTTGGCTGGGAAAAAAAGAAAAACCCAAAAATATTCCCTCTGAAAATTGATTAAAGCAGAAGTGGATCATCAAAACTATGCAATTATATATGAAAAATTACTCCAGGTTATGTTTTTAGCAACCAAATAACATCCCCTGGGAAACAAGTACAGACAATTTTGACTAATATTACAGTAATGACCTTCTCTCAATAAAATGGAATACTTCTGAAAACAGAAACAGCCAGTTCACTGTAACAAAGATATTAGAAAAGCTTTTTGTAATCTTTACAATATAAAATCCTAATACCTTGTCTTCACTTGTGTGACAATTATATACACTGGCATATACATGCATATAAGTAACATTACATGCTAGAAGTTTGAGTTCTGTGGGATATGTCATAAGTTGCTTTTCTATTTTATTTTACTCATATTTTTATGATTAAAATTATGTTTTGATCAAGTGCATCATATTAACAATTCTGGGAAAGATTAAAATTATAACCTCATAGAGAGTAGGAAAAAAAAAAAGAAAAAAACCATGCTGCAGTCTTATTACTATTTTAACTACCAGAAGTTCACTTGCAAGTTTTGCATGAGAAGAGCACCGCCTTAACTAAGCCAGAGACTGACTTTGAATCAAGATATGCTCCAGTTTACTAGCAATTAGGAGAGTTATGGCATTATGAAATAGCTTTGACAACCTCACAGAACTGAATTCTGACTGTGAATTCCCTCAGCATCTAAGTACAGAACAGCTAACTGAAAGTATCTGTGTATGCTTAAGAAATAAAGATTATTGATAAATGTATAGTTCAGTTATTACAGATTAGCTTCAGTAATTTACAATAGGAAACAACTAAACTATTCTACCAACATTAATTTGATTTCTTTTCTTTCTTTCACAAATCTTTTTTCTTTCTTCCTTCTCTCATTATGAAGACTCCTTGTGAGCACCCTAACCCACTACCTCTTTTCTCAGAGCTCATTATCCATTTGTGTCTGCATGCAGACTATTTGAGACTTACTTTCAGGCACCAGTCCTTTAAATGTGATGTACATAACACAGACAAAATTTTAGTTATTTCTTTCACAAGCAGAGGTATTGATTGATTTGCTGTTCTTTCTTCCTAGCTTCTATGCATTTTTTTAAATCTTTTCTTAAAATTAATAAAATGACCATTTCTTCACTTTATTTTGGCACATCTGTGTTTTTCTGGATTATACTTTGGTATGCTTTTCAGCGCAGTGACTCAACTACCATATAAATTACTATAGCTCAATGTGCTGCAATCAACATTAGTTGGTGCAAGAATATGGGAGTGGAAAGTGGCTACCCTGTATGTTTTCTTTAGGTATATTTCCGTATTCTGAGTTGATAAAAATTTGTATTGTAATACCAGCTGTAAAAAAAAAAAAAAAGAGGGGGAAGGAATAAATCTATGAGAAAAGGATGACAAAGGAAAGATTCTTCCACATGTTCCATCTGATCAAAAGAATCTTATACTTCACTTTATTTTCATTCTAATGCAATATCTGAGACTCCTGTACAGATATGACTGTTCTAAGTGAAAGGAATGTTCCTATAAGGTTCTTTTCAAAGACCTTTTATAAATTTAAGCTAAACAGAGCTGATTTCTGGTAATAGCCTCTAGATTTGAAAGTTCTGCATCTGAAATTAGGGATATCTAGAATCCATTTACTTTATTGAACCACTGCCTAAGTTGTCTGTCCTGCAGAACATACATAAAACTCTGTCCACATGAGTATCTACCACTTCAGGTAGGTACTGAAGTGCTGCTATTTAACTGACAATATATACGTCACCCTTAATGACTATATGTTTAAGAGCCAAGTTCTGCATTTAAACTGATGAGTCCATTTAGTACTCCATCCAGAATAATAGCATATTTGCTCCAAAGGTAAAGAAAAAAAAAAAAAATTCAAGCAGTACATATTAAACAGCTACATAAAAAGTCTCATAAAAATACAGCATATTCTATAATTCTGTTAAACACTGCTACGTATAATGACAGAATATCTTTGCTTAGTTGATCTGAAAAGTTCATAGAATCATAGAATGGTTTGGGTTGGAAGGGATCTTTAAAGATCATCCAGTTCCAGCTCCCCTGCTATGGGCAGGGTCACCTTCCACTAGACCAGGTTGCTCAAGGCCCCATTCAACATGGCCTTGAACACTGCCAGGGATGGGGTAGCCACAGCTTCTCTGGGCAACCTGTGCCAGTGCCTCACCACCCTCCTGGTGAACAATTTTTTCCTGATATCTAATCCAAATCTCCCCTCTCCCAGTTTAAAGCTATTTCCCCTTGCTCTGTCACATACCCTTGCAAAAAGACCCTCTCCAGATTTCTTAACTTGTAGAACACTTCCCATATTTAAGTTCCTGTGCAAACATGCTTTATATATTCAGTACCAGAAAATAATATTTCAGTAAATTTAAGACAGAGAATTCACTGGGTCTGTGATATAGCAAAGCTGGTCATCAGCCCTGATTGAGGCTCTTTTTGTTAATCCTATGAACAGCCTCTGAGTCTTTGTAATTCTTTCTTTTCCTAACCTAAGTTGTACACTGTCATGAGTTTCTACATTTGCGAACAATCCTGCTATGATCACCTTTCAAGGCCTAATGTAACCATAGGGTTCTGGTTTGGTTTTCATGGAGTTTTTTACCAAAGTGATGTATCACTATTCTCATGGGGCACAGAACACATTAATGTACAGATTGTCTAGAAAAAACAGCATTAATGAAAAAGCATTACAAAATCACCTTCAGGCATTGACAGCTCTTCCCAAAAGATGAAAAATACATGGAGAAAGACAACAAGAGAAATGACTTTTAGAAATAGAGATATTCATCAAAATATTTGCCTTTTTTTTAATCTCGCAATCCTATTGCAAACTGCAAGCTAAAACGATTAAAAAAAAATCAAATGTTTCAGTTGTTTAATACAACTCAAAACCAACAGCAAGTTCAGGATATTGTCTGCAGAATTAAGAATTTACTTCTGTGTAGTTTTACAAAAATAATTTTTTTACAGTGGTTAAACTCCAAATCATCTAAGGTTTATCTCTCATTTAGCTACTAGCCAATGAGCACCAAGTGTCCTTGCAGTGGCTTCAACTTATGTGATAAAACTTCCATGAAATATACAGGTTATGATTTAAAACATTCCATAAAAGCTATTATCTTTTGCAGTTTGCATGACACTGAAACAACACAGTATGTTGCAAAATAGTGCGAATGATACCCTGGAGATGAAGATGGTTGCACTCAATGGCTCGAGGTCCAAATGGAGATCAGTGACAAGTGGTGTCCCTCAGGGGTCAGCATTGGGACCGCTGTTGTTTAACATCTTTGTCAGTGACATGCACAGTGAGACTGAGTGCACCCTCAGCAAACTTGCTGACACCAAGCTGTCTGGTGCAGTTGACACTGAAGGAAAGTGATGCCATCCAGAGGGACCTGGACAGGCTTGAGAGGTGGGCCGATGCAAACCTCATGAAGTTCAATAAGGTCAAGTGCAAGGTCCTACACCTGGACGGGGGCAATCCCAAGCACAACCACAGGCTGGGTGGAGACTGGATTGAGAGCAGCCCTGAGGAGAAGGACTTGGGGGTGTTGACTAATTAGAAGCTCTATTCACCCTCTACTCTGCTCTCATGAGAATCCAACCTGCAGTACTGTGTTCAGCTCTGGAGCTGCCAAGACAAGAGGGACATGTACCTCCCCGAGTGAGTCCAGAGGAAAGCCACTAAGATGATCAGAGGGCTGGAACACCTCTCCTACGAAGACAGGCTAGGTTGGGCTTGTTCAGCCTGGAGAAGAAGGCTATGGGGAGAGACATAACAGTCTTCCAGTATCTGAAGGGAGACTATAAGGAAGGTGGTGAGGGACTTTTCACACTTTTTACAAGGGCATGTGACAGGACAAGGGTAAGTGGCTTTAAGCTGAAAGAAGGGAGATTCATATATTAGGAGAAAACTTCATTAGGAGGGTGGTGAGACACTGGCACAGGTTGACCAGAGAAGCTGCGGATGCCCCATCCCTGGCATTGTTCAAAGCCATGTTGGATAGGGCCCTTGAGCAACTTGGTCAAGTAGGAAGGTGTCCCTGCCTATGGCAGGGGGGTTGGAACTACATGATCCTTAACATAACCATCCTATGATTTTATATTCCATCATAACTCTCAGACAAGTAAGGGAAAAGGTGTGCCTTTATTGAGAGACACTTTTTTCTCACACACACCCTCACACCCCAATTGTAATTTTCACTGCTGGTGAAAAGTTTCAGAAAATACATTTAGGAGCAGATATTTATTAACTGGAATGAGTAAAATACAACTGTATTATCTTATTCATACTAGCTGGTCCACTAATGTGCCAATAACTAGCTAGAATGTTAGAAAACAGTTCAACTCCTTTACGTCTCTGCTGGGAGTGACAACACCGGGAAACAGGACATTGACATTGTATTACCTGAAGCAAGCAACTTCCCAACGATTTGAACTAAAAATCACAGATTTATTTCAGAAAGAACACTGAGCAGCCTTCACTCATTATGAAACAGGAACCAGATTTTAAACACTGCATGACCTCCCATTTTAAGAAATTGAAAGTAGCAACAGAATACATTATGCTTCCGTTCTCTATGAAGACTGAAGTGCCGGAGAAAAGTCAACAAATTGGATCAATACCCGATTTGTATTTAGAAATGCAATTGTACTAAGAATTTAAACTTGGTACCTGCTAATACACAACTTGTTCCAGCAAAGGGAAATGCATAAATACAGAACTGTACATAAAATCAGTTCTTATAATCACAAATATCCAGTCATATAGTCAAAAACCCTAAAATGTCATTCAGATTATTCCGAAGTTGACATTTGCAATTCAATTCTGCATACATAGCTTATGAAGTGTAAACTATCCAAGATATCTATTAAGTTTCCAGCAGATCTGTCTCAAGACTTCCATCCCTCTAAAGCAGCTGCAGATGTCACAGCAACTCATGCAGCAGACAAAGTATTGATACTATATGACATTAAAACAAGAAATCCAGCTTGCTGCCAGAAAAGAATGGCAGTTTGGAGAAAAGTGCCAACATAGCTTCTGCACCATCAAGCTAAGATGAGTTCTCCAAAACGCCAACCATGGCTTTCAGTTATCATAGAATCATAGAATCAGTTAGGTTGGAAAAGACCTTCAAGATCATCATGTCCAACAGCTACTCCAGGACTGCCAAGACTACCACTAAACCATGTCACCAAGGGCCTCATCTATACACTTTTTTTAACACTTCCAGGGACAGTGATTCCACCACATCCCTGGGCAGCCTGTTCCAATGCCTTATTACCCTTCTGGTGAAGAAATTTCTCCTAATATCTATTCTAAACCTCCCCTCGTACAGCTTGAGGCCATCACCTCTTGTCCTACCACTTGTTACTTCAGAAAAGAGACCAGCCACCTCTTCTCTCCCTCCTCCTTTTAGTTAGTTATGAATTAGTAAACTATTCTCGATTTCCCAAATTTTGCAAACTTAGAAAATTAGGTTTTCTGTTACACAAGCATATGGCAAACTCTTGAGAAATCACTTAAATAGACACCCTGATCATATTATCTTTAAATCTGCTTTGATCAAAATTTGCAATATATTTATTTCAAGTCTTTCCACCATTCTCACTTCAAATGCACATCCCATGGTATTCTATCATCATTTGGATATGTTTCCCACAAAGCTGCTGAAAAGAAAATGCAGCATTCCTTTAAATGCACATGGCAGCCAAGCAGGTTTCCATTAAGTCTGAAGGAATTTTCAAGCAGCTGAATAAACCACTTTCTCTCAGCTAGAAAGTACTTATCTTGTGCATGCTTACAGAACAAAGTTTAATCACATATTATACCACTTATAGGTTTTTCCTTTCACACAATGAATCTAACATGAATGCCTTATTTTGGGGGTGAATTAACCTGTTTCTAACTGAACCAGCTTCAGCAAGATGTTTCAGAATATTCATGGCCAGTAGAGACAGAACAACTGCAATTTCGTCCCATACCAGTCTTAGTATGATTCTTATGAATGGACTCACTGTACCACAATAACGGGCACGGTCCAGAAACACTCAGTACTACAAGATGTTTAAAAGAGGCTGGACCATCATACTGTCAGGCTAGACACCACAAATCACGCTGGAACTAAAACAACTGAGATGTAAACCAGTACCAGGATGTGCTTCAAACTACTTTAACTGAAACAGTACTTGCTGTGCAAGTAAGCCATTAAAAGAATTTCTACATAAACAAAGTCTCAAGTGATTTTTAATACTGATTGCAGCTTTCTATTCTGTTAGCAAACTGTTAATATTAACATTGAACACATTCCACTTTCTTTAAAGACTATAATTCAGTTACCACCACTGCAATCAACGCACTGCTCATCACCACCAAGACTGAAACAGCTGTTCTGTTTCTAAATCAATAGTTGTCTCATCCACACGTAAAAAGACCTCTAAACTCGAAGGAATAAAATTTTAAAAAAGAGATTCCCTTTTGCCATATTCTTTGCCTTTATAAATTCTAGCAATTTATCAGTTACTGTAATCTTTAGCAACACAGCGAATATTTTAAAATAATATACTTCACATAAGTGTACACAGAACTTGGAATTATTTTTTTAATCAGCTCATTTTTTTGATACTTTTTTTATGTATACACTTTGATTTTTGCTGTAGAATTTCAAAGCAGATTCTTAAAACTATAGTGGTGATTTGTTTGCATTAACCTGAAGCAGCACCCATAAGCATAACATAAAAAGGCATCTGAAGCCAAGAGAATGAAACAGTCCACCGTTCAGTTTCCCTAACAGACTTACCACTATGCAGGAAACAGAACATACTGTGTTTTCTTTCTTTTCCCTGAAGCTTAGGCAGGTTTGATATTTTGTAGCACAACTTTTTAAACCTTCACATCTCCAGTGTGGGCCTGGCCATATTTGCAAAGAAGCTAATGGCTCTTGGGAAAAGGGTAACCATCAGAAGGGAAACGTAATCATCTGAGGGGGTGAGGGACAACAGAGAAATGCAACTTAAGATACTCAGAGAATTTTCTATTCAAGTACTCATGCTCATGAGATTTACAAGGCTTTTAGGAATTAGTGGTATCTTACTGAGTCAGGCCTAAAGTCACGCAGCCTACATCCGACTTCACAAGTGGATATTAAGGGGGGGGGGGGGGGGGGAGGGGAAATACTATAATTTACTCTAATGGCAGTTTCCAGCAATAAGCAGCTGAGAGAATTCCTAAGGAAAAGGACTGCATCTGAACCATCCATGATCTACCTGACCTCCATAAACTTGACTATTTCTTCATTTAACGTATTTTTTCTTTTGTATGCCAGAATATTTTGCAAAAATGAGTTTGTACAATTAAAACATGCACTGTGTAAAAATGCCTTTTGTTTTAAACATACCTGGATTGTCAAAGACTTCTTTACCTGCATAAGTCTTGCTTCTAACTTACTTCCTTCAGTGTGAGACAGACACTGTAATAGTTCAGCTGATGGTAGGGAGAGAGAAGTTATAGAATTGATAAGGAGAATTTAGAACAGCTGCTTGGGACAAATGAAAATAATAGAGAGGTTTTCTAAATGAAGTGTGGGAGATAGCTCATTTTTGAGTATCTGCATCAAATAAGAATCAATGTGAGAAATTACTGAAGGAAGTAAATACAAGATCACTAGACAAAAATTATAGATTCCAATGAGCTGCTTACACATTTTTAAGAGGCCTTTATCATAGAATCATAGAATAGTTAGGGTTGGAAAGGACCTTAAGATCATCTAGTTCCAACCCCCGTGCCATGGGCAGGGACATCTCCCACTAGACCATGTCACTTAAGGCTTTCTCCAACCTGGCCTTGAACACCACCAGCAATGGAGCATTCACAACTTCTCTGGGCAGCCCATTTCACTGCCTCACCACCCTCACAGTAAAGAACTTCTTCTTTATACCCAATCTAAACTT
This sequence comes from Amazona ochrocephala, assembly GCA_039720435.1. Lineage (NCBI taxonomy): Eukaryota > Metazoa > Chordata > Aves > Psittaciformes > Psittacidae > Amazona > Amazona ochrocephala. The sequence goes on from CM077882.1 coordinate 37,750,916, forward strand.
CACCTGTTTATGTTTGAACCCATTACCCGTTGTCCTATCACTACAGGCCCTCATGAAGAATCCCTCCCCAGCATCCCTATAGGCCCCCTTCAGATACTGGAAGGCTGCTATGAGGTCTCCACGCAGCCTTCTCTTCTCCAGGCTGAACAGCCCCACCTTTCTCTGCCTATCTTCATACGGGAGGCGCTCCAGTCCCCTGATCATCCTCGTGGCCCTCCTCTGAACTTGTTCTAACAGTTCCATGTCCTTCTTATGTTGAGGACACCAGAACTGCACCCAATACTCCAAGTGAGGTCTCACAAGAGCAGAGTAGAGGGGCAGGATCACCTCCCTCGACCTGCTGGTCACGCTCCTTTTGATGCAGCCCAGGATACGGTTGGCTTTCTGGGCTGCAAGCACACACTGCCGGCTCATGTTTAAGGAAGACACTTCAGGTTTAATAAAAATTACTGTATTGGGAAAAAAAAATTAAATTCTTTCTCCTTTTCTGCCATGCTGCATACTTCATGGCATGTCACAAAAAAAAAACAGCAATAACAACAACAACAACAAAAAACCCACGCACAAAAAAAAAAAAAAAAAAAACAGAACCAAAACAACCAAAGTTCAAGTAGCAACAAGGTTTAATGAGAAGGATGTCTGTAAGAAGAGAAACAAGGTACAAAGAACGAGGAAGAGGTGAAAAGGGCTAGATGAATTTACAGCAGAGGAACAGAACAACTATGTGTGGCATTCTATTCAAATTGTCTCTTCTCCAGATGCAGTGGATAATATCTAGAGACCTTACTGTGGCTCTTAAGTCATTAATGATGCATACAACCCATCTTTATAAGAAGCACCAAATACATCTTTATATCTGGCAGAGGAACTGTATGTATGCCAATGCATACCTTTAAGCAGATTTGTCTTCTAGAGTTATGGATGTCTTCTGCAAACAACTGCTAACAACTCCAAACAACTTCTCTAAACAGCACTATTATTAAGTTCAGAGGTGGTATTCCAGGTGTTATCTGTTCTCTGAAATAGTGTCCAAATACGCAAGCTGAATTCCAGCCAGAATAGAATCAAGGGACTCCTCTAGAACCTAGCAAGATTGTACATTAAAATCAGCACAGCTGGGACAACAGCATATAGCTATTGACTCACAGAAGCACTGAAAAAATGGCAAGCCAGAACTGCAGAGCTAGAGAAAACTTTCTGTTTTCAAAACGTTATTTGCTCAACTCTTCCCTAGAGAGATGTAAAAGCATATAAAGTCAGATCACCTGTATTTCAGGTTTTGGCAGCCTCATTAATCAATGAGCTTGTCTTTATCCTAAGCAGGCGTTTTTCCTTGGCAGGAAGTATTAAATCTCCTATGTGAGAGAATGTCTTTACACTATGGACTTTAATCTACATCATCTGCTGTAGGATGACAGCACCATTGTTTTTCTTCTCCGAAACCCTTACTAAATGATTTTACTGACCAAGAAAACCACTACTGGCTAAAGTTCTCTTTATGCCTCTATATAATGGTTTCTTAATTTTTTAATACATTTCACAATAAAATAATAATTTAAACAGAAAGAACTTTCTTGTCTGAAAACAAGATGTACAGACATCAAGAGTAGTAAAATGGAAAAAAAACAAAAACAAAAAAACCCACCAAACCAAAAAACAACCAACCAAACAAAAAATCCAAAAAAAAAAAAAAAACACAGAATAAAAACGTGGAAAATTGATCCAGTAAAGCAAAAGTTTACCTGAAAGGCATGGTTTCTGCCATGAAAATTGAAATGAGACACATCAGATAGTAAAAATGCATTTGCCAAAAATAATATTTTTTCAACTATTTTTAATGTATGTTTTGGTTGTTTTGAAAACAGTTTGGAGTTTCAGAATGTTGTCATTTTCTAATTATGAATTAAATACCTGCATATAAAAACTATACCCATAACTCTCCAGAAACCAGAAGGTTGCTGTGAAGATCAGAAACAAGTCATACACTCATTAGTTGAATGTATCCTCAAATCAATATAAATACAAAAAAAAAAAAAAAAAAAGAAACAAACAAATAGTAATTGATGGGAGTGAGCCACTCCCATCTTGTAACATTCTTTGTCTCTTGTGTAAAATTGTATCTGTCAACAGTCATTGTAGCAATCTTAATAAAGATGCTAGTGATTAAACAAGCCAGAAGGCTAAAGTGTCAATATCTCACATTTTTTTTTTTTCTATTTAACATGCTTAAGTTAAGGATGAAAAACTGGTAAAATATAGCAGGGAAAACCAGCACTGCTACTGCCTGAGCCCTCCTCTTACATAAGGAACATAGTCCTGTAACTGTACTTCAACACTTCCAATCAACACAAAATCCAAACCCCAAACAGTAACAACTGTGAAATTCTTCTAGTCTTTGTAGCTTCTGGGCTATCTCTTCTACTCACAGGTAAAAAGACAGATTCTTTTTTTTATGTGCAAAGAGAATTTTCTTCATGGCAAACAAAATTCTTAGCACCACTAAATATAGTAATTAAAATATTATCTGAATTTCAGAGAAAGCAGTTTCAAAGTTGACCTTGCTTGTTATCAAAGATGCATATCCCAAAGAGAGCCCATTAACACACATACACTTGGAGAACATTGCAATGCTTTTTTTTTTTGGATACCAAAATAATCTATCAAAATACAAATACTCCAACTTTTTCTTTACATTATCATTAGGTTGGCAAGTCTTGACTATAACAGCAAAAGTCTCTTTCCAGTTACAACTATGCAGAGTTTCTTATGAACAAACATAAGATTAAAATCCCTAACAATAAAGATAATTGAGATCATTGAGATCTACTGAATTTAGAAATCATTTTGACGCTCACAAAATTCAAAGAAAACACAAGTCACAGTGAAAATATTGATGTGGATGGGAAACAACTCACTTCACGGCTTTTTACAACCATCTATTCTGTTGGTTGCATTTAGCAACTGAAATACACAAATAAGTCACTGGTTGGAGTAATGGAACAAAAGGTCAAATAGAATACATACTGTGCTAAAAGAGAGCCCTTTGACACTGGTCTACCAGGTTTAACATATAGGAGATTAAAAATAGTAACTTGCAACAGTAACCAGCAGTTACTGGACATTTTGGGTTGTGTGTTTTTTTCAACTTTTTAAAAAAATAACATTATTTTGGGTAAGCACACATTTGTTTTATGGAAGTCTGATGAAGATAGGCTGAGAAAGTTGGGGCTGTTCAGCCTGGAGAAGAGAAGGCTGCGTGGAGACCTCATAGCAGCCTTCCAATACCTGAAGGGGGCCTATAGGGATGCTGGGGAGGGACTCTTCATTAGGGACTGTGGTGAGAGGACAAGGGGTAATGGGTTTAAACTTAAACAGGGGAGGTTTAGATTGGATCTGAGGAAGAAATTCTTTACTGTGAGGGTGGTGGGGCCCTGGAATGGGTTGCCCAGGGAAGTTGTGAATGCTTCATCCCTGGCAGCGTTCAAGGTGGGGCTGGACATAGCCTTGGATGGCATGGTTTAGTGGGAGGTGTCCCTGCCCATGGCGGGGGGGTTGGAACTCGATGATCTTGAGGTCCTTTCCAGCCCTTACTATTCTGTGATTCTGTGTGATTCTGTGATCCCCATCACAATTTTTGGTCGTGCAAAGGTCGAAAAGGATATTTTCATTGTTTCAAAAGAGTGGTAGATGAAGATGCTGTAAATCCAGTCAGTAAATAGTTTTCAGAAACCATACTGACATCGACTCTAAAATAGTTTGACAGATAGCTGCTTTTTCTCCTACCAGTTTACACGAATATGAATTCAACAGTGTGTGAGATGCTGAATCTCCTCTAGATGAAAAGTATTAGCAAAGATAAATAACAGCACTTCAAAGAAAGTCCGTATGTTATTCTTGGGCTTGGCACTGTCTTGAAGAGCATCTATCACAATGATTTCATGATTCTTTTTGAATAGGTGCAGCTACTCTTTTTTTAAAAAAGAAAAAAAATTATCACAGTTTGTACAGAACTCTATCATCTGTGACAGGGTAAATATGACCTTTTACACACCATATAAAGGTCCAGATCAGGGGATGTGAGTAAACATGTTAAGTTTTGCCTTTCCATTCAGCAACCTATTGTTGACTGTGAATCACTCAATTGTAAGTGTATACAGATACAATTTGCTCGATGAATTACCGCCATTAAGTATTTTGTGAAGACTACCAATGCTTCAAAAGCCTTAAATGCCAGTGTTTCAATAATGGCTTGATTCTACTATGAAATGCAACTGTTATAATGCATATAGGTGTTAATTACTCATGGAGCAGTAACACTGACAACTAGTGCCCAACGCAGGCAAAAATATTCCTATTATAAATAAACTTTGAGAACAGATTTTATTTTAGAAAATTTTACCCACAATGCTAGTGAATAAACACTTCAAATTTTACAAGAGGCTGAGAAACTTTTACCCTACCAATCCAATAGTACATTTATACTACAGTGAAGTTCTTCACTTAAAGGAGTCAGCTTCAGTAAGCTAGTTTTGATATTAATGACTGTATAATTATTGTCCAGCAGAAGCTAGTGTACCCCCAGCGGAAGTGGTGTTAGCACTAAGACCAGATGTGGTCTGATCACATCATAGACTACATCTGCAGATGGCATTTGCTAAAAGGTCTCTTTGCCCCCTACCTCTGGATATGCATTACTCTTGCTTACTTTGCCCTGGCAAAAAATATTGGATGTGGACCTCCATAGGTTCAATTTAGTTCACTACAATGAGAACAAAGTACAATGGCAAAAAAAAAACAACATAGTCCTATGTGGCTAATAGTGAGTAAAATATAGTATAGATGGGACCAAAGAGGAACAGACATGAAAGAAGAGAAAGAGCAAGTAGCACATACGGGAGTTACAAACAGAAGTAAGAATCTAGCCTTTTGCCTGCAGTGACAATAAATGGTTTCATTGAATGGGAAACTGTAGTGTGACCCACTAACTCATGATTATTTTGGATTTGTGTGTGTGAGCTATAATCACAAGTCCGTCTGCAGCACAGATCTACCAAGCTAACTGACTAATGGCTTTTTCTCCCCTAGTTTTGATTAGGAAACTCTATTAAATAACCTGGAAAGGAAAAATAAAGTAAAAATACAAAATCCAACAAAAACAGCATCATATAAAACAAAATAGAGTAAGAAATGCCCTTAAAGTGAGGTCTTCAGAACAACTAACATTTTAAACAGAAAATACAGTTTAACATTCCAGTTTGTCAAAGCATACAGGAGAAAACTGTAATGATTATACATTGAATGGAGAAACATTTCCTTTGTGATTATGAATAAAACCTTCCAGGAATACACAGAAAGAAATTGAAACTTAATTTGTTTGCATTCACCGAGTGCAAGCTGGAAAAGATAATTCATCATTTCTTGGTTTAGAAAATTATGTTGATATGTTTATGGACATAGCAGCTACATAAAAATTACAGTATGGCATATATAAATGACAACACAGGAAATTGAATGCCACTTTCTTCAGAGAGTTCTCTGTCTTAATATCCTAGGCTTTTCTTTTTTTGATGTTTATCATACCAACCATATTTATTCATATCAGCAAATTTCCTTTTGGCTACATCTGAAAGGCAGCTGCATCTCTTACTGCAAAAAACAGACAGAACTGATCTTAGAACTAACAGCTAAGGAAGGGTTGAAGTTAAGGGTATCAAATTTTCTGAAGCGGCTAGTACAACTCATTTGAATTGAAGTAACCGGCAAGCCAAAAGAGGCTGTCAGCTGGAAAACAGAAGCTTTTCTAGCCAAGGACACTTGTTACTTGAGATGAGTAATTCTTTGGAGCTTAGAAGTGCATGCCCTAATTGGGCCGTTTGAATATCAGAGCTAAACAATTTATTTGCAATGTTCACAGCAAACGACAGCAGATTACATGGGAAGCTGAAAGATGGTCATGAAATTAAGTTTCCCTACCAATTTCAGAAAAAAGAATCTTTCAGCATTTTGGTCATTTTAATAAACTGTCAGAAGAGTAAAGCACACAAAAAAGTTATAGCTCTGTGTGATTCTGTCCTTGCAAAATGCTGTAAGAAAGCTTTTAATTTCACTTGGTGGCCTTATGTATTACTAAAACCCAAACTGCTTCTAAGAAAACATTTACTTCAACCAAGCAGATACACAGAGGTCAGTGTATCTCATTGCAACACAAAGAACTTCCCCCAGATTTACAGAAGTTCCTTCTTTGTAATGAGATAGATATTAAAAACCACAATATAATGCAACTAGAAGTTACTTAACACCCCATCTCATAGAATCACAGAATCAACCATGTTGGAAAAGACCTTTAAGATCACCAAGTCCAACCATTTCCCCAGGACTCCCAAATCCACCACTAAACCATGTCACTAAGTGGCTCATCTACATCGTTTTTTAACACTCGAAGGGACAGTGATTCCACCACTTCCCTGGGCAGCCTGTTCCAATCACCCTTTCAATGAAGAAATTTTCCTTAATATCTAGTCTAAACCTCTCCTGGTGTCTCAACAGCTTGAAGCTGTTACCTCTTCTCCTATCACTTGTTACATGGGAGGAGAGATCAACCACCTCCTTACTCTATCCTCCTTTCAGGCAGTTGTAGAGAGCAACAAGATCCCCCCTGAGCCTTCTCCAGACTAAACAACCCCAGTTCCCTCAGCTGCTCCTCATAAGACTTGTGCTCCAGACCTTTCACCAGCTTCATTGCCCTTCTCTGGACCAACTCCAGCAACTCCATACCTCTCTTGCAGCAAAGGGCCCAAAGAAACTGTAAGCAGGCAATTATGAAGAATCTCATTCCTGATTTTCTCAGGTGTAGTTCAGATTTTATTTTCTTCCTTGGTAGGACAACCCTGCTGTTGTATTGTCCCACGGTAACTGATGAAATACAAGTGAGATTTACCAACACAGCTGGATAAACATTTTAACTTCCAGTGACTGGCAAGATTTCACTAATATCTAAAACCTTATTTTGAAATTCTAATACCTAATGCAATAACTTACTATTCCCTCCATGTAGATATGTGTAAAAATCTACAATATAAAAATTTTAGTAATTTTTTCAGAGAAAAATACTGAGAAAAAAAAAAATCTCCTATACTTTAATAGAGTACTAATAGGAAAATCATAGAATGGTTTGAGTTGGAAGGGACCTTGAAGATAATCAAGTTCTAACCCTTTTCTTGTGAGCAAGGACATAATATTAAACGTTTAAGTTTGCTTCTCATGCAGCAGAGATATAAACATAAATTGATTTTTTTTTCCAATGTCACAAACTGAAGAGCAAAACTAGAGCTTTGTTTCATCTTGTACAGTGGAGTATATGCCATTTTCACCTGATACTTTATATCTGATCAATCTAATTCCTAGAGACTGATCACAGCAAAGCCAAATTTACACTGCTATTTTCACTGAGTAAAAAGGTAAGAGGGTATCAGTCTCAGAATTGAGATTACATGGAGAAATGAATATCCAGTATGAGCAGTATAACAAGTTTATTATAAAATTTGTTACATACAGAGATTGTAAATCTTATTACAAGGGTTGACAAGAGCAGCAAATGAGGTATGATTATTACAGATTTGCTTATTCCATTCACCCAATACTACATAATTTCTACAGGTGGAGACATTCCATTACCATTTAGCAAAGAAGTGGCCAAATGACTCTGTCAGTATCCCACACAAATGTCACTGTAAATGAGAACACACCATATGTCCTACACACCTAATTCTTGCACCTATTTATATCACAGTTGCATGTCTGTTTAGTCTCAATAAAATGCCAGGAATGAACTGAAGTTTGCAAAGCTGATAAAATGTTTGATATTTTTTACAATAAATGCCTCTGGTAGCACACTTTATAAAGTATACTGACAAACAGAAACCTTGGAAGTGCTTTTAATAGCTGTTGCATCATCTCCTAGCTTAGGAATGAATTCTCAACAGTGTCAGGAGTAGAGAGCAAATAGTAAATATGCTTCATTGGACATGCTCCTGAAGGGTATAACTGTTATGAGACATAGGCTGAAATGAGCATTGATCTGCTCATGCCTCTTGAGGAATCTCTACAGAAACCTAGCCTGTCAGAATGTATGCTCAGTGTTGAAAATGCATACTATTTACGTGAGATTTTTATACCCTTTAGCAATCTTAAATGGCTAAATTTCTCTTCCCTTGTGTTGTTTTTTTTTATGTTGTATAAGACCAAACATGACAGCAAATTAAAGCTCTTGAGCCTAAAGTAAAGGCTTAAGCCCTCTCTAAAACAATGCTTTGAACTGTCAAAATATGATTCTAAACTTGTTACAGAGAACAAAGAAATAACCAAAATCAAAAGTTGGTTTTGATTTTCAGAAACTGTTTTACACGGCTCTTACCCAAAAGTTCATACCCTTTTCTGTATATTGTATTTCTACCCTTTGTCTAGTGGAATTTCATTTTGCTGCAACATTACATTTTACTGCCATATTTATTTAAGAAGGTCATTTAGTCAATGTAAGAACCAATTTCTTTTTCCTGTATGACAATCTACAGAATTAACAATGAAAATAAAATACAAGTCACAAAAAACCTGCAGTTTCAAAAAAAATCTTTGAAATTAATCACGCTGGGTTTCTCATGCTATGTTTCTCTTATTATATGGAGCTTTCTGACAGCATCTTTTCCAGCCCTATTCTTTATACACAGCATGCCAGAGTGCAACATACAACTGTGTTTCTCCTATACATATTTGGTCCTCAAAGTTCACTTCCCCCAGAAGACTAACTTTATCAATTATTCAGATTTTTTTCCCACTGAATAAGAACTTACATTGTATCTTGTAAATGTCTGCCCTGCTGTCTTGACATGTATTTTATATTCTGGCAAACTGGTGTACTTCAGCTGAAGGATACGAGTATTATAACTTCTGGAATAAACTCTGGTTCTGTTGGATTTTGGTTACTCTGCTGAGACAGTCAAACAAACTCTTTAAAACAATTTAATTCAAGAAAACAGAGTTGCCTCTTACAGGTCCCAAATTAAGAGCAAAGCTCAGGAAAAAGAATAATGTTAGATATGTGACTTGTAGCCAGACTACACATGCACGACATCAGAAAAGAATATAACATATAGAACAAAGTTTAAGGAACAAGAGACCCAAGTCTGCTTTGTCTTGACCTGGAAATACAAAATTGTGCAATCATATTGGTGATTCAGATGGAGAAAGAATGTGATTATTGACATTTCTTCCAAATCAGATTCAGCATGGTTCCTGGATCTGTCCAATACTTATATAAATTAGATTATTACAAGCTATCAAATAACCATCATCTTGCAGTATTTAATTCCTAATCAACAAAAAGAGATATTCATTTCAAAAACTATACAAGATGAACAGCAAAATACGAAAAGCTCAAATTAAATCATACCAATTCTCCAGAGTATCATCTAAGGAATAAGAAATCCTAATTTTGTGAAATAAAAATACTTCACAAAATTCGCATTCCCATGATAATAACAGGTCAGCACATGAAAATTGCATAATCATACAGCTGAATGACCCAGAAATAAGAAAAACATTCTAAAGTCAACCTCCTTGAAAGTCACACCATTTCTTAATGAGGTAATGGAAGCCAAAATATGGTGCTGAAGGATGTGTTTCAAAGGCATAACTACAATAACTGTACAAAAAAATGCTACTGGTCTTCACGGCATCCATTACTACTGAGGGACAGAGAAAGCTCCTGCTATATTTTTTAAAATAATTTGAAATTATTTTGTAACTTCTTCAGTTGCTGGTTCTGAAATTATAAAACAGAATTTTGGCAATTTTATAATCTGTGCATGACACTAAAGATCGTGCTAAGTTAATTCTGTCCTTTGAACTCTTCCTTATTAAAGATGCACTCCACAGATTCTAAATGCTTTCATTAGGGTTTCGATTTGATATAGTATCTCGCAACAAAAGGCATACTGTCTGGTCATTTAACTTTGCAAATGGAAATGGTTTTCCATACATACAACATTCAAATAGTCTTTTCAGTAAATGCTGTCCCTAGAGCTCCACACTAATCAAGAAAGTAATATTTTATGGCCAAGTCATCAACTGTAAGTAAAATCAGGAAGATGAACTCTTAGCCCAGGCAGCTGAAGTACATACAATGTACATTGATGCAGTATGCATGTATGCATGAACTACACATATATTTCATGCATTTCTCCATGCGTTTTCTTGGGTTTGTACTTTCTTTCTTTCTGTAGTGATAGATAACTCAATTTACCAGATATGCTAAAACCAAACAAAAAGTCCATAACAAAATCATACCTAAAAGTGTCAGAATTGTGAAACAAGAACAAATTTTACATTTAAGTATTTTCTGTTAAGCAGAAATTTACATACTGGCAGTATATAATGCTGCACAAAGGGACTGGTCAAATATTAGAAAATAAAAATAAGTACTGCAACATGAAAGCCTGCATTTAAAAAAAAAACCCTCAGAGTAGAAAGGTGGTCTAGAATTAAGAAATTACACTGAGGAATAAGAGACCCACCTTTAACCTTGATTTTTTTTTTTTCTTTTTTACATAACCGGGAACAAACACATTATCTCTATGACTCAGATATTGTGTCTGTCAAGGAAGAAAACAGTATTTTACAGCAACAATGTTTAACAACAGTGGTTAATAACCTGCAACTGGAGACCTTTATGAAATAGGCAAAAGCATGCAAATCATGGCCAAGACTTTGTCACAAGAAAACAAGAAAAACTGTGACTCTTTGCCCACAATATAGAAGATTCAAATATAAATGTCCATTATTACAAGTGGGTTTTAATAAGTCAGAGAGAAACTTGTTAATTGGAAAAAATCCTCTATAGCTTATTGTCCTAATCACTGATACTCTATGAACTACATAGTTGATTTCCTCGTCTTGCTTGACTCAAAAAGCAAAATCCTTTTTAAAAATAAAAAATCTGTAAAACATTTAAACATACTAATCACAGTTCCCATTTCGTAAAGCCAATGCCAAGAAGACCTAGTCAAAACAGTAAACAGAAGCTGAATTTTAGAGCCAGTTGCTACCCTGAAGATGTTAATCAGATGTTCATTAAATTGATGAGAACCTAGCAATTTGTCATACTTAAACCACTAGATGGAAAATGATGCAAACAGCTTAATTAACCATTTAGTTAATTTAATATTTATATAAAAAAAAAAAACAGTTTGCTTTCCTTTTTTCAAGGATTCACTTGTAATGCCTATCTGTAAGTAAAACTATTTTGTTGTATACAGTCAACATTAAGAGTTAGCTTTACCAGTGACTGAAGCTCTTCTCAAACTGAGAAATTGTTTGGTAGTGAAATAGAACTTAAATTTAATTTCTCCAAATACAAAATAGCACTAGCACTCACTTTAGGGGAATAAAAGGGTTTAAAATAGCACATCAGCATGCCAGTATATAAAAGCTGTTAACATATTAATGAGCTACACTGAAATACATATTCTAATACAGCCTGACAAATCCTAGGCAAAAAATATATTAGCTCTAATTTTAAAATATATTAAATATATACTACAGCAATATGCAAGATTTCAAATACTTTCATTTCAAGAGCCTTATTATATTAAAATTCTTAGTGAATAACTTTAATTTCTGCTTAAATTTCCAAAATGAGTCATCTGTATTTTAGACCAAAATTACTTTGCTTATGGCAATAGGTGAGAAGACCACAGACTCTTGGTTCAGTTTCATTTCCTGTAAGACAGCGTATTATTTAATGAAACTGAAATCAGATATTAAAGAGTTTCCTGGAAATGTTATCTCTACCTAATGAAGACTGAGTGGCAGATAACATGTTTCTGTTAAGTACTTCTCAGAAAAATACTGAATTCAAGTCACAAGATAAAAAGTGCCTGTGTTGGGGTTTTGTGTGGTTGGACTTTCAATAGGTGTAAATCAGTGATACTGATTTGGTATGGAAACACTATAAAACCTGAAAGCGTGACAATGCTAAGTCAAGGAGTTTTAATATAAAAGTACAGATGCTTACAAAATTCTCTTTATTATGTAGTGCTAAAGCACTGTTAAGGTATAACTGTGATTATAAACACTTCTATGCCATCATATCGACAGCTGCAAAAAACCCCAAAAAGAGTAGTTCTTAGAACATCAGCTCTTTAGCTTGATTTATAGAAAAAAAACCATAATTCACAACAGGAAGAAAAGATTAAACAATAGATTCTAACTAACATACATTAAATCCTATCCCTCAGGTTACTCTTGTTAATTTTGATTTAGTTTCCAGTATGTGTAGGTAAACCAAGAGGCAAAGCTAATACATTTAAGTCTCTTACTGTCAGTGTGCACTATATACTCAGCAATTTAATGCTTAAATAACATACCATGCTTTCTAAACTATGTCTGTACATAAGTTTCAGATAAGCATTTAAAGTATGTGATTCAGAAAGAAAGAAAAAATAAATCTAAGAAATCTTAAAAACCTCTTAGCTCTAGTTTGATCCCATCTCTTACCTTCATTTTTTCCACAATGGCAGCCATATTTTTTTGAGTGCATAAAAAGATAATGGCAAATGAAAACAGTTGCATAAAATACTAGATACTTAGAGAAATGCATGTCCAGACTGATATTTCCAGTTTTCCGATGCAAAAAAATAACCAAACAAAAAAACCCAAAATACAAACTAACTCCCCAAATGATTTGGGCTTATTTCCATTCCTCTAAGACTCTGAATGCAGGTTCATTTTGGCAAAGTTTAAAATAACTTAGAAGTCCTCCCTCCTCCTTCCCCCATCACATTAAAAAAACCAAACATGATTTAAAGGGCAAGAACACTATTAAGAAGATATTATTTGAATAGTAATTATATTTCAGCTTTATGTATTTTTAAGCTCACCATCAAAACCAAGTATGATAGAGAATTTCTCTGAAACCCCTCAGATTTCTTCTCTTATCATGAGAAAAAAAAAAAAAAAAAAAAGGATGTTCTCTAACCGATGTTCCCATTCACTGTTCAATAACAGAGGACCTTAAAATACCTTCTGAAGTTTCTTGCTGCCACAGAAAGGACTCTGTTGTCATAGAAGGATAATATAAGGTAATATATGAAAAAAATAAAACAAATTAGAGAGAAACAAAACAAAGCTCACAGGTCAGAACAAGCCTTAAATTTACATTCATAACAGTACATGTACTTCACTGTTAAACACAACAGTCCATAGTAGAAGTATTTTACAACATTTCAGTTTTCACTGGTTCCCAAGCTCCCGCTTGCTCAGAGATTGCTCAGTGTCAGTACATTTGCACTCAACATACTGCATTGTCTCTGTATTTTGAACTTTTGCGCTTTCTGCTCAAACAATAATTGGACCTCTGGTTTCAAAAAAAAAAAAAAAAAAAAGTAATTTGGAAGATAAGATTTTGTAAAAGCAAAGTTTTATCTACATATCAAATCTACTTTAACGCAACAGGCTCATTGAACCTATATTTTCTGCAGGTAAACAACAAAGAATCCTGAATTTTTTTCCTAACAGAAAAAAAAATTCTAAAATATTTTTAAAAAAATTGATATCTTGCTTTAGAGATCACATACCAAAATCTTTGTAACTAGTAGCTAACTGTATGATTAACAGAAATGACACCACCACTCGATTCTGGAGCTCCAAATCTAAGACAATGCATAAAAATATTTCTTCTTCTGACTCTTGATTACAGTGAATGTAATTAAACAGAATGAACAATAAACTTAATGCACAAAGTATAACACCACAGACTTGCCCAGCACAGTTCTGTGCTTGTGACAAAAGCACAGAAGGTCAGGACTAGAATCATTATCTTCTTAAACCTTACTTAGTGGTATAATCTATGCACCAATATTAGAGCAATTCTAAAAATGTAGCAATTTCATAGAATCATAGAATGGTTTGGGCTGGAGGAAACCTTAAAGATCATCTAGTTCCAACCGCCTGCCATTGGCAGCGGCACCTTCCACTAGAACAGGTTGCTCAAGGCCTGATCCAGCATGGCTTTGGTCACTACCAGGGATGGGGCAGCCACAACTTCTCTGGGCAACCTGTTCAGCGTCTCACCACCCTCATACACAAGATTTTTTCTCCCCAATATCTAATCTAAATCTACCCTCTTTCAATTTAAGTGTGATTATATAGTGTAGACACTGAGAAGTTGTACAGAACACAGCTTGCATCACCTGGGACTTTAGGTAAAATAGTGTTTGCAAAATATTATACCTTTGATACAAATTAAATCAGTGTATCATTGGGTGCATCAGAGCAAACCACCTGCTCTTCTTACATCACAAAAGCCTTACCAAGAATGCTCTATAAAAAAAAATTAAAAAAAAAAAAAAAAAAAAAAAAAGGATGTGGCCTTGCCAAGTACTTCAGGTCTTATTTTGTTAAACATTTCTTTGTTGACTACTCATGTCTTCTCTGAAGTAGCAGTACATTATCCTGAAACAAAAGAACTGTGCAAACTCCATGACTCACTGTTACACCACATCATGTCTAGCCCCTATACATGTCAATATATTACAGACAGATTTGCTTGAAAGACCTATTTTTCCTCAGCACGAAACAGAAAAGCACCAGAAATGTAATAGAGACAATATACTTTTGTATAGAAGGTAAATATTAAAGCATTTAATGTGTATTACCACATAGACTTAACACCTTCAAATAAAAAATTATGAAAAAAATTAAATACCTGAAATATTTCAAAGGCATTTGATCAATAACAAATAAAAAGATTGCTACAACTTATATTTCTTTTTCTTTTAATTAACTATTCTAACAGAACTATATACAGGATTAGCTGTCTTCAGAACAAAATTCAAGATTATAAATACTCTGTCATACTGAAAAAAATGGCCAAAGATAATGAAATCTCACAGAGACAGAAAGATCAAGAAAGAAACACACACAGGTGAATAAGGCTAGGACCTGAGCATAATAGTCCATGCTGTTAACCTAGTTATGTATTTTTAAAATTAACATGATCTATTCCAAAATAACAGATCTCGAGCAGTTTAATCTATGCTTCTGCACTAAGGGTGGCAAAATAAAACTCTAAAAACGTGTAATTCAAAATAAAAAATTCATATATACACCAAAGAAAAAATAAATTACTATTATTTATGCATGAGAAAACATTTGATTACAAAATTTAGTGAGAGCAGGCACCGTAAAAAGATTTAAAGGGATTGGGTGTGAATGCAAATTTTTTCCTGGTCAAAAATAAAACTCAAACTGTACCAAGCATCCTGTGTTTTCAAAAATTGCTGATGTTCTAGCCTTGATGAAGAGACACCACTGATACTTTCTTCCAACGAAACCAATCAGCAACTAAAGCAAGTCTAAGTGTGTAAGACCAAGGGTGCTTCCAGGATGAAGTATAGACTTTCACTGGTTTGCGTGATAAGCTTTTCAGACTACACAATCTGGCTAGACCATATAAAATCACGTAAATAAATTTGGGGCAGGTCTTGGGTGCAATTCAGGAAGACAGTTTTCCTATCTTCAAATATTTCTTTGTAGTAATAGCAATATCTTTGTCATCTGAAACAATTTTGAAACAGATTTGTAAGAACACCTTGGCATGCTCAGTGATTCCAGAATGCAAATGAAACATAGTTAAACTGGGATTTATCCCCTTATTTCCTCAGACCTTTGCCCACTTTGTTAAAATATTGAATACTTCATAAATGTTATTAAAATAAACTTTATTAGGAAATTCAAATCACTTAAAGGAGATATCTAAGAAGTATTTATTTTTATCTAAGTTGTTACTGAAGTATCCAATTGGGTGGCATGCTAGAAAAATAACTTGTTAAAGTACTGAACTATAGCCAAAGTACAAATCGGCTAACTGAAATCGGAACCCACATCCTCTTCAGTTCTCACTTATTTATAAATATTGCTAGACTTCTGAATTTCTCCACTGTTCAGTATGGTATGCTTATCAAGAGGGAAAGAGAACTGCAGCCAGTCTTGATGCATCACCAGAGAGCTATGAAACTCTTGCTACTCTGTAAGCAATCCTGAAACTCTATATGACATTTCTGTATCTTCTTTCACTACTCTAATTCATGAATCTTTATTTTAGCTTACTTGTATTTGTCAGGATTATATTATATAGACTGTGATAATATTAACACTTTTACAGAAATTCGTAAGGAGGATCCAAAAGCCTACAATATCCTTGATACTTGAAAACACTTCGGTGTGAAGAAGGGAAAAATCAAAAGCCTATGCAGTTAAGTTTTGGTAGACCTATTTAAGCTTATAAAACTTCCTGAAACATGTTCATAAATAAAAGAGTTTAAATAGTCATCCTATATACTTTTGGTATGCTTACCATAAATCTCTATTTTTTAACACCATAAAAATCTCTACTATTTAACACCACAACTTTAATATCAGATCCATTGAAAGGAAATCAAATAAATTTCTTGAGACTACAATTTCTCAGTTTTGTTTTTATAATTTATGCAAACAAATTAATAGAGCATTTTAGACTATAAGTATTCAGACAAGTAGTTTGTGGTAGTGGTGACAGCCAACCACACCCACAGATATTTACAAAATCAGACCTTCTGAAAAAATGTCCCATCCAAAATCTACATCATTCTAAAAGCATCAGAAAATATTCCTATCCATTTGCACCGAATTTCACTGAAAATTAAGCAATACTGTCAAGTATGCTTTGGTGTTTATAAAAAAAGTGTAAGGTCATTTTCTCAATAACAGTAAATCCATTCTGCCTTTGTTTCCTTTACCCATGCACCTACGTTTTGCCTATAATTTTTGTCAGTATTCTGTGAGTACTTCTTCCGGTTTTTATGTTTAAGTAACAAAAGCCAACCACCATTCTGTCTCCGTTATTTACACCTTCTATCATTTTGATACACTGCTTTCTCCTTTTGGCTTAAAACTTTTTATACTATTAGCCATGTTTCCTTTTTCCTTTAGGAAAGTAGCTTTTCCAATTTTCATGTCAAAGTCATGTATACATTAAATTATTTACATGCTTACATTCTACTACTTTCATCATAATTGAACCTGGGCTTTTCATTCAGTATGCAAGAGTATTACAATCCAAGAAATGTAAATAGCCATATTTTGGTTTGCAACTTTCTTTTTTTTTTTTTTACTAAAAACTCTCTTAAACATTTAAATGTATCACTTCACGAATAACAGTAGTCAGGACTCACATTAACAGACATGCATTCTATTATTTCTCTTCCTCCTACCAGCTTATCTGATTTTGTGCAATGAAGGCCACAGTTTTCAAATTAAAAAGAACAATCTATGTTGACACAACCGTGAAACAAACCAATTAAATTCACACATAGACTGTAAGTCCATTATTCTTGCATACAGTGTCACATGCACTGTCATTTAATTCAGTTGTCAAGAAAATGCTACTGAATACCAAGTTAACCTGCCTATTTCTTAATACATTAATAAAAAGATCTTAAAACATTGTCTGATGCTTGTCAACATTATTATGAATTTCTGAACCTGGCTTTTTGATGTTTGTCAACTTGGGGTTGGACATAGCCTTGGATGGCATGGTTTAGTGGGAGGTGTCCCTGCCCATGGCAGAGGGGTTGGAACTAGATGATCTTAAGGTCCTTTCCAACCCTAACTATTCTATGATTCTATGATTATCATGAATTTCTGAACCTGGCTTCAAATTCAAAATTGGTATAAAGAGTTGTAAAACTAAATAAAACATAAAATTTCCCTCCTTGGCAACAAGTAAATGAAATTAAATGATCCCAAGGCTATTCCACTTCCTCTATGTACCAACAAAGCCATAAAATTATCTAAGGTTCCAAGTTTTATTATCATAAATGATGATAATAAAACTCACATGAGTGAGCTTCATGCTAAGCTTGCTCAGGAAGAAAAATGAGTCTACAAACTAACCTCTAGGAAACAATACCAACTATGCCTTTCAATAACTACCCCTTTGTCAGAATAGCACCTTCCTAACTCTTAATTCACAGATCACATATTTAATCATCATGTTTATATTAGTAATTTCCTGCATGACCCACACTGAATGCCATACAGACAACATCCACACTGTTATTTTATATATAGTGTGTATATATATATACACACTTTACATATAGCATATACTGTATATTATGTACAGTTATTTGTTAACTACCAGATATCTTACTAAATTAATGAAATACCAGGAAGCTGAGTTAGGTTACCTGTTGTAAATTTCAGTTGCATTTTGTTTCCCTGTCTCCATTCAGTAGCTGTTCGTTCTAAAGCCTTGAATACTATTAAGAGTAGATGACCTACTGCTGGAAGGCTCATGACACCACAGCAGCTAAAGCTAAATAAACACACTGATTCTGGCCCAAATCATAGCAACTTCATCTGTATCTACAGAACCTGTTGACTATTAGATCTAATCAAATTAGAATGTGATGAATTGAATCATAAATTTGTACATATTAATATATTCTTAATTGTGCACATAATTAATTACCATTGTAAACTCAAGTACATGCTTCCCTCCTCTAACACTATTTTCATGGTAGTGCCCCAAAAAACCTCCCAAAACACCAACCACCCCAAAAAACACCCAACCATCTTACATGATCAGGTTTCAAATTACATCATTAAAAGAGGTGAGGTGTAAAGAACCAATAAGATGCTTGGTAGTTACCTAAAAACAGTCCTGAATCCCTATTACCCTATAAAATAGCAAACTTCACTACCATTAATTGCTTAAATCAAGCATTAATTTTCTATGAATACCTTGAAAACAGCAAGGAGGATGTTTTGGTAAATCCACCAACAGCAGTCAGTTACCTATCTTCATCTTCTGTTATCTAATACATATGTGGCTCTGGATTCTCAGAGTGTGCATGTATCCTGAACCCAGATCTCAAATATAACACCAGCCTGCAATGTCAGCTTACAAATTATTTTTTCTAAGTCCTATTTCTCATCCTATATTTGGTGGAATTTTAAAGCATTTTTACTAGTTTGTGTTATAGGGAAAACTAATAGCTATGCAACTGTTAATTTCTTTTTCTCACCTACTTTTAACCTGCATCCACCTCTAGAAGTAGACAGAAAGAGAATATAATTTACTTAGAATTACAGAAATCATAATATCTCGAGTAACAAGTGTAACTGAGCATATTTGTAGGGAACAAAGGAATGTCCCTTATTTATAGAAGCTATGAGATTACATACTACTTTTTGTGCTCAATGCATAATATTAATTTTTACCCCTCTTTTTAGTTTAACAATTTCCAATGATAACTTTGCCTATACCTTGAAATATAAATGCAGGCTACAAAGCTTTCCACAAAGCATAAAACAAATCAGGTACAACAGAATTAACAACTAAATAAGGTTTGCTTTATTTCCTATGCATTTATATTTAATAGGGCAAATAAGGCCTCAGGGGGATCATCTTAGCAGAAAATTATTCAAATCTAAGAAGAATAACACACTATTTAATATTATATCAGGGTCTTGGCGCTATCATTTTAAACAAGTGAAGGATAACAATAGAAACATTCAAGCTTGAAAGATCAAAGCACGCTCTCTTTCAAAGTTCTTTGTAAGTGAAGGAAGAAAGTCTTGACAGGATCTTACTATTCTTGTAAGGCAAATAACCTGCCCTGTTCTATAAAATATTTACAATAATGTTTTTATTTGTTATTGCTATTGTTGTCATGGTTTAACCCCAGCTGGCAACTAAGTACCACACAGTCACTTGCTCATGCCACACACATACCCCCTCTGCACCCCGCGCCGCAGTGGGAGAGGAGAATCAGAAAAAAGGTAAAATCTGTGGGTTAATAAGAGTTTAATAATTGAAATAAAATATTATAATAACAATATTATAATAATGAGTGTGTCAGGGAGATAATAAAAAGATAGGAATAAAACACAAGAAAGACAAGTGATACACAATACAATTGCTCATCACTGATGCCCAGCACGCCCCCAGCAGCCACCAGTGGCTTCTGTACAACTCCCCCAGTTTCTACACTGAACACAACATGCTGTGGTATGGAATATCCCTTTGGCTGGTTCAGGTCAGGTGTCCTGTGCCTATGCTCCCTCTCAGCTTCTTGTGCCCCTCCTCACTAGCAAAGCATAGGAAACAGACAAGTCCTTCATGTAGGGTAAGCACTATCCAGTAACACCTACCTCACATTGTTTTATCAATATTATTCTCGGATTAAATAAAAAATAAAAAAACACACACACACAAAAAAAAAAAATAAATAAAAACACCAAAAAAAAAACATAGCACTGTACCAGCTACAAGGAAGAAAATTAACCCTATGGCAGCTGAAACCAGGATAGTTGTTTTCCTATTATTTTGTTACTATATTGCACAAAATAAGTAATTAAGTCAGCTAATAGAAGCTGCAATTAAACTTATGTAAAAGTTTACTTTCATCTGGTCTAAATCTACATACAAAATGACTACTAATAAAATGATTTAAGACAGTAAAGAATACTTATTCTGTCTGACAAAAAAAAATAATAATACTCCACCATTATCAGTATTGAGTCCTGAATAAAGGCCAGAACAAAGTTTTTGAAGGAACGCAAGAAAAGAAAACCTGAGAGGCGACAGCTTCCTTCAGAAACTGAGGTAACAGAATACAGCGAAAGATCGTACCATGACACAGTGAGGTATGCACATAGTAGTCTAACATATTACATAAAAAGATGCAAACAAGGTAACAAGTCAGCCATATTTCGAGACTGTATCAACTCATAAGGCATGTTAATAGTTCGCAAGGTTCACCCACATGCAAAGTTTATGTAGAAGTACTTTATTCTGCTCATAAGTCAGGTTAGCATCAGCCATTTATAGACGTCAAAACAGCATCTCCTCACCATGCAGCCTTCCATTTCTTCAGGCTTCATTAGATCCTTGAAAAAGTTTTATGCAAAAGATGTGGAACCAAAGCATTTATTTTAATAGAACTTATTTCTGATTTAGAAATCTGAATATTTTGAATAGAATTTATTCTGGAAATTCTGATTAATGGACCTGGTGTCAATTAGCCTATTTTCTCATTGATCATTTTCATGCATTAGCTTTATCTCTTTTTCCTTTGATCACATTCTTCTAGCTCTACCTGTAAGATCCCCAGCTATCCACATTCTCTCCATGTGTTCAGAAACTTGCTCTTCTGCTGGGACAGCACCTTAGAGGGAGAGTGCAAGGAAGCATACACATGCATGCATGCATTGGACATGTAATATTCTCAAAACAGCCACTGCAGGTCTTGAGATAATGTTAAGCCTTAACACCAAGAATCAGCCTCATATGACAATTCCTCCCCTCTCTCTTTTAATATAAAAAATTCTGGCTTCAGTTCCTTTGGTTAAAGAACTCTCATCACTGGCTATATTATGCTTTTTATTATACCATTACACTTTTAGACAATTATATCTAGGGACAGAAAGTTATCACTGATTACTAATATTATGGGAATATCACAGAATCATAGAATGGTTTAGGTCAAAAAGGGACCTCTGAAGGTCATCTAGTCCAACTCTCCTGCAATGAGCAGGGTCATCTTCAACTAGATAAAGTTGCTCAGAGCTCCATCCAATCTGACATTTGATGTTCCCAGGGATTGGGCACCTACCACCCCTCTGGGCAACCTGTTCCAGCATATCACCACTCTCATTGTAAAAACAGTCTTCCTCATATCCAGTCTGTATCGACCCTCTTTTAGTTTAAAGTCATGACCCTTTATCCTATCAGTACAGTCCCTACTAAAAGGCTGTCCCCATTTTTCTTATAAGCCCCTTTCAAGTATTAAAAGGCTGCAATAACTTCCCTCCTGAGCATTCTCTTCTGCAGACTGAACAAGCCCAACTCTCTCATCCTGCCCTCATAGGATTATAAAATATTAAACTACAAGTTCCTGATCAAAGACTAATAAATGGCTTTTGGCTGGAGACAGTGAGGTCCATCCCTCTCAGAACATTTAACATTGACCAGTAAAATCCAATTAGTATTTCCCCTTCATGAGAAGCATGGAGAGCTAGAAAACTATGTTTTTTGTGGTATTCCATATAATGTCATTCATTTTAATTGGAACCAAAGCTTGTCTTCATTTTGCAATTCAGAAGGGATGAGAAGAAAATTCACCACAGTTCTTTATACACACAATTTAAGCAAAAGGGAGTAAATGCGCAGGATTTGACAGTCCTTTTGGCTCTTTCTTTTTGGCAGAAAAAAGCAGCATTAGCGATGCTGCCTGAGCCTCCTGAATAACTCCTCTTTACCTAGGTTATGGAATGTCACAGATGGCACAGCTGAAAAATAACTTCTGTATCTACTGCCCATGTTGCAAACTCGTGTTATTCAGCAGTTGTGCTAGGTTCAAACATAGTTTATTACATTTGCACTTTCTGTCAGCAAGGGAAAATAAAATACCTAACTTGGTTTTCTTGGTTATAACTAGTACATTACAAAATTAAAGTTTGTAATAAGTAGTTGATAAAATATATCTGAATGTGCCATGCAGGTATTACAATTAGTATAATCATAAAATTCCTTCTCTCTTTTCTTACCAAAAATGGAACCAGCAACATACCTCTTTTTTCTCTGTGAACTTCTTCCAAAAGTTTCTCTTGCTCTTTTATCTGTTTAAAAAGAGACTGACGTTCAGCCTCCTTGACCTGTGTAAAGTGCTTGAGCTGTTGTCGGCTCTGCCGTAAGTAGCATCGCAGCTTTTCTTCCTTACTTTCTCTCTCCTTTACCTCCTCGCACAGCCACTGAAGCTTAGTCTACATTTTAAAAAAATTTTAAAATAATATTTTTTATAATAAATAATACTATAATACATTATATTATAATAATAATAAAAAGCAAAGAATTTTAATGAAAATAAGACAAATGTTAACTGATCAAGCTACCTTTCGAGTCACAGATTACTCATTTGTGCCTATTACTAAACAGTAACAATAAAAGGTTCATTCAGATACATTAAGAGGACATACACTGACCTTCAAAGAGTCTCAAAAGACAGATGCCTTTTGGCTGATAATCGTATGCGAAGAAGCAATACATAGATTTTGGTGTTGTTTTTTGGCTGGTTGGGTTTGGGGTTTGTAGTTTTTTAGTGGTTTGGGAGGATATGTGGGGGTTTTTTGGGGGGAGAATTTGGGGGATTTTGTTGTTTTTTTTTGTTTATTGGGGTTTTTGTTTGGTTTGGTTTGGTTGGTTTCTTTTAATCAGGAGCATGAATTTGCTAGCATATGCCTGGAAATTCACATTGAATTTATGTATACCTAAACATCAAGAGATACTCCTTCCTTTCCAAATATCTTTCTCTTTCTATTGTATGTTGACAGAATTTAAAGCATTTATTGATTTTTTAAAAAAAAGGTACACTAATTCTATCTGGTCAGTAAAAGTTAGTATCTAAGGTTCATGCAAAGGAAAACGAAAAGAGAGCTCAGATGAGATATCTCATGGTCAATATGGTAAATCTCAGTAAAATTTCAGGAGATTGACTATTACCTTTGTTTCAGCTAACCAGCGATGAGGATCACTCAGAACTGTTGGTGTAAGTGATACTGCCTATGGAATTGTACGGGAGAAAAGAAACAGGAATAAAAATGGAAATTGACACAGAAAAGAGAAAAAGTGTTTCCCACTACTGGAAATTCATCAAAAAATATTCTTTGCTAAAAATCCAGCTTGAAAATTATATCTGTAAATGGATTAATATAACTATTTAATCATAAATTAGTCACATTTAAAAGCAAATTATACAAACTCACTGATACAAATTTTCCTTAATGGTGCAGCTTCACTAAATTGCAATGATAGTAAGTTATATTCTGAATCTGCATAGATTTCCTCTAAGAATCACTGATGCAATGATGCATTTCAAACAACCCCAGCACGTATCTTTGAATCAAGGTATATATTCTTAGTTTGAAACTGTATGTCCTTTTTTGAGAATATAATAATAGTTCCAAGTAATATAATCAGACTCTACTTAAAAATTACTATTTCTTAAGGCCAACTGCAAAGTCATTCAACTGTTTTTTCCTGCATTCTGCAGAACAGTGTCTGCACATAAACCAGAAGCAGCAGAAGCAATTGTTGTCAGTCATCTACTGTTATCAGTATATCTACAGAAATGGTATGTACCACATAAATGTCTTATCAAAAGTAAAAAATGAAAATCTCCCAAATCTTTAATTATGCTTCATGATGATGTTCTTAGTGCTTTCATGAAAAAGACAAATCACTTGTTTTCAATATTTGATGGGCATAAAAAGAAAATTGTGATCTTTACTATGTGGATAAAAAGAAAATAAATTTGTGTTGGAATGCTTCATTAATACTTCATACAATGAGAAAATGTGATAGGTCTTTCTGCATTCTGCATTCACCAGTGACGTGATAGGCGACAACAATGCATATGAACTCAGCTACAAACATTCATTAAGGAAATAACAAAACCTGCAGAATACTTAAAACTTAAAATTACTTTTAATTTCTCCATGGAGTCCCGAGAAAAAATTTCACAAGCAACACCAATTTCACTTCCTATCATGGTGAGAATAGATTTCTGTTCCATTTCTAAGTGATGCAGCTGATCCTTAAACTGCAGTCTAGCCTCATCCATCCTCCTCAAATGATCTTCTTCATTGCGGATCTGTTTATTCCGGAATGAAGGAGGAAAACAAAATAAAGATAAATTATTCCATTTATATTATAACACATCATTAGCAAAATGTGATAATCACACTAAACTCACTCATGCACCAAGTTCAGTTCCTTACTATGGAAAATAATACCTTCTAACAGCACTCATAAGTTCCTCTCTTCATCCTCCTTATTCACCCTCAAATCAGTTATGAAGAAACTGCTACCAAATGCAAACCCAACAATCACAGAGCCTATTTTCAGAGTCAAAACCAGTCATTCTATTATAAATCTATTTTTCACACTAGGATAGGCAGCCTAAGACAAATACTCCCCTTTATCTTTTACCCTAAACCAGTTACAGGCATTTAATCTCTGTCATCAAAGACAGAGCTCCAAAGGAAACATGCACAGGCAGTCAATGTGCTCTCAAAGGAGAAGTATTCAAAGAATATATCATCAGACAGTGACTGGCACTGTGAAAAGCATTTTTTGTTATCATCCAGTGTCAGAAAGATCATTAAATATGTTGCATCTCTTTTAAAAATTCATATTCTCTTCCTTTATATCTATGACTGAAGCACCATCTGAGTAAAACTGAACCCAGGAGCAGTTTTGTTAAACTATATATTGAATTATGCATTGTAATTAATATGACAAAACTGTCTTGTGAGAAATGAAATTGCTTCAGACCTGTCTGCTGCTGAGATCAGAAGAATGCAATGCAGCATAAGCTAAACACTTTAGCAGGTACATTTCAGTATGTTCAAGTGTGCTGAGAATGGTGAGAAAAGCAAAAATAATAATTTCAAAAATTTATTAAATATAGACCTCTGCAACAACAAAGTGCAACAGTTTAAGCTTTATTGGAAATCTTCATACACTGCTCTCATTAGACACAACTGTGGAGCTAGGTAATTTCTAACACACAGATTCTGAAAAGGGTAAATACATGGAATCATAGACTCATTCAGGTTAAAAAAGACCTTTACGGTCATCGAGTCCAATCATTAACCTAAAACTGCTAAGTCCACCACTAAACCATGTCCCTAAACGCCACATCTACACATCCATCAAATATGTCACCACTGCCCTGGGCAGCTGTTGTAGTTTAAGCCTCTATAACTCACGCAGTCGCTCTCTCACTTACTCCCCACTCTTTCTTCCCCCAGTCCCGGGGCGATGGGGAGGAGAATCAAAAGAATGCAACTCCCACAGGTTGAGATAAGAACAGTTTAGTAACTAAGGTATAACACAAACCACTACTGCTACCACCAATAATAATAATGACAAGGCAAATAAAAGGAAAGAATACAACTGCTCACCACCTATACCCAGCCTGACCAAGCAGTGCACCCCCACCCCTCTGGGTCTCTGCCCTCCATTTTTACATCCTGGGCATGACGTGCTGTGGTATGGAATAACCTCTTTGGCCAGTTTGGGTCAGGTGTCCTGTCTCTCCTTCCTCACGGCTTCCCCTCCTCCCTGGCAGAGCATGAGACTCAAAGTCCTTGGTCAGACCAAAACATTACCAAGCAGTAACTGAAAACGCTGGTGTTATCAGCACTGTTCCCAGGCCCAAAATCAAAAACACAGCGCTGCACCAGCTACCAAGAAGGAGAACAATGAGTGCTGCTGCTGAACCCATGACAGCAGCCTGCTCCAATTCTCTCCTACCGGCACCAGCATCAAACTGGTAGAAGTGCAGTGGATGACAAAGTATAGTTACCTATATTAGAAATACAGCAGGTAACAGGACTTATATTTCCATGCAAAAACAGTATTAGCAAATCTCTGGAGGGATATAATTCATGAGTCACTCAAATTACTTTTGCCTTGACTCATACAGAAATTGTGCACTACATTATGATTGTATATTCTTTACTACACATATGTATTTTTTGTATTTTAAGTTTACTGTCTATTTCTATAATTCATAATTTATTTTAGATATTTATCAGCAGAGAGACATATCATGGTTAAAACTAGGTAAGTTCACCTTTTTCTCCAGTTCTTGTTTTATAAATTCACATTTCCGCCTGAGTTTCATATTTTCTTCTTCATTTTGGGTTAATTCTTCTGTCAATTTATAACACTCAAATTTTATCTTCTCTAGCTGCTGACACTGAGCTTTCACTGTGTTCTTCTCTTCTAAAAGCTCCATCTGATGGTAATGGGAAAACAGATTACAAAGTCACCATATAGATTATTTTAAAACACTCTGAGACCGCAGTTTCAAATCCATGGAAAAATATTATGGAAGTACATTTCTATTTAATTTTTTACATTTAAGTTATATTAAGTGCTATCACTCACCTGAACATGGAAAACATGCATCACAGAGTTGTAGAACCATACAGTGTTTTAAAAGCAGTAATCAGAAGTCTCAGGTTCTGCATTTCAACTCTGCTACACTCATCAACTTACATCACCTTAAGAAGCCCAATATTTATGCAATTTTTCCATTACTGAAATAATTTGGAATCATAAAGTCTAAGACTACAATTTCATTTCAGAACCTAATACTAAGTTTATATCTGCAAGGAAATAACTACAAAGATTTGGTATTTTTATTTCTAGAACTGGGTTTCATGCTATTCATGGAAACACTGCAGAGAAAATAAAGAACAACAATTAAGGGCCTTGAAAGCTCTGACTAGGCGAGTGAATCAAGTATATTGATTTCCAGTGGAAAAAACAACTGATTAAAATCGACAGATTGGAGGAATTCTCTAGAATATCCAGAAAATGAAAAAAAAAAAAAAAAAAATACAAAGAAGGAAATTACACATATATTACTCAAAAGCAGCTTCATATTTGATGAATTGTGGGATACAGGTACACACAAAAATTTGCCTGCAGAGTAAAATCCTTCCTGAGGAAAAGCAGAAATTCTATTATCCCAATTACACTATAAATATAACTTTAATGGGGAAGAAGGGTAAGGAGAAAAGTTATACGAGTTAATTTAGACACCAGAGCCAACAGAGCACAAAAACTCCTCTGAAGGACAATTCTGAGAAAGAACTTTAGTGTCCTAAGTCCACAAAGACTTATGAACACAAAGATAAACCTGCAATGCCTAAAACATTTTCTACGAATATGCTTATAAAATCGACTTTTCAGTTCCTACTAAAGCTAATTGTATTAAATGTCTATGCACATGGAAACAATCCAAAAACCAAATTCCTCACTTATATTACCTTTGAGACATAATAAAGAAAGATCATTTTTATTAATTCTGATATGGACAAGCAGATCCATAATTTATTCGATCATAATTGAATTGGTAATTTAATTAATCTTTATTGAACACATATTCCACATTTGATAATCTTCAGGAAAAAAATAACTATACCCACCTGGTATATGTATAGAAGAAAATAATATGTTTACATACACAATTTTATATATAGAGATACATACCTCTACATAATCTTACATTAAAGATTAATATTTGAAAGTGCTATCAGGCACAGGACATATTGTATTTCATTATTCTAAGAGAACAAGGATGTTTTTAATTCAAATGAAGATACACAGTAAAATAAGGGACAAATTCAGAGCTTCTAAACACACAGCTGATTGGGGAACACTAAGCAAACCACTTAATTTCCTATACCTAGTTTATCTAACATTTCAAATAATAAAAAAAGACATCATAAAGACATTGGTTGGGAAGCCATTAGAATATTCTAGCAGAAACGGAATTAAAAGCTTAAGCACTAGAATCTCAGTACTGAGACAGTAAGATCCTTCTCAAGACTGACACATTGTACAAAATTCTATGTTCTTTTCCAGTTCTACTGCAACATACAACATTCTTATAGTACCTCCCCTACTACCTCAAAAAATCCTAAACTACCTGGTAATTTTTCAAGCCAGTGCAGCACTACAGAAAGCCAGACAAGAAGCAGAAAGTATCATGCAGAGGAGGCAAGAGAGGGAAGAATAATGAGGATCAAGTCACTTCTTTTTACAACCTCGGAAGCACTTGGTCCTGTAAACATAGAGCTTTGCACCCTTGATTTCCTGAAAGTAACTCAAAATTCCTCCTCTAGTTACGTTTTAGGCTTCAGGTCTTGTGTTAATTTTCCTTTACTCCCCAAGTCTCTCCCAACTGACCTTTACATTTGTGACTTTAACATTAACAACCTCTGGAAAGGGTTCTGTATATTCTTTCCCAAAAGAAGTTACAAAGGTTGGACAAGGATGAGACATAAATAAAGTCAAGATTATCACTGTAACAGTAAGAGAAAATTAGAATTGGTAAAAAAAAAAAAAAAAAAAAAACAAACAACAACAACAAAAAAAGAAACGCCACACCCAACGGAAAACTCTTCTGATGGATTTCCCTAAACTCCACCCTAAAACCACAACATTTAAATACAATTAGATAAAATGCATGCTAAGTTCTACTCTAATTTGGAAGAAAAACTATGTCCATAAAAGTGAAAACCCAAATGCAATGTAATGAAACTTCAGACAAAAAGTAACCGAATCACCTGCATGGTGACATGTTCTCATCAGGTCTTTCTACAGATGAATATGATTATTTATTTTACTGCATATATAGTCTCTGAAGCAAAACAGGGGGGCATCACAACATCCCAACACACCCAGTCACTTGCCAGCAACTATAGCAAACGTTCGGAGCAATGTATATTCCAGCGGCTCCAGCCAATGAGCCGGCTTCAACTGGAGCTCAGCTCAAATGCCTCTATACAAATGACCGTAGCATGGAGGACAAACAAGAGGAATTAGAGATGTGTGCACGTCTACGGGGGTATGATATCATAGGCATCACAGAAACATGGTGGGATGGCTCCTATGACTGGTGTGTTGGAATGGAAGGTTACCGGCTCTTTAGGAAAGACAGGCCCGGTAGGCGGGGAGGGGGAGTTGCTATTTATGTTAGGGATAGGCTAGAGAGTATGGAACTCTGTCTGGGGACAGGTGAGCAGTCGACAGAGAGTTTGTGGGTCAGGGTTAAAGGGAGAACAGCGATAGGAGACATTATTGTGGGGATTTGTTACAGGCCGCCTGACCAAGAGGACTCGGTGGATGAAGCACTCTATAGACAGATAGGAACAGCCTCACGCTTACAGGCCCTTGTTCTCATGGGAGACTTCAACCACCCTGATATCTGTTGGAGGGATGGCACAGCCCAGCACAAGCAATCCAGGAAGTTCCACGACTGTGTGGAAGACAACTTCCTCCTGCAAGTAATAGAGGAGCCGACAAGGAGAGGTGCCATGCTTAACCTCGTCCTCACCAACAGGGAAGGGCTGGTTGGGAATGTAACGCTCCAGGGCAGCCTTGATTGCAGCGATCATGAGATGGTTGAGTTTGAGATCCTCAGGACAGTGAGAAGAGCATACAGCAAGCTCACTGCCCTGGACTTCAAGAGAGCAGACTTTGGCCTCTTCAGGAACCTGCTCAGTAAGGTTCCATGAGATATAGCCCTAGAGGGCAGGGGGGCTCGAGACTCTTGGTTGATATTCAAGGATCACCTGCTGCAAGCTCAGGAGCAATACATCCCTACTAGAAGGAAGTGCTGCAGGAGGGCCAGGAGACCTCCTTGGATGGATAAGGACCTGCTGAGGAAAATTCAAATGAAAAAAGAGGCTTATAAAAGGTGGAAGCAAGGACAGGCAGCCTGGGATGTTGTACGGGAAGCTAGGGACCAGGTTAAGAAAGCTAAGTGGCCCTTAGAATTAAACTTGGCTAGGGATGTGACAGATAACAGGAAGGGATTCTATAGGTACACTACAAATAAAAGGCAGGCTAGGGACAACATGGGCCCTCTCCAGAAGCCATTAAGACCATCTTAGCAACCTGAAAGTATACAAGTCCATCGGACCTGATGAAATCCATCCGCAGGTCCTGAAGGAGCTGGCAAATGAACTTGCTAAGCCACTGTCCATCATATTTGAAAAATCATGGCAGTCAGGTGAAGTTCCCGATGACTGGAAAAAGGGAAATATAACCCCCATTTACAAGAAGGGAAAATGGATGAGCTGGGGAACTACAGACCAGTCAGTCTCACCTCTGTGCCTGGCAAAATCTTGGAGCAGATTCTCCTGGAAGGCATGCTGAGGCACATGAAAAACAACAAGGTGCTTGGTGACAGCCAGCATGGCTTCACTAAGGAGAAATCCTGCCAGACCAATCTGGTGGCCTTCTGTGATGGGGCTACAGAACTGATGGACAGCGGTACAGCAGTCGATGTCATCTACCTGGACTTGTGCAAAGCGTCCGACACTGTCCCACATGACATCCTTCTCTCTAAGTTGGAGAGACATCAATTTGGTAGGTGGACCACTCGGTGGATAAAGAACTGGCTGGATGGCCACACGCAAAGAGTTGAGGTGAATGGCTCAATGTCCAGCTGGAGACCGGTAACGAGTGGTGTCCCTCAGGGATCGGTGTTGGGACCGGTCTTGTTCAACATCTTTGTGGGTGACATGGACAGTGGGATTGAGTGCGCCCTCAGCAAGTTTGCCAATGACACCAAACTGTGTGGTTCAGCTGATACACTGGAGGGAAGGAATGCCATCCAGAGGGACCTTGACACACTTGTGAGGTGGGCTGATGCCAACCTCATGAAGTTTAACCATGACAAGTGCAAGGTCCTACACCTGGGTCGGAGCAATCCCAGGCACAGCTACAGGTTGGGCAGAGAACAGATTCAGAGCAGCCCTGTGCAGAAGGACTTGAGGGTGTTGGTCGATGAGAAAATGAACATGAGCCGGCCGTGTGCGCTCGCAGCCCAGAAAGCCAACCATATCCTGGGCTGCATCAAAAGGAGTGTGACCAGCAGGTCGAGGGAGGTGATCCTGCCCCTCTACTCTGCTCTCGTGAGACCTCACTTGGAGTATTGTGTGCAGTTCTGGTGTCCTCAACATAAAAAGGACATGGAACTGTTAGAACAAGTGCAAAGGAGGGCCACGAGGATGATCAGGGGACTGGAGCACCTCCTGTATGAAGATAGGCTGAGAAAGATGGGGCTGTTGAGCCTGGAGAAGAGAAGGCTGCATGGAGACCTCATAGCAGCCTTCCAGTATCTGAAGGAGGCGTATAGCGATGCTGGGGAGGGACTCTTCATGAGGGACTGTAGTGCGAGGACAACGGGTAATGGGTTTAAACTTAAACAGGGGAAGTTTAGATTGGATATGAGGAAGAAATTCTTTACTGTAAGGGTGGTGAGGCACTGGAATGGGTTGCTCAGGGAAGTTGTGAATGCTCCATCCCTGGCGGTGTTCAAGGCTGGGTTGGACGTAGCCTTGGATGGCATGGTTTAGTGGGAGGTGTCCCTGCCCATGGCAGGGGGGTTGGAACTAGATGATCTTAAGGTCCTTTCCAGCCCTAACTATTCTATGATTCTATGACTCTATGATTCCATGACCTTACCACAAGACTGGTGGTAAGAAAAGGCTTCAGTAGAAAAGGAACATACAGTGTGATCAACTCATTATTTGATTACTACCATCCAGAATGCACTTTCCATCTCTCTCTTTGACATTAACTGTACAGTCTTAATTTCCATGTCATTGTCAAAGAAAAAACACTTATTTTGACTAATCACTGCAATAACACAAGACATGCCACAAATTATGTCCCCAGTGTTAAGCACTGCTGTCAAAATATTTTGATTTTAGTGATCCTTCCACTAACAACCTTCCAGATTTTTATTGCTATCTTCATTAGATACTTTCTGTGTTAGTAAGGTCTTAAGAATTATTGTCAGTTATTATCATAAATGATATACTAAATAATTAACTATACTTTTCTAAGTAACATCAATTCATAGCTGCAGAAAAGAGGAAAATATGCATTTTTAGCTAGCCGCATATTTGTGAGAAGGGAAATAAACATATCTAAATTACTTACAATGAAGTAAATCATAAATCACTTAAGCTTTAATTAAGGACGTCATAGCTTTTTTTATGGTTAAATTGGCAGAATTTTGACATGAGCAAAATTTTGATTTGATGGGACCAACGTGGAAAGTGTATTTATAGTGCTTCAAAAGCACTCTCAAAGTATGTCAGTAATTTATAACCTATCTGGAAAACCGCTGCCTCCATTAATGTAAATATACAAATTAGTGATTTTGCATGTCCTAGAAATAATCTTGCATATATATTTAAACATGTAATAAAAATTACTTCAATAGAAGTGCAATGTAGAGTGCATTCAACTGTTGTCAGTTAATTGTGCATTTTAGACCACTTCAACTTAACTTTTCAATTGTATTCTACCACTAAAAGCCACTAAAACTCTTATTTCTTTTCAATGCAATAGCCTTGAATAAGGAGCAGCTGATGTAAACTAAAGCAAATAATTTGTATCTTCTTAAATAAAAATGCTATATTTCATCATTTACTATTTGAACATAGTCACTTTTCTGAGAAATAGTACAGTAATCAGAAATTCTAAAAACTCCTTGAAACAGAATTTTCAAAATTAACCTTAACAAGTGTTACACATTATCATTTGGCATCTTGAAAGTGCTTCCAGACAAATTGCATGATGCAGAAAAAGTAATTTTAAAGATTTACAAAAATGCATCATTCCTGAAATACGCAAGTTCTTTAATAGAGCCATGACAATAACTGTAAAAGTAACAACTAAAGAAAGGATCAAGTCATATTAAAACACTACAGCCTCATATATCTCCTCCTGTTCTGATCACAAATATACCTATTTCACTACTTTTGAAGTAAGAAAACCTCTTCACCTAAAACCATAAGTGTTAATTTTTTTTACCCTGACCTTTAAACTTCTATAATGACCTGCAATAAAATTTGTGTTAAATGTTTTAAAGCCCATGTTTTACTACCTTCATCATTCAATAGGGGGGAGAGGGGAAGCCTGACGTTGGAACTTTTCAAAATAAAGTACCTTTAGCATTCTAATCTGAGCCTCTGCGTCACCCTTTTCTTGTTTAAGGAGTTTTGTGAGCTCTTCAATGTTTCGTTCATGTTTGATTTTAGCATTTTGTAATTCTGATTGAAGATCTGCCAACTCCTGTCGGTGAACTTCTCTTTCCATCTTCAGCTGCCTGTTAGCTGAAGTCACCTCTTCATGCTTAGATTCCTGCTGTTTCTGGAGATCTGAGAGGCTCTTATGTAACTCCTTTCTGACTTTCTCCTCTTCTGCTATTCTATTTGTTAGTTCCACATGTACAGAGCTTAGGTTTGTTACATCTGCTTGCACTTCTAAGAGTCTTTCTTGGTCTTTTTTACGGATCAAGTTACTAGTTGCAAGTTCAGTTTCCAAGTGCTCCTTTTCAGCTTGTATTTGATTTTGTAGTAAGACTTGCTTTTTCAACTCATCCTCCAGTTTATTTACAGTACCTTGAACATCTTTCATCTCTTCTTCAAGAGATACCTGGTGAGACTTCATTTCATTCAGTTCTGCCTCTTTGCAGTGGAGGAGTTCTTCCTGGTGGGCCCTCTTTGTAAGCACATCATTCAGCTCTTTCCGAAGGTTTTCTATTTGGTGTATAGCAGAGAGAAGTTGACTTCTGAGATCATCATTTTCTTTGAGGGCCTAGGAAACAAGAAAACAATCAGTGCAACCTAACCTAATGAAAGAAAATTACTGGATGTCCTTAGACATGCTAACGTCTAATGAACAATTAGCACACTTTATTCTGTAAAGTACAGAAATTTTTCTTGTTTTGAATTCAGTTCAAATGTATTCAGTGTTTCTTTAGACACAGAGCATTTGTGACCTCAAACATATACTTGTCCTTACACAATCTAGCCTCCCAAGCAGAGATAGTTTTGGATAATCCCCTGCTTTTCTTACCCTCTTTGCAAACTGAGATATGTTTCTTTGCTAGTCCCTCCAAATAGCAAGATGGAGGAAATGAGGCAATACAGTAAGGCAGCAGAATACAGGGATGACTAATGGTCACACAGATCTTACCTATAGGTCCATTTCATAGGCTGACTTGTTTTATTTTTGTAAAATATTACATATGAAGTATATTAACTTTGTGGGTTTTTTTTAATCTGCACACAGTAGATGAATGAACTGCAGTTAGAAACCTGGTTTGCTCATGCATCAAAGACAAGAAATGAAGACTTCATCTTAAAAACTCAGCCACATTTAATAAAAAATTCCACTGTTTTCCTAAGGGGCCTAAGGGCTGGAGTTTTCTTCCCCAGCACTGATGCATTTCAAGTTTAAAAAAATTCCTTGAAAATGTGCTAAACTATAGGGAAAAAATTGCACTGCAAATACATGTGTTACTAAATACTGTATTTCATTAAACTCATGTTACACACACCATTCTGGATTCATACTTATCTCAAGTTATACTTAATGTTTTTTAACACTGTATAAAATAAGAATGAATTTATGGTACCATTATCATAAGTCACACACAACTTCTATTACAGGAAAAAATTATGAAATGCACAACACTGGATTTCCTAATATATCACAAACTAGTGGATTCTTTGAACCAGCTTAAATAAATTTTATACTGAATTTTATTATTTCCACTAATTCCACAAACAGAACACATTTCTTATAGCAAGATTACTTGAAATAATTCAGAAAAAAAGGAAACTGAGAGTTTGCAGGTTAAAAAAAATAATAAACCCATTTATAATTACATCAAGAATAAGCAATGGAAAACAAAATACAAAAATAATAAATCAAGGTTATGAGGTAATGACCATTGTGCCTTTTTTCCTGAAGGGGAAAAAAAAATAAATAAAAATCAGTATTTGACTTTGACTGTAAGCATGTTTTCTACATAACATACTTGGAAAAAAATACATTCCAAAGACACAAGATGGTACAGATTCCACTGTCAACCAATATCAAGGATAACCACGTAAGCAAGACTTTAGCCAAATTACACCAGTAACTCCAAAAGAATGAAATCTAAACAGTCTTTCAATAGCCCACCCATTGTCTGCAACGATTAAGAACATCTCCAAATTGCAAGTTATGACTGTAATCCAATTTTGGAAGTTTACTATTAACCCTTTAAAGTCCTATAACAGAAAGCAAAGACACTAGACTGCTGTTTCTCCTTTCTCTTTTTATAAATTTTTGTCTCAGATGTTAACTGTGCATTTCAAAGCTGGTTAAATTATATTAATCTAGTTCCCTGAAGCTCATCACGAATGCTGCATTTAGATTGATTATATCCTCATATGGAAACTGTCTACAACTTTGTATTGAGAACATGAAATACTGTTTATATTTTTTTTCTCTTCCACAATGATGCACATTTTATTTGATACAACATATCCACCAATAGAGAGATTTTCAATACCTGAAGGGGCCTATAGGGATGCTGGGTAGGGACTCTTCATAAGGGACTGTAGTGAGAGGACAAGGGGTAATGGGTTCAAACTTAAAGAGGGGAAGTTTAGATTGGATATGAGGAAGAAATTCTTTCCTGTAAAGGTGGTGAGGCCCTGGAATGGGTTGCCCAGGGAAGTTGTGAATGCTTCATCCCTGGCGGTGTCCAAGGCCAGGTTGGACATAGCCTTGGATGGCATGGTTTAGTGGGAGGTGTCCCTGCCCATGGCAGGGGGGTTGGAACTAGATGATCTTAAGGTCCTTTCCAACCCTAACTATTCTATGATTCTATGATGCTTACCTCAAACTTGTTGGCAGGATGCTTTATGATTTTAAAAATAAGAATGAATACTGACAGCATTTCTTAAATGGAGCTTAAACCAAAGTGACTGCATTTGGCACTTTTATGTCTTTGTCACATAAAAAGAGGTAAAAACCATGTCAAAGAGTCTTATGTGACAAAGAAAATTTCAATGTGGACAGCTCTATTAGTTGCCATTCTAAAGACCTGTCCATGGATTTACATGAAGAGTGATTTCAGAACCTTTCGGGGCTCCTCCTGCTTACTATTCACAACTTTCTCTCCTCTACTTTTTGCTTCTTATTTTTCTATTATAAGACACACATATGATTTCTAAATGATTCAGGTTTTCTTCCTTTCCTCAACACCTCCATTTACTAGGTAAGAGATGACTAACTTCTGAAATGTTTGAAAACCTCACTTCCTCAGACAACTGCTAGGGCTAATCAATACATGATTACTATGGAATCAACTGTTGGAGCATGGATAGAGCAAATAATAATAAAGAGTAAGGAATACGACAGGCAGTTCAGGAGAGAAATAGCAGGCCCAGGAATCACACCTTAGATCTGGTAGGGTTTATTAATTTCAATTTAGTATTAATCCCATTGTGGCTTCAAATATAGAAAACTAATAATACACTAGTAGCACATAGCATTACAGTCTGCTAGTAATCTGACGTACATGGTGAAAGTAAACACCTACTTTCCAAGATGTGACCACTTTTCACTACATAAGACAATGCATAACTTGAACATGAGTTACCACTTAATGCGATTTTTTTTAGTAACATCACATTACTTCCTTTAAAATTAACTAAAACCAAGCTAAGTTACCTTAAGTGTTAAACAAAAAGATAAAGTAAAAGCAACATTTGTAGAGAAGCTTTTTTTCTTTGCAAGAAGAAAGCTTTGATTAAGTGGAGAGATTAGAATACATACTGGATAAAGAAGCAAATGCAGAACTCCCTAATATTTAAAAAATACTGCCACCTACTAGCCGTTTTGTAGCTCACCAGGAAATTTGGTGCAGGATTTAAGGTGGAAAGTGGTTTAAATCACAGTTTGCATAACCTAATCCTTATCTTCATTTCTACCAAAAAAAAAAAAAAAAAAAAAAAAAAGAAAGAAACAGTACAACCACACCCCCCAGCACCCCAGCCAATCTTACCTGACTGTTCTTGTCCATCAGTTGGTTGATGGTTTCATTTTGTTTTTCCACCTCATGATCCAGTTTCTTATATTTCAACTTCCATTGGCGGATAGTTTCCTGCGCTCTCACTTTCAGATCTTCTCTTTTTTTCTCAGCCTCCAGCCTGAGTGCCTCTGCTTTCTTGAATTCAGTGAAGTACCGTTCTGCTGCTTGGGTACTCTCTTCCATCTGCTGAGCTAACTCAGCAGACTGGAGTTCAGTTTGTTTACGGCCATTCTCACAAGCCTTGTAGCCACTCTGTATCTCCTTTAGCTGGTT
This sequence comes from Amazona ochrocephala, assembly GCA_039720435.1. Taxonomy (NCBI): domain Eukaryota; kingdom Metazoa; phylum Chordata; class Aves; order Psittaciformes; family Psittacidae; genus Amazona; species Amazona ochrocephala. Next base: position 37,788,760 of record CM077882.1, read on the forward strand.
CTGAATTTTTTCCTGCTGCTTCTCCCTGTTTTCCAGGTCAGATGTTAACTCCTGGAATCATCATAGCAGAATATGAAAATTCCAACTCTAAAGATATACGGCATGAAACCTTACCAAACATACAGCAACATTAAATAGCATTTCTATCTAAAATGCCAACAGCATAAAAGATCCCCTTGACTACCAGGGAAAACCCTGTATGCCCACAGAATCTCCCCCTCTGCAACGGTCAAGAATTTCAACAAAGATACACGTGGTTACTCTATCCCATTTATACCTTCCGTATTTGTTCCTCATCTGCTTGTTCTTGTTAGTTTTTATATTTAAAGTTTGAGAAGGAATCATTGACCAGGATTCTCACATATTACACACTAGACAAATGCAGACTAAAGAAAATAGTAAGACGGGACGAGATGAACTTGAACAGATGAGAAGAAACAGATAATTGGCAAGGAAAGAACAGCATTCACCACAGATGGTAGATGTTTCTAGAACAACATGCAAAGACATTTGAAAATGTAGCAAGCATATTAGAGCCAACATTAGTCGGCGTTTCAATATTGAATTAAATTGAAAACACACATTTTAATAATAACATGTGCTGCCCATTTCAAATCTGGTATTTCCCAGGACAGTCTCACAAGCAAGTCAGGAAAAATGTTCTCCATACACCTTCTGCAAGAGCATATTCAGAAACCAGTTACTGAGGCTTCACTCACAAAACTGAATTTTATTATGATCATTACACAGAACTTCACATCAGTATTCTGCACTTTGGGCCTATTTATACCTGTTTCATACTATTCAGTATTTTCATTAATCATAGAATAGTTTGGGTTGGAAGGGACCTTCAAAGGTCATCTACTCCAACCCCCACTGCAATAAGCATCTAGTCTTCAACTAGGCGGGTCTGCAAAGGTATTGACTTCTCTTATTTTGTGAGAATATATATTTACATTCAGAAAAGCGTTAATTATTGATTTTCCGATATCTTGACTCATAAAATTAATAAACTGGCTAACATTTTCATCATTAGAGGATGAAAAGCTATAAAATTAATTTTAATGAGGATAAGATATTAATCTTCATAAGACTGAAAGATTTATATTACTGAAGAATTCTGATCTTAAACAAGCAAATCAATAACTTTCCATCATAAAATTTGAAGCATTTTAGCAAACTGACTGTCCGCTGTTACACTCTAGTGGACAGTATTGTAAGACTACTTTGACCTAATTTGATTTACTAATTACTTCTCATTCTAGCAATTTCACAAGTATAAGAGTCTAAAAATGCTTATGAAAACACTAGAGTATTGAATCTTACAACGTGTGTACTTTATTTATTTCTTAGCCTAACAGTCCGGTCATAACAGTCAGCTTAACAGTCCCGTATCTATATAGTTCCATACAGAAAAACATCTTTAAGGTAGCTGCATACATTTGCAAGCTCTTACAGAAGCATCCCCAGGTGCTACAGCAACTGAAATAAAAATTCTATTAAATTTAAAATATAACTTAAAATTGAACTCACTTCTAAACATGAGTTTCAGAATGTGATTAGAATCTTTTTCATCCTTCCCATTTTACATCATATTGTGCGTTTGTGGCAACTGTCATGGACTAAATATACCACACAACTCAAAATGTTGAACAATGACATTTAAATAAATCAAAGGAAATTTCTAATATCACATGTACACCAGAGGCAAGCAAAGTTACTTCCCACTAACTAAAGATAAATTACACTTAAGTCAAACATGACTGGTCACTTCCAACTGGGAATCAGACTATCTGATAGGAGCAGCTGTTAGAACAGGCTTGACAAAATGCTTTGTTAGTACCTAAGTTTAGAAATTCACATCCTTGCATTCCTTGATGTCTCACCAAAACAAAAACACACTAGCTATTTTCCTGTTACTTCCTCTGTAGAAGAATGGCAGTGGGAAGCAGATAAGAAGTACAAAGTGCTTTCTGTTGAGATAATCAGGGAAATCAAAGATTTCAAACTCAAGAGCAATGGCAATAACCCCAACTGAGAAGTCTTCCATCAGTATTTCAGAGAGCAGGAAATAAGCATCAGAATGTCATTCTGACCCTCAAGAAAGTATGTTCTACAAGCACAAGTTTTAAGAAAAGGTTTTATCCAATTATCTCTTGCCACCAAAGTAACTGGAATTTCTCAGGTCCCACAAAACTAAAAAACTAGCATGCTTCAGATTAGTGTGGAGTTGCACTGGCCAGCTAGAACACAAATGCTGGTGGGCATCAGGAAATGAGTTCTGCTTGCCTTATCCTCTATAGAAGCACTATAGGTCTTTTTAAACCTGTTAAGTGAACCAATTTCATAAAGCATATACGAACTTATTTTGAGACTTCAGTTTTTTCCACACATAATTTACTGTATTAGTTCAATTTAAATTGGCACAGAAGTTGACAAGTGAAAAGAGCAGATGTAAACTGCATAGTTATGTTCCTGTAAATCTATGAAAAGACAAAAAAAAAATCCTACTTTTGAATTTGACAAGTAATACCATGCAATTTCAAATAAAATTACCTTCATTAGAAAAATAAACACAAAATACAGACTTCCTGGCTTACTGAATGCCCCAATAAAAGTACAACAAATGTTAAATACTTGACTACTGAAATACCATGTAAGGTTTTGAAAATATCCTCACTTCTCCTTACAGTACTGAAAGACAATAGAAAACAGTTACTTTTCAGGGATCTTACTACCTATGACAAATCTAAACAAGAAGCACAGAAGTCTACTGTATTAAAGAAGAAGGTTACTACCTCCTTATATTTCATTCTGTGTTCAAGATAAAAGTCTCCTAAAATTCCAGTGTCAGACTGCTGTTACTCTTTTCACAGAGAATCACTTCAAATAAGTGTTTAGCATAAGTAAGAATACTAATACTTATTAATGCAATCATTATGTTCCCTCTAATTGCTAAAAAAGAGGAGTTACGACCTATTTTTCTCAATCTACTGTACTAGCCCGCCCGTAGAGTAAGGTATCCCAGGTCATTTAAGTTAAGTATCCTAGAAAGTTAAACCTTAGTTCTGAAGCATGATGAATGAGAAATGAGGAAGTAAATACTTATAAAAGTACCTCCAGAAACCACTATTAATGGTAACTGCTGATAAAATCAAATCACCTTTTCTTTGTACATGGGAAAGAGAAGCAATCCAAACCACGAATTCATGGGCAACAGCAAATACCATTTTTGGTTTATTTACAGATTGGAGAGAAAAAACTCTACAAATGCCAATCAATTTTCAAAGTTATTTACAGAATAATCCATGAAGAACATGGCAGTTACTCCAGATTTTAAAGGTTGTTCCCTAATATGGCATATCACCCACCTTAAACAGATGAGAAATTATTAAAAAAAAAAAAAAAGGGGGGGGGGGGAACACAACAAAACCCAAAAACAAACAGCAAAAACAACTTACCTGTATGTGCATTACAAGCTGTGCTTTCTCCTTGTCCTTACGCTCTATGCATCTCTTTAGTTCTTCTACCTCTGACATTACAGCATTATGACTCAACTTTGCTTTAAGATCCAAAATATGTTTCTCCAATTCCTGCTTCTCTCTCTCATATCTTTCAGCTACTATAAAACAGTGACACCAGAACAGTAAACCCAGTAGAAACACTGATTTGTGGTAAATTACTTTTTTTTAATTTCTCTTGTGGCAGTTTTCTTGTCTACTTGAGACTATACTACAACTGTTGAACAAAGCATCTTTGAAAAATGGCTATACTTGTATCATAATATTTTACTGAATGAGACAGTATTTCCAGTTTACCAGTCATTTTATAAGGGTTTTCTCCCCTTTTTTTCGCTTTTTTCTTTTTTTTTTTTTTTTTATTAAAACAAAATACCCCAACAAAACCCAATAAAATAGAATCAGATGGAAGAAACAATGTTGTAAATGAAACTCGGTTACAAACTTCAAGGCCAAGATTTTATTCCACCAGAGTAATGCCTCCCGCTCTGGAAATCACACTACTTGTGAATTTTACATCTGAATCCTACAATAGAAGTTCTTGATGGAAGTAAGCTATAAATTTCCCCTAGCAGAATTTTAAAGGTCTGTAGTCATAAACAACTACTGGAGGCAAAGAAAATCGCCATTTGTATTCTTCCTATGCATCTTTGAAGAAACAGAAATAACACAATAAGAAGAAAAACAACTGCATAAATTATAGATATATGTGTATCTCTAAATAGGTCCATTACATTGCTCTTGTTTTCTTTATATTTTTATAACAGTTTTGATTTATAATTATAATACAAATGGAAAAATTAAAATACACTTTCATTAACATGAAATGAATATTGTTTCAAATAAATTCACATTTAAGATAGAAATGTAGAATCATAGAACAGTTTGGGTTGCAAAGGACCTGAAGTTCATCTAGTTCCAGCCCTCCTGCCATGGGCAGGGACACCTCATACTAGACCATGTCACCCAAAGTTCTGTTCAACCTTGAACACTGTCAGGGATGAAGCATTTACCACTTCTTTGGGCAAGCCATTCCAGTGCCTCGCCACCCTCACAGTAAAGAACTTCTTCCTTATACCTAACCTGAATTTTCACTGTTTTAGTTTATACCCATTACCCTTTGTCCTATCACTACAGTCCATGATGAAGAGTCCTGCTCTGGCATCCTTGTAGACACTTTAAAATTACTGGAGAAAAACTATTAAAATGATCATGCACAAAATCTAGCCATTTCCCAGTGCTCTATATGGGATTTGTAAAACAGGGAGTCAAATTTCTATGTTGATAACCTATTTTAAATAATCTGTTTTAAAGATAATTCAATACCTTAAGTATGACAATATACAAATAAGTCATTAACCAAACCAATTAAGCATTCATAAGGACTCTGGACTTGGAGCCACTTTTCCTCTATTATCTTGACTAATACATTTTCACATTAATAAAGAAAAAGATAGTCTTCCTCTAATGTCCTTCTGATAATCCTTGAAAAGTTTAAATACAGATAGATAACTAACAATGTAGCAAAGACCTTGCTAAAATGGTAATTTAATATGCAATTAATTACATCTTGGAATTGTTTAAAGTATTCTAAATATCATTGTTCCATTTCTAAAATTCTAACATACTGCAAACAGTAGCCCTGACTGCATCATACTGAAAGATTTTTTAACCTCTCTGGAACATGTTGTTATCCCTTAGAAATTTTACCAGAAGTTCATCAGTCTTACTAACCAAGTACATAAATTACGTTTGCTATGATTTGCAAGATTTAAGAATTTAAACTGCAAATGAACTGAAATGTAAAATTTTAGAAAAATTAGAAAATATTAAAAATATTTCATGTCTTTCTTCTGTAAAATCACTACTTTGCTGAAATTGCCTTTAATAATCTTCATTTGTTTTAACCATGCAAATCCTGGTATTTTATCCTAAATTTTAATTCACATTTGTTAATTTTCAGGTGTCAGCACTTATTAACTTTAAGCTGGGGTTTGGCTGGTTTTGTTGAAACAGTAAAATAATTAGACTGAAACTCAAAGACAAAATTCATGTCCAGGCTTACTAACAAATTTACAGGCCTCTAGTACAAAATATGAGAGTTGAACCTGTTCTGATTCTCCTGTCATTATCTTGTACATCCTGGTAGCTCAGGCGGTGTGAAATTTGATGTTGTAACTCTACACGGTCTTCTTCTGCTCTCAAAAGTTGGGAACGAAGATCCTCTATCTAAAATGCATGTAGAAGTGTCAAATGTTTAATTAAAACAGAATGAAAGAGTAAATAGTGTACTTCTATTAAACACTACCAAAGAAAAAAACAAAAAAAGACTATAGACAAGTAGTATTTAAATAAATCTCAAGAGTACTGCAGATGGTAAAAAAAAAAGAAACTGCTTCCTAATTATAGGTCACAAAGTGATTATTCAAAATAAAAAGAAATATTTTGTTATGTTGCCCACAGCAGAGCAATAACTTCTCTAGACCAAACAAAATGACCATTTTATATGTTGCTATTGTCTTTTTACACTGTTAGTGAAAATTTCTATACATATTTAACAAGCAAAATACTTTATGTAAATTCTGCTCATTAATAATTCAATGTACTTATCCTTAAGAAACACAGGTGCTTTTTACATTTTTCCTTTCTATCATACACAGCCTAGCACTTAAAGATGACACTGCATACAGGAAAATAAAGAAAAAAGGACATGCTAAAATTGCTTAGTAGGAAAATAGTTGTAGCTCATTATCCATATGTGATACAGCTCTGTATTCCATGCACAGTGAGTTGAGTTCAAATCAGTAATACAACCAAGTCAAACTTCTGCTAGATGCACAAGTCAAACAACTAACATTAACAGGTAAGTATGCCAATTGCCCCTTCCCTATTTCTTTCAAATTTTTCCCCCAGCTCCTCTGAAAGAAGGATTAGAAATGTTTAGGAGAAAGGAGAGGTTTTTGAAGCTATAATCCTGGTTCCTGCAACATCCAGATTTAATCATATGTACATCAACAAATACTGTTTAGAGCAGTTTCGACAGGCACTTGTTCTTTATATACTTTTATCACGTTTTAGCATACAATACAGCAGATACTTCTGGATCACTGGTTTATAGAAACTCATCAGTGTGCACTTTGCACAACAATAATTTATTAATACAGGAGTTTCTAAAGCATACTATAAGGGGAAGTTACAAATTATTATTATTTGTAAAATTATTATGAGTTTAAAACATACCATAAGTACTACCACTACTATAATTATTATATAACAAGCATATACATAAAACATTTGAAAGCAGAAAAAGCATACCGAGACTTCAGATCACATATTTTAGACCTTTAAACCTGTCTTTCCATATCTCTTTCTTGCCCTTTCAAAACAATGCTATCAGAATATGAGATAGAAAGATTAAGCAGAAGACTCAGACACAGTCTAATATGAAAACTTCAGTATTTTCACCACAACAGAGCAGTTACCTGATGCAAAAGAGCTACTCTTCTGCCTTCTGATTCATTCAACTTTTTCTGTGACTGTTCCAATTTTTGTTCAAGCTTTCATTACAAAAGATGAAGAAAGAAAAGCAATGTGCACATCATAGTACAAAAGTGTATTTTAACTACTTCATTCTGGCAAAAATTAATCAATATAAGCATCTATCTAAACCAAGGTATACATTACAAAACATTGCTGTTTGTCAAAAATCTTAAAACAAGCTTTCATTTGTACTAAATTCCCACTATATTTATTTAATTGCATAAAAGAAGGTTTAACTCACAGTCTATAATTTTTGCACCATATTCTATGTCACATGAAGATACAATGTGATATATATATAATCCAAAACAAAAAAGAATTAAAGCAAATTTTTACGGGATTAAAAGTAAAAGAAAGGAAGGTAAACTTCAAGAAAAAGCTTCAAAAACATTGTTCCTGGATTTGAAACATACTTTCAAATTCAAATCAAAATTACGTGATTTCCAAGTCTTAACACTTGGAAGTCACCTTTGCAACACAGTTCATTCATGAAGTTGTTAAAGATAACATGCATTGGTAGAATTGGTAAATTCTGTGGTTTTTGTGTTATGCAAGATGCACTTGAATTATTTGGAGAACAAGACTGAAAAACTGAAGTGCCAGAATTTCATATGATTAGAATTTTTCCTAAAAATATAATATTAAGAGAATTTTAAAATATTTACATCAGAAATAGTCAAACTGATGATCATTTAGAAAAACAAACAAAAATAAATAAAAAACAGCAGAAAACCAAAGCTACAAAAAAACCTCTTACTTCTACCATAAATAGTTCAAAGATCACAAAGATCCAGTTGGAAACAAATAGAATTTCTGACAGCAGAAATTGTTACTGCAGATATAGCAATCCCAAAAGGATGTTGAGAGGCTGGCAAACGGGCAGAGTAAACAGGGCTAGCATTAATGGAATGGAAAGAGTAAAATAGAACATTACATAGATGGTTTAGCATAAAGAGGTATAACTTCGAGATCACGGACTCAAAGGCTAAATTCTATGTAAAAGAAGAAAAGACACAAAAAGCATAATATTGCCCTAGCATCCTGCCAGAACACAAATACAAGAAATCTTGTTTTCTACGAACAGGAAGAGAGTAATATGGCAACAGAGAGCTCAGTAAGAATAATTAATAATAACAATGATGTATAACATAACTAGCATTAGTTGTAAGGATAAAGGAAAGATGCATCTTTGAGCTGCTGCAAATAAGCAACAGCAGACTATGCATAAGTCCAGAGACTAATCAGAGAAAGAAATCAAGGATAATCCCCAAGTTCTAAACTTGCCTGCCTGGCAGGATGGAAAACTTGTTAGAAGTAACACACTGTAACTCAAGAGCTTTGAAAGAAAGAAATTGAGCGTTGCTACATTCATAGTGCCTCTAATGAAAAAAAGAAAAAAAAAACAAAACCAACCACAAAACTTTGTTATCTTAAAGAGTAAAGAAAGTTTCATCCTGCTGGTTTCCCCGAAAAAGGAAGCATATACTGTAACATATGACACTATACACTCACTTAAAACCAAACAAGAAAGGAGAAAATTAAAGTCTTACTTGGCTCTTTTCACTTTCATATTTCACAAGTTTATTTCTCATGAGTTCTTCTGTTTCATCTGCTTTAGCATCTTGCTTTCTTAAAGTCTTTGGGGGGAAAAATATATTGTGAACTTCATTATAAAAGTTACAGAAGTCTTCTTTGCAAGTCTTACAATGAAAGAATCTGCTGATGTATTTAAGAAAGAAGATCTAGACAAATGCTTTCTGTCTATGTCAAATAATTCCATGCGAAGCCAATGTATATTACAAAAAAATAAATATATGTCCACGCAAACATAAACACACCCATGCACAGAACAGGGTCAAATACAAAGTCAAAACTAGCACTAACATCCTTCCGATGTATAGACCTCCAGATGCTGAAGACTGACCCTAAACACTTTGAAATGAAGGTTTAAGAGCCTCAAGAAATCCTCACAGATAAGCTGCAAACATATCAGATGAAAAGAATATATTCTGTAATATAAAATATGCACAATATTAAATACAATGCACTGTAGTAAGGAAAACCTTACCATAAGGTTGTGTTGGAAGCCAGAAAAAGTAAAAAAAATATTTTCATCCAAATCTGGGCACATGCTTAGAATAGCAGTATTGTTGTTCTGTTGTAGTTTCAGACAGAATAAACTGAAACTTTCCTAATTAAAAGTTACTGAAATTGTTGTGCCCTACTGGGCGGTGGGGGAGAGAGAGAAAATAAATATTGGGACTTTTTCCCAAAGTATCTAAAAGCAGTTATGTACATTATCTAAAACATCTTAAAAAATAAAATTGCTTTAAATTGCCTTGAATATCAATTTCAAAATCTTTTCTTTCTGTAAACCACCACTATCTGTAGAACATAGCCAATCACTATCAAAGGAATGCATTACACATCACAGACATTAATGACACAATTTGCAACATACACAACCCAAGCTTGGATATCTCAAGCCACAGCAATGTCACTGGCTTATCTTAAATACCACGCAGAAACACCAGCTAGGAGAGGTCACTATCCATACTAAGAGAATTTGCTGTGAATTTTAGTAACTATGTCAATAAATCTTGCTTTGCTACTACACAACATGACCAAGTGGTTTTCACACTACCCACAAATCAGAGACCTTAGCATTTACTTTTTATTTTCATCCAACACCGTGAAGTGCAAGTACATCTCTTCCTCCCACCATTACTTGCTAAAACTACAACAGAACAACAAACACATAGCATGTCCAGAAGGAAATGTCTTTTTCCCAGTCTGTTCTTCCTGAGCAGCATTTTTATTTTACATTTTAAAAGAATATTTCCTTAAATATCTTTGAATTTTGCCCCTATAATTAGTGCAATTTCATTCAGGTTTTGAACATTTTCTTTTCATTGTATACTGGGGAATGATTTCACTGTACAAAAACAGAAGGCAAGATATTAACTAGCTCCAGTGAAGCCAAGCATCCAGTTTTAGAAGTTCTGCTTTTAAAAGTAGCTCTGTGGAGAAAATAAACAGATTTATGTACTTATCTCAGTCTTACATCCTACCACCTCAGGAAACATAAGGGTTTCAGTATAGTTTGGGCTACTTGAATAGTTTACACTAAAAACTGAGGCTGTGGAAAATAGTTATCATAACTATGACACTGAAAATACTATGCCATAAAGAATCATACTTTTAATCTTACTGATTCATAATCAAATACTGTAAGACTGTAACATATTTAAGATATTTCTCCAGGTATTAAGTACAGATTTAAATCTGTCATTCCCATCAACTACAAAACTCAACACTGCACACACACACACACACACTGACACATTCCCATTTTATTCAAAAAGACTAAAAAAAAAAAAAAAAGAAATACATCCATCCGAACAAACCGAAAAAACCAAACAAGATCATCACTTCAGCTAATGCCATTACTGCATGAGTTTCTATAAACAACTAAAACAACCAGTTCAGAATACTCTACTAGGGATATATGATGAGTACTAACTGAAATTGAGCTTCATTTTTACTAGTAAAATTAGAAGCTCTGTTATATATAGTCAACTGTATGCCACCTTATTTTTGGCACTAAATTGATAATTAATATAGGAATAAGAAAGGCATGTTTCCATGTGCAGATTTCACTAGAGATGTCAGCATCATAAGGAAAACGTTAAAACTGGGCTTGAATTAGAAATATTGGGAAAATTTTCAAAGATTTCCCTACTGAAGGCAAAAAGCATGTCTCTGCATTAGTAGTACATCCTAAACCCCAGAAGCTACCACTGAAATAAAAATGCTATTTTAACTTATCAGGATCAGTGAATGATATTTAGGCAATTAAATAGCAATAATTTCAAATAAAAAGGCAGTCTTTCCTACCACTGATATTATAAATATGATGTTCAGCTTTACTTTCTGTGTATTATAAAAATAGGCCATAACCATTTCATTTTTAAGAAAAAATAACATATACGTATATGAGTTAAAACACTTCAAAAAGAACGTACTGTTACAGTAAATTATATATACCACATATGCTACACATACGTTATCCAAGTAGGTGCTAGGTAGGCAATCAATTAATCAAAGTGCCATTAAGAAATTGAAATATCAGGTCATCCACATCAGCTTTTACTGATGATTCAGAAATTGCGTAAGTAAATATTAATTCTATGTTTTCGCTCCTCCTTCTACTGCTTTTTAAGTAATTCTTTCTTACTGGTTTGTGCCACATTTTTGTCTCCACTAAAGCTTTCGCTATGTACGATTTCTCTTGTGAAAGGAAGGGTTAAAAGAAAAAATGCTATGTAAAGATCCAACTGATTCTTTAATTTCACTTGTAGTCTCCAAAGAAGGGGCTGGAGGAGTCAAATGCCAAAAATGGAAACTAGGAAGTGGATGCTGAGGACAACGGTTTAAATACATGTTTGTCCCTGATGGGTCCCAAGCAGCAGGCAGGCACTGCCTAAGATTGCTCTGCCCAGCAATGCTGAAGCATCAAGGAACAGTAACAAGCCTATCATCATTAGGATTCCCTCACCAAGATCCTCCTTTTCAAAGCATTAATGTCCAGGTTGGCCAGGAGGCTGATGAGGCCTTTAAGGGGCAGGCATGGAGGAAGCCACAAGGAAACAACTTCCACGTAAAGACGTCTTCACAGCAGGGATGGACTGGCTAGAAGTCACCCCACCTGCCTACATGGTGAGAAACAGGCTCTTGTCCCTGACAGACAAGATGCCCTTTTGATTTGACTCAGTAAAGCAAATCTTGGAGGTCCTTTTAACGAGTTCACTAGCACGTGGCAGTATTAAAAAACTAACATACCTGGTATATCCCAGCTCAACATACCTCATCCATATACAGTACATTGAACCCCAAAACTTCAAATAGCTAAAATTATTTATTCAGTGCTAGACATATTTTTTCTCATATAAGGGGAACACTAAGTGGAGGCCTCTAACAACATAGTTAGAGCTATATATATAGTATACATACAATAACATACTTGTTAGAGGCCTCTGTCTCAATCTTTCCAAATCAGGAAAATCTTCCAATGGCAAGTCATAACTTTTACTGAAAACTAAGCCTACTAACTGGTTTGGGTTTTCTTTCGGGTTTTTTGGTTTGGTTTTTGTTTGTTTGTTGGGGGTTTTTTGGGGTTTTTTTTGTGTTGTTTTTTTTTTTTGTTTTTTTTTTTTGTTTGTTTTTTTTTTTTTTGTTTTTTTTTTTTTTTGTTTTTTTTTTTTTTTTTTTAATAAAAGCACATTATCTGAAAGTAATGCACGGCCCACAAACTGAAATCTACATTTTCGAGTGAGACAGATCAGTGAATTATATTCTTACTGGCAGAAATACACAAGTAGACAAGCCTCATGCTATATTTTAAAATAAGACAACAAATGTATCACATCCTAGCGAAAATTCTTCCCTAACTTGCTACATTAGCAACTAGCATGGGTCTGAGTATCCTAACTAGATATAGCAGCCAAGCATTTAAAACCAGACTGCCTAGATATTTCAGTGACAGATATGTATGAAACTTGCTCATGTTCCAAGGCTGACAGATTCAAATGAGAATCGAAACAGAAACCATTAGCCACAGGTGGCTAGCACAGAGCCAAGGAACAAGTATCAACGATGCATTAAAACATCCAGATGGCTCAGAACACAGATCAAGTTTATGTTTGTCTAGAAGGATCAGAGATAAAAGACATGCAAAAAGAGAATTTTCATAAACCCTTTTGATTGTCAGTCTACCCCACTCTCATTGAAAGTCCACCAGCCTCTTGCACTTCACAGTATGTACAGTGGGAGGCAAAGAAAATCCAAGTATCCAGTTGCATGAAGGAAAAAAACAAAATGTTTCCCAGCCTATTCAAGTTACTAGCTTAAGACATAACTACATTTACTGCCTTATTACAGGCTGTGGGTTCAAAATGTTCTATAAAGATGCTCACCTAAAGCATGCCAAGCATGGAACACAGACTCATTGCACCAAAATCCAGGAAGCCAAGCATAAGAATAAGTAAAGCCATCCAGGACATCCAAAAGCCCATTTTTAAGAATGATGCTTGATCTTGTTTTAGAAAATGGATGCATAAATGCAAACAGTAGAAGGTAATGGCGTCTTTATGTTCAAAATAAAGCACTGAAGAATGTTAAAATAGCTTTAGTTTACATAACACGTGTATTTTGTTAAAGCAACACATATATATGTGTCAGTAGCCCTAGAAAGATGAGAATATTTGTTCTCATTTCTAATCAGAAACACATTTGTATCAGAAATACAGAAGAAACTGAAGATGTATGATTTGCATGAAATTGTTTGCTAGTTGCAATTTTCTAATTGCAGTAATTGCTGTTAAAACTGTGTTTATTGGTGTGTTGAAACACTAAGTTAAAAGATACATAAAAACATAGAGACAGTAATTCTTATCCACCTACATGGAGCACATACAGACTACGGAATCAAAATACAAAGTAAATCTAGATGTTAAAGATGAAAACATTTATATGACAAGATTTCCTTATGGAGAGTACCTAACTAGATATCATCCTGGTTAATAATCACTCTGTGATTAATAGTGCAGCACACATATAAAGTTTGCACATCATAAAAAAGACAGACAAAGACAAGACAGGCAAGAGAAAGACAAGCATATATATCCTCATGCTCAGTTAGAACCTGAAAACATATAATTTGACAACTGAGGTTTAGGAAAATCATTCTCATAAGATAGTAAAATACTGACAGGTAGTGGTCAGTTACGGGCACTGCACTTTCCTTAAAAATAGTAAAACACAAAATTTCTTAATTGAAACAATTACTGATTAAAACCAAAAGTAAAATTCAACTTTGTATGGTTTGAAATGTATTAACAGGCAAACTAATAAAAAAGTCATCTCATTAAATAGCCACAAAATTTAAATAGCATTTCTTTGTAAATCATTCAGGCCATATTAAATAACGGGATTTCAGAACTCAGTCCAAAACCTACCCTCCCTTCCAGTCATGTTACTCAGAAAGCATCTTGGAGAAATAATACAGGCCAGTAAATGATGTTAATAGAACATTACGTTCATGCAATGATCACCAGAAGACTGAGGTTGCTGACAGACTAAGAGTCCATTTAACTCAAAATTCAAATTATAAAGTACAAGAAACAGAATAACAAACTAAAAAGCACTTAAAAATTATGTAGAAAATGCTTTATCCAAAGAACAATTGAAGCAAAACATTTATTTACTTTATTCTAACTAGGGTTTACAAAGTACACAAAAACAACTCAAGAACATTCTTTCTAACATACAACAACTTCAGTTACAGATACACACACCACGCCCTAAGAACATTCATATCTTATAAAGACTACTTCTCGATACATTCTTCAGTACATACATTTCTTCCATGTAGCACCAGCTATGAACGTAGGGTGTGTGGAAAAAGACTGTTCCAGCCAGGATTAGCTCTGGACCTTGACTTGGCCAAACTCCTATGAGTAAAAGTTTATCAAGAAGACTAACAGATGTTGAGATTTCCCACAAACTGAGAGTGAGGACTGTGTTTTGAACAGTGGTGTCAAAAAAATACTGTAAATAGAAATCTAGGGGCTCCTCAGGAAAAATAAATAACAAATATGTGCACAGAACAAAACAGAACTTTCAGAAGAAAATATTAAAACATCTTCACCTATACCTGGACAGCTTAGGGGAATGAAAGGTCAGGAATGTACTTAGTATTTCATATTCATTAGGTATTAAATTGAAAAGATGAGCTGCTTGGAGAAAAGGTACCCATCTTGAGGGCTCATGATCACATAGCCAATCATATGAAAGTCTTTGAAAAAAAACTCTATTTCAATTGAGTGAATTCAAATGTGTTTCAAAGGAAACCATGGCGGTGTCACTGTATCTTTACAGATAAAGTTGTTATCCATTAAAAAAAAAAAAAAGAAGTTCCAGTCTGCAGATAACACTACAACATGATACCAGCTCATTTCATTAAGCAGCTCTCTATCAGATGGAAGGCACAAACAAAGAATCTAGAAATGGATGAAGGCATATTAAAGAGCAATGAAAACTGTAATAAAGCACTCTAGTTCTTTTCACTGACTAGGACATTAATACAGAGAAAATGAAACAGTGACTCTTTCTGAAATACTAGCAGAACCACTACGAGCATTTCAATAAACATTGCTTTTT
Source organism: Amazona ochrocephala (assembly GCA_039720435.1). Classification (NCBI taxonomy): domain Eukaryota; kingdom Metazoa; phylum Chordata; class Aves; order Psittaciformes; family Psittacidae; genus Amazona; species Amazona ochrocephala. The sequence goes on from CM077882.1 coordinate 37,804,038, forward strand.
ATATGTATCAAAAGAGCATCTTATCTTCTTAAATATGACCGCTCTGTAGTCTCCAGCGTTACATGAAATAAAGACATCAATCTAAACTGAAGTTCCTCGATATCACTGCACAGTGTAAAACTGCCTTCCAAAAATATGCATGCCATTGCTAGTATTAAAAGTAAAAAACAAGGAATTGCACATTTCTTCTTAACTCTATTGCATAATTAGAGATAACATTGCAAACCATATCTTAAGTGAGGAAAAATAAAAAGTAACTCTTTGTTAAGATACAGATTTTCCAAATATCAGTAACATCAGAAACAGATGCATATTTCATATATTTTCCAAAGCAAGCAAAAAAAAGCTATTAGCCGTCTCCAATTTTATTTCATAATACAGGCATATGTATTTGTCTCCTAAACAATATTTCATGCTTCATCAGATACTGTTGAACAAAACAGTTTGAAAAGTAATGAAAAGCTGCCTGGCCACTGCAGTGCATTTGACTGCTTGCTGAGATAAAATAAAATAAACTGCTCCCTGCAAGCAAAGTTTATATTTTAGAAAACAAAATATTTTAATTGAGACAATCCAGCTAATAACTTGCTTTTGTTTGTTTGGAGTTTGAGGAAAGGGATGAGGCATGGGTTCTTTTAAAGAATGTTTGTGCCAAAAAAAAAAAAAAAAAAAAAAAGATCTAAACATAGACAAGACAGTACCATGCAGAACACAGACTGTACGTTTTATCATCTGGCTGCTAAAAGAAGCAGAGCTTGATGGATATAGTTTAAAATTAATTGTCAAAGATACGAGCACTTCTACCAGTTTGACAGTGTCGTGGTTTAAGCATCAGCTACCAAGTAGGAGAAAAAAAAATGACTGCTGCTACTGAACCCATGACAGACAGGTACAGGCTCACAAATGCAGCAGGTCTCTAACTTACCCCTGAATACACAGGAAGGTTTCATTTGCATACCTCTTGCACTTGAAGAGACATATGCCCCAGTTGGCCCTGGCGCCCTTCTACAAGCTGTCTTTTAGTACGCATTTCTTGTTCTATCTCCTGAAGTCTTCTTTCCACCCGTTCCAATACCTTCAAAAGGAAAAAAAACACCACCCTGCAGGAAATTAGTGTGTCCTTTACCACATGTTAAGATAACAATGGCAAAAAAAGGTGAATAGAGTATGGGGCAGAAAAAAGAAATTTTTATTCTTAACATTTTTATTTTACTAAATAAAATTTAGATGGTATAGAAAATACCCAGAGTTACAGGAAACAATAACCAAGCAGGAAACTGACCTGCTATCTTGCTAGCAACATCCTCCTTTAGGTATACGTATATTTTTCACTACAGTGGTGATTCTACTCAAGTGCTAAATATCTCAGTATCAAGCTTGGTGCAGGCTAACCTGAAGCTGCAATACAAAAAAATCTTATCTGCTCTGCTTCTCCAGGCCTGATTAACCCCTGGAGAAACATTTCCTTCACATGTTGAGTCTGTGACCACACAGACCAGTGTTTGCCTCTCATAATCTGAAATTTGTGAGTGAAAAGTAGACAACAAGAGTTGTCATAGCACAAAATCATTACATCACGTTAAGACTTTTTTCCAATATGTTGTGAATACAAAGGAATACAAATAACAGTAGTTATTTGTTAAAGCAATTTGGATTCTAAACACAATAATTCAATCTTAAACTACAATACCACCAGCATGAGTTTACTTTTGCATTTCATGACGCTTAGCAGACAGCACCCTCTTGTGGGCAGCAAGTTAAATTTATATCGTTGAAGATTAGCAAGGAAAATATTCATGTATCATTTCCTCCCTACTTTAAAACTACTCATTTTAAACAACTACTAGAAAGAAATACCTGTTTTTATCTAAATACCACTGGGTAATATGGATTTAAAACACTTTTCAACTACCAGTTCCTTGAAGAGGGGAATAAGTTCTGATCTGTACTTTCACCATTAAGCATACTTCTACTAGCACTAGGCATAAGCATAGAAAATTTTAACATGAGCAACACAGTTGTGTATTTACAGAAAGGTTACATTTACGGTCTGGGCTTCATAAGTACACTGGGTTTAAAGAATGAGATGGTCTTGCTTTACAAAAGAATACTTCCATTTGAAAATGTTTCTTGTTTGTGCAGCTAGATGAATTGTCAACATAAAATTTGGGATTCTGTATTTTCTCTTAAAAACCTCAGGAGAAGCTCAAAAAAATGTACAGCAACAAACCACACTCTTTTGTATAAGTTATGAAAAGCTCTGCAGCCATAATCCAGAATAATAACTAAAAACTAATGTACAAAAAATAAAGACCACATCACAGCATTTGTATTTGTTTTGAAAACTACAACTCAATGTTACTTCTGTAATTTAGAAAATACTCCAACTAACAGAAACAATGATAGTATGTAGCTGGAACAGCAAATAGCACTTTGGCATTAAACTTGCTACATCTTTGCTGAAAACTGGGAAATAGCTGTCATTTTTTTCTCCATGTATCTCTAAAATAAAGTTACGTTTTTACATTTTAAAAAAATCTTGGCTACATGTTTCTGAAGGCAGAGGCTTTCTCAGCCCTCTCACACATTTTTCAAGTTAAGTTAAGCAAGAAAGCACTACAGCTATAAAGAAAATGTGTAATTTACATTTGACAGAAGATCCACAAGTAACATCACCCCCAAAGAAAACATTCGAGAGAGGTCAGTAACTTCCTTGCTGGCACAGGTCTAGTTCACTATACACCGAGTCGGCGATATGACATGAGGCAGCACTAGGCAAGCTTCAGGTTCCTGTAAACTTCGGATTTCATTGCAAATTGTCAGTAATGCAGAATGAGTAAGAAAGTAACTCTTTTTACTAACTACAAGATATCAAGTGATTTGCCTTGCCTCTGACTTTCATCTCCCTCCAGAATACAACCCTTATCTTATTTCTAATAAGGCACTGAAAAAGATGCATTCACTAAATTTGTCAAGTGCATGGAGATTTCAGACTTACAGACATAATCCTTGGGGGGGGAGGGGGGGGAGACAATCAAAACCACCTGTTCTATCCTCTAAGCCACTTCAGGATTGGATACAGAATTTCAGTTCTGTTTTCCAACATACCTGAAGCATCTCCATATTGCATCACCTAGACAATTAACAAAAATTTCAGAGAAAACCAGATGAAGAGTGGCACCACATAAAATTCACTTCACTAACTGTTCATGAGCTAATTTTACCACATTTTACTGAAAAGATTACTAGAACAGTATATGAAATTCTTCCTAAAAAAAAAATTAAAAAAATATGCATCAAGGTACAGAAAAGCATCACTTCATTGTGTAAATTCCTTCTATGATACAAATGTAATTTTTCTTGATGAATCCGTGTTGTCTGATGTATCCTCCTGGATGCTTATTTTTTCCAGAACTTCAACTGCAATCAATCTATTTTATCCTTTCCAAGATTTATCAATTTTCAATATTACAAGAACATTTTTTCTAATTCATAGTTAGAAAAAAGTTGCTCATGAATATTCCAAAACAGCTGTTAGTCAGTTTAACATAATTTCAATGATTATTTAAGTTTCTTAGCTAATTTGCACCAGGTTATTTCAAAATACTTTACATGCCTTCCCCCCCAGTATTTTAAGCTGAGGTCTCATACGCCTATTGCTGGTCACAAACTTGCAGCTTAACCTGCTGGCAAATATTAGTTTAAAAAGGTGCTAAACAGGAAGCTACTTTCTTGGCACACTGTTAGTAGTTTCCCCTGCTCTGCAAGGAAGAGGCCAATTGTTTTGGTGTCCCTGAGAAAAGGTGATGTATTTACAAGCAAACCATCATCACTCTTGATGTTCCTTTGTAGGTACATCCTATTATGTACCACAGAGGCCTTTCCACTCTCCTATTCACCATAGTTTTCATGACATTTTATTAAGTTAATTCAGTTTCCACTTTCTGCTTTCTCTTTGTGTCTGAAGTAAAATGCAGAGCTTCTAATTCACCCATTTTGCCATACTTCCTACATTTTGTTGTCAACTCCTCCTTTAAGAGGATTTGCATAGAACATGTTTGAATATTTGCCCGTTCTCATTTCCTCCAGACTGAAGATTTTTCTGCATGTAATCAGTCACTGCATGAAAAAAAAATTGCAACCTCACAAACTACTCCAAATATGCATGAAATAACAAAAGACACAGTAAAAAAAGGACAAATCCTAGACTATGAACAAATCGATTCTTCAATAAATAATTTTTTCCACCAATTTTTTTTTTTTTTTTCCCCTCATAAGACCTACACCTCACAAGGTCCTACACCTGGGTTGGAGCAATCCCAGGCACAGCTATAGGTTGGGCACAGAAGAGATTCAGAGCAGCCCTGTGGAGAAGGATTTGGGGGCGTTGGTTGATGAGAAAATGAACATGAGTCAGCAGTGTGCGCTCGCAGCCCAGAAAGCCAACCGTATCCTGGGCTGCATCAAAAGAAGCGTGACCAGCAGGTCGAGGGAGGTGATGCGGCCCCTCTACTCTGCTCTCGTGAGAACTCACTTGGAGTATTGTGTGCAGTTCTGGTGTTCTCAACATAAAAAGGACATGGAACTATTGGAACAAGTCCAGAGGAGGGCCACAAGGATGATCAGGGGCTGGAGCACCTCCCATATGAAGACAGGCTGAGAAAGTTCAGCCCAGAGAGGAGGAGGCTGCATGGAGACCTCATAGCAGCCTTCCAGTATCTGAAGGGGGCCTATAAGGATGATGGGGAGGGACTCTTCATTAGGGACTGTAGTGACAGAACAAGGGGCAATGGGTTAAAACCTAAACAGGGGAAGTTTAGATTGGATATAAGGAAGAAGTTCTTTACTGTAAGGGTGGTGAGGCACTGGAATGGGTTGCCCAAGAAAGTTGTGAATGCTCCATCCCTGGAAGTGCTGAAGGTCAGGTTGGACAGAGCCTTGGGTGGCATGGTTTAGTGGGAGGTGTCCCTGCACCATGGCAGGGGGGCTGGAACTAGATGATCTTGAGGTCCTTTCCAGTCCTAACTATTCTATGATTATAAGGTAGAGCTTGGCATACAAAATGGTTGACTATTAAGGAAAGTTGGTTTAGGACACAGGAACAGGTACCACATTGATCAACATTTCTTCAGAAGGAAAAGTATTTTCTAGTAGACAAATGCTTATTATGAAATATTAAATTAGCATTAATCCTTAAAAAGAGGATTAAACAAAAGGCAGTCTCATAAACACTACTTTTAGCCTACTTTATAAAGAACAATACTAGTTATATCAGCTATCTTTTGATCTCCTTCATGTCTTTTAATGAATTTATTTCAACTCACAACTACAGGGTATGTAGATCACTTCCACTGTCTATCCTCCATTCCTTAACATTTTTCTCAGAAGCTGCTTTATATTTATGCAACTCTCTTCTAGAGACCAAGCCTTATTCTAAGAGGTTTAACGTTTTTGCTCCAGTAGTGATGCCAAATACAAGTTTCTTTAGTCATTGTTACAAAGTGCACAGATTAAAAACCATGCACTGGACTCTTGTTTACGGTTTTGTGGGGGTTTTTGATGTGGTCTTTTTGTTGTCATTTTTTCCTGGAACATTTCTGCTAACTTGCTCCACAAAGCAGTTAATGCACCACCCAATACAGTTCCCCCCACATAACATTTACTCAGTCTACACTGATGTAGACATTATCTCCCACAAGAAATATGTTCCCTGGTTTTGTAGCCTCTTTGAGCTTCCTCAGTTTGTCACAGGCAAAAACCCAAAACAGTTAGAAGCAGTTAAGTGTCAACTCATTTATTAGCACACACAGAAGAAACCCTACTCGCTTACTTTGTCCCAAAAGATTCTGTCTCAGGACATTTCTACCATAAGAGCATGTATCTGTCCTCTGGATCTTACCAAAAGTCTTGGTGTAGACAAGCAATTCACTGAAGAACTGTACAAAGGGTACAGAGGTTCTACTTAAAATGAAATACTAGTACTGAATTATTTCATTGACATTGCTGTAGCAGCAAAATCTATGAAAGTTCCCCCACCATCAATTAAACACAAATAATAGAATGCTCTGTTTAAAACCAGGGTGACGTTTCAGTCACATGGCTAAATATAATCTTGTGGAAGACACTGGATGCTTTATCTACAAAAAGCAGCATCCTACTTCTTGAGTTTCTCTCCTGTTTTTCAGCCCTCTACTGCTGTTTCTAGTGCACAAGTCCTGATGACTGAAATCTATTTCAACAGACTTTCGTTGCCTTTCTTGTTTTGACCTATTTTATCATCAATGCAGGCTTGAAACAGAAGTATTAAAATCACAAAAATAGCAAGGTTCGTTCACACATGTCACTTCAAATATTGTCAAATTTTTCCCTCAGGGCAAATGATGATGTGTGACATGCATTTCACAAGTCACCTGTGCAGTGCCGAAAATCTCTACATTAGATTTTCGGAAGGACAGTTCTTTATCTGACAATAATCCTGGTTCTCCAAGGTATCGCAACCAACACAAACCTCATACGAAACCCATTTCATTTGACATTGCTTTTTTCATCATACACAGCCTACACTAACCTTCTAATGGCACCATTACAATTAAGTAGACACTTAAAGGTTAGTGCCATTAGAAGGCTACTGTAGCACCTCAATTAAGCATCAACTTCATTTGAACAATCTGTGCTTCAGAGCAGTTGCTTTTTATGCATAAAGATCAGCTTTTTGTACTATTTGGGATGTGCCTCTATACCAGGAGATTGCAACAAAATATCAAAGATGGCTATCATATGTAACTATAAAGTAAATAAACATTCTTTCCATTCTTTATAACTCTATATGAATATTCCTCTAGCAAACACCCAAACTCTTCAAGGAAATAAGTTGGAGAGACATCAATTTGATAGGTGGACCACTCGGTGGATAAAAGAACTGGCTGGATGGCCGCACACAAAGAGCTGTGCTCAATGGCTTAATGTCCAGCTCGAGACCAGTAACGAGTGGTGTCCCTCAGGGATAGGTGTTGGGACCGGTCTTGTTTAACATCTTGGTCGGTGACATGGACAGTGGGATTGAGTGCACCCTTCGCAACTTTGCCGATGACACCAAGATGTGTGGTTCAGTTGATACACTGGAGGGAAGGAATGCCATCCAGAGGGACCTTGACATGCTTGTGAGGTGGGCTGATGCCAACCTCATGAAGTTTAACCATGACAAGTGCAAGGTCCTACACCTGGGTTGGAGCAATCCCAGGCACAGCTACAGGTTGAATTGAGAAGAGAATCAGAGCAGCCCTGTGGAGAAGGATTTGGGGGTGTTGGTCGATGAGAAAATGAACATGAGCCGGCAGTGTGCGCTCGCAGCCCAGAAAGCCAACCGTATCCTGGGCTGCATCAAGAGAAGCATGACCAGCAGGTCGAGGGAGGTGATCCTGCCCCTCTACTCTGCTCTCGTGAGAACTCACTTGGAGTATTGTGTGCAGTTGTGGTGTCCTCAACATAAAAAGGACATGGAACTGTTGGAACAAGTCCAGAGGAGGGCCACGAGGATGATCAGGGGACTGCAGCACCTCCCATATGAAGATAGGCTGAGAAAGATGGGGCTGTTCAGCCTGGAGAAGAGGAGGCTGCATGGAGACCTCATAGCAGCCTTCCAGTATCTGAAGGGGGCCTATAGGGATGCTGGGGAGAGACTCTTCATGAGGGACTGTAGTGATAGGACAAGGGGTAACGGGTTTAAACTTAAACAGGGGAAGTTTAGATTGGATATGAGGAAGAAATTCTTTACTGTAAGGGTGGTGAGGCCCTGGAATGGGTTGCCCAAGAAAGTTGTAAATGTTCCATCCCTGGAAGTGTTGAAGGTCAGGTTGGACAGAGCCTTAGGTGGCATGGTTTAGTGCAAGGTGTCCCTGCCCATGGCAGGGGGGTTGGAACTAGATGATCTTAAGGTCCTTTCCAACCCTAACTATTCTATGATTCTATGATTATATGAAATCAGGAATCTCACAAAACATCTAGATATGAGATTTTGATAGAGTCGTAGAACCTGCAATCTTCATATCAAAAGCAGACACAGATTCTCAAGTACAAGGCCATGAAGAGTACTTGACTTAAGCATCGAACTATGCCTGTGTTACCACCTCAGATGTCCTATAACGTGGAAACAACTCCCTTTAAAGGTAAAATTAATATGCATTGATTGTCTTGTGTGGTTTAAAGTATTTACATTCAGCATCAAAAAATGCTTTAAGAATTATAACATCTAATAAAAATAAATTCTGATCTAGCAACTCAGAACAGCTGCAGTGACTAGACCTCTATCACCCCACATACATATATATAGACAATCTGCAAACAGCACTGAATGCACTGAACGCTACAACTGTAAGAATTTAGATACGTGTTCCTACAGAAATGAAGACTTAAAAGACCTGAACTAAAAATAATGTTTCTGCCATGAATTCATCCAGTCAAGTTATCAAGATTTCAAGTTGACAATTTATTGCCAAGACTCATAAAGTAGAATATAAATATGATGGCAGTATTGGAGGCGATTAAAAAAAAAAAAAAAAATAGGCAAACAAAACCAAACAACTCCAAAGCAAAAACATAAAGGCACCAAGGACAAAAGTTCCTGCGCAACTTTGCATGAGGAAGTCATGAGAAAAAAAAAAAAGAGAAAAGTATTGCCTCCTACCCAGCACACTTTCACAAATGAGAAATTATTCTGAATTAAATAATCGCATTAGAAGAATTCCTAAACACAGAAAGGTACTAAAGGATCTCAAAAACGTACAATAACAGAACACAGTTTCTACATGCACTCTAAGGAGGAACCAATGATCAAAATTAAAAAGTGGCCTTCTCCAAGATCATGAATTTTGAAACAGAAAATTTCACTATATGCACACTTGTAAAGCACTCGCTTTTACTTTAAACAAGCACCTGGAATATAAAACCTATCTATCTTCCTGATTTCATTATGTAAGGGTAGCATTATGTTAACCCATAGTAGCCTAGACAAGACCACATTCAGATATATGTACTAATGTGTGGTATTGATTACCAGGACAGAAATCAAACTAGAAGTTCATGTCCTGTTTGTAAAACTAAAAATAAGTCACCTTTTCATGTTAGTCACACTCACCGTTTCTTGTCTTTGGGACTCAGTAACCTTTTCAGACAATTCTTCTACAGTTTTTCTTAATTCAGCTTCAGTGCTTCATAGAAAAATATAGATAAGAAAATATTCTACCATTCAAAAACTAAATATCAATTATGATAATTTCAAGCAGAAAAACTTCCAGATCTTTAAGCTACTTCAACTTCTTCTACAGCCTCTAAATTCCTAGCATAGAGACCAGCCTCAAGTGGAAAACTCATGATAAAAAGTATTTGCATTCCTCAAGTGAAAATAACAGAGCATCTAGGTTGAAAGGCTGGTTAACAACTGTAAAATCATGAACAGGTCTACAGAGTACTTTTGAATAGCAGTTCCTACTGGAAATTAGCAGACCAATTCCTGTTATTGCTATTAGACAAAACACCATATGTTGAGACAGTACGTACTTCAGAAAAGCATTATGGCCTGCATAAGAGCTTGCCCTCAAGAGACTTCAGTACCCAGAATAAACAAGGAGCAAAGCTATAATAAAAGGAATTCCCGAGTCCTTGTCGGTTTGTCCATATATCTAGAAGGGGAGGAAAGCCACATATACTACACAAATCAGAACTGATGGGTCTTATCTACATTTCTAAATACTGCAAAACATGACGGGAAACAAGCAGTTTATAATACTGCTTTCATCTAAATCTTGTGCAATCCCCTGCTCTTCATAAAATTATTTTTTTAAATACAGAAGAACAAAGGAGCTTAAGAATTATTTAAAAGCATCACAATTATGTTCCACACTATTCTTCATATAGAGTTATATTCTCTTCATACCGATTTCTTCTTGAAAACTCCCGACTGATGTCATCTTCTAGGCGAACTTGTTCACTGCTGAGATCACGAAGAGACTGGTGGAAAGAATGCAGCTGTAAATCAAAGTACGCAAATTAAGCCAAGGCTTAGGAACCCTTTTATCTGTGATATTCCTAAAATACATATATACACTTTTTAAAATAAAGCAGATAAAAATAGCCTACAATATATCAACATAACAAAATTCCATGAATTGCATGTCTCTATTTCAAACAACTCTTCACAACACTTGCTCATTGACATCTAATTTTCAGTACATTATTTGCTAAACCAAGCTTCCCAACTATGGGGTTTTTTTCTACCATTCAGAACTTGGTCATTTTGTTTACCTGACACTGCACCATCTTTTTAACCTAATGCAAAGCAAGATGAAAGATCAGGACAGGTGAAGAGACACATTTCCTTCTAATAAATGCTAGTTTAAGTGAAACAAAGTTCTGCCCAGCTATACATATTGCTATACAAAGATGGAAGTGACCAAGCAGAACAATACAACGTATTCAGGAGCTACCAGAGCACTCAGGAAGGACATTTTTACCTTGCCCAAGACTTTACATACTCTACTAGAATGCTTTTTCCAGAGCTTGGGCAGGTGGGGAGGGAAGGCAAACAAAAAGCCTCCAACAAAAAAAAAAAGAAAAAACAACCACATCTATTTTCCTCTCTAATACCTCCCATCTTCCCCACTCAGCAGGCCTCCAGTTTACAGTTAAACCTTTTAAGTAAGCAAATTTCTATTCTTCATGGGATCAAAAGAGACAGTTAATCCATCCTAATCCAACCTACTGCTACCAACAGCCCAGTAGAAACATAGAATCATAGAATAGTTAGGGTTGGAAAGGACCTCAAGATCATCATGTTCCAACCCCCCTGCCATGGGCAGGGACACCTCCCACTAAACCATGCCATCCAAGGCTACGTCCAACCCCACCTTGAACGCCGCCAGGGATGAAGCATTCACAACTTCCCCGGGTAACCCATTCCAGGGCCTCACCACACCTACAGTAAAGAATTTCTTCCTCATATCCAATCTAAACTTCCCCTGTTTAAGCTTGAACCTGTTACCCCTTGTCCTATCACTACAGTCCCTCATGAAGAGTCCCTCCCCAGCATCCTTATAGGCCCCCTTCAGATACTGGAAGGCTGCTATGAGGTCTCCATGCAGCCTCCTCTTCTCCAGGCTGAACAGCCCCAACTTTCTCAGCCTATCTTCATATGGGAGGTGCTGCAGTCCCCTGATCATCCTCATGACCCTCCTCTGGACTTGTTCCAACAGTTCCATGTCCTTTCATGTTGAGGACACCACAACTGCACACAATACTCTAAGTGAGGTCTCACGAGAGCAGAGTAGAGGGCAGGATCACCTCCCTCGACCTGCTGGTCATGCTCCTCTTGATGCAGCCCAGGATATGGTTGGCTTTCTGGGCTGCGAGCGCACACGGCCGACTCATGCTCATTTTCGCATCAACCAACACCCTCAAGTCCTTCTCTGCAGGACTGCTCTGATTCTCTTCTCAATTCAACCTGTAGCTGTGCCTGGGATTGCTCCAACCCAGGTGTAGGACCTTGCACTTGGCATGGTTAAACTTCATCATGTTGGCATCAGCCCACCTCACAAGCATGTCATGGTCCCTCTGGATGGCATCCCTTCCCTCCAGTGTATCAACCGAACCACAGAGTTTGGTGTCATCGGCAATTTTGTATGCATTGCAGGAACTGCCTTGAATAAATTTTTTAAAGATATTTATAGAATATTTAGAAGTAGTCTAAAATAGTTCAAATATTTTCAGAAGCTTAGGAGGAAAGATTTCTGTATAACATTATTTCCTTCCAAGGATAAAGTTCAACACTAACCTCGGGGGATGAATGAAGGAGGGGAGAAGTAGACTGAAAGGAACAATGAAACAGGATTAAACAGAAGTCTAGAAATTTCTGTAGCACTCAAGACTTCCAAAAAAGTCAACTTAATGTACTGTGGTGATGGCTAAAATTACTTGGAAGTTGAGACTGATTTAATAAAGTCAACACGAACATCTCACCATCAGCTGCTTTGATATTGGTCATTATACATTTCTCCTGGACAAATTAGTCCAGAGGTTCACTCAAGTAGGTCTACCTGCTGAAAGCTCCTCTCTATATGCAAGATACAGAAAGCCTATAATCTTATCCATTAAAGTAATTAATTTCTTTTTTCTGAATAGTCTGCAAGTAGACACAAGTTGAGGGGTATGAAAATTACCAGTACTATACACATTGTCTCCTCCTCGCATCATCTGCCTGAAGTATGGGGTCAAATTATCCCACTCAAAGATCAGATCTAGAATTAAGATGGAGAACTAGCTGGTTCAAAAATCAATCCAGGCAATCCTGAAGTTAACAGCAAAAGCACCAAGATCTTCTGCCATTTACCAAAGCAGAACAGTCCCCTTTACAGCCACACTGGATTTCAACATGTAAGTGAATGTTAATCACATATTCAGAAATTATTTTTATTTCTCATACATAGTTTAAAAAGTACAGATTATTTTCATACATTTCTTTTGATATCACTACCATCTGCATCTTTTTCTTTATGATGATTTGCATAAAACTGACATGACTGACAGACACAAGAAAATGAATGGCAGGTAACACTGAAAGCACATTTCATAACTGAAACATTCTTAGCTGCATCATCAGAATAACCTCATTTGATGTAAAAACAAAGAGCGTGGTGACCACACGTTGCCTACTTGGGAAGCAACTCCCATTAGTGCTTTGTACCTGGTTCAAATTATCTGCCTCATTGACAAATCGAACACTTGCAGATCTAGACCTTCGATGTTTATTGCCCTGTGAGTCTCCATAATCCCTGAGAGGAGAAGTAGGCAGGAAGTGGCGATTTCCTTTATGAGATAAGAGATAAAAAAAAAAAAAGAAGTAGGAAAACAAAACTTTGTATGGGAAATTTTTCATTTTGCTTTATCAAAAAGTGTGTTTTATCTTGTCAATATACTTATAAGCCACATTACAGACAAAATTACTACTAAAGTTACATAAAATTCACAGGCATACTTATATATCCTTTACCTCTTCTCAGGATTCTTCATCAAGTATTTCTGAAATACATGTATGTGACAGTAAGAAAGAGGTTTTCTTTGCTCCTCCAAGGAGTAAATAGAATTTTTCCTCTAAGTTGATTTGCCCAAGCAATAGCTTTTTCTCTACCTGGATCTATTATAGCTTCAAACTATAGTACTTCACAGCTTTTACATTAGAAAAATAGCAGCTTTCTACTAAAAGACACTAAATTTACTAAAATTATTTTTAGTAAATTTACTAAATCTACTATAATTCTGGGAGGAATACTGCTCCCAAACACACTTTGTTCTAAAACATAATGAATTTTCAGAGAGATGTACAAGAAAAAAGCTACTTTTCTGTAGGTTATACATTTGTTCAGTTCTCCCTTTTCCACTGAGCCTTAGATAATTTCATCCACACATCCACACTCTTCTGCATTTAAAATTTAACTTCCCTTTTGCTGTGAAGCAAGCTTCAGAAGCTGCAATATCTTTGGATTTAGCTTTAACTTATATGTATCTACAGCTCTCATTACCATGGATATGATACATCATACAGTGGACAAGGAATTTTCTCCACTGAAAGAATCATTAGACCTCTCAAAATATCAGCAGAAAAGACTATGTAATAGAAAGCTACAAGAATTTACCCAATCAGAAGCTGCATAAGGTCTTGCAAATTTCTAAACCCAATTGCTCTGAAGTAATCAATGACAACTTTTCACACCCCTATCTTTATATTGTTAATTTCCTCTTTCCATACAACAGCTGTGTGACGTAATTTAAGTACACTCAAGCACCTTAAGTATTTTACCTGACACTCCTCCTCCATCCAGATCACTAGGATATAAACTTGAGAGAGAAGCACTTCTCATTTCAGAGTTCTGGGTTAATCGTTGGCTCCTTAATTGACCTATAGATTGCTCCAGTGTTTCCTTTAACTATAGAGAAATTGCAATTTACTGAAATATGAACACAGATTGATGAAAAAAATGCATGTAAAATATTATTTTTCAAAGAAGTCATTAAGAGAATCAAAACTATTTTTAAGCCAGGAAATAATAACAGCTTTTCTTCATTATCTTGTATGTCATATTCCTATAACTATAGCAAAGCATTTTTACAACACTGGCAGCTTCAAATATCAAGTTTCTTACAAGAGTGGTGCAACACAGCAGGAAAACTCAAAAGAAAATACATGCCTCCTACAACCACACTAAGACCTATTTGCGAGCTCTGCAAAATCCAGAAAATAACTTCAAAGAACTTCTTTTTTTAATTGGCATTTTTCTATCAGCCCTACCTGGAATCAATTTGACATATAGCTGTCAAGTTTCACTAAGTAGCTTTATATCAAGCCCTACTTTTACCAGCTACGCTTCAAGAAAAGGGCAGCCATCTCAAACTTAAAAGTTCAGAACTAACTATATCCCTAAACAAGTTCCTCATTTTTCAGACTTGCATCTTACCTTCTAAAATTGCATTTGCTAATTTTGGTTCTCAGCCATTCGCTTTGACACATCTTTATTTGACAATCCACAAAACACCTGTTTCTGAAGGGCCGCCTTTCCTTTCCCTAACAGAGGCTTGTACACAAGGGTTAAATTCCTGCCTTATTCTTGCAGAAATATACACACTGTCGGATCTCCCTCTAGGTGGCACAAAAAAAGTGCCTAACATTTTGGTCCTTCCTTAATATCATAGAATCATAGAATAGTTAGAGTTGAAAAGGACCTTAAGATCATCTAGTTCCAACCCCCATGCACACCTCACACTAAACCATGTCACCCAAGGCTCTGTCCAACCTGGTCTTGAACACCGCCAGGGATGGAGCATTCACAATTTCCCTGTGCAACTGTCGTGGTCTAAGCCTCTCAGCCACGCAGTTTTGCTCACTTACTCCCCCCTCTTACTTCCCCCCACTCCCGGAGGGAAGGAGAAGCAAAAGAATGCAACTCCCACAGGTTGAGATAAGAACAGTTTAGCAACTAAGGTAGAACACAAAACCACTACTGCTACCACCAATAATAATAATGACAAGGCAAATAAAAGGAAAGAATACAACTGCTCACCACCTATACCCAGCTCGACCAAGCAGTGCACCCCCCCCCTCCCCCCCACCTTCCGAATCTCTGCCCTCCGTTTTTTTTACATCCTGGGCATGACACGTGGTGGTATGGAATACCTCTTTGGTCAGTTTGGGTCAGGTGTCCTGTCTCTGCTTCCTCCCAGCTTCCCCTCCTCCCTGGCAGAGCATGAGACTCAGTAAGTCCTTGGTCAGACCAAAATATTTCCAAGCAGTAACTGAAAACATTGGTGTTATCAGTGCTGCTCCCAGGCCGAAAGCCAAAAACACAGCACTGCACCAGCTACCAAGAAGGAGAAAAATGACTGCTACTGCTGAACCCATGACAGCACCCTATTCCAGTGCCTCACCACCCTCACAGTAAAGAACATCCTCCTTATATCCAATCTAAACTTCCCCTGTTTAAGTTTGAACCCATTACCCCTTATTCTATCACTACAGTCCCTCATGAAGAGTCCCTCCCCAGCATCCTTATAAGCCTCTTTCAGCCACTGGAAGGCTGCTATGAGGTCTCCATGCAGCCTCCTCTTCTCCAGGCTCAACAGCCCCAACTTTCTCAGCCTATCTTCATACGGGAGGTGCTGCAGTCCCCTGATCATACTCGTGGCCCTCCTCTGCACTTGTTCCAACAGTTCCATGTCCTTTCATGTTGAGGACACCAGAACTGCACACAGTGCTCCAAGTGAGTTCTCACGAGAGCAGAGTAGAGGGGCAGGATCACCTCCCTCGACCTGCTGGTCACGCTCCTTTTGAGGCAGCCCAGGATACGGTTGGCTTTCTGGGCTGCGAGCACACACTGCGACTCATGTTCATTTTCTCATCGACCAACACCCTCAAGTCCTTCTCCACAGGGCTGCTCAGATTCTCTTCTCGTCTCAACCAGTAGCTGCGCCTGAGATTGCTCTGACCCAGGTGTAGGATCTCACACTTGGCATGGTTAATATTGTTAATATGTATATATAATTAAAAGAGACAAATATCAGTGTCATCAGAAAAAAAAAAAATAGATAACCACAAAGGAAACAGATATCTCTCCGGGGCTAATTACTTTAAAACCTCTCCAAAACAGTGAAGTCAGCAGTAAAATAACATTGCTCTAGAACAGAGCACATATGGAGAGTACAGTGTCCCCACCACTAGAGTACTAACAATAGCAACAATGAAATAAAGTTCTGAACAGCAAATCTTCCTGACCCTGTAATTTATGTAGCAAGTTTTGCCTTGATTTGAGGTGCTGCTGCCCCTTTACTCTGCTCTTGTGAGACCTCACTTGGAGTATTGTGTGCAGTTCTGGTGTCCTCAACATAAAAAAGACATGGAACTGTTGGAACAAGTCCAGAGGAGGGCCACGAGGATGATCAGGAGACTGGAGCACCTCTCGTATGAAGATAGGCTGAGAAAAATGGGGCTGTTGAGCCTGGAGAAGAGAAGGCTGCGTGGAGACCTCATAGCAGCCTTCCAATACCTGAAGGGGGCCTATAGGGATGCTGGGGAGGGACTCTTCATTAGGGACTGTGGTGAGAGGACAAGAGGTAATGGGTTTAAACTTAAACAGGGGAAGTTTAGATTGGATATGAGGAGGAAATTCTTTACTGTAAGGGTGGTGAGGCACTGGAATGGGTTGCCCAGGGAAGTTGTGAATGCTTCGCCCCTGGCGGCGTTCAAGGTGGGGTTGGACGTAGCCTTGGATGGCATGGTTTAGTGGGAGGTGTCCCTGCCCATGGCAGGGGGGTTGGAACTCGATGATCTTGAGGTCCTTTCCAATCCTAACTATTCTATGATTCTATGATTCTATGATTCACATCAGACACTGAGCACCTCAAAGTGGGATAGTGAGACTAATTTCTAAATTAGAATGTAAAGTAGCCCCACAGCAACCCAACAGTCATCAATTCATAAATCTAAATACGCTATACAATGGTCTGAAGAAGTCAAAGTAAAAGATTACGAAGAATTCAAGGATTAGACATTACAACCAGTGCAACTAACAGAACATAAATGTACATGCCATTTGGAGCAAATTATTCTTAAACAATCTTGTTTAACATGGCAGAAGTGCTGGACCAACTATCACTGTGAAAAAAAATGCCCAACACATCACCATCCAAATGAGAAATTTATTCAAGTTTTTCTTAAATACTTATTATACAAAGAAAACAGATTCACTGCTTACTGACCCCAGCTGCTCCTTCCCACATACCACATATATAAGACAGCCAAGTAGAAACTTCTGCTTCAAAAAGGGAACAGATACTCAGAGAAATATGCTATCTTTACTAATTTTACAAAGAAGACTGAATTATTTTTATTACTTAAATCTCAAGCAGGAGACAGTTAGTGTCTCTAGATTTCTCCTTGAGCCATAATCAAAAGCCACCTAGCACGACTAAGAATGGGCATTAAGTCAAAACTAAATGCAAAAGATGTCTTGCTCACTTTGATGTTTCCTAATAGAACATCTTTTTAGAATAACAATCTTGAACTACATTTAGTATCAGTATTTGTTAAAAACTGACAACCTTAAATGGCTCAAACACTCACCAGAAATCCCACAAATTCAGTACTTAAGCAGAGCTTGTAAAGACGTAAACAGCATTCAAACAGAAGGAAAAAAAAATACTTTTAAGGCATATAATATTCCAGACTACTTCTATGCAAAACTTGTGCATACCAATTTAGAAAGCAAGCTGTCTGAAGAAAACAAGTCTTTTCTACATATTTGCTTTTTCGACTCTTTCTCTCTACCCTCACATGCAAAATATTCCTACATTTCACACGTATCTGTTCCAAGTTCCATCTGTTCACCTGCTACAGTTTGTTTACAACTAAGTTACAAACCTCTCTTGCCCTACCAGCACTAATTTGTTTTACTTTCTCTGTCTAGACGTTTGTATTTAAGCTTGTAGAAGATTGCTATTTATGAGAAATTCACCCCTTCTGCAATTTAGAGAAAGCTGGTCAACATATTCAGAAGCTGTTGTAGAATGACGGGAAAAAATACTTCATCAGCATGATCACAATCTCATTTCCTGCTGTAATTTAGCTTTTATATTATCACTTATTCATGCAAAAGAAACACATTCCCTAATGCTCTATTTCAGCTATACACCTTGTACGTAGTATTGTATCATAATAATCTATTTGGTGCTTAGAAACCAGAAAAGCAATGAAACTACAAAACCTGCCAGGTTCATTATATAACATATTAATATAGTTTGGTTTAGATTGCTGAAATAAATACGCAAACTTTCTCTTTACATCTTCCTAAGTCTTGATATATTCTGTCCATTATTAACAAGTTTCCAGCTATGAATGCTATTAGCAGAAAAGATTTAAGAAGTTAAGATAAACTGAAGGTTACTCACAGTTGCTATCGCTTCAGTTTGTTCCTTATTGTATTCTCTGTACTGTCCCAGCAAATGGTCAACATGTCTTAGGTTTCTGTTGGTATCCTTAAAAAAAGTTTGAGGAAGAAAAGTCAAATCAGAAATTTCCGCTATTCACACATTACTGTTGTCTCTATTATTCTTGGTTTATCAGTGTAAAATGATAATACAAGTTCTTTTTAAAGGGTCTCAGCATTCAAAATCCTGTTCAATTAACCAGAATCTGAAGATGTTGTCTCTAAATTAGAGAGACAACAATTTGATAGATGGACCACTCAGAGGAAAAAGAACTGGATGGATGGCCGCACACAAAGAGTTGTGCTCAATGGCTTAATGTCCAGCTCGAGATCAGTAACGAGTGGTGTCCCTCAGGGATCAGTGTTGGGACTGGCCTTGTTCAACATCTTTGCAGGTGACATAGACCGTGAGATTGAGTGTGCCCTTGGCAAATTGATGTTTGCCGATGACACCAAGATGTGCGGCTCAGTTGATACGTTGGAGGGAAGGAATGTCAGCCAGAGGGACCATGACATGCTTGTGAGGTGGGCTGATAACAACCTGATGAAGTTCAACCATGCCACATGCAAGGTCCTACAGCTGGGTCAGAGCAATCCCAGGCACAGCTCCAGGTTGGGCAGAGAAGAGATTCAGAGCAGCCCTGCGGAGAAGGACTTGGAGGTGTTGGTCAATGAGAAAATGAATACGAGCCGGCAGTGTGCACTTGCAGCCCAGAAAGCCAACCATATCCTGGGCTGCATCAAAAGGAGTGTGACCAGCAGGTCGAGGGAGGTGCTCCTGCCCCTCTACTGCGCTCTCGTGAAACCTCACTTGGAGCATTGTGTGCAGTTCTGGTGTCCTCAACATAAAAAGGACATGGAACTGTTGGAACAAGTGCAGAGGAGGGCCACGAGGATGATCAGGGGACTGGAGCATGAAGATAGGCTGAGAAAATTAGGACTGCTCAGCCTAAAGAGAAGAAGGCTGCGTGGAGACCTCAAAGCAGCTGTCCAGTATCTCAAAGGGGGACTGTAAGGATGCTGGGGCGGACTCTTTGCTAGGGACTGGAGTGATAGAACAAAGGTTAACAGCTTAAAACCTAAAGAGGGGAAGTTTAGATTGGACATAAGGAGGAAATTCTTTACTGTAAGGGTGGTGAGGCACTGGAATGTGTTGCCCAGGGAAGTTGTGAATGCTCCACCCCTGGCAGTGTTCAAGGCCAGGCTGGACGGAGTCTTGGGTGACATGTGAGGTGTCCCAGGCCATGGCAGGGGGTTGGAACTAGTTAATCTTGGGGTCCTTTTCAACTAACTATTCTATGATACTATGAATCTAAGAGTATGGCAAAGGGAATGAGAAAAAATAAATAAACAAATAAAAAACACAAACTCACAAAAAGGTCGCTATCATTTACAGTACAACAGTAAGGCCACAGCTTCAAATCAAAGTTCTATAAATTTCACTCACTCTAGGTATTCAGAGTTGTCAGCTGGAGAAGAATGGCAACGACCTCTCAAGCAATAAATGGCATCAAGATAACTAAATGTCTCCTTCCACTTGCAATGCAGATTCACATATTTCTTCCAGTTCCTCCACTGAAGCAGCAGGTTTTAGATGAATGCTTTTTCCTACTTAGGTATGGGTCTCTTGGAAGTTTACAAATACAGCTTCTTATTGCGATGTTCCACGCATAGAAAATATTTGAATTGTAAGCTCTATCATGAGGGAATTAACTGCCTACATACGTACTTTATCACGAATTGGGCAATTTTAAACAGTGCAAGACAATGAAGATGGGGCTGGAATTTTGTGCTACAAAATGTAATGCCTTTTTTAAGAATCTGACAAATTTTATTTGGCATTATTCACTTGGCAAATTTTTTTAAATAGTATTCCCAAACAGGTGATTACTTCTAACAGCATTATTACTGTCTTAAATAACAGCTGTATATAAGAGTAACAAACCACATACTTTCAGCTCGAAGGCAACATAAAAAATTCCCCAAAACATTTCTGGTTTGCACAGAAAGCAATGTTTCCCATCACTACAGTATTTTCCACAACTTCAGAAATGAAAATTTGACCCTCATGTTACAGAAATGCAAACTCTATAAATACTTTAAAATCATATTTTGTAAACAACCTGTAATGTACTTGCTAAAGTATGAATCTTCTCTGTAACTTCTTCCGCACCATAGTTCCGAGCTCTGCTGTGGGATGCTCTCGAAGGTGGCTGCCTTCCTACTCGAGCCCTAGGAAAGCTGTCTGAATCACTGGATGAACCTGCCATTAGTATCTTGAAACCTAGACAGGAAGACCAGAAAAAGTTATGCATGTTGAATCCAGATTTTAACTGAACAGTCTCTAACTTGCACAATATTGCCAAAGCAACTTCATAGACTCAGACCACATTTACACTAGCCTTTCTGGTTCAGGTCAGCAGCATGTACTTTTGAAGCAGATCTTTCAAGTGTTCCTCAGTTATTATGTTCATTCACACTATGAAGCAGTGCCAAGATGCAAGAGGCAGAGCCAATTAGGACAGAAATAAATCAAAAGATGCACTCGCACTACTTCTAAGTTTAGTACCCAGAGAAGATGATAACCCAAAGCAAATTCTCCTCCCAGACATACACTGGGGACATCAGAGTTTTATTAATTGCTCTGGTCTGCAGAAGCACTCCCCTTTACCTCACACTACTTGCTACAGAATGGCCAGGGCCAACTAAGACTAATAGCCCCGAGTAACTAAATATCTGAAGCAAATCTAAGAACCATAATCTTAATGACTCAAGAATTGGAGATATTATGGAAAAAGGCAAATGCTGCTTCTTAAAAAAAGCAGGGAAAGAAAACTGTGAAGTTATAGACAAATCAACACAAATATGCAGGAAAAATAAAACAGACTAGGAAAAAAAGGGCAATGTATCCATTGATATCAAATCAATGAATATGGTAACAGGAACCAAATTTGTTAAACAGTTAAAGAAGTACGACAACTTGCAATATCAGAAAAAGAGATAGGCATTGATAGAAATTAAGGAAAAGCAGCAGCTGATTTATTTTCTGAAAACATCATTCTGAGAAGTGTATTAACCATAATAGCCCAAACTACTCAAAAGCCATGACACTGGAGAAAACAAAAGGGAAATGAAGATTCACAAAAGAAAATATTAATGGTTTTGTTTTCAGCTGTCCAAAAACAGGCTCAGTAAGATACTTAGTAGCCAAAGCACTGAAGAAAGGCTCAGAAACAAGGTAAACATGAAAGAAAACACTAGACACAGAAAGACATTTTGTCTGAAGAAAACTTCCTGTTTATGGTTAAGTAGCATTCCTCTTTGTTCTTATGAGCAACATAAGAGGAACCATAAGTACTTTTAAGTTGAAGTTGTGTATAAAGCAACATCCTCATTTTTAAAGGAATTATTAAAATTTCATTATACATTTTTAAAAAATCATAATACATGTAGAAATCTGTACAAATACTCTATATGCACATATGCCTATTAATTTAAATTAAAAAGTGCCTATTATCACTTTTTACAAAAACCTAGACTAATTTCAGCACATGATCATACAATCTACTTGACAGTGCGTCATTTGTCTTTTACTAGTTCAATGTACCCAAACAGATTATGACTTATAATTTCTTGCAATCAGGAAAAACACTAGTACTCAGTATTTTCCTTCACTGCAGGAAACTGAAAGTTCCAGTTTCACGCTGGACTGTCTTGTTAAGAGATCTGCAGGGTAAAGCAAACAAGTACAAGTGACAGTCTCAATTGCAAGTTCTCCAGCTCAAGTAAACAAAAGATAAACTGAGTATAGGCAACCTGATTACTTCAAGGGGTTTTATTTGTTTAGCTCCACGCAGACAAATCTATCACTAGGTAACTAACTTAGTGCTAAAGGCATGTTTGAAGCCTTACTGATAAGACTAAGCATGACAAATATATTCAATAGCCATTCTAGAAAGGGACCTTGCCTTAAGAGCTTCTAATTGATCTGGAAGAAGTTTTCAAAAACCAGGAAGGTGGTCCGACATGGTGACAGTTCACCATCCCGCTAGCAGGCACCCGTCCTACACTTTATTGCCAATTTGTGACACCACGTTCCCAGCCCTCTCCGGCATCACGACACAGAAAACAGCTCCTTCATACCGTACACCAACTAACCAACTAACTCCCTCTGCAAGTCCTCCCTATGTCGTGCACGTATCGAACTTCACTAACACCTGACCTCATCTCTGAGAGCCTCCGGAATATTTTGCTCCAGACAGGGCCGTGGAAGCCCCAGGGGCAGCTGGACAAGCCCAGGACACCGCTGGGCACGCCGAAGGCTGCGCCTCCACCAGGCCCGTGGGGTACAACCTTGCGGCCGGCATGCCCTGCGCCGCCCGGCTGCAGCGGCTGCCGCGGCTCCCGGGGCCGCTCACCTCCGCACCCTACCAGCCCCCAGCAACAGCGCACCACATTTCCGCAGCAGCTCTAGCCGCAGCCCCCGACTCAGCCCTCCCCACACCCCCAGCCCTCACCACACAGCAGCTACGGGAGGTAGCGATAGCTCCCCGAGGCGAAACTGACCATTTCTCCGAGCACGCCCAAGGGCTCCACACACTGCCTCACTTCGCCGCCATGGCAACTTAAACTAGCCGCCCAGCCACCAACTGCCAGCGCCTCCTTCCGGGCGCCAGGCCCCCCTTCCCGCAAGGCTCTGTGGGACAGGTAGTCCGCGAGCGACAACCTGCCATGGGAAAGAAGGCGCGGAAGACTTCAACTCCCAAAAGATATTGCGGCAGGGACACCGGCCGACCCAGTGGCGCGCTGCTGCAGGAGCCGTAAGGGAAGCCAGGCCCCGCCCGGTGGGGTGGTCGTTGATTTGTCGGAGGCCGCGGGCGGGAGGGGGGAAGTTGCTCACAGTTGCTGGTGTTTGTAAAAGGTTTTAAAACGCTAATATAAATTATAATATAAAATTATATCACACTAAGCTGCTAGATGTTATCACACTTCAGAATTTATGTGGTCAGAACTTCTGATTATTGTTCATTTTTACAGCCTGAAACGCTTCCGGTCTTGACTAAGTTAAGCAACTGTTTCATCATTCCTTCAATACAGGTTGTTTTTCTAAACCTGTTTTCCTTACTATGCTGTGAATAATCCTGTTTGTCTGTTTCTGTCTTGACAGATAAAGTATTCCAGACAACTCTATAAATGCAAAGTGAAGTTAAATAGTTGCACAGTATTCCAATCTTTCTGCTGTGCAGGGTGTGTCTTAATGCATGTAGCTACTTGTGTTTTTCTCTTCTGAATTAAAATTCTAGAGTTCACAGACCTCCCTAGCCTGCAGTTGTCTGTAGCTTTACAAACATACTTTTCATTCCACCATCTGCCAGCCTGGTCAGGAAAATGTTGAACAGAAGGACCAGAAGCTGTCCAGGAGAAGCCAGAGCGTGGCATCGCAAGGCTGGCAGCTCCCTCAGGGTCAGGCATCAGCAGCCACATGGGATCCCCCTGGAGCCACAGGCAGGACCTGGCAGCTCATTCCATCCTGCCAGCTCAGCCAGGAGTTGGCAGCCGAGGGGTCAGGGGCAACACCAGCCCTAGTCACTGGGCACCTCCCTGGGGATTGGAATGAGCTGAGGCTGTGCCAAGGTAAGTGTGAGACCTGGCTTAATCAGGCCACATGGCCAGGCAGGGCAGGACTGTGGGGAGCTGGAGACCAGCCTTAATATGGCAGTGCTGGGACAGGGACTGATGGCCTTGGGGGCTGACATCGAGTCCTGGGCTTTGGGCAGGCTGGGCAGAGGTCCTAGAGGAGGTCAGGAATGGGCAGTCAGGCCTTTCAGTGCCCTCAGACCTGACAGGCTGCTCTAGGAGGAACAGCAAGCTGGGAGCCAAGTGTGACTACAGCACAGACAGTGACTTTGCCAACAGGATACAGTCCTGCAGCATCTCATCAGGATTGGGTTGGTGATATTGACAGTCCCAACAAGGCAAGGAATCAAATCAGGTCCAGGGTCCATACAGAAGGAGCAAGAGATACCTGGAAACAAGACTACAATGGAGGTCCAAGTTCTATCAAGGAGACAAGACTGGAGAGAAGACCGGAGACAGTGATACCTTCCATGTAGGTCCAGAGTCTACCTAGAAAAACCCATGGTGGCCATGTTGGCCAGGGCAAAGCCCTGACAGAGTGAAACAGCTAAACTGTGATTGCAGACTTCTAGCCAGCAGATTCCTTAAACGTGCTAGAAACTACAATGTAAACAATGTCATCTTGCTCAGAGCATAACTTGTCAGAGCAAACCCAGTGCCTGTGGAAACACCATGTGGTAGAGATAGTCCTTTCTCCTCAAATTCCTACTGTTGATGTTCCTGACTCAGGATGTGCAAGCAAAGTCTAGAAGCCCAGGAGGCAGTGCGCCCAGTCATGGAACTCTTCCCAGGCTGAAGTTACATATTCTGTCCTGTTTCCTTCAATGCTATCAGGCCTTGAATGAGAGGAGTCTCTTGCTTCTCTCATTCAGTAGTCAAGCCCAGAAACCATATATTACACAGTTCTTATTTATTTTGACATCTGCTCGGAAGATCTACAACTTCAGCATCAGCTTTGCCATTTCTTCATTCTGCAGTCTTTTATAGTTACCCTTTTTGATCCCTTAGAAGATACTTATTTCTTCCAGTAAGACTTTCTGGAATACCACTGCTGCCACAGAGCAGTTGCCATGCTAGAGCTTCTAATGCCAATATCTATATGCATGCTCTTTTTCCTACTAAATAAAATGTAACTCTGAATACTTTGCCCTCAGTGAAAGAGCAATGAAACAAATTACCCTTTCTCTAGTTTAAGAGCCTGAAACACAATTACTATGGAGTAGCTATTGCAGGGTAGGCTATTAGTAAAGGTAAGTAGCAAAAGGATACCTTTAGTACGCCAAAAGAATGAGTGTGATTTGATTTATGAAAACCCACTGAAATTACTTTAATCTTGGGACTACTTATCTGCCCACCAATAAAATTATTATTCCTTTGCTTAGTCCACGCACGACGATACATGAAAGGTAACAGTGAAGTCAGAATAAAAGTGGGGGAGACAGGGGATGTAAAAGAGTACATACAAGGTGTTGTAACAAATCACCCCAATAGTACTGTCATTAAAGATGGGATATACATCCCTATCATACTCCCTCTAACCAGCCCATGTCATGAAACGTAAGGACTTCTCTGTTGTGCTCCAAATTGTATTAGGTCATCAAGATTGGTTGTGAGAAAACGGAGATTTAGCTGGAAGAAGATTTTAATGCTGCTGCTCAAAGTTGATGAAGTGCCTCTGGACAGTATTAGGCAATGTTTGCTGGATGAAACAACTATGATTTGTACCTGCTGCTTGGAAATCAGGTGTTGAATAGACTCATGACAGCTAAAAGACTTGGACCACAAGAACAGAGATTCCTTTGGTGATACGTTTTGCTAGATGACTTTGTAAGGTGTGAGCCTGTGTCAACCAAAATATTTCCTTGTCAAAGCCAAAAGGAACTGAAATTTTGATGTCCTATTGCTAATACAGCACACAATGTCCCCAAGACAGGCTGGATACTTTGGCAGTAAGAACAAGAAAATGAGCAGGGCATTTTGATATCCTGGGGAAACCCCGTAGGCAGCTATAGCACTTGTCTGAATTTTGTAACATATAGCATATTAGCTGAAGTCTGTTTAGCAAGCCTAACTCCACAAACCTTTCATTTTTGTTTCGTCTCTGATGTATCAACATTTCATTTTAAAAAAATTATGCCTGTGTGGCTACAGCAGTTTAAATCATAGAGTTGACTAGGTTGGAAAAGACCTTTAAGATCATCAAGTCCAGCCATTACCCCAGGACTACAAGATGACCACTAAATGATATCACTGAGGACCTTATCTACATGGCTTTTAAACACTTAACCACAACATAAAATAGAAACCACAACAGTATGAGAAGGAATAAGGAGGCAAGTTCTGAAGATCCTAGAGAGTGTCTCCCTGCAGGATGGGTGGGCACTGAGGTGCTGTTTCCAGATCTGGAAAGGATCAGTGAGATTGGATGAAGCACACTAAGGAACCCCGAGTTTTCGCCACAACCTCAGCCCCCTTTCCTATGTGTTGCCCTCAGAGATCTAGGGTATTATGATACAATTGTGTCCCACAACTGATATGATAGATGGATCAGAATTTGTATCTTATCTATGGTCCGCAAAACAGGAAGACAGGCCATGCCTAATGAATGCCAGGCAATATTGCCCTGGATGTCTTGGACAACAGTGAGGGGGTAGACTAAGCAGTAGGGTGTTTTGTGGATTGTAACAACTGTGGTAATGTTACCCTTCCTGACCCTGAATTACTATGCTACATAGGATATGGTGTGGTTAGCTTCCCCAGGGGACAGGATGGGATTGCACAGGACAGGATGGAATAGCAGTCTAGAAATAGGTGTTCTTCCATGCTCAGAACCTGTACTAGCTTTTGGCTTTCTTCTTCGTGAAATCTGGCACTTAGCCCTTGGATGGGAAAGAACATGAACCCATGACTGAGAGATGGCAAGGCTGAACACACTGGTAGCGGTCTCCAGCAACTTGGTCTGGTTTACACAGTATGGAGTCTTCCTGAGCACTTACCAAAGTGGTGAACAGTTACAGAGCACTATGACTTGACAACACTGAGTCACAGGTTTTCCCTTGCCTGTGCTTCAGTGGAGTGTGCAGCTCTCTTATTCAACAGCCTTGAAATTCAGTGGTCTGCCTATGGTTTCATTTTTATTTAGTCAGATTGGTGTGGACACCAAAAAGTGGTGGTGGGTGGTGGCTTTGGGGGCAGCAGGGTGAGTTACAGAAATGAGCAGTGTGCCAAAAGGACATGACTGTGTGGGACACAGGACAGCCACCGTTCCAAAGGGAATTCCACACAATGCTTCAGCTTGTCCCCTCATCAGGAACCCCCTAAAAATACCCCTCTCCTCAACAGAATAAATTTATCTGATGGGATTCCTCACTTACATGAGATCTAAGCACTAACATATGTCTGCAAGATCAGGATTTATATTGTATTTTTTTATGGACATAGTATTATTTACTCACCTTAAAAAGACGTTAAGGGCATTAATTATATTTAGGAAACACATGCTAATGAAAAGACTTTAATTTTAAAGAGCTATATCAAAATCATATCAGATGTGTTGTACTCATAACTTTTGGATAACTCTGATCTAGCTGGAGGGGAACTATTTATCCAAAAAGGTTGTGGTCTAATTTTTTACCGTGAGTAGGTTACTTTCTCAAGTTTCTCCTGCCTAAGGTAACAAACATTTTTGTTGACATGTTATTGAAATTTTTTCTTGTTGTATTCCTACACATGCACAAAATTTGCAGGAAGGAGAAAACACCATTTAGTTGAAGAAAAAAAAATTAAAAAATTAAAGGAATTGAGGCAAAGTATTAAAGAACTTTCTTTATGGCTTCCCTGAATTAAACAACAGTATACCTTTTTTTCCCTCTCACTACTTTTAAATATTTGATTTTAGCAAGAGTATCTTCTGTTTATAAAGAAACCCAGAATTAAGTATTGGCCAGATTTTTGCAGTCTTTAATATGTATGTCAGGCACAGAAATGCCTCACTGTGGAAACTTCTGTGCCATGTCCCTTGTACACCTGTGTCCATAGCAGTGACCAGAGCAGTTTGCTACTTCAAGTGACAATTATTCAAGTGACCTTTATGCTTTTAAGGTTATTTTTCTTTCTCCATTTTTTCTTTGGTGAAACGATTTTATCTTTTCTGATAATGTAGAAAATGTTACTCTCTTTTGCTCTCTTCTATCACAATTTTCAAACTTACTCTTTTGAATTTTCAGTGGTTTCTTTTATCTGCTTTACATTTAGTATCCTCTTTGCAGTTAGTGAGTTTTTATTCGGTGTAAAGATCTGTTTTACCTTCACTGCTTTTACAAATGAGTTTAGTATTGGGCTTACACAGCCCCCTGCCCTCCTCCGTTCTGCAAAGATGCTTCGTGTGTTCGGGTAACGTCTCGCTGCCGCATTTGAAAACGGCTCGGCGGGCTCGTTCCGCTGCAGCACTGAGCCGGTTCCCAGATCCCTACCTGTCGGCCCCCGCCGTCCGCTCTGGGTGGGCTCGGATTGCCCGGGCAGGGCCGGGAGCCTGCTAGTCCCGGCTCAGTTCCGGCCGTCCTCGGCAGGTGGCCCCAGCGCCCCGCGGGGCCTGGGACCCTCCGGCCCGCTGGCGGGACCCTGGCGGCGTGGGCAGGCTCGCCGCTGCCTCTTCGAGAGCCGGGCTCAGGGAGCTGCAGACGTCGAGGCCCGGGGGGCCCCAAGGGAGGGGTGCCGAGGAGCTGGGAGCGGCAGCGAGGGAAGGAGGGAGGGATGAACGGCGGGGTGGGCTCGGGAGCCGGGGAGAGGAGACGGAGCGTTCCCCAAGGAGGGGAGCCGCTGAGAGAGGAGGCGGTGTCGTTCAGCAAAGGTGCCGCCTTTCCCGAGCGGCTCTTCCCGGCGGGCCGGCGTGCTCTGCCCCTGCAGCCCTGGTGTCTCCTCCCTTCTCTTCGGAGGATCGAGGAGCACGCGGGAACGGGCGGCAGAAGATGCTGAGCCTCCCGGTTGCCTTCCAGTTGCTGCTGATGCTGGTGCTGGTGCTGTGCAGCCACAGCACAGAGAGGTGTCCTTCAGCCTTCTGCGAGTGTTCTGACTGGGATGACTATAAAATCACCTGCAGGGACATCCACTTCATTCCCAGTCTTCCAGAAGATACCCAGACCCTGTAAGTATATTAGGATGGTTTAGAGAAACACTAGCCGGTTGTGGGTATTTTGAAAGCAGGAGATGCTCTGAGCATCTGCCCTGTGAGTTGCTGGAGAGATAGTTTGTGTGGAGGGGGAAGTGCTGTCATTTACCTGGGCAGTACAGCATAGTGCGAACAACAATGTGTAGGCTCTGTATGTGTCGGGGAGATGTAGGAAAAGTGACTCTCAAACCTTGCAGAGGTAGGAAGAGGTGATCATCTGCTGGGCTTTAAAAGTTCTGGGTAGGATGTGGGAAAATTCGTCACTGGGCTCTTTGTGGGCAAACTGAGCAGAAGGACTAATTCCGTGTGGCGTGTTCCTAGCGGGTGAGGGAAAAGGAGAGATCAAACACAGTTTTGTACTGAAAAAAAAAAATAAAGGAATTGGATGTGCCACTTCAAACAGTTCCACGAAAGTTTCTGTGCACTTCCAGCTTCTTTGCCAAAGCCCAACAAAAAGAATCCATGGGAACTAAGAATCCCGATACACTGTCTAGGAGACAAAGTACTTCAGATAAACAAAAGAGTGGAATATGGGATAAAGCAGCAAATTTGGAGCTTGCTAAAGTGCAGAGCAGTTCAAACCTAAGTCTTTAGTACCACTATAGGGACTGAAGAATATCTTGTCTGGGTTCAAGCTGCCAGTCTGGAAGACACATCCTGTGTTGTATGTCAGCCCCATAGACACGTATCAGATAAATATTTTAGGGAAACCAAAATGTCACCAGTCAGCTGTAACTATGCAGCTAATTCACTCCTGGCTTTTACTTTTTCTCATACAGAACAAAATATTCCTAGTCTCCAAGGGAAGGTACTTAGGATCTTACTTAGAAAGTAAGTAGATTACTTTCTAATAAAATAAGCAAACTCAAACTCAGTTGATAAAAGTGTGAGATAAAACAGTAACAGGTTGATTGGTTTGTGTCTTGATAATGATTCTCAGGGCTTTCATACTTGAAAATATGAACCATTAAGTTATTTGAACTTATCTGAATGGACTTCTCAGATTTTTTAACACCTGAAAGTAAAGGCTTAGCAAATTGATCACTTATCTAATAAGAGAGAGAAAAAAATATGCAATTTCCATTATTTATGCATGCCTTTAATTTCTATTACTGAACTGCAGTATTTCAGTTGATAAGATTTTAAATTATATGGGGTTTGTCTGTTACTATACTTCTGTACATTCAGTTTATTAAGTTTGAAATGTTACTGTATGTAACATAGTATGTTCTTTGAAATCTATCAGGAAAAGCTAGAAAATAAAGCAGTGTCAGTTTATAGTTCATATAGGCATTTAAAATAGTTAATACAAACAATAAGATCACATAATAGTACTGGATACTTTTGTAGAAAACTTCTGGTATGATGGCTGAGCAGTACGTCTCTAGATACAGCTTCACAAATAAAGCACTTCCGCTACTGGAGTTCTAGTGTTTTAAATACCTGTTGAGATGGGGCTCTAGGATTATAAGACACTTTTTAAAAGTCAAAACCAGCCAGTGAAAATCTTATTTCCATTGAAAAAGTAATTAACAAAACCAGCTGAGAAATATTTTTTATTTAGGGTATATTTTAATCACCTGTACCAACTGGGGTGACCACTGCAAACTTGTCAAGAAGTGTGTTCCCTACCACAGTCATTGTAAGACAAGAAAAAATTCCAGATAATGACAATTATGATTTTATACTGTATGGTAGAACAGGTAGAACATGCACTGTTATAGTCTACCTGATATGAAAACTAACAGGAAAATTGACTAAGGAAACAAGGAAAACACAGCTTGTTTTACAAAAAAAAAAAAAAAACAAACAAAAAAAAAAAAAAAAACAAAGAAAAAAGAAAAGGGTTTTTTTATTTTTTTACTTCAGTTTGCACTTTTCTGTTTGGATAAGGTGTGTATCTTTTTCATTCTGTGTTACTATTTGAATTGCTGAAGCCTGGTGGACTGTACCTAATTCTGTAGTTCCTTGCTCTTGGCAAATAACCTTTCTTTCCCTCCATATGTTACATGGGAGTAATAACAATTACTTGTGTCTGGCTTTTGTTCAGAGTGCTTTCAGATGCTTCAGGTTGGCATAGTTGCTCATGGAGGATAAAATAGGCAAAGAGTTATCCTGAGAGACTGCAAGGTGTGTGCCTCTGTTTACATCATGTTTTGCACCCTTCTGCCTTACAACTGGCAATGGTTCTGAGTTAAAGACAAAAGTCTCCAAAATAATTGAAGTTTCTCTTAACCTTAAGAATAATGAATATTTCTTTGAAGTGAATTACGTAGCTGTGCATATCTGCGCAATATGTGTTGAAACCCTCTACAATTTTCCCAAATTCAGCAACTTTTGTTACTTTATGTAAAGGAAATTTGCTTCTTGGTTGTTATGCATGAACTGCCAATTTTAAAACTTTCTTGTGTGGCTATTCAGTTTTGTAGATCTTGTAAAGCTAAAAGACTGATGAGTTTAGGAACACTTTGCCACCTTTTCAAGATTATGAGCTCTTTTCAGTACACAGGATCTTGAATCTCCACTTAAAGTTTCATTCTGATTATTCAGTCAGGATTGTTCACATTTCCCTACCCTACTTTCAGTGGTGTAAGCCCTTTTTTTAACAAGCCATACTTACAAGGAATTGGAAAAAATACTTATTTCCAAACTCTTTTACTATTAAAATGTCATGAACTTTGGCCAGAAAAATGTATTTGCTTTGAATGTATTCAATGTATTTGTCCAAATATAGTTCATGAAGGTACTTATCCAGAATGCTGAGTGCAAAGATATTGTTCCTGAAGATGCTTATTTTTTTCAGTACAGTACAATATTTTTTTTTTTCCTTTTCTGTGGAGTAAATAAAATAAGTACAAAGAAAAAGGTTTTAGGAATTACAGACAAATCTTGTCTTGTTGCCTGGAGTTCAGCCTGGAGAAGAGAAGGCTGTATGGAGACCTCATAGCTGCCTTCCAGCACCTGAAGGGGGCCTATAGGGATGCTGGGGAGGGACTCTTCATTAGGGACTGTAGTGAGAGGACAAGGGGTAACAGGTTCAAGCTTAAACAGGGGAAGTTTAGATTGGATATGAGGAAGAAATTCTTTGCTGTAAGGGTGGTGAGGCACTGGAATGGGTTGCCCAGGGAAGTTGTGAATGCTCCATCCCTGGCGGTGTTCAAGGCCAGGTTGGACGGAGCCTTGGATGACATGGTTTAGTGCAAGGTGTCCCTGCCCATGGCAGGGAGGTTGGGACTAGATGATCTTAAGGTCCTTTCCAACCCTAACTATTCTATGATTCTATGATTATATACTCATACGATAATATGGTAAGAAAGCAATTCTAAATGTATGGAAATACAGTATTAAAAAAAAATTAAATTAGGTATCAATATTTTTGTTGCATCTCTAATATTTTTTATGCCTCTTTCTGCACAACTGACACCCTGGCCTTGTCTGCCACCATTTTACCTGGCCCTCCTTTGCTTCTGCCTCTGCCTATCCTTGACCCCACTCTTCATTCATGCTGTGGTAGTGGCACTACATGTAGGTACTGAGGGGATTCCTGTCCCTGCCTCTTGGCTGGCACTGCTTTTCTCTTTCACCAGCAAAGTGCTGGAACAGAGCAACAGTTGGTGCTATAATCTCCTCCATGTTTGCTGGAATATGCCAGGGGAGATCCTGGCTTTTCAGTGCAAGCAGATCCAGTAGGAAGTTGGAGTTAATGGTTGTGAAGAATTACTTACACCAAAACCCCACTGAATCTTTGTCCAAAGATATAATTACATCATAATGCTTGAATCATTGTGATGAAATATTCAGATGGTATCACTGTCCTAGCATCAGCTCTACACATTTCCCAATGCTTTTCATTTTATGAATCTATTACTAGTTGCTTTTAATTATTTTTCCTTTGACAATAAAACTAATAAAATTTTGCTTCTTTCATATTTGTGCTCTGCATTACCTGCAAATGCTTACTAAAATAACATCAGCTCCCCTGCCCATCCCTAATATCCTTAATACCCTTGTTTAAATCTTACACCACTTAAGAACAGCCATAGGAAATCAGCCCAAGGGAATTCATTTAATGCAGTACGCTGTCTCCAGGATTTCCCTTCTCATAATTTCCCGTAGGTATTTACATATAGAAGTCATATGTGGTACTCATCATTACAATTTCACTTTCAATTATTTTTACCTACAGGAAGTTTCTAAAGTAGGTGTGGTTTTGTCATTGTAGTAGCCCTCAAAGGATTGCTGTTCTGTGTCTGTACAGTTTTGTGTTTGTGCCTTATTTAGTTGTCTCTTGAGCCATTTCAATATCCATAATATCCTTTGGCAATGAGTTCCACAAGTTTAATAGAAGCTGCAAGAACTCATTTTTGTTGTTGAAAATGCCACATTGTCCTCCCATCCACAGCCGAAGACACAAAATTTTCAGGTCAGTTTCATGTCACTTCAGCTTGCTGACAGTATTCTCATCTCCTCCTCATACCTTCTACAGCAAGCCAGCTGTAGTTTCCTGTGTTCCCTCCCATACATATTACTCAAAGCACTCTCATCTGCTGCTTAAAACCAATATATTTAATATTGTACAGAAGGCAGCATCTCCTGAGTTCAGAGCTGTGAGTGCTGAATTTTGGCTTTTTGCCTTTTTTTGTTTTTAATTTCTTCTCAGAAGGGATGCTAATGAGGTTTCTATCCTGCACCCAGGTGCTATTTTCACATTGCCATAATCAAATTTGGTTGAAACTGGACAGGAGGGAGTTAGGGGAGGACAGTGGAACTGGCAGATAAATAGAGAAAAAAATAGTGCAGTCTTTAAGAATATGCTCTTTACATGAGGTATTAAGCTACAATTCTGCATCTTCTCTAGGGTATTTGCTTTTTGACAAATGCAAGGTAGCTCACCCTTCAGGGGCAAGGAATCCTGACGTGTCGTATTTACTATGTTATTAAGTATGAGCATGTGTGAATATCAGGATAGCAAGGTGTAGTGAATCAGCTGGATTGTTTAGTCCTCCATGTTGCTGTCAGCTTTTGGTAAAAGAGATATGGAAATTGTATAACATATTTTACACATTTACAAAGTGATATTTAAAATATCGTAGCAATGATACGTTGTATATTCACAAATTTTTTTTGAACCGGAGAACAAAATATGTATGGAGCTTTACCTGTAATGACGACATCACTGGCATACATGTTTTATATGCTTAATGAGAAGGTTAGAGCATTTTGAGTTTACAGAACATACAAGTAGAGCTGAAGGAGATGATGTCTTTACTTTAGATTGAATATAAATTAAACTGATTTAAAATATTTTCCCCAAAATGTTAGTCTTAGGAATTGTCTGAAATTCAGAGATATTCCGACTTCAGGTAATTCTATCATCATCTTTTTATAATCTTAATTACTTCAGAATTAGATATACAGCCTCATAAATACATCTTCATAAATAACCCTGCAACATAAGCACATAATTATTATCCTTATTTTAATGATGAAGTACCAAGAGTCTAAAAGAACAGGCAAAATACTGACATGGTTAAACAGACCACTGAAGGAAGCTATTAGGGCATCCTTCAGAAAATGGAAGTCATGCATAAATGAGGGTATTTTTGGAAGCTTAAAGTAATTCAATGGAAAAATATTTTGTACAAAACAAACTTGTAATATTATAAAAACTCAGTATAATCTTTAAAACACAGAGGAGGGTAAGTCTGAAAAACTAGCAAACTGAAGCTTGTTTAAAACAAATTGAAAACCTGAACAGAATTAAATACCCTGAATCAGATAATTCTTCTCCAAGAGTTCAAAATACATTAAAAAATTAAATTGCTGCCTTACCCACTGTAGTTATGTATGTAGTTTACCACTTGAAACAACTGAGATGACAATGGAATGAAAGGTCACAAGTATAGCATAATTCCTTTAAAAAAAGTACTTCAGGGAATGCCTTGGGAACTAAATGGTGCTAGGTCGGTCTTCTTTGGAAGATTGTGAAAAATATGAAGGAATCAATCTGGTTGGGTTGGGTGTACTGTTTGCACACTTGGATGGAGTACTCTTTGCTGGGTAAAGAACTGGCTGGATGACTGGGCCCAAAATGCAGTGGTGAATAGAGTTAAATCCAGTTGGTGGCCAGCCACAAGTGGTGTTCCTCAGGAAACTGTTCAATTGTGGACCCCTCACAACAAAAGAGATATTGAGGTGCTGGAGCGGGTCCAGAGAAGAGCAACAAAGCTGGTGAAGGGTATAGAGAATAAGTCTACGAGGAGCAGCTGAGAGAACTAGGGTTGTTTAGTCTAGAGAAAAGGATGCTCAAGGGAGACCTTATCATTCTCTACAACTACCTGAAAGAGGGGTGGAGTGAGTGGGGTATTGGTCTCTTCTCCCAAGTAATTAGTGATAGGACAAGAGGAAATGGCTTCAAATTGTGCCAGGGAAGGTTTAGATTGGATATCAGGAAATTTTTTTTCACTGAAAGGATTGTCAAGCATTGGAACAGGCTGCTCAGGAAAGTGGTTAAGTCACCCTCCCTGGAGCTATTTAAAGGTGCAGATGTAGGACTGAGGGACATAGCTTAATGGTGGACTTGGCAGTGTTAGGTTTATAATTGGACTCAATGATCTTAAAGGTCTTTTCCAACTTATACCATTCTATGATTCCATTCAGGTACTATTTACAGTACCTGAATGTTATAGTATGTCTCCCCTGTAGGCATAACATCTTAAAATTTCCACTCATTGGATAGAGTACCCTGGGTTATTTAAAAGATGTGTAGCCGTGGTGCTTAGGAACACGGTTTAGTGGTGGACTTGGCAGTATTAGTTTTATGATTGATCATCTTAAAGTTCCTTTGCAATCTAAATGATTCTATGGTTTTCATAAACGGAGATCTTGCCTCACAGATATGTTAGTTCTTCAAAGAAATCGGAAAAATCTGATTTTTGAAGTCTCATTTTCAAAAAAAAAATATCAGGAAGTACCTTACAAAAGATTTGAGACAAATTAGCTGTTAGACATAAGAAAGAAAGCTGTTTTATGGATTGACAGCAAGTTTAAAGAAGGAGGAAAAACAGGTGGTAACAAACTCAATTTTCAGAATACAGGGAATTCATAAAAGGACCTTTACTTGGAACTATGACATCAAACAGTTTGGGTGTAGGCTGCTCTGTGTTTAGGCTGTTTCTAACTTCTTTTAATATGGGTGTTCTCAGTCAGTCTGTCTTTCAGTTGCACATACAGTTTTGCCTTGAGCTTATAGCAGCTTCTTGTATCTACAATGTCTTTTGACAAGGAATTTCACAGATCTGCTTCGCATTGCATAAAGAAACACTCCCCTTTTTGTTTTGGTATTTGGTTTTTGTTTTGGTTGGATTGCTTGTTTGCTTTTTGATTTCCTAAACTTGTCTCCTTCTAGCTTCATATATATGCATTTTCCTCTTGTTTTTTAAGGAATAAACAGTCAATTCCATTTCTCCCTGCCCTTTCTGATGTGTAGACCTCTATTATGTCTCCATTTAGCCATTCCTCAGCCAGACTGAAGGGTCACAGGCTACCCAGTATCTCTTGGGAAAAGCGTTCCATATTTTTTATCATCCTTCTTTTTTTCTTTGTATTTCCTCCATTTCTAAGTAAATATTCTACTCCAAGTCAGAGTACCAGTGCTCTAAAAGGTATTCAAGCTACAGCCCCTAAGTTAGTACAGTAACAAAAGTATCTGCCTTTTCCCAGTATTTTCCAGTATTTGATTTGCTTTGGAGTTTTTCTGTGGGTTTGTTTTGGGGTTTTTTTGACTGTTCCTAAGAGCTAAATCCATGTTTTCATGGAACTAATGTCAAGATCTAACATAATGCCCAGATCTGCTCCTGAGTGAAAATGATGAACTCAGAATCTGTAACTTTTATTATATGTATCTATTATGGGTTTTTTCTGTGTATCATTTGCAGCTATTGACACCAAATTTCATTTGTCATTTCATTTACAAGCCACGCAGTCCTACAAGAGCCTTCTGACATTCTTCACAGTCCACTCGTAGCATTACTACCTTAATAACTTCCTAGCATAAATAAACATTGTTACCTTACTGTTCATCCCCTTTTTTATGAATGTATATTAAACAGACTAAATTCTTTCTCTGATTCATTTAGTCTTCTCATTTGCTTCCTATTTTTAACCAATAATTTATGTGGAGTGTATTTATATAGACTGTGGCAGTCTTGGAAATGAACTAGACCTTTTGTTTTTTCCCCCTAAGAAAGATTCTCCTTGTATATTGAAGTGTCCCCTTTGGGAAAAGATAAACTTGTTTTAGTATGTAAAATCCTTACATAAACATTTATACATGCTGGAAAATAACAGTGAAAACTATTTCTTAGGGAACATGTAAGTAATGATACAAATACACATACTACCTTAGAAACTGCTGAATGTGTTCTCTTTGATCAGTCTCAAGACATAGATCTATTTACCTGTGTATTATCAGCCTTAGCACAGTATTGCAGTATCATGTTTGCCATCTTTAGCATTTTATCTAATATTCTAAACCTGAAGTGCTGTATGATCTGAAATACCAGCTGGTACTGTACAGCTTTTGTTACTGTTAGTAAAAATGTCATGGATACTGACCAGGTTTCTGTACCAGCGTTTCTTAAGTTTCCCTGGTCCATCACTGAGGATTTTAGACAATCTGACAGGCAGAGAAAGAAGTCTTTGAAAGACTGACACTGGATTTTTAGTTCTGCTCTGAACCCCCTGTTAAAAGGGGGGGTTTGAATCTCCATTTGCGTATCAGTTACACTTGTCATACTTACCTGTGCTTATCTTGCATTGTCATCACCACAAGTCAATTCCAGCTCATTCCCTACACTCCTCAAATAGGAAAAATCAGTCAAATTACATTATTTCAGTCATTGTCTATATTACTGTAATATATGGATCAAAATCGTATAACTGTGGGCATTGTCAAGGGACAGAACATTAATGGTTCTTGCCTGCAAAGGTAACATATGACTGTATACAGATATAGACACACATGGGCATCTGTAAGGCACTAGAAAGCTATATAATATATAAAAACAAATAATAACATATAATTTATGCACATTTCTGGAATAGGGTTGTGGTTTTTTCCCTAAGGTAGAGCTTTGCCACTGTTGTGATTTATAATGAAAGACATTTAAGCTAAACAAATATGAAACCAAAATTACTGTTCATGTGTGTTTTCAGTAGAAATTCAAGCAGTTTTGAAGTAACTTCCTGTGTAGTTTTATTTCTAAAAGTCCTTTGGTGAAGGACTTAACAGCATTATTATGAATGTTTCTTTACATTTCCCTATGCTCTTTCAGTGTTTGTCATACGTACAAAAAATTGGTTTCAGAGATCTTTCTGAATTTAAAGTATCTCTGCTTATAAAGACCTTTGAGGTTTTTAAATCCTGTTTCCTTTCTGTCACATATGAGCTCAGACTTTCTTTGTCTCACAGAATCAGTTATCACTTTTTTATTCAAATGGAAAAGCAGGAAATTTCTTCATTTACATTTGAAATGTAAAGAAAATTAATAACTAAAAGCATGCTGTTCTATAATCCCTGCTCAGCTAGTGATACTCCAATCAAATTCCCTCCTTATTCACAAATAAACATACAAAGAGTTCTTTAAAGGAACATGGTTCAAATAGTCCGCAGTGCAAACAGGACCTACTGAAACACCTTCACAGTCTGGGAGTCTGGCCTCTGTACTGCAACAACTTTTTAATCCATACGTCAGACTGATAGAGAAATCAAGAAAATCAACATAAAAAAAAAACTTGAAAAAATGCTGTAACCATAATTAAATAGAAGAAAGAAAGGCTAGGTAGAAAAAGAAGACACCACTTTGGTGAAAAAGGGCAAGATTCTCCTCTTGTGGATCTATGGTACCAATTTTTTGGTCCTGACCACCAGAAAAAAGGTAATGCTATTGCTCAGAGTTGTAATTTCCTCATCAGTATAGACACACATGTTCAGAATTATATCAGGAGCAAACTTTTTCTTCTGGGCTACATGAATTTCAAAATTGCCATCAGAACTGTCTCACCCTCAGTTGAATGCATGCGGTCATGTTCAGGCATGACAAAACACTGCAATGAAAATAGCTTCTGAGGAAGCCCTTGAATAATTTTTTCTTTCTAACTGAAGTAATTGAATTATTTTTCTAATGCTATGTTAAGCTCTAGACTTTCATTTTTTTAACCTTTGTTCACTTTATTGTTGTGACAGAGACTTTCCTTTTCCCCAAGTTGCATCAGCCCTTGTGGAGGAAGGGAGAGGAAATTCACCACTCCAAGAGGTTCTGCAGGGAAATTATATTTCATCTAGTCCTAGTTTATATTATAATTTGTGGAAACTCCCTAATTAAATGGGTAAGGAGAAAACTGCATTTTTTAACATAGAGTCTTTTAAACTATTTTGGTGGGCATCTCCTTTCTGACTGATGGATCTGAGTTGAAAGCAGCTAACTTCATTAGTTCCTGGGGGACAAGTATGTGTACTAACTCTTTAGAGTGTCCAGGAGCATAAAACTTAAAATTTGTTGTACTGGGTCATAAAGAAAGCTCCATTTCACCCAAGATCCTGTCCTGAACATTGACCGAGAGCAGATAACTGATCCAACATAGATTACCCGTAGCTGCAGTCCCTCCAAAGTGTACCTGCTCTGTTTTGGGCTTCTCCAGAGCCACTCATTTTGAGGTGCTCCAGCGTGACCTCATGCACAGCCACTGATGCTTTGAGGTGTACTTCTCCAGCATGGAGGTATACCTGCTATGGCACAGACATAGCCACAGCCACAGTTGTTTCAATATGTACTTGCTCTGGTGTGGACATATTCACAGCCATAGATGCTGTGGGGTGTTCTGCTCCCACACAGACTCATCCACAGGTCACAGTCCCTTCAATTGGAACACTCACATTCCAGCCTGTTGAGTACAGCAGCATAGAAACAGCAGTGATGGTCTGGCCATCTGCCAGCCCAGGTGCATCCCCGTTGCTGTTATCAAAACATTCTCAGGCACTGTTGAGTAAGATGATAAACAGTACAATCAGCAAAAGCAAGAAGCAGCTACTAACAAGCAATAGACTAATACACAGTAAGGCAAGCAAGGCTCATAGCAAGAACGGAAGCCCGTCAATTAAAAGCTAAAGAGCAATAAGAGCTATAAATTTGATCTAGCACATTCCAATCAAATCTGTCATTATCTCAAAACCTTCAAGCCCCATGTTACGCTCCAAAAAGGACTATAATGGTTTAACTCCAGCAGGCAACTAAGCCCCACACAGCCACTCAATCACTTTCCCTCGGTGCTATGGGGGAGAGAAAGAGAAAAGTAAAAGTGACAAAACTCATGGGCTTGAGATCAAGACAGCTTAACAGGTAAAGCAAAAGCTGTGCACACAAGCAAAGTAAAACGAGGAATTCATTCGGTACTCACCATCAGCAGGCAGGTGATCACCCATCTCGAGGACAGCAGGGCTGTATCACACAGCAGTTACTTGGGAAGCCAAAGCACCATAATTCTGAACATGCCCACCTTCCTTTTTCTTCCTCCTTCTTTATATGCTGACCATGATGCCATATGATGTGGAATATCTCTTTGGTCAGTTGGGGTCAGCTGTCCCAGCTGTGTCTCTTCCCAATTTCTTGTGCACCCCCAGCCTGCTGGCTGGTGGGGTAATACAGCTAAATAATCCCTGGTTTATCAACACTGTTTCCAGCACAACCCTAAAATGTAGCCTCATACTACCTGCTATAAAGAAAATCAACTCTACCCCCGCCAAAACCAGCAGAAGCGTACCGGACACAGAAATCTATGAGTCCAGATGGAATGCTCTTAAGGGTGATGTGGAAGCTGCTTGATGCCATTGTGAGGCCACTGTATCATCTTTGAAAGATCACGGTGATCAAGAGAGGTTGGTGGTGTCTGAAAAAGGCAAACATCATGCACATCTCCCAGTAAGGCAAAAAGAAGGATCTGGAGAAACATAAGCTGGTGGCTGCTGCATAGTTATTTTTTGTATGCAAGTCTTTCTGTACTTCTTTTGCAGGTGCTATATATACACAACTAGTGGCAAAACAATTGCCTTTATTTTGTTCTATATTTCTGTCTAAATAATTCCTAACACTCAGTTTGCCTTTTCTAACCTCTGCTGAGCAGCTGGCAGCAATTATAGGCACTTAGCGGTCCTCTGATTAGAAACAATAGTAGCCAGCAATTACACCATGTTCTTACTCTATTTCCCTGAAGGAAGTGAACCTCTTCTGATTGCTGTTTTCTGAAATTTTATGATCCCATTTGAACTTTCCTGCCAGCTATTTATAGATTCTTAGCTTCATTTCAGAAACACAGCTCTTCACTATCATATTTGGAGTACATGCTCCTCAAGTGCAGTTGGAGCAACGTAACAGGCTGTTTGGAAAGGTGAGCAGCAGATGCAGTACATATTGCCAGGTAGGCCAGTGTTTTGGGAAAGTATTATTTTTACTAGTAGTTGTCAGAAAGAAATCTAGGCATGAAGTACTCTTTCATCCGTGGGACTTCCTCTTAGATAACCAGGGTGAAGAGGCAAAGCCAGAAGAGAAAATTGCACTATTTCTACAGAAAAATAGAAAATTGAAGTCTTTGGTAGTCTGGAGCCCAGAAATTTTTGTCATTATGCAAAAGATATTAAGCACATAAAGCTAGGTATCCACTGAAATGTATAGAAGAAAGAAAAAAATAGGAGTGACAGGCATAAGAGGTCAGAGCAGAGATAATCTCTTTATGGTCTATCTTACTACCTGTGGCTGACAGATAAGCTTAAAAGAGATTTCATATTGTACCATTGACGTAGTTTAAGTCTTTACTGAATTATATATAATTATACAGTTAACGTGCTGTCTCTGAAGAATAGCCACAAGCAGGTTGAAAGCTTATGAGTAAGATTTAGACTTGATATAACAAAGAATTTTTTTTATGATGAGGGTGTTGAAACACTAGAACAGGTTGCTCAGAGAAGTGGTAGATGCCACATCCCTGGAAATCAATTCAAGGTCCAGTTGGATAGAGCTCTGAGCAACCTGATGTAGTTGAAGATGTCCCTGCTTATTGCAAGTGGGTTGGACAAGATGATCTTTAAAGGTCCCTTCCAACCAAAACTATTATTCTATGCTAGGTTATAGTGTTAGGTTACGTTACCTTTACTGGCTCTTCAAACTGTATGCCTAACTATCTCCTTATACATGAGAAAAAACAGCTCAAATTTACTGTGTTGTGTGACTTGATCTTGTGTTTTCAAGATTGCCATTTAAAGGTTGTTTTTCATTATATACATATAAGGAAATATATATATTATTTATATTTATACCCACTAGAGGTAACTGCTGCATACTTTGGTACTCTTGTTTTTATTTCAAAACAAGCTCAAAGGATTTCCATATAATTACTCTAGGGTGCTTTGTTTAGATCCAGACTGATCCCACTCACTGTCCTCAGACTAACAGAGAACTAGCCTTATTTTAGCATGAGTCAGCAGCTCATTATCCATATAATTTAAATTGTAATGAATTTACTGTAGGCTCTATCATTGCTTCTACTTGAGTCTGTAGCATTTGATTTTGCAAAATCCTGGTCATTATTGTTTCCCATTGACTTGGTGTTGGAATGAGGCCTTGAGTGAAACAAACTACTTTTTCTACTCTCTACATTTTGCTACACAATTGCTTTGTAGTTACAGTATTTTGTAAAATTTGATATTTTTCTTCCCTTTTACAGTTATGTCAATAAGCTCTGTTGCTCAGTTCAAGAGAAGGCTGTTGTGTGCTTCTGAAGTGTAATGGGTTGGAAATTTAATGTCAAACGAAAACAAAGTAATGAAAACTGACTGCAGTAGCAATTCAAGATTCTGTGGTGTGTAACACTTATAGAATCAGTCTGTTAAATGACTGTTGAAATCTCCAAAAATAGAGGGTTTTAAGTCTGGTGTAAACCACTTTTTTGCTATTAAGTTGATCAAAACTAGTCATTTCCACAGACAAAGAAAGGATAAAAATGAGTTTCTCCTGCCATATCACCAGTGCCTTATGTGACAATGTGTGGTATTTTCATTTAACTGAACCTCTTCTTAGCATCTACAAAAGAACTATTTGCAGTCACGCTGCTTTTCTGTTGAGCAAGTTATGGGTGTAGTTAAAGCATACTGAAGTAATACTTGTTTCTACTGGGAATGGGAATCACAGAATGTTTACGGCTTTTTGTGTGCACTTGTATAGTTCCCAACACTTGCTAGTTTTCTGTGCCATAAGACAGGAAATGTTACAAACATACAAGAAATGCTACTGACATGATGACTGATTAGCAATGGAAACCAAGTTCTAGTCAATGTTCAAAAAATATTGTTTTGATCTTCAGTAGTCTCTCTGGTCCCCTTCTGTCACTCATTCCTGTTTTATTGGGTTTTTAGTTCAATATTTCACACCCCATCTCAGCTACTTAGGATTAAATACCTCTGACTTGTAGGCATTTAAATGTCATGCTTTCTTCAGTCCTGTTGGTTTAGAAATCTGTTAAACAACATTAGCAACACACTGTTTTGCTGGTAAATAGAAGGTAACATTGAGTAGGGCCAGTGCTTCCTGTAAAG
This sequence comes from Amazona ochrocephala, assembly GCA_039720435.1. Taxonomy (NCBI): domain Eukaryota; kingdom Metazoa; phylum Chordata; class Aves; order Psittaciformes; family Psittacidae; genus Amazona; species Amazona ochrocephala. The sequence continues at coordinate 37,848,007 of CM077882.1, forward strand.
TCTTCTTTTTTACTCAAATTTCCAGCAAGAAGCAGTGGGTGATTACAAACTGAACAAGAATAAGCTCCAACATTGAGGTTTGGTGTTTTATGTTTGCTATAAATTAGCAAGTAATCAACCTGATTTCTTGCTTGACAGTCTGACAGTGTCCATATGCACCTCAGTTTGTACGAAGAGGATATGTTACAGCTCAGAACTTAGTTTTAATATAGAGACATCCCAAATGCTGACCTGCACACTTTCATTTTGAAAGGATCTAGTATGTCTTTAATTTCTTAGGGCTGGGCCTGTTCTGATGTATACTTTATGTTATTCTTTTGGACAGCTAGTTAATTCTAGGAAAGTAGCTACGTAGTCTTCTAGCATAGTCAGAAGCAGTTTTCTACTTTTATTTTGCGGTCAGAGTCTTTCCCTGGCTTCTACCTTATTGGTAATACTAGCATTAGACACTAGGTGGTAATCGTCTTCTGGTAAGCTCAGCACGCACTTCACTATGTGAAATGTCCTTTTTTATAGCTATTTTTGCACCACTGAAAGACTATAATGCATTTGTTCCAGAATAATAATAATGAAAAAGGTAATATTTTTGTTTGCTTCGTTTGTGTTGAGTTTAGTTGGATACAAAATTCTAGAAGTTAATGTGGGAATACTTGTTTACCTTGCCATTATCTCAGCTGTTGTGGTTATTATAAAAGCTGGAAGGTCATTGCTTGTTACAATTTTCTCAGAAATATTAATATGTAAAATTTCTTACTTAGTTTCACATATAGCCAATTGTCGTAGTCATGTCCCGTCCTCCCTCCGTCTTTGTGGAGAGTAGTTAATTAAAATACCTGTAGCTATTGTTGCCACAATTTAAATTATAAATCATGTCATTTTAATCTGAAATTCTTTGGATGATCCCCATTTATTTCTTATGTTTTGTAGACAGATATTTTAAAAATCTTTTAAAATAAAGAGGCTAAGTATGTAAAATACATATTCCCTAGTAGATCTTACTGAAGCAACACCACAGTTACTGCTGAGGATGTTGTTAAAATCATATATATATATATATAAATTGACATATATATATAAATATTGACATATTTCTGTATTTCTCAATATAGAAAGTGTGAAACCATTCATATTTGAGGACAATGTTGGTTTCACATGTTTTTTTCACTATTTGCCTCCAGCTCCTGCTAAAAGATAATGTCCAATCAGTGCTGGAATAGCCTAGTAGATGCTTTTTGCTTCCTTATTTAGGAATTTGAAGTAGCTGCAGGGATTGCTGCAGAGGGGCTGCAGCTGAGTGAGAAAGATTTCCTTCTCTGCTTACTACTGGAGCATGAGGTCAGGACCCTCATTACCGACCATTTCTGAGTGTTTGGGTGCAGCAGTGGTCCATGACAAAGGACAGAGGAACCATCAGGATTGAGAATGAGGAGGGGAGAAGTCATGGTCAATGTACGCTCCAGGGCAGCCTTGATTGCAGCAATCATGAGATGGTTGAGTTTGAGATCCTCAGGACAGTGAGAAGAGCGTGCAGCAAGCTCACTGCCCTGGACTTCAAGAGAGCAGACTTTGGCCTCTTCAGGAACCTGCTCAGTAAGGTTCCATGGGATATAGCCCTAGAGGGTAGGGGGGCCCAAGACTCTTGGTTGATATTCAAGGATCACCTGCTGCAAGCTCAGGAGCAATACATCCCAACTAGAAGGAAGTTCAGCAGGAGGGCCAGGAGACCTCCATGGAGATGGATAAAGACCTGCTGAGGAAAATTCGAAGGAAAAAAGAGGCTTATAAAAGGTGGAAGCAAGGTCAGGCGGCCTGGGAAGAATACAGGGATGTTGTCCGGGAAGCTAGGGACCAGGTTAGGAAAGCTAAGGCCCACTTAGAATTAAACTTGGCTAGGGATGTGAAAGATAACAGGAAGGGATTCTATAGATACACTGCAAATAAAAGACAGGTTAGGGACACCGTGGGCCCTCTCCAGAAGTTATCGGGAGAACTGGCTACCCTGGACTTTGAGAAGGCTGAGATTCTTAATGACTTCTTTGCCTCAGTCTTTAGCGGCAAATGCTCTGACCACACCACCCAAGTCTTGGAAGGCAGACGCAGGGACAGTGAGAATGAAGACCCTGGACCCACTGTAGGAGAGGTTCTGGCTCAAGACCATCTTAGGAACCTGAATGTGCACAAGTCCATGGGACCCGATGAAATCTATCCGTGGGTCCTGAAGGAGCTGGCAAATGAACTTGCTAAGCCACTGTCCATCCTATTTGAAAAATCATGGCAATCAGGTGAAGTTCCCGACAACTGGAAAAAGGGAAATATAACCCCCATTTTTAAGAAGGGGAAAATGGATGAGATGGGGAGCTACAGACCAGTCAGTCTCACCTCTGTGCCTGGCAAAATCTTGGAGCAGATTCCCCTGAAAAGCATGCTAAGTCACATGAAAAACAAGGTGCTTGGTGACAGCCAGCATGGCTTCACTAAGGGGAAATCCTGCCTGACCAATCTGGTGGCCTTCTATGATGGGGCTACGGAACTGATGGACAGCGGTACAGCAGTTGATGTCATCTACCTGGACTTGTGCAAAGCGTTTGACACTGTCCCACATGACATCCTTCTCTCTGACATGGAGAGACATCAATTTGATAGGTGGACCACTCGGTGGATAAAGAACTGGCTGGATGGCCGCACGCAAAGAGTTGAGGTGAATGGCTCAATGTCCATCTGGAGACCGGTAACGAGTGGTGTCCCTCAGGGATCGGTCTGGGGCTAGTCTTGTTCAACATCTTTGTCGGTGACATGGACAGTGGGATTGAGTGCGCCCTCAGCAAGTTTGCCAATGACACCAAACTGTGTGGTTCGGTTGATACATTGGAGGGAAGGAATGCCATCCAGAGGGACCTTGATATGTTTGTGAGGTGGGCTGATGCCAACCTGATGAAGTTTAACCATGCCAAGTGCAAGGTCCTCCACCTGGGTTGGAGCAATCCCAGGCACAGCTCCAGGTTGGGCAGAGAAGAGATTCAGAGCAGCCCTGCGCAGAAGGACTTGAGGGTGTTGGTTGATGCGAAAATGAGCATGAGTCGGCCGTGTGCGCTTGCAGCCCAGAAAGCCAACCATATCCTGGGCTGCATCAAAAGGAGTGTGACCAGCAGGTCAAGGGAGGTGATCCTGCCCCTCTACTCTGCTCTCGTGAGACCTCACTTGGAGTATTGTGTGCAGTTCTGGTGTCCTCAACATAAAAAGGACATGGAACTGTTGGAACAAGTTCAGAGGAGTGCCACGAGGATGATCAGGGGACTGGAGCGCGCACACACACACACACACACACCGACTTATGAAGATAGGCTGAGAAATTGGGGCTGTTCAGCCTGGAGAAGAGAAGGCTGCATGGAGACCTCATAGCAGCCTTCCAGTATCTGAAGGGGGCCTACAGGGATGCTGGGGAGAGACTCTTCATAAGGGACTGTAGTGAGAGGACAGGGGGTAATGGGTTCAAACTTAAACAGGGGAAGTTTAGATTGGATACGAGGAAGAAAATCTTTGCTGTAAGGGTGGTGAGGCACTGGAACGGGTTGCCCAGGGAAGTTGTGAATGCTCCATCCCTAGCAGTGTTCAGGGCCAGGTTGGACAGAGCCTTGGGTGACATGGTTTAGTGTGAGGTGTCCCTGCCCATGGCAGGGGGTTTGGAACTCGATGATCTTAAGGTCCTTTCCAACCCTAACTATTCTATGGTTCTATGATTCTATGATTCTTCAAAGAAGGAATGTTCCTTCCCACCACCCTCTCACAGGTGACAGGAAAGACACCCTTCTGCTGCTGCCCTGTCTTGATGAATAGAATCTCAGGCTTGGAAAGCAAACAAACCCTCCAAAAACCCCACAACAAACCCCAAAGTCTTGAGAAGCTTGTAACTAAATGCAGTGGTAAAAATCTTTTTAAAAGACCAGTGCATTCCATAAATATTATATAATACATTACTTATGCCTTCATGCTATTGTAAGAACTTCAGGACTGAATCAGGATTCATCTGCAATGAGAAATAAAGCTTTCAAGTGATTTAATAAGCAAGCCAAAGAGCAATAGAATTTTTTCTTCTTTAGATTTTCACATTTACATCTGTAAGTTCTCATTCTAATAGCATTTTGGCTACATAATGGATGCTGTTAGTGCTAGTTATCAGATGAAAAGGTGTGATTGAAGGGAATGTATAAATCCTACATTTTATCCTGGACTTTTTTGCTCTAACACAAGGCAGTAATAGAAATGAAGTAGCCCCTGTCAAGTGAAATAGCCTCTACATCTCTTGGTGTTTCTCTGTTCCTGCTTGCTATATAGTTCTGATATTCATCAATATTACGTGTTTGAAAATGGCGACCTGTAAGAAATGAAATACCTACCAAAGTGTTTTTGTTAACCTCCTTATATGCTCTGTATCACTTCTGTAAGTCATAGGCCAGATTCTATTCTTGTGTATATGTGCAGTTGAAAGAGAACTGGGATTATGAACAGTTCCACTTTAATTTTTCTGTAACTCCTTCGTACTTGTCTCTAAATGTATTTAGAATTCAATGAAAAAAAAATCAGCTACGCTGTAATTCTGACTTAAATGCACAAGGGGCAGTGAGAAACTCCTGGCTTCTCAGATGTAATTATGGCTTTGTTTATTAGTGGTATATTTTTGGGAAATTGTTTTTTATTTCTATTATTATTACTTATGCCTTGTTTTAAGCCACCTGTAAATTGTGTATTTTAATGGATTATTATTTATAGATTTTTTAAAGTGCAATCTAAATAAGAAAAACTTACTGTGTTACAACTGAATATAAAAAAGGCAGTTAACATCACTATTTGCAACACAATTAATGCCACTTGCTCAGTTTACAGGGCTGATTCTAGTTTTACTGTTTTATGCCTGGCCTAAGCTGCCTAATCTTATGTCTTCTAAGTAGCACCTCACAGTTGTTAGGTGTCTGTAGTAATTGATTTTTGAGCAAGAAAGTTTTTACATTCCTGGTTGACAGATGTGGGGCAGAGGAAAGCAAAAATGTTAAGTTCTGCATAAGCAGTCTAATAAGTTTCTTACCAGTCGTTCAGGTTTAATTTTCTTGATACACAAAATGTAGTCTGTCAGGAACATAGAGGCTAAACTTTTGGTGCAAGTATCAAAACAGAAAGAGAATTTTAAAAGCTTCAAACCAACTTTCAGACCTATGAAACTAAGAAATGCAAACTAAATGTCACCCTATGAAACCTGAAATGTTTTTCTGAAACATTTTCTTGCCATTTTAAAAACATTTCATTAAGCAAAAATGTGATTTGTGTTCTTTTGTATCTTTGCAAATATTGATAGCATATTTGCAATGAACATGACCTCAGACTTTGGGTTCTTCTTTTTGAAAGATTTGATGGAAGGAAGACTGAAGTTTTTTTTCTGGATTTAATAGAGCTTTTAATCTGAATGAGAAAAAATAAGAAATAAATGGTAGTCCTCAGGGTGGCACAGGCGCAATTTTTCATTAAATGCTATTGAATATTTTCATGTATGTTGCATTTGCCTTAATATAAAAAGGATATTAAATGAGCCTATTAAATATGTGCTTATAGCTACATTTTTTCTCCCTTGGAAAAAATAATGTATATTTGCCAGTGAAGTTTTTTCCTTTTTTCTGAAAAAGCTTACTTTCTTCATGAAGAAACAGTGGCTGGCTGGATACTGGGCTCATCTGCTAAATTTCAAATTGAAACATGAAGGCTTAAAGAAATTTTCAACTGCATCCAAGTCAGAAAGCCATTAATATAACTAATTCTCAATTGCTCATTGTATATTCACATTGAATGTTATGGTTAGTGCCAACAGGCTGGATGCTCTGACCTGGTTTTGCCTTTCTCGTTTCTGGCTTTAAATACCAAAATTAAGACAGCTGGTAAGCTTGTGATCTTTAAATGCAGTTAGACTGGGCTAAGCTATAACTAGTCTATTTAAATTACTCTCATTTTTGACCCATCATAGACTTCACTGGTTGAGAATTTTATCAGCTTCTCTTCTTCCCACTCCTAAGAATTACTGTCCATCCCATAGCCTTCTACACACTCGTGGCCCCCAACTAGTAATTCCCCACAGGCTCACACTTGGCAAACAGAAACTGAAGCACTGATTTTTTTTTTTTTTCTGCAAAGTTTTAGGCTGATTTAGGAGATAGCTTAAAATAGCAGCAAGGCATCAGCCCACAGATTTGTAAAACTCAGAGGGAACGGGAGCTTTGCAGGTGGTTCTGCTCAAAGGTTAGCTTTAAAGTTTGGCCCTGGCTCCAGGCCTGTTGCATTCACTCTAGTTTATGGTCTACATAATCACTGACTCTGAACTCATCTGGTCTGTTAAGAGCAAGTAGCTGAAGAATGGCAGCTAACAAACATCAAATACTCTGTGAGTACATGCTACATAAATTTCGTAAGTTGTTTTTGTAGTAGGTGTATTACATGAACTTGGAGTCTTTCAGCTTTACTGACAAACTTTGGTATGTTTCACCTCACAACTGAGTTTTTATCTTGAAATGGGCTGTTTCTTCCCTTCTGCCTAAGATTTCTTCCTACTTATACTTTTCTGTCTCTCATTCCTTTGAATATGTTTATAAACACATCCCATAACCCATATGTTTTTTTGGCATATTTGCAGAATGTTGGTGTATCTTTAAGCTCTAGCAGATACATAGGAAGAAATATCATACTCCCACTTACAGCCCATATAATACATTTACCAGTAATTCACTCAAAATATAGCCTTTAAGTCTACATTTCTTCATTGTGTTTATTCTTGACATATCAGGAGCCTTGTCTAGAAATTAATAAATGCAGAGTCATTTCATAATACAGCAACTTTGATATAATTGGTTCATAAATACTATCCAGAATTTCCAGGCTTTCCTGATTGGATGTGTAAATTTCAATTATGTCAATAAAAGACTAATGTGAGGTTACTTAGCCCATATGTAGCTCAAGAATGATGGGTCTGACTCTGCTCATTTTCTGACAAAAATGGAGAGGGATGAATGTCTGATGTAAGAGCAGGAGGTCAAGAAGAGACTTCAGACGGCGTTTAAATTCTTGCTTTTCTAGAACATGGAATTATGCATAATTGATAGGTTTAGTACTAGTGTCAGCTACCTCAAAGGCCTGGAAATACAGGCAGATGTTGAAACACAACAGCAAGATCAGCAGGCTGGGCTGGACTAAGCAGCTGTTTTTCACAAATACTTTGTTAGGACTGATAATAGAAAGAAGCAGTAGCATGAAGTGGAGGAGGGAGAAGGATGGGAGAGGACTGGCATGGGCACCAAGGTGCTACGGGTGCAGGGGAATAAGCAAGTATACCTCTGAACCAACTAGCATTCCCGTTGTTGGGGGTTTGATGGGGGTGGGAGCTGGGTGGATTGAAGTCAGGAGAAACATCAATCCCCTGTTGGAAAAATAGAAGTCTAGGTTCTCCTGGCTCATTCTTGTAGCAAGTATATGGAGTAGGAGAGATATACCTGGGAAGCAGACAGAGCCTTCTGTGGTGACATCAGTGTACAGTGTCTTAATTTATATTTTTACTCAAGATGGAATTTTTAATACTTTCTACAGATATTATTTCTTATATGCAAGCTCCAGAGCCTTGATAAACCTTAAGATGATAACATTTTAGTCTGTGTAAACCAAATATAATTACTATAATCAGATACTTCACATCATGAAACAGAAAACAGAATTAGGAAATCATCCTAATTTGTTTATATTCTTAAAGAGAAGCTACAGGAAAAGCTTATCATTTGTTCTTGGTTATTCTTCAGACTATTCATTGACTATAAATTATGTAAGTGTATTCCCAGATGTACCGGAAAACAAAAGATTGCCTCACCCAGCAATGAGAGGTTGTAATTGTAAGTTTAAATGATATTATAGACTATTTTTCCAAAGCATTTCCTCCATTTTTGGAGGAATCCGTTTGCTAAGGATTCATTCTGTTAAGAACTTTGTTGTTGAAAAGTATCTATCTCCCTTATATGTTGCCTGATTTTCTGAAACCCCCTGCAGATAGGTAAAACACATAATTCTTTTCTCTCCTGAAGTGCATCTTTAACTGGGCTTAAGCTAAAAAACAGCAATATACATGCCATCCCCACATCAGAAGTTTAGGGACGAAGAATGTTGTCCTTATTACAAAGTATATGGAGAATTCTGAGAAGGTAGCATGCAATTGCTCTAATTCAATTTTGGCTGGAATACCTGAATTTTTTTCTCAGAATAAACGATATGGCATCTTTGTGGAGCCTGAAATCATTAAAAGTATGTTTAAACTCTGAATAGTACATTTACTCCAGCAGGAAAATATGTTCGCTGATCATGCTCTGGAGTTCTAGAAGGTCCATCATTACCACTGAATGCTGAGTTCCTAGGACAGATGATGCAGAAGGCTGTAATTTAAATTCACGGAACACACCAGCAAACCAAGCCACATAATGAAACAGGAATGGGAATGAGGCAAAGATGGAAACACTGGGAAGAGAGAAGAACAGAAGTATCAGAGCAGAGCTGGAGTTGTGTGGGACTTTTTAATATCAATTTGTACTTACCAAAGGATATTAACTGCCAAACTTTTATTTTTATAGGAGGTTTATGGAGACTCACCTAAGAACAATTCCAAGCGATGCTTTTTCCAATCTTCCCAACATCTCTAGGATGTAAGTTCTGTTTCTGATATTCTTTTACCTGTTATTTAAAATCACATTCCTTCTCCAAAATTCTTTGTGTAGAATCTTCTGAAATGAAAAACATATTTGCACCTTTGCTACCCCACCACTTTTATTTTAGAACTGCAGGTAATAATCCCATTGTTTATAATCTGAACTAACTATGGGAAGGCATACTGAGTATTTTTGGATAAGAGCACACCTGTATTGAAGTAGATGTGATAAATAAGGCCATAAAACTTGCAAAATATGAGAAACAGTTTCATTCATAACAAATTAACATATTCTATTGCTGGTCCTGGCTAAAAAATTGTTTCCCGCTACCAACATCATTTGTAACTCTTTTCATCAGAGACCCTGTAGCATTTCTAGACTAGGGATGGACTTTCACCGAAATACTAGTATTTGTGTGATGTGACAGAGACTTCAATTGAGTCACTTCTTTGTATGTAAACACATACACGGATACAACCTACATATGCACAACCAGCAGCCTCTACCTATTTGCTTCACATCAACATATATCTCATTGAAAGTAGCTTGCACTACACTGCTCATCAATGTCAGCAATCTTGAGACAAAGTTGTACCACCTCTGGTTCTTCTTCTTGGTGGCTGACCCATAATCTATCAACCTGATCATGGCTATTTGATGTAGGGAACTTCTCTGCCATCTCCCAGTTCACTCCCTAGAATCAGAGTCATGTAATTTAGAAGAGATCTGTGAGGGCCTCTAGTCCACCCCCTGCTCAAGGTTGGGTTAACTATGAGGTCCAACCAGCTTGCTTAGGGCTTTATCCAGTCTGATGTGTGCACTGTCAACTAAAGTAACTACCTCATTCAGCAAGAGGCTCACAGTTTTCTTGCTCAGCCTTTTATTACTAATGGAATACTCTCTGCAACTCTTCTTGTTGACCTTGACATTCCTTGCAAGTTTCAACTTAAGCTGAGCTTTGGCTGAATGGCTGAGATAGACAAATACTTAAGAATTATGAAACAGGACTTTGGGGGGACATACAGATCTGCCTAATTACACTTTACAGTTTCATCCAGATATATTGAAGAAAAGAATTTCTAAAATCCATATGAGTAAGTATTCTAGAATATCTGTACACTCATTTACCATATCAGTTTAACCACATAGATATTATTTTATTATTGGGGGGGGGGGGGGGAGGGAGAGAGGCAGAAATGTCCCTCATATGATCTATAGTACCCTATATAAACCCAATAATTTTTGTTCAGAACAGAGTTTTAATAAATGTAGAAAGATGTCAACTCTTCTTTGGCTTCCAGTGACACATAACCTATTGCTTAGACACACTTCAGATTTTTAAATTCTCAAATGGTAATACTTATGAATTTGTAAAACCCTTGCATTTATTGCCATGTGTAGATCTGCTTCAAGTCCTGTGTTCTCAGGCTCTTTCTGAATGGGCAGTGGTGATTAAAGTGTTACCTGCAAACAGACTTTCTCTAAAGCTGTACGTTTGTTGTTTAAGCTATGACTGTATTTGTGATGGGTGTTGAAGGCATTTTGAAATCCTGCAAATTAAACACAGCTGGTAGGGAGAGGAGATGCTGAATTGTAACATGCCTTCAAAATGGGAATTTAAAGATGCTTTCCTTCTTCTTCTGATGTAAGTCCTTCCAGTTGTGATCAACTGCTATGATTTTTATTTCTTACCTCTAACATGTTGTATTATGTGTTAATTAACCAGAGCCCAAAGGTTTTGGGAATCACTCTGAACACTTGGAAGTAATCCTTATGCAACATTAATACATGTTTCTGTTTGGCATTCTTGTCTCATAAGTCATTTTGAATGTATTTGTGTGGGGTTTGGGTGTTTTCGTAGATGACACTAAAGCAAGTAAAACTACTCATTTTCCTGTCATCAGTGATGATGTGGTTTAGTTAAGGTAAACAAATACATCTGATAATGAAGCAGAAGAGTGGAGGTCAACACACAAAGAAAATAAACCGTTTCCTCCCCACTTTAGTCCCACAGCTGAAAGTTATAAAACTGTAACTTCATCAGTCCCAAGCCAGGCAGTATAGTAAAAGTGTGACATGCAGTGTAGTGGGAAGGGACGTGGTGGCTGTAGGGGTAAGGAAGGGGAGGCAGAAACCCCATTGCCACTCTTCTGCCTTTTCTCATATGTGAGAAAAAAAACACTTGCCTGCCTGAAATAAGGTGATCCATTTTGTTCAAGGAGCACATGAAGAGTACTCCCTCATTCCCAGCCCCAGCAGGAGGATGCAGTGTTTGTTTATTATGCATTTTTTGTTTAATATTCTGTCAAGCTCATTTATATACAGCTGTTTGCTACACAGAATAACTTTTTCTCAATGTGTCACTGATATAACCTGTCTTTTGGTATGTTAAAATGTAATAATTAATTTTCTTTTAAGACTGAAACTCCAATTTCCTGGGCAACAGACATTTATTGCTTACAGGAAAACAAAATTAAAACATCTCACATAAATATCTACCTCTGAAATACTCAATCACAGAGGTACAGACTGGAAATACTTTCTTTATTGTATCCCTCTTTTATTATCTTCCTTCTTTTCAGAACAGGTAAATAGCTTTGTAAAGGCCATATTACTGTAGAAAGAGAATCTGTTGGTCATACAATCTCAACTAGTTATTTTTCCAGTATCTCTTCAAACACTGCTAAATACACCTCCCAAAGTGACCAGTAAAAATTAAATCTCATGTTAGAAATTAGTTCAGGTAATATGCTTCCAGCTCTGTTCTGGAGAGGACACAAGTTCCCTTGGAAAAGTTAGTGGCATTAGTCATCTGCAGGCTTTTAGTGCATTTGCTGGTCATAAAGTATTCTTCCCAATTTTTAAAAACATATTAAATATTTTTAATATCAATTGAAAGAAATACAGATTTATCATCTTTAAAATTTCCACAAAAAAAAATATCTGATCCATAATTGATTGTAATAGAAAGCTCTCCTAAGTTAAATGGTCATATTTTAATTTGCTATTTACTATTATTACATCTAATACTGTCATTGGAAAAATAAAATTAAAAAGGAGATGAGGCATATGATACACTAATTCTATTTATTATTACATTTTATTTGATTCTGACATCTGTAATTGATTCTAGTCAATTTAATTTTGCTCATTTAAAATAACGATCAGGCTGCTTAGGGTGTGTGTAACCATGCAAAACATTAAAAACTCTACTGAGTAAATAACATTGATCAAGAGGATCAAAAGTACTTGAATATTTTAATGTTAATGATAAACATAAAGAGGGCAGCCAAGTTATTTTAAAAGATCTATAGATTAGAAATATGATATAAAATATTATTAGAAAAGTTATCAAAATACAGGAATGCATCTTTTAAATGTTATTCCAACATTAATAAATTTTAAAACTAAACAGATATTTTTAAAAGAGAGTTCCAGTATTATCATCCTCCTAACAATGGTGAAGTGACTCTAGAACTATTTTCTCAGGTTTCAGTAGATCACTAGTGGTACAAATACTACTCAGTCTAAATTGTGTGCAAGTATTTCTTAAGGCTGGTGTCTGGTTTTGCTTCTGAGCCACTTTACTCCTTACATCCTTTATGACATTCATTGTAAGGCTAGAGTTTTTCTCTAAATTAATGTCAGAACACTTGTTTTTTTTTTTTCCTCAGCAATATCAAAGGTTGCTCTGATGATGTTTCTCTCTAGAGAAATTGCAACAGTTGCTGGCAACAATGGCCCAAGGACCATCTTTGCTTCTTTCCTTCATTTTTAATAACTCAATACAGATAAATACGCCAATTTACCTGAGGGCTAGATCCCCTTAGAGAACTCCAAGGTGATTTTAAGTGGGGAGAAAGAAAGAAATATGATTCTGAAATGTGAAATACGGATGTTTGCTTTTGCTATTTAATAGCACGGTTGTGGTTTTTTTATTTAGCTGTATTCTGCAGTATACTGTGCATCTCAGGCATCAGTCAAGATCAAAATACTGTTAAAAGTTCTTTCCTAAGACACTGTCTGTGTATCTGGAAATATCATGGCAGTTGGATGAGAGAAATAAAATAGTACGACAGGCACTAATGATGGCTTGCCATGACCTGAGACTTGTTTCTTTCCCTGTTTGATGGTGTTTAGCTACATCTCCATAGATGAAACACTTCAGAGTCTGGAGGCCTATTCCTTCAACAGTTTAAGTAAAGTCACTCATATGTAAGTATTGTAAGTAAATAAATGAATACAGTGATGAAATAAATTTGTGGATGTGTGGAAATACCATTTATCTATCTCCATCTCTCTCTCTCTCTGTATATTGATGTTTGAGTTGTCATTCTTGTCTCCTTTGTAGCTGAATATTCCTTTTTCCATTGCCTTTCTCCATAATGTGGAGCCAGTCTCTTTTTACTTGACTTGTGCTTTCTTCCTCTACATCTTTTTGGATCCCTTGTTTTCCTGTATCCTTCGATAGAAGTGTAAGAAAGTACAGTGAAAATTACATGGGATTACATTATGAGCTTGATGGCAAGTTGAAATAAACTGACAACTAAGAATTACTTTTGTCAAATTACAGAAGGTATGTGTAAAACAGTAATACGAACACCAGAAATAAAATCAGAAGGACCAAAGCACAGAGCAAAATGGCATTAGCTGGAGACATGAAGAATAACAAGTAATCATTCTGGAAGTGCAAAAGTAAAATGAAGTGTTTGTCTGGTTATTAGATGCAATGGGAATGTTATGGACAAAGGCTTCAGGGAAGTGTTTTTATACCTTTTTGTTCTGACCAGTCCTCACTAAGTGATGCACTAGGGCAGTTACAAAAGTGGTAGGATACGTGCATCCATGGAGCTCTTGTCATTCTGCAGTACCCTACCAAAATGAGAAGTAACGTACTGAATAGAGCTTTACGGGATCCATCCTATATCTTCCATATTTCCGTTACTGATCCAAATAAGGGAATGGAAAGTGTGCCAGTGTTATAAAGCTTAGTTAAGTTGAAGCTTATCATATTTCAGAGAAGATTTGTTTGCAGAGATTCCATGGGAGAGCACTGTCTGTCATCATGGGTCCAGAAAACACTGTCAGAGAGGAAAGACTTCTGTGTCCAGAAAGAGAACATACCAGAGGCAGATACATCTTTTAAAGCTGTTGCAAGGGGTGAAAGCTACAACCCATTTTCCACACTGATGTTTGACAAAGCAAAAGTAATAATACCTAAAGGTATTTAAAAATTAGACTAGGCAAGATTTATGTTAGACTCCAGGAAATGTTTTCATATTGGCATAAGTAAAGACTAGACTTGTCCCTATCATTGGAGGCCTTTAAGGCTGTTTAATCAGAAACTCCATACATCTATTTAATCTTCACTCAGAGAAGATTGAACTAGATGATCTCTTAACACTGCTCTATTTTCTGTTATTTTTTCTCCCTTTTACTTTACACAATGTGAAACAGAATTGTTAATAAAAATGAAAGAGATACCATTACTGTTACAGATAGAGAACAACTAATGCTGGAAAGTAGAACTACCTCTCCTAAAAGTACCTGACAGGCAAAGCTAGAAGTAGAGTCCAGGATCCTGAGCCCTGAGTAAATTTCATGGGAATGCTTTGGTGTGATAAGAGTATGTAACTTTGGTTATAATACCATTTCCTCTTCTATAGATATTTTTTCCAGGCTTGTTGTCTTTAGGTTCTCTCTTCCTCTTCCTCAGTTGTTGTGTCTTTAGGATTTCTTGTTCAAGACACATGAACAATTAAACGTTTACCAGCAGCACATTTTATAAGCAATGAATAAAGCATTTGGTACTATGGACTAACAATTCCTCATGTAGTACTTGTGGTTCACCTTATTTGAAGTTAAAGATAAAATGCTCTTGGGTCATTGCAGGATTCTACCATGCAATATGTAGCGTAGTATCTTGTCTGTTTTAAACTATATGGATAAAAAGGCTTCTGAGGATGGCTTGAGAAAAAAAAGCTACCTGGCTGAATAGCTGTTTTCTGTTGTTCCTGTATTAGGTTCAAAGTGGAGAATGGACTAGAAAAATCTCCCTTGGGATCTTAATTAATAACACAAAACTCATCTCCTCCAAAGGGTAATGTAATGCAAGCCTTTGAATATCATAAGCTCTTCCACAAAATGCACACTCCAGGGAGACCTCAGAACAGCCTTTCAGTACCTAAAGGGGGCCTACAAGAATGCTACAAGAATTTTTATAAGAGCAAGTAGGAACAGGACAAGGGGGAATGGCTTTAAACTGGAAGAGGGGAGATTTAGATATTAGGAAGAAATTATTATGAGAGTGGAGAGGCCCTGGCACAGGTTTCCCAGAGAACCTGTGGCTGCCTCCATCCCTGGCACTGTTCACGGCTGTAAGAAACAGGTCTAGTGGAAGGTGTCCCTGCCCATGGCAGGAACATTGGAACTAGATGATTTTGAAGGTCCTTTCTGAACTTAACCATTCTATGATATGATATGATTCTATGAGTAGTTTGAAGGAATGGTGGATGGAGCTCTGGTGTTGCCAGTGCCTCCTAAGGCACTGTGATGGGCTCTGCAGCACTGCCTAATTTGTGTTCCTTTCTACTACCTAAAGGGTTAGCAGGAAATATAAGTAGAAGCCTTTTCTCTTGTCCTCTTTGAATCTCTAACCATCCTCAAGGCATGTTTATATTCCTGCCTGGGAGGACAGCCATTGCACCTTGCCATAGCTTGCCTTTGTCATGGCTCCCCTGAAGTCAGGCTGGAGCACACCACTAAGGTGCAAAACTCTATCTCCCCCATGCCAGAACACAGGCCTGGATGTGCTGCCAATGCTTTAGGAAGCTTCAGGCCGAGAGTCAGCAGAGCTCACGGGCATCTACATGCACAGCCCCTATGGCACAGGCTGCCAGGAGGGCACGGTGTTCAGGGAATTTCCTGAACTGCTATATCGAGTTATCATAATGTGGCATCCTTATATTTCTCACAAGTCACTACCAAAAAAGAAACTGGACATAAATACAATACATATGTATGTTAATTTTTTTTTTGTAAGAGCCAAAAATACTACCCAGGACAAGACACCAGAACTTTACTCACAGAAGCTATAGGCAAACCCCAAACCTTTGCAGATAGCCCACAAAGAAGGGCTACCTCTACCACTCAAAAGCACTTCCCAGATTTTTAAAACCTGTTTGCAAGTAAGGCACACGTATCTTTTAATCAGGGAATATTCAGGCATCTGGCAGATTAGGCAGTTGCATATGAGCTGCAAAGAAAGCAATTTATAAATTTGTTTTTCAGAATTGCTTCCATAACTCCTCTGATTTGTTAACTCTTATCATTGTTGGGTTTGATTTATTTTCCAAAGAACAAGATTATTCAGGGATAAATGTATATGTTGTGCTACGCATTTCTTTAATGTTCTCCCAAATTAAACCATTTAAATATTTGTTCAATGTTTCTTTAATTCTTCTTGCCTAGTATTTTTGCTAAAATAATGCCAGGTAAGGACTATCTTAGGGTATTTTAAAGGAGGTTGAAGTTACTCTAACAGTTTCTAAAAGAAGTTATTTCACAGAGTTTCATTTTCACAGGTTGTATTTCATGGACTTTTCATAAAGTGCAGCTTTATGTAAATATTTTTTTTACCCTAAATTAATCTTATATACACAGTTTCTTTTTAAAAACATTTAGTTTTAAACATAAGAACTTCTTAGGAGAAAATTTAGTGTTTGTGGAAGGGAGGAACTAATTGCTTTGGCTTGAGTCAAACGTCATGTGAATAGGTATCCTGTGCTCTACATCATCCATGTTTGCCAAGCCTGTTAGTGTGCTTCAGCTTTGATCTTCAGCGCTCCACTTTCTTCATCCTTATTCAGTTTATGTGCCTCTATCCCAATTTTCTGTTCCTTCCAAACCTCGGCTTTCTTTAAGCGTAGGTCATGTTTTTATGAAACGATGCCTGTCAAGTGCTGAGCTAGTTCTGTAAATTCAGGATACTGATCACCTGCTGTATTTCAATGGCCCAGATCTCATTTTTGTTGTAATTACTTACAAATTCACACTCTATGAAGATGAAAATCAGAGCCAAGATTTTGTGGGTTCCCCCCCCCAGTTGTGTTAAATTGGTGTCACAATGTTTTCTTGTTTCTTCTTTTTGTTTTTACCTTTTTCAAGTATACCTGTGAGACATACTTAATATCCTTACAAATTCAGAACTGTCTCTCCTCTACAATGGCACACGTATTTATTTTTTCCAGATAAACTTGTTTAAGTATCCAATTAGCAGTCAATGTCTCTGTGTACTTGTCTTACTAGTGGAGCTGCAGCTTGGTAGCATTACACTAAATAAAAAGCTTTTGAAATTAGGTCATTGTTTCTCAGGAAAACATTCCTGTGGAAGGAACCCCAGACAAATTCACTCTTTTCCCCTTCTCTGTGTCTCTGCTCATGCTCCTTTGAGATCTCTCCCTACTTCCTTTTCGTCCTCGCTTCAAAAGCTCTCTCCTCTTGTGCAACCACATGAAAAGCCCTCTCAGCATTTGGGAACAGGGCCAAAGGTTATGGTTCAAGTGACTTGCCCTCATATATGTGACATCATTTCAAGAGCTGGTGGGGGACCACTCTCCATCTCTGCAGAGAGGTGAAGCTAAGGTCCAGGGCACCTTTGCCAGCCTTCAGGCCAGGGCTGTACTTCCCTGGCTTGGACAGCTTGCAAAACCAGGTTGTAGGAATATGGTGCTGCAGAAAGGACAGGTGATATGATGGAAATATCTGAGATGCAACTGGAGAGGGAGGTTGAAGAGATCTGGGGGACTGCTGTATACCTGCAGGGAATTTCAAGGCACTGAAATTTCGTGTCATGCACAAAAATCTTGTTAAAAGCTGTGGTCTGGAGGCCATGAAATAAACAAGACTGTCAGGAGCCTGAGCCAGTTTTCTGGTGCTAGCAATGCAAAGGCTTGATAGGTGCATGCAGATGAAATAACATTGACAGTTTGGCTGTAGGGGGAGAATAAATGGAAGTATATATACAAGTGAGAGAAGCCAATGAAGCTACAGCTTAGTAAGTCTAAAGAAGGTAGAGATGGGTCCCTCCAAAAAAGGCTTGACCTGAAGTGTTTCAGAACTGCTGACCTGGATATCCTTAGCCTTCAGAGGTATCTCAGCATAATGTGATTATACTGGGACTCTATGGACGGATTTGGTATTTTTGGATCCTGGGCTTGAACAAACCCAGGGTTATGTCAATATTGCAAAGCAGGTATGAAAGATATGTCTGGTAAATGAAATTCATACATCGCTTAAGCAAACGTGCCTTTCAAAATGTTACTAAATTCATACAGGATGCTAAGTAGCTTATTAACCTTTCTAGAAGTTATCTAGTGAAATTACATCTCAGTAATTAATTCACTAGACTAATATCTGAATAATTATTATTAGTTTCATGTTGTATTAATTTGGATTTTGAGCTAAATATTTATGTCTTTTTAACTGAACATAAGTTCATAGTTATTTTGATGTGGGACTTTCTATCAAAAAGTGAATTTCTCTGCATATCTGCCAATTCTTAATTGGTTTATGTACTTTTAAAAATCAAGCAGAAGCTCAATAGTTTGTAAAGTAACTGAATAATTTTGTAAATATGCCACAAATAATTCTGTTATCTTGTAGTTAGGTAGCAACATCCTTTTTTCTTACAAGTATATCTAAGTAATTTTAGTTAGGACTGAGAAGTGAAACATTTATTCAGGGCACCTTTTGCCTTTCTGCATCAGTGGTCAACAAAGATGCCTATTGTCTTAGGTTTTCTTGTATCTTTAAAGCACTTCATTCCCAGAATGACAGAATCATTACATTGCTTTTGGATGCAGAATTTAAGCACTGGATTCTAACATTAAGTTGTATTTATAGGGTGTGTCAAAGTTCCACTTCAAAAGTCACTTAAAATCAGCTCTCACAGACACTTAGATACCTGGGAACTAGCCTACTAGGTATTTTTAAGTACACTCTTCGGCTTTATCTGCATTTCAGGCTGCTAAAACTACTAATAGTTTTCCTAGAGTTGCTTTTGAAAGGAACCCTAACTTTCCAAATCTGTGGGTTTCAATCTTTCCAATTCACCAATGCAAATATAAATACAGTATATATTAAGCATAATTCTTCCATAATTGCAGCATTACCAATTCAAGGAAATCAAACAGCAGGGACATAAATCTTTTCTCCAATGTTCAGTCGAATCATATTGATTTCTTCATGCACGTTATTTAAGCTTTTCTCTGACTACAGTGCCAACTGTCTCATCTGGCAGTTCTAAATCTTTTATTCCCAGATTAATTGGTTTTTCATTTGCTTTGTTAAACAGCACACGCCCTCTCATGGCCTAGTTACTTAATAAATCAGAATCTGATTGAATCTCACTGCACTATTGTGTGCTTTCAATTGTGCCGATTTTGAATTCTTACTTTCAGTACCCTCATCCAAATCATTTATGCAGAATACTATGAATAGTAACAAGCCAAAACCTTATGACTCTGACGCATTATACATTTCCAGGCTGAAGGCTCATCTGAAGACTGTCTTTCCCTAGAATATTTGGCCCATAACAGAGGAATATCTAACTAGAGGGCTCATGAGTCCAGCATTTTAAATGTAGTCAGTGATGGAAAAGCATGCCAGTTAAAGCTGAGCAAATACTACTGTTGGGAGTGTGATAGCTATAGAACTAATAAATTAATTTGAGATAAGCGAAAGACATTGAGAAGACTTCTTTTAAATACAGAAACAGTACTGTTCAAAGTAGCTAACAGACATAAAGAATATTTTAATACAGCACTGTAATTGCAGTAGTATAACCATTACATCAGTTTAACATGCACATAATTCATCACTGTAAGATCACTCAGCATGCGTAGTGTTCTTGAGCTAGTGCTGGCCAGTACAAAAGCTCATTGGAGGAATCGAGTCCCTGAAATTTCATTCTAACATTGCTGATTTCCGTTACAATAAATAATTAAATATTAATGACCATTGTGGTGACGTTCCTCCCTTTTTTACAGTGAAATCAGAAATCTTAGAAACTTGGATTACATACATCCAGACGCCTTTAAGAACCTCCCACTTCTGAAATATCTGTAAGTATTAAGCACCTGTAACAAGTTAGCACTTAAGCCTCACAGATGACTCTACACTATAGCAGTTTTGTTTCTTTGCATTTCATTTTGGAACTGATTGCAATGTTTTTCCCTGATGCTTTATTTCAATTACAGAAAGCCAGCTACGGTAGGGGTTGGAACTTAGACTATGTTTGCAAGAAAAGAAAATGCATGCACAGTTCATCAGTAATTTTGCCATTCTTCTCATGCATTAAATGTCTGAAATACACTAGGGTCTCCTTGGTAAAATTCCACAGCTAGTTTTCTTCCTATGGTAAGTGCATTTTTTTGTAGGGAATACTGGGAAGAAGAGACACAACAGAGATATACATATCTTTTATATTTACTATATGTTTACACAGGGGTTTAAAGCATACCTGTCAGCTAAATGTGAAAGACCATCTATAGACACTTGATTTAACGTAATCTCTGGCAGAAAGAAATCCTGAAGAATTTTCAGTATTCCCATGACATTTCTAAAGAGCAGCACAGAGTAACCAAACCATGAAATTCTAAAATTATAGCATAGGAAAGAAAGATGAGAAAGAGTATCTTCTGTGACTGAGCAGTGTTTTAGAAGACTTTAAAAAAGGGGGTCATGGTAAAAGTCTGTTGTGGGGGTACTGGTAAGAAGGAAAGATTTTTCCTAAAGATCTGAAAACAATATAAAGAAAGAAGTTAAAATAATTTAATTTCAGGATAACAGTTTTAAAAAATGAGAACTATATTTTTCTTATTTCTACTCTAGAGGAATTCAGAAATAAGGGGCATTAACTGTATTTACATTTGAAAATATCTTCCCCTTTTAAGCTCTTAGCCTCAACGAAAGATAGTGGATTTGGGGGTCCAGACTATTGTCTGAATCTCTCAAGTGAATCCAGTTATCAGGGTTGTTTTTTTTTCTTACCTCATAGGCTACTTCTCTCTGCAGATATGCTCAGCTGTCTTATTATTCTGTATTTCCATTTTTTAGATGCTATAATTTATCATAAATCTGGTATTTTGATTTTTTAATTGTACTTGCATCCTTATACTTTGGACAGATGATTATAAATTAATTGATTGACAATAGCGAGGATGAAATAACTGTCCTGAACTGTTGAATGTTTTAAATACATTAGGTGTTGTTGTTTAGTAATCCAGTACATATAATTCTGTTTCTTCTCTCTTTCAGTGGTATTTTTAATACTGGACTCAAAGCATTTCCAGATCTCACCAAGATCTACTCATCTGATGTGAACTTTTTACTGTAAGTATCTGTCCTCACGGATGGTTAAAACACTACCATCCTCAGATCCCAAGAAAGCCTACAGTGAAGGTTTCTGTTTTGGAGAAAAACATCAAATATGTCTGACAAAGCACCTCTCCAGCTATATTTCAATCATCATTAGTACCAAACCTGGAAAATGACAGGTCACATAACACTATACATTGGACCTGGATGAAAGGCATAGACACACAAGTGCATTTCTCTTGAATCAGCCAAAGCACGCAGTACACAACTTCCACAAGCATTTTGCTTTTAGTTTTTGGTTTTGTAATGGCTGTGCAATACCTGAATTAGTCTAAAGTCAGAACAGTATGGCACACAGGATCTGTTCTGACAACCTGCTAACATCAAGTCATCCTATCAACATTCTTCTAACAAACTTGTGCTGTCATGGTGAGCTCATATTGCACATTTTCTACTCTTCACTGAACTCCTATATCATTGAATTGTAACCTCCATTGGCTATCTGCCTTCCTTCTGACCCCAGCCTAAGCACAGAAGACCCAAGAGCAGGAAAACTGGACAATCTTGAGAGCAATTGCTTATTATTACACTTTTAAAAAGCTCGGTGTTGGGTAAACTCACATTTTAAGGAAGATACTGATGAAGGTTTATTATGTTGCTTCATACAATCAATGTTTTAATAAAGAAAATAGAAAATGAGGTTAAAAGGAAAATTGCTTTTTTCTCTCTCGTTTTTCCAGTTTAGTCATAGTAAATCTGTTTAGTATTAATTTGTCCCTTTTCAGACAACAGAGTTTTGGTCTGAAGATACCTAGTATTTATTAAAAGTAGGAGTAAAAAAGTAGAGTACAAAGTAGGAGTAAAAAAATAAGAAATGACAGATAGTGAAACACTCATTTGAATGAGAGTTGAGAAGAATCATTAGGTTAGATCACATGATAAATTCTTTCACTTGTGCTAAATTCAGTTCTGTAAAGCGAAATGCCTCCGTCCTGAATAATGTATTACCTGTTGTTTTAGCCTAGCTAGAGAAACAGATTTCATCTCTAAAGTCACTTACGCTGGCTCAGTGGACACTGCAGCATTATTTACTTTGCTAATTCTCTGGCTTATAAGACAAGGGACCTGACTATGCTGTTAACCACTATAATCTTAACAGGCTGCCACGACTCACCCACCTCCTTCACAAGCTCACTTCCTGGATGCTGGAACATGCTCAATTCTTAATTATCCCAGATGTACCTTCTGAGCTAAGATAAACTAAACAAGTTATTCTATGCTTTTATTTATTATGAAGGCAGAGAACAATTATAATAAAATTGTTCTGGAGGAGCTCTGTTGGGCAGATGTTTGATTGTGATGTTTCGTCTCCTTTTTCAGTGAAATTGCAGATAATCCTTTCATGACTTCAGTGCCTGCAAATGCTTTCCACGGGCTTTGCAATGAATCTCTAACTCTGTAAGTTCTTCCAGTTTAAGTTGCAAAACAATTACCTCTCTCAAGCATATGGTAAAATGTTCTAAAACCCCCCAATAATCCTTGTCCTACTCTAGCAGTTTGTTAACAGAGAAACACCATAGACAAGCAGTATCCGTAATCTAATTTGCCTAAACCCTTTACTTTAACAGTGACCTGAATCAGCCCTACTGCTTTTCTTTAAACTGGCTTGACCAAAGTGGTTTTGCTTTTGTATGACCCTGATGTCAGTAAATGGTTATATTGGAGAAAAATCAATGGGAAAAGGTTGCAGATTTCTCCTTCTGTAAAGCTACAGCATGGTTAGAACTGTGTCTAAATTTTTTGCAGCCTAAGTGGCACATACCATGAAGGCTAATGTGTGGCAAATTTCAGAAGAGTCATATTTGAAAGAAAATTGTTAAATAAAGTTCAGTTATTCAAGCCATACTCAGTGTTAACTACAGGAAAGGGTGGAGGAGAATGAAAATGAATATCTGGAAAGTCTTTTCTTACCTAAATAATTCTATGATCTGAACTAGGAGAAATCCTAAAAAATGAAAAAAAAAAAATCCTAGCTATTTTGCTGGGTGTTAGCTCCTTTAGCCTTCCTTCATCAGTCCTAGCAGAATTTTGTTTCCTTGGGTTTAGTTTGAGGGTGAGTAAGTTACATCAGTGTGTTTTAGTCTAGTTCTATCTTTGCTGTAAAAAGAAGTAGAAGATGGCACACCTGCCACATGGTGTTCTTATTCAGCTACATTCAAGAATGCCGCTGGGCATTTGTTTGACCTTGCGCTATAACTGCTGCTTCTTCAAGAAATTTAAAATTAACCCATCCATAAATGTGCTGTTGCCAAGAGAAATGATCCATACAATGTTCGGTATTCCCGTACTGAAGCAACCAAAAATATACTTTTTTCTTTTTTTTCTTTGCTTGTAGCAAACTCTACAATAATGGTTTTACCAGCATCCAAGGCCATGCTTTTAATGGGACAAATCTGGATGCCATGTAAGTAACAGACCATTCTTTTCTTTCAGGAAAAAGAAAGACAAAACCCAACTCTCTGTGCTTGTTATAAGCTCTTAAATATATGTCTTATTCTAATTATTTTTAAGGAACAAAAAGAGGATAATAATTCCAGCCAGCAACAAAAACATTAGCACTAATGTCTTTTGCAGCATACTTTCATTTGGTATGTATATTTATTTATAGCTCAGAAATCAAATCATGTCAGGTAATCACAGTGTAATTTGGTTCTCGTTTGAAGCTACAATAAAATTTCTTTTGATCAGTAACATTTCTAAGACAATTTGGAAGATAATTATGCTGGTTTTCTTACACAACATTTATTTTTGCTAAGTGTAGCACTGATAATGGGAGCAGCCCTTTCACAGAAATTTTTCATCTACAAAACAGAGTGGTGTAAGGTGTTGGAAGCAATTCAGAGGAACTGGTCACTTGCATGAGGAATGAGAGGTGGACATCTCAAAAGCACAAAGTAACCATTTCAACTTTCCATTCACCGTCTTATTATAGTTTCCGAAAACTAACACTTAGTGAGTCAATATCCTTTATACACCATACCCAAAATCATCTGCCTCAACCATTAACACAGAAAACATCTCAATTCCAGAGGCTCCATTCACTTTGGCAGAGCTTACTCTGGCCTTACAGAGGCTTCGCTGAAGAGCCTGACTAGCAATCATCTCATGAATAAAGGGGTTTCTTCATCATGAGTTCTTAAATTAACCAGAGAGGCATGAGGATAGATAAAATTATTTTCAATACTTCATTTTAAATTGGGGTTGAATTCTATAAGAGCATCCTGAGATGCTCTTATAAGAGCAAATGCCATATTCTGCACCTGGGATGGGGTAATCTGGCCTACACATGCAAACTGAGGACAAGAGGCTGGAGAGCAGCCCTGCAGAAAGAGATCTGGGGGTGTGGGTTGACGGCAAGTTGAATATGAGCCAGTGGTGTGCCTCAGCAGCCAAAAGGGCCAACTATGTCTTGGGGTGCATCAAACACAGCATTGCAAGCCGATCTAGGGAGCTGACTGTCCCACCCTGCACTGCACTGGTGCAGCAGCACCTTGAGCACTGTGTGCAGTTTTGGGTGCCTCAGTGTAAGGACATCAAACTGTTAGAGTGTTTAGAGGAGGGTGACCAAGATGGTGAAAGGCCTCGAGCGCAAGATCTACAAGAAGCAGCCGAGGTCATTTGGCTGTGAAAAAGAGCAGGCTGAGGAGTGACCTCATGGCAGACTACAACTTCTGTAGGAGGGGCAGCGGAGAGGGAGATACTGATCTCCTCTCTCTGGTGTCCAGCAATAGGACACGAGGAGATCGAACGGAGCCGTGGCAGGGGAAGTTCAGATGGGACACTAGGAGAAGGGTCTTCACTGAGAGGGTGATCAGTCACTGGAAGAGGCTCCCCAGGAAACTGTCAGGGCACCAACCCTATTAGTTCAAGGAGCATTTGGATGACCCTTTTGAGAAGCAGAGAGTTGGACTCGATGAGCCTTATGGATTGTTTCCAAATTGAGATATTTTATGTGTCCCCACCCATGGCAGGGGGGTAGAACTAGGTGATCTTAAGGTCCTTTCCAACCCTGACTATTCTATGATTCTAAGTGAATCTTTCCAGAGACTGGCTATGATGCCCTAGTTAAGTAAGTAAAAAACCCCAAACAAACCAAACCAAAACAACCTGAACAAACCAAAACAAACAAAAACCCCAAACCAAAAAAGAAACTATAACAAGGCTTACTTTCAGGGCTTTATCTACCAGCCATAAAAGTGGTTTATTACAACAAAGAGTTTTCTCCTAATTAAATCATATCTCATTTACCTGGAGCAAAGCACTACTCCAGATTTACAAGGTAAACCAGGGAGCTGAACATCCCTGGTAAAACCTTTATCTGTTTGATAATCTACACTGAAATTTCTAAAACAATTTTCTGAAGTAGTTTGGTTACCATACACCAAGCTAAGGTGTAATTTTGCTAAGTGCAAGCTTGGAGATTTGTTCTTTCTAGCAGCATCATTAAGTTAATGCAAAAGGCAAATATTTCTTTTTCTGTATTTTGACATTTCTAATTTAAACTCCTGTTTATCTATCACTGTACAGTGAAGAAGGTTCCTGTTTTTCCCTGGGTCTGATCCCAGGTCCTTTGGATCTGATGCAACTAGGAGCAAAAAGAAACAAAAAGAGTGAGGGAAACAAATTTTAATGGGTTTTGAATGATAACGTCAAGGAGGAAAAAAAGTAAAAAAGGAAAATAATCAGAAACAATAATTCACTTTTGACAGATTTTTCAAAGACCCTATGTTCCATCCATACATCAGAAGACATTCTGGGAGTCTCAGAAGCTGCCTTCTACCAGGAAATGTGCCTTTCTACCACTCTTGCAGTTTTAAAAGACCTGGGTAATTTAAGGATATCAAAACAGTCAATGCAGATATAGCAGTGGAACCATGCACAAATGGGTTTCCATCATCACACTGAATAATGGCACTACTACCTAATAAATCTGCAAACCACAGTATTACTGTATATGCTTTGTAAAGGAAGGAAAGTAAAAAAAAACAGGATGAAGTGCCAGATGACACTTCTACCAAACAGTGTTCATCTGAAACCCGAATCCCTCATTCTAACACATCATTAAGGGCAGTGAACTGCATCACTCCTGCAGACTTCTGCAAAATGGTACTTCTGCACCAATGTTTATTTCTGTAAGAAAACTGGTGAGGAAAGAACATTTTTAAAAACATATATCCAGCAAATGGCAAAATTTATATGGTGAGGTTTTACAGAGCTGCCTACATTACTGAAATGGGAAAAGTGCAATCTCAAAATCTAATTACAAAAATAAACTGTAAAAAAATATATTTGCTTTAGGATACACTCTCAGGGGTTGCTTATAACGTCTGACTTAGCTCAAAGTCAAGATAAACAATGGTGCAGAAAAAACATACAATGAATCCTTAACACTGCTCATTTACCAACCTCTCTCTTTTGCCTGTGCTCCCTTTTTTTAACCTATGTTTCATAATCCAACAGGCTGCATAGATACATTACCAAGTTACATTTCCAGAGCCTATTTAATATCAGGTGCTATGTGTCTCTTCTACCTAGGCACCATGGTCCTAGGCAAGGCTTTACAGCATTGATCATTTTGCCGTCATTTCCTCAAGCGGAACATACATCCCCCTTGACAACTTTCCCTGGCAATGGTCTGTGTTCTCTGCCTTAATGGGTTACATTGCATTTCTACAGCTGTACATTCCCCTTTGCTGCCTTGCTTTAAACTTCTCCTGGAGATCCCTTCTCATTATAGTACAGAAACAAAATTCTTGGATTGTTTTGTCTCCTTGCTTATGTAGTGCCCCTCAGCCGAGAGAGCTACGTGATTCTCCATCCTCCTCCAGGAACTACTATAATAGATTATTCTTAATCTCAACACAATATTTCAATTTCCATTTCAATTAAGTTAAAAAGCATGACTAGGCTTGATGCCTGCAAGCAATTTCTCTTGTAAACATTCTGACAGAAGTTGACTGAAGTAAGTAAAAACACTACCTAAGGTTAAATTGCTGTCTTAGGGAATTAGAGTATCCACACGTACATATACAAACACACATATATGTATATGTACGTATGTATATATTGCAACCTAATCTTCACTCTCTTTTCATTGCTCAGCTAATTCAACATATTCCTTCCTGTGTGCTTAGAAGATCAAGCTGCTCATAACAGCAGTCCTCCTCCTCCCTGGCCAACCAGGAGGAACCACCTTGTCAAGGAAATTAATACGCCTACTATGTTTTGAAAAGTACTTTTTAGCTGAACAGTTGTTCCAAACCCACATTTTTAATCTCTGTGTCAAATATACCCAACTAATACACACAAGCTTGCATCATACACATAAAAATAATGCTTAATTTTCCATTCCATCATGTTCTGTGCATATCTGCTCTTCACAGAATGTCATAAAATCTGCTCAGTGCCGTATGTCCACTCTGACTCTGGCAGAAAAGCATGACACCTGGGCTTCTGCTGCTCCTGTGGGTTGTTTAATTTATGCTGTCTCTTTGTAGACCTGCAATTGTGGAACTATTAAAGCCATATTATTTCTCCCAAGTCTTTTCAGAAAGCCCATAAATTCTATTAGGCCATTGAGAACAAAAGCAAAAGTCTCAGACAGAAATTCATACCCTCTCTTAAAGCAATTTGGAACTGGGCTGAATTACCTGCAGTAATAACCCATGTATTTATAAGTCTCAAACAGCAGTTTCAGACCATGGTAAAGAGTAATCAATAAAAATAAATAAATAAATAAATATTCGTTCTAGATCAGTCACTTTTAAATCTAAAACCACAGAACTGAATTTAACATCGACTGTTCCACTTGGATTATGTTAGTTTTTTGAGTGTTCAGCAGCCTTGCACTGCCTGTCTTTAATCATCCACCTTTAACTCAACTGCAAATTCCTTACTTCATGGATCCACGCTTCCTTATATGTCACTTTCCAGAGTGATGATAATTAATGTTGGCCCTTGATTACACCAATCATGTAATCACAGGAGAAATTTGCAGCATTCCATCTTTCAGGAAAGTGTTGGCCACTCAGGAAATTGTTCTGAGTTTTCCCAAGACTTCAGATTATTTTTACCTTTTTTTTTTTTTTTTAAACAGAACATGTATCATTTTTTCCTTCAGATTTGTCCTCCTTCTCACTCCCTATCTTGCTGCTTTTATAAAAAAAAACTTCATTCTTAACTTTGATTTGTATATGGAAGCCTCCACGTGGCTATGGAGATTTCAAAGTACTTAAAACTTATTCTCAACCTCTAAACAAGGAGGGCATTATTTTCATGTTTGTTGATTAAGCATTCCTGTATCATGTAATTCCCCACACCTCATTCTGATAAAAGCAAAACCATCTATTTAACCTCATCCACACAAATATTTACCTGAAGATACAGTATACATTCACGTCTTTATGTGTATGACATATATTTGCCTTTTTTGTCTATTTAATTTTGCCTAATTGTTTTTGCCTATTTTGCCTATCTTTTATTATTCGATGAGGGATTTAATTTATTTTCAAAAAAGCAAACCTGTATTTTGTTCCTTGAGTACACAGAAAATTAAGTGACTGATTATGTTTCAGTATGTTGTTGGGATAGGATGGTCCTTATACATACTGCTTTTGTAAATCTGCTTAGGCAACTAACTGAAGATGATCTTCAACCTACAGATAACTATTTCCAAATCGCTGTGTTTCGTTTGTTTCTGCAGCTATCTGCACAAGAACAAACACCTAGAAGTTATCAATGACAATGCATTTCTGGGAGTGCACAGTGGACCAACTCTACTGTGAGTAGGAGAAAATTAAGTAGAGATAGCTCTAAAAATACCACTATTTTAAGTTGCACTTTCTTTCCAACCACTACTAGCAGCAGAGCACCAGAGATGGGAATGACATGTTTACAAAAAGAGTATCAGCAACAAATGCTGTGTGTGCTTTAGGGAACTGATTTAAGAAATGCTTGCATCTTACATTGGAAATACTGTTCCTACCAATTTTTCTTTGGAAAGATTCTGTACTACAATCTGTCTTATGACTGTACAATTGCAGTACAATTGTACACGAACTAAGGACTCTAGAAGCACACATATATAGGAAATTGAAACAGAGATAAAAAGTAATTTCAGACAGAATAAAGTTACCTCTAGTGCTGTCTTTTCTTCTTTCTCATGCAGTTTGGCTTTCAGTCTGATTTTATAGTCCTCCAAGGAACTCTTCACTAAAATTAGGAATCACAATACAGAATTAAATGAAAAACTTTAAGAACTTTAGGAAGAATCATATTCCCTGACTCATCATCTAGCATGTAACATAGTGCATAGGACTGACAGAGAGAGAATTGAAGTAGGGAAACTGAGTTCCTGCTCCACTGCCAAAATTAGGTGGCGCTGGCAGTGCTCACTCCATGTAAGAATCAGTTTTACTTTCTGCTCTTGAGGAAAACAACGTATTTATATCAGAATAATAGCGTATTTGTCACAGAAGGAATCATAGGGTCTGCATAGGCTTCATGACTAATATGCCTGTTTTTCTTCTTATCACTGAAATCACCTGAGGGTTAAACCTGAGTTGTGCCTTGAATGGCCAGATCCAAGACAGCAGCGAGAAGGTAGTGTTTTCTGACCACGACTTAAAAGTTATATAATCTGGATGAGAAAAGTACAGTCAAGGCCCTGGTCCACCATCAGGAGAACTGGCCATATAGGCAGAGCAAAAGAGGGTGTTCTGGAAACCGAAGTCAAGAGATCAGGAGGGAAACCCGAAAAAGCTCACAAAAGGGCTGTTAAACCTCCTGCTCAGGGAGCCTTTGAGGTGGCTGTTGCTCTTCTTCCTCACTGCGAGCTGGATCATTTTCATTTCCACTACTTGTGCTTTCAGGAAGGCTCAGGCCACCTACCCCTGAAGTAAGAGAGGCATTGCTGGAGAATTGCAAGAGGCTGTGTTGGTGCTGAGTAAGCCTTTTTCATTAGTATTTGGCTAATAAGACCTTCTTCTTAACTCTGCACATGGCACCAGATAAACCCACTCATTTTGTTCCTGGTGAGAAAGACATTTTTCAGTTGACCTGGACACCGTATTTCCATCACGATACTACTGTGTCACAGTAAATACACAGTCTTGAAGCAAGATGCACTCTCCTGTTTCATCTAGGGTCTCTGTCCTGGCTTCAGCTGTAACAGTCTCATATGGCTCACTGCACATCTTCCCTCTAAGGCTACTGGTGGTACGATGGGTTGAAAAGCCCCTTTTTAGGGATGGCAGAAAACAAAACACTCAGGATCTTAAGTCTAAGGGAGGTAAAAGCTTGCAGCAGCACAGGTTTTGACTCTTGGGGTTATGGTGGGTATTTAAAGCACCTGTTATGTTGTTATGCTGAACAAGTGAACAATTTATGGCATCTTACAAAGGGTTGTGGGGTAATCATATGCTATAATAATGTTGCCATACAAGCTCATTCTGCAAGGGCTTAGCTTTAAGGTGTGTGAGCTACATGAAACAGCTTGTTCTGGGGGCTAGAGATGACTTCCTAGGACATGCATATGTAACTGTAAAGAAATTCCTTCTCACTCTGTGCTCTCAAATTAGGTTTCGCAAATGACTAGCAGTTTTTCTAATCTTTCCTAATTACTGTGCTAGCCCAGCTGCCACTGATCGTCAATCTCAGGACATGTTCTACATTTGCAGCCTGAACAGCCAGTTATCCATCTCCCATTAGAATGATATACCTCCATGGCTAACAATATTTATAGTTAGAGAGAGAGATGGTACTATAGTGACGTTGCAGAGAGAGGTATTCCTTCTCAAAGGGAGAAGGCATAAAACAGCGTGCAAATAACAGTAAATCAACAGTGATTAAAAACTATGTTGTGTGAGTTTGGCCATGCTCTTAGGCCACCAAGTTAGATGGTATATTTAAGATGGTATTTAAAAGTCAGCTGATTTTTTTTTTCTAAATTTGGAGTTTACAACAGCAGAGGAAGAGGGGAGTGTGACCACTGAAAAGAGGAGAGCATATGCCAGTAATTCTGATTGCTTTGCAACTGCTGTACATTAAGACATATGTGGATGTACACATAGAATGCTTGCTTTAAAAAAAACATTTTAACAATATAATGACAGTACATTGCTCTTCATCTGAAGATGCAATCTTGGCTAGGATTCAGCAACTCAGTGGACATGATTTACTAAATGATCCAACAAGAGCTGCTGCCTAAAGCACAAGTTCAACAGAGTACAACAAAAATACAATCATGCTTATCATTCAGTTAGCTTTTGCAAAACATACAGTCCAAATTCAAAACATTAGTAATTGTCACACAAGATACATGTGAGTAACTAATTGTCTTTAAAAAGCAGAAGTGCTCTTTAAAGCATCATCTCCCATTCTAGGAATGGGTCGTACCTTAGGAGGTTCCGTTCTGTGGCTGCCACCAGACACAAAGTCTTCAAGCCACAGAAACACTCTGCAGTCTGCTAATCAAAAAATGCAAATTTGTAGATTTAAAGAATCCTTTAGTAGACAGAGTAGTCTAAACCCAACTATTACAAGACTGTGCTTTTTTTAACTACTGTAGTATTGCAGTACTCAAATGCGTGTATGATTAGGTAAAAATTGCCAGTGGTACTGTGATGCATTTAGTCTCATTTTCTCAATTATCTTTTACATTATCATTATTACTTGATTTCACACTACAATTCCATGTTTCCAGCTGTTAAAAAAAGATTACTGACAAGGCTATTATCCCTTATATCTAGTTCTGAACTTCTGCCTCCATAAAACCAATGAAGAATTTGACCAAAAAATAACAACCCACGAGAATAAAAATCGAATCTGAGCAGCCAAATATGTTTAACACTTGCATCATATTTAGATGGTTTGGAAAACAACATCTCTTAATAGTAAGATATGGTTTATTCCCATGTTCATTTGGAGCTAACGTCTCTGCAACATTAAATCTAGCGTGTAAATTTCATATAAGGTAAGCAACAGCCTAGAAACATTACACGAGATTTATGAGAAAGCATGTGAGGAAAAAACAATACAGCTAACAAGCCACTGTGTTAAAATTGATTGAGTGCACTTCAGTTGCTGTTACGCTCCACAGTGTAGAGCTCTACACTACTGCGGGAACACCACTTCCAGCATCTGAGTGAGCTCCAGACCATGGCATCTTAAATGCTAAAGTCTGGTCCGGGTCTAGGCTGAAAATGAATTTTCTTAACGCCTCACCATAATCCTGAACATTTGACGTCTCCCACAAGCAGCATGACTGACAGGTTCTACATCAACCTTTGTAGGGGCTTGTCAAAGGCCTTGTGAAAGTCCCAAGAGACTCTGAGCAGGTCTTACTGACAACACTCAGAAAGGTTTGTAAGGCAGGACTTATTTTTATAGAAGCCCTTTACATGTTGACTTCCACCAGGTCTATCATATTAGTTAGTGGCTCATGTGCTGCCTTCCTGCATGGAGCTGAGCTGGAGTTTACACACCTCTTTCACCGAATCAACTACCTCTTCATTGAGATGCTTCAGAACTTCTTGGTGAAAACCATCCAGTCCTCATGACTCACTACCATTCATTTTATCAGTTTCCTGCCTAACCTCTTTTACAGTCTTTTTCAATTTGAGACAGATCCTCTTGACAAGTCTATCAGACGTCTTGCCCATTCTCTTGTGTTTAAGTATGCCAGCTATAGCTTAGCAGTAGTAGCAAGACACTCTTCTGTGCAATGTAAACATTGCTGTATTTAAATACATTAGTTAACAATATTAATGAGGCTGACATAACTGCAGTTAGTTCCCATTTTTAATAAGCAGCCCAAAATCAAGACTGATGGTACAATGACACAAAACAAAGAAATCACTTAGGACCATGAATCTTCTGTATGAATGAAGACACAGATGCTATAGTCTGGCAAACTCCAACTAATTGGATTAATGCTGCTCTGAAAATTAGTAATTATTACTTAAACCTTTTCAATCCTATGCTTTCTAGTTTGAAGATAGGTGCTATGCTGCTTGAAGTAGATTCTGAATAGATAATCATCAAGATTGGAATTTTGAGGTAGAAAAATACCTGTCAATCCCACACTTCCTTGTGACCAGTTGACACACAGTTTGTTGCTAACAAAATGTGGGCCTATGTAGGGTCACTAAGAAGTTATCTTCCACAGGGAGACAAGTTACCACCAGACTCCAAGGAGGCTTTTCCAACTGCAATAGCAGCGGTAGAGACAGCATCACAAGACCTCTTGGTGGCAGACACCATACTGGCAGTTTAGGGACTTCCCAAACTGGGGATTTTGGAAACTTCCAAACTTGTGAACCATTGTGCTTAATATGGCCCATGGATGGGACTAACCACCTAGTGTTAGCCCTGCAACATAATTAATCCTAAATCAACTAGAACTTCAAGGCAGATGTGCCTAAATCTTCCCCAAAACCCCTCTAGTTTAAAACAAGTAGTTTTTTTTAAAATCTAAGCAGTACCCAACTGCTAAAATACACACCCATATACACATAAATAAAAGACTTGAAAGGGTTCCATAAGATAAAAATTATGTAGTCTTATAACTAATTCTTCCAAGTCCTTTCTTCTCACTGAACATACCTTTCTTTCAGACTTTTCAACATCACTTGGTAACAGTCTTTGAGTTGCCACAGACTTCACATGTTC
This sequence comes from Amazona ochrocephala, assembly GCA_039720435.1. Taxonomy (NCBI): domain Eukaryota; kingdom Metazoa; phylum Chordata; class Aves; order Psittaciformes; family Psittacidae; genus Amazona; species Amazona ochrocephala. The sequence goes on from CM077882.1 coordinate 37,881,831, forward strand.
CCCTCTGCTCCCAGGGAGTTGTTTCCGCCCACCTGAGCCCCAGGCTGGCTGCCCTCTTCTGCTCGCTGAAGCACCATCCTCTCCAGGGCCTGGAGAGGCTCTTCTCTGCAGCTGTTTCCAACGCACAAGCCTTGTGTCCCAGGATGTTCCTCCTGACCCAGTCATTTCTGATGGGAATGTGACTCAACTGTGAATAAAACAAAAAGAGACATTGTCCTTCTTGTTACCCTGTCATTTGGCCTGCACAATGAACCGTGGCATTGACTTTCACAATTTAATGATGCAACTTTGTGAAAAGATTATCCCTTTTCTCATTTTCAAGCCTCTTGCCTCATATTCTCAGGCTCCTCAAAACTCATCTCGCAAGAATAAATAATTCCAATCCCCTTCTTTACAATATGCATGGCATATATAGTCTACTACTGCTTTAGTCCTAGCTTTTCCCAAGAGAAAGGTCCTATCTACCTATTACTTCATATATAAACAACTTGATACTTTCAATCATCCTTGCTGTAGCTTTCTATGCTGTTATTGTAAACTGCATAGAGTATTTATAGAACTGCATAAAGTATTTAAGATGCAGTCAGATATACAAAGTGAAGTTCTTCTGTTCTATGTCTTTCCTAAAAATTCTTAACATTCTATTTCCCTTCAACATTATTAAATAGCACTTAACTGACATTTGCAGAGAGGACTCCAAGATCTTTCCAGAGCGCTACATAGACTCCATTGTCATCTATGTACAGTTAAGATTGCTTTTTCCTAAATGCACTTTACATTCATCAGTATTGAATCATGTGAATTATTTTAATGCTTTGTCACTTAGTATTGCAGGATCCTTCTGCTTCTTTAGACAATCAGCTTTAGCTTTTACTACCTTTTATTACTTTGTGACAGAAACAAGCTTCGTTGCAGCTACTCTCATTCTTTTTCCAGACTGTTTATGAATATTCCAGTAATACCAGCACTAGGCAAGCCTCTACAGGCCTCTGCTGCAATGATATGTATATTCCAATACCAATTCATTTTCCATACTTCCTCTAGCATGAAAAGTTATCATTGGTCCCTAGTCTTTTTCCCCATTCTGTTCTTGTCTTGATACAAGAGCTATTCCCTTGTCAGGTAACAGACTAGTTACCTCACCAGCCCTCGATGTCCAATTTTGTCAAGACTTCTCAGAAATCCTAATCCATTTTACAAAACAGGATCATCTTTCTCCATACACTTGTGCCAGAACATCTTCACAGAACTCTTAGTCTATGAAGTATTATTTCCCTTTCAAAAAAATCTTTGCACCTCTCATGACACAGCATTTAACCATGTTCCCTTCCTGCAGGTAGCTGCCACCACCATGAGGACTTGATGGAGACCCATGGGGGTTGCTGAAAGGCCAGCCTTGTCTTGGTAAGATCTAGTCCAAGATCTAGTTTACCAAGATGTTTTGCTTCAGAAATAGAGCTCTATAAAATGAGGAAATTAGTGAAAACCAAAAAGGAGCAGTTGATTAAGGCCACTAAGTGGATTAAGGGACTGGAGCATCTGTCATAGGATAGGCTGAGAGCTGGAAATGTTTATTCTGGAGAAGAGTCAAGGAAATCTTATCAATGTGTATAAATACTTGGCAGGGCAGAGAGGGGAGGAACCGGGAAGAGGGAGCCAGGGTCTCCTCAGTGGTGTCCAGTGACAGTGCAAGAGGCAACAGGCACAAGCTGAAATACAGGAATACATGAGAAAAAGCTTCTTTACTGTGAGGGTGGCAGAATGCTGGAACACACTGTTGGGAGAAGCTATGGAGACTCCAGTCCTAGAGATACTGAGATGTCAACGGGACACAGCTCTCTGACCAACCTGCTCCAGCTGACCCTGCTTTCAGCAGGGAGATCAAAACTGATGATCTGGAAGCTCGACTATTCTGTGATTCTTTAAAAGATAAAAGGACAGCAGACAGCATTCAGACTCTCCTAAAAGCCAATTGAGGGGCTCAGTAGAAACACATATTACCAATCAAAAATGACTCCAAAAGAACAAAAAAGAAGTTTACGTGGTTGAAATCAACTAGTTGCGACATATTCAAATATGTATGATACAAAGAAGCTATTAGGGGGGAAAAAAAAAAAAGCCCTCCTACAGAAAAGGAAAGCAATTGCTAACTCAATTTGAAAACAAACACAAGCAAATTAAAAGAAAAAAGCAGAGTAAATCTAAACCTTTTAGAAGCAATTTGTTTAAAGCATAAAATTATTAATAATTTTCTTTTAGCTGCAAGAAACCAGCCAGTGGGTGAGACTTCTAGAGGGATAAGAACAGCACTCATGGGAAACAACACATAGAAAAAAAGCTGAATTGTTTATTATTAGGGTGTTCATGATGACACTGGCTCAAACAGTGTTCCTGCACTAGAACCTTTTACACAGGCTTATTTCCTTACAGAGTACAACTCTGAAAAGAAACCATCTTTACTTCTAGTGTCAGTAGAAGAGGTTTTAGGTTAAAGCAAAAAAGTGAGTGAAAAACAGTAGCAGGACCAGATGACATTCACCAGGCAGTTCTAAAGGAAGCTACCTCCCCCATGAACTGTGCAACGTATCTGCTGAGGTAGACAGTACCAGAATAGAAAGCATCAATGTAATAGTAAATTTTCTGAGTGTTTCAGGATGGATTGAGATAAAAGAGTTTAATTTTGGTTTATGAAGAACTATTGCTTTAGTAATTACAATACTTTCTACTTTCTTCTACTCTCTTCCCAATAGGTAAAAATGAGTCTAAACAGGTATAAAGGAAAATCACTGTTTCAACAGAAGATGTGATTTTTTTAAAACATTTTTTTAAATTTGTTTTTGCACAGTCATTCATATCTTGTTCACTTTAAAGGTGTAGTTTTAAAAGTTCTGCTATTTCTATATCATCCATATTCTCCACTATGAGGCATTACATACAAGAGCTTTGAAACACCAAAAGATCACAGGAGGAATTCATATCCTACCTGAATTTGAGTGGTATCAGAACTTAACAGTGATATGAAATCCCTACCTCCTCTGGATTTGATTTTTCCTGTAGAATTCTGTGAAACTCTTAAATTACTGTGAAAATCTGAAAAAAAATAATAATAATAAAAAAAAATACTGATCCAGTTGCTGGATATTCTGACACATTTGTCTTCTTCTTCGTTTCCCTAGAGATGTCTCCAGAACAGCCGTTGCTAACCTTCCATCCAAAGGACTAGAAAGCCTCAAAGAACTAATGGCCAAAAATACATGGGCTTTAAAGAAATTACCACCTGTAAAGCTATTTCTTCAGCTAATGCGAGCTGACCTATCATATCCAAGTCACTGCTGTGCTTTCAAGAGCTGGAAGAAAAACAGTGGGTGAGTTTTACTACCTTATATTCCATTTTAAAGTACGCAAATAAAGACAGGGTTTAGTATTAACACAAAATTATATTTATTGGCACTTTCGTGATCATTTTTTTTTGTTTTAGGTATAGAGGACATTCTTTGAAACAGAAATTACAATTTCAAACTGACAGACTAAAGACTTTCAGATATAACAACTTGTAGGACCTTTTTCAAAAGCTTCTCCTTTTGTTGAGGCCAGAATTAAAAAAGAAAAAAAAAAGAAAAAGAAAAAAGAAAAGGGTAATATGCTGTAACACAAAATAGGCTATAGCAAGGCCTGGAAAATGAAGTTTTGGAGGGATTATAGCCTCATGTCTCATTCTAATTGAAAAGCTCTGAACAGATGATTCTGGATTAACCCTGTAGACAAATATTTCAAATTCCATTTCAGCACGATTTCCAGGCTCTCATCAGAACTGGTGTGGATAGCTTTTTGAGGCCAAAAGTATATTTATAGATGTCCTGATGAAATACAGCGACTTGTGCTCTCACAGGGGGAGGAGGGAGAAAGGGAGGACGACTTACTTTGATAAGCAGCACTTCTACTGCAGAACGCAAACGCACTGTAAATTTCTTCAAAGTTTAATAAGGTTTGGAGAATTCTTATCCAGCCTCTGATTTAGGAATACAGCCTCAGTCTTCAGTACTGTGGTATCTGTGGATGGAATGCATAGTATATTAAAAATATGCTATGATAAGTACATTAATTATTCAATAATAAACTCACAAGGCAGTAATATTCACAATTACAACAAACTGGGAAAGTGAGAACAGAAATAAAGCAGAGGAGTGAAGAGATTTAACACCCGGACAGGAAGAAAGTACAGAAAGAACCCAGCACAATCTAATCACTGAAAGAAAAAAGTATTTGCATATCTATTAGTAGAAATAAAAATTTCTCAGACTGAATTGTACTCAGTCTCAAATTGTAAGCAATCTTCAATTCTATACACCTGGAAATGAGACATACTAAAAGTTATGTGACAGTGGGTCACAGTGATCAAAATATCTGACGCCAAACTCCCAATTTTTTTTCCTAGTAAAAATACGGATAATTTTTGACTACAAATACAGGTGCATCACACCAGGAGGTATGGGATTTCCAACCACTTACACTGCTAGTTAGCTCTACAGCAACCACAGAAAATACTCAAACCAGAAATGAAAATGATGGAAGTTCTGGGAGAAATTGACTTGTGAGCAAAAATGAAAAGGAAAGTAATACTGTATTAGTTAAGAAGTTATAAACAGTAGATAAAAGTCTTGTTATGTACTGAGAATTTAGATCCCAAAAAGGAAGAGGGATTATGGATGCTGAACAAGCCAAATTACTACTGGGTATAGCTGACAGCAACAGAGAAAGGAAAAACAGTTTAAAAAAAAAGCCCAGAAATGATCAAGCTTATCATTCACTACACATTCTGTCAACAGAAACACACGTGATCACAGTTTTATAGCTACATTTTCATTCATGGTGATTTGCTTTTGAAGTGTCCCCCTTTGTTTACTCACTGCACTCCAGTCAGACTGTAAATGCCAGCAGTGATTTCCTCCTCTACTCTTTCAGAATTTTGGAGTTCCTGACATGTAACCAGAGCAGCAACTTTCGTAAGAGACGATCAGTCAAAGCTCTCGGAGGTCCGTTTTACAAAGATTATGCAGAAGAATACACAGACCACACTGATACCGTTTATGACAAAACCACCAAGTTCACAAATTTGCCTGAAAATTCCCATTATTATATTTTTTTGGAAGAGCACGGAGAAGGAAATCTTGGGTTTGGCCAAGAGCTCAAGAATCCTCAAACAGAAGATGCCCAGACCTTTGACAGTCATTACGACTATCCTGTCTGCGGAGGCAATGAAGATGTAATATGCACCCCAGAACCTGATGAGTTTAATCCCTGTGAGGATATAATGGGATATCAATTTCTGAGGATTGTGGTGTGGTTTGTGAACCTGCTGGCCATTCTAGGTAACATTTTTGTCCTTTTCATTCTTCTCACCAGCCATTATAAATTGACTGTACCACGCTTTCTGATGTGTAATTTGGCCTTTGCTGATTTTTGCATGGGTTTGTATCTCCTCCTGATTGCTTCAGTGGATCTCTACACCAGGTCAGAATACTATAATCATGCTATAGAGTGGCAGACTGGGCCTGGTTGCAACACAGCTGGCTTTTTCACGGTATTTGCTAGTGAACTGTCTGTATACACTCTGACTGTGATCACCCTGGAGCGCTGGTATGCCATCACTTTCGCCATGCGTCCAGATCGAAAGATTCGCCTCCGGCATGCTTTGGTTATCATGCTGGGAGGGTGGCTCTCATGCTTTCTTCTTGCCCTTTTGCCACTGGTTGGCATCAGCAGTTATAGCAAAGTCAGCATCTGCTTGCCTATGGACACTGAAACGACAGTGGCTGAAGCCTACGTCGTCTTCATTTTAATATGTAACATTACTGCTTTTGTCATCATTTGTGCCTGCTACATAAAAATTTATGTAACTGTGCGAAACCCCCAGTACAAGTCAGGAGACAAAGACACCAAAATTGCCAAGCGTATGGCTGTGTTGATTTTCACCGACTTCTTGTGCATGGCTCCTATCTCTTTCCATGCTTTATCTGCCATTATGAACAAACCATTGATAACTGTTACCAATTCCAAGATTTTGCTGGTACTCTTCTACCCACTCAATTCTTGTGCCAACCCCTTTCTTTATGCTATTTTCACCAAAGCTTTCCGAAGAGATGTGTTTATCCTGCTAAGCAAGTTTGGTATCTGCGAACATCGGGCTCAAGTCTACCGAGGTCAGACAATCTCAGCCAAAAACAGTAGTGGCTCTTATGGGCAAAGAATCAGCCGAGGGATAGGTCATATTCTTACAAGCATTCAAGACCCTGTCAGTGATTACCCTCCTGCCATGAAAATGCAGAATCAAATTCTTGTAGAAGAATGCAAGCAAACTGAGCTATGACATCTCACAGTATGAGAGCCACAATCTGGTCGAGAGGTGGCTGTTCATACAGTGAACTGAGTGAGAAGATAATGTATTCTCCATACAAAATGTGTTATGGTTAGATGTAAACCCTGCCCCCAGAATCTTTCACCCTCCTGATACTGGAATAATCATTAAAGGGAAAAAAAGCTTCCTGAGTATCTTTATTTAGTATCCCAGCAGCAGCTAAGACAATCAAGTTCTAATGGACATTCATGCTACAGACTTCATACATGCCACTGTACCAGTGGAAAAGAAAAATCTAAGCTGAAATCGTATTCTTTTTCAGAGAGAGGAAAGACTACATTTATTTTAAAAGTGCTTTTAAAAATAATATGGCTCACTTATTTCTAACCTCTTTTTACCTTAAAACAAACCAGAATATTTGTTCCATTTGGAAACTAGTAGGATATTGGAAAGATGTGGTATGCTGGATTGACTACAGTATGCTTTTGAAGTAATACAGCTGTTTGCTGTTACTAACAGACGAAGGATATATTTACACATGAATGAATATTTTATCTTCTATAACTGCATGTATTTTGTCTATTAAAAGAATTCTCTGATACAGCTTTTATGAACAAAGTTTGGTATTTCTGGTTTATGTCTTGCATATTCTTTCTTGTGTTTTGCTTGGTAAAAATATTTAAAAAGCTATTAGAATGATCCAGGCGATAGACTTAAAATAATTTATTCACCAGATGTTTTCTTGTAAATGTTTGTACTCTACACATAATTCTGTTCTATTTCTGCTCTGAGCAATCCCTTCAGCCATTTTTGGCTTTGTGTACACTCTCATGTAACACTTGCTATTTTAAATCTGTTTCAGCAAGATGCATTCTAGCTGGCATTCAGTACATATTTTCTCTAGAATACTTTAGAAATAATGCAGAACATTGGAATTAAATGTTTTGTTTGAAATTTTAAGAGGTCCTGGAAGTTTTTTTTTCTGAAGGTTTTAAAATAGTTTTCTACTTCTGTTGCACTCATCTTCATTGTTCCCCTTGGCAGTCCTACAGCCAAAAAGATTGACCACATGACACACTGTTTGACAGAAGTTTGTTTTGTTTTTTTCCATGCCACTAGTTGGGAAAGGGGTGTCCCAAATGGCGAACTCAAACAGTACAGCAGGGACAGAAAGGAACTGCCGTAGTATTGCTGAGCTCTGGGGTTCCAAAATCATCATTAATTACATTCAGAAGAATCACCAAACAACCATGAGGTCCTCTTCAAAAGACTGAGTCTGGAATCTGATTATCTTTTCTATTCTTCCTAAATCTGTACGTGACGGCCACTGTGACTAAGGATTAGGTACTTTATGAGAAAACACGTAGTATGAAGTTTGTGTGGTAGAGACCCTACTGCAGGAATTCTCAGAATAACTTAATCTGCCCATATGTGACATTACAGAACATCCCTCCCTCCCACTAGGTCCTCCCTCACAGCAAATGTCCCTTGACATACATTTGCCAAAATTTATGCTGGCAAATTTTAGATTCAGTAAAGTAATTCACATCCGTGTGTTTGTGATTATCTGTTATTGAGATCCTTGCAATACCTGGAAAAAAAAGAACACTTGAGAGAGAACTCCCACTGCTGAAACCTGTCAAGTGCTCAAATGAGTTACCTCTTGACATACCCTCCCAGTGCCAAAATCTCAGCTGACTTCAGTATCTGTGTACCTTGTCGCTGTATGTAATTGTGCTTCCCTCCTACAGGAAGCTTTAGGTTACAAGGAAAGGTTTTTCTCAGCTCTAGATGCTAAATGGCATCAGCTAGGACAATTAAGCTTACAGGGAACGAGAAAATCCAATGGGCTGACAAGTGGCAAGGAATAAACAGTTCTTTCTAGGAGAGCTATGCTGTTCAGTATGTGCACAAGGAACCTTTAAAAAGGACTGAACAGCAAAAGAACAAAGTTTGCCATAATATTAAGATATTCAGAGCAATAAGAAAAAAAGATGGCTACGAAGAACTGTAGGAAGACTTCTTAAGATGCCAGGCAACTCATTCTAAAACCACTTGGTAACCAAATGGCTTCTGGTTTGCAGTTAAAAGTTGGACAGGGTGAGGCACAAAATCAGTTGGATATTATGCCTTTCTGTTGGGCACTCCCCTCCTTCCTCCTTGTCAGAGATTCTGAAAACATATGATATTATACTGCACTTTGATGAGGCTTTGTGGGCTAAGGCAACAAGGTATTGAAGGGCCATCATCATGCTCTGGAACAGAAGGTGGTCAAGAGGTCTCTGATGCACACTGAGAGATTCTGACAGCATCATCAACGTAGAACTCACACTGGTTCAATAACACACCTGCATAATGCTGAATTATTGTTGATCTGTTTAGTTACTTCCACCTCACCCAACTTATTTTTGTGTGACTAGAAATCACGATTTGAAAGTGAACAAATGGAGTACTTTGAGGTCACAACATGCAGTGTTTCATCAGCAGAACCCATCGGTTCTAGCTTTCTATTCTTATCCCATGCCTGCCTACCCCTCCAACCCAAATTGCCACAGTACCTCAAATTAACAAGTTCTCAGACTAGACAGGATACCAATCCTGTGGAAATCTAATTTTTTTAACTGCCTGTCCTTATTTGTCCTTATTTTCCACCCTGAAAATATTGGGTAACTATTCAAAATCATGGGAAACTGTCATCAACTGCAGCACAGGACTTGGACCTCATTGAGGCTATCCTGAACTTACTTCTTCCAAGAGCTTAACTTCTGCAGGATTAATATGAATCAACTTGAATCTTACCCTTCTTTCTGAGCAGGAGCTTTCTGTGCTCTCCTGACTATATGCAATGCCAAGTCTTTTATGTGTGGTCATCTGCAGTTACATCCTTAATGTTGCACATCTGTGCCATTCAGCTGAAGCTCATGAAGCTTTGTTAATTTAGGAGAAGAGGAGCACACTTATTTTGGTTTTCATCTATTCACTATGTAGCTGTGATATGGAGCCTCCTCCAGGTTCTCTGTTTTTCTTCTTTTTTTTAAGGAATTAAATCTGTTGTATCAACTTCATTTGCCGCACATTATCTAACAGCTCACTAAACAGTCATTACAAAGTGATTGGAATTGCTGGATTGTTACTTGTGTATGTACTGTGGTACTTTTTATCAGACCTAATTTGCTGCCAAGAGCCTCACTGTTGCAAACACTGGTAACTGGCTAGACTGCCAAACCCACGCTGGCCATCTTACAGATGAAGAGTTTCAGCTGAAATGACAGCTGATTTTCTTTGATAAGTGACAGCACTCCCTATCTTTTGTGAAGGCAAAGCTGCAATACATCAAATCACAGCAGTTATATGTGTTCTAACAAAAAACTTCTCACTGCACATTCTGAGGCACTGTCTGAATGCCTGTCTTCTCCACTGCTCGCTGTTGACAGGCATATATATGCATGACAGCACTGAAGTACCAAGCAGCATGAACAAACAAACAAGCAGTTGAATCTGTGCTGCATGTAAAATGCTGGTTTCAGTTTTACTATAGTTAAAGAATTACCTGAAGCATACGTAGATTATTGCTGCTGCCTAGAGGGAGGCATGGAAAAAACAGATCAGTTATTTTTTAGCCAGCTTTAGATTTCCAATTAAACCCTGCAATGATGTGCCAGTATAAAGCATAAGGAAGTATATTTTTATGAAAGTCAATTAGGAGGAGTGGCTGGCACACTACCAGATGCACCTTAACATAGAAAGTCCAGGAAAAAGGTGGGTTTTTTCTTCTTATTCCTTATGTATACTGCTGACATTTGAGTTTGGTCGCACTTTTTCGATTTATTTTTTTTTTAAAGGCTGGCTATATACTTTTCTCTTTGTCCTCTGTGCACTCCATTTCTTCTTTCCAGCTTCTCTTTAGGTCTCCTTTCACTACTATGGAAGAAACCCAATGCTCTATTTGATGAAGTACTTTAGATTTTCCACCTACAATCTAGTTGCTTAGGCTACATGGCAACATATGCACACCAACCTCAGGGAGAAATTACAAAGCTGTTTAAGAATATGACAGTGATTTACGACAGAAAATGAAAGCCAAAAGATATTCTGGAAAAATATTAACAGCAACTTCTGCTAAAATTAAGAACTGCTCCACTTCCCTTCTGCCCCCTCTCATAACCAACTTGACACAAGCAGAAGCATCTGTGATGGGAATGCATTTCTTCTTTAGCTAACCAATTTTTAACATCAGTATCAACATTACACTTCACAAGCTGTTCGTCAACTCTCTACACATACACAGGAATTTACTCAATGCTGCTTTAATGTTTTAAGATTAAAGCTACTTATTAAATTAGAAAGAAATTCAATTCATAAAAAACAGTATGTCAGAAATATTGTTCACAGCACTAGTGCTTTCTCTTTGTTAAAGCTCGAACAAGGTAAAGCTCACAAGGAAAGAGCTTCCTTTCTGCCAAAATTTGAGTTTTCAGGGGAATGGAGGGGGAGGCAACCAAGGACAGAACAAAACCTAGAAGCAGTACTTCCACAGGACAAATTCTGTGATACATCTTTTTTTAGAAATGCTGTACTCCCCAGAACACCGTTTCCCAGAATACATTACCTGTTGAATCCAGATGGCCTACCTGAAGTCAGTCAGCTGTTCTTCTAAGGCAAAAAAAAGGCCTGTACGAGAACCTCAGACACAGGTGTGACAGGAAACACAAGGAACACTGTCTGCAGGGTCTTGTATCAGGATCCTACGAAAAATAGGAATAAGCCTCTGAAAAATCAGGAAATCAGGTGGTTCATCAGAAGAGACTGCCTTCCTTATTTTGCTAGTCCAAACCATTTTCTCCATCACCAGCTAGGAAGGGTTTTACTTTACCTTGGCATTAAATCCTCCCAGCTCCAGCACTTGTAAAGCAGCAGCCTAATTCTCTTGGGATTCAAATGTGTCTTCTGTTCCAGATGTCTAGAGGGCTTGTCCGCAGTGCAGTTCTGCTTCATTTGGTACCTCTAGCAAACGAAAAGCATTTCTACTTTGACAGAATCACGTGTCCACACGACACATTTTTTGTGTTACAAGGTACTTCTTTTTTATTCTTACAATTTAATGTTAAGTCTTTGTTTTCAAGTTGTTATTGAAATATACTTCTCCAAATTAAACATTTGCTGTTTGCAATGTCGATGATTTTTTGTTTACAAAACTGAACTAAAAATGAAGACATAAACTAGAAAATAGAAACCAAATACACCCAGTTACATATTCTTTAAATAGTTATCAATAAAAAATATTTCAAAATACCAGCTCACTACTACCCATCTTCAGAGAGGGGGCTCTGGCCTACGGAAGTGAATGGGCAACTCAAGATTAATATGTGATTTTTTTTTTTATAACACTGTGATAACGTTAAATGGAAGGTCTTCAGGGCAAACTCAACACGTAGGTGACAGTGAAGTTACCTCTGTGTGATTAAAACAAATTCAGAATCTTCACGGTTATTACATAGTAATCATTAAGCCTCATATATTAAACAAATGCATGTGCAAAATAGTAAATGAAGTGACAAACATTTTTAAATAACATCTTTAATTAAAGTTTTTGCAAAGGCAAAATATTAAACTTAAAATAGGTCTTAGTACATCAAAATACTAAGTTCTCTAATTGTATTCCAAGCATGGCCTTTGAAACATAATATCCTGTATATCACAGAGGAGCAACCTTGATCTGCAATTGTACAGAATGAATTTTACAAACATAATAAATATATTTACCCCCTTACACATAACAGTATATGTACAACAGCAGTTGACAATAGTAGCTCAGAACAGCAAAAAAGGATATTCCCCCATTCCATAATCTCTTGGTACCCTATGCACTCTGGAACACGTCCCATTGGATGACTGCACATACAGCTAACCCAAGGTAGTTCTTCCTGTTAAAAAAAGCTCCTTTTGTTCCACAGTGTCTAATCCATCAACCAAGAATTAAAAGACACACTGCATGAACTGCCTGAAAAAAGGTAAACAACAGGGAAAACAATGGACTGGATTTTTTATACATTTCCCAACCAATCACAGCAATGGGAAAATGAGACTGTAAATGCCAGACACCGATACATAACAATATGCAAGTTTCTTCATTTTGTATAGTCACTAATCTCAGTCTGAAAAGAACTCTTAATTTCCATTGGGGGACATGGGCACAGTGGGGTGCAAAACAGCAAACCCCACAACACTGTGTAAGGCAGTCCAGTATCAATCCAGTGTGCATTACCCTAAAACCACTGCTCACTTCCTGGACATGTTACTGCATTCTATTAGGAAGCTTCTGCTTCTTGGGGAAATTGAGGAGAGGCTTTAAAGAATCTTTTATAAATTGAAGAGACTAAATCAAAATGAACTTTAGTTAACGAAGTTTTTAACTCTCACTGGAATTAAGAACCTTTACTCTGGTAGTGTTATGTGGTAACACAATTACTGCTAACTATCACGCAGTTGAATTATTTTCACAGACTCAATGAAGTTTAACACTCCAAATTGTGCAGCAGAGATAAACATTTATGAAGAAAAAAATCTGTTACATGACACAACATGTTCTTTTCTAGAAACTGTGCTTCAGAATCACGTATCATGTCCTTGGAAATAAACTCGGACCACAATTATCACTTTAAATCGCTAGGAAACGGAATGATGTTCAAATGCAACTTGTGAGTACAATGGAGAAACAAGAGTACGAAACCTCAAAGAAATCTTGTCGCTAACCAGCAACTGAGGGGGAATAAAAACGTATTTTATTTAAATAGTCCAACATAAAAGTTCCTTATGTGACTAAATTCTCTATTATCTCCTTAACAGAAAACATATTTCAATTTGCTTTCAACTTAGATGTTTTAAAATGATTGCACGCACTAAACCCCAACAGAATCAGAGCAAAAAAGTTGCTTTTCTCATTGAACCACTGCAGGAAATTTTACTCTTTCAGGAATCAAAACAAAGTATTGTCATACTGGCAAAACAGGTATTCTGCAAACTGAAAAGGCACAACACTCCCAAGTTTGCCCAGTTGCTCTGCAAGTTTCCATCAGCCGTCATGGTTACAATTATGAAGTCATCTTTCCCGTTTTTTTCATCATAAGAAGGTGCTCCATTGTTTGTGCAAATTTTAACATAAGCCCTCTTGAAATCATTAACTGTTTCCATAATACTGAACTACTTAAGGGGGGAGGGGGAAACAAAAACAAGAAAAAAAGAAACACAACCAGAAACACTATTTCTGGGGGGTTGGGGTGGAAATAATCATTTATGAAGTATGGTATGGGAATCCCTTGCTCTCTGAAAGGAATGGTTTCTTTGGAACCTAATGAAATGGTCTGTTCAGTTACATTGTTAAAACCACAATTAAAAATTCAAGTACAATAATAAAATTAAGCAAACTACATTCTTAGAGCAAGCTGCTACAATAAAATGAAATTAAAACATGCTTTTTGATTTAAAAAAAAGGAACACTTGATGCAGCAGTAAGAGCACAGTTTGGTATGTTCATGTTTGACTGGCTTTCCAAAAACTTCACAGGTTATCTGTTTTTGAAGACAAAACTTCTTCTCTGAAAAGCATACCACACAATTAGCTTGTAGGAGACTGTGCAAGTTCAGAAAGCTTCTAGCATCTTTCAGAACAGGCTAAGCTTAAGTTATCTTTAAAGTTCTGCTATTCCTTAAAAATAAATAAAAAGGATATGCAGCTTCTAGTATATGTATTTGAGTGAAAAAAATCACTAAGATGTATGAAAACAAAGTGTTGTACAAGTAATCCGGGTTCCAGTAGTATAAAAAGGGATCTATAGCTAAAGGCATTTTCTTCCTTTTATTGGTTTGGTTGTGCAGCATGACAGGAATTTTTCTGAAGTCTACTACTTAAGACCTACTGATAACAATACAGAAAAGGTGAGGGAAAGAATTAACTGGTACAGTATTGATTTCATTGCAGCTGTATAGAAGTGTCAACAGTGGTACAAAAATAAAGTATCTGCTTTGTTTCAAAGAAGCAAACACCAATCAGTTTGAGATAGCTTGAAGCACCAGGCCAAAAATGCACTCTAAACGATGATTCCATTACTTAAGAATGAATCAGAAGAAACATTTAACTTTTCATAAAGCTTACATGTGTAGATGGCTTACTGACAACCATGTGGCTCTAGATACAGCCTACAGGCAGTTTTACTCTGTACCAGAGAGCACAGGTGAACAAAATCACAGAAAAAAAATCCTCTCTTTACAATGTCCAGAGTTTTCTATGTACTACTGAGACTATGAAGGCGCTTGGGGGCAAGTAAATCAGAGAGAATGAAAATCAGAGCAGTCATCATACACTGCTAAAATACACTGACTTTGTTAAATAATATTCAAAATTTCATTCTCAAGCAAAAAAAAAAAAGGTCAGAAATCATGGTCCAAATGTCTGCTTCTGAAAGCCTTCCCAATTTAGTTATAATTAACTTCACTGTGTTTTTGCCTGCTTTTCCTGAGCACCCAATGAAACAAATTTTTTTTTTGAAATGGTGAGCCATCTGAGCATCCTTCCTCCACACTTTCTGAAGTATAATGCCCATTCCCTCTCCTCACTGAAAAGTAACTGCATTTCTGAAAGCAGAGTTTGCAAGAACAACCTACGCATGACAAAAATGTGTTCACAAAAAGGAGAGAAAGGGAAGGAGGGGGGAGCAACCTTATTGCTTTTCACAAAGGAAAACAAAACCCCACCTTTGGAGAAGGCAAGTGAAAAAGTGACTACACAAAGTTTAGTGCGTCCAACTGCTTGATTTTGTTACCAAGACAGTCTAAAGACACTTACAAAACTTGTGTTCTCAAAGCTGTAAAGCTCTTTAGGAAATTACATGCCACCTGGAAATGTTAGAGAGATTAACTGCTGCAGGTAACTTATGGCTACAATTTTAAGTAAAGCAGATCTTTGATTAACAGAGCTGCAGCCAGGATGTTAGAATTTTTATGCAATTTTCTGTATTACAAATTTAGTCATTCTTGTGGTCTGTTGAATTACTTGTGGATGTCTGGACTATTGATGTAATCAGCAGGTGAAGGAATGCATTATATTATGCCATTACCTACACATTTGATTCAAAAGGTCTGCAAAGTCTTTAAAAAAAAATAAAAAAAAAAAAAAAAAATCAATGGACAGTTTATTAGTTGTTTCAGTTCAGTGATGCTGAACCACAACCAAACAGCAAGAATATAATTAACAAGTTAAGCAATCTGACTTGCACGGGGGAGAGTCACTTTGTATTTAAAAAACACAGCCCTAAATAAAAGGGATCACATGAAATTAAAATAATTTTGAAACATAAACGATCATTCTACCGTTTTGTAACTGCCAGGAACAACCACCTGTTTATGGGGAACTGAAAACAACAAATAGATATAATAATTAATGAGCATATCAGAATTAAAAATATTTTCCTTATACAAGTTATTTAAAATTTAACACCTTAATTCTTACCCTTCTGTACAAAGCTTGCACACAGTTTAAGTAACATTCTGACCATCCTCACTACCAAAAGGAAGTGTTCAAAGCAAAGATTTGTACACACATAAGCATTTTTAGATTAATAATCTATCAAAGGGAAGAGTTCCTTCAATCAATGGAAGAAGTATTTTAAAATTGTAAATCAAGGGAAGAAGGGAGGGATGGGGGAAGGGGAACAAAGCCTTACATGCTAAATACCAGCTGTAGGTACCTGTATGTAGAACTGATAATTAAGGTATTCCTAACACACAAAACCAGCTCCCAGACAATGCTATAGTTGCTACAGTCCATGGCTTGCTCAGCTGAAGTAGTGTCTTTGTTGCCACATTTTACCTTTGTTCCAATATTTTTGTTTATTGTTTAGTTCTGATGTGCAGATACACATTTGATTAGAGTACACATCCAAGTCTCAACCTTTCCTGCCTTTTTTTTTTTCCTTTTACAGGGAGTTTTTTTGTTTTGTCTTTTAAAACTTCACCATTCTGCATCCCCAATGGCTTTGGAAAATACATAATCTCTTCCATTAAGATTCATGATGCCATCTTTGAGATGAAATTTCCATTTGTTTTTACTTCTGTGAATCTAAAAACAGGGAAAAAAGTTGAACTATTAGTCTGTATCAGGTATAAGTAATAACGCATAAGTTAATTGCAAGGGCAAGAAAAAATGAGAATAACTACTAGATATACATTACTAAATTACTACAAATTTTGGGAAAAAAAAGGTAAAAATCTGCATTTACCTATGAAAACCAAAAATTAATTTTTATTACAACAGCCACAAAGCCCCACTTGAAAGCCAGAAATCCCTTTTCAACTACCATAACAGAAAGACTGAAGTTTTAAACCAGCCCTGAAAGGGTCAAACACTAAGTTTTATTACTTGGACCTCTTGTGCAAACTCTTTTCTGCATGAAAGCTAGTTTGATTATGCTACGTATAGATAGATAGCTGGCCTATTCATCGGGGGTGGGCTAAATAAAATCAAGAAAACATCGAATGGTTTGGGCTGGAAAGGACCTTAAAGCTCATCCAGTTCCAGCCCCCCTGCCACGGGTAGGGACACCTTCCACTAAACCAGGTTGCTGAAAACCCTATCCAACCTGATCTTGAACACTGCCAGGGATAGGACATCCACAGCTTCTCTCCCACATGCAATCCTCAAAGTGGGGAAAAAAACCAACCAAAACCCAAAACAGTAATTCCATTCTTCCTCCCCAGTGAGTCCATATTTCTGAAGCCCATAACATAATCGATCTTCAGGTTATAATAGGTATTCCTGTTGACACAGGATAAGAATAAACCAACAGTTTTATTCATATTCTCTTTACAAAAATAATCTGTCTCAAAGCAACTCTTCTTTCTTTATGCCTATTCCCAAACAAATACTGCCCAATGACAGGAAGCAGGTTGATCAATGTGCTGAAGATAAAAGAACAAGAAATAGCTGTAGTCTTGAAGACTTCAATTATATTATGCCTATTGAGCAAACATCGATGTGCAGGATTGAGGCCATTTTAGATACTATACAGTCAAGTGCTACTTCATTAGGAAGCCAAGTCAGAAACCTACAAAATACAAAATCCCCTTGGTTCAAGACAGCATGCAGGGTTTGCATGAGAAAATATCACCAAAACTAACAGCAACTATGTATGACAAACATTTTCCCATGGGCACCAGAACAGGTAAGACCATAGCCCTCAATCAGTTATTAGCAGCATCATTTGGTATGTACTCACTTTAAGGTAAAAAGTCAGTAGCAACTGAAAATGAAGAAGGAAGGGTCTGGCTTACATACTCTATGTGCCCTTTTGAATGGCACTGAACAAAAATCCCACATCAGAAGCATCTGAGCTGCCAAGAGGTAAGGAGCAAGGTCCTCAGATGAATAAAGATGGGAAAACAAGGGTAAAAGCACTGTCTCTACAATGAAATGAGATCATTCCAGAAAAGATTTGTGCTGGCTGGAGTCTGCATAGTTTAAGAATTCACCAGTCATCTGGAAAATGACAAAACATCACTGACTGTACAGAAGGACAGTTACTGAACAGCTGCAGAATGATGTTACTGCCCTAACTCATTGTGTCATAAAACAATGGTGGCAGTCAAAGTATATGAAGATAGTTAACAATTGAAAAAAAAAAAAAAACACAAAAAAACCAAACAATTCAAACTTACATGGATAGAAAAAATGATGGGTTTAAAGTCGACAATTACAAGTCCAGAATGAGATCCCCATGTTATAAGACTCCTCCAAGAGAACATCAGCTCTGAGTTCAGTGAGGTCAAAAGCACACATGAACTATTGCTGAACATTGCTACATCACTTAATAAATGAAAGGTTCACCTGCATTGTGAATATCTCTGATCCTCCCTCAACCTTATCTACTTGTATCAAGTAAGATACAGAAGAATAAAACAGACCTGGAAAATGAAAGTAAGAACAGTCAAATATTGTTCAACATCTTTGTGGGTGACATGGACAGTGGGATTGAGTGCGCCCTCAGCAAGTTTGCCAATGACACCAAGCTACGTGGTTCGGTTGATACATTGGAGGGAAGGAATGCCATCCAGAGGGACCTTGACATGCTTGTGAGGTGAGCAGATGCCAACCTGATGAAGTTTAACCATGCCAAGTGCAAGGTCCTACACCTGGGTCGGAGCAATCCCAGGCACAGTTACAGGTTGGGCAGGGAAGAGATTCAGAGCAGCCCTGCACAGATCGACTTGGGGGTGCTGGTGGATGAGAAGATGAACACGAGCCGGCAGTGTGCACTTGCATCCCAGAAAGCCAACCGTATCCTGGGCTGCATCAAAAGGAGTGTGACCAGCAGGTTGAAGGAGGTGATCCTGCCCCTCTACTCTGCTCTTGTGAGACCTCACTTGGAGTATTGTGTGCAGTTCTGGTGTCCTCAACATAAAAAGGACATGGAACTGTTGGAACAAGTGCAGAGGAGTGCCACGAGGATGATCAGGGGACTGGAGCACATCCCATATGAAGATAGGCTGAGAAAAATGGGGCTGTTCAGCCTGGAGAAGAGAAGGCTGCGTGGAGACCTCATAGCAGCCTTCCAATACCTGAAGGGGGACTATAGGGATGCTGGGGAGGGACTCTTCATTAGGGACTGTAGTGAGAGGACAAGGGGTAACGGGTTCAAACTTAAACAGGGGAAGTTTAGATTGGATATGAGGAAGAAATTCTTTACTGTAAGGGTGGTGAGGCCCTGGAATGGGTTGCCCAGGGAAGGTGTGAATGCTCCATCGCTGGCGGCGTTCAAGGTGGGGTTGGACATAGCCTTGGATGGCATGGTTTAGTGGGAGGTGTCCCTGCCCATGGCAGGGGGGTTGGAACGCGATGATCTTGAGGTCCTTTCCAACCCTAACTATTCTATGATTCTATGATTTGCACAACTGTTAAAATAGCAACCAAGCAAAGCGTAGCTCTGACTTCAAAGAGATGACCGAGGAGGGTTATGATTGGTCTGCAATATTGTAAAAGGCGCCAAGAAAGTAAAGAGGGAACAATCTTCTAAATAAACAAATAGGAGGTATCATGAAAATAATGGGATGAAAACTAGGTAATTCTCCACACATCATTTACGAAACTTCTTGTCATAAGACAAAGATTCAAAAGCAATCTAATTAATTTCTGACAAATTAAGGAAAAAGTCCTCTGCTGGCCATCTGATACAAAGCCACTGTATCTCCCTCCTCAAATTCACAGAAGGATGGTAAAATGTTCTACGTGAGCATCACAATCTGCCTGTCTCACTGCTCTAGAGGCACCCACCATCAGCTGATGCTGCACATTAATACAAGAGGAAACTCTGCTCAGAACTGAGCTAATCCTGTGTATTTTATAGAGACAAACTGAATAATGATTATTTGATAAGTGATGAGGGTCCTTTCAAAGTATGTGGTGCTAGAGGTTAATGATGGACACTGTTCTCTACAGAGTTCACATTCTTAACTTTTAAGAGGATGAGGATTTCAAAGTGGTTCCTGATGCTCAGCTTTAACAGCTCTCAACAAGCTTTTCTGATTGCTATTTTGA
Source organism: Amazona ochrocephala (assembly GCA_039720435.1). Lineage (NCBI taxonomy): Eukaryota > Metazoa > Chordata > Aves > Psittaciformes > Psittacidae > Amazona > Amazona ochrocephala. The sequence goes on from CM077882.1 coordinate 37,901,770, forward strand.
GGTTCCTCACTATCCTCACAAACTGCCCTAAAACTAACAGTTTTGGATTACAGTCTGGAGAAGCCAGACGGCTGAGATGCAAATACTAATACCACTTTATCTCAAATTCTTCTGTTGAATCTGACGACAAGTGTAAGCAGAGTCTGGGCATAACCGAAGATCTTCTAACCAAGGCATTCTTCACAACATTGGAGTTTTTAATCAACAAATTTAGAGATTTTCTTTCTGCTTTAAAAAGAATCCATATTCATTATAGTCCAATTATTCTAGCATGGCAAAAGAAAGAAAACCCACACTGAATAATCTTTCCACATACTACCTCACTAAAAAGTTGTCTGATCCCTTCTAGACACATTTAAAGTAATTCCAGACATGGATGAATGCCAGGACAGATATGCATGAAGAAATAAGTCACTATAGAGGAGGCAAGACAGCTCTGCAGAATTTAAAGCAAGATAAGCAAAAGCATTCCACATGGCCATTTCAGTAAAGAATGTAAAGCACAGGAAGAACATTCTCCTCTGATAACTGCTCATCATGAAGAAGAGATACTTTTAGTGATCAAGGAAGTTTTCCGCAAGTGTAAATCATAACTGCTTTTTCCATTCCCCATCACAGCAAACGTACAATCTTCTTACAATAGTTTGCTTCTCCTAAGCCCAGAGGACTGACCTTTAGCAAAGGTCACAAAAACACATGATGAAAAAAAAAGAAAATGCATCCAAATCCTTCTAAGCTTTACTCATTATCAGGTTTATCCAAACATGTCACAGAAACCTTGTTTTAAAAAACAAACAACAGGCAATTCTTACACTACCATTCACTTTATAATCTTTACAGATCTATCTGTACTTAGCAGTCACAAAGATATTTCTTAAAAAATTTGAGTTGATAGCAAGAAGAACAAAGAAAGTAGAATCCTTGGATTCTCTTCAGTAGAGTTTACCTTATCATACTGGCACACAACAACATTTTCTGTATCGAACAGTTCTTGTCCTTCTTCATCACTCACATCATCTTCACTGTTAAGAGGCTCCTGAAACACATGCAAAATGTTATGCTGATTAGTAAAATCAAAGTACTTTGATTACTCACATAAGACTACAGTCTCGTGTATGAACTACAGGACCTAAAATTCATTTGAGGTGATGAATATCAGGCTCTCCAGCAGAAGGCTGAGGTACATACACTTCATTCCTGCGCTCCATCCTAAGATATCCTTACCAATTTTAATTTGGTACTTCAGTGTCCAGGCCAGACTCCGGACACAGCAGCTTTTTATCACCACAATTCCTGCTCTTTTCCTGTAAATGTTCTGGTGATTGCAATTTGTCTTTACAAAAAATATACCACTACACAGATTTTTACATACAAAATAAGTTCTACAGACCTAGAATTTATTTTCATGTCCCTTGAAAATTACTTTCCTTTTTTAACTCCTTCTCGTAACACTCTTCCAGAAAAACTTTGGTGTTTTCTTTTTTATCTCATGTAAATACACACATTTCAAAGCTACAACAACCTCTAATAAACACAGGGTAACTTTTCCGAAGTCTTCCCATGTCCTCCGAAATATGAATGATAAATGGAAGAGAATGCTAGTGAAAAAAGAAAAAGTTCCAATTCCTTTCTGTCCTGGGTTCAGCAGTAGCAGTCATTTTTCTCCTTCTTAGTAGCTGGTGCAGTGCTGTGGTTTTGACTTTCAGCCTGGGAACAGCGCTGATAACACCAATGTTTTTAGTTGCTGCTCAGTAATGTTTAGGCTGACCAAGGACTTTCTGAGTCTCATGCTCTGCCAGGGTGGAAGCAGAGACAGGACACCTGACCCAAACTAGCCAAAAAGGTATTCCATACCACCATGCCCACTACATAAACTGAGGGCAGTTGCCCAGAAGGGTGAGATCACTGTTTGGTCGGGCTGGGTATCGGTCAGCGCGTGGTGAGCGGTTGTATTCTCTTCCTTTGTTATTTCCCTTATCATTATTGTTATTGGTGGTAGCAGTAGTGGTTTGTGTTATACTTTAGTTACTGGACTGTTCTTATCTCAACCCGTGGGAGTTACGTTCTTTCGATTCTCCTCCCCATAGGAGCTGAAGGGAGGAAAGGGGGGGGAGTGACAGAGCAGCTGCGTGGTTCTGATTTACGGCTGGGCTTAAACCATGACACTTTCAGAGTGACTTTAAGTGACTTCAAAAGCTTTAAGAAACTGGACCAGTCATTAAGTAACTGCCGATGAACACAGGTAGAAGTAACAGGAGATCTCTGGCATACTGATAATAAAGCCTTGGCATATAAAAAAATTTCCACAAGAATGCTAGCATTAAGACACTACTAGAGAATACTTAATATTTAAGCATGATGACCTATACTTAATGAGGCAATTATTACAACATTCAAAATGACACTAATGCTGATCAATACAGTGGAAAAATGATGTGAACCCAACCTAAGTTGTAACAGAAAAATTCTATTAGACACCACTGTAAAGGTACTACAGAAAGCCTGGCTTAGCTCCTTGACAAAAATTAGAATTTTTACATGCATCTACTACATGGGTAACAGAGACTGCGAAATGCTACGTATGCTTCTCATGCTGTCATTTTAAATGGAATCTTAAAATAATTAGAAAGGCTGCAGAGAATTGATCTGACAGTTCAAAATGCATTTTAGGGATAGATTAAAGAAGTACCAAGTTTCCTGACTGAAGACTAAAATGACAGTACTTCCAGGTTCTCAGCATTCCCTTCCCAACTTTAAAAAAAAATAAAATATCTTTTTCTTCTGGGGCATTTTGGTGCCCCAAACTTTTGGCACATCAAAATTTAGTAAAAGCCACCGGCTCAAGTCCAGAACCAAGAAAATTCAAAGTTTAAATTAAGCACATATTGTTAAGAATGCAACAAGACATGAAGAATATTCACTCCTGCTCCTATCTCCTGATTTCATTAAATTAAGGTCAGGTGTATTTCCAGAAGGTGCTTTATAATAAAATTTGAGTTCTCAGGCTTGTTCTAGTTTAACAGAAAGCAATGGAATACCGAGTGAGATAAAGGTCAGACAACATCTATTGGTTGTCACTAAATACATGCTGAACTAAACTGTCTATTGGTCCTGAAGTAAATATATGCTCTCCTTTCTGTCAGTTTTCATAATGCCTTTCTTTTGCAAGCACTTGCTCCCAAGTGAGTTGATCATTTCTGTTTCCATAATTCCATGGCTGACCTCTCCATAACATCAGAAATATTACTGCTTAATTTTTTAAAAGGGCATTAAAAACAATTAGCAGTTTTTGCTGCATCCCCCCACCTTTCCCAGCTGCGCTTCAAAGTGCTTTGCTAACACACAGTTTCTACAACTTCAATATATGAAATAAAGGAACTTAAGTACAAGGATAAAAGTCATAGTCTCAAAATTACTGCAATATAATATTATTTGAAGCATAGTTTTTCTTCAAATATTGCAAAAGAAGACAAAACGAAACACAAGCATGCTCCAGTCTTCTGAAATAATGTTAAGTTTACCTCTTCAACTTGGCCATCTTCACCCCCATCTTTTTCTTTGTCTTCCTCCTCATCATCATCATAGTCTTCTTCCTCATCTTCTTCTTCTTCTTCAGATGATGTGTCCCCTGCTCCATCAACTTGGAGAACGAGTGGTGCTTGTGGTTGTGCCTGTTGTTGTGGTTGCTGTTGACCAGCTGCAGGAATTTGTGCTTGAGCTGGTGTAGGGGCAGCCACTGTTGTAGGTATGACTTGTGTTTTATTTCCTGTAAACAGGATCTGCTGAGGCTGAATAATCACTCCTGTCTGCTGGGAAATCCCTCCAGGGATAGGAGCCAAAACCTGATGGAATATCATTGCAAGTGCTGTGGCTGCTACTGTAACAGACTACCATATCACTCACAGAAAACAATTAAAGCACATTAACCTGACTTGCACTAATTAAAGAAATGAGTTACCAAAGATTCCGCCTGTTTCAGGTAAGTATTAACTTCAATAATATACCTCCTTTCACTACTTGGTGTTAATTTCCTGCATTTTGCATTGCTGAATCTAAGAAAACCTGCTCTCATTCCATTCTAAAACACTAGCACTACTGCCCCACCTGATTCCAAGCACAGCAGAGGAATGTTTAAATTCAAGTAAAAAATTATTTTTAATCCTTCTTTACAAAATATTTAACTTTAAACTCTCTACAAATTGTTCTTCATGCTTAAATCGCAGAACTGTGACACAGTGCTAAAACTCAATGCTTACACAGTCAGGACATAGCCAAGCTTGTAGCTGAACACAAATCATCATAAACCATCCTGTATTCACTACTAAAATAATCAAGGGGGTTGTGTATGTCTGCTTAGGTATTTTCTTCTATATCTTATGCAACACAATAATTTTAACTGATAAACACATTTTTAGAAAGACGTAGACTAGGATGATGATATAGTTGCCATCAGGGGATGCACAAAAGAAATTTTAAACTGCAGCCAGTCAGTATTTGGCAAGAATAAAAATGACATTGAAAACACCACTTCAAAACTGTGCATTTTTAAAAAACACTTCTTAGCACAACTCTTTTTCTTTTTAAACAGACCTTTTCTGACTTTGTGCTCTATTACAATTTGCTCACAAAAATGCAACCCTCTAGTAATTACTGCAATGTTTTTTCTTTTAAGTGTACCTACTGAAATTTTGTTTCGTTTTGTTTTTTTTACCTGCTGTATAACAGGTGCTTGTACTCCACCAGGCTGCATTTGTGGTATGACCTGCTGCTGTAGAACAACTGGCTGCTGTGGCTGAATGATATACTGAGCTCCATTTGCAGTTCTAACTACTTGGAGGATCTGGCCTGTAATAAAATAAATATCAAACTAATCAACTGTAGATACAACTTTCAGAATGATCATAATTTAGAAGCCTGTTTCCTGGAAGAACACCAATGGTAAGTATTTACATTTCACTTTCATCAGTGAAAAGATACTATACTGTAGCAGCTGTGTCTGAAACAAATACAGCTGTTCATCATCTGAATAGGATCATGAGGTATGTAATCCAAAAATAAATTCACATATGCAAGCCAAAATCTAATCCTTTAACACAGCACAGTACTTTAAATATTAGCTCCCACTTCTGAACATTAATCATGTTTCAGAACATGATTTTACAGATAGAAATACAAATTAACATATACCAAAATAAGAATACAGGTATTCACACCACGAAGCCTTTACCCACTGCTGACACTGTCGTATTTCCAGAGTCCTTTCAGATGATTTCCTTTCAGATGATTTCCTTTCCTCATGTTTTTTCCTCTAATTATCAAATTACAAGAAATTCCTCCATGCATAACTTTCTTTGTAATATTATAATGCAGTTGCCTTTTTGAAAAATCTATCCCTACAGCTACTGTCCAACTCTCCCTTCTGTTAGCATAACATCTGTACTCCATTTTATTATCCTATAGCTTTATCATTATATCTTTCCTCAGTTCACAAAACGCATCTAAGACTCAGATGCCTTTGGAAATGACCTCCACGTCTGAAAAGGAAGCACTAAGATATACTCCAAGATTAGTTTTTCACATTTCTAATCAGAAAGATGTAGGAGGAGAAGAAATTAAATTAAATAATCCTGAATTTGACACATTTCCTTCAAAGACTGATTTTAGTTCTTGTTCTCCCTCCACAGCAAAATGCCAAGCCCTATTTACTGAAATAACTAAGTATATCTGAAAGAAGAGTCTACCCTAGTCCCTTATTTAAGAAAATGTACAACAAATATTTGTAACTGATGAAAAAAAATTATGACCATAACAAAAGTAACAAATGAGAACCACAGATTATTCTATGCTGTAACACAGATGTGCTTCCTTAAAAATTGAAAAGATGTTAATTTCTATAACAGCTATGCATATAGAATTTATTTCAACCGTATATACATTAAACATTCAAATGTTTAAAGCAGGGAGGTTAAGTCCCAGGTGATTCTCAGCAGAATACATGAACCACCCTTGCCTGCCTTCTTGCTTCATGCACTTCTCTAAAGAGTGGGGAAAACTTGCACAAAATCTAACCCAGACCACAGTTAGGTCAGAATCACAAGGTTCGTAAGTCTACCAAGTCAATGAGCTAAAGAGTCCAAGACTCTGGCAGAAAGATTGCACTGCCTTCTAAGCGTGGATTCCCAGGTTCTGCTTTTCAACAATACATAACAGGGAGTAAAACCATAATTTTTTCCCTCCCAAGCACCCTCAAAACCATTGATCTCAATGTTACAACAGTTACCTGAATTTGTAAGTATTTGCTGAACAGGAGTAACACCAGCAGGGAGAGCCAATGTAGCCGCAGTGGCTGCAGCACTCTGTAATACAAGAACAGCCTTTTAACCACAGACATTATTGCTGGCGTTTCATCTCACTACATGCTGCCTGAAAAGACATATCTTTTCAGTGCCGTTTACAGTGTTTGCACACAAGTTTCTGCAGCTACTGAAATGCAGGCATTAATTAACTCTACGTTGTACTACACATAAAAATTATTTGCCTTCTTCCTTAGAAGGAAGACTGAAGCAACCACCACTAAGCATCAAAGCATCACACCTTAACATAGGTCCATGTGATTTCTTGCTTTATCTGCAAGCTCAGATTTTTTTCCTCCTCTGCCTAGAGTACAATACTGCACTGCTCAAGTGGCGATTTTACTTACGCTTTTGTAAAGCAGATAAAGGTATGCCTACAAATCTGAAAAAACAGTACTGAAGCAGTGATCATGTTCCGCTGTCTTGTTTTCACATGGACTAGTAATGAGGTTTGCACTTTTCTTCATTCTGTAATGATCTGCATTTCAAGTACCACATAACACAGCTCTTTTGACTGAATATATGCATAGTGTACTGACTGTTCACAGAATGACTAATTTTTTGCTCTGAAGACAGCCAGTTAGGAGAGAAAGCTAAAGACTCTCAGTGGGTAGCAATCTGAACTTAAAAGGAAACTGAATACCAACACAATTATGGGAGTTCCAAACACAAAAATCTGCATTAAGTCCTTAATTCACAGAGCAAGACCAACTTCTCCATTTCAAGGGTCTAACTTCAGTTGCCTATCAAAAAGACTCCCTTTCCCTACTATAAAGGAACCATGGCTGCTCCCTCTTTGCTACAGAAAGGATGCAAATATTTTATTACAGAGTACACACTTCCTGTTCATAAGACATATGAGCTTCCTGTACTGGCTGGTTAACACAGTAGTTACAACTGCCAAAATTAGAGATCACCAAACAAACTGAGAAGTGCTTGTCTACATCCTCATGTCCCAGACAAAGGCAAATGAATAAACTCTCAATACTCTCTGCCTTCCAAGATATCCAAGCTCTGTCAGATCCATTCTTTAATACCATCTTAAATGTTTCTAAAAAACCACACATAATAATTCCAAATTGATCCTGTAATTATTTACTGAGCAGTAGTCTTCTGTGGTATACAATTCATTTACATTTTGACAGCAGCAGAATTTTAAAATACGGCATACTCATTTTTCCAATGACCATCAGTAAGATCTAACTGAATGAGACAAACTTTAACTGTCGGACTTGGGAAGTTACAAATCACATTGAAATGACCGTAAAATATGCAACGAAAAGGTAGATGTTAATGTGCTCACAGGCTCTGGGTTAAATCATGCTACACAAATAACAAAGTTTAGGTTCTTTTCTATAGTAAGGTCAGCAGGCAAGGGAGAAGTGAAGCTAAGCAGCCTGTTGCAGCTTTGACTAATCATGAAACAAAGTTTCATGTGCTTTTACCACAAAAGTAGTAAGAATATAATGTAAGAATTCCAGTCTTAATACATATATTTAACTTGTATTAGCTGTTGTCTTCATCACTTTGCAAACAAAGTTTTTTAATTAAGCCAGGGCATTTAAAGCAGGATAAGATAACCAAAATAAACCTCTAGAGATAGAAACTGCAAGAAAGGGAAGAATGATGATACCATTTCATATGCTACTATAAAGATTAGTGAATCAAATTAACACAAGACGACTGATGTGAATTGCTAAACAATCTCTAATTTGATACAAGATTATGTTTCAGAGTAGTTAATGATTCTTCCTACATCTAGCCAATACAGTATGCTTGCACTAGTTAATAGTGTTGTGTTGTAGATGACGAGCACATCATCATGCAGATTCATAACCGCAGTACTCCAAATTATGTTTTAAAAAAAAAAATTTGGTTAAGCACATTTAAAGCAGAGGATCAAAGTAACTTCTAGATTTGTTATCAAAGCTGAAGACCTAGGTTACTGTTCCTGGATTCCAGTGCAGCAGTAAAACTCAGAAAGATGGCAGGCAGCTATGTAAGTGTGGCCTAAATTACTTCTAAGTACTGATGACTAATACCAGACTTGTTGTTTACTACTTAATCAAAACAACTTACATAATGACAGTGTACGCACATATAAACTTCTGCTTTTCTTACCATGCCTGACGCATTCATGTGCGGTATAAGCTTGGAATCTGGCACGATAACTTGCTGCTGAGCTGCTAGAAACAAGAAAAAAAAAGACAGCATTTCATGAAAACTATGCAGTCTGTCCAAAATAACATTAAAGCCAGAAAAACTTAGAATATCACCCATACATCAGCCAAGCTTTGGAACAGAAACAGCTACTAAGCAGTCTCTGCTCTTCATAGAATCATAGAATAGGGTTGGAAAGGACCTTAAGATCATCTAGTTCCAACCCCCCCTGCCATGGGCAGGGACACCTCCCACTAAACCATGTCATGCAAGACTCCATCCAACCTGGCCTTGAATGCTGGCACAGATGGAGCATTCACAACTTCCTTGAGTAACCCACTCCAGTGCCTCACCACCCTCACAGCAACGAACTTCTTCCTTATATCTAAACTAAACTTTAATAAACTTTTGGCAACTTCAACTAGGGAAGACACTGAGAGCAGATAAGGATAACTGCCCTACTCTAGGTACTGGTCTAGTCTGAAGTGAGCACCCACATCAAGTTGACATAAGCATCACCATGAACCACTCCTGAAAAATATATTCCAAATGAACAACAGTTCAAGAAATATCTGGGAATAAGGCACTTGAGACATGAACAGAATGGCTACATATTTAAACACACATTATGGCTCAGAAGTCCTTGTTCTGGAGGAATGAATAGTACTGTGTGTGGAAGAAAGGGCTGCTGCATGCAGAACCCACTGTCCCTTCATACAATTAAGGCAGCATTGTGCACAAGGAAGCATAGCAGGACATTACTAAGTTTTACTCTGAAGACAGGGTACAGCACCAGCTCTGAGAAGCTGGCTATTCTGGCCTCACAGATCTTATTCCAAAGGCTTCAGCTACCTATTCAAACCCCAAGTAAAGCAACATATAAAATATAATTCTGAAAGTAAAGGTATTAGTGAAACGTTGATAAACTTGCTGACATCCAGTATCAGAGTTGTCCAAAAGCATCGAATCACAGTGGTTAATTCTTAAAATTGACTTAGGCAAGATGAAGAATATGTTAACAGAATGCAGCAGTTAGCAGTAGCAGATGAAGTATAATCAACCACCTGCCCAACCCAGAAAAAAAAACAAAATAGTTTTGATGGGCTAAAGGAAATAGATAGCTTAACTATGCAAATAACCTGCTGAAGATAGGCTGAGAAAATTGGGGCTGTTCAGCCTGGAGAAGAGAAGGCTGCGTGGAGACCTCATCGCAGCCATAGGGGGCCTATAAGGATGCTGGTGATGGACTCTTCATTAGGGACTTTAGTGAGAGAACAAGGGGTAACAGGTTCAAACTTAAACAGGGGAAGTTTAGACTGGATAGTAGAAAGAAATTCTTCACTGTAAGGGTGGTGATGGACTGGAATGGGTTGCCCAGGGAAGCTGTGAATGCTTCATCCCTGGTGGTGTTCAAGGCTGGGTTGGACATAGCCTTGGATGGCATGGTTTAGTGGGAGGTGTCCCTGCCCATGGCAGGGGGGTTGGAACTAGATGATCTTAAGGTCCTTTCCAACCCTAACTATTCTATGATTCTATGATCTAGAAGCGCAAAAGCATCCTAGTATGTGAAACAAGCAGGTTGCCAGTGTTAATACAGTGGAAGCAAATTGGAAAATGACAGAACAATTTGAACAAACTAACCATCAACAAGGTATTCTCCATCCAATCCTATAAACCAAGGACACTTAAGAATACTGAGTTTCTGGAAGAGATTTGGGGGAGGGAAGGCCCACAACCCTGCATCAAGATCTGAGGCCATCTCTCCAACTTTCAGAAAATCCAGGAAGGGCAAAGGAGACCCAGCACATCTTCTCATCCCATGCCATGACCACACACAGGACAACAGGAATCATCTTGCCAATTGTCCTGATCACTCTCTGGGACTGCAACAGGTCATGCGAAGAACTATACCATCTCCCCCACGGAACAGAGAAGTCAAGTAATTCAGAAAACTGCATGTCTGTGATTAAAGGGTTTTGATATTCTAATTTCATTTAGCCTTTAGCCTCCACACTGTCATTTGGTTACAAGCCACAACACGGGGCAACACTAAATCAGTTTTAAGTGTATTACTACAGGCAGGATCTTTTCTACCCTAAAATACAAATGCGAAGACATGGATCTCTGTATTAGCAGAATCACAGCTGTTCCACTAAGGCGCCACTAGAGGTCTTGGTGAGTAGACTTTCTCAATTCTGCTGACTGTAATTTCAACCAAAACACCCAGATTATTTGAAGCCACGTGTATTTAGGGCTCTTAATCTCAAAATTAGTAGAAACTGAGATATGCCCAGGCAAAATACAAAGTACTGTAAGAAAGGCAGAAAGGGAAAAACACCCAAACAACCTAAGCACCAAACAAAAAAACAACCAAACAAAACCAAAAAAACCCACCCCAACAACAGGTTCTTGTCACACTAGTTCTTTTCTCTTTTGAATATACGGTGGTTGGGTTTGGGGGTAGAGAGAGACAGCTGAGGAACCAGCCCATAGCTATCTTTTGTACCTACGACAACAGAGGTTCTGATCCATGAAATCCGCTAAAAACTGAAGTCTGTGACTACCAGATATTTTATGCCGCAATTTTAGCAGCACACTGAAAACTCAAGCATTTTGCAGGTGGCAGATTTGTTTACACAGCATATATGCAGTAAAATCCAGCAGTATTTATCTTAGTTTTCAAATGAAATTGTAATTGGTAAAAATGTTTCCCTTAAATTAATGCCTCCCTTAAACTAATGTCTCCCTTAAACTAGTGGAGAATACACAAGGCAATGATTATAAGAAACAATACTGTTATGGCTCGCTAAAATATACTTACACAGTACATAATCTTCCAAGACCACAAAACCACCCAGCCATTATGCTTTTTATTTGAAACTTATTCTAGCATGAAAAAACACCTTCTAAACAGACTCTTGTATAAGTATTTTTCACATCCCAGTATCCACTTAAACTAAACAATAAGGAGGTTTTAAACTAATTTGCTCCTAATCACACTAATACCTCAGGAATAAATTGTCAACTGCATATGTGTACCAGCTTGAAATTACAGAGCTGCTAATGAACCTTTGACAAAATCTGGAAGTCATGCACTCTGAGAACATAACTGAAACAGCAGAAGACCAAAAGAAAATTCGCTTTTCCAAAATCTGCTGAAGAATACAGCTAACACAAATACCAAGTCATTATCACCAAGCCAGCTCTCTTGACCCACTAAATAGAGGCAAGTAGAGACAAAGTTAACATCAAAACACGAAAGTTATCCATCAGATAAACATCTTGCCCTCGGTTTAGAACATACTAAGGAGTTGGTCTAACTTTAGAGCCTTTTGCCAGAGAGGTTAGAGAAAAGTCTGACCTTGCTGAGACGCTGGAATAAGGACCTGCTGTGGCTGAGACTGCTGCTGCACAGTCTGCTGTGGCTGAGGTTGTGTGTGATGATGGTGGTGATGATGCTGCTGCTGCTGCTGCTGTTGCTGCTGTTGCACCTGCAACAAAAGTTGCTGTTCTTCTGAATGGAAGCCATCTACAGCCTTGGACTGCATCAATTTATTCTCCCACAGCTAGTTTGGAAAAGAAAAGAAAAATGTCCATGTACCATTTTTACTCAACAGGATTTTTAATAATATAAAGACAGCATTCAAAATTGAATTTTCACCGTTCATCTTTGCTGCCTACTTAGCTTAAAAAGCCCTCAAGAAAACACAGACTGAAGAAAAAACTCCAGACAGGTAATGCTTTAAAAAGACGAACTAAATATTCCATAAGAATTGTCAGTCCAAGCTTAAGTTTTAAAATTCGTTATTTATCCAAGGGCAGAAGTTTTGTAATAGCCCTAGCAGAATAGAGAATGAGAATGAATAGAGAGAAACTGGTAATTTTAAAGTAGCCTTCAAGTTCTCATTTCTCTACCTTCTCCCTTTCTTACCTCTTAAATCACAAAAACAATTCATTATGTTCTTACTCTTTCCTCAAGCCATTTCTTGGAACTCCTCGATAAAAGCTGCTCAAAGACTATTGCCTTACAACACAATCCAACAGAAACTAACAGTATACCTAACATAATATCTCTGTATAAGTATTTACATAGTTTCTATCACAATACCAAATTCAGCTTCTCCACCCCTTCAGTTCTCCATGTCAGCTGATATATCTCCGAAGAAAAGCAGCTCTTGTAAACAGACAGCAACATAAGTATTCCGTAATACAACAGAGTCAAAAAGACTACAAGCAAATAGGGGTCCTGTCGTGGTTTAAGCCCAGGTGGTAACTCAGAACCATGCAGCCGCTCGCTCACTCCCCCCAACTTTTTCCTCCTCCTGCTCCTGGAAGAATGGGGAGAAGAATCGAAAGAATGTAACTCCCACAGGTTGATCAGTAACTAAGGTATAACACAAAACTAGTACTGCTACCATCAATAATAATAATGATAAGGGGAATAGCAAGGGAAGAGAACACAACCACTCACCACCTGCCAACCCATACCCAGCCTGACCCAAGCAGTGATCTAGCCCTTCCAGGTAACTGCCCCCAGTTTATATAGTGGGCATGATGTGCTGTGGTATGGCATACCCCTTTGGCTAGTTTGGGTCAGGTGTCCTGCCTCTGCTTCCTCCCGACTTCTTCTCCTCCCTGACAGAGCATGAGACTCAGAAAGTCCTTGGTCAGAGTAAACATTACTTAGCAACAACTAAAACCATTGGTGTTATCAGCGCTGTTCCCAGGCTGAAAGTCAAAACCACAGCACTGTACCAGCTACTAAGAAGGAGAAAAACGACTGCTACTGCTGAACCCAGGACAGCTCCCTAAGCCTTCCTCTTCAATACATTGTTTCCTTCTTGGCTCTTCCCGCATTCAACCTGTTCTGACATTTGCAGAACACGTCTGTGACACAGAAACCACAATGCTTTTCTTACAGTGCTCACTTCATTATCACTCAAGCAAGATCATGGTTTCATGGACAAATTCTTTACCTGTTTCTGTCTAGCCAAACTCAACTTTCTTTTCCCACTCCATCCATTTTTTAATACTTCAAAAACACTGAAAGCACAGGATGTCCTGCTTTCTGACAGAGTCCTTATACAACAGCTGAGATAAGTGGGCACCCAATTCCCCAGCTTCCTTTATTTCTTCCCCTTTTCTTTTTTTCTTCCTTTTCTCTTGCCTTTTAAAGGGCTTCTTTTACTCAGGAAAAACATGAAGAAAGCCATATGAGACCCATTAGAGCTCAGTTCAACATCCTCCCCTTCTTTTAAATCCTTGGTAACAGGATTTAAACCCACTGTATGCAAAACAATTCTGAATCTGGGATTTTTGGAAAAGCATGACGCACACAGTGCTATTTATTATGTACCACCCTCCAGACGCAATAATTCTGCAAGCCACAAACCATACATGAAAAAATCTGACAAAGCATCTGACAATGCAACTCCCCTTCTTCAGAAAGACAAAAACCTCAAGCAGAGCAGGCGTTTTATTCTTCCTGCAGAGAAACCTTACGAATTGTCTGCCTAAAAAATAAGACGTATTCTTCAGCCCTCCCCCCTTTTTTTTTTTTAAGATACAACATTCTGAGGACACGAAAACCACTGAATTTGGATGCCTGCTGTTAGTTTATATCTGAAGTTCAACATGACAGGGAAACTAAACAAGGTGAGCAGATCTCTCTATACAGCAGTGTAGTTCAAATTATACGGCGCTACAGATATGCAGATTAATGCAATGCTTCACTAACTAAAAATTAGTATTTTTACTGTGTGCAACTGTAGCAGATCCAAAAAACCAACTGCTGCATCAGTCTATTAAAAAAACCTTTTAAGTTGCAACTTACTGTTTTGAGCTCCATAAGAACTTGTTCATCCACTCCTTCATCCAGGAAAACTTCTCTGACATCATTGATGACATCTTCAATTACAGACCTGTACAATTTAGGCTTCAAAAAAAAAGTATCTGATCAGAACTGCTCTGAAAGAAATTTATCACTGTAACATTAAAATAAGATTTCCCCCCACAAAAAAAAAAAAAAAAAACAAACTCTGAAAACTCTATTACAAAATACAATGCATGTTTCTGAGTGACTAAAATATCCAAGGAGGTATAAATCAGCAAGAACAGCTCAAATGAGGTGAAAAAATATGGGAATGTTTGCTACCTTTTGTGACACAACTACAGCATGAGTTTTCAAGCCCTGAGGAGTGTAACTCAAAACAGAGAAAAGGAGATTGGTTTCCATTCAATTTGTTACCTGTCCACCAATGTACACACTGAATATTTTGTGTGCAAAATATTAATCTCAAAAACTTAAAAATTCAAAAGGATATTAGACAAATACAGAGAAAAGAAAGTTGTTAGTGCTTGCCAGCTCAACAGGAACTAAATGTGGCTCAGAATGATCTCAAGCTGAAAAACACTGAAGGCTCAAAAAACTGGAAGTAGTCATGTGAATGCCCTACTCTTCCTTAGGCATCTGTCTACAAAACTGCCGAAGAATCTATACAGGCTAGACAGACTTCTGTTTTCCAGCAGTACTTACATTTTTACATTACAAAATTTTCAGACTATTCTATTATGCTGACTTTAGGCCTACACTGTCAATGGTGAAGTGAACTGTCAATTCACTTAAGGTTGCCAAGAAAAACTGTAGAGTTTCCACTCCAAAAGCCATCTGAACATGGCTGTAGGCAACCAACTCTAGGAGGCCCTGCTTACGCACAGATGTTGCAAGATGACCTCCAGAGGTCCCTTCCAACCTCAACCATTCTGTGAATTTTAAAATGCAGGTACAGTTTTAAGAACAGGATATACATACTCAACCTGATCAATTAAAGCACACTAGTACTATACACATTCTGTACTTTTAAACAGTACAGCTTGGACTGCTCTCATACATGTGAACCTCAACAGTATTTTGGTTGGGTTTAAACACACTAACTGCAAGGCAGCACTATAAGCTCTAAATTAGGGTTGATGAATCTGCAGCCTGTGAACCATATATATGTCACTGACCAACACTGTTGTTTGGGATGGGGGTAGGCCATTTTTAAGCTCATCTGAAAGTAGCTACAACTTTCTGTAAGCTGATCACTTCCTCTATGAAGTTCTGTAACTTCCTTAAGGAACAAATCCCAAATGATGCCACACACAAGATACGTCGTCTATATGCAAAACAATCACTCTGTGCTTGTGCAGTAGGTTTGGCACCCCAGGAGGGCTGTGCCTCCAATACACACATAGAAACCGTACACCAAGCACATACAGTTAGTTCAGCAGATTTACTGCACACAGTTGAAACATGTATTTTATGCATACACAGTTGCCTGATGACTCCTAGAAGTGTTGAATTTGCTACATATATTCTAAAGATTATATTGCACATGTTACAGAAATTGTTATGCCTATGTTATGGAATAATGGAGGGGGAATAACATCACATGATGTTCTAGTCTGGGAAGAAGCTGAATGGCCAATAAGTGCAAAAAAAAGTTTGCGTTAAAATGGTAAAAAAAACCCCAAACCAACCAAAAAAGCCCACCACAACAATAACAAAACAACATAAAGGAATGCATTGATATTAGATGGGGAGAAATTAACCTATTTGGAAGCCTGGAACTAAGAACTAAGCAGTCTGATGGCTGCATAGTGCATTCTGTCCTTAGTGTTTAAAACAAACTCACACTGGGGCACGCTCAAGTGACTTTTCTTAAAAAAAAAAAAAAAAAAAAAAAAAAAAAAAAAAAAAAAACGAACAAACTTTAACAACAACAACAAAAGCCCAATGGGGGAAAAAAAACCCAATAATAATAAACAACCAGTAACAAGCCATTCTGTGTTACTGACCCCACATCAACATTTTGGCAAGTGACATGCTATTAGCAACCTATTTTTTTCTTCATTCTATATTTCATCAGTTTGCCACTTTTCAGCTTTAAAACATGCTGCTGCAAATCAACTAGCTAAAGTGTTAGAATTCATCCTTTTGTTATTTGTCTCACAAAAACATCTAGCCTTAAGCAACATTAAGTTTGCCATCTTTCAAAACTATGTTTACAGCACCTATGTTCAAAACTTAACTTCTTCAAAAGAAACAAAATATGCCAGACTACTTGCATACTTTTTTGTTTCAAAACAATACAGCATGCTCATGTTATCTGGGCTTCACGTACAGAATGAATTATGTTTATAGAGACATTTAAAACAGACTTTCAAAGCCTATTTGAGTGCTATCATTTTAAATCCGCATAGTGACTTAAAAATACCAAGCATCATTAACAAGATTATTTTTCCACTTGTATTTAATTCATAGCAGATGCAAAAAGACATTCCACTTAATGATATTAAGTTCTATTATTTCTATAATGAAACAAGTCGCATAAAGCTTAAACGATTCAAGTAGCACAGAAATGCTACTTAACCTATTCCATATATTGTTCCCTATTGTATCAAAAGCACCTGCTGCTTAATGCCAAAACCACATTCTGCAAATAAACATGCTTAACCTCTGGCATGTGATTTACTTCAGTCAAGAGAACTACCTGCATGTCTGAAATTAGAATCAAAGTTCCTGCAGAATGGAGACTACATTTTCTCCTTCAATCCTCCTTTCTTTAAACCCTCTAGTAGGTCCACTTTTCTAACAAAGCAGATTTTACACAAGCAGACCCTAAGAATTTCCACCAACAGTTACTCTCTCCTGGCTCCGGAGTCAGTCATTCTTGTAATGTTTATTCGTTACAAAGTCTCCTCAGTCTATAAAGCCATAGGAAAAATAGCAACATTCATGTTGATATTTGTACAACAAACTGACCCTACACTCCAACAGTCTGCTTGGGAATGTTTCCGTCTTTCCCTGCTTAGGAAAAAAAAAAAAAAAAAAAAAGAAGAAAAAAACCAACAAAACAAATTTAAGCAGCTGGATGCTGGTTTCTGGTGTCCAGCATTAGTGTAGCAAGAGAGCAGAAAGGCAGGTTAAGAGCATAGATGTTCATTCTGCTATTGACACAGCATCTTTTTGCACAACTTTCAACAGCCTGAGCAAGCTAAGCCCCACCAAAGACAACAGCATCACAGGGGTGCAGTGAGCCTAGTGCAGTGCTTAACAAACCCAGCAGCAGTTTGCACATGCATGTGTCTCTCCACGAGTCACACAGTGCACTGGATATAAAGATGGGTCAGAATTTTTGGATGCTGTTCTAATCACGCAGTATCCCAATATATGATACAGTCATGGCCGTATACTTAGAAGGGAGGGAACAGAGAAGAAAACATCTGCACACTTAAAATGAAACAGCATCTGTCTGATTTTACCTATACATGTTTACACAGTACTCAGAAAAATCCTGTCCAGTTGAAAATATTCCCTTGCGCGCACTCCTACTGAGCATTCAGCCCAGGTGGATGCAACACCTTCCACAGAGGGAGCAACAACACCTTCAAGGGCCATCCACAGTAGAATTTTGAAAAATATCACAGGATGCTCTTTTCCTACTTCAACAGAGGTGAATCCAGTAACATTACAAAAAAGCTTTGAGCCTTGGTCTTCAAAAGGAAACACACTGTATTGCTTTAGATATGCACTAAATGTTGGCTTTAAGCATTACCTATATGATGTTTAAGCTGTTCATACAAACCACCTAATACTGGAGCTGAATGACAAAACTATTTTCACATATTGCTTACTCAAAAAATAAACACGGTAACACAATCCCTGAACAGGTCTGAAGACGGGACAGCAGGTGAGTTAAGCTTTCCAATACATTTCTGCATTCAGTCAGCAAAAGCAATGAGAACATAATGGAAACTTTAAAGATTACTATTAAAATAATCATGCTTTCATCTGGTTTATATTAAAGTGCCTCCCTCATGAAAAGTACATTGCTGTAAATTTCAAGCTCTTTTAAGAGCAAAATACTCAAATCACTTCAATAAACACTATTCCGAACACTTACTATAGATTAAAGACAACAATTAAAATTCCTGATTTATTAGATACAACCACAAACACATAGAAAAGATCTGAAATCTAGTACTTCCTCCTCCGGGAACATAAGGAAACAATTATATTTCACTTTCTCTGTGCATCTTGTAAAGAAAATGCCGAGTATGGTGAGACTGCTACACACGCACACATGCTCCAACTCCAAGGAGCAACCAGCAAGCTATTTTAAGAAATGCCACATGCCTTTGGGGGCTTACACTTCCTACATTCCGCCAGTTCAAGAGTACAAAGATTGCATCTCTTCATAATTATCATCACAACACTTGGGATTTCAGCAGTTTGGATTTCCAATAACCAACACATTATGGAGAGATACACCATGGCATGCTTTGTGCACTTGACCGTAGGTTGCTTCTGCAGTTATCCCTGAAATATCGCTAATCATTTTCCTATCTGTGTAGTTACAGATGGAAACTAGCTACATGACTGCTAGAGGAGCACACTGTAAAGTTTTAATCACAATTACATCAAAGATGTGCATAATAAGTGATATAATGTAGATTACAAACTTTAAAATCTTTTTATCTTGCCATGAACTTTCACAAGTAAATTACCTTTGTCACCTACAGAATGTTATACTGCATATAACTTAACATCTTGTATTTGTCCTTTATTAGGAAAAACAGATTTCTAGCAATTCAGACTTGATCAGATGCTGACGTGGTACTGTTGCCACATTAAGCTCAAAGTCTAGCTTCCTAAACTTATCACCTGGTTGCAGCATTTCAAAATGTTCCTATTCATCTTTGGTAACCCTAGGGTAAGCACTGTGATCCTTGCTGTGGAATGAAACTTGAATGTGACAAAGCTGACCACACACAATTGGATGGTTTTACTACTTAATTCAAAATCAAACACATACCTACTATTTGAAGCACGTTTGGTTTAAGCTTGGATTTTGCTATTCCAAACTCAATGCTCAGACACCCTCCAAGTGAACTTTACAGAAGTTATGACAGCACAGAAATAACAGCTAAGAGAAAGCAAGTCCTAGCAAATTGCTGAATTGAAGATATTTACAATACTCTAGATTATTCAAGATACGTATTTTGCTTAGTACTAACCTGGCTGAAAAAGAAAAGCAAGCCCTCCAATTTTGTGTGCGAAAATATATTATTTTCTTGTAATAAAAAAAATAAAGCCAGAGATTTATAAACAGAAGGACATCTAACAGATTCAGATCACACACATTCAATATGCATCCTACTGAGTAACTGCCTTGCATAATGGCTGACTACTTTCCTAACATGTCCTGATAAAAAACGTGATGAAGTAGCAAAGCAGCACTGCTACTTTGCAACTGCATGACACTAACTCGCAGGCAGGTCTGTAAAATTTCAGATTTGGAAAGGAAAACTATGCTGCTTTCCATTCTTTTTTGTATACTATTTAGCAGAACACCAAATATTGCAGGTAAACTAAATACTAGTGAAAATTCTAAACCCCCTGCTCTGCTTGGACTGTAATAAAAATATTTGCACACTTTAGTCACCAGAAATGCACAGAAATCACTGAGTACTATCTGCGGTCCCTGACCCACAGCCTGACCTTCAATATCAAATATTACTTGTAGGGCAGCAACTGTAGTCAGACCTTGGCAAAGCACCATAAAGTAAGGACCACATCTCTCCTTGATGTGCTGAGTAAGGATCGTTTAAATCTTTTTACCACCCAGCAAAAAAAAAAAAAATACTTCGAACAACTTATGGGGGCACTGCCATGTGTGTTAGCAATATGCTGGGGACAAAGAACAAATAAATAGAAACACACAAAAAAAGAAAAAAAAGGGAAACGACGTAAAAAAGGCAAACCGTTTCAAACGCACGAGAGGGTGAAAACTGTCTTTGTGTAATGGATAAAAGCAAAGGAAAGCCCAGTTACACCGGCCGGGGCCGACAGTAAGCACCACTGCTCCGCAGGCCGGTGGCGACGGGGACGGGCGGCGCGGATGGAAGAGAAACCCGGCAAGAGCCCGGCCGGGATGCGAGGGACCGACCGCCAGTCTCCCAGCCTCCGCCGCGGACGCATGCACCTCCCAACCCGCGCTCCGCGGTTCGCTCCCTATTTAAAGGCTGATGTGGTGTTTAAATGGAGAGGCGGTGACGTGGGGCTGGAAAGCACCTTCCCATCCGAGCAGAGTCTATATTAGAGAGCGGCAAAGCTCTATATAAACAGGGCAGCCACAGGGAGGAGGAACACAAGGAGCAGGGAGGCAGGAAGGCAGGGGGAAGCCATGATGGATCTGAGAGCCACAGACAAGGGGGCCGAGCCCGCCGCCAGGACGCCGGGTTTGTCTCCTCCATCGCTTCGGGGCGGGGGTCGCGGCCGGGGGCGCGCCAGGGGGAGCGGAGAGTGGCGGCCGTGGCCGGAGCCCGCGCAGGGCTGTGTGACTGCTTGTTGCAAACCTCCGTGAGCACAAGTGCAGCGTCGAGCCACCCGCCACGGTGCAGAAAGCACGAGAAGGGAATAGGGGGAAGGGGATTTTTTCTTTTTTTTTTTTTTTTTTTTTTTTTAAATAAATACTGCCTCGCTCCTCGCCGGAGGGAAGTTGAGGGCTTTCGATCCGGCTGGGTTGGGATAAGTGCTTTACAACCATCGTCTCCTTCTTACAAAGCAACATAAAATGGCTCCAGCGGAGCCCAGGGCGGGCTTCACTGCCACCGACACCACAAAACCGAAACCTGGCTTGTGCGCCCCTTCCCCTCGCCTCGGGACAGCGGCGGATCGGACGGCAGCGCCCGCGTTCTGCCGCCGCCCGCTCCAGCTCTCGCCCCTTCCCCGGGCAGCTCCCTCCGGCGACAGCACCGGCGCCCCCCGCCCTGCCCTTCCCCACCGGACCCCCGGCCCGCGGGCAGCGGCCCGGCCCCGGCCTCCCCCACGGGGCCGCCCCGCCGCCCCCGAGCCGCCGCCCTGCGCCCCCGCCGCCCCTAGCCCGCCACCCCCGGCTCCGCTCTCTCCCTTCCGCCGAGGCGGCCGGCGCCGGGCGCCACAAGTTGTCTCGCCGCCGCGGGGGCGAGGCTGCCCCGCGCCCCCCCGGAGCCCCTTCCCGCCAGGGGCCGGGACCGCTCGAGGCGGGCGGGCGGCGGGAGGGAAGGGAGTGCGGGGGAGAGAGGCGGCGGGCCCGGCGGGCCACACCGGCCACCTCCGCCCGCGCTGCCCCCGGGGCCCCCCTCGCCCCCCGACCCGGTCCTTACCACGGGGTTTGTGTTAGTCGAGCTCGCCATGTCCCGAGCCCCCCGGGACGCCCCCAACCGCGGGGGGGAGTCGCCCCTAAAACAATAAACCTGCCTGGCTGCGTCCCCCCCAGAGCCCGCGCGTCCCCGGCTCACGGGCTGCCCCGCGGCCTGGCCCGGCCTCTCTCGCCGGCCCTGGGGCTGCAGCCGCCGCCGCCAGCCGCCCGCTCTGCCCGCTTCGCCCCTTTATATAGCGAGAGCCGAGCAGCTGCGCGAGCGGCCAGGGCGAGAGGGGGACGCGGGCGGGGGTAAGGGAGGAGGGGTGAGACACCGCGAGAGCTTCGTGCGAGACCGCTCTTCACAAGGAGTCGTCACGTGAGGCGCCCGCCCCGCCGCCATGACGCTTACCGAGGCGGAAGTAGCTGCACGGCGCGGTGCTGCTGGATCCCTCGCGGCCGGCTCTACCGAGGCGGAAGTGCTTGGCACCTCCCCGCCCCGCGGCGCCTGACCCCCGCCTCTTCTGCGCCAGGCGTCTCGGCGCCCGCTGAGGGGCCCTTCGGTCTGCCGCCGGCAAGCTAACCATGCGTGCTCTCGGGAGCGGCTGTGGGAAGGCAGGACGGATGGGGAAGAGGGAGGTAATAATTCGACCGGGCTCAGGCCCTGGGATCTCCTTGCTCCGCGGCAGTCGAAACCTGCGGCCGCCTGCTTCAAGACAGAAATGCCTCTTCCTGGCCTGCAAGAAGGGGGTCTTAAGCCTTGCTTGGCCCGGCATGCGCTGGTGCCTTACCTCACATCCTTTCTCTTCATCGCGTTTGTCTGTGGCAGCCTGTGGGTGGCATGTAATACAGAAATATGCTTTCAATCATTATTCCATTAAAGTTTATTTAACCACTGCCACTTTCACTCGGTCCTTAGCACTACTTTTGAATTTGGCTCATCCCTTATATCTCCACCATTAAGTCACTTGGGTAAGTTCTTCTCAAGCATAGGTGACAAGTAACATTGAATTCTGACTGGACACACACAAGGGATAGCAGGTTACATATCTTCAACTCATACTGTGGTGCAGGCTACAGTTGTGTTACCTTCAGCCTGCAGTCCTACCTATTAATTAGCCCAAGTAACAAGTTCAGGAATTCCTGCCTGGTACCTTTTGGCAGGAAGGATGTTAGTGAGTACAGGAAACCTGTCTCTCCCATTTCTCTAAATCCTTAATTTCATCAGGAACGAACACTCCCTTTCTGAAGTTCCAACTTTGTACAGGGTTGTGGCTGGTTTGCCATGGGCCAGCTAACAAAGCCACTGTTCACTGTGCATGCTGCTGGAGCCCCAGAAGACAAATTGCTTAGTTTAGTAGGTTTTACCATTCCCAGCTATCAAACTCCATAGTTTTGCTGCAGTTTTCCACCTACATAACACAGTTAACAGGACTGAAGAGGGTCTACCCCCTCAGAAGCCATAAGCCATGATGAAGTACAAAGATTGATCAAGGTGATAGTATCACTTGACTTTCAACGCCTCAAATCAGAAGGCAGTAATTCTTCACTGAGAGTTTGTAGTTCACTGGAAGTGAAACTGCTGAAGTGATTGGCATGACAACAGGAAGGAGTCAGATTGACATTCACACCTTTCCTCTTTTCAACACAAGGCTCTGGATAGCTACAGTTTCCTTCCCTGGACACACCGCTTCTTCGCCCCCCTGGTTCTCAGAGTGGTTTACTGAGTAATTAAAAAAATTAACATACAAGCATGACAGCAGTAATAGCTCAGTCTGGCATCGTACTCCTTTCCATAGTTCAGCAGACTACGGAAGTCTTACCCAGAAGGTAAGACCTGTGTGTGCATAGCCCTGTCACGGTTTCTTGGATATTAATATCAAGTTACAATGCAGCACTGCAAACCCCAAGTGCCTCTAAAGAATATTGTTGTGAACAAAATCAAGCCCTCATGAGAAGTGCCCCATTGAGTCAGACTAATGGTCCATCTAATTCATGGCAATTCCGCTGATGCTTAGGGAGAAAAGCAAGCGAGTTGCTTGATGAAGTCTGTTAACCTTGGTTTTCCCCAGCATCACAACTGCATGCTGTATCAATTTTAGGGGATTCTAACTTAATTCAGCTCTTTTTAGACTGTAATAATGTACATCTTTGTTACAGAATCATAGAATCATTTAGATTAGACCTTCAAGTTCATCTGGTTCCAACCCACTACCATATACAGGAACACCATATGCAGGGGTGTAGTGACACCCCGTTGCTCAAAGCTCCATCCAGCCTTGAAAATTTCTAGGAACGGGGCATCCACAATTTCTCTGAGCAACCCCTGCCAGTGTCTCACCACCCTTACAATAAAGAATGCTTTCCCAATATCTAATCTAAATTGACCCTGTTTCAGTTTAAGCCATTCCGCCTTTTCCTGTCACTACATACCTTTGTAAAAAGTCCCTTTCCAGCTTCCTTGTAGGCCCCTTTCGGTACTGGAAAGCTGCTATAAGGAATTCTGGAGCCTTCTCCAGGTTGAACAAGCCAAACTCCCTCAGCCTGCTTTCATGAGAGGTGCTCCAGCCCTCATCTTCATGACCCTCCTCTGGGACTCACTCAAGCAGGTACTCATCCTTCTTGTGTTGGGTGCCTCAGAGCTGATTGCAGCACTGCAGGTTGAAGTCTCATGTGAGCAGAGTAGGGGGGGACAATCTCCTCCCTCAACCTGGGAGTCACACTTTGATACAACCCAGGATACGGTTGGCTTTCAAGGTCTCAAGTGCACATTGTCAGGTCATGCTGAGCTTCTTGTCAACCAATGACCCCAAGTCTTTCTCCCCAGGTCTGCTCTCAATCCCTTTTCCAAGCCTGTAGTTGGGCTTGGGATTGCTGCAACCCAGGTGTACGATCTTGCCCTTGGCCTTGTTGAACTTCATGAAACTTCATGAGGTTTGCATGGACCCATGTCTCAAGCCTGTCCAGGTCTCAAATATTTGAGACAAACAAATCATCTTTTATAGCCCACACTTTGTGCTCAGAGGCACAAGATCTACATTGAATGCCCTTGATGATTCTGGCCAGTTAGTACCAGAAGCATCCCTTGATTCTTCTCAGCAGAACAAGCTACTTACTACTGCAAGAGTAGCTTGTTAAGTTAATATAAAGGGTCTTGTACATTGAGATGGTTTTAGTTCATCTACTTTTTGGTCTATCACAGAACTACATCTTTTAGAAGAGAGATTTGTTAGAACTTGTGAGAAGGAAGCTGGCAAGGCTGGGGGAGGAGGGGATAAAATCTCTTCAGTATGATTTTTAGGTTGCTTGCACTTCCATTCTAAAATTCTAGGGAAGTACTAATCGTTCTTCATAGTGTATCTTTCAAGTACATATTCTGCAAAGAAATAACTGATGTATAAGTACTTACTAATTTGAGATGTGGCACACTTGAATCTAGAAACTCAAAGGTGCTAAGTACCTGTGTTTGCCCCAGAAAGCCACCAGGTAGCAATTCAGATGAAAATAAGAGCAACACAATCTTGTTCCTATGTCAAACCACAATAAATTTCAGTTGTGATCTTAATTTTTTGTTTGTGTTTTGTTTTAAATGGAGGTTTTTTGGTTAATTTTAAAATGGTAAAAAAACCTGAAGCTACTTTTCTGCCTCCCAAAAGCAGACCGTGAGTAAATCTGATCTCCTATACCTGGAGAAAACAGTACTAATCAGTATCAGCATGCCCTCATTTTTCTTTGAAAGTGTTTCTGATCATACAGCAAAGCATACAGTACCTAGTATAAATGTTGCTGGCAGTCATTTATGATTTCTTACTTCTTGAAACAGAAAAGCATGTTAAGTATGATCATGTCGACTATTTCCATTCTGACCCCAGGGGAGGCCGTTAATCAAGGAAAATAAAAGTTGGTTTTAACTCTATTACAGGAGTACAAATCTTAACACAGATGGCAGAACAAGGTTTGCTGTCAGCATGCCTGCTAGATTTGTCATCATAGCTCTTGTCCGCATTACCTATTATGACCACACTGCTATTATATTGCTATTGTAGTTGTGCTGGCATGGTCTCCCTCTGTGAGCATGAAGACAACATACAACCCGGTATATTACGCTTTCTCCTTAAAAGCAAACTAAGCCATTGAGCACTTTTCAGAAGGCTTTGGCAATGTAGTATTATTATTAGTCAAAGAAATTAGTCAAACTTTCTCACCCACTCTCTGAAATGGCAATTTTCCAGAAGAATGAGGAGATGCATATATAACTTTAAATTGCAACGGCATGTGTTAAAAGGATAAACCAGGAACAAACACAGAAACATGCCAGTCTAGAAAATGTTAACAGGGAAAACGTTAACGTGCCTGAAGTTATGTTCACACTTTGTGAGTTTAGAACTTCACGTCTATATTTATCTTGTTTTTGCTGCTTCCACTCATTGTACGAAAGAGAGAATATAACCTTAAATAAAATTTGAGCTCAAAAAAAGAAACAATAACTGGCCCAAGCTGCAATCCAAAACTTCAGGCAGAGACAGAAGGTAACAACATATACATCATGCCAAAGATTTTCTGGATGCAAGCAACCCCGAGGAGTCAATGAGATGCTGACACATAATGGAACTTGTCTGATGTTAGTTTTAGAGACTGTTCACGTGCTGTATAAACATTCTTTAATTAAAGGTATAATTTATAGGGTGACATTTTCCTTTGAATATCCCTCATTTTCAGTTTTAAGTTTCCCCAGAAAAATTTTTAAGCAAGGCAAAAATGGAATTAAATATCTCCCATCACCCTTATTCCAACAGATCTCTATTTGTCTAGATGGATTTACTTTCACATTTAGAATTTGAAGCGCAGCAATATGCTTTACTAAAGCACACTATCACCAGTTTTAAGGGTCTAACATATGCACAACTCAACTGCCTTCCTCACAGCCCACAGAGGATCAAACTATGTCATCCTCAAGCAATGTGGTTTGTCTCTAGTAACCTTCTGAGGGCGTTGCTTCTGCAAATTCTCAGCTTGAAGTGCTAGAGCAGGCAAGGCCTTCAGAGTTGTTTGCTACACATTAAACTTTGTTTCATGATTAGCCCCCTAGAGTCTCGGGCTTGCTCTGCTGTTACCAAGTGCTTACTCAAGCGCAGTAGGAAGCACAAAGTGTTTTTCTGTAATGCAGACTAAGAGTGTTTACTGTTAGGATGCATGTAGTTGTTTGAAAACAACTCAAACGTACACCTTTCTCATTAGGGCATGTCCAAACAGGACAGTAAAACTACATACTTAATTGTACAGTCAAAGCCACATAGCTACCAACATTAGAAAGCTATCTTCCCTCCTCCAAACAAAGTACAGACTTTGCATCTTCACAGAAGACTACATTAGCAGGTGACCAGCTACTATAGTTGTTTTGTTACTGTAACTCTTTCTGTCCCCCCCAACATACCTCTCATGTTTTCAAAGGCCAAGGAACGCCACCACAAAACCCAGAGGTCTGTAAACCGATCAGAAGACTTTCTTCTTAAGCTGCCACTAATTGCTAGACCCTATTCTCTCAATACTATGATTTCTCCCTTAGCAAAATCACCCTTCTCTCTCTTTTATACACAAACTCCATGTCAGATATTGCCACACTTCATTTTCTAGACAACACTTGTTCTCCCTCTGCTTAGGGGATTGACTTTTCTTAACTCTACCCAGCCCATCCCTCAAAAAAATCACTTCACACAGCAGCACCGTGGTCTTTTAAACAGCTGTTTCCAGTAAATGATCAGCGGCAGCTAGAGGAGGCAATGAGCTCTTTTCTAGGCTGTTCCCGTCTGTTGCATGTATTTACACCTTAGCAGAGGTTTCTGCTGGCATAGATTTGTTCATCAGAGTTTGTGTGTTTCATATGTCTGGTTGGCAAAGCTTAATTGAGACACTGACCCCGTGGTTCCCATGACCCCCATGCATTCAGTGATAATGAGGATTTCAGGCATTCGTACTTCCTTCCGATACCACCGAGTGCTCGTTCTGTCCCTGTGCCACCACATTCTGCTTTTGCAGTTGTGCCAGTTCCTTGCTGTGACTTTTTTCTAATTCCCCTGCACTGGCTAATTTTTAATCCGGATCAGTTTCCTGATCTGGTTCATAGGGCAGGCCCACAAAAGACGTGTTAGTGAGACTGAAAGAGCTGAGAGGAGCAGAAATAAGTGACCAGAAGAGGAAATGCTTCAAAACAACATTGTTGCCAAATGCTTTGTCATGTAGAAGAGTCTTCAGACTTCCTTTTATTGAAGAAGAATTGGCCATTACTAAAATGCACACCCTGCTTGCTGTAAGCAAGCTCTCATGTTTGTAGCAGGAAGATTATTGGTCTTAGGGCAGAGACCACCCATATTTTTCACATGTGTATACATGTTTGACCTAAGCTTAGGTCTCTACAGACTGAATCATAATTTGAATACAGAGTACTGATTCTTAAATAGCAAAAAAAAAAGCCCCTAAAATTCTGAAGGTTAGAGCATCTCTGCAAGGGCATAAGCTCAAGGAGTAGCTTCAAGTTACACATTCTGTCAGTACTGCCTTGCTTAAGTGCTTTTTAAGTAGCAGCATTAACCACTTGGACTGTGACTGTTATGAATCATGACTGCTCAACTGTGATGAAGTTCTGACAACAGCCAAAATACTACTGGCTCTGATCTATGATGCCAAGCAACAAAGAAGTTAGGTAACAAAAAAATCTGCTCTTGAAATACCAATTAGTCTTCCTACACACAATGTCATAGAATCATAGATTCATAGAATGGTTTGGGTTGGAAGGGACCTTAAAGATCATCTAGTTCCAACCCCCCTGCCATGGGCAGGGACACCTTTCACTAGACCAGGTTGCTGATTACTGCTAAGTTAATTTGCTGAACCTTCTAATCAGTTCTCTGCACTTTACACTTGGAGACATTTGCACTGATTTGCCATTTTAGACCCAAAATGTGGGTGATGTTGTATTGTGGTTAGGTGGTTTTGTTTTGTAGTGGGTTTTAAGTACAGGTGTTTACCATTTGAAAACTGTGCTGCAAGAATATACCTTGTGGGAGACTCTACCGTTTCTTGAAGTGCACATGCTGCCTGGCTTGGCCCTGGATGCTGGAATACTGACGAGCTCCTGTGAAAGGCAAGAAGCCAGGAGATCACCTTTGCACAGGAGCTGCAAAGTAAACACCAATTATTTTGAGACTGAATAAACCCACCAGCCCAGCTGCACTGGACCATCATGAGTTGTTGCACACTGCTATTGGGTTTCCGTGCTGAGTGGAACCCTAAGTTATAGTGATAAATGTATTGCTGGAGCCACCTAGGTCGACACTGCATGTCCTACATAATGTGCTGCATTACTGATCTAAAATAAAGCTTTACCTAGCATGCGGATAAATGTTTTTACTGATTAATGACATATTCCAGCCAGCAGGTATGATGTGCAAAGGTTCACAGCAAAACTGAATTTGCTTCAGCAAAGTTATTGTTGATATATACAGGCATCAAAGAGTGAAATATTCGGAGAGAAAAATTTGCACAGAATGATCCATAGTGTGGCTTCACAAGCCTTACATACCTCAGGCACCACATGGTCACTTACTTAGGATTAAGTAATCACCCTAGAGTATGTCAGAATACAAATATGCAGCATATAAATGTGGCATGATGCTGGTCTGTGTGCATGATAACCCTGTGATTCCTTAGGGAGTGTGTGTGGGTTTGTGTAGCCTCAGCTTCCCTCACACAGGTGGCAGGGTGGGAGACTGCACACAGGCAGCTACTGCCAAGCAGAAATGTGCTGTGATGTATTTTACTCAGCGGTTTGTCCTGCAGCCACACGTTCATATGTTCACAAACTAAAAAGGCTTTTGGGCAAGGAAGAATTTGGATGCTCACTGCCTCCTGTTTAGTTGTCTGTTCCTCTGTGCCCAAGGGAGTGTCCTTGCAAATCGTGCAAGCTTCTGGCTTACTGAGGATCCAATAGAGCTGCTTTAAGGGCAAAGAGGCAACAGCTTTCATGGAAAAAACATGGGATTGCCCTACACCTTGCAGCCTTTTCAGAGGTGATCATATGTCCCCTCTGGGACCCAGCAATGAGAGGCATCAGGCAGACAAGACAAACCTTTTCTATTTTTTTTTGTACATATATTTATTTTTTCTCCCCTAAATGAGTCGTAGGGTTGTTTTTCACATAACTGGATGGAATTTGCAGGAAACAGCTCCAGTTCAGTTTTGGCTGTATTCAGCCTTCCCAGAGAAGAACAGAGAAGATGAACTCCATTGTGGTCAACCTGTGGCTTATGGGGAGTTAATGTGCAGTTCCCATGCTGAGGCTAACCTGTGCTAGTGTGAGGGTTGTTGGGCAGAATCCCTGGTTTTGAGAGAAAGGAAAACAGCAGGAACGAGCCAGCCCAGCTCGTCCTCTAATGGAGCTATAGGACCTTAGGCATTAACTGCCATTTCTAACCTGTGACCCATTTCCAGAGCTCCTTTCTGCTTGAGTTTTTGTGCTAAATGATGTGTAATCAGGGAGTCTTGGGCATACCAAGATTTTGACAGCTGCAAACGTGAAAAAATGGGAAGCTGCACTTGCAGAGCACAGTTCACATTTCCCTCAGCTGCTTGTTCCTACTCCTTTTGCTGCTTTGGATGAAAGATTGTTTTTCCATCTTCAGCATCATCTTCCACTATAAATCTTTCTAGATTTGCAATATGATGTACTGTTGTCAGCCATCTCATTTCTCCCACAGACTGACCCTAGGTAGATTAGTAGTCAGCATGTCTGTGTCCCTGTTGAATGAAAACGTTTCCAGTGAGGCATCCTATCACACCTGCTATACCTGCAATGTTGCTTGCACTATGTTTTATGTTATGGACAGAGCACATGATGAGCAGAAAATAGCACTTCTAGTTTATAGAGTTTTATGACAGCTGCATTTGTGCTGGAGGGACTGATCCATGCTCTGACCTATCTGGCCAGATGCAGTGACAGTATTAACAGCTATAGGGCAAGGTCCCAACACTGCTTTTATTCTCTGGGGTCTGTAGGCACCACTGATGGTTTTTTGGAAGTTGTAGCTGTTGCTGCAGCCAGCCCCTGGCAGAGTCTGTATGGGCCTGGGCCCAGCTCCCGTGAATATTTTGACTGGCCAGCTACCAAAGGGGTGCTGATGGATATCCTCTAGCTTGAAGCAGATGAGAGTACCTTTAAAGCCAAAGTGATAATATATTCACATCACCAGGACAGTTACATAAATGTATGAGTCATCAAAGCCAGTCCCTTGCCCTGCTGCCAAAGCCAGCTGAAATTAGAGATGAACTTGGAGGATGCAACCAAGTAATGGTGCAGATCTACAGAGGCACTTTTTTCTAGACCTACCAAAGCAAGAAGACCAGCAGTAGTGTTTAAGTTGTGCAGCTTATTCTCTTTCCTATACTGTAGACCACTGCTACAAATTTTGAGGTCCCTCCTGACCACTTTTCATCAATGCCTTACAAAACACAATTCACATGTCTTTCTGTATGCTGTGGCAGGCAATGTGCTGTATTAGTATCGGTGTATATTACTAAGGAATAAAGAATACAAAGACAGAGAGCAGAGACATTCCTGGTAAATCATACTACAAATGCTGTAAGTCTGCTAAGGACCTCAAAGGAAGAAGCTGTTCTTCTGGATTGGGGAAAAATGGAGGAACATTAGACTTACATTCAGCTAAAGCTCTATTATTCAAAGGCACTGATTTAATGCTGTCTTAGCTTTCTTATTGTCTGAGAGGTATAGTCTTTTATTTCAGTTAACTCTTCAGATAGTTTAATTTCTTAATATTTGAAAAGGACTATGTGATATTTATATGGAAGGTGATAGGATATGTGATATATAAATGGAAAGTGATAGGAAAGGACAAAGTGATATCCTAAAATGTATGAGCCATGATTTTTTGTACTACTTGAAAATATCACATCACCTGGAATATGCCTTTATAACTGTTAGGTGGAGCGCAGACGTTTGGCTGTCTTGATTTTCAACATTCTGGATCAATTACAAAATGTAACCAGCATGAATTATCACAGATCTTATCAAACATGCTCAGTTGTTCCCACATGAAAGTGAAAAAGAATATCTCCTTTATAGAAAATTTTTGTATGAGAGATGCTCAACGTAATGGAGTTGTTTCACCAAATTTGAGGAGGAGGCTCATATCAGGAAGGTAACTACCTGGAACTCTGCGGATGCACTGTAAATGTTTCTTTTCCAAGTCGAAAGTAAAAGACGTAGCCACAAGAGGGAGGCAGAACTCGTATGCCAGTATAGTAACACTAAATCGGAGCCATGTGTTTTCAAAATTTGTCGGTTTTGTGCTAAAATTGTCCACTCAAAATTGAAGCACTTTTATGAATGTTGGCTGTAAGTTCTATAAAAGTAGGTTCATTATGCATAGGAAATGTTAAATGATTAATTTAAGCTGAAAATTAGTAACAGATACATCTTTTTCTTAAATCTAAAATTTAAGCAAGAAATTATTTCAGGACAGATTGAAACTGATTTTCATGTGCTGTTTGTGGATGCTGGGAAGGAAAACTGTCCCCACGCTGTAAAGAAGGCATTTACTTCAAAGGATGTAAAAGGATACCTTTTAACTACTGCCTGTTAAAAAACAAAAGCATTTTCTGTTGGAGGTATTTGAAGTGCTTTATGGACACAAATTTAAACTGACTCTGTGCATGATTGTGCAGGCAGGTAAGCACTACTTAAAAGAGCAGTCAACACCACTGAAAAATTGACTTGGCCTTTCTTCAGCTAAAGATGGACTTAGTTGAGATAGTCAACTCTTACACGTAGTTTTGACCTCTAATGGTTTTTCAGGTGTCAGCAATGGGCCAAATTCTGCATGCAGGACTGCACTCAGTCCTGAAACCCAGTGAGATTTGGGTTTCATTGAGTCTGCTCAATGCAGCAGGTCAGTATTCCAGGCAAAAACCTGGCAGCTTGCAGTGACCACTAGAGAGCAGCAGTCCCTTAGCACCTGTGAATAGAGAGAGCGTGGACACGCAGCCACATGCCTTTTTGTTCCAGTCTTGTAGCTCACTTCTCCAGGTAGGACCCATACCACAAATTACAATTTACCCATGTCACAGTCAACTGACACTTTCATCATCCTGTGTTTCTAAGGTCTGCAGCCCTGCACAATTTGAGAGTTCATTCTGGCAATGTGGGTCAGTTCCAAATCCAATTCTAGCTGTTCACAAACCTTCCAATCTTTCATATTATTTCTACTATTTTTTTTTCTTTACTATCTTTTCCTTTATTCTCAGGATCAGTGTGTGTAGACCAGGACTCCTGAAATCACATTTTGTGCATAGTTCTTGACTTGTCATGGGATTTCATGAGGTATTAACACACATTTTTCACTGACGAGATTGTAACTTCAGCATATCCTATTTTGCCACCTGTGCTCCCCTGATTGTTCCTCTTGCACCAACTGTCACTTCCTGATTGCCAGGGACATTACTCCCTCCTGGGCAAAGGGTACCTATACCTATTTGCTTGGAAAGCAAAAAATAAAGCCTGCTAATTGACGCAGTGCAATTTAGGCAAGGTTTTGATCCAAGCAAGGTGGGGATAGAGGTTGCTGTAGCAGTCGTATTGTATTAATTTCTAAGTTGAAAAATGTTTGCAGTTTTGTTTCTTTTTATCCTCTTGACCAGAAGCCAGAACACTGCAGTTCTGCCTGCATCTGTGCACTGACATGAGGCTTTCCCATTCCGCTTCTTTTTAATCTGAGTACTCTCTGTATTAATTCAATTGCTGAACTGACCACGCCCTTGCAATCTTCTTTGCTTCCATGCAGAGAAGGAGAGCTTTCCTTTTCTGTTCTGCATAAGGGAAACCTTTATGAAAGAAGCTATCACCTTAGGATATTACTTTCAGCTATATTCACCCTGGATTCACTCTTTTCCTCCTGAAGATCTTTAGGCCAAGCTGATTGCTCCCAGTTTATCTGCAGACACTAGGGCAGTAGCAACAGGAAGACTACAGAAAACTCAACCAGGAAAAGATTCCCTGAATCCTAGGGGTCCTGCCACTTGCTGTAGCACCCCTGTGCAGCTGCAGGCAGTGGTATAGTTGACCTTCAGGTTTTGCTGTCCCGTTACTCAGGGTTGACAAAGACAGCTTTCATAGCTGGTGTTTAATCATAGAATCATAGAATCATAGAATAGTTAGGGTTGGAAAGGACCTTAAGATCATCTAGTTCCAACCCCCCTCCCATGGGCAGGGACACCTCCCACTAAACCATGCCATCCAAGGCTATGTCCAACCCGGCCTTGAACACCACCAGCGATGGAGCATTCACACCTTCCCTGGGCAACCCATTCCAGTGCCTCACCACCCTTACAGTAAAGAATTTCTTCCTCATATCCAATCTAAACTTCCCCTGTTTAAGTTTGAACCCGTTACCCCTTGTCCTAGCACCACAGTCCCTAACGATGAGTCCCTCCCCAGCATCCCTATAGGCCCCCTATGGCTGCTATGAGGCCTCCACACAGCCTTCTCTTCTCCAGGCTGAGCAGCCCCTCCTTTCTCAGCCTGTCTTCATACAGGAGGTGCTCCAGTCCCCTGATCATCCTCGTGGCCCTTCTTTGGACTTGTTCCAACAGTTCCATGTCCTTTTTATGTTGAGGACACCAGAACTGCACACAGTACTCCAAGTGAGGTCTCACGAGAGCAGAGTAGAGGGGCAGGATCCCCTCCCTCAACTTGCTGGTCACACTCCTTTTGATGCAGCCCAGGATATGGTTGGCTTTCTGGGCTGCAAGTGCACACTGCCAGCTCATGTTCATTTTTTCATCGACCAGCATCCCCAAATCCTTCTCTGCAGGGCTGCTCTGAATCTCTTCTCTGCCCAACCTGTAGCTGTGCCTGAGATTGCTCCGACCCAGGTGTAGGACCTTGCACTTGTCATAGTTAAACTTCATGTACTACTCCATCTGCTTTTCTACGTATGGCCGTTGCTGTTAGGCTTCTGCTACTGTCACCAAAAGGACAGGAGTGTTTCTGAGACTGGTGTGCTTCGTGTTTCAGACGCATTTGCTGCAACACAGACCTGCACCTAAGCTGCTGATCTGTCTTTTGCTTTACCTCAGCTGACCTTCAGCAGCTTCTGTCCTGCTCATAAATTTACAACATGTCCAGATTAGATGGTAAAGGCAATCTTGGCGACTAAGAGCAAAATAGAAAGAAATCTGTGGGTGTTTTTTTTCTCCAAATCATGCTGTCTTACTATAGTGATGCCTTTATTTGGGTACACATTGTGCTGGCACTCTGACTTCTCCATCTCTTGCAGGGTGTTATTTTGGCTTGTCTCGAAAGACTACACTATTGCCAGGAAACTTTGAGAACCCTTGTTTCAAACTTTCAGCTTTTTCTATAACTCTCTTTTTTTAACACCAGTTTGCGTATTATCTAGCTATCAAGGTTAATGTGATCCCACCTTTCCAGTTTTATAGTATAATTTCCAAATGTCAGTGAATATCCAAATTATAGTAAATAAAATGCTATTAGTAACAGTCCCTGAATCTTTCTATTTAACCTTCCTTCTTTTTCTGCATGACCTGACTTGCCCTTGAATAATGAACATGAGTCATTGTTCCCTGCGTACCTCCATTTTCTTATACTGTAAAATGATTGACTTACTATCAGTTGTACTGAGGCATAGTACAGAGTATGCGCTGAGCTCAGAGCAATAATCTGAGCAGCCCATATGATGGGTATCTGATTTTCTTTGGTCAATGAGACTGCTCAGCTCTTCAGTCTGATTCAGGGAGTGCTTTTGAGAAAAACAGCGGACTGCAACTGGTCGCAGTGAGAGAAGTGGAAGGATGTATGAAATGATATGTGTCTTCTCAAGTTTGAAATAACACAGAGAATCATAGCACAGGACTCTGTAAATAGTTTAGACCCTATCCTTACACTTGCTTTGCATACAGATGTTCTCATCACAGGAAGACGCTGCTCTCGCTGGCTGACTCCTGTCTTTGGCAGTCAGAGCACAGAAGTGGAAGAGACTGAAGAGAAGCTCCAATTCTCAATTACTTTGTTTCAGGATGGCTTCATTCAAATGTTGGATCATCTACATTATGTCAGCACTGCTCCACATCTGTTATGTGGCTCAAGCTCCATTTCCTTTGCAAGTCTATCATTCAATGTGGATGATCAAATGATATAATCTCTTTTCTCTATATAGTACCATTACTTGCAATTATGCCCTTTATGCCATTCAAAACATTCCCTTTTCCTCTTCTGAATTCAAGACTTCTGACTTAGCAGATTATACAGTACATACAACTTCAATTTCACAGTGAAAACGTGGACAAGATGTTTCATTTTAACATTTATTTAAGTTTTCCCACAGTTCAAACAAAATATGACATCCCATTTCACCTGATAAAATAAAAAGATAAAACAAAACAAAACACGTCTACAAAGTTAGCCAGTGTATAGACTTTCTTATTTTACAAAACAAAAAAGTAGGAACATGTTACAAAATAATCATCAAACCAATCAATGTCAATAGTGCAAAGAATGAATTGCAAGTATAGGAGAGAGATGGAGGGAGCATAGGATGAATGGGAGGATAGATGGGAGGTGGATGGATGGATGGATGGATGGATGGATGGATGGATGGATGGATGGATGAATGGATGGATGGACACGTGGGTGGCTGAACAAACCAGGAAGAATAGGAACAGCTTTGCCTGTTACCACATAAAATTTTGTCTCTCAGAGAGCTCGTCGTGTAGATTGAACTTTAGTGGCAGACAGGGTAAACACTTCATCCATAAGTGATCTCTGTGTGCTGCAAATTCTTGTGCTGGCTAATTCTGGACATGAGTACAGCTCTAGACACAAGCTGCGAAGAGTCACTGAAAGGAATTTTTCACCTTCTGGAATAGAGTTGACCTGTCAAGGGCTTGATAAGTTTGTGTGCATTCAAGGGCTAAGGAAATGACTGAGAATTTAATGCAAGCAACAGAGCAAGTACCTCCAGGCTGAACTTTATACACTTTTTCCTCTTGCTTTCATGCAATTGCTCTCTGTCCTGGGAGGTGAATGATCAAGAGGGAGTTTTAGCAGCTACTACATCATGTGGACACATAGACCAACAGGTCTTGGATGTCCTATCAAGTAAATATGCCAGCCACCCACCAGAAAAGGTAAATTATTTCTGCAGTTTTTTATGATACTACTATATCTGTCTCTTTCATAGGATGACTAGATTTGAGTCTAAATAAAATAAAGGACAAAAATAACACCAGTGAGTTACAGTATTTCTCAGCTGAATTTGCCCATTTTCCTTTGCTAGGAGGGTGTCCATAGTTAATAAATGTAAGAAGCATTCACTAAAATAAGCTCAGCTGCCCAGAGGTGTTGTTCATCTTTACCTCCTGTGATCAAAGACTGTTTATTTTTCTAGACAAAATTCCCTGCAATACTTCAAGTCTTACCACAGTCAAAAATGAAACAAAACCATCATGAAAAATAGAAAGAAAGCTGAAAGTGGGAATAGCTTCAGGGAGTAAACAGATGCTTACCTTGAAGGCACATTTCCTGCACGGAGTACCACAAAGCTTTCAAATACACCAAGGGACAGTGATGATATCTTTTTCAAAAGGAGCATTACACTGAAACTATTCAAAGAGATTTTTCCCCAAGATAAAAAGAAGAAAAAATCATTCCCACTACAGGCATAGCTTGTATCTAAATTATTTCTCCTCTAAAACTGACAAACCTCTCAGGTCTTTTCTCCTCACTCCCATCAGCAGTCTGTCCAAATTACTGCTGTAGCCCCATGGATGAAGAGTATATGGTTCATATACATAAAGTTCATATGTGACAGTATCTAACACTGAAAAATTGGCATTGTTTAATCAAGCAAGAACAGTGGAAGCCTCAAAAAGGGCACTTAGGATCATAGAATCATAGAATAGTTAGGGTTGGAAAAGACCTTAAGATCATCGAGTTCCAACCCCCCTCCCATGGGCAGGGACACCTCCCACTAAACCATGCCATCCAAGGCTATGTCCAACCCGGTCTTGAACACCGCCAGGGGTGGAGCATTCACACCTTCCCTGGGCAACCCATTCCAGGGCCTCATCACCCTTACAGTAAAGAATGTCTTCCTCATATCCAATCTAAACTTCCCCTGTTTAAGTTTGAAGCCGTTATTCAAATGCTCAGCGCTTGTAACAGTGCTGGACTAAAAAAGTAATTCAGTGGTGACACTTGGTGATACCAACACTAGATTTTCTAAAGATTTTGGCTGTTAGTGCTCATATGAAAAAAACAAACTACCTCAGTGCTTCAATGGGAAATAAGACCTTTTGAAACTCCGGCCAAGGTATTCATTCTAAGCTCTTGAAAATTCAGTGGCAGGTCCATCAGAAAAACGTTCTTCAGTGATCAGAATGGACTAAAATAGCTTTTTTATAAACCAGAACACTTTTCCAGTTTTTGCCTGCATAACTCCATGGAAGGACTGGAAGAGGTACTTCTCTTGTATTACTAACTACGTGAGAGAGATCAGAGAGAGGCCCATGCTCTTTCTTTCATTCATTAGCTTTGAATTAAAAAAAAAAAAAAAAAACAGTGATGAAAAGGTAGAGAAATTAACTAAATCCAGAAGCTTCTGATATGTTCATCTTTCAGTTTTGTGGGCATGGAATATTCTGTAGCTGGAGTATGATAAAGACTGAATAGTTTAAGAACTCAGAGATGGAAAATGATATTCCTTTGATTCTCTCCCCTCTTCAAGGAGTACAACACTGTTTATTTGCTATTACTTATTTGTATTTTCAAGGGCTGGGGGGCAATAGGCAAATATTCAGACAATGAGCCTGCAGACCAGAGTAGGAAATCTCCAGTCTGTTTCTTTCACAAAACATTCCTGCACTTCCTCAGCAACATCTCAGCACTCCTTCAGCTTGGCTTTGTTGGATTTCTTGCTGATCCTTTTCAGAAAGTAGAAGCTACAGTAAAAAACAGGAAAAACACCCAGAAGTTCTTTGAAAAAAAGAGTGAATCTTACAGAGGAGTTGCCATGCAACTCACCACAGTCAGCCTGTAACAGAGCTGAGAATTAGTCATGTATTCAGCACTGTGCTCTCAGATATTTCACAGCCTATAAAAGTTATCATTTAATAAATAATTCTTTGCACTTTTTCAGGAATTTTACTCCACTGATATCAAAATGGTTCATAAAAGTTGATGGTATTCTTCCATTCACAGAGAGATGCTGCAAATGTTTAGTACTAACTGGTGTGCTCTGGGCAGCTCCCTGGGCTTCAGTAGGACTACCTGCAGTAGAATATTATATGCTTATTCTAAAGTCCTAGAAGGACTGAGACTTTATGTATTTACAGAGGTGTACCTGCGTAAATATATGTCACTAAGTTGACCTAGGATTGAAATTTCGGTGCATACAAAAAGGCATTTATAGGTTCTCTATAATAATTTGTTTTAAATTCTACCACTACCAGTTTTAGGCTAAATGTAATTAATCAAGTTTCATTTGGGATTTTAACATTGTAGTGATTTTTAGAGGAGTCACAGTGAAAGTAGCAAATTGAGAATGTATTAACTTTCTGTTACATGAAATGTAAAATAAATCTATAAATTTATAAAAAAGCTTGCATTTTCATTCATTATAATTTTAAATTACATTGTCAAGGCTTTCTGAATGTGTGATTTTAAAGTCAGCAGTAACCTTTCACAAGATAAATGATTTAATACATTTTTTTCTTTTTACATTTAAAATTACCTCAACACGAAATATTACACAAGCCAGGGAAACAACTACAAAAATCGGGTACTTTGAACGCTGTTTCCTCTAAAATATATATGAATGAGACTTTTGCCTTCTGCATTTTTATTTAGAAAGAAGTTTTAAGACTTGCTATTACCTTCAGCTAAGTGGAGATAAAAAAATCTCCATGATAGAATCTTGTTATGAATTTTTGAAAAGAGATTTTAGGTGCCAGTTAGTGGGGGTTTTATAAAGATACAAGTTACTTCTGCTGTAGGCTCAAGATAGAACATGAAAGTGATATCGTGCTGGACAGACTTCCAAGGATTTTCAGGAAGGCAAACAACATTGTCTGTTAAAGTAATTTTGTTCTGACATTTTCAATAACCACCCACCTTTCCCACCTCAGACAACATAAAAAAAACCCAAACCCAAACCCTCGTGTTTCTCCCTTAAATGTCTTCTTAGGCAGGAATGATCTAATCTTAGCCAAGTCCCTCCTGTATCACCTCTATAAGACACATTCCCTGTTATTAGCAGCCATTACCATGTTCAGTCAAGATAACAGAACAGACTAACAAACAAAAATTTTAAGAAATTGCAGAGACTTTCTTGTAACTTGTGCAGACTCATGAAAATGTGCACAATGACATGTTGTCATTCAGGGGATGAGACAGCAAGGGGTGAATAGAAGAACAGCTGTGTGATTAGCTGTCCTGTCTGCAGTTCATATGCTTGAACCGTTTACTATGTTTAAGATGCAGAGTTTGTTGATTCTTCAGAATAATGCTCAGGGTTTTCACTCTGTTGATCACTTCAGAAATGAGATTTTACATCATTTTTCACTTGATGCTGCCTGGGTTTTACTTGGCAGTTCAGAAGGAAGTGAATCTGCCAATGACCAAACCAACAGGCATACAACAACAACAAAAAAAAAGGCTTAATGTAGGTGGGTAAGATTGTGAGATAAAGGCTGCTTTCTGGTTTGACAGTGATGCTTGTCAGACCATACTTCAGTGCAGAAACTAAATGGTGAAGAGGCAGAAAAGGCGGGCTTGAGTGTAATACAAGTCATTCTGTCTCTACCCCAAATGTACTTAAATCGTTCCGTGGGTCCACTCCAAACAAACCATATATGAGCTTCTCCCCAAAGTACAGATCATCACAAGGAAAAATAATACTCTTCGGAGCATTATTTTGAGAGTAGCACTGTGTACTTTTTAAAAGCAAAATACCAATACCCTGCAAGTTCTTTCTTCCAGGTTTTTTACTTTACCACCCCTCTTGTGACTTGCAGACTGGTCTTTCTTCACTGCGTAGCACACTCATTGACATTTGCTGTATCTTCTCCCTTCAAATCCTCATTCAAGCCTTTTTTCCGCTCTATTTCAACCTGGCAGAGGAGAAAGGGGGAGAACATAGAATCATAGAATTGTTAGGGTTGGAAAGGACCTTAAGATCATCTAGTTCCAACCCCCCTGCCATGGGCAGGGACACCTCCCACTAAACCATGCCATCCAAGGCTATGTCCAACCCGGCCTTGAACACCACCAGCAATGGAGCATTCACAACTTCCCTGGGCAACCCATTCCAGTGCCTCACCACCCTTACAGTAAAGAATTTCTTCCTCATATCCAATCTAAACTTCCCCTGTTTAAGTTTGAACCCGTTACCCCTTGTCCTAGCACTACAGTCCCTAATGAAGAGTCCCTCCCCAGCATCCCTATAGGCCCCCTATGGCTGCTATGAGGTCTCCATACAGCCTTCTCTTCTCCAGGCTGAACAGCCACACCTTTCTCAGCCTATCTTCATACAGGAGGTGCTCCAGTCCCCTGATCATCCTCGTGGCCCTTCTTTGGACTTGTTCCAACAGTTCCATGTCCTTTTTATGTCGAGGACACCAGAACTGCACGCAATACTCCAAGTGAGGTCTCACGAGAGCAGAGTAGAGGGGCAGGATCACCTCCCTCAACTTGCTGGTCACGCTCCTTTTGATGCAGCCCAGGATATGGTTGGCTTTCTGGGCTGCAAGCGCACACTGAAGCCGGCTCATGTTCAGTTTCTCAACGACCAACACCCCCAAATCCTTCTCCACAGGGCTGCTCTGAATCTCTTCTCTGCCCAGCCTGTAGCTGTGCCTGAGATTGCTCTGACCCAGGTGTAGGACCTTGCACTTGGCATGGTTAAAATTCATCAAGTTGGCATCAGCCCACCTCACAAGCATGTCATGGTCCCTCTGGATGGCATTCCTTCCCTCCAGCATATCAACCGAACCACACAGCTTGGTGTCATCAGCAAACTTGCTGAGGGCACACTCAATCCTACTGTCCATGTCACCAACAAAGATGTTGAACAAGACCGGTCTCAACACCGATCCTGAGGGACACTACTCGTTACTGGTCTCCAGCTGCACATTGAGCCATTGACCACAATTCTTTGTGTGTGGCCATCCAGCCAGTTCTTTATCCACCGAGTGGTCCATCTATCAAATTGATGTCTCTCCAATTTAGAGACAAGGATGTCATGTGGGACAGTGTCGAACGCTTTGCACAAGTCCAGGTAGATGACATCAACCATTCTACCCCTGTCCATCAGTTCTGTAGCCCCATCATAGAAGGCACAGAACATTGGTAATGAGAAAAGAAACCGAAAGAATAACAAAATCTTCCTTAATAGCGATCCATGTTCCAGTAAGGTAAAGAAACTCTTGGTAAAATGAGAGCGCTTTGAAGAGAAATAGGCTGAGCGGGGAAAGCTGGATTTTATTTACTCTAAGTGTGTAAGTCTAATCCAAACAGTGTTACAATTCAACAGTGTCATGACATGTTTTCCAGAAGAGAAAAAGTCATGCAGAGAACTAGTCTCACATGATTTTATATTAATTACCATCTCTAGCTGTACTTTGAATCCAAACCCAGAACAAAATCTGCAGAGGGTAGGTGGCTTCCTTAGTGACAGAAGACGACCAGCCTAAATTTTAAACTCTGATGTGTAAAGCAAGAGATTAATTTTCAAAATGCACAGAATCGCAGAATCATAGATCTTGAGTTGGAAGGGACCTGTAAGGATCATCGAGTCCAATTCCCTGCTCCTCACAGGACTGCCTAACACTAAACCAGACATCGGCACATTCTTGCCATCCTCAGGCTCAGGTGCTGTGGTCTACAGATGCCAATTTGTACTGTGATGGGGCCAAGGTGATCTACATTTGTGTTCTAAATTTCAACACCTCTGAAAATTCAGGAATGATCCAATGTCCAGTTCTTTAGAGGAATGCTTAGGAAGATCAAATACCTTCTCCAGAGAATTTAAAAGACTACTAAAAACCTGTTACCATTAAAAATATTTGCCATGAGAATCTTTTCATTATCTCCCATCTCTGCTCTTAAGGCAGGTAGGATGCCAATTTTTCTGCTGAGT
Source organism: Amazona ochrocephala (assembly GCA_039720435.1). Lineage (NCBI taxonomy): Eukaryota > Metazoa > Chordata > Aves > Psittaciformes > Psittacidae > Amazona > Amazona ochrocephala. The sequence goes on from CM077882.1 coordinate 37,944,673, forward strand.
GATCAGCTAACATGCAAATTTTGGCATACTGAGATTCTTGGCAGGTATATATGTAGTGCATTTTCCCATCTGCTCCTCTCCTTAGGGCAGGCAGGAAGAAGAAATATCTAAGCAGAGAAATAATGTGATCCTTTTGTGTGCTGTAGCACTCCCACTGTAGCTGCTATGAAGAGTGGCAAAACTCCCTGTTCACATTTTTACTGTATCAGCTAATCTCCAGTAGCCATGCGTATGCTTTTCCACAAAGCAACTGCAAGCAAGATTATTCCATCTTTGCTGAGGGATAATCTGCTGCTTATTTACCATGAATCAATAGGCTGCACATGGGTAGCTGCTGCACAGAACCTAGTATGTGTCAAATTCTCAGTGCATCTGCCCATGGTATTTGTCTGTCTACAGTTTTCAAGACAATAAAGTATGCAAAGTAACCACAGTGATTGCCACGTACTCAGTTTTACCTTGTAACTGTAGTGTGCTGAATAGTTGACCCACTTCCTCACGTTGGTCTTGTCCTCAACAGAGATGGACCGAACAGTGGCTTTGGATGCAGAAGTGGTGGGCATGTCAAATTCCACATCTACATAGCGGACAAAACTGGAAGGCACTTCCCGGTCAGAGCCAAGCTCTAGGTGACAGAAGAAGCTGTGAGGATGGCCAGAAGCTGGAAAAAAGAGCAAAGACACATGAAAGCTGTGTTGGATGGATCACAAAAAACAACATTTAGGAAGATGCAACATCATGAAACTACAAGAAACCAAGAATCTGCCTGGGTGAACTAGTTCATACCAAGTGACAGTATCTTATCTCTTTCAGCGCTATAGGAATTTCCAGAGGAATTAAACAAAACTGCAAAAAGGATTGCCAGTCACTCTGGTTTGCTTTCAGTGGGTGAAAATACAAGATGCAAATCAAGCACAGTAGGGTAAAGGTATTTTCCCTCTTCTTATTCCCCCATTGTATGTAACGTTAAGCGGATTGTGGCGTATCCTTCTGAAATGTCTGTATTGGTAATGAGGAAAGGTGGGATTTGGCAGATATTTCACATTTGTTTGAAATTGTTGTCCTCATTGTTAACAAAAGAAAATATACTGGATAATGTTAAATAACTTTCCTGGGTTCGAAAAGCAAGTTCATGCATAGCTTGGAAGTAATGGTTTATTCTTTACCCCACGACAAGGTGGCTAGTCATTAAAGAGGGCAAGGTGAAGAAGGACTCACGTTTAGCTCTGTTATCTGTAAATGATAACCTTTGTTATTATTTTCCCCCATGTTTTCCTGGACAGCAATGATGTTTAAAAATTGAAGCAGGGACTGCTAGTCAAACTAGACTGGTTTTATTTCTGACTCAAGCCAACTCTCTAACCTCTTGAGCGAGTCATTTAAGGTCTGTACCTTAATTTTTCTGTCTACAAAATGAGAAAGAAAGCCTTTGAAGCCACTTGGGGCTTTTCTGATTGAAGGGATTGAGAGTTTCCTCACAAGTGGAAGGTTTAACAACTTGCATCCCTGCAACAAATCCAGCGAGAGGCTATGCAGTTCAGCAGAGACAGCACCGATATGCAGCACCACAGCTGAAGCCAGGTTATGAATGAGTGGGTGCAGTTATCAAACAGACAAAAAACCTTGAATTCTGCAAGCATTAAAATATACTACACCAGGACTTTCATCAGGATTAATTATCCCAAGCAGAATGCTGACTCTGGTTCTACAGTGAGCTGGAAGCTCTCTTTGACAGCACATCCTGGGTTTTCATACCTGGAGCACACTTTCTCTGGGTAAAATCAGTGGCACACAGCAGACCTCAAAGATGATGCCACACACCATGAGCCAGTGACAGCCCCACTGCTCCCAGGGAGATCACTATGCCTCTAGCACAGCAGAGCTTTTGCTTCTGGCCAGTTCTTGGGCTTGGCTGTGATGGACACACCTGTGGTGGCAGCATTCTCCAGCCTCTGCCATGGGACACTTGGGTGCTGCTGCATGTATCTGGTAATCACTGCTCTGTGGTACTGCATTATGGAGATGCCTAAAAATGAGTTATTCCTGGCTCAAAATTTCTGTGTTCAGCACTCAGTGCTGTCAACCAGCTCCCAGTCTCAGGCCCCCCATTTGATCATATCTCTTCACTCACCCCATTCCAGGCTCAGCAGACTCATTGCAATCCTTCCTGCTCATCTGCTTTGCTATGCTTTTCTTCTCCTCTAGATTGCAGTGGGCTGCTCACCCCTTCAGGCTGCCTGGATTGCAGTGGAGGTCCAGAGCAGCCTGAAGGAGGGGCAATATGGCACTGGTGCAAGCCACTGTCCGGGCTGCATGGTGTTCACCTTGCAAGGTGTTCAGCTTGCACTGCTACGCTCCTGAGCTGGCATATGCTCAGCTGCTTTTGGGATGGATACATGTGAAAGTAGCACTGGAAAGTGTTAGCCACGCTTGATCACACTGTGTGATGGGTGCTTTGGACATCTGAGCTTTTAAGTTCCTCATAATTTCAACTGGACATGGAACTAGCAACCACATTTCTAACACACTGGTGGTGGATATTCACAGGCTCAAAAGAAAAGGGGGGGGGAAATAAAGGGGGGAAAAGAAAAATATTAATGCAATGCAACTACCAATGCAATTTTCCAATAATTTAATTTCCTTCAGTAGTTTTACCCACTAACGGAAAAGACCATGCACAACACTCAAACAAAATATGGAAGTTATTCATTTAAACCAGTGCAGCATGGTAGGCAACAAGGTGAAGTTATTAACAAAGCAAGCCCTTCACCAAAGCTATAGCAAAAAATACCCAGCACATGGGTGTTCATCAGTGAGGCACATGAGGCACAACTTCTATAGATTCTCTGTTCAACAGGCTTATCCAGAGCTCTTTCTCTAATGAACAGGTACAGTTTTTAGTAAAATCAGTCAACAGACTGCTTTTGCTTTGCAGCTTTTGCTGCCTTAAGCTATTAACATTTCATTCTGACAATCATGGATCTGGTAATATAATTCATATATATGCATGGGTTACTGTGATTAGAAAGAATCTGTTCCAAATGACCCTGATATCCCAACAAGTTTGGATGAAAGGATTTAATGCACTTCAGAAAGTATACCAGGTGCCTGGATCCACAGCCAAAGCAAAGCAAAGTCCAGATATTCAGATCCAAGCCTCTGCACAGATACTACATTCCTGCTTTGCTGGAGGCGCATTTTCCCATGATTGAAGACCAGGTGGATGTTTTCCTAATATTCTGCTGGTGGATTAAAAAAACCCAAACACGTGGAGCTCAGCCAGCTGCAACTGAAGCTCTGCAGAGCCTGTAAATAGACTTTATCAACTAATTTGATCACATTAATTGTGTATATGAGAAGGGCAATAAAGATTGACAAGCTATTTTGGAAAGAATTTTAGCAATGTGCTTAGTAGAATCCAGTCCATAGCTTTTTCTTAGGTTAAATCACAGTCAGAGTACACACTCTCCTTCTTTTGTCATATGCTTTTAAATGTCCAGTCAAAAGCAGCCACTTTGGCTACAGACAGAGCTGATAACAAGTTCCTAAAGTGAGAGTGTGCTTTCTAATGGAATGGAGCCCTTTGCAAAGAGAAAACATTTGGATAAGACAGCAAAGCTACTGAAATAGTTTTGGAGCTAGGATACTACAACCTGAATGAAAGCAGTGAGCTTTGGGAGGGACCAGCTCTACTCTCATGTAGATGAGGTACTGGCTGCATTTTTCTAATTAGTGCTTGAGAACAGCATCATTTATATGGACTTTTGCAAATAAGTGGAGGTGAGTTATTACACGACTTGTGGGTAGGGCTAGATACAGCCAAGCATACACAAGGTTGGGAGTAGATCACACATTAGTATGGTATGGTCAGAAAGGAATGTGGTCCATCAGGAAACCCTAAGGATCAGGAATCAGTGCTTTTCAGTACCATTTATATCCCTCATTGCTTGCCATATATTTTGAGTAAGGAAAACCATGGGACAAGTGTCATCACGAAATGTAAACAGTCCCTGAGAGGCAAGGTCAGATTTAAACTACATTTGGCCTGCCCTGTCATCATTTTGGATTCTCTTCCTCTCACATAACTCACATGTCCTGGCCAAGACAGTGCTTGCACAGCCCTTCCTTTCCCTGAAATTACATCTGACCTGACTGGAGGGGTAACGACACTCTCTTCCTCTCAGGATGTAAACAAATACTAATGCCTTGAGTTCTGCGTGGTGACACTGATGGATAGACGCTCTGTGGCAGGGCTCCAACAGCAGCATTAAGCCTGTGATCCATTTCCTCCTGACACAGAGATATATAATAGAGCCTCACTCTCGGAGAGACAATATCAAGCACACGAGAGGCATAGATCAACATCTCCCTCAAAGTAGTGACGGATAAGGAAGCATCACGTCGTAGGAGGCAGCAGAACCTGGAGTTCTGCCTCTTCTCCGGGTTTGCTACTGGCATGTTCTGTGGTTGTGTTAAAGTCTGGGGGCTTTCGTTTCCCCAGCTGTAATGCCTGTATGGTATACTGAGATTTTTGGAGAGAAGATGACACAGAAAGCCCAATTTCACAGCATGCAGATGGCATAGTGAGATTTTCCTCACAAGCATGTTACTGCTCATAAACAGCCTGAGGTTAATTTTGCATTGCAATATTTCTTTTGAGTTCCAAAGCTCTCTCTTCATATGTCCCACACTACAGAAAACATGAAGCCCTCACTTTTGTTAGCAATATCCCTCCAAATTTGTAACCTGTGGTGTAAGCTGGTGTCCTTGGGCTGAAATGTAGTCCAACAGATTAGAATACTTGGATCACTGTTCTGCTGACACTATAGCTTCTCTCTCTTCATATGTCCCACACTACAGAAAACATGAAGCCCTCACTTTTGTTAGCAATATCCCTCCAAATTTGTAACCTGTGGTGTAAGCTGGTGTCCTTGGGCTGAAATGTAGTCCAACAGATTAGAATACTTGGATCACTGTTCTGCTGACACTATAGCTTAAACTCAGGAAAAACATATGTCCTTAAAAGTGCCAAATGTGGTACTGAACTGGCCTTCAGGGAATACTGAATACAGAAACCCTCCCAGTTACCCAGCTGCATTACTACAGTGTTAATATCTTAACACGAAAAAGTCCATGCTTGTAAAAAGCTAGTCTAGATAAGAAAAATTCAGAATTAGAATTCACTATGAATAAAAGTAATCCCGAGCTGTCTAGCTTTACTGCACACCGCAGATGAAAGGCAGGAAGTGGAATGACTGGCAGTGATGACCAAAGGGAACAGTAGTTTGCCCATAATATCTGAATGTTTAATTATGAACATGTTACTAGAAATACAACGAATTGTGCTGTTTATGCTGGTATTCCCTCTTCAGGTTGAAGCTGCATTTACCTGTCTGCACTGGTTACAGAAACACAGCCACAAACTGGTGCTTGGAAATGTCCTTTTTTTTAATGGCTGCACAATATCTTCTGTCCTCTTATAATCCCCATTCCAGATACTTTCTAGGCATTAGCTGTGGTATATGCGTTGAAATATATAGCACTGGCCCAGTACGCTTAGCAATGCATGGAAAAGAAATCACATGCTGGAGAAACTACAGCAATTTATGTGGTTCTGTGATTCAGCGCTGTAGCATAGTATGCTGCCTTTGGAAGTTACCTGAAAAAGCCCTGCTTTCAATAACAGTGCTAAGCAGACAGAGATGTTTGATGCCTAAGTCCCATAATGTACTCATAAAAGCAAAGCAGAAGGCATATTTTTGCATCTGGAAAACCTAAACCTGTTTTATCGTTAGCAATGTTTGTAGGATACATAAAACTACTTCAATGAAAGTTCAGATAAATGCTTCACACAACTAACTGATGTCTTTTGGTATAATACAGAAAGTGATTCATCCCTCACCATGTAAGCCCAATGTTCTCTATCTTCCAAAATACATAACTCCTTCTAGTTTAGGCCTGCAGAGACGATATGCACCACTTACCAGAGTTTTTGTCAGGCAGTCGGTTTATCCTCCATACGATGGAATTAAAGGCATGCTCGTATTTGGCAGTTCCCAAAGTTACTCTCATTACTGGCTCAGAACCAGACAGACTGGTTGATCCAAAAGTGGCCCCCTTGTTCACCTTGGCTTTTAAAGACTTCTCCCCCAGGACGCTCTCCCTGCGGAAGTTCTTTACCCACTTGTGTGGCACTGGGTAGCGGATCATCACGTTTTCACAAGGGACCTGAGTTAAAGGGTCACGGTTGGAAGAGAACCCAGTGGACATCATCAGCCAGCTTTGCACCTCCACCTCAGCACCATTGATGCTGGCAGCTGTCCTCAGAGTAAAAGGCAAAGTTTTCTCAGCAAAGACAGTTTTGAATCGCATCAGTTCAAACCGGCAGGCATCCAAGGGGTTGAACAGGATAATACGGGAGTTATTAAACACATCTTCATCCACACATGAATGGAACCGACAGCTGTATAATTTAATCCACTTAGTGGTAGTAGTGGGCATAATATCCTGTCTTGCAACTATTTCATTCCCTTTGATCAGGATATCATTAAGGCCCAGTCTGCATTCTGCCAGGCCAGAAAGGAAGCTGAGAACATAGATATGGGTCAGCACACTATGCTGGAGAATCACACTATCCCCTTTGGCCAGGATGCCATGAAACTCATCCCTGACATCGACTGTGATTTCTTCTTCTTGATAGTTCAGTCCTACTGTGCTCAGATCTGTTGATGAGGCTGGCAAGTTCATCAGTGTGTCTTGCACAGCACTGATGAAGCTAAGGAAGTCTTCATAATCTGTAGTCCCAAGTTTGATAATTTGCTCTCTCTCTGCTGTGTGAGCAATGGCTGGCTTAGGCTGATACTTCTTTTTCTCCTTGTAGGTTGTGCGGTCCAACCGCACACTGTGTATTCTTCCATTCTCATCATAGTTCTGGAGTTTGCGCTCTGAAATCTCATGATTGATTTCAAGTTTGAATTCCCGGAAAGGTTTCTCCAGTCCTTTCTCATAATAAAGGTGTATACATCCACTGTCAGTCAGCTTGACATATATTGGTCCCCAGTGCCTGGATGACATAATATTCTTCTTCTCTGGGATCCTGAGCATCATTGGCCATCCATCCTTTGGCTGAGCTGGTGCCAGATTAAAAAAGGCTGCATCCAGATCATATGGCATCATGGGGTCATCATCAGGCAGGGTAGGGGTGCTCACATGGTCTGGGTCTCCAATCTGAAGTTGCTTGAGCTGCTCTACAGCATCTGTGTGGGTTATATTTTTGCTTGCCTCATGGAAACTGATGATATCAGACTCTTGATGAAGAACAATGAGAGAGTCTCTTTGGCTTTTGCCTGGAGCACTGGAGACAGAAGAGCTTTTGGAACGCCTGTCTCGCTCCTCAAAGAATGAGCTGAATGGATTGATGGGTGAAGGTTGGACATCTCGGAGAGATTCATCCAGGAAGGGATTAGTAGCACTCCATGGTGGTGTTTCAACAGAAGGCAACTTGGTTAAGGAGGAGAGATTGAGTTTTTGAATTTTGGAGAGGTCCCCCAGTGTGCTTTTAGGACGTTCTCTTTTCTTAAAGTATGTAGTGAGGTTAAAGTTAACATCTGGAGTCTGTGTTTCTGCAGGTGGGGTGTCTGTTTTCAAGGGAGAAAGGTTTGGTGGTGAAAAACTGACTTCATTGTCATCAAAAGTCACCCAGCTGGGAAAGCGAACTGTGGTTGGAGTAGATGAATGCCCATTCATGGAGGTGTTGTTCAGCTGCCAGTTGACAGCCTCCATATCTATCTCTTCATCTTCCTGGAGAGATGAGGAATTGTCTTTAAAAAAAGAGGGGAGGGGAGGAAATTTCAGCTGATTACTCTGAAGTTACCTAGTTCTCTCCAAGTACAGAAAACTACAGTCTGCACAACAGTTTGCAAGCTCAACAAAGGTATTTTCATATGCTGGCCAAGAAAGATAATCAGAAGACTTGGCTAAAATGCCCGAGAGTCTGGCCAGAATTAACAAAGAAATAGACAGCTGAACACAGAAAAGGAATGCAGTAAGAAATAGAAAAGGAATTACAGCAATGATTGTATCGCTCTCATTCCAACCTAAGGACTTAAAAAAAAAAAGAAACTTAGCCCACATGTTGCAGTGATTTTTTTAAACTCCTCTCTCAAAGCTTTCAGGCTGCATTTCTTCTCTCCACTTACCTTCTGCCATTTGTTCCCTCTCACTCTTGTGCTCATTTTTTTCCTTTCTGTCCCCATACCCTTTACTCTAGAGAATAGAGTAGGGGAGGGAATGAACACTGTGGAAGAGCTCTTCTGCACTTTCTCCCTACATATTTGTCTGCACATTTGCTGTTAACACAAAAGCACATGGGGATATGGTGAAGACACCATAAGGGATACGTAGGTGGCATTTTTTCCCAGGATGTGTTCAGCAAAGAGACTCTTTGGGTTACCCAGGGGGAAAGAGTCTGCCAGTCCTTGGATGTCTTTGAAGAATCTCTCAGAGAAGCGGTGATCTAGGGATGTACGTTAGCATACAAAAAACCATTTCTTTTAACTTGTGGAAGCTGTCTCCATCCTCCGTCAGGATGTGGCACCTTCGACCACTATTTTCCTAATCTCAGGCTCTGCCAAGACACTTCCCAGAAGCTTACATTTTACTGTGCTGTTTCAATCCCAGCTCTTCCTGGTGGAGATAGCTGCAGTGGTAATAAGGTGTTTTCCAAAATGAGCACACATTCTCAGAGTTCAGAAATTAAAGGATTTTCTTCCCATTTTCTTTCCACTGAGCTAATCAGTGAAAGTGCTTCTCAAAATGAGCAGCCAGCATGAAATTACACTCTGCAGCTGCACCATGGGTTTGCTTTATGTATGATACAATGGTACTAGAATTTGTGCCTGTTGCTTCTCATAGATATATAGGTCCTATGTTTTTACCTAAGTCAATGTTCTTCAGTCCAAGCAGAAAAGTGAGTGTAAAATGCAGCTCTTTGGTATGGATACACACTTGTGATATTTTACAATATTAACAACAGCAACAGTAACAACAACAACCTATTTAAGTCACTACTTAAATTGCCACCAGTTCTCCCAAAAAGATGAGCTTTGTCTCCATTCTGCCTCAACCATAATAAGACAGTTTGAATTTTCATTCCAGTTACCACTTAGGATACGGAATAAGGAATATTCATGTTAGCCAAAGTCCTGCCACTAGCTCATTATAATGTCATGGGTAAATTGATTTTCTGGGCCTCATCCCAGCTGCATGGAAGTTCACACAACTTTTTGACTTAAGGATAAAACACACAATACAAATTCTAAAGGTTAGTATAAGTGAGAATTATATATGAAGAGAATGACCTCACTTTGAGTATTGTGTACAGTTCTGGTGTCCTCAACATAAAAAGGACATGGAACTGTTGGAACAAGTGCAGAGGAGGGCCACGAGGATGATCAGGGGACTGGAGCACCTCCCATATGAAGACAGGATGAGAAAGTTGGGGCTGTTCAGCCTGGAGAAGAGAAGGCTGTATGGAGACCTCATAGCAGCCTTCCAGTATCTGAAGGGGGCCTAAAGGGATGCTGGGGAGGGACTCTTCATTAGGGACTGTAGTGCTAGGACAAGGGGTAACGGGTTCAAACTTAAACAGGGGAAGTTTAGATTGGATATGAGGAAGAAATTCTTTCCTGTAAGGGTGATGAGGCACTGGAATGGGTTGCCCAGGGAAGTTGTGAATGCTCCATCCCTGGCGGTGTTCAAGGCCGGGTTGGACATAGCCTTGGATGGCATGGTTTAGTGGGAGGTGTCCCTGCCCACGGCAGGGGGTTTGGAACTAGATGATCTTAAGGTCCTTTCCAACCCTAACTATTCTATGATTCTATGATACCAATTTGTTTTTCAAGCCACAATAATAACAAAGCAATAACAAGAACAGATAGCTTTTACAGACTATGCATTCATTTCAAAGTGTATTTGAAAAGAAGTGGCACTATCTCAATTTCCCTGATTTTCCTCTCTAGCCTGACATTTTACTCCCAGCTTTGTACCATGCTTCTCTGTAGTCTCTGCTACTGTTTACACCACTGGATGCTCTTCTGTCTCCAGTGACCCACAGTGATAAGTCTTTTATCTGTTACATTTTGCCACAAGACTATAAATAGATTTGTGAGGGGAAAAAAACAAGCCACGTTATTATCATTCACCCAAACCATCTTATTATCACCCTCAGAGAGAAAGTAATAAAAACCCCACCAAGAATAATCTGACATTGTTCTGATCCTCAGGTCCATACCAATACCTTCCTATGTTGTCTCATGCTTTTCCAGTATTTTGGTTAGCAAGCACGCAATCCTCTGAAGCACAGCAAAGGCAATTAAAAGATGTGGTAAAAGTCTCTAACTTTATGGTATTTCTGGGAAAACATTCCCCTTTTCTTTTAGGACTTCTAGAAGTCCTATGTTTATAAGATCAGGGTTTCTTAAGAGAGGACCACCTTTTCCCTGCCTGCAATTATAATTTTCCGCTTTCCTATATCTTAGCTTTTGAACTACAGAAATCAAATGGGAATCCACAAATAAAGCAGTTAAATAATAAACAGAGGCAGATGAGAAGACCTCCTTGACAGTCTGTGTGAAAAACACAGAAATCACCTGAAGAATTTCTTTTTAAACTGAAGAAGCTTTATAAAATGCTCATTTTGACTCAGATACCCAGAAATACAGCAGAAGCACTATAAGAAGATGGTTTCACATGTGTAATCATCTGTGTAATTTTATTTTCTAGAAGAAATCAGTAAACTGTCATTTGATCTGATATGTGGAAGTGTCAAATCTGGGAAGTGAAATAATCTTTCTTTCTCAAACTAAAATCAAAATTCTTCTGCTGCCAAAGAACCATATGGTTGGGTTTACAAATGTTTGAAGAATACAGAGGTGGTTCTAGGAAAGACAGGTTTTTAGCTCTGTCTGTAAGAGAATGGCTAATAGCAGGGAGTTTAAAAATAACAATATGCTAATGCAGCTAAGCATCCAAAGAAAGTTCCTGAGAACCAGATGAAATAGTGTGCTTCCCAAGAGAAATACTGGAACCTCTGCTGCAAAAGCAAATACAGCATGGTGAAAAATCTTGTCATGGCTACAGGAAGGCTTAGACGATTACTTCAGATTTTCCCTTCTTGACTTTTGATGAATTCCTGAACATGGGTGATAAAGTTTAAAATGCAAATGTCCTTCCTTTTGGCAGCACCCAGTAGGTCTGGGAGAGGACACTTAAGAAAGTGATTTCCTAGATGAACTCCTTGATTTTCTAACTGCTTTCATAATTCCTTCCTACAAAATAAATCATGAGGATTGCTTGCTGATGGGGTGCATTCTTCGACCCAGAGTGACTCCTGATTAAGACTAGATCTACATAAAAAAAGATGTGATCAAAACAAAACACTTGTTTTTTAACTTTTGACGGGCTGACTTTGCTTTCTTAAGTAAATGACTTGGATAAGTGCTTTCTTTGCAAAATTAAAACACCTTTTAATTGCCTGCCCTTGCTAAAGTCCAACCTGACAGGTTGCTCCAGCCAGCTACAAAACACAGGAGCAGATTTACCAAGGTGAAGGTGGCAGTTGCTCTGTCTCCTTTCCCAGTGACACCAGCAACAGCTCTGGGCAAGCAGCCTCAGGCTACCCACACAGCTATGCATCTCTGCATTCATTCCCCCACATAAGTGGTGCCTGCAACCAGCACTGGCTGTACCTCACTACATACACATCTCAGTATAATTACCAAGCCATTAAATAATTGGGAAACTTAAGTCCACAGTGAACAATAGAATGCCAACTTGCATTGTAATGGTTTGGGTTTTTTTTGGTCCACAGACCTCTTGATGTTTTGTTGGTTTTACAAGGGTTCAGTAGCAAAACAGTTATTCATTTCAGTATGATAAACTGAAAACCAGCATTGTTATAATGGATGTAGAACATCTCACTATGATCAACCTCTTGTGACTCACTACAAGGAAAGGAGGCTTTGGTTCTCGTCTTTTCATTTTTCTATTTAAAGTATTTTGGCCAAAATCACCAGGTATTATCATGCTAAAGGACATTGACGGAGACTGGAACATAGATTTGTAAGCATTCCTGTAGATATAGACTGTCTGCAAGATCTGACATGTGGAAGAGATGAATGCTCACACACTCTACTCCTGCAGCTGAACACACCATATACAAAAACTTAACAGCAATCTAGCTCCCCAGTGTGTTGAACTGTTAATACAAAAGCTATGTTTATAACTTCATACCTTATGGCATAGCTAAGAAACATTTCAAAATCATCATGGACCAAGTAACCATCAGGAGAAGGTGCAAGATGAAAGACTGAGGTAACAGACCCAATCTCTATGGTTCTTCCTCATTTCTTCTCCTCCTACTTAGCAAGTTTCTCAGATCACATTGAAAGGATTCATACTTCAGTAACTTTTCAGGTGATCATACTCTGTCATATCCTGTCACTACACCTCTTTGAACTTAGGTGTCTAAATTTAGGCCATGTAAATCAGTGGCCTGATTAAACCTAGTAGTTTTATCCCAAATCTGCAGTACTGTATAGTCTGTTCCCAGCAGTGGGTTAATGACTAGTTAAATATGATGCTTGTTGCTTGGTTAACTACTGCAAATTCATCATAATTCCCAAAAGAAGTTTAATTGTTGAAAGAAGTTAAATAATCTGAAATTACAAAGAAGTTATATCACTGAGCTTCCAGCTCTATTTAAACACAATGAACTCATCTACATTCAGTTAATTTATCCCTATGAGTCTCTAATCTTTATAAAAACTCACGTATTTCATTTTAAGTGTAAGTGTTCATATAGGTACTAAACTGAAGATGAAACACAAGCAAATTATGACTTAGCCCGTCACAGCTAGATTGCAGCAGTCCTCATACTGCAAGAACAATGTTGAAAAGGACTGTGCTCCATCTACCATCTTAAAGGACTCTAGAAGTTTTTGTGGACTTTAGTTTTTGATGTTTTGAGATTTTCTTATCATTCTGTATCTACACAAATGTACGTACTTATGGGAAGGCAGAACTACTGTATTTCAGGCATTTATGCTTACTGTGCTTTGTTGCTGTCGTGGTTTAAGCCCAGCTGGTAACTCAGAACCACGTAGCCGCTTGCTCACCGCCCCCCCTTCCTCCCTCCACTCCTGGAGGGATGGGGAGGAGAATCGAAAGAATGTAACTCCCACGGGCTGAGATAAGAACACTCCAGTAACTAAGGTATAACATAAACCGCTGCTGCTGCTACTACCAATAATGATAAGGGAAATAACAAGGGAAGAGAACACAACCACTCACCACCTCCAACCAATACCCAGCCCGATAGAGCAGTGATCCAACCCTTCTGGGTAACAGCCCCCAGTTTATATAGCAGGCATGATGTGCTGTGGTATGGAATATCTCTTCGGTCAGTTTGGGTCAGGTGTCCTGCCTCTGCTTCCTCCCGGCTTCCCCTCCTCCCTGGCAGAGCATGAGACTGAGGAAGTCCTTGGTCAGAGTAAACATTACTGAGCAGCGACTAAAACCATTGGTGTCTTCAGTGCTGTTCGCAGGCTGAAAGTCAAAAATACAGCACTGCACCAGCTACTAAGGAGAAAAATTGCTGCTGCTGCTTTAACCAGGACAGTTGCCCTGAATTATTTGCCTTTTGTCTCCTTCACTCATGCTGCATCTCGCTGCTTGGAGAGGGAAGAGAATGTCTTCCCAAAACCTGAGTCTGATCATTAAGAAACTGGTATTGGACTACTCATTAGAACAGTGGTAGTCGCAGCTGAAGTCTTGTTGCAACCAGCTATGTATGATGCTACTTGAGTGCCTTTTTTTGTTTCACCTGTTTTCCTCTCCTTCCTGTTTACCTTTACTCAACTGGAGAAACTAATTAAGCAAAGACTGTAACTCAATCAGACCCCTGTCATTTTTCCTTCAGAAAATGCTCAGGATAACAAAATTTGTTTGTAACTTAGAACTTTCCTCCATGATTAAATTTAAAAATACTCAGTATTTTTATTGTGTTATGTTTACTGAGTAGTTAAAATTGGGTCGTGAAAAAAAAATTTCAGATGTGGCATGGAATAACTGAAACAACATTTCAGCAACTCACAATCTATGCACTCTTAAGTCCCCTTTTCCTTGTACTGATCTCAGCTATGCTGTCTGCTCTTGGCTGCAGCTATAGCTTTGCAAAAGTTTCTAACATGTTCTGCAGCCTGTGCTGTGCAGCAGGCTGGGCTACTCTTAAAACAATACCAAGCATCTGTAACACACCTCATGCACAAAACTGGTAAATTAGATTTCTACAGCAGATATCCATATTCAGAAAAAGTGTTTTCCAAATATACTGCTTAGGTTTTAGTCTATAAACACTTAGAAGTTAGTCTACTAATATTCTTAGAATTACACTCACGAACAAACACATAACCTATCCAGAAATCATCAAAACATTATAGCAAAAGATAGATATATATTCCTGGGACTCCAGTTAATAACAATTTATCATCTGAACAGTAGATTACAAATTACAGATAGTTCATGAAAGTCACGGACAAGGTTGTTAGTGTCCTGAAGAAACTGCCAGTTCTTAATGCCAGGTAGGAATTATGTGGCAAGAGTTAGAGGCAATAAGGAACTTTAAAAGGGAATAAAACTCTCCTAGTGATAGTTAGAAGGCATTAGATACTCTAAGAAAAAGCACTGTTTATCACTTAAACCCAGATATCTTGCTTTTTATTTTGTTTTCCGGTGTTGTTCTTTTTCAGTAAAGGCTACTTTACAAAGAAATTGAAGTAAATACATTTTGTTCTTGGAACATACTTACAAACTTCTGTGTAAAACAATGATAGTGAATGGGTCCCAAAACTATTACAGAAAGAAGGTTTTTTTCAATTTAAACCCAGTTGAAAGTCACAGATCTAGAAAGCAAGCGTTCTACCTGAATATCAGTTCATGCGCTTCCGTTAGCTGGCCAGAAGGTGGTACATTAAGACTAATACAATTAGAAGACGTCTTCAAGATTTTTACAAGATTTAGACAGCACTATGCCTGCTCAAAGAATTCATAATATATATGTGACATCATAATACTGTTTTATAATTAAGAATCATTTCAGCCAAGTTGTGAACAGATTTCACGTAAGCGGTGGAGAAAACATTAGAAACTGCTTGCTTTTCCTTAGAACTTATTTCTATTAAATAAACATAATAGATTCATAAAGTAAACACCATAGCAACTAATCATACATAGGTGACTCATTACAAAGCAACTTTGTTTCTATCTCTGAAGACATAGCATAGATACCGCTGACATATTTTTACCAATGTGTCATCTAATTTTGTTCTCAGCAAGGTGTGCTCAGTCCAGAGGTGACTCACACTATGACTACACCCTAGCCTTAGCCATTATTACTACCATTGGAGTACTTATGCTCCCAGTTTGGCTAGGCTAGACAGAGCTTGTGCGTGAGGAGACAGAGAAGAGCTAGGAAACACAAAGCTGAACCTGTTCCAGCACAGGGATCAATAAGAGAATGACAGGTTCTCTGAATGTCTCTGCTTCATCTTTCCTCTGAAGAACAACAAGCAAACAAGACCAATGGAAGACATGAACTTAGCATTTTTCAGAAGCAGTTCCTTTCAAAGTACATTAACGAAGATAAACACAGTCAATCTGACTGAATGGACTTTGGACCTTGCTTCTATCCAGAGGTCTGCTTCCATCTCTGACTTTACTCAGGTGTACATACAGCATATCCTTCAGTAGCAGAACTGCCACTGAGACAAGACCACAGAGCTCGTGAAGAAATATTCTGAAAGTGAATAAGGAAAGAGAGAAGCTCCTGCTAGCCCAGGATATCTTAGGAATTTATTCTGGCATGCAGAATAAATCTGTAGCAAATCCTACAAATGCAAAGACAATCCCACTTCACCTTGGAGGAGCTGATACTAGTGGTCACATAAATCTCTCAGAGACAATATGCTACTTCATCCTGCCTTAATTTTACAAACAATATGCGATGCATTGGTTTTGACCTCTTAAGTTTTGTCTTCAGTGCTCGAGATAGTACCATGTGGAATAAGCCTGACATTCGCAGTGCCAGGCTGCAGGTGGAAATGTGCCAGCTACTGGATCCTCTCAGAATTTGGGGTCCCATTAAGCAGCATAGCCTTTGACTACAAAGCAACTCACTATGGTCTTATGCATCAAGTCATGGATCCAAAAGACAGCTGCAGTATTGATCACAGGATCAAGTTTTATGTCATATCAAGTCAGCAGCTCACATCCTGTCTGCCAGACTTGTCTGCATATCTCAGGTTATGTCATATTTATACACTACCTTTAGCCAGAGCAACAGCAAATTATTTACAAGTTATGCTACTGCTATTATTAAAAAAATAACCCAAGGACTCGTTTCCCAATTTCTAATGTAAAGCTCTGTGAAAACTTCAACTTCACCTACATATTTGAATCATTTAGTTACCTGATGAACTGTAAAGACAGATTTGTTCTAAAGACAACACAGCTGATACATATTTGTAAATTATGGAAGCGAACGGTGTTCCACTTTTGCCTGAAGCTTATGATAATTCTTTCTAACACTGTAGTTTCTTATAAAAACATTTTCTGTTTAAAGTGCAGAGAAGACCATGTAACTAAGTGAGGGTAGCCAGTTTGGTCAGTCATTCTCAACTCAGAGCATATGACAGCTACAGGATACAGTGAAGTTTCATGAATTAACAGGGGAGGTGCTCAATGCAGCGCTGAGAGGAGCTAGAACAAAGCCATGTGTAGTTGAATATGGCTCTTTTTTTTAATTCCTCGGGGGATATTTGACACATAACACAAAGGACCAAAGGCAATTGGCTGGAAATAGTGTTAGAAAACAAAAAGGACAGCCTGACCTAAGCGTGATGCCTGACCCACCTGGCCTGCCAAAGCAACACCCCCATCCTCATAATTACAGGTGCTTGAGAAGCAGGCATGATGCAAAAGATATGACAAAGGAATGGGTTGCAAAAGGCTCAGGTGCAGAGATGAACTCTGTGATTGACTAAGTGACCTTCAGCTGGCAATTTATGCCCTCTGCTCCAGAAGTTTTCTCTCTGTAGCAAAGCAAAAATACTAATGTAATGGAAAGTGTTAACGGCTGTTGTCAAGTCAATTTGATGAACAGGCTATGATAATTCATGTGACAGCTTGTGGGCTTTCTAGGGGCCACACAGGATAAATGGAATAAGCAAGGGAGTACTAATTGGAGACAGTAGAAGCTGTGACCCTTGGCTGAGCGAGACTTAACTCACGTATGCCAAGGAATGTCCTTGTGCACTGGCTGCTTGCAGGCAGGTGTATCAAGCAGAACAATTAGAAAGGTGGCGAAGCTTCAGTAAACAGCTAAGACTGGATGCTTAAGTACAGGATTGTCTGTAAACTGCAAGGAGAAATGCTGGGCATCTGGGTCTGACTGTTTGTTCCTCCCATATGCTGAGAAACAGAGCACTGTCCACATTATTTACAAGCAAGAAAGATTCTACAAAAATATTGGAGGTAAGCCAAAAAGGCCTCTAGTACCATTCAGCAATTGCCTGAGATCCAAGCATGACAAATACTGTTTTTTCTAAAGAGAGAGAGAGTGTATGGCATGGTTCCCTCTGCCAAGACTGACCTGATATTAACTGGCAAAACTGATCATAGAAGGAATATACCTCTTCAGCTCTCAATGAAAACTGTCATATGAATGATTTAAAATTATTATTTTTTAATGCATCTGTCTTGCACAATGTTGGAACATGAAAAAGTATTATCAGGGAGACGTTCTTATACAAAGACAAAATACAGAAAATATCCCTATTATTTTGTTAGAAAAAACACAAGTATTTAATGCCTGATTTTTCTTCAAATAAACAGCAACGACTGTGACAAAGAAAAGCTTGTAACACCGAGTAGTAAGGTGAGCTGGAGAACATTTATAAAATGGAAAGAGATTTGGGAGTTCTTCCAGAAGGGTAAGGTGAACATACAGTTGCTCCTCGCCCTGGGATTGTAAGGGCACAAAGACTGTTTATACCTGGTATTTTAACTGTGCAACTGAAGGACCTTAGGTAGGAATTGGGATAACAAAAGCAGGTTGCTCAGAGATCCCAAACAAGAAAAGCTTTGCATTGAGTAAAAATACCAAGAGAAACCCTGTAGCTTCCAAACAGCTACCAAGACCTTGGAAAGCAAACTCTTGTTGCAGTAGATACTGAAACATGCTTGTTACAGTCAGATAGGCACAACTTTATTCTGGAAATATAATTAGGCACCACTAATTCTGGAAATATTTTGTCTTCAAAATCCATATTATGCCGTTGCTAAAGTGGTTGCAGGGTTGAGTCAGGGTGCTACGTTGCTGCTTTTTCATCCCTTGAGACCTTTAAAGATGTGTTCTGAGCAAGACAGCCTACACAGACAGGACTTAGTAAGAAGAAACATTCCCACTGGTGGCAACCTAACTTCAGCCTCCTTTATGGTAACACTGTTCTTACTTTTTGCCCATCTAGGAAAACTATAGTGACATTACATGGGCTGTCATGGACAGTGTTTCTAAAAGCACAGCTGTATTGGCCCTGCCAGTCTGACAAGCACAACTTCAACCAACTTTGGAGACTAAGGGAGCTGACCTAGCTCACCCTTCACATGCATACAGCAGAAGGACTCACAAGAACGTCGGAAAATAGAAAACTTGTCAACCTGTTCATCCAACCACATTTTAGGTAACTGATCTTGCTGTAGGGCCCTCTGATCCAGTCTGAGTCCTGTTATTATCCCATGCTGCTATCAGCATCTCATCTCCAACCTCAAGGTAGCTGCTGACCAGCCCTGGAGGCTGTTATGAAAGAACGGCTTGTTTTACAACATACTGCTCTGATTGATGAGGCCATTCCTCCCTTTGCACACTCATCTGTCCCAGGTCTGGGACAACCTTAGTGCAGCCCTTCCTCCCACCCAGGCTCCCACCATAAAAGCCCAGCTGTTGTGCAGCAATTCACAATTGCAGGAAATCAACAGAACCAAATACTGGGCTGTTATCTATTTTATGTCATTTGGAATTTTGTTTTTCTTTTTTGTGTGTGTGTGGAGCTACCACGTTACACAGGATTATTCAGGGTCACTCCACAGCAGCAGCCAAACAGAAATGATCCAACAAGCAATTTCTTCCTCTCTGCCTTGGGCCATGCTGGTGTGGTTACAGTGAACAGAAAGGCACAGGTCTCACTGTTAAATGTGGGAGTTTGACCAAAAGAGACTCATGCATGAAGAATGGAAAGAAATAACTCATGATGTTATCACAGCACTTTGTGATGAGAAGAGGAAACCCATACTTCCTCCCTTTATGCACAGATTGTAACTTCCCATCTTCCCATCTCCAGCAAGCATCTTCCTTCGAAGTTATGATTCTGCCTGGAGGCAAAACACAGGGTATACACTGTCCAAATTCCCTTATACTAGTCCTGCATAACTTTTCAGACACGCTGATTTCTTTTCTTACTGTTAAATTTTATCTCCCCCCATCACCACCTAGTCTTTGCCGTATGTCCTCTTTCTTCCCCAAATGATGCTCACCATTGTTTTGATAGGGGTGCAAAGGGGGAGGAATTCGGCTAGTGGCTTTGTGAAGTCACCTCTTTTTCTTTGTAAGATAGAAAGAAGTTGTGGAAAACATTAAAATAATTCTGTGGAGAAGTAAACAAGAGACCCCAAATGTCAGCCATATCAGCTAGTGAGCCCCTTACTGTATACACACACACATATGCATATATACATGCGAGAATAAGTTGTCAGCTTTAAAAGTGATGAACAAGGAATCCTGAAAGTTTCTGTCCTGAGGCAGCAGTTACTAGGAATCAGGGAGGATACAGGGGCTGGATGGCAATCCCTCTATGAAATACACCACAGAAAGCTAAGTGGAAATAAACTTCTGCGTTCTCCAGTAGTGGATGAGACCTAGCAGGTCTTCAGGGCACAGGACAAGATTAGGGGATAAAAAAATCAAAAAGGAGATTGACAGTGCAATAAGAAACCTTACTGCCTGCATCACCAAACTGCATAGCTGGTTTGGTGGCAGCTGAGAGACAAGAGCTGAGCACAGAATGTGACTGATGTGAAGGAAAACAACAGGGCCCCCACAGCTGCTGTGCCCTGTAAACAAAGCAAGGCTTTCTGAAGGGCCATGTGAGATTCTGCAGAAGAGCCCTGAAAGAACTGAGGTCTGCCTGAAGGAAACAACAGGGATTACAGAACCCAGGAACGTGGGATAATAAGATAATACGAGGACTTTACTGAGCTTGAAAAGAAAGCTACCCAGACTATAAAAGGAAAAAAATATATTAATGTATTCCTATAAAGGGATGACATGGACATTCAAGAAATGAATGGGCAACAAACACTTAACAGATAATTAAAGCATCCTAAAGCGGCATCTTATTATATAGTGGCACTGACTGCTGGAGATTTGACAGGATTTGCCCAAGAACAACACTGCCATGGACAAGAATAACTGCCTCATTATATTTGTTTATATTATATTTATATTCTTGCATTATATTAGAAAATGTCAAGAAATTAGTTGATCGCTTCCTAGGAAGAAAGGTTTTTTTCTCCGTGAGAGAATGTTGCAGAAGTGTTTCAGTACATCATGGAAATGTGGGGTGGGGAATTTTTTTCCCCACTGGTTTACTTGGATACAGTGAATAAACTACTCACAAAGAATCAAAAATAGGTGTCAGATGAAAACATACCACCAGCAGCCTACTAGGTTAACAAGTCTAGAAGAAATATCTACAGGGGCTTAGAAACATGGTGCAATCTTATCTTTTGTGCCGCATCGCCCAGGTTTGCAAGTTGGTACCACTCACTGAGGTCACGTCAAGGTCAAACAGTGGAAATAAAAAGGCCAGTCATGTGGACAAGAACATGCACCTCATGGGAAGCTTTGAATTTTACATCTCATGTGAAATGGCATTTCTTGTAGGATTTGTTATGCATATGAGCGCTTGAATTCATGACAGAGAATTCTGCACTTGCTCTGGCTTAACAAAAGCATGTTTCTGCTTGGGACAAGGAAAGAGATTGTACTGGGAGTGTGTTTATTTGAACCAGAATTAATAATGTTCTAGAAATGCTGACAGCTTGGAAGATTAAATCCTGTATTTACTAACTCAGCAACTAACTCAGATCCTCCCCGCTAAATTTCCCCATCGTCTGTGCAGCACAGCATAAGGGGGCGACCTTAGAAAACAAGATAACTACTTAACACGTGGTGAAATCTGTGCTTTTGCTCTGAACAAAAATCTCACTTGGGGTCAACTGTGCTGATGATTTTGGATATGAAAATTGGTTCACCCATAATGCAAATTGAAACCCAACTCTTTCATTATCGGACCCGAGCAGCTGTCAGATGGCAGTAACCCGACTATGCTGGGGTAAAAACTGTGCCACATGCTCCTGCGGGTGAGCCAGGCTCCTTGGATATAGTTTCGTGAGGCATCAGGAAGCAATTACCGAACCCCAGCAAAACCTAATTATGCCCCATCTCCTCCTGTGAGAACTATCATTTAGCAGAAGCCAGAATTATTTCCCTTCTCTCTGCCCTATAGTTAAAACATAAATTAAGTGGATGATGTCCCCCCTCTTTAAACTTTTATCCCTGTTTAGCCTCTTTGTGCCGTGCCTTTTGTCTCCGGGACAGGCAGCCTCGCTGGGGCTGCACCCCCCCTGCCTGGCCACGGGCGACGGGCAGGCATGAATGAACAGGAAGGAATGTTAACCCCTGCCTGCCCTCCGCCTGCGAGGGAGGGGCAGGACTGCTGCACTGGGGTAAATGGCGTCTCCCTGAATGGGGAAGGCAGTAGGAAGCGCAGTCCAAGTGCGCGGGGTGCAGGCTAACTTTCACGCAGGGTGCTCCTCTGGAGCATCTGCTTGTCCAGACAAGCCTTGGTGCTGATTACAGAACTGAAATAGACCAAAACAACAAGCACCAAACAGGTTAAAACCCTAATGTGCCTGGAACTGGCATCCATCTGAGCCCACCAGAAATGGTGGAGATAACACGACTGTGCTCATTTGCAGTCATTCTCCAGGATGCTTCGGCTCAGCAGGAATGCTAAGAGGTGGTTTTGCAACTTAAACATACAGCAAGAACTAATCCTGCATATTTTATCTCTTTCTCCCACACAGCATGTTACAGTGTGAACCATTAGCAAGTCATTTAATGGAAATGGCAAACACTTCCCAAGCACAAAGAATAAATCTAGATAGCATTGGTAGCATTACCCTCTGTAAATTCAGAGTCGACTTAGGAGGAGGAACTACTGGAATCCTGCGTTTTTAAACTAACTTTTGGCTCTCAGCATCGAGTCTCCTTATGTACATGCAGCTCTAGCGTATACACGTTTACACACTCCACGCCTAAGACTCGCTGTCCAAACTGAAAGCTCCTGGTTACTTTCGTGATAGGCAAAACGTTTTTTAAATGATCTTTGATAGAAAACAAAAAAAAGAAAAAGGAAAAAGTAAAGAAAAAATATTAACTGTTAGCCTCTTACTTCCCTTCTCACTACTGTAATGCCAGCGTACAGAAATGGAGGGAACAATGTCCAGCAGACAAAGCAATTCCCTTTTCAGCCAAGAGCTGCCTTATTTTTGATTCAGTTGGATGATCAAGGATCTTGCCTGCAGCAGCTGCCCACTCCAGTAGCTTGTAAACTATGTCCATATAAATACACTGAAGTTGGAGTGTTTCTTTATCATCTTTGTGGCCTGCAAAGCAGACTGAACATCTCTTGAGAACAGGAGCTCTCATGAGAGTTATCTGAACTTCAGGTCAGGACAGAAAGTCTCCTGATCAGCATTCCTGACAACATTTCAATGATTCTCTCTTGGTCCCAGCTGGAACCTGTACATGCTGAGGCAGCTGCGAACAGACAATAAGCTAAACTCAACTGAACAGCTTCTGGCTTTGGAAAAGCTCTGGACTTTGGCTTAAATCTGGAAAGGAGAAAGTTCATGTTGATTCATTTCCTCTACCTTACTTCATTTCCTAGCAAGGGACCACCTGGAAAGCAGATTGCCATATCTGCCTCTGGATGGCCAGATGCCAAGCAATTGCAGCACTCCGTGAAGACGCTCCTGGACTGGTTAGGCTGTCTGCACTCTGCATGATGAGGCAGATAAAAGAGTCATAAAGCAGAATTCCGGTATTTGTGAGTGGCAGTTTTGCTGAAGAGACAAAAGGGAGACTCTCTTGCCACACTGAGCTAGTAAGAGCTACTTTTAGATGGAAATACTTCTGTACAACTCCTTTACTGTCATCTGTAAATGTGTTTTACTGTGAATGGTGTGTTCAGTAGTATGTACTTTGGGAAAATGTGCATGGAGTTCACTCAGGTAAGGAGGGTTGGGGGAAGTAGGGATGGAGGGCGCCTTTAGAAGCAGTGATTCTGGAAAAGATTTGGATGATTATCACCTCTAGTGAAATTCAGAGGCTAAAAAACTGATGCAGTATTAAGGAAGAGAGAAACATGAAGCAAAGGGAAGTCATTCCACTTGCATATGTAGATGGCCTGGTTCCTGGTGGATCACTATGATACGATCTTCTGTCCACAATTCAGGGATGTAGAAAAACTGAAGAGGGTTCAGAAAAGACCCACAACAACTATAAAGGAATAAAAAAACCCTACCACACAGCAAAACACAAAAGCTCTATTTAATCTGCTCTGCAGGAGATTCAGGAACAATCAGTCTGTAAACTCCTACACAGAAAATTCTGAAAGAAAAATTGCTGTGATTTAATAAGTGATAAGTGATATGTGATAGTTGGAACACAACACAGAGAAATTGAGATTAGAAATCATGCAGAGTTTTAATAGCAAAAGCAATTAACCATGGAACTGATTTACCAAAAACTCTGTGCAGTGAAATCCCATGACATGGGACTGCTTTAGGGCTGGTAAGACTTAAGTTCTCACAGGGACTAAGTCAGGGGTGTGCTATGGTTTTTGATATGCAGAAGCTCCAATTACATGATCAATTTAAATCTTTTTGACCTTTTAATCTGCATGGGAAAAAGCTCAGCAATGGTTATTTAAGTAGCTCCATCTCACTCTCCTGTTGTGTGATGAATTTTGAAATAGCTGCATGAATTTTAGTGCTGCTCCCTCACAGAAAAACATTAATGTAACTAGATTAAGTACGAGGAGTTGAGGTCGAATTGAGCATTTCAGAATTGGTTGTAAAGAATGGAAAGCAAAAGTTACAAAGAAAGCCAGGCCAGTATTCAGGATGCCAGACATAATCATATCTGTGAAGATGTCCTCACACAACCTGATCTCAAAGTGCTCAGACCTACATGCTCCTACACATAATAATACTGCAGTACAAACTGCTACTCAAAAAAGAGGAAGAAAAAAAGGAGTTGTATCAAATTATCCTTTCTTGTAGATCACGACATAGCTGATTTTTGATTTCTACACTGCAGAACTCAGTTCCAAATTATGCACTTATGTGTAAATCCAGCTGCTTTTTCCTGTATACACGATGGTGATGCATTTCTTGTGTTTTCCACAAACAGGGAACACTGAAGTCCCCTAACAATGCAGCACTTGACAAATCTGAATTGCTCACTCACCCACTGAAATTCTATGCAGAGCAGCTCAGAGCTGTTAATCTCACAGCAAAACCTTCCAAACCTTCCCCTTCTTGAACACCTCAGCAGGCACAGATGGAGATTTCCACTATCCTGTCAGCAATATTTGGAGAAAATTCACATAGCTCTTTTTTTTATGTTTCAGTTTGTCTTCTTATACTACACAGAAGCTGTTAACAACAAGGAAGCAGCCTACTTTTCCTTGTGGGATCAGAAAAGAAATAACCTCCCACAAAAGTTCATGAACCAAGCAGCCCTCCTCCCCCACATCCTCCTCAGCTTTAAAACACGGTGCTTTTGTACCAGTGCAGCAGGCACTAGGAATAAGGTGCAGGAGGACATTACATGCTGACTTAGTTACATACATACAACTTGTAATCCCCTTTCTAATCACTTGTTCCTGGAGGACCAAAAGCCAGCCCTCTGTCTCATCCTACCAGTGTTCACAGCATCAAACTCCTCCTGTAAGTAAAACTTTCCCAAGTCACTGGTATGGGGTTCGAGGCTTCCTTGGACTTCATTTGACTTCATGGGAAGAAAGTTAATGTCTTTCCCAGTCTTCTCTCTCTGTAGCTCATTCATCAGTCATCCTCCCATATTCCCACCTGACGACTTATGGCCCCTGCTATTAGAGTACCTTTCTTCTAAATGAAGTTTAGATGCTCCTCCTCCCACCGATACTACATCCAGGGCGCTCGGATGAATGGATTCTTTCCTTGCTGCACTTACCTGGGGCTCAGATAACTTCAGTTTGGCGGCGCCAGCTGCAGGCACATCAATTGGGCTGGCTGCCTCTGCCCGGGTTTGTCCATGGCTGCCTTCGTGGGAGCCGAGTAGGGAGGTATGCACCCTGCGTGCTGGAGCAGGAGCCGTGGCTCTCCGCCTGCCAATCAGCCCCGCGACACTCCGCAGGGTGGGCAGGGCACAGAGGTGGAAAAATCTGCAGGTTACGTTCAGATCCGGCACTCCCAGGAAAGCAGAAGGTGAGGGTAGAAAGAAAGGCTGGAGCAGCAGGCTGAACGGGCACGAGACCTCGTGTTAAACCCTGCCAAACAAATAAACTAAGTTTTGCTTTTTCCTCTTTCGTGTAAAACCTACCTTCTGGGGGCAAAGCCAAAACAAATCAAACCCCAAAACATCCCAACTGATCACCTTGCAAGAAAGGCAGCAGGCTGCTCCCTTGTCATCAGCTGAATCACCGTGTCCCGTTAACTCTTCAGACACCAGACAGTTTTAGGACTGGGATTTTCTTTTGTTCCCTCAGGGGAACTGTTTTGGATCTACTTCAGATTGAGTAAATACAGAAGTAACTTTCAGATGCAAAGTACTTGCCACATTTTAAAGAAGACAGACATTTTTATTCTATACTTTAGTACCTCCCTGGAAATATTTTCTTATGTCTCTCTCAAACTATATGACAGAAATTAGAGGGCAGTTTCTGATCATTGGAAGTAAATGAGATTCTAGTGCAGTCTTACAGAAGGGAAATAAAAGGCATAAAAATCCTAGTATTAAAGACCAAACAAGACAAATTTATGATGGTGATAACAGGATATGTCTATTTGTGATAGCAGAGGGTTTAACTTCATGATCCAGGAAGTTATTGTCAGTTTTTCCTGTAAAAGCCAAATGAAAGAAGGAAACCTAACCTACCAGCCAGGATCACCAACAGAGAGTGCTCCACCTGTCAAATACACTTCTGCGTCTTCCCAAATGTCCCATTTCAGCCTATGTCATTTCTGCCCTTGCCTCACCCCTGCCCCAAGCAGTTTGGATGTAAAGCTGAAAACCACAGGGACAAACTGTCTGTGCCTCTGAGAAACAGCCAGCATCCTTCTGTTCCGTTGTGACATTTCTAGGGTTACTCAGGTTTTTCTCATTTCCCCTTAGTGGTTACTATGGAGAAACAAAATGTATCTGGGATTTTGACACACTAAGGAAAACAAACAGATTGTTTGAAGGCAAGGTTATCTGGATAATTTGGAAATCATGCCAGAAAGTATTTGGCTCACAAATAAATTATTGATTTGACATTTAAACATTAATATAAATCAGTATAAATTTACATATTAAATCTATAATTTTAAGTACACTGAATTAACTGCAGAAGGTAAATGGCTTTATGGTTTGAATGGTGGAGCATGACAGGAAGTAGAATCAACAAGGAAAGACCAAGCTATGATTTTCTGAGTTTTGATCTACAGCTGAGTGTGAATTAAATGATGAAGTGGGGACTAGATGATGGAATGAATGACCAGGTAGTGCAGGGACAAAAGTGTTGTATAGGAGTCTTTCAGGTAGGAAAGGTTCAGAACAGCATGAAGCAAAACTGGTGCTTGCCAGCCTGCAGAAGAGACACAACTGCCTCACTGACGGGGTATGTTCGTGTTGGCAGTGAGGGTGCAGAATCAGTGGTTAGATGCCTCTTCTGAGGAAAAAAAACCCCCATATTAAGAGAGGCCACACACTGTCCCCGCTTGTACCAGGCTGTCCATCTGGGCCTTTGCAAATCTGAGTTTATACTACCCATCTGAAATCAGACAATTAATGGCAGAGCTGGAACATTAGTCTTCTAATACCCCCAGGTCTGCCAACCACAAAGCTGTCCCTTATGCAACGCTGTCATGGCTCATCTCCCTCCTGCACTTTGTTATAACAGCTTCATATAGCAGATAGGGCTTTCTCCACCAGTGTAAGAAAAAACACTTTTTGTTTCACAGAGGCCAAAAATTCCCAGGCTTGCAGCAAGTTGAGGCTAGGGCAGAAGGAGGGGGAGAAATCAGCCCAAGGGCAAACTGCTTGAACAAAAACTTTTAAAGGTGTAAGGCTTAAACAAACATGCTGGCTGGAAAAGATGAAAACTCAGACCTGCTCTTGTGACTTTCCAGATGAACAATGGCTCTTTTCTCATTTCATCCTCCCTCTCCTCGACTGAGGGAAACCTTTATGCAGATAATTTTGTCTGCTGTTCTGCCTGTTGCCTCAAACTTTCTGTGTGAAACAGCAATGTAAGATGAGCAGGGAGATGAAGTCATCTTCCCTTAGACTCCCTCCTTTGTTTCTTGCTCCCAATTAAAGTCCATAATTAATCTGGCCACCACAACAGAGCACTGCATGGGGTGCGGAGATATTGTGGACATACTGAAGCAAACTTGTTTCTCAGGAAACAGAGGGTATTTTTCCTCATGTGGTATTAGTCCCATGACCCTCTGCCTGATAAAAAAGCACTTTAAAAATGTGGACATCAATTAACTCAAATTAGGAGCAGAATCAGATTTGGGGAGGAGAGTGAGGGGGGAAGGAAATCTCCTTTCCAAAAAAATACCTGTACTAAAGTGCTGCTGTTATCTCTAAGCTGAACCCCTCAAAGACTCTCACAACAGCCTTTGTGAAAAATCAGGATAAACTCTGTCCAAAATGCCTGTTAGGCTGGCGACTCAGGCTTTCTGCTTGGCTGTGGGAAACCTAGGTTCAACTGTATTCTTGTTTGTACATGAGCTCAACTTGAGCTTTGTGTCCTTCAAAAAGAACCCTACCCACCAGGCTATTGCTAGTTTAGGTCGAGCCTGTCAAAAGCCCACCTTGCACCTTAATAGAAGTTCTGTCAAAACCAGTATGGTCACAAAACTTTCCCAAGAACCCCTTGCAGGAAAACTAAAAGCAGCTGATCAGTATCAGGTGTCTGGTTCATCCCTTCCAAGACTGTCCTTTTCATGTTTGACACTTCCTTGGCTGATACTGTTGTAGATAGCTGGAGCTTTTACTACTGAGGCCTGTTTGACAGCCTAATGGATATCAGTGGAGAACAAAATGTCTCTAAGTATTCCCAGTTATCCATAACAAGGTCTATTTTTCATCACACCTCATCAGGCTTTATTCATATTCATCTTTACAAAATATGAAACCTGGATGAAAGTCTGTTTCAACTCTGTTTCCTGAGGCATTTAAAGCATTAATAACAGATAAGGATTTGCTCTTAAGCAGTATCTTGTTGCTGCTGGCCTGTGTTCATTCTGTAGCAGTTGAGAAAGAGAAGGAACCAAGCCCAGCCTGTGCAACTCAGCTGAACACAACCCCCCATCAGCCACATTTGGCTTGTGTTTATAATTAATATTGTAATCAGCAACTTCTAAACAGAAGCTATCCCAGGATCCTTTTCTTGGGAGAAGATGGCAAAATTAACGTTCAGTGGCCCAGAACAGGTTTATGGAGTACCATCCTGGCAGGACAACATGTTTTAGGCCAGGATATATTCAAAGTAGAACAGCACATAAGGAATGAAAGGCATCAAGATACACTGTGAGGAACAGCCAGATAATCCTCAGCTATATAATAATACATGGCTTAATCCAGGCAAGTAGTCAGACCTAAATTCAGCTACTCATGACTGAAAATATGAATAGACAAACCCACTAATACCCAGGAGCTCTGAGACATGGTATCAGAAGGGTTTCTGCTTGTTACATGTTTCCATATGGTAGAAGTGCTATTTTGCCAGTAAGCCTTTAAGGTCTGAGAAGGAAAGTGCGTAGAGAAGTTCACAGGCCACAGAGTACCGCCTAGCTGGTCCAAGTCTCATAATGGGAACTCTCAGAGACGCATCCTTCACCCTCAAGTGTGCCCTAACCATGCCTGCCATTCAAATCCATGCCAACCTTGCTGTGGTTAGAAATAGACCCCTTCGGATGATAGGTCACATGTAACCAAGCCCTTCTCCGACTTCAAGTTGCAGGCAGGAGCTCTGTGCCCCTCGAAGACGAGGCTGGCTCAGAAGAGTATGAGCATGTTATTTTCTTCATACACTGATTGGATGCCACCTGACAGAAAACATTTCTCCTGGTGCTGTGAAGCCATCTGCTCTGTGGGCCAAGGACTCCTGGATCGGTGTGCATAAAGGGTGGCGGGGTGGGCCAGAAAGCCAGGGTTTGGACAAAGGTGTTAACAGCAGCATTAAGCTCTATCCAACTCAACAGCTGCTGGGTTGGGTTTGTGTAATGCTCAGCCTTCCCTTCCAACAGAAAACATGAGTTAGATTTTGGTCTGATGTCTTGCAAGAACCTATAAATAAAAGCATGTATACATGCACACACACATATATAAATAATTATACGCATACACACAGAGAATGAGGGAGAACCCTGGCTCACTTGCTGCATGTTTTCACTGCCTTGTGACTTCAAGGCACAGAAAAGGGAAAGGCTTCACCCAGTGTCTGGGGGAAGAAACCTGAAATCTTACCTCCTGACCCTAATGAATTGACCAGTGCAGTAACACCGAAGGATCAGAGAACTAATTGAAGCAGCAGCAAAAACAGTGCCAAAGTAAATGCATCATCGTCAGGATTTATGATGAAGAAATACAATTTAGAGCTCTGGCCTTTCATTGTTCTGGAGTAAAGCAAACTCAGACATGCTCAAGAAATGGCATATTTGTGAAACAACTCCCAAGGCTTTAATGACTATTGTAAAAAGCCATCTGCTTTATTTGGCATTATTTGTAATAACTGGAAGGTGATTTTTAAATCAAAAACTCATGTGTAGTCTGCAATGATACACAGAAGCCACACCTATTGTAACTTACTCATGGTCATAAAAAAAAGAGGTGGTGAACATCCGGACCATGATGTTTGAAGGTTCAGAAAAGCCTCAGTCACCCTAATGACAGACATATTGCATAACCAAGTTTCTTTACATTAACTTAGAGGAAATTTAACCTATTACATTTCCTAGCAGGTTGCCAGCAGACACCGCAGAGTGACTATGGCAACTGGGTGTTACTAGGTTTATCCTCATCGGCCACTCACTTTCAAAAGATAGGGAGTTACATGGCTAAAATCAAATGCTACTGAATCACTTGAGGGATGCTCCAAGTGATTTACCCTGAGAGCAGTAGTTGCACCAGGGATGGCGTGATCCCACCTTGCCCAAGAAGATGAGCTGCAGAGCTACTAATTGTGTTAAGAACGCGAGAAGCCAAACAAAGGCTTTTCACAACTGAGGCATCACGGCTGATTTGTCTAGGTCATGGTCTGAACCAATGATGGGGCCAAATAAATTCTCCAGCCCAGGAACATGAAGCTGAATGAAGACTTCGTCAGTCAGCCTTATTAGCACAGAACTCTGCAGTGCCTAAGGAGAAGGGGCTGCTCTGCTTTCAAAAGGACACAAAGGGTGCTAATTTCTAATCTGCGCTCCATTTAATGCTCTTTAAAATTCACAGCCAAATCATAAAGTATGAGAAGCTGAGGAAAATAAATATGCAGTTGATAAAGGCAGCCTTTGTACTCAAACTTCTGTGGGAGAAACCAGAGTAGAAAATTATGTTGGAGGATCTTCACTGCTCCCACCATCTTATCACAGGAATTAAAAATGACTTTATCCTTACAGTGCTAGTAGTAAAGAGAATTATCAACAGTCTTGCTATTCATCACAGAGGACAGTGAAACAGTAATGCACACACTGTAGCCATAGTTCATTGCCTTAGTGATTCTAGCAGTTCTTTTTCAACAGAATTCATATTTTCACTATTTGTTCACTATTTTGTACACGTGTTAACTTGATATTTTCTTTAAAATAAACTATATTGGCAGATTCAGCATACAGCTTAGAGATCTTAAATATTGCTATATATACACGATTATGTTTTCCTCTTTTTAAACACCTTCTCTTTTGGTTGTACACTGTCAATATAGAAACCAAATTTCTTAAACACATTGTAAAGCCAACTCCATTTATATGAAAAAATGTAAAATATAGCATTTTCCAAACAGCTGTGATTTTCTGAGTTGAAGGGTTTTTAAAACAATAAAACTGAAGGAATAAAAAGGGAGTGCTAGATTCTTAAATTTTTGAGGAAAATTTGTGAGGAATATAAACCTCCATACAATTACTATGCAGTTAGATTAAAAATGGCAAAAGAACTTATTTTACACTTTCATTTGGGTATGTGACAGGCTTGGTGAGACTCTAGCAAATCTGCCTGTATTATGTGGCTCTCTAGCACGCTGCACGAGGCACTGTAGGTGATTATACTGTTAAGTGTAGTGATCAGTTGCCTTCAAAACTTGTTCACTGATTTGAGTGGCATTTTCCCAATTTATGCTAAATTAAGTAGGACTAGAGTCATGGTGTTAGAGTATAGGAAATAAAAATTTATTTTGGGGGAGTGGGGTAAGAGAGGGATGGAAATTATTTCATGAATTTTGAAAAATTAAAATATCCATAAAATTTTCACCCAGAAAATTGAATTTTAAAGACAACACACTTTTCTTATGTAACAGTAGAAATCCAAATACAAGACTCAAAGTCCTAGAGCACAATACAGGAAGATAAAATGGCTGGAAAATCACTGCAGTTTTGTATTACTTTAAGGTGCAAAAATTATCATCACTGAAGAAATTTAAATGCCACTTCAGGACACTTCAGTTTAGCATTACCTACTGCTAGAATTGGGAAGCATTTTCTCAAAGAGTACCATTACTTCACTACCTTGCAACAGTGCTACTGTAATTATCCAGTCAAGAAATAGCAATTTGCGGTCTTAAGCAGAATATGAAGAAGTTGTTTTGCACAGAGAGGGGTCTTCTGCCAAATAAAGGGGAATGACAGCCCCTTTACCCTTTTTGCCTTCACTGCCAGAAGACAAGATGCAGCAGATTCACCCACAAGGAACAAGTTGAAGCTGTCTGCATCACACTTCTTAAGCATTTAAGTTACCTTAAATTGGAAAGGAATAGAAGTGACGCAGCACTCAGAAGAGGAAAAATAGACAGAAAAATTAAAAATCCTGATATGGAGGAAGAGAAAAGGGAGTTTATGGATGAAAGAACATTTCTTAGAGAGAGGTGATAGATTTTAGACAGTTCAGCAACTGAAGGCAAAATTGTGTCTCTGCCCAGAATGTCTCTGCATCATAGATGTATGAAAGTCCTGTAACACAGGAAAAGAAATCCTGGCCAGCACCACAAATTTGGAGGAAGCCCACACGGAAGTTTTACCCAGCTTTGTTAAGATGGTGTTTCAGTGCAGTCTGTACAACAGAGAGGCTGTTGGGCTGCTCAGAAAGTGTATTAAGAGTGCTTTGTTAAAAATCTAGTAAACGTATAAGGTTGGTAATTGTGGAGGAAAAGAATGACCTCAGTTATATTATCTATGCACGATATGGCAGCTTCCAACCAAAATGATCCCAGAGCACTGCACGGACTTCACTAATGGAAGTATACCCTTTGCATCATGAATTAACAGTCACCTCTGAGAAAGAATATGAAGTCTTTCCAGACGTGTACAAAAATCAGTCAGTGAAAAATACCTTTTTCTCCTTAAAATTGCAAAAGCATGTAAGAAGGCAGTATCATTTACAATTATCATACCTGAAACAAAGCTGCCTTTCACCAGGAAGCCTTTGCTGACTCTCTTTTATCTTCAGAATGTACTGACAGCCAGGAGGCTTAAGAGCCACCCTGAAACTTCTCTGTAAAGTAGCGGATGGGCTAGTGCATGTGAATTAAAGCTGTTGACTACTTAACATACCAAGAAAGAATTCAAATACAGAAAAAGTGTAGCCTAGCCATCTGTCCTCATATTTCCTTCCTCCTCACTTCTTTCCTGGAAAAAAGAAATCAAAAGGCACTTGAGCTGGGTCTCCAGGTCTGGGAGGAGAAGCCTGATGGGACCTGGTCCCATGCTGTTTAACTTAAGATCTCCTCGGAAGCAAGCCCTGGGAATTAATGAGTTAATCCCAAATGCTTTGCTTGCTGAAGAACAACTCCTCTCTCTGCAATCTGATGAGGGATGTGCTGATTCCTATTGACCTGCTTTTTTCAACCAGCAGACAAGGGGCTACAGGCTCAGGCAAAACCTTTCTCCCTTCACACCTGTTTGCTCCATTAGCTCATACTTGGGTAGATCAGATATACAAAATAAGCTGGCTGTGCTCTGTGGTGAAAGTGGATCATACTCAAGGCACCTTCTCTGTATGTTCTTAACCCCCTCCCAATAGCCCCTCATTACCACCAGCATCGCTCTCCTGGGAACACTCACGTGCCTTGCCTCTGCTCTGTTATTAAGATGCCATCTGGTGTTGATGCCTTAAGTACTGAAGCACTGACCTCTCTCAGCTAACCTGCCTTGACCTTTATGGGCTGGTTCCTCTGACGCTGTCCATCTCTGGACACATACATGACTAATCAAGAAATCAAGTGCTTTCCATGGTGTTTTAACTATGCTGTGACATATAGGCCTGTCCCTGCAAGCTCAGGACACAGAACAGCCAAGGGAGCTGAAGCAGATTTCTGAGGAGAACCACCAAGTCCTGTAATTTCAAACCAAGCATAGATTGAAAGCATACCTGCAGGGTTTGACCACATCATGGGGTACACTTGTTTGTATTAAAGAATCTGCAGTGGCACAGATTGTAGCAGAGATGTATGGTCTTCGCAGAGCCCTGAGTACATATCCTTGTTGCTAATCCATGGCACTGTCTTTGCTGCTTTTGTAGCCATGCTAAATCAAGCAGAAAGCTGCTCATGAAAGATGTAATCTGTATTTACCTTAAGGCCAGATTTACCCTGAAAGCCTGAAGTCTACTATCAGCAAGGACTGACCTGTGTGTACAGAGATAACAAGTGCACAGCCCTGCTTAAACCTCCTCAGCTAAACATGGTCTCAAATACAGCCTTTAAAGCAGCACAGCTTGGTGGCTTTACCAGGAAAAGTATATTCTACTGACTGAGACAAAGAAGCAAGATGAAGACTGTGAAGTCCAGCTACAGCAATTGCTAAATAGACACACCAAGGTCCAAAAAAGCGTAACAATGTACATGCAACTGCTTCAACACAGTGAAATGCCATTCTGTATCTCCCTCCTTGGAGACCAAGAACTCAAAAAGGTTTGCAGGGAATCCTGCAGGTCTCCCAGGATACACCGTAATTCACACTAATAATGTGTTGCTGGAGGCAACCAAGCCTGAACAAACAAATCAATCTGGGGAAGGAGCACTGATGGTTTCATGAAAGCAAAGCCCCCAGTAAAGCCCCCCTATTTCTTTTGTGTAAGACTTTCCACCCAGACCCTAGCTCGGGCTGGCTGGCAAAGGGCCTGCTGCAGAGGAGGCACAGCAAAGCACCTTGGGCCAACCCTGTGTCCCACTTCCAGAGCCAACCCACTGTTCTGCCCTGAAGTGCAGTGAAGCAATGAGGCTGGCATGTCAAATGCACTAACACCCTCCAGTTGTCTGCCCTGCCAGATGGACCACGTGCCCTTCTATACCCTGAGCGCTGGCATGTGCATCCTGACCCCTCCCAAAGACTCATGCCTACCACAAAACATACAAATGCATGTTCAGTGGAAGTAGAACATAGCTGGTACAACCACATAGAAAACATTGTGCTTTTTGCACTGAATGAACATCTCCGTTGGGCTTCTCAGGAGAAGGAACAGTCTGTATGCTTTGAAGAAGAGAATCAAGAATGCTCTTGGTGCTTATGCAAGAACATGAGCTTATTTCACT
Organism: Amazona ochrocephala; assembly: GCA_039720435.1. NCBI lineage: Eukaryota > Metazoa > Chordata > Aves > Psittaciformes > Psittacidae > Amazona > Amazona ochrocephala. Next base: position 37,979,907 of record CM077882.1, read on the forward strand.
TCATTCAAAACAGACACTCTTCTTACCACACATTTCTTGTAAGAACATGTATATCTCAGCGCAACACTCACCACTATGCAACCACATTAAAAAACTCAGAAAAAGATTAATTTTAAATGTGGGACATACTTAAAATAAAAATCTGGAGAATGGCACAAAGCTTGGTTGCTGCCTGTGCTAGGTACATTTCCTTGTGTAGAGACAGAATTGTACACATAGTTGTACAGATTATACTAACTACTATCAGATGGCTGCAATTGTTGAGACTATAACATATATACCATCTCTTCAGAAGACTCACATATCTGCCAGATCAGTCTGAATATAGCTGCTCCCTCTGGCCATGTCAGTTGCTCCTGTGCAGAGCTGTCCTCTTCATGTCACCAGAAAGCCAAGGCTTTTAAAGGTCTATTATAACATAACCTGAAACCTGGGAAAGGGGCAAGTCTAAGCTTACACATGATCTGCCTTTCAGATAATAATCAAAACAGCTACTTGCTGAAACACCTACTTCTATGGGTTCATTCTATATCATGAGTTACCCTTTGCCAGTAACCACCAATTTCCTCTTGTCCTCTTCTCACTTTTAGTATAGAGCATTGAAGACACTCAAGTGTTAATTTATTTGTTCGTGCTGCTCATATACTAAATTATTCCATTGCTCCAAAATCTGCCTTAGGATGTTTCTGGAAACTGCACTTTGTAATTACCATGTTTGTGAAAATGAGCAATAAACCCTACGGCTAGAGTCAAAAGCTGTCTGTACCAGGCACCTACCTTCTCAAATGGTATGCGCACCAAGACTTCAACCAGTGAGGAGATTCCTACAGGCAGTTACACCCACAGAGGTTACAATCTTACCGCCAATGCTAAGCAAAGTTTATGTCTCTTCTAAGTGCCAGTGCGCATGTTTGGTTTGCATACGTAAAGCCAGCAAAGAGCAAAAACCAAATATCAGCAAAGAGTACTGGACTGCCAATGCATGGAAGGTTGCTGGCTGCCCTGTGCCAAAGACAGACGCTGTTTGCTCTGCCTCCCACGGCTGATGCTGACCTGCCACAGACCTCTGGTATTTGCACCAGTCCTGCCTAAGGTGTAGAAAGTTCTCCTTCAAACTGCAGTTCCCACATTCTTAACAGCACGAGGACCAGAAAGCCTCTGATTCCTGCTTTTCTCATCTTCATTAGCTTTGCTTCTTCCCTCCCTGCAGTGGAAACAGAACCTGGCCCAACTCCTCTCCTGCTCCCACCCTCTACTATGAGGAGCCAAGCATGGGATGCTGCAGAGACAGGCCCTGTATCCTCACGCATGGTGAAGCAGGAGGGGATAAGAAGCAGAGAAAGAGTGAAAAGGGACTCCTGACCACATCCACAGCTGGCTGGCACATCAGACTTCTCATCTGCACAGGGTACCTCTCCCCACTACTGGACACTCCTGCCCAGCTCCAGATCCTCTCCTCATGTTCCCTACCTCACCAGGGTGTACAGCATGTGGCAATACAGTTGTGCCACTGTACTAAGGTAAGTGCTGAAGATTCTCTTCTTCCCTTCGCTCCCAAATGCTAGTTTAGTTATGCATGCTCTAACCAGCATGTAAACCTAATAGGAAAGGATCCTACCCTAATATTTTGATTTTCAAAGCAGGTTTAGCTTCATCCTGGGTCTAACGTTTAAGGCACCAAAAGGAGGGATATTTCTCTTTCTTACAGATATCATTTATTCTGTCAGTCTCACTGTTCGATTCTCCCCTACTCTTACAGAAGATAAAAGCTCAATAAAGCCAACACAGGACTAGTCAACCCTGAAAGCCAGGTCTCAATGGGGCCTAACTTTCTCAGAAATAATCTCTGGTGGTAATGTTACATACTGGAGCTAAAGCAAACATCATATATGCATATAGAAAGAGCAAGGAAGTGGGGCTGTGGTGATAATCAAACATTAACACACACAGTCACTGTGCCAAAGCTAATGAATACTATGTCATTGCTCTTTAATAAGAATAATGATGCAGAATGTAGTGATAAGTGCACAGGAGGCAGGTTAGATAATGAAAAGGAGGGAGTGGAAATGGAAATTCACATTAATGGGGCAAGAAAACATTTTCGAGAGGTTACTATGCTCAGATCAGGAGGTCTGATAAGCTCCCTTCCTGACACATGTAATTAAGAGTTTTCATCACAAGGACTTTAAAGGAATCGGTTCACATGGGGATGGTACCACACAACTGGAGAACAGCACATAAAGTAACTCTATTAATGAGGGGTAAAAATTACTTTCAAAAAATACAAGGCTGAATCTGACCACCATATTATGCAAGACTTTGGAAAGGAAAAGTGAAAAGCAGAAGACAGAAAAGGAATGGAAGCCAGCTTTAAAAGAGGCAGCTTGTTCCAACCAAACCTAACCAATTTCATTGATGACAGATCTAGGAAAAAAAAAATAGCCTGTCTGCATTAGAAAAAGCATTTAATATGGTGCCAGCTGGGAAGGAGCTAAAATAGAGACCAATATCAATATCAAGACAGAAGTAAAAATCAAGCTAAAAGGAAGATGGACATTGATTTTTAAGAGAAATATTAAGCTAGAGCAGCCACAAGTAGAATTTTTTGATTAAGACTACACAATTAAGACTGTACTTATCTATATTTTTAAATAATGATCATGGCACAGAAATGAACATGCTAAGGGCATTTGCTGAATGCACACAATTATGAGGAACTGGGCATATAAAGGAAGCTTTGAACATCATATTGAAAGGAGTAGTTCATCTTGAGGACTGGAGTAACAGAAATGAGATTAAATGTAACAATACAAAGTTTACGATCAGGCATTTCAGGACAGATACATCTGTTATAGTGAAGGAACTCTTCAATTATGTATGAAAGTGAACTAGGATATAGAGACAATCTGAATATAGTGAAAGGGTACTTGCCTCATGCACCAGCATAAAAGGAACGAAAATGCTGGGGTGTATCAAGGAGAAAATTGCAGAAGATGGGGATACAGTAATATCTCGATATCAGGCTACGGTGAGATCTCAACCTGTGCACAGTTTTGGTCACCACATCCAAGAAAGATTAATTCAAACAGGAACATGAACTGAGAAGAGCTTGCTAAGATGAGGAGGAGAGTAGAGAGCCAGAATACTAAAAAACTTGTCTCATTCGGTTTAGCAAATAAAAACAGAGAGAGGTATAATCACACTGTATAAATATATTAGAGGGCTTACACTGCAGAGGGCAAAAAAGCTATTTGAAAGACAATATTGGCACAGGAGCATGTGGATAGGAATAGCCATGAATACATTTAGACCAGTATCCTGGGAAATAGCTTCCATTACTACCATCTGAAGTAAATCATATTTAAAGCTTTCCGAAATGCCTGCATGTGAAAATACACCAGCTTCAACAAATTGGTGACTAAAGCCTGCACTTACATGGCATAATTTCTACAAAGCCTGTCATGTGCATGGGGACACAGAGCTAAAGGTCATATATTGACCAGAACTCTACACTCCTTCTAGGCACTAAACTAAATGAATAGGTTTGGAGAGGGGCGACTGAACTGCAGCTATTTGAAAATCTTGCCACACCATAGTAGGGACAGCTGGGACCTGAGTATTTTGGAAGCAGTGTTAGATGCCAAACCCAGATGTGGGCTCCTTCATGATAGGTGCTGAGTGTTTTAAGTAGGTTTTAAATACTGAATCCTATGTTATAAGTTCAAATCAGTCTCCACAACATTTACTGCAATACCAGTAGGGAGTTTGCAACAAGTAAATTAGACTGGCTTCCATGTCACAAAATGATGAATCACAACCCTCATTTTTGGTAACCAAGATCAGAATGAAGGAAGTAGTGTGAAGTCTCCTCTTCATCTTGTGTAACGAGCATAGTCATAACGCAAATACCAGTTTATATCTGTTCTAAGATTAGGCAGAGGATTTCAGTCTCATCTGTCAAACATAAGGGCAATTAAGACCAAATTTCTTCTAATAACAGATGAACAAGCTCATTATGCAAGATTCATGTCTTATCTGTGCTCCGGCATTATTTGGTTTGATCAAGGGTAGATCAGCTAGCAAATGGAGATGTTGAGCATCAGTGACCTCCTGACAGTACTCTTGTCCAACTCTGTTCATTTCTTTTTCCCTAGCATTGGTGCTGAAAAACAAAAGAATAAAAGAGGCAGAAGTTCCAACAAAAATGGACATCAAAAATAATCAGAAAAAGTTTCTAAGTGGGCAGAAAACATAAACTGTCAACTCAGAAGCTGGAAGTTTTGCTTAAATGATTCATACATTATTCTTGTTTTTAAACAAACCTGTTCCCCATTGTATCCAACACTGTTCTTTGAGAAGATGACTATAACTGATCCCCTAAAGGCATTCATCCTTTCTTCCAGTTCCTGTGCTGTGTAGCCCAGTGGTCTCCTGAGCCTTTCTTAAGTTTCAGATGACACCATAGTAAGGGAGAAATGAGCAATTCCATGCATTTGGGTATCATGAAATTTCTCATTCTTACTTGATGTCTGCTCCTGCCTGCCTTTTCACCTGCTGTTTTACACCGCCAATTCTATTCAACCCCTTGGTATTCAGAGAGAAAATTCCACACAGAACTGGGATCTCTAATTAAGAGAATGTGAAATGATTTACAGCTCCTGATAATTAATACTACTGCTGAAGCCTTGTTTACTTCTCTGGCCATGCAGAATTGACAACGGAAAATGCAGTCCTCAGGTGGCAATTTCTCCATCTGGTGAACCCCACTGTTTGAGAGCTGCAGAGTCAGGTTCTCTGGGGTGCAGTCAGCTCTGTGAGGCACCAGCTATATCACCATGTGGTACAAAGCTGAGACAATGCTGCACCACCACTAAATACCACTATAGATCGTTTTTTCCCTCCTGTCAGTGGTATGGCAGCATGTAGCCAGGAACAGAAGGCAAATGGTGAGATAATGATGCTGAAGATTGCCACTTTGAAAGAGCTGGATATGCGGTGCCTTGGCGTTCTTTCTTCATTCAGTAACTCTTTAGCTTCCTGCAGTATTGCTTCAAACAAACCTAGTCTTTCCTCTTTCAACAGGGCAACCACAGATAGCACTGTAGTTAAGTACTCTATCTCCAATTAAGCTTCAAACTGAAATGTCCTGCCCAGCTGCAAAATCTCCTACTGAACTCCTCTCTCTGGCTTATCACATAGCCATGTGGCTTTCTACACTGCATTAGACAGCAACTGGAGCCAATGTAAACACCATGGCTGAGGAATCACAGCCTTACAAACACAAATAGAGAGCTTCAAACCACCTAGTCTGCCTCACTGACATGAGACAAACTGCAAGGCATCTCACCACATCTGTTCTCTTGGGATACTGCCTGCACAAAGGGAGATCAGTACATCAGTCCCGTGACTGCGGCTGGAATTCCGTTTGCCTTCCTTTCAGCTGATCTGACTATACAAAACCATCAGTGAATAGGTGTGGAGAGAGTGAAATTCATTAAGAACACCACGTAGGCTCAGCACTTGGCTCTTTTATAACAATGAATAACCTTGCTACAAATCCAGTTACTGTAGCCTACACTTCAGAATAGCCATAAGGAGAAAACTCAGCACCTTTAGTTGTTTGCAGCACAGGTCCAATGGCATTGATGAGATCAGAGCTGACTCTATGCTTTGATGCAGGTAAGAAAACACTTAAACAGCAAAATTACAATTTTTAGAAAATAAATATTTTTAAAATAAAAATGTTTTTAATTAAAACATTTATAAGCAATATTGAAAATCAGACCCAGTTTTTTCATGTTATCCCTTTCTCCTCTCACACTTTACCTCTTCCTTTATCTTTAGACTCTTCACCTGGTGTTCTCAGTATGCGGAGGAGCAAGGAAGGCCTGTTAAATTCACAGGAGTGAGCAGGTTAAGACTCAGCCTAGCAGGAATTCGAAGGACCAGACACTTGTGAGCTTTTTTCTAACTCCTTTGTATTTATTAGAACAATGTTATATCCCCCCTCCTACACCCTGAAATTTTTCATCACTCCTGAAGAAAAAGCACAAACCTGATAGTCCTACAGCACCTTTAATCACTATCCCTTAGGAGGCAGGGTAATAAAGAAGATAGCTAATCAGTGTTGTTTTCTGGGGCACAGATGAGGCAGATACCGAACCTTTCCAGGTTAGGAGACTTCATTTAGTCTCAGCTGAACACACAAGAGCTGGCAGTGATATCTCAATTCTGCTTTGAGAACTATCATTAGGAAAGTCTTTTTCAAAATTGAAGTTTGCAAGGGTTGGATATTGCTGAACAGGGGCAAATTCTGCTGCAGCTCATGTTAATCAGAAAAATACTATGGACATATTTGCTCAGGATATGCTATATCTCAAACTGAAGTTATGGGTTTGGTGCAGAAATGACTGGGTGAGGTTCTTTGGCCCGAGACATGCAGAAGGCCAGATTAGATGATAATAATGACATCATAGGCCTTGCTTCTGACCTTAAAGAGTATGAATCAGATGACTGCCAACCAAGCTTAGTTTGTAATCCTCTGTACTAAATAGATAGAAAGACCCTTTTGCTTATTATTGTACCTCTTATTCCCTCATCCTAACACTTCTCCCCTCCTCCTGACAGATTTTCTGTGCCTTTTCTTCCTGCCATAAGGAGGGACTGAGACAGTGACTCTGGTCCATGGGTTATACCTGCAGTCTTCAGCTGCTTCAGAGGGCAAGACTGACAGATTATACAGCAACGACCATTTCTACTTCACCTAGGTCCAGCCTGCACAACTGAGCTCCAAGCTCCCCCACTGCCAAACAGGGATGAGGATTCAACACTGCTGCAGAGGTCACTGGGATGCTGTTGATTTCTCAGAGTGGCCATGAAATGTCAAAGAACAGCTTATTTCTAGTACACAGATCTGAGTTGGGATCAAAAATTTTCTATTGCTATGAAATATCTAGGCCTAGCTTTCCAGTTCTGCCCTACCGATGCACTAACCCTAAAGAAGTTAGAAATGCTTTTAGAAAAATATGGGACAACAACTAGGATATAAGACTCTGGAATTGCTAGCTGGTGGCTAATATTGGACATGAGGATGAAAAAAAACCCCTCTGCCTCTGATGCTGAATTTAGCCCTCACAGGCTGGAGCTGCGCAAGAACACATTAGTTGCTATTTGCTCATGGTCTATCACTCTACGGTCCCTTGCTCCTTGAAGCAAGAGTTCGATGCTCTCCTCTGCAGTCTCTCCAGCTGCCTTTGGCAGGCTCACACATACAAATGTTTTCATGTGTCTGGGACTGAGACACCAGAACAAGTTGGTTAATAGTTACACAGCATAACTAGAGTGCAGTTCTGGAGAAAGGTGGTAATCATCAGCATATGCTCTTTTCCCCTTTGCTGTGGTAATTACCATGGAATATCTTCAGATGCAGCCCATTTCTGGCCTTCAGTGCAAATACATTGCACAGCTATATAATCTCTTCAAAGTTGCTTGTGTGAAACTTACAGAACACCATTCTTGCAGTCATCAGACAGGGCTCAGTATCTAGCTGGATACAGTTACAGAAAAAAAAAACTTATTTGTAAGAGAACTTCTGCAGAAAAACATTGGGGAAAAGTCTAAAAAGTTAGTATTTGCCCTCTGTTACGTTCAAGAAACAGCGGGAGCCAAGCCTGCCAGAATTGTAATCTCCAAGTTTTAAAATAGAAGCAGCAGAACCCCCTTAAATCATGCAATTTACTTTGAAAACAACAACATTCTCAGAAATCATTCCTTGTTCTATTTATTAACTTTCTGGGTTTTGAGCAGTTAGGGGTCACACATGCAACCTTCTATCTCCAAAAATGCAGATGTTCTCAGAAAGCAACAACAAATTCATTTCCTCAGTATCCCAGTAGTCCCAGAGCTTCAGAAGAATGTGAAACAACTGGTCAGCACACTGAACCAGCAGCATCAAATACAGTATAGCTGCAGCTCTGCTAAGATACAAATCACGACAGAAACAATAACAGAACCAGGAACAACACATCTAAAATAGCTATCAGGGAACTTATGATTACAAAGTTAATCAGCTTTTGATACACATACAAACATGCACAGCATTATTATATAACATAGACTGCTTATACATTCTATTAAATTTAGATAAATAAACATTATTTTAGAATGAATGGTGAAATGCAGAAATCCAAATCAAGCTGTGAGGTATTTGTGCACAACCTCAGAACAGATCCCTGTGCTTTCAGAGCTATAATCACAGCTACAAGAAGGCCTCTCCCTTGCTTCTCTGACATGTAGACACTTGGCCTTCTTTGAAAGCTGAGACAGGCATCTGCTTCAGAATGAATAAATACTTGTATCAGTAACAGAGATGTCCTGTGTCACTTAACTTGCAGATTACAGCACAAATGCCAAAAGCTCCTGCTTCTCTTCCATGCTCATTGACCCAAGCTCAGCAGCACAGCCATGCATGATAGGAAGCTCTGAGGCAATGGGCCACTTCACCAGCACCAAATATAGTTTCACACACAGTGTGAAACCCCAGCTGCTGTAAAGTGCTTGTTGTTATAACCATATAAATATGCTCATGTTAAATGAGCAATCTGCTACTACTTGACCCAAATTTATTGGCTAGCTGCTGCAGGCCAAAATAGCCCCCCTCATACAATGACAAAGATAACATAAAAGGCTTCTTTCTTGATGCCAGAGTTCAAACAAGCACAGGCAATAGAAGCGTAGCATCTTCTAGCTTCACTTTGAAAATCAAACCTTTCTCAGGTCTGCTTGTATAATATTTACCTTCACCACTGTGAACTCTGCTGCCTTTACAAGACATCACTGAGCTTATCCTGAGCCCACTAGTAGGGAAGCCTTCTGCAGTGTCCCATGTCCCGTTTCACTCCCCTCCATGAGGATAAACTCTCAGATTTGGATCATTTAGGTCCCTACCATCTTTCTCAGGTATCACCTCCTAAGTCACATCTTACGTAAACACGTGTAGTAGATGAAGCTCAAGACCATGGAATTGTTTTACACTTGAATTCTGGGTCAGTTGTGAAAAAGTTGATTCCTAGCCATTTTACCTGCTTGGAGCCTACCAGCTCCGGGCACAAAGGTGTGCATTCTCATCAATGGAACTTGGCTCTGTGCATGCCTGCAGTCAGACCCGCCTCAGGCTTTCATCCGCTCCCACACCAAACCCCAAGCCCTGACCTTTGACAGGCAGCCTGATGCTTACACATTTTGCATGCAGAATAAGTTACAGACAAGTGGTGAAACTTTGGAACAGAATACGCTGGATTCTATTCTATGCTGTTCAGGCAATAAAAATTCACCAGGGCTAAAAATAGTTATTTTACTCAGTGTCTGACCACTGAGTAGTTTGTTTTTCTCACCAATAGTTTATTCTCACTTGAAACAACACTAAACCCATACTGATATAGAATCAGGTCTAAGCAGATTTTTGATCTAAGTAGATCAAAATTTGATTTTTTTATTTCTGTTGCATTTTTTTAGCAGTGAAATGAATCAGATTTTGTTCCCCTCCATCAAGCTTGACCTTAGAGTCAAGATACTGGTTAACATGCAATGTGACTTCACCATCATGTAGAGCACAAGGATTCCTCTCTTTTCCTTCATGGAAAAAACACATGTTATATGAAGGCTGCACCAAGGCAATGAAACTCCACTCCAGACTGAGGCAGAGAGTCTTTTGAGAAGAGAAATGCATATCAAGTGCTTGAATCAAGTCAGGTTTGAATAACTGAATTCCTGGAGTGGGGCAGAGACGGAGGAAAGAAGAATATGATTATGCATTTTTGTCCACTTACTCACTGTGAGGGTGGGTGAACAACAGAAAAGAAGCCCTCAGCTCCTTCACCTCCACAAACCTTGCCTGATGACAGAGTCACCTCTAGGGGTGGCCTGGGCACCATCCCATAAACAGGAACAAACATACGTGCTTTGTTCATGCTTCCCTTTTGCAAACTCCATACCTGGTGGTAAGAAGACTCAATGTATTTCTTACTTCAAGTTCCTATAACATTAAGCTAGTGTATCTTATGTTTTATCTAATGATATAGCCACCTTACCTATACTACCTACTTTTTTTGCTTTTGAAAATCTATAGATGATTGGAATTTTTTTTTTTTTTGTATCTGTTTTGCTAATTTGTTAACAGTTTGTGATTGACTGGGGAAAAAAATGGAGTAAGAAGCTTACACACAAAGCTTCTATTTAAGCATCGACTTATCTTTTGGCCCTATATAGCAAATAATTTCATATGTATGTCAGCAATATACAGCGGCAATTTTGCCTTTCATCTCTCTATATGATGCAAAGTCATATGAGCTGGGCATCCCTCATTTCCCTTGCTCACATGAAGACAACCCCAGTGACAACATCCTCCTTTTCGCAACTTACAACAAATCAACAAGACAGCAATATCCAGCACATGCTCCAAATGAAAATTCTTACATTTCACCCTATTAGACATGAGCTCATCAGAACAGAACTGATGCCCAACGCTGACATCCAAACAGCTGGCACACAATGACAGCTTGCCTATTCTATCTTTATACCAGTGCTTTCCAAACTTGAAGGTACAGACAAGTAGAGTATTTTAAAATAAAAATGGTCAGACTGACTGTAGTAACTATTATTCAAAGAAGGAAAGTTCACTACTTATCCAAAGTAAACACTATTTCTCCACCAATCCTTTCTGTTAAGCACCCAGCCAGTACCTACCATGCTGCTATTTATGAACCTTCCTTGACATCCAACCCAGTTTCACTGAACCATAAAATAATACTCTTTTTACATGATGTATGTATATGTTTCTTATGGAAGTGATGTGTGACCTCAGTGGGGCTTAGGAAATCCATTCTCCCAAAATAGATCTTATTTCACACATACTGTGACATTCACAGAGAGAAAACACATTAAATACCTCAAATGTGAGCTATCATGACGCCAGTGAATCAATTTTCAACACCAAACTGGGTAGCTAGTGACCTCCCTCAGTTTTGAGTAAACAGCTTCCAACGTACTGCAGGTGCTTCCTCCTGGAGCTGTGTATTTGTGTCCTTTTTGTGCCCTGACATGCCAGCTCTTTTTATGCTCTGTGAAAGTTTGCTTTGTCATTCAGGAATTCCTGTCATCCCAATGCTGCATGACCCAGGTTACACCACCCTATTTCTCCTCATCCAGAGAATAACTGAGGAGCAATGAGCTACAATGCCATATGGCACATTTTGCCACATTCAGAACACCATCTGAATAGTTCCCTACAAGGTCAGAAAAAGGATCCTTAAATGATCTAAATCTGCTACTGAACCACCCTCTGTCATCTCCTACACTGTCTCTGCATTACTTTCTAGCAACAGTGCAAAGCACAGTGCAAAGAATGCAGCCAGCAGCCTGGATATATGTCTTGTAACTCTCTGAAACAGAGGGGCATGTGGACCTGCCTCAGCTGAATACACTCGCAAGCTAAGAAAATTTCTGCATAGAATTTTAGGAATGGCATCCAGCTTCTCCCACAAAACACTGAGAACCAGTCCTTAGATCAGCTTAAGTGGAATGGGAAAAACAGAAGTGCTCCAACATTCTACTCAAGTCCACCAACAGGTACATAGTTACACTTGGCTCTTTGGGAGCCTGTACATACTATGGGGTGTGTTAAATCCAGATGTGATTTCTTTGAGAATTGGATGACAATAAAATGTTAGTCTGCCTAATCCTGGAGTTTGTACTGCTCTGGATCCATTCCCCACAGATCACTCCTGAGCACAGAGTTTGAGTAGCATCAAGAAGATTTGAGATGGAAGCTTGAAGGCTTCTCTCTTACCAGCTGAGTCTGCTGCAGATGTTCTTCCACTGGTCAAGTCCTCAGTGTTAATTGACTGTAGATCTGTGTAGGAGGGAGCAATGCTTGGGCTGCTGGTGTCCTCGGAGTTGGTTGTCCAGCTGCTCTCCGAGGCATGTGCTTGCTTCTCAGAAGAGCCGGAGGAGGGGCAAGTCCAGCTGCGTGCCTTTGATGGAGACACTGGATTGCAGAAAACAAACAGGTATTGGTTAGAGACTTAGAGGGCACTCTTCCAAGATCAAGCTATATCAGTGTACCGAAACTCTGTAAACATAAATTCCAACATCCACAGCAACAGTTATTTTATAACAAACACACAGCAACTTAACTAGTGCCTGCACTGTTAACCTCTGGCACTATTCAGCTGTCTGCCTTAGATCCCATACTGCTGGATGCTGCATGTTTTCCTGTTGTTCAACTTGCAGAAGCTGTGACTTTTCAAACCAAGAAGATTTCATGTCTCTGCTGCTGCTGACAAGATCTGAATATCTGTGTTGTGCAACACAGTGGAGTTTTTATAGTACCACATCTTCTTATAAATAATGTAATTAAGCATTCCCTATCTGTGACACCCACTCAAATGTAGTTGCCGTCTCAGGAATGCTCCACATGGGAGGAAAGTACAAAAATAAACTGAAATTGACCTATAGATGGGCACTAGAAATGGCTCTTGTTTCTGAACATGCAGGATGAAGTGCTGCAATCTGAATGAACTGCATAATATTTCTGCTCAGTGTAGGCCAAAAATCCTGTTGTACTTCACTTGCCACACTTGCATGCCAAAGACTTAAGTCCTGCCTAACCATCACCCAGAGTTCAGAACACAATCCTACACATCCACTACTATGAATTCCTATTGTATACTCTCTGTATTGCAGACTCTTTGCCCACAATATCACACAGATGTTCATAACAATGGCTGACTCTAATGAGGAAATAAATAAATAAAAAAAGATGTGGTAAAAACTGTCTAGCTGAACTAAGGAAAAGTGTACTGGTAGAGACTAATTATAATTCAGTGTCAGCATAATAACTGGTTTTGGAGTTAGTACATCTATGTTTAGCTTTTAAACCAACAAAGATCACAACGCAACCCAAATCTTGCAGTTACAGAACTACTACTGACACAGAGGTTCTCTTCACAGCATGTAATACATAAACAACCCTTATTCCTTATTACTTTGAGGGATACTTCGGAAGAAAATGGCAAAATAACATTAAAGATTATTTCTCTCTCTACTCCTTCGAAGTGGTGTGACGGGACACTATGGAAAACTTGCTGTGTGCACAGAGGGAATATCCAAACAGTGCTTCCTGCCTTGCCAGTTGAAAAGTACAAATTATTTATTTATTTATATAGCTGCACTGTGACCCTCAGGTAAGCACACACTAATGTATTACAACTGTACGGCTGTGAGCTGCACTGAGCTGTTTCCAAGTATCCTCATCCTAAAGATGAGGAGCTGAAAGTCAGGAGATCTGATTCCGTACTGCATGTCGTGGTTTAAGCCCAGCTGGCAACCCAGAAACCATGCAGCTGTTTGCTCACTCCCCCCCTTCCTCCCCCTCCTCCCAGAGGGATGGGGAGGAGAATCGAAAGAACGTAACTCCCATGGGTTGAGATCAGAACAGTCCAGTAACTTAGGTATAACACAAAACCACTACTGCTACTACCAAGAATAATAATGATAATGGAAATAACAAGGGAAGAGAATACAATCACTCACCACCCACCGACCGATACCCAGCCCGATCTGAGCAGTGATCTCACCCTTCCGGGTAACTGTCCCCAGTTTATATAGCAGGCATGACGTGCTGTGGCATGGAATACCTCTTTGGTTAGTTTGGGTCAGGTGTCCTGTCTCTGCTTTCTCCCGGCTTCCCCTCTTCCCTCGCAGAGCATGAGACTCAGAAAGTCCTTGGTCAGAGTAAACATTACTGAGCAACAACTAAAAACACTGGCGTTATCAGAGCTGTTTCTAAGCTGAAAGTCAAAAACACAGCACTGTACCAGCTACTAAGAAGGAGAAAAATGACTGCTACTGCTGAACCCAGGACACTGCACATGTTGACAGTTGTTGTGTTAGTGACATGATCAAAACTCCTGACTTCTCCCTGCAGTAATTCTACGCTGTGTTGTGTTTGGTGCCTGTAGAAAACAATGGCAAGTGTATGATTATGATAAGTCAGTCCCACACTCAGGCCTTTTGTTAAACATAGCATGAAGCATCTGAAAGCCATCCTTAAAAGTTCACCTGAAATTGTTTTGACAGACAGAGTGCTTTATTTGGGCATACAGGACCAGCTGAAAAGCTGAGCTCCATATGCAAACCAATAGCAAGAGCCAAGGATTTTAACTATATTTTCTATATGGAACACTAGAAATTGTGGAATTATTTTATAAAAAAGATCTTAGATTTTTAGCATTTCTTAAAGTCAGACACAGCAATATGAAAAACATAAGCTAATTTAGAAACTTGTAAGCTTTAGTAACACATATACAGTCAACTTGATGTGCTCTCCAAAAACAATTTCTGCCTAAGAGGGAGACTGACTGTAATAGTATTGCAGAATATTTCTATATAAGGGAAAATTAATGTTATTGCAGATAAGTTGTGCCACTTTGGAAGAATATGATTGATCTTTCTAAAGAATGAGACTTGTACTTTGGAAAACTGTAACCACAGAGAGCTTTTCTGCCACAGATATTCTTTAAAATAATACTATAGTCAATTTCCACCTGTGACTGTTCAAGGTTCCCCCAACACTAACCTCTGGAACTAGTAAAAGTGCATTTGCTCCTGTGCTGAGCCAAACAACAATCTATCAATATCAGAAAGTAAGACAAGCAAAACTAAACTTCTACACATTTAGGTCCCTCTTCAGATGCTCCTGCTGCTCTTCAAATTCCTGGAAGCACTGAACCCAAACTCATAAATAGTTTTTCTTTTTTTCCTAGAAAATTGGAATCTGGTCTCTAATGTCAACAGATGCCGATTCACAGCCTTTCAGCTGCAGAAATTTCTTGGAAATCAGTTTACAATGAAAGACCAGTGCCAGAACTTCCCCTAATATGCAAATCCTGTAGCACGCGTAGGATAATGAAAATCAACTCATTGATTCATTTCAAACTGAAAAATGTTTACTTCTATGTGCATTTTAATTTTCTTGACATGTTTGTTCCTAATACGATGGATTGGCTTTTAGCATGGAAATTTACCCATAAGCATTCATTCTTCTTTGATGTTTTGAAGACTTGTTCCTTGATCCCTACACTGCATTATGATCAACCTGGTTAGCATCCATTCCTTTCCTACCACATAGCACCTCAGGTTTTCTGATTTTAAGACAGCATCAGAGCTGGTCTAGTTTTAGGCAGCTGATCTTGTGTTGTATGTACCTCCTATTTTCATACAGAATAGCACTAGATGGTTAAATTGTGATTTGTCTTACTGTGGGATAGCCTCTCCAGGGACATGGTAGGAGTCCAAGTTACTTGAGCCATTTAAAACCAGACAAAGCTTTCGGGAAGAAGTGGGAGTGGTGTGTGTGTGGTGTGTGAATCAGATGATGTAACAGATCTTGCTTTGCTCTAGTTTTGGTCCTTTGCTAAATACCTCATTGAATTCAAGAACACAGAGCTAACACCGACAGAATACAAGACGGAGAGCTGGAGACCCATTGTGTAACAAATGCAAATGTCATGTCACTGGCTGGATGTGATCATTTACAGATTGTGTCATGTTTGTGATGGGAGCATTTGGGTGAGCCTAAAACTCTATTTTCCACTTTTGCAGTACCAATTTGACTAGCCTGATAGTAACCATGAGAAAAATCAAATTTCAACTTTCCCCAGCAGAAGGAAAATGGGGAAGAAAGTGTCACAATGCATCATTTCTGCAAGTAAATATTTCTGTGGCTTTGCCCGAGAGTTACTGCTTCCCACGGAGAAACCCCTGTGGATTTGGTGATTGTGAGTTATCTATTCATAAACCTGAAAAGCAGAAATATTCTGAAAGAAAGATTTTGCCTAGCATTTAGTCTGCCTGAACCTAGTAGAATGGTTTACAACAATGTCCTAAATAAAGATAATTTGCACTAAGAAACTCACAATGGGTGCTTTTCATTTCTATACCCCAGGTTTTGACCGTTCTTCTCACCTACCAAATTCTTTGCCTGTGTTTTCAACCTTGTTTATTGCTATCAATCCCCCTAATTTCTGCTTCCCCGGTTGCGTCTTCACTTCTCCCAGGACAACAAGGGTCCAGCATCAGCCTTGGTTTTCTTTTAAGTGTATTTCCTATATGATAACCACTACGTGGCAGTTATCTTTAAATGACTATTTTTTCAGACTCTGAGCACTTTGGGATAAAAATTTGCTTTCAGGGGAACATGTGCAAAATCCTGTAGCCCTAAGGTCAGACAGCATCTCTCCCTCCTAGGGCCCATCCTCTCCACTCTCATGGCACTCTGGAAATACCACTTCACAAGCCCTTCTCAAAATGTGTTTCCAGGCAGCCTGGCCATCAGCCTGGGCAATTATCTAGTCAGCTGGGCAGCTGCTTCTGCATGGACAGACAGACAACTTCCTAACAGCACTGGAGCTGGGACAGGAATGCGGCTGGGGGTGCTGAACCTTCACGATGTTGCTCTTCACAGCTGCCTGCACAGGAAACAGATTTCAAAGGTCTCCATCCTTCTCACACCAATCCATCTGTCCATACTTGGCCTTTATACTCTCTCCTCCCCACCCCCATCTGGCTATTTGCTATTGTTCTTATGTGGGCTGTTTGCTACTAGAAATGAGTAATTGCTGTCACTACGGGGTTTCCACTGAGCCTATCAGCATATCCTGGTTATAACACAAAGTCTCCAGCTTTGCTGCCGCCCATAGAAAGAAGACGCGACCTGCAGATTAATTGAGAAAACTGAAGGCTGAAGTTTATCCTACCTCTTGCTGTGGAATGCCTCTCAGAGTAGTGGGCCAGAAGCAAACAGCTGTGATCTCTTTCTGCTCCATGACCTTCCCTCTAGAGGCTGTCAGCTGCAGTGGCCAGGCCATTTATAATACAGGGTCCAGAACAGGAGTGAGACTAGATCACAAGTAAGGATTTTAATATATCCACACCACCTCCTTAGGGTTTCTATACAGTTAAACAATAACAGCCTTCCAGACAAGTACTACAATGGAGTACCTCTTGATGTGACTGCCAGAGGAACCATCCTCCTCCACTAATCTCAGTCAGATGCTAAACATTTGTGTGTAAATACCCCCCCCAGTGGCATGGATCACTTGGGACAAGCCTTTACAGGAGCACAAATGGATGCCACCTTCAAAACCGCAATGTTTTTGGAAAAAATTTTCTGATCACCTCTTTTGGATATCCTAGACCTCTGCCTACAACCCAGTGTCCCAGTGACCAAAAACACAAACCAAGAGGCAGCGCTCTTGCAAGTACAGATCTTAAGCCTAGGCCACACCCCTTTCAGGATGGGAAATCAAGTAACACACCATGAGATTAGTTTTATGGAAGACTCTTTGTTATGGCTTTGTTTAGGCTGAGCAAAGAATTTGGGTTTATTTTTAAGCTTAATAAGAAGGTGCACTTTAGAGTTTTCCATCCCATAAGGATACTGCAATGTTAGGAAGGAAATACAGTGTCACAGCAACCAATAGCTCCATTTGAAAAAGTATGTGGCTGTATGAGTAGGGGTAAGGATCATCTAACCATGAAATTAAATAATAGGGAGGAAGACCACCTCAGTTTTACAGATTTACACTTACTGGTGCTCTTCCTTCTCTCCTCAGCTCCATGATCAGTAAGCATTTACAACTAATACCAACCAACAAATAAATATAAAGACAAGAAGGCCTTAAGCAAAGCTTAACAGAAACTGAAGATTCCTTAAGATTCACCCGCCTCTCCTGCTCAAAGGCCTAACCACTGTCTCAGACTAGTCTATAGCATCCATACAAAGAGCAGATGGAAAACTACCAGGTTCTACACAAAACCCAACCCAAAGTTGCCAATCCAAGTTTTCTGACAGAAACACTATTCACATTACAGGAAGTTTTGATGGACTCGGTGATCAGAGTAAAGCTGTAACT
The DNA here is from genome assembly GCA_039720435.1 of Amazona ochrocephala. Lineage (NCBI taxonomy): Eukaryota > Metazoa > Chordata > Aves > Psittaciformes > Psittacidae > Amazona > Amazona ochrocephala. Next base: position 37,997,879 of record CM077882.1, read on the forward strand.
CTTTTAAACTGCTTTAATAACTATCAGGAACAAAGTGAAATTAAGAGAGAATATCAATTTAAACATGAGAAGGTAAACTAATGTTTACTTGGGCAATTGCTCCACAGCCTTCTGTGTGGAGGGCCAGAAGTTTGTTCATACATGAAAGCTGGAAGCTTATATAGCCATATCAGTTAGCATAAACTGAGGAGGCAAGCCAGAGGCTTTGCAGGCACATTTGAAGTGTGTCAGAACGAACTTTCACATTTGAAAAGCGCATGCAGGCCTGGAATTACAGTCAACTTCGGTTGTCTTCGTAATTCTCTACCTGCTAAACCACAGCATCAAAAGACAGCAGAAAGTACTGATGGGCATGGGCACACTAGTTGTTGGTCTCACTAAGCTTCCAGCAAAAAACATACAGGGATATGAGCAGATTAAGACTACAAAGGACAGTGATCACCATTCCTTCATTTCCAGATTACAGAGGCAAACACGGCTCAGACTTTTTAGATGGCTGTTCATACCTGTACATAAGAAATGTCACTCCTGAAAACACTGTTATATTGTTTCCCCATGAATGCATTTCTCCAGAGTCAAGGCATAGGTGGAATGAATCACAGAGATCTTTCACTATCTTTACAGAAATAAAATACTGCTAGTTCAACCCAGAACAAAACTATGAGCCCTTTTTAAAACCCTGGTAACATTAACTGTGTTAAAGTACAGTACAAATTAGTCAAAGTTCAACCTCTGAGAAATGAAAGAGCAAGGAAAAAAGCCTTCAGGTTCTCAGTGTATTCTGTTATGCTAGTGGAAGGAACCTTTTCATGCATTTGCCTCACCTGCGTGTGAGTGGTTTGATGAAGCACTGGTCCATGGTGCATCTTCAAACTGAACCCAAGCACTGATGGATGATGACAGATCAGTGCTGGGACACACACGGTTCCCAAGCACAGCAGAATCCACCTTGGGTTGGTCAGCTGCATTTTCCTGCTGTGTGCGGGACAGGTCTTGAAATTCTCTGTCTGCATTGTGGTTCTCTTCTGAGGAGGTGTCTGATGAAGAAAAACATTTCTCCAGAGGCTCCTCAGTCCTACCTAAAAGGGAGACAAAAATAGAATTAGTAGGACTCACCATCACTCCATTGTTTTTTATTGAAATACCTGAATTTGCCATTAAATGTAGGCAGAAAATGTCCTTCACCTAATGTAGTTTTTAGACTAACACTGGGCATAGTTTTGCACTTGATTATAAAAGGTGAAACTTCTTCCATATCTCAAAGGACAGATCCAAACCCTGTAATAGAGCTATGCTAAGGAAATCTCACATTAGAAAAGTATTTAATACTTTGGCCCAATTTCTCCCATAATGCAAGGGTAGCAGGATATAATTCAACCTCTGCACGTCCTGCTTCCGCTCAGAATGCAAGCTCTGTGATGCCAGATATCTGAAAGTAGCTGGTCTAATTCAGACAAAGTCTCACAATGTTCAAAGACAATCAGCTTACCTTGTGGGCTAACAGGGAGGAGCAGCTCATCACTGAAGGACACCCACTCAGACTGGTGCGAGGCAATGACACTAGTCAGAGAAGTCATATTCGCAGCAGGCTACTCATCTTCACTTGGGGATCATAAGGAGGAATCAGAATGGGAGAAAGGTGCAGTGAAGATGAGCCAATAGAGGGAAATACCTCCTTTGCACTTTCTTTTCTGTTCAAGTGCTGTTAAGATAAGAAAGGAACAAATTATGTCTTTTATTAAATGGGAGAAATAAGTGCCACTGTAATCAATTTATGTACCAATTTATGTATGGCAGCCACAGCACTGTCAAAGTACTGCCATCTCTGAGAGAGGAATGTCTCCTTTGTCTAGAGGAGGGACACTTGAGCAACTCCTTAATTAAAGCATCTGAGGGTCTTCAAACATTCTCATGTTAAAATCGTCAATCACAAAAACAATGGTTTATTCCTTACCCAGGGAGCCATGCCTCTCATAACCCCAGCAAGAAAGGTCATGAGAAGACTCTCCCAGGGCTAGCAAACTTTAATTATGATGTAACTTAACCCCAATTCCAAGATGTCAGCATGTCCTTGCTCATCTTGCTGCTTACAATGTCTGATCCCCCTTAAGAGCAAGCAATAAGCTGCATGTCTCATTATCATTTATGTAGCTGGTTCTGGATTGTGATGGGCTGCCCACCATTCTCATCACGGTCTGGGTATGAATATATGCCCTCTCAGCCAGCTGCAATTTCAACTCTGGTGCTAGACTGGAGCTTCACAATTTTAAAAAACAAGGTATTTGATGTTGTTTGGAGTGAAGCATGATTTTGCTGTAGAACAGCAAATGCTTTCACAGATGCAGCAACTTTTAATTGGTATGCACTCCAATAGGATGTACCCCACACAGATCTGGGAATCTGCTAGATGGAATGTGCCCCTGCAAAGGGCTCTGGTTGTTGGCTAGTAACTGAGGTCAGGTCCAGGGACAGAAATTCTCTGACAAGCACCCATGACTGCCTCAGATTTGCGGACCATTTCAAAACTCCCAGAGGACTATTGCCTCCTCCTAGGGAAGCATACGAATTAGGTACCCAATTATCTCAAGCATTGAAGCCCTCGTTGCCATGGTACTCCAGTACTTGAAAACACTAAAACTCAAGACTTGGCTATTCTAAAAAGCTTTAAGTGGCATCTCTTGGCCTGCTGTCTCTCACCTAACTAAAGGGTTTTTTTGGGTGAAACTTCAAGTTGATGTACAAGAACAGATACTTCACTGAGACTTCTCTTTACCCTACATTAACAACATTTAGGTTCAGAGAGCAGACCGAAATTTAAATGCATTCACTCTAAGCATTGACAGCAGGAAGTTTATCATTAAATAGATTCCAGTATGATTATTAGCCTTCCAAAGGCAGGTCAGCAAATAAAAGCTGCATGAAAGAGCTGAAAACTTCAGAAGTTTGGAAATCACAAACCAGCCTGACGCTCAGAGACTTCATGGGTCCATGTTCATTGTCTGAAGAGGAATCTTTTCAAGCAGAACTGAACACAAATGTACAGTTCCCTGCAAACACAAAAAAAGGATTCTTGAAGAGAATCTTGATGGTTAAGTGTAATTTCTCAGAAGACTGATCCTCTCTCCATAGGCTTTCCAGAGCCTGCGGCACCCCACGGCCAGTCACCCTGCATATCTTACCCTTATTCCACAACCAATTCCCTAATGCTGGCGGAACAGCTGCACTTGAGCCCAAAACACTTTTCCTCTGCTCCCATGGCAGGATGCCTGCCTTCACGCAGTGTGGGCAGACACCTCTGCCTGCCTTGCACAACATCCATTCTATTACTAGCATTCTGGGCGCTATTAATAGAAACTACAAAGCTAAACATAGAAGCAAGCTAAGAAAAGAAAAATAAGCAGATGTTTAGGGTGACCTGGACACCATATGAGCAAAGGAGAGGATGATCTTGACATCTTGCTTTCCTCGTGTGACTAGTTATGCTGCATGTTTTAGGCTTGTTTAAATACCTGTAATCGAGTCTCCTTTTCCCAAACAAATGAATACTGACTTCTCCTTTCTCCTCGAAAAGCCCTGACAGAAGACTGAAATGGCAGGAAATTGAAAAGAAAACAGTTTACCTTGCCCTTAATGCACAGAGACTCCAGAAGAGGCATGAAAGAAGCAAGAAAACAGACTGCTTCAGCTGTGCAGGTATGCGGAGATTTACACCATTATTTTAGGATGATTTTGCTCTTTTACCCTACCGCCCTGTGACTAGCAGACTTTTTTAAATCCACTCAATACCAGACAGCAAAACTTAAAAAAGCCCTTAGGAGGATAGTGAGCATTTAGAGCCCAGAAAAGCAACAGAGTACTGAGCAGTGCAGCATGGAGTGCACACTCCACCTATGTAACTTCCCCATAGCTGGAATTTTCTACAGACTTCCCAGTTTGGCAAAGGGGATCATGTTGACTTATCAGAGTTATCACAGTTTTTTGACAAGCAGCCTGAAAGAGAGGAAAGTCAGCCTGAGTATATCATAATGTCAGAGATTCTCAGAATAGAGGCACTCTGAGAACGCATGTATTAGGATGAAAAGAAAATAAATTATGACAACACATGATTTACATGGCAGCACAACTGAAAAAATCCCATAATCCATACAGTGATACTGTTTTTCTTGCTTTATATTCTCTTACAAACCCAGGGACCTAAACGTTAACTGGTTATTGTACTTTGGTTATTGTAGGAGACTGTGTCAGGGACAATAGATAACGGTTTGTGATGAAACAGATGAAGGTAGAAAAGTACTGTTCGTCCACTTTGGCTGCTCCCCAGAAAGTCCAGCTTTGGTTCCTACCCAGAAAGTTCCACTTTAGAACTCCCCAGAAAAGTCTCAACCCTTGGAGACCTTTCTAGATATTTCTGGCCACTTCTTCCAACATAGACTGGCCCCCTGCATCGGAATGAGTGTGCATTTTTGTCAGTATAAAAGCCAGAGCCTCATGTGATGTAGGGAAGGCAGACCCTCATACCACCCAGGTCAAGATTGCCTCCATGGGGATGCCAGCTAAGGTTGAGCCTGTCCTCTCATACTGCAATAATGATTCTCGGAGCTGGTTTCCTGATTGTCTTGGGGTTCGTAAGTTAACCAAAGATCAGAAGTATCCTTTACTGTATCCTTTACTATCTCTATATTTTCCTATATTAATAAACCAGTTGCAAGTTCTCTATTTGTCTCTCTTTTTTCTCTCACCTGGAATCCTCCAACTCTGGAACAGAGACCATGGAAGGGAAAACAACTAGACAAGCTGTTAAATTCCCCAGAGCAGAAAAAGAAACTAAATCAAAGGGACAGTAAAGAAAGGAAAGACTCTGACCATGGCTTTTGCTGTAACAATCAAGTTTCACTAACACCAGGAAAGTCTCCAGGAAAAATATGTCATTTTATCTTGACCACGTGTTTGGCAATCCTGTACAGACAAAACAATCTAGTAGCATGAACTGAGGAATGATTGCTGCCTTGGGCAAATTTCCAAGTGTGAGAAAGCTCCACTTGGCCTGTTACAAGGACTGACCATAAGCACATCATGACCTGAATAATAAACAAGCTCCGCACTGAAAATCTGTTTTCAAGCATCAAAAGGAAGTCCTGAGTACTTCAAGGTGCCATGGCAAAACCAAAACCAAGCATAAATGACAGAGAAAAAAACCCCAACCAACCAAAACAAAAACCCCAAAACAAATGAAAAACCCAAGCACCAAAATTTGAGATGCCCAGTGAAATAAAGGAATTGGATTTTATTATTATTACTGAAAATACCACTCTCTGCCTAAATGCCTGAGGTAAAATTACCATCTGAATTACCTAGATAATGACAAGAATAAAGTAATATTTTGTTATTCAATTACTGTATTCTTAGTATGACAATCATATTTCCTTCACATATAGAGATTATAAATTGTCCTAAGAAAATCTCTCAGGTTTCAGAACACCAGGTTTCAGAACTTACCCCAGTTTTAGTTACTTTAATTCATACATGCCCCATGACTTCAAATGTTGCTTAAGCAGCTCAGTTACCACTTGGTACATATAATACTCATATGGAAACACTCAATATCTAAGCAAGAATTAGGGCTCAAAGGGAGCCAAATGGATGTCCCTTGTGAAACTCCTACAGCCTCTCTGGAAGCAGGGATGGCTTTTCCCATTACAGATTACACCTAAGTGAATGGTAACAAGGGCCTTGACAGAACTCTGTCTTCTGAGCTTGCTCAAATCTACTTTGTGCCATTACAAGGCAGGTCATTACTGCTGTCCCCTGGCAATTTCAGACAGAGATGGAGTGAGGCAGAGTGTGATACTGAATGTGACTAGAGCCATCTGATACGCTGGACGACAAAAAAGCAGTGCGGATGTCCCTGAGCATGGGATCCAGTGCAGCCACACTAATTAATGACCGTAGGCAATTATTCCAATAGATATGATCTGCCTAAATTCACACTGCAAGTCAACTGCAGAAGCAGTGTTAAAGCTGAGTTGACCTGGAATGCCCTTATTTTCTATGCACCACAAGAACCCAGCCACCAAGCATAAAACCATGTCTTACAAATACACAGCTTTGTTGTAAGCTCACATTTCCTAACAGCGATACAAGAAAGCTTGTAGGGAACACATTGGCAAGAAAGTCTAAGCATCTCCCTCAGGAATATTTGCGTCAAGGCTAATATCTGAAAGGTCAACAGCTGCTGTTTTCTCCACACCACAATTTATCTGCGACAGAAGCTCCTCTGTTTTCCAGAGAGAAAAAAAAATACCTAAGATGTTCTCCTGCAGGCAATACCAGGCAGTTAAGAAGGCAATGGTCTCTCTTCTTCTGCCAACACCATGGCTTCAAAATACTTCATGGCTTCTGGATGCATCATAGGAAGGGCCAGTTAGACAAGATACTGTTTAGTGGGCTTCAAAATCTGACACTGGAAGAAAACGGTACAATGTCTTCGACTCCTTGCACTCCCAAGAACTTCAGAAATATAGAAAGGCACTATAGAAGGGCAACAATTAGAAATCAGAAAGAATGTATAGTAGGCAGGAACTAAGGGAGCAAGCCAGACAGAATGTTTGGCAGTGATAGTTCACATCCCCAGTCACACTGGCAAAGTAGAAGCTCTACATTACAGGACTTTAAATATAGCTCACTGTGAGTCCATGGTGTGCTTGAAGTGCAACTGAAGCCTCCAGTCATGTAATTGCATTAAAACTTGAAGGATAATCTCCCAAACTGCTAGCCTTCCAACTCAAACAATAATCTGAGGTAAAGATCAGCGAATTCTCTTACCATACAGAGCAATATGGTAGCACATTAAAACTAGATTGGTACAAGATCAAAGGAAAGAGGCAACATGCCAATTTGTTTAGCAGAACATTTGCATCTCTAAAAGGGTGAATGCACGGTCCTCACCACTCTTCCTTCTCTTCTCAAAGCCTCCACAAGGCAGAACTCCAAACCAGCACCTACATCCCACACTTCCACACCTGGCCATTACATATGTCACACTTTGTCTACTTCAAGATGGTGAATATGCAGTAGCCACAACTATTGCACAACATGACGTTATAATAAGTGATGTTCCAAACCATAGCATAGGGAGGGCACTGGGCTTAAAAACTGGTTTCTTCTTTCAACCATGAAAAAGGGAATAATACAAGAAGAAATTCATAGAAGAAAGCTTCCACTGAGCACTCTGGTTCACACATGCAATATTGATGCTTTCATATGTTCTTGTCTAAACTGAGCACAGACAAGCTATAGCCACTTACCAAACCCTCCTATTGTACTTTACTTGCTGCTGTGAAGATTATCAAGGTGTGGTATTTAAGTTATCTCACTCACATAAAAGCCATTATGTTCTACAATTAACCACCCTTGAACCAACTGTGTCATTGAGGCCCAACATCACTGAAGACAGCCATCAAGAGGTGAACACAGATCACAGAGCCCTGCCTGCACCTATCCTTCTTCTAAATTAGGACTAATGACAGAAGAAATAGGAAGGTGAGTAAGCAATCATAAGTTTGCTGGAATATTCTGCTGGATGTTAAACACTCTTCTAGTAAACACACATCCTGACTTGTACGAAATGCCACCCTGTTCTGCCTGCCAGGTACTAGCACTCCAGCATTGCCTACATGCATTGCAACAAATCACTGCTTGTACAGTGAATACTGGTAAACTCAAAACCTGATCCTGCCTCCATTAATAAAAGGAGAGCCAGCAGAATTCTTCCTGTGCCTCAGGACTAGTTTCAATTGCACATATGAAATCAGGGCTTCATCTTCCCAATTGCAACAAAGATTGTTCTAGAAGTTGGCTGAAAAATCTTCCCTGAAAACAGTGGGTATAATTAGTTGCCATTAATCAGTATCAGTTAAACTCATTTTAGACTAAGAAAGCTAGGGGAAGAAAAAAAAAAAAGACACACAAAAAAAAAAACACAGAAAAGAAAAAGAAAGAAAGAAGTCAAGCCCTCAAACACTAGCCACATTCAAGACAAGGGAGAAACTGGATTCCATAGACAGAGATGCTTCACTGGAGGCTGTATGGCTACAGAGAGGGTGGGCATTCATCTAGCTGAGCTGTGAGTATGCACTGAACAGGAGAACAGATTCAGAGTAAGGGAAAAACACAGAATCCAACTGTGAAAGCATCAGGAAGACAAGGACCATTGAGGAAGCAATGCAGTCATGAAAGAAAGCAAAGTTTTCCTGTGCTGAATGTTGGCTGGAAAGAAAGATTGGGAATACTGAGTGAGAAAGACATCTCCAGTTCAAGTCTTCTCTGTTATTTCCATGTAACTAACAACTACATAAATAACTTCTATATAACTGTACTTCTATGTAACATCTTTTATAACTTCTAAGTTGTACCAGCAGCTTGTTCCTTTCCAGGGAAAAAAGTTTAAAAAGGGATTTTTATTACAAGGGAGATCCCTTTTGATTGTTATATATAAAGGCAACCTTATAAAGTGAGGCTGTCTCTCAGCTTAAGGAAGTCCTGCATGATTATTTAAAGCCAGACAAATAAAAGCACTCTGGAAGAGGTATTACAGGGAACAAGCCTGCCCTGGCAGAAAATTCCATGGATGACCCAACTGGTCTTTCCTCATTTCTAGTGCCTGGAGAGTCAATTGAGATTATGCAACTTCGTGTGATGCCAGGTCACTGCACTCCTTCAGGGCAACCCACAAATATCACGTTTGTTGTCACTCTCTATTTTAGACATTCTAAATATAGGCCCATTAGACTTGATGGTGCTGTTTGGTTAGCATGACTACTCCTGTTTCAAGAGAATGAAAAGCAACTCTAGGGAAAAAACATGCCTGAGCATAGATTGAATTTAAAGGGACTTTAAAGTTAAACGGAATTTAAATTTCCTGGTGCAATAGGGTAGAGTCCATTGCTGATAATGAAGTTCAGAATACTCTGCTTTCTAACTACCAACATTTTGGCGTCATCTGGATCGGTGAGCAGCAGCTGCTCATCTTTATGGTACTACCCGTTTGATAGTTAGCTATGCCTGTGAGACAGCAGGCAACCTTGTGCATTCCAGAAGAGGAATCCAAGATACATTCCCATCTATCTGCATGAGATCATGTAAGTGTTGCAGGGGTACACTGTGAGAAGCAGATCCCTGTGGCATATAGAGGCAGCAAATCACTCATTATTTTATTACACTCGGTATTTTGCTGAGGAAGCTATTCTGAGTATCAGCAGAAAGAAGGAGCAGTTGCACCTCACACTCAAAAGCATCATATAGTTAATACCAACATTCCATGAGATGCTCATCTTTTAATCTGACACAAATGCCCAGTTATGAAGCATTCAGGGTGTTGACAAAAATGCAATATTGTACATTGAAATTCACATGAATTCGCTCCCACAGTGTGTGGCACAGTCCCTGGTTTCACAGTACTTGGAATGGCTCAAACAGTCACTGCACCAATGCATTTGTGAGGCTATCCACTAGCAGACCATAAACCAGAACGATTAAGAAGAAAATAAAAGCCAAAAACCAAACCATGGACAACAGCTAATCACTCAGTGGTTGGGCCACTATTGTCAAAGTGAACTGTCAAAACTGGAACAGCAGGGAGCTAAAAAACAAAAACTGCTGGGTAAGCTTCTGTAATGGCAGCTCCTCATGTGCCTGGCTTGAGACAGCGGTACACAAGTGCTGTATATAGTGTATGTATAAGGTGCATGAACTCGCACATGGTACAGAGAATCTAAAACTAAACAAACTGGTCTTTATAGGTCATGAAAAAAATTTCAGTTTTCACACAGAAACAGGAATGTGATATGACCTTTCAAAATGTTGCGTTTTGAGGATATAAAGCAATTTATCTGCCTACTCCAAATCAAAACAAACCAACTCCAGTAAGATATTTCACTATTCTTTTCATACAACTTACTCTCCAGTTTCATGTAACAGACATTTGTTTTACCAGTAAATCATTTAAAATGTAACTGCATTAGGTGATCAGCTGTTCTGGGTATCCCAAAGCATGCTCTAATTGCCTACACTTTCAACTTAAGCTCATGGAAACTAAAAAAGTAAGACGAAACTCACATGGTAAGACAAGTGAAGTCACAAACATACTCAGCTCTCAGCTGGACTTGGTTAACACCATATCCTGCCTCCCAAATTTTTAGACAAGAATTTAATCCATGTTACATTTCTGGGTGCTGTCAGATACTGTGTAACCAAAATGTAATTTTCTTTAAAGGAAGGCATCAGGTCTGGCTTATGCATCACCTGTTTTGTGTTATCCATGCGCTTTAGTAGAATGATAGCATACAATACCCCCAAAACCCCCACAAAACCTAAAACCACCAAGACAATCCCAACCCCAACACCCCTTCCCACCCAAGCCCCCAGAAGTGTAAGATAGGGTTAGGGTTGCCTTGAAGACTCTGTAGTCTAGTCGGGCAAAGGAGAGAGAACTTTATGAAGACTTCACTCACTCGGTTGAGAAATGAACATAAAGCACTGCAGACACAGGGATGGATCCTGGGCACTCCGGTACACTGGCAAGGCCTTTTTTCATTAAAAAATCTGGAATTTAGATGTCTTCCTCTACACAATCCTTCTCACATAACACTAGCAGCAGTGCTGTGTGTGCGACAGCACGGCTGCTCACTGAGCCCGCTCTGGAAGTGGAAGTGACACAGTCAGATCACCTCACTCCCCCACCCAACCTTGTGTAGCCATAAGCGACCACAGTTATCCTGCTCCTCAGCACACGATACATCTCAGTTGCACAGCGTTAAGATATGTGGAAATACCAGTTCAAGGCAACGTTAATGCAGCCTTACAGCTCTCTTGCCAGCTCTAGGGAATTTGAGCCCAGCTAACCTTTGGCAAAGATTGCCTTACCCAGTGGACACATTTTGGAAATGGGATGCAGACAAGTAGATTTTAAAGTGTTTGAGATATTTACTTCCCTCTCACAAAGGCCCAGACCCTCAAGGGGACTGGGACTCTGTTTCTGCTACCAAGCCAGAAGTTCCACCTCATGACTCGCTGGCAGAGTTGCAGATTTGACACTGGCATAACTCACATAAATAAACAAAAGCATGACACAAACTACCAAAAATCAGCAGAATTACAAGAATTACAGCTTTTTTCAAGACAACCTTCCTGAAAAGAAGGGATTATCACTTCAAAGTTAGTGCCTGTTTCAGTATCACTGAAGACCTTAATGCAGCTCCCAAAGGTCTGTGCCCACCCTCGATCAGTCTTAGCTCCAAACATACTCATAACAATAGCCTGGATTGAATAGAGGTACAATTTACAATCTTTTTGGGGAAAAAGTGAATGCTGGTGCTACACTCAGAGCATGCACACAGTGCAGTAAACTAACACATCTGCCTCCATGCAGACAGATTGGACAACTAGATTGTAGAAGACATAAATGAGTTATTTAGAAGGGGAAAGCACTGATCTGTGGAACCTATTCTACCTGAGTTTTATTCCCTTCAGTGACATTTGAGATTCTGGCAAATCCATGCGCCTATCAGATGAAATCTTGCTCCTCATGCTGAACTCATGTACCTTGTAATTTGGAATGAGATTTAGGAACATGGAGTTTAAGTTTGCACTATACATAATTTTTATAACTAGGATAAACTTTTTAGCCAGGTACATATTTGAACTCCAGTGAACTGGAAACAACATAGATCAGAGAGAAAGAAGCATTTCTGGTGGTGTCTGTCCTCAGGAGCAGCTAGCAATTAAACAACTAATCATTAAACGCCATAGGCCAAATTCTTCCCTACAGCTGTTTCACTGAAACTACTTTATTAGAAAATAAACCGGGCTTGTGCTGTGGAGGTTGACCAGCTCGGGCTCCAGTTATGCAGCTAGGAATACTTTTTCTTCTCAAAAACGCTTAGTAGTACTTTTTCCATGCATTCCCATCACCCACAAAACCACCCTGCAGTTCTGCAAAATGCTACCTTCTGTTTGCAAGAGGCCCCTGCTTCAGATAGCAAGAGAACAAAATTACTATATCGTATACTCACTCCCTTTTTCAAAAGTAAAGATAATTCTTTCATTTCATTTCACAGCTGGCAAACCCAAGAGCCCACAGAGAGAATTAGTTGCTATAAATATTCATGCCTATAAATGCCAACTAAAACTTTGCCTAAAAGAGCATAATGAAGCAAAAAACACAGCTCATCTAAAAGACATTCTTTCTCTCCAGCTCACCGGGCAGGTCTGCTGCCCCTGGACCAGGAACTCTGCTCCGATTCTCAGCTCCAGAACACACCTCCTGCTCTTTGCACATTAAGGTAGTTCTGTACTACTAGAGCTCCTTTCTAGGATCCTGAATTATACTGGTCAGTTCTGTCCTCTGTTTCAATCTGAAGGAATTGTGCGAGACATGTAGTTTAGTTACCTTAATAAAGCAAGATGGATCACACCTCATTTAACTTCAGATGCCCAGTTAGATATCTGAGATAGTCACCTGATGCTCTGTTTATAGTCAACAGAAGGAACACAACACCTCCAGAGGATCCTTCCTCTGATCTATTTTTGAATGAGGTAAATCCCTCTCCAGAAAGGCAACTAACTTAGGCTTGCATGCCTTCTTCACACCCAAATTAAGGCAATCAAATCACAGCCAAAAATACCAATACTCTTATTTCCCCTTTCACTGATACACTGTGTTAGTGTACATCCTCCCCTTCTTCCAGGGAGTCTAATTCCTCAGACTCTACAGTACACATTCCTGGTCACACAGAGTGTCAATGCAGGTATTTACTGTTATAACTAAATAACACACACCCCCCACCCCCCCCCCACCCCCCATTTTCAGGTTATTTTGCTATGCTACTTTTTGTCTCTCTCCTTCATTACTTCTAAGGCTGCTATTTATCTCTTTCAGGACTCTTTCCTAGGAGTTTCACTTTGTTCTGTCTTCCCAGAGGGGAATGTCTGTAACAAAGCTTAAAAACCACATTTAATATTCAAGATAAATGACATTATACAATAAAACATATCAGTACGACTGCAATCTGCCTATCCTGCCTTGCCAGTATCAAACACAGAACAACTGCCTTCCTCTGCAAAGAATGAACAAGAGGCACTTCAGCAGTGGTTTGCTGCTCAGAGACTTATTTCTCATTTCAGATGAATGCCCCTGAGCCACACAAGATGAAATCACAAAGTGCTGACTTGAAGTAATGGCACAACTAATCAAGACGTTTCTGGAGCATGACCTCTTCCAATAAATAAAAATGCAAACTTCAACAAAGTCTTACACATATTTCTAGACACTTCAGTGCAGTGGACTGATAAACCTCAATATATCAGTGCTGAGAAAATACTTTCAACATCTGAGAAAACATTTGCTATCAGGAAAGTACCTATTGAAGGATTTTGGAGGTGGGTGAGAGCAAAAGCTCTTCAATTTCATGGCTGCCTTTCACCAACTGTATCTCTATAGAACTGATGTTTAAGAAACCTATGCATTTTATTAACCTACTCCTTTTAAGATTATTTTCTATTAATAAAGCAAATTATTTGTTCCTATAGTTATCTAAGGGACACACGCATTGAAGTCTTAACTTTTTTAACAGTATACTATGATGTTCACATTTTTCCTTTTCTGTAAATATATACTAAGGATTACATCACATGAAAAAAATTGTTAGTAAGTTGTTCAAGACGTTATATCCTAAGTCTACACTAGCAAGCAGTGTAAAACCTTACAGGTAGGTTTAGAGCTATAGGGTGAAATACTTGGCATCAAGGGCATAACTTTCACGCTACTTTTTTTTTTTTTTGTGGCTTTTACTTCCAATTATCTCCAGCCTGATCCTGTAGGCTGAATTTGCGTTAGCACTTGGAGTACATTAAGTGAGCTCCTGGAGTAGCTCTGACACAGTTTTATCCCAAACAAAATCAGTTTACTTGCTCTGAGATGCAAACTGAAGTGCAGTAAGTGCGGATGATCAGGACAATCATTTCAAAAGTGCATTCCTGCTTTAACTAATGCACTGATATATTTGCATCCATAGTTTTCCAGAAAAGAAGGGAATCCTGGAGCACTGATGCTTATCCCCTGGTATCTCCATGGGACTGTATTCCCTCAGGTCTTTTTCAATGTCAATCTCTGAAAGTTTGCACCCTGAAGTTATGAAAGAAGTAGGACCTTCCACACTGTTCACCTTACTTGCATGTTTAAAAGAAAGTGGAAATTGATGGCAGAAGTTAAGAGGGAATCCCTATCTGGGATTCATTTATTCTGTTAGTTTAGTGGCAAAGGCGATGACAGGTGCTTCGCACAAAGCCTTTGTGCAATACTTGGATTAAAAGCTGTGTGAAGAAAGGGTACAACCCGGAGCAAAGTGTCAGAGCAGGAGAACCCACAAGCTACAACCTTGTAGCTGAAACCACCTTGGCAACTGCTTCACTGAGTGGAAAAGTCCCCTGTTCTACAACAGGGGTAGAAGCCTTGCAGAGCAGAACATCTTGAGAGAGTTGTAACACACAGAGATACCACTTCTCATCTTCATTTGCTGATGCCAGACTTGGGGTAGCTGAAAATTAAGGACTTCACAATTTAGCCTACTCACAGTATGGTGTTAACCCACACATCGTCTGGGTTTCTCAACCAGGGAACTGCACCAGCTGCTAGTTCCTAAGGAGATAGCTGGCAAGGTAGCACAAACTATGACTTGAAATCAGGAGCTCGCCACTACTGAGATGTAGCTGTTGTTTTTTCACTTTGCACTCCTTGGACTGTTATTTAAACCAACCACACAGCAGAGTATTAATTACATCACTGTGTAATGAGGGATCCAAAGAACTCACGTAAAGGAGAGACCTGAAGTTAAAGACCAAGGTATGCTGTTAAATCGTTAATGATAATTAAGGACATGAATTATAAGAGAGTACAACTAGTCAAAACTAAGATACAGTGCAATATATGAGAGAAAAAAACCCTTGACCTTTTTTCTTATTGGAAAGTTTAATATGAATGCCTGATGGCATTCATATTTTAAAAACAATTTAAAAGCTACAGCTATAAAAGAGAAGCGATCACTAAAGCTGCCAGCTGTATTGCAGTACCTAAGGAAAATGGTATGTCAGATCTGCTTGGGAGTTACTGCTACTTTGTACTTCAGATCTCCATAGGAGTATCATGAAAAGCCTTTAATGTTATATAGAAAAAGTCAGAGACTTCCCCAACAAAAGCATGATATAACAGATTAAATGTAATTCACAGCAAATACTGCTCTATATTACAATTAATCAAATCTGAAAATTCTTGGAGAAGAGAGAACCTGGCCATTTTAGAAACTAAATATTTAGGAAAGTCATAAATGTTGCACAATCCCATATCCCATCTCACTGGAGAAGGGGGACACTGCTCTTCAAGCTTTTCCGAGATAACACAGGCTTTGCTTACTAATAAAAACCTGCTTACCTGGAAAAATATTAAGGCAAAGCGCAGAGCTCACCTGCCTGTGCAACACCAGGGACATTTCAGTCCTCAGCAGAGGAAATAAAACCAAAAAATCAGTCACATGCCACAATTACTGTACATAGGCATTTTGCAATCAACCTGTAGTTCGAAATTTACTTGCCCAAACTAGTAAGTTTAGAAAACGCGCATTTCACAGGAGACAAGAATGATTCATAGCTGATTCACAAGTAAAGAAATGCCAATGTCAGCCAAATTTGTGCCTTGACAATACTGAAAATGCCCTCAAACCAATACAGCAAAGTTATTCTAAGGATAATTCCCATCAAAAGGCACAACTAGGTATGGCAAGATGGGAGCTGCAGGCATCACCTGACCTAGCCCAGCACTCAAGCGTTTTTTTTTAACCTGCTTCCTTATGAAAAACTGAAGTCGCAGAAAGGATTACGGGGGGGGGGGGGGGGGGGGGGGGGGGGCGGCAAGAAGCATAAAAGTTGAGTCTGATTACAGGCAGTTAAGTCAACAAAACAATAAAAAAATCAACACAGAAAAGTGGAGCTGCAGTACAGAAAGGACACAGAAAGAAACATGAACTTGGCAAACGTGCAGAGAAGGGGCTGTCTGGTCATATATCAACATAAAAATCCACTTGGCATGGAAATATCTAATTTGAGCTTTTAAAACCTGTAATTTACCTAGCGCATTCAAACGAGAGGACAGAAAGATGAGTGGTGATTTTTCTTTGCTTTGCAGTATCTTATCCACAGAAAAACGCTTCAAAAGCAGCACAGTTCAGTAGACTCAAGCAAGGAAAAATCCAAAACATGAGTAATTGCATGGAGCAGCTGAGGGGTAGGTGGATACATGCAGCTTCCACATGCCGCTGTTAATGACTCATTAACCCTTCTGCAGACGCAGAGTAACGAGTTGCTAGGGCTTGCATAGAAACACAGCGTGCATTATTACAGACCCTAGAGGACAGCCCTGATTTGGGAGAAGATGGCTGGGGGTTGCTAAGCTGCTTATCACAGTCTTCCTCGCAAACAGTCATGAGGCGAGTGTGAGATCCCGGGGAGGGGGACACACGGACACACAGAAGCACAGTCCAGCCGGTCAGTGCTTTGAGCGGAGCTGTGAGCCCCGGCCAGGGCAAGGGGCTGGGGCACAGAGGTGAACTTGGGCTCCATCGGGCGCTCAGCGGAGGCCAGCCCCTCTCTCAAGTACAGTGGGATAAAGCGGCCGCTCCGGCTCCGCCACCTGCTTTCGGTTTAGGAGTCCCCGGCTCCGGTACCTGAGACTCCTCCGCCTGCCCCTGCGCTCCGGCGAACCGGAGCCGCTGCGCCCGTCCCTGGCTATCAGGAAGGGCTCGCACCCCCCGCCCAGCAGCTCCCCCAGACCCGCTTCCCGCACAGACCCACCTGCGCCGGCGGGGGCGGTCCGGCCCTCCGCGGGGCACAGCGCGGAGAGCGGACAGCGCAGAGAGGCGGCGGCGGCGGCGGCGCGGCCCCGTCGCCCCGTCTCGTCCCGCCCCCCGGGCAGCGGCAGCGCGGGGCCGCCACCATTGGGAGCTCCCCGGCAACGCGGGGGGCCGTGGAGCCGCATTGGCCGGGGCGGCCCGAGGGGCAGGGCGGGACCCTGCGAGCGGCGTCCAGCGAGCGGCCGGTGCAGCCGCCGGCGGTGGGAGGGCTGAAACGGGCGGTCGTATCGTTCTTTCCGGAACGGATCCACGATAAAGGGGTGCACGGCCTGTTGTGAAACACGAGTCGAGAACCAGCGCGCGTTGCTGCCTGATCGATAGTCGCCTGCTCTTGCAGAAATGCAAAACCCGAATGTGCAGATACGAAAAATACAACATAGAAACCTCATTCGGCTCAGGCTCATTCCACTGACATGCTTAAATACGACAATAGTTATTTGTAACTAATGATTTTGTGTACCTGCTTCTAGTAGAAATTAACACACGTGTCTCTCTATTCTTTTGTTAGACGATAGATTTCACAGATCAGCAAATAGCCCCCCACGATTTATACCAGTCAGGACTCTAATCAAGTTAACTGCAACATCTGTGAACCAACTTGGTTTTAAGCAGGCAAGTGGTAGTAGCATTACAGACATAATATATAGCTAAACTATTATTTGTGTCTTTAAAGATTTCAGGTCGCAATTTGTATATGCAAATGTCATTATGTAGGCTTTAATTTGTAACCCTACTACAATTTCAAAGCTTACAATGACAGGCAGGTTATGGGTAATGAACACGTGCGTCAAAAACCACACACAAATGCGAGCACGGCTGTGCACATGCACTCACTGGTGGATTTGGAGGATGACTCTGGAGAGATGAGGAAGCGAATGTTGCAAGCTGAGAAAGATTAATAACCATAATTAGATGAACTAGAACATCTTTAAGTCCTTTCCGACTCCAACCGTTCCATGATTCCAACATTTGCAGTAAACGTTATAAGAGCCTTAATTAGTAGTGGGGACTCACTGTAAAAAAAATATTACAGAAATGTAACTCTTCCCCGGGTGAACTCTCAGTTTTCTAAGTGCTCATGTGAAACACTGGGGAAGTCTCAGGTGAAAAGTGCCAGATAACCACACAGTTATGGTAACTGGTGTTCTACTTGGCAGTTTAGCAGCACTGCTTCGCTTGATTGTGTCTCGAAGGAGCTTTCAAAGAGGCTTGAAGGTTTACTACTGGCACATACTACTCTGGGGACATGCGTTAAAACATGCCACTCAAAAAAACCCACGCCACTCAGAAACCAAAGCGCCCGTGGTAGAAGGGATGCCCTCTGGCACAAAACGCTGACAAGAGTGCCAACTAGAGGTGGTTGGGAGAAAATAATACACAACTCGAGCCTTGCTAAACTATTTGCACATCGTACGCAGTCTTACTCAGAAGCGTAACACCCCCTCCCCCCCCCAGTGTTTATTTGCATATACTGCCCATTTTGCCGTGAGAGGTTAAGGCTGGTAGCCATGATCATTTACATGTGTAAAGGTTAACTACAACAAGGACACAGGATAGTTTTGCTCAGGTACAACTGGTGTGTTTCTCCTAGCAATTAATTCATGGGCTGAAAGAACTACAGGTAGCTTTCCAATTATTTCCCTCTTTCTGCTCCATCTTTAGTAAATACAGGGTCCAGAATAACATCACTGACCGCTGATGTACCAGCATGGGAGAGATCCTGACTTGAAACACTCCAGGGCCATGAGTCCTTTCCTGGTTTCAGTAAAGTCCTGAACCTCATTCTTCTTTTTTCCTTGTTTGTTTCTGAATAGTAGCACCAGGATCAGACATTACAGAGTAACTTTGCACAACAGTACTATGAGCCTGTAGTCACAAAGGCAGCTACAAATGCTGCCAGGAACAGTCCAACTGCTGCAATAGTTGCCATATCTTGCACTGCTAAAAGCACATAGAATGAAATTTCATCAATCAGGTTGTAATTAAGACTCACTACTAGAAATACAGGTTATGTTTTTCAACTTTGCTGTCCTTTTCACCCTCAAGTGTGTTTACTGATAGCCTTTATATAAAGGTTGAGAAAATTGATGTTTCTTCATTTAAAAAGACACTAAAGGAAGAAGGCTCTCATATAATGTATTGCTTTTTTAGCACTTCCCCCTCTTTTATGTATATTAACAGGTTTAATATGGCTCTAGCACTGATTACTTTTTCTAGTATCAAGCAAATTGAAGTTCCTGCTTTCAACATCCTTTTAAATGTTGGGGGGGGGGGTGTGATTTAGGATATTTGGTTCTTTTAAACTACTCATTCCATCAAAGTTATTACACCATTACCGCAGTATCAGACAACTCTGTTTAATACCATTATTCTGCTTGGACTTGTAAGAAATGTTTACTTTTTTTGTTTCCAAAATACTTTTACGAGTAAGATCTAGAACGGAAGGACTTGCAGGTAACATACCTGCTACAGGTTTCTTATGTTGTCAAGCCTTCTCTGAATTGAAGCCACAGAACTGTGTGTTCCTGTGTTTAGCCATGAAGTGATCAGGCAGTTGGACTAGCTGGTTATTGTAGGTCGCTAATGTAATATTCTATACTACATTCAAATAGCTATGCGTTAAATTTCTGGTTGAAAACAATTACTCATACAATAGCAAGGGAAATTAGGATACTCTTCTTGAACTCTCCCCCTCCCCTCCCTCCAATGTAAGAGTGGTGGTGGTAAAATCACACACACTCCAGAGTCTGAGTTGCCTACTTCAAATAGTTTGTGTTTGGACAACAAAGGTTATATCCTTCCATTTTCTAGAACGACCTAATGTTGCATATTAACCATAAAAATACAATATTCTGTTGCTGACATTCTGACCTATGTTGAACATGTATTTGTGATGAGACTCTACAGGATCAGAGCATGTGACATTGTAACTATAAACATATGTACTTAACAACTAAAGGCTAGACAATCCCAATTCTAATTTATTTTGAATATACACATTACCTGACTTTTTGTTCTTTCAACCTGACAGATAATTAGGGTTTTAAATGTTAATATTTCATTATAAAGACAATTTATAAATAATTCATCTTGGGAAACTCTCAGTTATGCTTTTGTTCCAATACAGAACAATTTGCAAGCAAGCTTTACTGCAGATATAACTGAATTCATCAGTTAACAGAATTCAATATACTTAATTGTATTAAATGAAGTGAGGAAGCGTGATTTAACCCTTGGTGGTATCCCAACAGAGATCCCATTCAGAAGTGTACAGAAGCACTTCCAGAATTTTTTACTCAGCTGGACCTGCTTCCACAGTTAAGTCTGTACTTCACATTATACCATATCGCTAAGTACAGCCTTATAGTTCATGCATGATCCACAGCCCATGGGTCATTATTACACAATACAAAGAACAGTAAGAGAAAATAAGTGTGTGTGCCAAAAGGATTGTTTGCTTAGCTTCCTTACCTTGTACATATGCAGATGCACATGAACAGCCTTTGCTTCAGCCAATACAGCCAAGCCTGAAAGATGATATTTCAGGAGAGATTTGTGTAACTGTATGTCTCAGTTATGGCAAGATTAGTTTAAAATCCATAGCTCTGGGACAAAGGCACTGTTTCCAGCATGGCAGGTTGACAATCTTTCCTATTCATAGGCTGGGTATTTTCCCCAAGGAGAGCAATTGCTCAAGTGTCCAGACAGCTTCGCTTCACCATGTAACAGCGAACCAAAGCATTCAGTAGCTGCAGAACATGTTCTGTCAGTGATTTGACCAAGTGAAGTGTTTGCAGAATAGCAGTGCTAGGAGTGTTATGGTTAGTGGAGAAATCTGGAAGTACCAAATGCTTAATATAAGCAGCACAGGGAGAGATAAAGGCTTAACACATTCATTTATGTAACTTGAAAACTTCCTTTTGTGTAGCTGCAAAAAGTGTATGATTTAACATCTAGAAATCCAGAGGAGATAGTGAAAACATTTTATTTATATTTGGATAAGGAATAGCTTTTTGAATTGACAGTCTGTCTATTGTTCTAGCACCTTTCACAGTACCAAAGAGAGAGCTAATGAGATTTGAAAAGGGGATTTATTTTTAGGTTACTTTTCTGTTCATTTTCAGTATTTATCATAGGAGTTCTTCAGTTCTCAGGCAAGGGATTATATGCCAACTGTTTACTCTATAGAAGCTCTGTTTCATGATGCTGAACTACTATCACCAAAACCAGTTAAAAGTATTTCCTGACAATCCATCTTCTGGAGCTGAACTAAGAATGACAAATGTAGTGAAACACAGACTTTTGGGAGCCTGCAAACTCAATGTAATAATTAGGCCCCAAACCAAAACAGTAAGAGAAAGAAATGTTACAAGTGCAAAGTATTTTTTTTGTATCTCTATGGAGCTTTTCACTGAATATGCAAGATAGCAGAGCAGGCAAACATAGTTAACATGCAGCATTCGCTAAAATCATTTGTTAGTTGAGAGATAATACCTTAATGAAGAAACCCCTCTTTCCTTCTCTCTTTTGAGAACTTCTTACCTACTTACACCCTTTGCCTTCTACAGAGATCAGACTTCTAGTAGGAAACTCATTAAGGCTGCTTGTTTAGGAAAGGGGCAGAAAAAGCCAACACAGCTGCGTGCAGTGAGATCACATTTATCTCACTGGGGCTGAATTCTTTTACTATAGCCACCTCCCTTCTGCACAATGTTTCCCAGATTTCAACAATCAAGTCAGATTCCAAATTATTTGTAAAATATATAAAATCCTTTAGTTACCCAGTTACAGATGAACATTTAACACTACACTCTGGATTCCACAATATATATTATTTTGGTATGCATATTTTGGTGTGGCTGTTCTTCCCAATAGGACTCTCCAGTCCTATAAGCAATATAATGAAAACTAGAGATGGAACTAAATACAGCTGGAAAAGAATGAATTCAAGTCATCTTGATTTCACAGCATCAGTAACAAAGGTAATCAACTACTGGAAAAACTTACCAAACATGTAGATTTTTAGCACATTAGCCTAAAAATTCAAAGTTGGATGATTAAAGAGTATCCTATTCATAATCCAAAGCCTTAATCTGAAACGTGCCACAGTTTTAACATCAGCTATAATGACTTGAAGTCTATGAAGTGTATTTGATTTTTTTGTTTTCACACATCCATTTTTAATACTAGTAATGCAAACAAGCTTTTCCTTTAACATCGTTGCCAAATAGATCTAGGGAAACCTTCCAAATAACAACAATAAAAAAATCTTATTTAGAAGCACGTAAAATGCCATTAACGGAATTTCAGTATACAGCAATGTCCAGAGCCTACCAACTTTAAGATTCCACAGAAAGAAATACTGTAAAATATTGTAAAATACAAATTTCAAATTATTTGGATAGCTCCAATGTTTCACCAGATGGACTCATTGAAAATGTGATTTTAAAAGACTTCATCACCTGTCGCTAAACATTTTCACTTGCTTTAGTGGGAGTTTGTAGTCTAAGAAAATCTGGATTTAACTTTGCAAAACAGTCACCGTCCTGGAAGCTGTGCCCAACTAGTGCTTATTTTATCTGTACATAACATTCTAAAAGATGTTGCAAGACAGACCAGTATGGCAACAAGTTGATGGACATACATATTAAAACCCCTTTAACAGTACAGGGAAGGTAATTCTTTACAGGGTCTTTCCAGAAGCTACAGTGATTCTTAATTTTGGACTTTTGCTCTACAAATATGAGAAGAGCACTGAATTATTTAATTACAGTAAGTTTCTGAAGCTCCTGCAACCATTCTTTTCTCTCACAGGACATATGCATGTGTGTGCACATACATATGTGCTCCCATAATGTGACAATGACTGAAACTGGGTTATTTCTTTCATGATCCCTGAGGCCTGAAACACTTCTAACAACTCCATTTGAGTCACCATTGTACGTCTACTGCCCCATTGTGGCTGAAAACACACACATCAGGCACAAATTTTTCTGCCTGCAAAAGCAAGTAATTCGAAGCAATAAAAAGAGAAAAAAATTTGCATGAATATTGTACAGAAATAGACTCACATTCATAAATAATAGATGGGAAATAGAACATCGAATTCTGTATTGTTACAGTTTATGCCTGTGTTTAGGAGGAAGGATGAATATGAAGAAAAACAAGCATAGAAACAAAATAATAAGCAAATACAGAAAATGCCTGATATAATTGGAATAACAGAATTAAAGTGTTTTCTGACACAAAAATTAATCTTCTTCCAAGTTATTTTCAAAAATCTGGAATTACACACCCATGTTATGGGGTAAGTCCCAAAAGTTGGGTAGCTAAGAAATAAAAATGTGAGCAACCAACTCGTAAGTGGAGGTCTGCCTCCTGAAATACTGCTGCACTCAGAAAAGCTTACCAGAACAATTGGCAATGGCACTGATATCTTTGGGGGTAAATACATTGTCTGAAATTCACTGAGAAATTCAGCCGCTGTGCTGTGGAAGTTAAATCACATTTACCTTTTCCTACCTGAAATGCAACTACAACAGGGCTCCATATCCACTTACTTTTCTTTCTGAAAGTTAAGACTAGATGTTGAAGTATTACCTGGATAGATGGTACACCTCCTTCAACTTAGCTTTGGAAGAAGTCATTTACAGTCTCATGATTTTTTGGTTTTTTCAACAAATAGATTAGAGTGACTTTTCCTCAATAATTGTTTATAAACATAGGAAGTGAAATCAGGATTCAGAAATGCCATTAAGCAAGTGATCATTTAGAGATGAGGAAGAACATTTTGGCATTATACCAAATAACACAGTCTAATGAATCAGCTGTTACAGGTTTACAAGCTACACTTTCTATTAATATTTTCATTTTACTAGAAGTATTTTAGTCTTAGACTGAGAAGAAAGCAACATAAAAACCAACCAAGCCAAACCAAATATACTGTTTTTTGATTAACACTATTCAGTGCCTCTTTATTAAAAAACAAACACTCCCCATCACCCTCCCCCCCCCCAAAAAAAAATAAAAAAACCCCACAAAGACAAAAAAATCCCAAACCAGACAAATCCAACACTCCCCCCACTTTCACAGCTATGCATATACTTGGTACTCTATGCCCACCACAGAAAACAACTCCCTATTGATACAGGCTACAAGCAAAATAAGGTATCTACCCTTCTGGTTTTGAACACATCACATCTCAAGCCACAGGCTCTTTTGCAAGGTGAGGGATGGTCTCCCTAAGCTTCAGCTATATCAGTCAGACCCAGACTGGTTTTAGCATTGGCAGCTGTTTCCTGCCTGCAACAAGTACTATTTGCAACAGTTGACAAGGTGGGGAGCCTCCAGATACTCCAGAAAACTAAGTAACTCCGGCTGTTCACCTATTGATGCCTTCCACAGCTGTTATCATTACTCCTTCACCCTCCTTACTTTCCTTCTCCCTAATTGTTTTCTTTCAAATTAACAAGCACATTGGAAAGTAAACCAACATAATAAATTTATGAGGGAGGACTCTGAGTGTCCACAGGTAGAGCATGAAGGGATGAGTAGGTTGAAAAAGACCTAAAAAGTCAGCAAACATGTCTGCTTGGAGTACTCCCTCTCCCAATATCTGTTTCTAGTCACTATATTATCCTTGTATTACAACTGAAAATGCAATAGTAATCCTAAGGATACTGGTCACTGTTCTCAAATAACACAGCAGCTCTGGGTCTGCCACACACTGTACAGACACTGTATACACTGAAGAAAGGGTCACACACGCACACACAAATACAGAGGGCGAGTTTCTAGCACGGCTGAAGATAAAATGCATAATTTTCTATTCCCCTTTTTGTGCACCTTCAAAATTAACAGATTCATTTTATCTTTGAAGAGGAACAGAAGTGTGAGTATCCTCATAGGAATCCAGGATGCACTTAGCAGTGGCATATATCAGTGCATAAGACTAACAATTGACATCCTTTGTTATCATAACCACTGTGAACACTGAGGGTAACCACATAGGTGGTATCTTTATTTCACAAGATTAAAGATACAGTACAAAATGAATCTGTACATCTTTCTATTAACAGAATTTGTTTACACAAATATATTACATTTGACCAGCCTTTATACTGATTTTAAATACAAAATAAATTTACAAAACTCCTACAAGACCCTTTAAAGAACTGCAGCTGATAAAAACAAAGGGCTCCCCCCAATAGTTCCTATTTGCCATATGCATTTGCAGTAGTTCAAATCAAACTAAATCTTTTTAGTTTAATATTCTCTGAAACAAAAATAGAATTTCAGTTCATTGTTGCCTATCAAAAAAGGAAGCAACCTGCAGAGGTGAGTGTGTTCCCCTTTTACAGTATGTTCCCTTTTTATAGACCAAAACTAGCATATAATAGGTGTAAATTAGATAATGCATAGTCTTAAAAGTCCTTTCACAATCCATGTTTGAATGTTCTCCAAAAAGAATAACATCTGATAGCTGGGTGTTTTTGGTTTTGTTTTTTCTTAAGAGCAGCTGACTTATGGAAGATGACTAAAAAGTGAGTAAAACTGTCTCACAACAGTTTTATTGGCATGTTTGTATCAAAAGCCTTATCTTCTGTTGCATTGTGCCACGATGGACAATATAAAGCAAAAAACAAAAAAACAAAAGTATTTCAGCAGACAGCTCTGGGACAGGTTTCAGAGTGATGAACTACAATCCTGTTTTCTTAACAGTTCAGCATTTTTTCAACCAGCGTGTCTCATTAATAATTTGAGATGCAGAATGACATTTTCCCCATATCTTTCCACAGTTGTCCTATATACAAAACTCCAACCGACAACAGTCACTGCTCTGTAACTGTTTCATTCCCTGTGTGAAGAATGAAGAGCATCTGTCCAAGGTCAAACAGGCAAACTTTGGCCTACATTACTACTAAGAATACGGTTTTTCCACTCAAAGCATGCTGAACATAACCAGAAAGGCTTCTCTTAAATCAAGTTTCCCTTCTAAAATACTTCTGCATGTAAACTG
Source organism: Amazona ochrocephala (assembly GCA_039720435.1). Taxonomy (NCBI): domain Eukaryota; kingdom Metazoa; phylum Chordata; class Aves; order Psittaciformes; family Psittacidae; genus Amazona; species Amazona ochrocephala. The sequence continues at coordinate 38,023,853 of CM077882.1, forward strand.
CAAGACAACCTGTGTGCTACCAAAAAGGAAAAAGTTCTTCACTGCAGTAAACTGAGTGACCCAGCTCCTTCGGGAAAAAAGCTGCTTAACTGAGTGTACAACAAGAAACATATTGCTAGTAGGAGTTAACTACCCTCAAATGCAAGTTTCAGAACAGAGTGGCAAGGGATTGTCACAAAAACTTAATTCATGTTGGAGATAACCAATTTGGATTTATTAATTTCTTTAATCCCTGAGTTAACTCACCATTACTTATGGTAAGTACCTTTCTACTACTACCACTTCATTCAAATGAATGTCATCTGAAAAATTAGTGGTAATAATTTGGTGGAAGGGAAAAAAGCAGGAGAAAGACTTCCTTATTGCTTCTTCAATAGGCAGCTCCTTAAAGTGAAATAACTTGCTGATCTTCAATCGTTTTCTTCTGCTGATTTCTTGGGATGTAAAAATGCATCAGGTTCACTGAAAGTCAGCTATAAGACTGTCACATAGCAGCAATGATGAGAGAGGCTCATGCAAATAGGACAGAGCTTGTAGAACTTAGTTCTAGTAGATCAAACCACCAAAACATTTTAATAATGCAGTAACAAAATTGTTAAATGTCCTAAGAGACTAATACCAATGAACCAATGTTATTTAACTGGAAAACATTTTCCATATAATCTTTAATTTATTCATGCCAAGCTAAAAAAAAAAAAAAGCTATTAAGTGACAGAGGCAAAAATACTTCAGAGGGAGTGTTCAGAAATCACACATTTTAGAAATGCACCTGGGGAGTGCTGCACACTTTAGACACCAGATTAAAGTTCAATACTGTTCCATTTGCTAATGACGATTAAGACTGAAAAAGACATTCTTTATCACATGCTGCAACCCTCTAAACTAAAATGAAAGATTCGTCTTCACATGACCGGCATAAGCATTCTGAAGTATTGAGAAGTTCTACCTATACTTTAATACTAGTCATCCATGACATTTCAGTTTACAAAAGGGTGTATTGCTAATCTCCTTTCCCAAACTACAGCTCTACTGTACAATGGTCTCCTCGCAAATGTACTAAGTATGAAACCACAACAAAATCTCAATTCTAAATAAAGTGAACCAACATGTTGCTGCCAATCCACTGGAAAAAAATTTGCATGAAAGGAAGCCCTTAACCCTTTAAGCACTACAGGTTTTTTCATAAAGCAGCTAAAGCCTCCTCATTTTCAGTTGTATTTCATTCAGCTTTAAGACACTAGAGGATTTAATGCTAGTACAGAAACAAGTATTTCACTGCCACTGGTAAATAAGAACAGAAACTTCCTTTTTGGCCTCTAAGCTATTCCCCACTGCTTCCCACTCCCAAATCCTGAAATTATAACTCAATGAAAATCCTTACTAAGTGAAGATTCCACTTGCAGTCCACAGGTCATGTTCTTTACATTTATTAAAAGGCCTCTGCAATGACCTGGTGGTATCAGAAAGCCATAAACCATTAGTCATCTTTCTCTTTGGGTTTTCTCGTTAGAAGGGATCCTCCAAATGGCACAGTCAAATATTATTTTGACTTTCTCATGTATGCCAGGTACAAGAGAGGTTAGAGACAGCCAGAGCATTGATGTAATCTAACATACAATTTTTATCAGTCAGCCAAACTTTGGAGTAGTATCACTGGCATTTAGTAAAGATCTTTGGGGCCCTTTTTTGTAGATGATTTAAACAGATGCATTCATGAGATACCATATCTTCCCTTGTTGCAGTGCAGATCACCTACAGGATTGCTGAAAATTCAATACAAAACTTCCACCTCTAAAACTAAACAAAAACGTAAGCTAACTCACTGAGATTTCTGGCTCTGTCCTTTCTTCAGTGTCCACAATAATACTGGTGCTTTCTGCAACCTAGACTCAGCCACTTTGTAAGAGCAAATTTAAATAATTTAAGAACACTACCAATTTGGTGTTATGTTATAAAGTACTGCCAAGTACACAGGCTCCAAAAAAAGTTCTAGAAGGATGCAAGATCTGGGCACCATGTGGATAGTTCTCAACTGATGAACTTTACAGACCTCATCTGTCCCAGTCTGCCTCCTGGGCTACATACTGTCTGCTGAGAACTGTCTAATCTAGTCTAAGGGAAATAGAGGAAAATACTCAAAACAAAAAAACACAAACAGAGAGTGGTATGTTTGCTGGCTAGTTTTACAGTTTATAAATAATCTACGTTAAACCACCCATGGCAGCATAAAAGACCAAAGTGTAGGAAATATTGAGAAAATTAAATAAGGATTGTAGAAATACTTGGGATGGAGATCAGAATATAAATTTATACAGCTCTAGTATTTTTAGAGTTTCAATATCATTCAGCTTCTTGGGACTTATATTGACCATAAAATTGTTATTACTTTTATAGAGGGCAACTGCTACCAAGCAGGCAAAAGCCTTTCATTGCTAGCCTTCTGCTATCTCTAGGAGATCAAAAGGACTCTGAATAAAGAGGAACTAGATACAGCAGGCAACAATTTTGTAGTAGCACTCTTGTGTTTCCATGAAAAAAGCCATAGTGTTATTCCATTGGCACTGAAATAACATTCAAATCAGTTTCAATAGAATTTTCTTATCCCTGAAAAAAGGCAACATCCTAAGCAGCTTTCAGACTTTTTTTTTTTTCCTCGACTTCTTTGCGCCTCTTTTGGGGGAGGGACCATTGATCCAAAGTCCTAAATCACAATGAAAATTGTTCCTTTTGGAAAAATCCAGTTCGTTCACTGAGGCTTTTGTTGCTATTGTGGTGGTTGATGCTCTGGTGGTGGCTCTTGTTGAGGCACAGCTGGCCGCAGTCCTGCTGGTCTGGGAATTGCCTGATGTTGCCTTTGTCTGTAAGCTATAATTGTTCCCAGAAGCAAGGCAATGATGGTCATAAGGTAAAGATCCCACTCAGGCCCCAGCAGCTGGTCCATATCAACATGTGAGAATACCTCTCTTATCTAGGAAACAAGAAGTCCACATCATCATATCAAAGAGCAAGAATGGGAAGTTACTTTGATTTTAAATTTGACTTGTAACATTTTTTCACGTACAAGTACCAGTTGCTATCTGCTTAACTTTGACAGCAGACCAGTGAAACAGGTTAGGGAAATTCTTGTCAAGGGAAGAACAGCTGTGCACATTTCAGTTTCATACAGTTGCACAAATAAGAAATAGGCATCACAGGTTCAGTAGCTTTCTTAGCACATAACAACACAAAACACATCTAAATTTTTCAGAAGGCTCAAGTTAGACTTCTACTTAAGTAACATTACAAGTCAAGCTTCTTTTAAAATGGAAAACACATTTGATGCCCTTTTTTTTAATTCTGCATAACTTACATTGATTTCTCGTACATACTGCAAGGAATAAATCACTCTAAGCTTGCAAAGTGCTAGGAAGACAGGAACCTGAGCATCTGGGCTTGCTTCAGCTGCCATGTCATAGAAACGTTTTGCAAGATGAAGATCCTAAAAGTTAAGAAAATACAAGGCTCAATTTTGAAGAACTTGAAAAATTAACCATAAAATATAGAACTTTTACTATAAATTACTGTATACTGTCATTTGAATGCAAGGTTTTCAGTCAAGTTAAACATCCATTCAGTAAAATTATACTTTTTTTTGAGGGATGTTCACCTTTGACTAGACAAGTAAAGGGAAGCTTTGAGCTGATGCTAGAGTTGAAGCTAACGAAGATTAGTATTTAAATAGTCAACCCATGCACTGTAAACTAAGGCACACATTTAGGTATCTGTGGTACACTATATTATCTCCAACACCACACCAAACATGAAAGACTATGAAAGCACAAGCCATGAAGGAGTACACAGCAGCAACCCATCCCAGTTATACCAAAGTATGCCTGCTGCACAGTGCAGCTTCTACCCATTTCTGCATGTACTCCTAAATAAGATTTTGCTCCATATCCAAAATGGACATAACTTGCATTACTGAGGGCAGCCTAGCAAGAATATGAGCACAAATTTTAGGAAGAGCTTAAATTATTGTTCTCTTTTGTGGTAGCTGGAACAAGAAGGTAACTGTAGGAAGAACAGAGGATGTGTGCAGTTCTGGTGTCCGCAACATAAAAAGGACATGGAACTATTAGAACAAGTGCACAGGAGGGCCACGAGGACGATCAGGGGACTGGAGCATCTCCCATATGAAGACAGGCTGAGAAAATTGGGGCTGTTCAGCCTGGAGAAGAGAAGGCTGCGTGGAGACCTCATAGCAGCCTTCCAGTATCTGAAGGGGGCCTATAGGGATGCTGGGGAGGGACTCTTCATTAGGGACTGTAGTGAGAGGACAAGGGGTAACGGGTTCAAACTTAAACAGGGGAAGTTTAGATTGGATATGAGGAAGAAATTCTTTACCGTAAGGGTGGTGAGGCACTGGAATGGGTTGCCCGGGGAAGTTGTGAATGCTTCATCCCTGGCGGCGTTCTAGGTGGGGTTGGACATAGCCTTGGATGGCATGGTTTAGTGGGAGGTGTCCCTGCCCATGGCAGGGGGGTTGGAACTAGATGATCTTAAGGTCCTTTCCAACCCTAACTATTCTATGATTCTATGTACCTGAACAGTTTTACTTTCCTGTTTTTGGGGGGTTTTATTGGCTTCACTTCAGACACCTACTGTGCAATGTTATGATACCTGGGTACAAACTGCTTATGTTCACTCAAGTGATGTGAAGGGCCGGCCTGTGTAAGACTTACCTCTAGAAGTGTTCCAAGTTGGACACTTAAGAGAAATCTCCAGGACTTCATGCCACATGTTCATTTTATAATTTTATCGTGATTATGAAATACCACAAAGATTTTCTGTTTATGGATACAGTAAAGCTTGGTTCCATAACATGTAGAAATAACAGTATGAATAGCACATTATGTGAATGAGATGTACTAGCTCACAATTTTAGCATTTTAATTTAATAAAACAACTCTGAAAAATCCTTGAGCCTGGAAAGACTGTGTTCTGTACAACTGTTTAAAAGAGTTTCCTTATCTCCTTTATATTGTGGTAGTATCAGCGTAGAAGCAGAATCACGGCTTATTTTCACTTCAAAGTAGCAAGCACTTCGTTCTGCTTATACACTCTTCACTCTCACTTGACAGTGAGTACTGTCGGAATCTGAGCTTTAACACACAAATGGCACTGAAATACCATGCCGAATCTTAAGAGAAGACCATGAGAAAATTAATCTGTTCTTATTTTGAGCAGTATATGGAAATATTCTTCATTCCGACATGCATGCTCAGGAACTGGACAACCTGAAATCTCACATGTACACTGTTACACACTTTTCATAGATAGAACCTACGAAAATCTATAAGATTCTATAGAAATCAAAGATTTCAATCTATGAAAAGTGTGTAACAGTGTACATGTGTGAGATTTCTGAAAGGGCTTAGTATTTGGCATTGACCTGGTATGAGCCTGAAAACCAACTATGTACAGGAAATATAGCATAGAATGCTGTATGTAAGAAAGACTATTTATTCAATAAGTAAAGAAGAATAAGGTAAAAGCTGTTTGAGAAAAAAAACACCAAACAAAACCCAGTACAAAATACCATACTGATTCAGGATTAACCAGAATGAACAGTGACCTGAATGGAAATTGTGCAGGCTACCTTATTGGATCATTCTCCCTAACTTTAGAGGGCCTGCAGGCTTAATGATGCGGACACAGGTGGGGAGGAAGTAAGAGTACGCATCCCTGCCTTCAACTGACTAAATCCCAACTTGTTAGATACCACAGTGCTAAAAATCTTTGCATGCCCTTTCCAGAGGCCTCTAGTTGAAGAGCAGACTTCTGTGGTACACATCATCTGCTACATCAGGAAGCATGATCTTTTTTTAAATTGTCAGTCATTTGATGCTCAAAATTCAACAGTGTCCATTCTGGAAAAAAGAAACCAAATATTCTTTTGCTTCTTTCAAAATTCAGCCCTAGCTTTTTTCAGAATATCCTAAGCCCAGCCCTAGTCTTATTTAGTCATCCTTAAATCTCCATCCCCTCATTTTACAGTTGCAGAGTTTTAGGATGCAGCAAGTGAAGACTTTATACATCCAGAATTACCAAGTTCAGTTTTATACATGGAGCTTCCTTGCTTAAACATTCTCAGTGCTTCTTTCCCATATTTGTATTAACTATCAATATTTTGGTTTAACTTTTCCTTCAACAGCGGATCTGTATGAGAGGAAGGTACTATTCACCTGCATAAAGCAAAGCTGCACATGCTCATCATGAGCCCTTGTGTACTCATTTCAGCTATCTACCTGTAGCCATCTCTGCTTCAGGTTGGAGAATACTCTATGCAAATATAGCATCAGGACTCAGGTTTCTCAAATTCTTTGCAGTTGAACTGAACGTAATGTACTAGTATTTTCAAAATTTCATTATGTGCTCTAAATTGGGCTGTTTTCAAGGCAGAAACAAAAGAAATGAAAGAAGTCCACATCTGAAAGGATTTTTTTTTTCCTAAGAAAAACCGTAGCACTGTTGCTCTTAGAAAAGAATCCTAAAATAAAAACTGAAGATAAGCTTCAGAAATAATGCTATTTGTGTACTGTATTGTCACTTTCACAGCTAGGTCAGTAAGCAGTTTTCAGACGCTGACTGCTTGGTGCTCCCAAAGTAACAATATTGACCTTAAGACTTGCCCTTCAGAGTTCTGACCTTTTGCCATGAATTTAGGGGAAAACCAACAAAAATGGGTCTTCCAATAGACCAACAATGAAAAGGTACATACCTACACAAAAAAAAAAAACAAAAAACAAAACAAAACAATCAAAAACAACAAATGTTGAAGCTCACTGGAAATAAGGAAAATGAGACCATTTTTTGCAGTTTCAGGTAACACAGAAGATACTGCTAAATTAATACATAAATTGCATGCCTTAATTGTACATTAAGGTAGGCTGCTCAAAATTAGTATGCGATTACTAATTACATTATTTTGACACATACAAGAGCGTATTGCTCTGGAATGCATAATTTTCACTTAACTCTTGGACAGCAATGCACCATTAGGCTTCCTAAGAGAACCAGATAACACTGCTTTCTTTTAGGCAAAGTACTTTGCAAAGCAAACTGTGGCCTAGCCTAATTTGAAAAACCATCGCTAATAATCATGTTGTTTGTGCTTATGGCTTGTTACTTGAAGATGCACAGAACTTGTTTTCAAAATGTCATGACAGAGAACAAATTAACCAGTGTTTTGGAGGATGAGAACAATCTTGTGCCAAAATACTCTGAACCTGGAAATTATCTGCATTCATTTCGTTACACTTCAAAGTCTGGAAAGCATTACTCAAGCATATGGCACTCTTTTGCCAATCCTCGCAGTCTTGGGCAAATAGTTTTTTCCCCTGTCTATGCCTCATTTCTTCACATAGCCAAGTGTGAAGTGGACATACTTATCCATTTGCTACAGGACAACATAACAGGAGATATGCTAATTCCTACTACGCGGTTCTACAGTGCACAAAGCCCAGTAGCAGTTATGGACTTAATCTAACATTAGTAAATGCGCTGTAAAAAAGCAGACTATCAGCCTGCATCTTACTCACCTGCTTGATGCCCAAGCCCTTCTCATGCATGTAGCCCAGATTAAACATTGCTTGAGCACTGTGCTGTTGCTCTGATGCCAGTCGATAGTGAATAAATGCAGTTTCATAATCAACATCAGTACCAAACCCATAAAAATGGTAATCTCCGAGTTTAATTCTTGCAACAGTATATCCTATAAATCAAGAAACAACAAAAAAGATTAGACAGGTAGGCAAAGAAAGCCTTGTTAGTTTCATAGAAAGCTGCAATAAGGGCTTTAGTATTACTTTTCACAGTTTCCACGAATTGGCTCCCTTTTCCCTCTCTCACAGACAGTTTGGTTTTGTTGGGTTGCTTATTTTTAATTTGGTTTATTTAGCTAACCACAACATAACTAATTTCTATTTTCAGGAAAGTCTTTTCCCCAGTAATCCTACCGATATTTTTATTGCTATTTAGTGGCATCAGTTGAAAAGCTATGTCATGTTGTTCATAGTCACTTATTACAAAAAAACTTTAGATTTACTATGTGGTCAGTAAGGGCTCCATCTTTGGTTTTGAAACAGAGGCACTTAAAACTTGAAAAAACCTCATCATCATTTGGTAACTGAATACTTAACCATTCCATTCTCTCGATTTCTAACTTTCTACTAAAAGCCAAGTAGGTCTGAAGAATTTCAGACAAAATTCTTCGGCTCCATTTATATGATGCACTTGCTCATAAGTAAAAAAAGCCAGTAGACAGACATTAGTGAAGATGCACCTGTATGGAAGTTAGAGACCTCACACTGAGACACTTTATGATTAAGTTTAGTTTTGCTTACTGTAGGATAGGATTGCAAGCACCAGAGTTTAAACTTCAGTTTGTTGGATATCAAGACTGCATTCTTCATGACTAAGCTTTGCTTGCTTCGAGTAAGAAATTACATATGACAAGTACCAAAATCCTGAAGAGTACTTTGTATCTATCTTCCAAGTGGATTTTTTTTTAGAAAAATCAGCATCAACATTTCTAATGCTGTTTAACACTGCTCTATAATTCTGTATGGAACAGCAAAAGAAACACATTGTACAGCTGTATTTTAGACCTTTAAATCTTCAGGATCTCAGAACAGCTCAGAACTGCACGCATACTGCAGGGGCATTATAGCTTAGAGTGGAACAAAGAAGAGCAACTACACTACATCAAATACAACTAATGTTGAACTAAAGAAGGTAAGCTTTCCCTCCCCCCATTTCATAAAAAACATGAAAACAAACATTAATGGCTCTACTAAAAATAAAATAATTGGAACTGTGAGGTACGGACATACCTTGAGAAGCTGCTCTATTCCAGTGAAGCAAAGCTCGAGGATAGGTTTCATTTTCTTCTACTATGCTAGCTTCTTCTAGAGGAGAAAGTAATTCAGTTAAATAGGAGCATGGTATATGTACACAATACCACAAAAAAAACCCCTATCCTTATAGTCAATCTGCTGAAATGTATTAAAAACTTGAAGTCATCTGTGCTACAGCACACAAGATTAAACCCATCTGACACTTATAAAAAACTCTTTCATTTATATGGTCTTTCCATGTATCTGCTCACAGAAGATCTAGGAACAAACTGTATTATTTCACCCTGAAATATTGCTTACCAAGTTTCTCTCCCATTCCTGCAGTTGATTCTGAAGCATACTTGAGGAATGCCAGAAGAATCAAGTCTTAAGAACACATAATTTGGGCTCTTAGAAAGTGCACTCAAATTCAAGGCTAAAGTATAACCTATAGTTTGACCATCTAAACCCCAAGACCAGTCAAGTAAAACAAAGGCTTAAACTCTTTATCCAGCTAGTGAGTGAATATTCTACACAATAGTGCTACAGGTACTACAGAACAGAAGTTATTTTACTTGTTCATGTCATAAACTGAGAGTTGCTGAAGTATCAAGAGTTCAGACAGTTTATAGGATAAACTCTTTCTCGTGTCTTGTTAAGTATGGTTTCAGCTATACTATCTCAGTTGACATATATATTTTCTGTATAAAGTGTATAAAATAATTTTAAATTCATTGCCAGTCAAGATGAAGATATATCTGAGTAATCACAATCAGAATTTTAACTCAGTGAAAGAGGTTATTTCTTTGCAAGCATGCACCCCCAGTCAAGATGTCATTGATGTAACTTATCTAAAGGTGAGTCACCAGGGCACTTTTGAAAGACATGAACAGGAAATTAAGGTGTTAAAACAGCTATTGGTGGCAGATAGGCTAATTTTTATATTAAGATACAAAGCCCTAAAGATGGTAATAGGAGTCCTAAATTTCTGGATTTGAGATCCAGAAAGTTTAAAATATTAGGTTTTGTAGTTTCTAGAAAGATATCACGTGTACTTCCACTGTTTCCCTATGACCTCAAACTTTAAGAAATCCAAGCTCTAGCCACCTAGTTTGTAATAACAGATCTAGGACAAGTTTTTTCAAGTCTAAGAATCAACTGCCCAGCTCTTCATCCTGGTTTCAAGAGCAGTAAGAGTAAAGTTACAAAAAACTTCAGGGGAGAGGGGGAAGAAAGAGTGCTGGGAAAAGACATTGCAAGATACAGATCAAAGAAAACCGAAGCCTGAAGACAAGGCACAGTAAAGGCGAAAGGTAAAACTAATGCAGTTCCTACTTTTCCTACTTCAGAGACTTAAAAATAAAATCCCCAGACTGTGTTTAGTAAATCCAGGGAAGAGACTTGTCAGCAGTGTGCAAGTGTGGAGAGTTTTATTGACGAATGGCTAGTGGACAAAGGCCACAGCCAGATGAATTTGATGTCTCATTAGCAACAGAACCAGGCCTATGAGCAATCCAGACAATTGCTTGACAATTGTAAGGTAGTGACCCACGGGCATTGAGGCCTCGCCTGAGGGTTACTAAAGTTCGTGTACGTGCAGAAGTCTTGGGAAAAGTTAGCAAGGTCCTGCTGACTCCCCTGGTTCTGTTGATAATCAGTTTCCCACTGACTCCCTTGGTCCCGCTGGACCACAAGGTCCCTGTGGACAATAGGGCCCTGTGGTAACAAAGCGTCTTTCAAGCTAACCATGCTAACTGTAAACTGCAAGTATGCAGAAATAAGATAAGAGTAACATTTTAAAGGTTAACCAATTAGGAGCTCAGCTTTGCAATATGTATGAGGCTCATTATTTAGTGTATATAACCAAGTATCTTTGTCAATAAAGTTTGAAGTTTGCTGACGACCAAATGGTGTCTGCTCTTCCCTTCGCCAACATGCAAGCTTCTAAAGCATTCTCTCCCTATCCCATTTTTAAATCCTGTAAGTCAGAATTTAAGCGTATTCTAACTTTCAGGCCAGAAAGCTGTCCTTATAGGTGAAAATTAAAACTGACTGCTTTCCAGTGTGAAGAGCAGGCAAGAGGACAGGAATCTCACTGAAGTTCTAACTGAACTAGAGTAATTGTATCTTCAAGCATCCTAGCATTCTACTAAATCGGCTACTGCAGGCCAACTCCAAATAAAAGTCAGTAGATTCAGGTGCTTACTCTGATCAAATATGAAAGCAGCATTGCTTTGTGCAACTTCATAGCCTTGTTCTGCCAGAAGAAGATACTGAACCACAGCAGAATTTGAATCACCATCTTTATAGCTGTTGTAGGCAGTCATAAGTCTTTCAGACCAACGTCCCCGTTCACATACATTCTTAAACAACTGCAGGGAAATAGAACAAATGGGGGGGAAGACTGCTTGTTAGGAACTTCAGAAATTTAGGTTTTACATTCAAATGCCTGTTCAAAATATTCACATTTCTCAGGGAAAGATAGATTAATTCACTGCTTAAGGCAAGCTTACTTCAAGACACAGGTTACTAAGCAAACACATGCCAAGATTCAGATGCTTACCGAGAATTATTAAGATGAGCTTTTCTGTTATACTTAAACACACGCTTAAATGAAGAATTCGGAACTTACTGGTATTTACTTTGTTATTACATTCTTTTGGTTTTCTTGGAAGTCAATAAAGCAAATACAAACTTGCCATATCAACATATGAAAATAAAGATTTTTCTTGTTAGATACATAACAGTTTGATAATATATCACTTTGCCTTTTGCTAGCCCTGGCTCTGCAGTCAGCAGTGGATTTTAGCCAGGACAGATTTCCTACATAAGCTGATGTGGTTAAATCCAACTTTCTCCAAGCCAGTATTATTTGACCATTATAAATGGATGACCTTACCTCAACAGCAGTATGACAGGATCGCATCACTCCAGTGCCAGTAGCATGCATCTGAGCCAGATTATAAAATGCAAGAATATGGCCACCCTGGGAGGCCAAGTTGAAATACTTCAAGGCTTGTTTATAGTCTCTCTTTACTCCAATGCCATCTAAAAGGAAGAGTAAGTCATTGCTATTAATTCCTCTTGAAAAGCAAAATTGTATGAAACACAGTCTGTGCTTAGTATTTAAAATTATTAAAGAAAAATACTGTGAAAGTGTTAGGAAAAAACAATAAAATATAAAGTCAATCTAGTTAGACCACACTACAGGCTGTACATATGCACGCACTAGCACACACACATACCCCCCCTCTAATGCCACCTAGTAAACAGTTACTGAAAGGACAGATGCTCAGACCTGGCAAACCATTACTTTGATGCCACTTACTGTAGTACATGGAACCTAGTTGTAGCTGTCCATCAACCCATCCCTGCTCTGCAGCCTTCTGGAAATACTTCAGTGCTAGCTCATAGTTCTGCAGGAAGATTTGGTCCACTCATTAGAGCCTTGCAATACATCACAATTTACATAAAGACAGACAATAGGCATGTACGCATATGTAAGGACAGATCTGTATTACAGAAAAAATTACAGCAAGATATTCTATTCACCAGGTCAAAATTTGGAAACAAAAAATGAAACACCCTACAGTGATATTGGCATGTCTCAAGTCTGTAGTTATCTCAAAACTGGCATATGGCATTGCTATCAATAGTTACGTGTCACAGAACAGGTGCCCTGTTCTGTTTCTAGAACAATTATTTAACTTAATTTCCCAACTCTAGGCTAACACAACTTTTGAGTATCTGTTCATATAGCTAAATATAAAACATTTGACAAGAAACTTTCTTGTGGGATAAGCTACAAGGCACATGAACTGATTAAAAATTTCAAAGTGTTCCTCCAGTCAAAGATGACTTACCACTGGAACACCTCTTCCGTAAAGGTAAGCCATTCCTAATCCACTCTGTCCAACTGGGTTACCCTGAAAACATAGGAAAACACTTCTGCAAAGAAAGGCAAAACCTACAGCTGCATCTTTCAAATTTACCTTTAAAATCACTAAACCAAGCAGTGCTTAAGGCATATTTGCTTTAACTTTGCTCCTAGTTAATAATAGTTATTTAGGCAGAAAACAGCATCTTTGCCAACTTTTACTCAGTAACTACACAAGTAATTGAAAGGAAAAAGTGAAACTTTCAACACTAGTTACCAAAGTCTACTGCGCACTTTCAAAATGTCATATGAAATGCGTAACCCACACTCAAAGGAAGGTGGGCATTAATAGCTTACTCTTATTCAGTTTTTCCAAGTTTGAGAATGTTTCGGATACTACAGAAGCTCCCAAAACAACTACAGGAAATCTGAGAAACCATTTCAATTTAAAAGCAACTGTGACAATACAGCTTCAGATTCATGAAAACTTAACACTTAACAGAATGTCAGGCTAGGTAGGTGGTCAGTATTTCACACTGATGCCAGCATTCATGAGAGTTAGATGCCTTGTACTGAGCACAGCTTCATTAACCACATGACCAGAACTGGAGGCAGTTTCTGACATATTCAAACAAGAAGGGTTTAATTATGGGTTAATCTGGGAAAGAAGTTGGGAGTAGGTATACACAAGCAGAAATGCAACGAAAGGAAGCATCTGCATCATTTCTGAGCTAATCAGCTTTTTAGTACATATGCTGTATTTCTAGCTTAAAGATAATCATACCATATCAGCAGCTTTCTTGAAATACTGAAGAGCTGTTTCATTGCTCTGAGGTACAACATCACTTCCTTCTGAATACATCTGAAAGGGAAAGGTGTTACGGAAGAACAACTGAAGAAGTCAGTTTAGCATGGAGATACTGAACCATCTTCACTTTGCATATGAGTATTAAACTATTCTGACTACTGCACTACTGAAAAGTCACTAAGGAACTTGCCTAGAAGCAGAAAACACATCTCTATACTGTAAAATTCACATTCAGAGGGTTTAACTGTCAAAATGGAGAATGAATTTCCCATAAAGTTAGAAAGTTTTCTTTATAATACCCTTCATCTTTGAGTTCTACCAGTGTGTGGTAAAGAACACAATCAAGCAAATATTTTGTGAGATGAGCAGAAGTCGAACTACACTGGCAGTTAAAATAACTCTTGGAAACAAAGCAAAAACAGGGTTTACTAACTAATTTATTTCCGCATTTATTAGATACAAACCACTCAAGCAGTAGAGAAAGCAGAAACCTGCAATTCCTCCTGTTGGGTGCCTTGACCAGCATATTATATTATCTTTTTTCATGCTCTAAGGACATGAATTTTTCATCTCTACCGCAGTGACAGCCTGAAGATGAGCTACAGCTGCTGCTTACTGCAGCCTAACTTTCAAGTGTACTCAAAGAGAGTAATAAGGACTTAGCTCCTCAGAGGGTGAAGGTACCCTGCAACCTAGGTCTCAGGCAAGTGACCTAAATATCTAAATATAAGTAAGATATTAACGTCACCATTATGAGCTTGTCTATCATGTTTTATATTAAATAAGGCCTTAAATCTGAGAAAACTGAAACAATGGCCCACCTTGGAGATAGACTCAAGCTTTGGTTCAGAGTACATGAAGACCTATTGGCAACTCTGACTGAGGTGCCTCAGTTTTCTACAAAGAGTAAGAATACAGATGTGTTTTCCCCTTTCCTTCCTGAACTTTTTATTTCCCAATAAGCAGAATTTTGAGAAACTTTAGTCCCACACACTGGAGAACACAGAGGCCTACTCTGAATTTTGAACTCTACCACAGAAAAATGACATTTAGGTATTTAACAATTTTAGTATTTTTTTTTTAGTCTAGTTCAAGCACTATTTTGAAAAGACAAAAAATCCTAAAGTAAAAAAATTTAGACTAGACGTAATAAACTAACAAGAAAATTCAAACCCATAGCAGAACAGAAATGCTTCAAATCCAGCATTCAAGTTTCATATTGCCTGATATCAGAAAGTAGGAAATATTTGTTATTTATCACTGAAAGGCAGTCAATTTGCTTACTTTTGAGAGTATTCATCTTACCTTTCCTAGAAAAGCCATGGCATGTGAATTGCCAGCATTAGCTGCTTGATTGAAGTACTCAAATGCTCGCTGTTGGGAAGAAAACAAGAATTTTAGCCACCAGGACTATGATTTGAGTATCTTTTCTTGCAAATGGAGCAGAAGCCGTTTGCCAAGTTACCAGGTTCTTCTGGGGACAAGAGTTATGGATCCCACCTAATTTATGTAACAGGGTTCCTCACTTAGAATACTTAGCAGAGGAGAAAAAAAACAACGAAAACCAAAACCAACCAAACACTCCCCCTCAAACAAAATCAAAAAACTTCCACAACTGCTACTATGCACAAGCTACATAGGTAAATTTTGTTTCCTTAGTGGAGCTCCAAAACCTTGTTTAGAAGAGGATAGATATGCCAGTTCCTATTCAGTTTTACACAGAGATTATACTAATTCTGACCCACCAACAACCTCTGAACCCTTCTAGAGCAATTGTTTTAAGGTATTTCAAATGCTACGATCATTAAATAATTTCTAGTTGGTAGCAGAGTTTGCAATAATTATCAGGACTGCACATCCCCAGCTCTCATTTTTTTCAATACATACTTTAAGAAAAGGTTAACTATTTTAACTTCTATAAGCAGTATGTAGGTTGGCCAACATCAGCAAAAGTTGTTTTCCATGCACACTTAATATCCTTAGTATTGAAAGTTGCATTGTTTTAGCTACAGAAGCAAATTATTCTTGCAAGCCACAAACTAGACTATCATTGCTAATGCACACACAATGTGTCATAGAGATTCTACTACATGTACAAAAGCTCAGCCAGTTTCACGTAGTACTTGATGAAAACCTGGTCTTTATTTCTGACTTCCTCATTTCTAAGATTATTAGTCTAAAACTGATTGTGTAAGAAAGTTAGCTCCATGTATTAGTCACATAAAGATTAAATTTTATTGAATGAATTAAATTTTATCAAACAAGACTACTGAAGTCATTAAATACCTTACAGTGGTATTTAAAACACTTCTGCTTCAGTATGGTCTCAGCTATACTTTTTCGCTCTCCACCATGGGTAATATGCATAAAAGATATACAGAAAGGATACCTGATGATTTTGCTCTACTCCTCTTCCACCATGTAAGTGCAACTGTCCAAGGCCAACCTAAAAATAAATTTTACATTGCAAATAATTAACTTTTCCTTATGGATTTTCTTTTCCATTAATACAGATACCAGTGAGCTAATTAAATGCATAAAGACAGACTGTATCAGACTTAAAAACGCCATAAAGTCTGAAGGCACAGATTTACTTCAGTAACTACAGTAGAGCCCTATTTTTCCACATTAGCCTAAGCAGACATTTAGCCTAGTTAAATTTGACATGACTAGATACAAAATAATTATAGTTCATTTGAATTCTGCCTACCTAATTCTTAAGTCATATATGAGCAACTTCAATTGTGACAGTTTGTCTATATTAGTGTCCTCCCCTTCTGCATTGTGCCTAGAAGAGGGCCAGCCTGCAGAAGTCATGTAAGAACAGATACAGCAAGAAACTGAGGTCCCCTGACAGGGCCAGCTCTTCCTCCACAACACCTAAAGCTATCCTTAAACTACTCCGGCTGGTTTCTAGTGAAAACCAAGATACTAAAGTCGCAGTGTTTCAAATTTATTTTCCACAAAGAAAATCCATATTCTGTCCAAGCTCTACCTTAAACACACTAAGATATAAAAGCCTCTTCTCATAAAAACTAAACAGGAAGTAGCAAACAGGTTGATTTAGGAGGAAGAAAAAACCTAAAGCTCCAGTGACTTTCCGTATTTCATAAAGCTGTTTCTGTAATTCTTGACAACCTCTGCGTGTCATCATGTGAACTTAATCTTACCTGTGCTTGTACATCTCCTTTCTCTGCTAAAAACTGGTAATACTGAATCAAGTCGTCTTCTAGCATACCACTTGCCATTCCTGGATTTTCTACTTCATCTGCTAAGCGAATTCGCTGAACTACTGTGCCACCAGTCAAAGAAATGTCACTAGCAACTGGAAAACAGGTAAGAAGTTTTCAGTTTTGCTCAATACAAATATTACACTCCTACTTAGTAAAAACAGATCTCTACAGAGTTTCAAACTGTTACGTGGAATTAATTACTTTGACATTCCCTAAGAATTACAGACGTTTCAATAGAAAAGAGATTAAAATAGTGTATCATGACTCAGAGCCAAACAGATAACTTGTTTAATAGCAGGATTTCTCTATTTTGATACTATCAGCTTTGACAGTACTTATAGTATCTTCTAGGTGAATGATACAAAAATACAGAAAAGTCAAGAACATTAGCAGAGTAACAAGCTTTTACCGTGATTAGCCACAAGTCGGTAGTGAGTGAGAGCAGATTCACAACTTGGAAGGACTCCTATCCCAACCCAGTACCGGTAACCCTAGGAAGGAAAATATAAAAATACGGGACTATCGGTTATTTGACAACATATTACTTGCCAGGTTACTAACTTTTTTTCACCTCACTTGAGCAACATTTGATGATACAATAACAGGCAAAACAAAAGCCACAAGTCCACTGTGTCTGCATTAAAAGCAACTGACTGGTATAATTAAAGTTTAAGCGTAGCCAATATACTTCAGATATCACTCAGGATAAAGCAAATAAGCAGAATGATACTTATGGATGAAAACCTAAAGCCTTTTACTTACACATGTTGCACTTTATTTTCAAATCTCACAATACTAATTATATTAATATACATAATTATATAAAAGATCTTATATATAAAGATTTTCTGTAAAGATTTCTGGCTTTCGCAGTTCTCATTAGCCTATAAAAATTAAAAATCTGACACTTCTGCTTCAAGTCAAGAGATGCAAACATGGTCCATCTAAATTCACAGTGGTATACAGCTTAAAATAAGAAGACTTTTCCTTAAGTTAACAAGGAATAACAGGAAGGATACTACTGCCCATGCAATGCAAGCATCATGATCTAACATCTGGACAGTGTATTCACATGAATGCAAACCTTACATTAAAAATTTAAGATTACAAAAAAGTTTGTGCATGTGTAAAGTTAATAAACTATCTTACTTACTAAGATCATATGAGCAATCAGATTTCCTCCTAAAGCTCCAAAAGTGTAATACACCAGGGCCTTAAACAAAAAATCATAGGTTACTTAGATAACATCTGTCTCCAAGATAAAATACAAAAGCACATGCTGAAGATTTCTATGTTACCTTAGCTTGACTAGAATTGACTCCTAGACCAGATGCATATAGAAATCCAAGAGCCTAGAAATAAAATAAAGCTTGTCAGCACATACTTTGAAACCAGTTTTTCTGGAATACTTCGGTATAAAGTCAAACAATGATTCAAAGCTGCAAAGAACATGACAAGCTCTACCTTCACTTTGGTACCTCCTGCATCTAGTGCCTTTCCTGACCCTTTTAAAACATTAAGTTTCTAAATTGTTCAGCCGCCTATGACACTAGCATAGAAGTCTTACAGTTTGATTTACTGTCTGACAGATCCTATGGATTTTGTATTTTGCGTATGTTCTGGCACGGCTAGTTGTATTTGTGACTATAAGCAGTTAGAATGCACAGAGCTGTCTGGCTGAGGATTTTTCACAAGTTATTTTTATTCTTAAAATTTACATAATTACTGCTCTATCTATAACACCTGTTACAGCTGTGTTGCTCAGAAGAGAAACTAGTAGCACAGAAGACAACAATTTATATTTCACAGTATTCTAAGACTACTCCAGGTAATTCTGAAAGTGCACACACACACGAAAATAATCACCTCATGCAGACACTACTGAATTCTAGACCAATAAAAGTAAAGATCTTCATTAAGATATAAAATCTCTAGAGAAAACATATTCCTCCTTTCTATGCTGAATCAGCACTTCTACATTAAACAGGAAACAGCAGACTTGGTAGTCAAAGAGCTAAAAGAAACAGGATTAATTCCTAAAGAAGCTGACACTTCCAAAACAAAAAAGAACAATAAGTATATTCAGATATTGAGACATTAAAACTGGCAGCACCCACAGTTTAAGACATTACATGTGTACAAATACATATGAACAATTCTGTGATGTTCAAAGGTACATGGACAAAGGGAGTCCCATTCCACTAAACAGCTTTCAAGATTCCTAGGAGTTTATAACTTCCTAGATTATAAAGGGGGGTGTGTGTGTGTGTACCTACTTAAAGTCAGAGATAAAATTGCAGATGAAAAGCCACAACATCCCACACAAACCACTAGAACACAGTTTCAGAGGAGATTTGTTGGCTGGAGTCACCTGTATCTACCCATTTTTTGACTTATACACCCAATCTAGTCAGTGACAGAACAGATAAGAAATTAAATGAAAAGACTACCACTATACTATATTATAAAAAACCGTAAAATGGCCGTTTAATGCTGTTTTCTTAAAACTCAAAAGGGAAAAACTGTTTCCATGTGTTTACCTTGAGGGTGCAGGTGCCGTTTGTTACTGCACCCTCAGTAATGCTAGCAGCATGCAGAAGCCCAGCAAAGCAGAACCTTTAAAACAAAGCAAGGCACTGGTGGAATTTTAGAAGGTAAAAGCAACAAGTAGTCAGGGTTAGGAAACGCTTAGGCAAGCATTAATAAAATACATTTCCTGAATCAGATGTTTTACATCAAGTTCTTGAACAGTTTAAAAAAGCAGAACTGTCTGCTGTCTTTTTTAACCAGGCAACAGGTACCATTTACTGTTGTCATTCTATGCTGGACGCAAGAACAATCTATAAAATCACCTTAGAATAAGTACAATCTATAAAGCAGTTTATAAACCTGTAAGAACTTCTGCAGAAACTAAGGACATACATACCATTTGTCCTTTAGGAGAACCTTCTTCTGTTAATTTTTCAAAGAGTTCTTTTGATGATTGTATGTTCTGCTTCAGGTAATCCCCAAACAACAAAGCATAAGACACTTTCTCCATTGCCTTGGTATGATTCATGTCAGCTGCTTTCAGAAGATATTGATATGCTCTTAAAAGAAAACAATTTCTTAGTCACCTCAAGGCAAAGAAGCAGATTCCATTCGTAGACCTGAAGATTCTGGGGAGGCATTTTATTCCCCTGTTTTAGCCTCTATTTTCTACAAATACATCTACCGCTGCTCCAGCACTGTCAACCTATGCAACAACTCATATGATTTATCTAATAGACAAACTAGATTTTAATGTTCACTCTACTCCTTATGCAAAGTGATCATGTCTTTGTAGCAAGAATTTTAAGTCTTATACTAGGTATCATGTAGGACTACTACTCTGAGAGCTCCACATCATGACAGAAAAAAGAAGCCTTAAAGTCTACGGAGTCTCTTTGATTTGTTGAGAACAAAATCATTTAAATGAAAACACGACAATGAGGATTGGGTGCAAGACAATTATATACATAATAAATTTTGTGATGAAACAATCATACCTACAATGAGAAAGTTCTCTGGAAACTCCCCTTTATTTCAGCCTTAGAACTTAGAGTAGTCCTCTAAAATAATTTCACAGCATCTAGTTTCACAGCAATTTACAAGAAATGATAACTTTAAACATTATAACACAGTAGCGTCAAGCATGCTCATGGACCTTTGAGAGCATTCCAAGATTTTTCTTTATCTTTGTTCTATCTTAGACTTGTTTTCTTTCTTTAGAACAAGTAGAGGCACACCTGGTTCCTCACATAACTTCACCTTCTAAGAAAGGGTAAAGTGTTCAAGAGAACTAAGATCTAATATTGTTTTACAATTCCTACACTAGTTTATACAATACAATACCAGAGTCTGACAGATATTTGTCTCTGCCAAGGTGTGATGGACAACTTCTAGCTGTGCTTCAGTTTCCCTGATAAGATGAAGTAGAAATACACTCCTTATCTCCATGAACAAGTTTAATACTGTAACAATGCTCACATAATAGCCAGCAGCCTGAAGTTACCACTTACTGATGAAGTTGCCAACTTGAGTACCAGGGAGTTTCTAAATTAACACAGCTATTCTTAATTACAGTAGTAAGCTAACAACTATTTCATCAGTTATTAGATATACACAGAGTAGAAAGAAAACAGACCAGAATTAACAGAATACCTGTTTCATTCCTTTTTTCCTGTTTTTTTCACCTATAAGCATTAAGTCAATGTTTTGATGACATTCATTCTTCAGAAATTAGTCTTAGAGAATTTATAGCGGATTCAGAGGAAAGCAGGCATAAATTTGTTTTTCTAAATACCCTGAAATTGCTATTTATTTTCAGTACTAACACTGCATACTTTGATCCAAGTCCAATAAAGGGCAACTCATTTAAGTTCTTTTCCAGTTCAGCTACAGTGACCAGCAATGCCACTCTTTTCTTGTTCGGGTGGAGGAGGTAGACTTACTCTTTCTTCTGAGCCTTTTTACTACTTTCATTAAGGATTTTCATTCCAGTCTGATAAACATCCTCAGCTTCTTGCATCTGCCTTCTCTTATTAGACTGCTCTTCAGCTAGGGGGGAAAAAAAAAAAAAAAAAAAAGTATCTTAAGAGCTCCAATTACACAGCTGTTCCTTTTTTCTAAAGGGAAAATACAACCAGAAGTATGTTTCTGAAGACCACTAAATGACCGAAGTGATTACAAACAGCTGTCTAAAGAAGGTGTGTTGGGTATCTTGGTAGACAGTTTCTTCTCAAATGAGATCTTCCATGTACAAATTTGCTGTTAAAATATTCTTTCAATTGCTCTACAACAAGCTGTGCAAGGAAGAAAAAGTCTCCTCCTTCAGGAAGATGTTTTTAAGAGACGGCTTGCCTTCATGCAACAAATCAATGTATACAATGGGAAACATTGTCAAACCACTATACTCTGACAGCCTCAGAAAGTGAGAGCTCTGTAGATGCCCTCACAGCAAGATGTTCCAAATAGTTCTGGGAAGTGGCATTTGGATTATCATCTTCCACAATGAGAACTTTGTCTTTATAATTACTTGTGTATCACAGTATAAAGCCTACATTACTATATGACAGGGACTTCTAGACCCTGAAATAAAGAACATGAAAAGGACCGAAACAATTAAGGACTTGAACAAGACATCAAGTTACTTACTTTCACAGAAGCCCCACTTTTGATCTTCCTTGTAATTGTAGGTTGTTGCACACCAAAGCCTGCCATCTTCCCTCCCATCTGCAGTGCACTCTGGATATTCCTTCTCCATAAACAAAAAGGGGAAGTGGCAAGGTTCACCATCTGCAGTGCCTCCTATAGCTGTCAAAACTGCAAATACACACTCAGGAATTAAGACTGATTTCCTTTATTACACAAATTGAAGTCACCTACTATATTCAGGAAAGCACTCATACGTTGTTTTCAATTTCTGTGAACTTCATTTAATAAAGTTTTCAGTAAAATTTCTGATTTACAAAAGCCTGGAAAAGCAATTATTTTTCTAAATAGGACTTAAAAGTACATTATTCTTGTTTTTAATTAGGAAATGAAACAGAAGGTATAAGTTTCTTGTATTCTTTAGTTCTAAGCAACAAAAATCATAGAATGGTTAGGATTGGAAAGGACCTTAAGATCATCTAGTTCCAAGTCCCCTGCCATGACACCTCACAATACAAAATACTTAAGTTGAGACTGGAGAAGGAAAATCTGTTACATTTTTATTGCCTACCAAAATAAACTGCCTTTCACTTTGCCTTCTCTGCACTCCGTTCCTGACACAAAAGACCACCCTTACAGTGCATTCTAGTACATATATTCCTTTTAGCCGCAAGGTTTGATATAATCATACAGAATGACTCACATCGCCAAATGTGATACTGAAAGTACTTGAATATCACTAGGAAGTACACTTTGTACATACAACTGTAAGACAAGACTTAAATGAAATCATGAGTCTAGTAATTTTCTATTGTTGTGTATACTAACATTAAAAACTGTATTTCACTTTGTCAATATATTTAAGTTGCATTCAAAATTACTTTGAACAACATGATTTATTATTTGTCATGCACTAGGACTTCAAAGATTACTGATTCTAATATTGAAATATTTTTAAATAAAATCAATTGTATATGAAGACTAAGAATTATCTTCATTTTTTGATAAATAAATTATTTCCATTAGCCTTTTATAAAGATTTTTCTCTTTCATGAAGCTAAATACAGCAGTTGTGTTCTGCTTCATTTGAAGACATTTGCAAAGTCATGAAATTGAGAATTTCAATTATACGGTGTTTTTCCAAGCTAAGTTTGTAGTTCTTGTGGCTATAGAGAAAGCCAGTTCTTTTTTCAAGGTTTATACTTGTAATGCCTACAAGACCATACTAATCATAAAATTTCATATTGATTTTCTGAAGCATAAGGAAGTCTACAGGATTAGGTTAGCCCTCCAAATCGCTCTTCATAATTCGATTTCTTGGCAGATGTTTCACCACACCACTCCAAATTAATTACCCCATAACACAGAAGGAAAAATGTTATTTTCAGAAGCTGCATTCAGAAATAATGTACCCACATGCAATTCGCCTGGAATCAATTTAGGTATCTGTTAACCACAGAGTGATGCACAAACTCGTGCTAAGTGTGCATATAACTGCAACTGATGGGACCACTTAAGACCATCATTTGAACAAACTCCAGGCCCAGGATTTTAACATTACTTGAGAAATTGAAGTTCTACTTGTATTGTTCAGTACCTTGTCTCTTGTATTGAGAGTAATAGAACATTAAACCTTTTTATAGTGCTCTGCATGAGAGTTAGCTGTACATTAAAGTTATGAAATTACCCTGCACCACTCTTTTCCCCTTACCTTTTTAAAGATTCTAAATTGAGCTATAATGCTGTTTTGCCTCCCAGATAGTAACAAACCCTACATCGAAACAGCAATGCAATCACAGGATAAAATGCTCACCAGTTACTTTATCATGTACCTAAAGAAGGATAAATACAAACTGAGGTAAATGATTTACTCAGAGGATAAATTACTTTTTGTGAAACTGAGTGTACAAGTAGCAATCGACCAGTTTTAATGCGTCTGATTATATGGCATTTTATCATTATATTTTGTCCTGATTTAGGTATATCTCATCTCATATTTTATGCTGCAGAAAACCCAAATATAGATTACTTTTAAGCACTGGTTACATTACTGTAAGATTCTTTCAAATAGGAAAATAAACACAGCAGGAATTGTCAGCTCTGTATGAACTTGTGGGCACTTTTCAGCAAAACCTGTCAATATAGAACTCTACTGTTACAAAAACAAAAGACTAAAAACTAAACTAAAAAAATACCACTTCCTATACACCAAAGACCTCCTCACTAATCAGAAGAGAATACGACAACTTTTTTCTTAGAAGGCTAAAAGCCTAAGTAGTACTAATTTTAAATTACTAAGGATTTATTTTTTTTTCTGCTCAATTTCCTGCAGAACACATGTGGAAACTTGAAGAATACTTTTTTGTCCCCTGTGCAATCTCATGACCATACACAGGAGCCAAACTATTTAAAAAAGCTTTATTCTTCCTTAATGCAGCCCTGTCACCAGGAGCTTATTCAAGAAATGCAGCATATGTAGCTGAGCTAGACTCCTGTCTTGCTCAGTTAAAAAGTTTGCCAATAAAGCTGGCCTTTGGCAGGCTTTTTTTCCCTACCAGAATACAAGTACTTGTCCTTCAGAACTGCTTCTTCGATAAAATGAGTAATCCTTCCATCCACATCACTTATTTACTTCCTAAGAGGTTCCAAAAACTGTGCAAGACTTCATGTTTTTTGAAAGTCACTTATACTTTGACAGGGGTAGTTAAGAACTGTAGTTGCCAGGGAGCAAGCAATCTGGTTACATCTTCCCATGTAAGATAAGAAGTACCTCAAAGTTTCCTTTTGAAATAAGCTGCACTAAGAAAGCTGTTAGCTCACTCTTTTGTGTCAGCAAGCTATTTAGTGGATTTTATATACTTTTTTTCAGTACAACACCATGCCTATCAGCACCAATAGTTAATCCTATTACTGAGTTGTGATGAACTGTACACTAGCTCTGTATTAGTAAGGATGGCTTACTAGAAAACAGTCAGAGTTAGTATACAACACAGCTAATTCCATAACTCCTGCTTTCTTTTCACATTCAAATCTGAGTTGAGAAGAGAGACTAATACTAGCATTACCATGTAACTATATTTTTTCAGTAAAGTTTAAGATGGAACTGTTGGAACAAGTCCAGAGGAGGGCCACAAAGATGATCAGGGGACTGGAGCACCTCCCGTATGAAGATAGGCTGAGAAAGTTGGGGCTGTTCAGCCTGGAGACGTCATAGCAGCCTTCCAGTATCTGAAGGGGTCCTATAAGGATGATGATGAGGGACTCTTCATTAGGAACTGTAGTGGTAGAACAAGGGGTAATGGGTACAAACTTAAAACAGGGGAAGTTTAGATTAGATATAAGGAAGAAATTCTTTACTATGAGGGCGGTGAGGCACTGGAATGGGTTGCCCAGGGAAGTTGTGAATGCTCCATCCCTAGCAGTGTTCAAGGCCAGGTTGGACAGAGCCTTGGGTGACATGGTTTAGTGTGAGGTGCCCCTGCCCATGGCAGGGGTTTGGAACTAGATAATCTTAAGGTCCTTTCCAACCCAACTATTCTACAATTCTATGATTCTATGGTCTGCATTTTATGAACAAGTCAAAAGGAAAAGTCTTTGCTACATAGGCTAGGGTACTCAAATGTGCCATTTACTTATCACCTACTATTAACTGCATGTCAAAACAAACTATATCAAGTTTATATTTTTATTAGTAGTAAAAAAGAAATACTAGGATTTTCTGGGAATTTATACACAAGGACATAAGGTTTTACCTATATTTAAAAGTTTACTGAAGTCTACATGCAATTTAGATGTTGCCTTAAGGCTCCCAATGATGTTCTAGGAAGCTTGGCTTTGCATCACTATTTGTTCTTTCTCTTCAACTGCCTCTACAGGCAAACAGCCAGGAGGCTGAAACACTGATGCAATTTCTCCTTCTATGGCTAGTATATGTATACACAGCATAGTATGTGTACTTTAGTCCCATTTGAAGAAATCAAGTTTTCTCCATTTGATAGTTAAAGCTTTCCAACAAGATGGAAACAACAAGAATTATGGAAAACTGTTTCAAATGCATCTAAAAATAACCACTCAGATTTCAGTCACAATATACTTGAAAACTTTTTGATGTCTTTTTCTAATGGAAAAGGCAGAAATTACCATTCCAGAAAGGTTAAGACGCTAGTTATTTCATATGTTCAAAATTACTATTTTTGTATTTATTCACATGCCAAAGTTACTTAGATGCATCTTTACTGCCACTTATTCAAAAGTCTATGAGTAGTTACCTGGACTCTGTACTTCTGCTTCTTCCAAGTCTTTATTTAATAGATTTGACATTTCTAGAGAGTTCAATTCTTCTAGCGAATTTTCTTTTTCCTCTTCTTGACTGTGAAAGCTCTCTTCATCCTCTGACTGAGAGTCCGATTTCCCCGATTCGAGGAAGATCTGACCTGCTACCACTCGAGTTCCTGTGGAATGGTCCTTTACCTGGTCCTCTGCAGATAAAGTCTGAAGGAAAGCAGCCACATAATTTAGACAATTAGAAACAGATCAGCAGCTGAAAACCCCACATTATTCTTAAAGATGTTATTAAGATACTAGAGTTTAAACAGTAGCATAAAAAGTAAGTTGAGCTACTTCTATCAGCCTTCATTGACTCTACCCCTTTCAGTTCTTTGAAGAGAAAAAAAAATTCAAGCATAACACAACATTAATTCTTACGATGCACAGAAGAAATTAATGAGACAGCAACAGTTAAAGAACAGTTTACTATAGGAATCAAATTATAGTTCTCAATTTCAGACCTTTGCTCTCACTCCGCAAGAAAAACAGAATGACTAGAAACTTATTTCCTCACCTTCGACT
Source organism: Amazona ochrocephala (assembly GCA_039720435.1). NCBI lineage: Eukaryota > Metazoa > Chordata > Aves > Psittaciformes > Psittacidae > Amazona > Amazona ochrocephala. Next base: position 38,050,667 of record CM077882.1, read on the forward strand.
CCAGTGATTCATCTTGATTTCCCTCTTCATCTAGAAAAGATGTCGTAAGTCAGAAAAGAAAAGCTTTTCCATTAATTATTTTCTTAAAAATAAATTTAGCTATATTATTGTACCACGGTTCTAAGATATTCTAACGTACTAAGTTGACTAATGCACTTCAGAAAGACTATTAGTGTTGTCAGGAGAAATCAAACATCTCACAGATGATCCTCTTCTTCCTTAAGTTTCCACTGTTTCTCCAACACTGGAAAAAAAGTGTGGATTTTCTTTTTTTTTTTCTTAACTCAAATCAATCCTCTAGATTGATACACAGTCTGAATCAATCCAGTCCAACTAAACTACCTAAACAGGTATGAATCAAGTGAAAAGCATCAATGGAATATAAGGTTTCTAGTCACCAAATCAACTTTAATATAAATAGCTTCGTTAGTGACCAGAAAATTACATTAACACCACCTTATTCAACTTTATTAAACTTTATTAACTATTTTCTTTACAAAAAGCCAGCTCATTTTGCCTGACCAGCATATTCAAACCTTTTTATAGAGGTCTCTCTTCACAACTGTGAGAAACTAGATTGTCTTTAAGATACCGTTCAAGAGCTGCAAGCCTCATTTAACTGTCATCTTTCCTATCTGAATGGGCTATGATATTTGATTAGAAAGACTGGAAAGAGAAGAAATGCTAAATAAAAAAGGGATGCTATTAGGCACAGACGTAAAGGAATAGAGGTGAAAAGCAGGGAGAAGATAATCAGAAAAGCTTATTTATGACAGTTTTACCACTGGTTTGCAGAATTGTGTTTCATTTCCTTTCTTCCTGCAGCTTAAATGGGCTATTCACTGTGCTTCAAACAACATGGTTCATACACATCTTTATTGAAAGCCTCTAAATTTATCACTGCCAAAACATTGCTGTTCTCAGTCATCAGTATCTGATATTACCTTATTTAGATAAACAACCACTCACCCACACACATTTGAAAGAAGGTGCTACAGACCTCCCTCCTTCTGGTACACAACTCACTTAAACCAAAATAAAAGCTCAAAGTATAAATAGATAACTAAGCAAATCTGCCACTAATTCCCACTGCATTCAGAAACCCCCTTCTGAGACTCTGAGATGTATAGCGCCCTGTAGCAGTGGTAAGACACCGAAACGCTGGAGACCTGCAGTGTGACTAGAAAAAGTACTTGAACTGATAGAAGTTAGTGCCTTGTACATGAAATACACCATTTACTATGTTACAGTTAGCTATTAAAGACAAATACTGAATGCCAACAAAACTCAAAAGTTTATGGAATTCTGCTAACTTTCAGTAAGCATTTGGCAGCAAAGAAAACTTACATACTTCTAATCCTCATGCAAATAAAGTGTCTTATCAGAGAGAAATTATCTCTGAAGCGACAAACTACAGACATGACACTCTCAGTACATGTTCTGAAGACTATTACTATAACAGTGCAACAAAAGGACTAATCTTGGAAGTCAGGTTCCAGAAAGTGATTTTCACATTGTTATTTGAAATATAACCTTTGATTAGAACAAGTAGAAAGATGAGAATCAAATTCAAGCTAAAACAGCATAAAAAAAAAAATCAAGAAGAAATGCAAAGACCTACAAGTGAAGCTGCAAAACTAAGGTGACGAGTTTGATAGTGCAACTGAGACAAAGAGATGATATTCTGTTGAACATAACAAAGAGTATGTAAAGCTCAAAAAGTTTGACTGTCAGCAGACACAGGATCACAAAGTATCAAGAACAGATGATGTTGTTAAGCAGCTGTAACCTACAGGTTCAAAAATGAATGCATGTAGAGCCCTTCAGAAAAACTAGTGGAGACAGCAAAGGTCACTCCACATGAAACAGGCCTTGCAAGTAGCAACCAAGACAGCACAAGAACACACAGCGATCTGAAAAAAACACCAAAAGCAGCATAAGGAAAAAACAAGGGAAAAACAGCTGCATTTCTGGCAAAGACCCACAGTGCTTATCAGTTTCAGGAATCTAACTGACGAGGCTGATTGTGATAAGTCATAGGAAGTTCTATCACTGAACTTCGACACTTCAGATCACCATGTAACAGTTGTTTATTTAAATACAGTAAAGGTACATATGCATTTAGGATACTTGCCGGTCCTCTGCATTTTGAAACCATGAGACAAAGTCAAGTTTACCTTGTTTCCCACAAATTACATGCTACTACCCTAAAACCAAATGCTACTCCCAAAACTTCAAACTCCAGAGCTTGTCAAGAGATTCATACATGCTTCTGGAGTGGGAGAAAACTAAACCAGGGTTAACCTACCAAGTAGCTTGTATGCTACTATTAACATATTCAAAGCACGTATACAATACCTGTTACTGCAGTAACAAACATGTTATTTTTAACAGCTATACCAGCTAGGGTGTTTGGTTTGGTCTGCTTAAAATCAGCCTATGTGACTGACAGCACTAGACCATTCTAACTTTTTGGTAAAGGCTTTACTAACTGATTTCAATTTGTGGAAGGTCGACTTTATAAGAAATGATCACACAAGGTCAAATATAAAGAGGGTATACCATTTATAGACACTTATCAAAGAAGAATTTTATTGTAACCTCATATGCGAAGAAAAAGATTTACTGAATTGAAAGGTAAGAGACATCTGTGCAACATAAGGTGGAGCTCATTAAATGCTTGCTCTTCCTCCTTGAAAATAAATAAACCTGTTTCATTTCTATTGCATCATTTACATTCTCTCTGAAGGAGCCAGCTTTGTTCCTCAGAAGTTGTACTTGAAGAACTGTTTTCAAAACAGTGGCTCCAAAACAGCACTAAAGAAATGACAGAACTTTAGTTTAACTCTTCTCAAGCTCTGGGACTTCCTTCTAACTTAGGCAGATGAGGTTGCAGTGATGACCAATAACGTGACTAGAGGAACTAGAGGAGGGATCATTTATAGCCTTGTTATTTTGCAGAAGTGCTGACTAATACACACCTGCTACTCGCAGAAGTGTGTCTACTTTTAAGAAACAGTTAAGAAAACTGTTCTGAAAGTGTTAATGAAAGATTTATGGAAGGTCATAGTTTGACCTAGGAACAGTTTACCAGTCAAAGCTCAACTACTGAACAAAGCCACAGATGTTATGCTTGTACACCTGCTTCAGAGATTAAGGCTGATAGTTTAGTTTGGTTTTCCACAGTTCCATTAAAAATAGTAAATTTTTTTTTTTTTTTTTTTTTTTTTTTTTAAAATTTGGGTCTGTTACCAAGGCTGCCTAATTCTGTAAACCTCTTCTGAAAAGGCCAACTGGAAATTAATCCTACTGTTTGTTAAATAAATTAGGGAGATGCAATAATATATTAAAAGCAAAAAGTAGGCAAAACCACTTGTGGTTGAAACAGGCAGCTGCCAGCATTGTACAGAATGCTTCACTTACATACTGTGCTGAGCTGTAGACACTGCTGGGTGCTCTCATACCCACCCGGGACTCCACAGCACTCCAGAGAGCTAAATACTTGTTTCAGCTGTCCACCACTTCATATATATTTAAAATCAACTTTAAAATTTATGCATTTTTCCTCAATTAGAAATACCAGCGTTCAGTCAATTCAAATATAGCAAAGTACTCTGGCAGTCTATGCTAGATAAAAAGATCCTTACCATATGCTGGATAAAGATCCTATAATTTTGTGAGAATTACAATTTTCAAAAGAGCACTATGGAGAGAGGGGTAGAAACAAGAAGAGCTACACAGTGTGAATCAGCAAGAATGTCATTCACTTGACGGAGCCCAACAGTTCCAGAGTTTTGCTGTATTAGAAGAACAAATCAACTGATAATCTATAAAGCTAAAGGACTGCTACTACCAGACAAGAAATACTATTAGTTTCAATGCTAGAATGGTCACACACCTTTGGGAAATAAATAGCCACAAAGTTTTTAAGTGGAAGCTGTTGGCAACCTCCCAAAGTTCTGATGAATGCCCTATCACTGTAGTCAGTTTCCTTTCAGTTTTTGCCAATCTCTTCAAACTTCAAACACAATTACAACAAAGTAACTGGTAAGAGTCTGAAGTGATATACATCCTAGTGGGTGCATTAACCAACCCACTGGGGGTGCAGGAAGAAAATACTTTTTGTATCACTAATAAATAAAACATTCTCTTAATACTGTTCATTTAATTTATTTTCATATTTCATACTTTCATATTATTCATTTATCACACTTTTTTCATTTCGGTTTTTGTGTATGTTTTATGATGTACATAATATGTTAGTACAGTAGTACACAGAAATTTTTACCAAGTTCAACATTGAAGATGCATGCTTAATTTTTTTTTTTTTTTTTACTAAGAGAGGGTATATGAACGAAAAAAGGCTTGGCAACAACTGCTTTAGAGTATCCATCAGAGATATTTCAGTGGTACTTTTGGTTATTTCTTTCAATGTTCTTTTTGTGAAACTGAGTAGTCAGACTTCAAAAGAGAATACAAAGCCTGTTTATCCTATTCTTGCAGGAAAAAAAGAACTCTTAAGAAAAATATTACCTGAGGTTGCTTCTCATGACCTTTTCAACTTTAAATTCAGCACAGAAACAGACTCCGTAGCATAGATGCTATTCCTATTATGCACACCTCTAAAGCATGCAGTGAGTTAAGCAAAATCCTTAAGTGGCATCTATTCAGACAGACTGATTTCAAATACCCTTGGCAACAAGTAAATTGTTCCCAGCTACAATCTGTGCAGTGTATTCATTTTAGTGCAACTTCATGTTTAAGATATAGGTCAACCTTCACACTGAATACAAACCTTTTTTTCCAGTCCCCTTGCAATTGCTGGATAACTGTTTACGAAGCTTACTCTCCAGCAGTTTCTCTGTAGGAACTGAGATTCCTTATCAGGCAACAAGTTTAGGGAACATATTTAAGTAAGTAACATCAGAAGGGTCAGGGAAAGCCACTGAACTGTGTCTTCTGACAGACTAGGTACAGAGCTTCCTACAGGTATGTGACTGCCCACTTGTCCTACCAGTTAAGGAGACAGTATGAAAACCTCTGCCTATCACTAAAGTTAACCATGGAAGGTGAAGGACAGTCAGAGTGCGAATCACTTCTGCTTTCTTCAGGCAGAATGACGGAATTTCTACCACTCAGTCTGAGAAAAAGGGAGAAAAATAAAAAAGAATCAAACAGTACCAGCAATCAGGAAAAAATGAGAAGTTTTTTCAACGTTCTCAATGAGCAATCAACAGAAGCAGCAGGAGGCCATCGCTGCTGCGATAAGTAGAAGATATGCAGCTTCATCAGCAACACACAGTCACCACTTTTTTGCTGTTTTTGACAATTGCCCATAGACTCCTTAATATTCTTTCCCCAGGCCCCAGTGTGCAACTTCTGTATAATCTGTATTAATATCATAACTTTAAAATATAGTGCCCATTTCTTTTGGCCTGAGTTTTCTTGCATTCACCTCCAGTTCTAAATAAATTGATTTAAGCAAAGTTTATAAGTACAGAGTTAGGGTTTAAAGCTATAGTTAAAAGACCCACTAGTAAAAAAAAAAAAAAATAAAAATAAAAATCCCTCATTAGAAAAAATCTTCTGAAGTCAGAAAATGTAATACTTGAACCATTTTTACTCATCCTTCTTAAAACTCCTCCCTTCAACGTACTCACATTCTAGATGACTGTTTCCAGACCAGACATCAGGAATGAACAAGTGTTTAAGGAAGCATTCAACACACAATCTCTAAGCTTGTACCAGACTGGAGAAAGTGGTTGTGTTACTGTAGGAAATCAAAACACTGACAACGTGATGACTTATTTCAGAATGATTCTTGACAAAAATCTGAGCAAGAAAGATGCTTCTATTACAATTTGCTGATAAAAGCTGGACTCTGTACACCTCCTAATTAATTCTGGCTATTAATCAACAGTTTACCCCACAGTAGTGACTGAAGTTTGGCAACAGCTCCTAATCCTTCATATACTATATCATGTCCTTTCTTGGGCCTACTAATCATTATTAGTTCATTTGATTCTAAGCATACAGTTTTGAAAGGCTGAATTAAGCTATCAGAACTTCATATTCACACAGTTCTGTGATACTGGACAAATAGTCAAAAGAAGAATTGCACAGCATATGTGCACACCTGAACAGACCTTAATTCTGTCACCTAACATCCATATTTCCACAAACACAGCAGATGATTCATCCAACATTGACAGTCTCATTTCACCTTAGCATTTTTCCTTATATACACTACCTGAGAGAACATGGCACTAGAAGTCTAGGTACATCTTTCTGACTACAGAACTCTTATGTATCTTCACACCTTGCCAAGAGTCCTGCTGGCTTGTAACAATACTTACAAAGCTCATGTAACTGTGCTTGATATCTGAACTACTACTATCTGAATCTGAACTTCAGTAACATAACTTTAAATGTCAACTTCCTAGTAATGAACCCCAAATCACACAACATAGCTCTAGAGAAAGCCTTAAGTTACTTTCCTGAAATACCACTGACAGCCTAAAAGCACATACCCAGTAGCAGTGGATAAGGCTGTCTATTAAAGGAGTGCCTTCTGCCTTTAGAAACACTATATAAATAAATACATTGCACATTCCCCCCACTCACCCGTGGTGGAAAGAAGGGTGTGGGAGGTAGGAACCCCAGGAAAGGAAGTAGGTGACAACACATGAGAAGCATACAAAAGCCATGCTGCATAACAACAAAAGAAACTGGAAAAAAGGTTTTATTGCGACATAATGCAGGCCCCAGAAATGCTCTCTATATATAGGTAAGAAAACTGTTCTGATAACACTAACATCAGCATTATCAGCCCCTCAGCAAGAAAATGCGTACTAGTGAGGGAAAAAAAAAAAAAAAAGCCTCATTTTGGTTTTGCACAGAGCACGCATTACAAAGTAGGCTTCTAACGAGCTATTTAAAGGCAGAGGCCAAGCTAAACTACTGAACAGCACCCGGAAAACAGCAGACACAAGGTGAGCTATGGGTCCGCTGCCCCCCCGGGAGCCCGGCTATTCACGGCCAAGCAGCTGACAGGAGCCCAGCTCCCTTCCTCCCCTCGGCCGCTTCAGCGCCCTGGCCAGGACAGAGCTGACCCCTCACACCCAAAGCCCCAGCGAAGACACAGAGGACCCCTCCCCCCGCACTGTCACCGCCTCCGCGCCCCAGCGGCAGCACCACGACCCCCACAGACCACACGGTAGCGCGCACCCGGCTCCCCCGCGACAGGCCACGGGGGGCGAGGCCAACGCAATGCCCAGGCCGAGCGGGGCGCGGAAAGCCGGAACCCCGGTACTCACCGGCGGCGGCCAGTCCTGCGACCCAAAGCACCACGAGGCACAACAGTAACAAGAGGCGCGCCCGCTGCCCCATCCCGCCGGGCTCCTGAAGGGCCACCGACGCCGAGGGGCCCTGACTCCGGCCTCCTCGCCCCGCCCACCGGCCCGCCGCACCAATCTGCCGGCCGCGCTGACGAACAACTACGGCGGCTAGCGGCGGCACACGCACTCCGCCCGCGGAACAGCCTGCTCTACATGGCCCACTCCGATTGGCTCGAGAAAGAAGTTGCTCTTCTGTCACGCCCTCTTATTGGCCAATGATATTAGAAAAGGAAAACACGTGTCTCGACGAGTGCTGGCTACGTAAGTGAGCGCTTTGGAAACGATGGCTTTTATTGGCTTGCGTGACCGCTCCTACAACACCCACAGTGCCTTGCGAAGGACATGGCGCGGCACGGCCGCCTGGGCCCGCGGGCGGGGCAGGGACAACGTCAGCCACAAACCCCCGCGCCAAATTGTGGGGCTGGTGGCAGTTCCGAGCGAAGCGCTGGGGTCTGGCGGTGGCTGCGCTGTTCCTGCTGAAATCGTAGAAGCTGGCTGGGGAGCGGGGTGCGTCCCATAGGCGCCGGGCAGGGGGCCCTTCGGTGGCCGTGGGAAACAGTGGGGCCTGGCAGCGGTGAGAGGAGGGGGCTGGCTGTGGGCGGTAAGAGCCGGGCAGCGCCACAAGCCTGGGGAGCTGGGGGCGGAGGGGAGGGACCACCACAGGCACGCGGTAAGAGCCTGCGGGAGCGGCTTTCCTTTGCGTTAGGCTGGCTGTGTCTTGAGGCACAGCTGGAGTCAAGACAGTAGTTTTTTCAGGGCACCTGCAAAAGGATTTGAGGGTTTAGCTTACTTTGCTGAATTTCTTGTTTTTCTTATAACGTTTTTATCCTCTTGTCATTGGGCTTCTATGTCAACCTTTTTTCCCCCCTCTAATGGAAAAGTGTGGTTTGTGACTTCAGTTTGCAACAGGCAGCCCTGTCAAACAAGAGAATCCCAGGGCATGCCTTCTTGATTAGATGTATTGGAGGCAGCAGTGAATCAAACACCTGCCTAAATCAGCACAGCTGAAGCATGTCAGACTAAAAGGGTGTCATTGGTTGAACTTTAATTTCAGAAGGGTGACAGCTCTGGCAAGGGGATCGAGGACTGTGAACACAACACTGGTTCACCCTAAGAATCACATCCCTGGCAGTGTTCAAGGCCAGGTGGGATGGGGTTTTGAGCAACCTGGTTACTGGAAGGTGTCCCTGCCCATGGGGGTGGTTGGAAGTATACTGATCTTTAAGGTCCCTTCCATCCCAAGTCATTCAGTGGTTCCATGATCATTCTGTAGGTCAAGTAAAATGCAAATTAGGAAGGGGCGCCAGAGTCTCAACCTGTAGTGGAGTGAAAGGCGACTGGGCAGTAAATGTTCCTGTGTGTGTAACAGGACCATGCTAGTGCACAACGCTGTGCTGAATCAAAAAGTGGATTTGCCCTCCACAGCTTGAAGCCGTCACGTCCTTGCAGGGCCAGAGCTCTGCTGGACGGCAGCAGCCACGCCACCAAGCGGCTGTACTTCGCCTGTGGGATGGGGGGCAGCGGCAGCAGCCGGGGGACACGCGGTGCCCCCGGCGCTGGATGAAGGCTTTTTTGCCAGGAGGCGCCTTAACGGTGTGTGAGCGCCTCGGGCAGGTCTCACAAGTAGTTCTGATCCTAATCGGGAGAACGCTTAAGTACCAACAAGCTGTCCTAGCTACCGCAGAGCTGTAACGGCACCGTCAGCTGCGGCGGCACGGCCTGAGGGGGCTTTCCCAGTACGTAACCGTGGCCTGGAGCCACTTTAACCTCTGCTGCGCTAGGCAGAATCGTGTCCAAACCCGCCTCTTCCTGAACTCCTCTGCCCGCAGCGAGGCGGGACTGGAGGGGAGGGGCCGCGGCCGGGAGGTCCTGCTCCGCCCAGGGTGGATAGCGGGAGAGCATGGTGCGGGGGTTGTGTGCGCGGTCGGGGCTGTGGCGCTGCAGGTGTAAGAGTATCTCGGCGCTGCCACAGCTATGCAGCGGTAGCCGTGTTGCTCTGACTGAGGGGTATTAGGTGCTCAGGTGAGTTGCGCAGAGGCCCCGGCGTGCTCGTCTCTCCCCGCTGCCACTCCCAGCCTCAGCTTTGTTTCTCCTAACCCTGCTCAGGTGATAGCCCCCACCAGCAGTCGTAATGGATGTGTCTGAGTGTGATGGCTGTATCAAGCTCAAAGTAGGTTCAGGGGAGACAGACAACACTACAATAGCTAAATATAATTTGATCAACGCACCCCCTAGCCACAGTGCTGGTTAAGGTCAGGCTCAAGCCAAGTTTGTGATGTAGGGAAAACAAGTGCCAGGAAAACAAAGGGTTAAAACACTCTTAATTTAACTTAGGTCTAAGAGAATTAGGTTTGTGTTTTAAGTCTGTGGTGTGATAACAGAATTTAGCAGTCTTACTAACAAGACTAAATTATTTCTTTTCATCCTTCTAGTGAGTGAATTATTTCTTACCATCCTTCTAATTTATCAGTCGGTTTGGAGACAGTGACTCCCAAACATCTGCTAGCTTGGGATACTCCTTGTCTCCCCATCCTGTCCTGCTTGCAGTAAATTTTGTACCAAGGTCACACTGCTCTAAATCTTTGCCAGCTGTCAGAAACTTGCAGGTATGGCTGGTTTCAGCTAATTGTGAATTACTGGGGTATCCAACTGTGCCAAAGGTGAAAAGTGCACCCTGAGAAAGACTGCTTCCTTCATCTTGAAGACCCCTGCCCACATGAGGAAGACTACTTACTTCAGCTTGAAGACCCCTGCCCATGACCATCGGAGGGCAGTGCGCAAGCGCCAGAAGGGAGGAGATTTATGATAATAAGTACCTAAACTAATTGTAATATCCCTGGCACTTTCTCGGGAACCTAATGAATATGCATGTTTGTGTGCAATAAATATCTGCTTGCTTAACCCCTCGGTGTGCAAGTTAGGAGGAATGATCCCCCTTGCACCCGGCGCCATAATAAACATACCTGCTTTATAACTCTCCTTGAGTTGTAGAGTCTGATTCCGTGCTTCATTTGGAGGAAACATGTCTAGTCAGTGTACAAATACGACTATAAATAAATAAAAAGTTACCTTACTTCATAAATAATGGATAGTCCGGTGCCTACTGGGCTCTCCTGCATGGTAGGGGGCTGCATGCCCAGATCTTCTCTTGAGTAGGGGTGCATCTCAATGTTACTCCCTGAGGCTGAGAGATTCCTTATTGCATCAGACGCCCAGTAAGTGCAAAACTTAGAAATGTTAGCTAGGTAATATAAAGGGTTGATTGTGCACATACAATCCTTTAGACATAAGTTGTTGACCAAGTTTGGGGCAAAGTCTGGATCCACCTGCACTTAAACTTCCTTCTGAGAAGGAGCTTGGGATGCAAGGGACTCCTCTCTGAACCTCATGAGAACAGGAGGGTCTCCGCAGTTTTGACCGACCCTGTCCTCTATGCAGCAAATAATCAAGTGTACCTTGCCAGTGAATCTTGTTAAAACACTGTCACATTTACTATCAACTTTATTGTTATAGACACAAAATTTTTGGTTTGTATCTATCTGTTGCTTCCCTCTTACAAGTGAAGTGTGTCAACTTCATCCACAACCAGGTGTTCTAGTCTTGAGGGAGCAAATTTCTTCTGATCAAATCAGCCCTTCTGTGAGTAGGGGTTGTACTAGGTGACCTACAGAGGTTGCTGCTAACCAAATTTATTCTACATCTAAAGCTGGAGGAATATGAGGGTGTTAAGTGAAATGGAAGAATGACAAGAAAAATATAATGGTGGAATGGTTTGGGGTTTTTTTGATTTATTTTTTTTTTCTGAATTCCATAATTGCCTTCCAAATAAAAAAAAATCAGATAATATTGCAGACTGAGTTAGTTCAAATTAATTTAGTATTTGCTGCACTCCAAGAGTGTGGTAAATTTATTGCTGCCTTTCCATTTATGTGTGCAGCAGCCATAAAATTCCCATTACTTTTTGTAATAAGTTTTACACTGTCTCCTATGAAGCTTTGAATAGAAGCTTAGGTGGTATTTGCTGTGTTCCTCCTCTGTATTCTGTGCCAGAATGTCCAAGTGACCAGACAAATCATAAGGGCTCAAATTGCCTCCTTTGTGTTTTAGGTATACTTAGGTGTGATTTCTCAAAGAGTTATCTAGATTTTTCAAGAGATGCTTGAATTGGACGTATTTAAATACTGCCTAGTATTTATATGGCATGATGTAGCATTAGTCATTCTTCAGGTAAGAGAATGAAAGTATGTGAGCTACATTTTGAGTAGTTTTGTGATACGCGTGATAACTTTCAGAGTATTTCTTATGCTTAGCTTTTGTCTCTGTAATTTGATCACACAACTTTCTCCTTTGGTTTTTACTTTGATTGTGAAAATTTTCTTGTATGACTTTTTTTTTTAATGCAAAACTGTGGGAGAAGTATGAAACTTCGTACATCTTGAAGAGCTATTTCTCAGTAATCATCCTTGCAGAATGTTCTCAGGGTTTTTTCAGCTTGCTCTGAAAAAATGGAAAAGCAGCAAGCTTCAACCACCTCTCAGGGAAGATTTCTGTCCCAAAATACACTCGCTTTCTGACAGATTTTTCTGATGAAAAGAACACATCTTTCATTTATTTTTTTATTAGAATGCAAAATATATAGACTTTTTAATTATCATAAACATAGCTTTTTAGCTGTTTGTGGGGTTTTTTTGTTTTGTTTTGTTTTGTTTTCCCCCTTGATTTACTGTGTGTTTTTTGAAGTTTCTGGGCACTTATTTCTGAGGATAAATTACAAGGAGAATAATATTCCTAAATCTCATATTCATGTATTCAAGGCTGTAGGAGGATTATGATTCTAGCAAGACCCATATGCAAAGTAAGAGGCGCAATACAAGTGTTAATTAAGCAACCTGAGGGAGAAAAGGTGAAAATTACCAAGCTTGATGTCACCTGGTCTGTGATATTCAAGTACCCTGTCACAGGGAATGAGGGGAAGAGAAGCTGTGATGGAGAAAGAAAGGAACATTCTTCCACTTCATGTTAGAAAATAAGTTGTTGGCATGGCTTTCATGAGAATTCCAGTCAGGAGGAACAAGGAGGTAGCTCTAAGAGCTACCATCCAGTCTAGACCAGGAACAAATTGTAGAGGTATAATTTGTAATTTTCCAACATTGTGAACTACTAGCATTCACATAATCAGAACTGCAAATGGCTCAGCCCTGTTTCTCCTTGCCAGCTATGAAGGTTTGAAGCTCATTAGTGAAAACCTCAGCCCTTGCTCTCTAGCTTCCCAAATATATCCACAGATCTTACTAATGTTAGTGTGGGCTCTAACACCTGAGCCTGAACCCTTGGCCCTTACCCAGTACGCAGGGCCTTCCCTACTTAGGCTTGATGTTCAGTAGCAAAAGATGCATGTACTCATGCACTGTTCTCACATACACCCTTTGCTCATGCAGCCCCCAAATAGCAGATCACTAGGTGGTGATCTAATGTCCATGCACAAGCCCTGTGTCCTTTACCTGGTTATTGACCTAGACCCAGATATAGGTCTTTTACTGTCTAGTCCAGTTTAAGGTTTGTTAGCAAATTATGTGTGTGTGTACACCTGCATGCACATGTGTACACACAGTTAAATTCCCAAGAGAAATAGTCTGGTCTTTTCTGCTGCTGCACTTGTATTTACGGGCCCTGTGAGCTACAGTCCCTGTTCCAGTTGCTGTCACTTATAGCCCCGCAGCACGCACCCACTCCCCATGGTGCATGGTCCCTTCTCCAGTTGCTGCACCCAGATCTCTGTAGTATTCTGGTGTCTCTGTTCTTGGCACTGGATCTACAGGCCTGGTGACCCATGGTCTGTTTTCCAGCTGCTGACAGTTGGACGTTGTAGCACTCTCATAGAGTAGAGTGAGGTTACAGAGATAAAGTCAGTAAGAGGATTTAATAAGAAGACAGGATACACTGTGTTGATCAAGTGCAGGGCTCAGACAAATGTCCCATTTTTGTTCTTTGCTACCCATTCTTATCCCTCCTTTTCCTTGCCTTTGTCACTTCCCATGAAGTTCCCAAAATTTTTACATAACCCCACAAGCTCTTTCTGTTATTTCATGTTTTTGTTACACTCCACAAAATCCCATCAAAAATCTTATCCAGCTCTTTATTCCACCACCCCACCCCCAGCTATGCTTGATTAGTTCCTTTTAATAGACCATCAATCAATGACTGAACAGTTTTGGTCTTTGTCTACCTTATTACCTGGTCATTAACGTTTGTGTGTCTGTTTGCTTTATTGCTTTCCTTTTTGCTTGTTATTTCTATTACACTGAATAGTCCTTAACTGGATAGCTTAATGAACCAGATGCTCTTACATGCTATGTGCTCTTACATTCTATGTACTCTTACAGTGGCATAGAGAAAAAACTGTAAGGTCTTAGAATCATGCTGCTTTTTGCATTGGTTCTGATTTTACCTCAGCTGTTGAGTTAATGCTGTCACTTGTATATTTTAGTGCACCTTTTCTCAAGAGGAGAGCTGCAGTTATCTTCAGGGAGTGTTCTTACAGGATTTAGTGAAACCTGAGAATTACATGCTTAACGCAGTTGTAATGTTACAGTCCCACAGTCCCAGGAGCATGCATTACTTGTATAGATTTCTTATGTCTCTGAATTGTGCTAAGAGCTTCATCTTTCTTCCTAGTGTGGAAACCTTCTGGTAAGGACAGTTGGTGTGCTTGCACTAAAAATAATGTTATACAGTTGGCTGTGTGCTCAAGGTCCTGTCTTTAGATGACAATGAATAGCAAACACAGTGTGTTAAACAGTACACAAAGCCTAATCTAAAGTGTAGTAATATCAGGCCAATTTGTACACAAGTCTGGTGAAAACACAGCATTTATAATTTTAAAAGCATTACAATTATTGAAGTAATGCTGTAGAATCTACAGCAGAATTCTGCTGTATGTACCAGGATAGTATTCTACTGTAAAATAAGTAGAATTCTATCCTAGCCCCTAAATTTCAGAAGCTGGACAAAATGAGGAAAATAACTGTTATGCTATGTTTCTTCTAAATAAAATTGTCTATAATTGGAAATTGCAAGAGGTAGTCTATTCCCTTTATGTACTGCTGCACATACATGTGAATTTAGTCAGAGTGTCTGACATGATTTTTCTCAGACATGTTTCATGAGATGGAGTGCAAATGCGGAAGGAAATTAAAACTAATGCTACCTGCAACCTTAAAGTTTCATATATTTTGCACTTACGGATGTAGCAGTTTCAGTTATATTAAGAGCAGTTTCTTGAGTAACCTGAATTACTCTAAAGTTAGAAAAGCTCAGAGGGACTGTAAGCCTTCAAGGTAAAATAGGACAAGATAACTAGCGCAGTATGGAGGTGGGTTCAGGGGTAAGTAGGACTTGGATGTGATGTTTTTCGTTCAAGCTTGTGAGCCATGTGCTTGAAAATTTCTGTGGTGAGTGCAGGCCCTGGACCAAAGCAAGAGCTCTGCTCAGTGATCAGGTGAGCAGGCAGAGATGCATGCAGGATAGTCATTATGGGCATAGGGTTGGGAATTAACTGGGAAATGTCCCCAGAGTTGTAACTCTGGGGGCAACACAAAGCCAGATAAAAAAGAGTGCATCTCTGAGGAGGTTGTATTTTGCTATACTGATTGTGCCCCAGCCTTCTGTGACCTCTTGGATACCTGATTTGTGTTTACATTATGGCAACGCTGTTATTTCTGGAATTTTCAGAGTTAGCTGATAGGCATGGTTATTTACTATTCATAATGCTTTGCTTAGAAAATCTGAGTCACTCAGCTGGAAAAACAGAAAACAATCACAAGGTTTAAACTATCAATCATAAACAAACAGTCTTATCATTCATGCAGAGAGTAATTTATTCAGAAAAATGATTCAACAAACACTTTGAATAATGAACATGCTCAGGAGAGTAATTTTTTTCTGAGGTTATTCAGGAACAGGAAATAGTGAAAACTGATCAGCTGTGTATATTTAGAAGCATGTATGTAGAAATAACTTGCATCTAAAAGGCCTTAAAGACTTAATAGAGTAAGTAGTTCATATTCAGGGTAGATGTCAGCCCACCCAAGATTGCTTGAAGCACATCATCAGAGAACTAACTTGGGGTGTAAAAAATGGGAACAGTGGAAGGTTGGGACCAAGGTGTACGAGTTCTCTGTTCCTCAGGAACAAATTAGCAGCACAAGTTTTGCCAGGTCATATATGGAAGAGTTTTGAGGAGGACTTTCCCGTTGCAGGTTTATGCTATTGTCATGCCTTGATTCTGTAGCTGCCATTAGTGAGGTGGTGTAACTAGTTGTGTGTCCATGATGCAGAATGGGCCACTGGACTTTGAAGGAGGCAAGGTGAAAGTCAGTGGTTTATGCCTAGATGTGCAGCCATATGTCATTGCTTCTAGCAAAGCCTGCACGGGTCTTACCTTGCCACCAAATGGTATTGTTGCATTGATTCATACAAAGTTTCTCCTGCCCGTGGTTTCATTGTCTTTCTCTCTCTTGTCAGGCCCCTGATGCACTAAAAAGCTGGCAAAACGTTGTGCTTTTTTATCTTTGCTTTGGCTATGAAAATCAATATTTGGTTTACTAAAAGCCATTAAAATGGTGTTTCTCTGATCAAACATCTGAGATGTGAAACAAAGCTGGACTTGTACTGGGGGAAATGGTTTAGTTCTCCTATGTCTAGTGGGAGAATGATGGTCAAGTATCAAACTTGTTTTATTTTAAATATATTTGCTTTGATGAAAAGGCTGTTTCCTCTAATGGTCTAGCTGCTACTGTTTATGATTTTAATCTAGTTACAAGTTTAAGCTGCAAAGTGAGTGGATCTTGCATGCAGTGTGTGAGTGAACTGTGGTTTATACTGAATGTGATGTTCATGAATTCATATAAACTGACTTCATTTTCACTGCATGCTGTCCATATGCTTAAGAGACAATTTTACATACTTTTAGACAAAAAAATCTCATGGGAGAGAAACAGAAGGCTCAAGGACAAAAGGGAAATCAGTAACTGAACAGGGAGATGAATAAAGGAGACAGTGAGGAAAATGGGAGCAGTAGTAAAAGAGTTAGGGAAGAGAATGTAATTTAGGAATGGTTGCAAGGACTAGAACAACACTGGGGAGAGATCACGTTAACACCTCTAATAGGAGAAACTGCCCAGCTGGTTTTATGTGCAAAATTGCGGTGTTGGTGGGGAAGGTAGAGAGGATTTACTGAAGCTTTAGCTTTACACTGCTTGTCATCAGCAAGTGTGCCACAAACTCGTATTGTGTGGCTTGGCTGTAGTCCTAAGACAGTCTTTGGTAGTTCTCAAATACGTCAGTTTTGTGTTCAGCAGCACTAAGGGAAAGTATAGAATATAAAAGGGAGTGTATGTCCAAATGTCTACACAGTTCTGTTCACCATATCTTAAAAAGGATATAGTAGGACTTAATAGAAGGTACACAGGCACTGAAGGTGTTCCGAGGGATGGACCAGCTTCAGTGTGAGAGGAAACTAAACAAAATGAAAGTTCTCTTTGGAGAGAGTTGGCTGAAAAAATATTCTTAAAGGTTTATGAAATGACAAGTAGTATGGGGAAGATATGTAAAGAATGATTATTCACCATTTCTAACACAGGAGTTCAGCAGGTATCCAAAGGAATGATACACAGGTTTAAAACTGGAGGAGGGAGTCCTCTTTCACCCAGTGTGGAGTGAAGGTTAATGGAAAAAAATTTGTGACAAAGTATGAAGAAGGTTGTAAAGAATAGGTCTGGTTTTGGTGATTAAACTTGTTGACCTGGAGCTGGTCCTCACTATAAATAGTCCACACTTCTGTGATCATAGAAGACTGGAAATGTCCAAGAGAAGCTCTGTTTCTGATACTTTGCTCCTTAGGCATTTTGTGCAAGCCATTGCTGAGGACAGGAGACTAACCTCAGCTGACATTGAACAGTGTGATTCTTAGTATATTTGTATATTCTCATTGTGTTAGTCTGAGATGATTCTCCTTGACAGGTAAAAATTGTAATGCTGTAAAGCCATGTGCCATGTAAAGGGGGACAAATAGGTCAAAATAAATAGTTATGAGATCCAAGGTGTGTCAAATCAGGAAGTAAAGCCTGCTCATAGGTTTTTAATTGCCATTAGTTATTGTCAGGGGATCCAAGGGGTAGCAGTAAATCAGAGCCTGAAAGCAGGCTAAGTAGTTCAACTGAGAACATGTGGTAAGGATGCACACCCTGTCTTTTTATAAGTCTGTTATAAAAAGAGGAGGGAAGAGAGGCTTTCCACAGTTTCAGCTTGCTACAAAGTGAACTTTTTGTGGTTGATTGAGTAGAACTTTTTCAACTCACAAGCCTTTGGGATGACATAGAAGTTTATCACGGCATTGGAAAAAGGGGAATAGTTGTATTAAATGAAATAGATTTGGGCTCTGATAGCTATTTCTACTATGCTTCCATACTATGATTATGTATGTGTTCCTGTCATAGTTTCCTTGGATACTGTTAAGTGTGATTTAAGTAAAATTAAGTTTGTTGTTGGCTACAGAGATGATTTCTCTGCTAAAATGCATCAGTATTTCTATGCTGTCCTTAAAAGCAAGAGGTAAAACCATCACATGTCTTAGTGAAACACTAGGTAATGGTGGGGCCTGGGGCAGCTGGGGCTGAAATTAGTTACAGTTAGGGTATAACCTGCCTGAAAGAGAATTTAAGTGCTGTAAACCTGAGGATGGTCAAAGTCTTCAGTAATCCCTGTTTGTTTACAGTCAGGTAGTGCTATAATGACTGTGTTTCTCAGTAAATATTGGTCTTAATGACTTTGAATTGGCAAAATTTTTGAGGTTAATGGCTTGTGTCCTTGACTAACCCTGCAAGTGGTGGCTGGGATCAGCATTATAACTACCTCCTGAACAATAAAAGCTGAAAGAGTAAGCTGGTAGTGGAATATGGTGATGGATTCTAATCTGTGCTCTATGCCATGCCACAGGTGCAGATCTGCTATTTCAGATTATTGCACTAGATAACGTTTTCATAATATATGGATCCCAAAGCTGGGTATGTATGCTTTTGGATTTGCATTCGTTGGAATACAGACACACTTAAGAGTTGCTTTTTTTGGGGTGGGGTGTCATATCCTGTATTGAATGCTCAAAATGGCTTTTGGACAGACAAGCTGCAAAAAATGCATGACCACAGCTTAAAATTAATGATACTTTAAACATGTAATAGTGGCATCATCTCTACTTGCCTTTTTTGCCCTGTGGAATGAGTCATGTTTTCAAGCTTTGCTCTACAGCTGCTGTGTTTAGAAATGTCAGAAAAATTAAAATAAATCCAGGGTGCTGATTCAAAGACCTCCAGCAGCTGGAGGTTTATGACACAAAACTGATCATGTTGGATTCTGATGTTTAGAAGTGGGCTGGGATCCTGAACTTCTGGTGGAAAAGGGAAAGGAAAGCTTGAGCCAAATTCTCTGACTCATGTTTCTGATACTATTTAGATTTTTTTTTTTTTGCTAATATAGGCAATAAAAGTTGCCATGTTACTGATATGGGGGACTAATGATGTCCTGCATGTTTTTATAGAAGATGCCCTATAGATGACCTGAACTGGCAAAGCACATTTCATTGGAGGAAGTGGAATTAATCAGCCTCTATTATCAGTAACATTTCTTGCAACTGCAGATTGCCTGATTAAGTTTAGAAGGGTCTTCTATGCTCATGATTTCATCTCTGTTTTTCAGGGAGATTTTTCTTATTCTAATATAGGTTTTCCTACGTTTTGGTGTTTAAAAAAAAAATAAATCTTACTAGGCACAGAGCAGATGATTTTAAGGTGCATATAAGCCCATTAAGGCTAAATGCCTTGTCTGCCACCCCACATGACCTGGAGAATTTACAAATTCATGTCTCAGTGAAGAAATCCAGTATCTCTGGCTTAAGTATGGAAATTTTCATTTCATTTTCATTTAATGGACTTCCATCAATGTCTGAATAAGATAAATAATACACAGATGCTTTTGCCTACTGGAGAATTGTAACTGTATTCGCTACCAATGTAATGAGTGACAATATTAATGTATGCATGTTTCTGGTCTGTTTTAATGGGCTGTAATTTCTGTAACATGTTACTTTTGACTGAGACAGAATTGCACCGGTGAACCAAGTTCATTTTGTATATTCGGCATGTTCTAAGAAGATAAATTAAAGACAACTGAGGTCAGGAAGACACATAACTGTACCATTTTAATACTGTTCAGCTTCATAAGCATGGTTTTAGTGAGGTTGGTCTAATATGGTTACACAGCTTTTGGCTTATAAGTGACACATTTCTGGTTTTCAAAAACAGGGTTAGATGTGTGTAAGAGACAGAGGAGAAATAAATTGGAATTAATTTTGTTTATTGCTGCATGCAATCTCATGAAACTTTGGGCTTTGTTAAAGGACGTACAGTTGTCACTAGAATTATGGCACCCAGTTTAAGGTATTGCCAGTCAGAGATGATTTGAGAGGGATTATTCATCTCTTCCTCCAGGAGTTTCAGCTTGCCTACAGATTCAGCAGGGTGAGCATCCATCAGTTCACTCCATGATCGGACAGGTGATTGTCACAGTGGGAAGGAGTACAAGCAACACTTCAGATTTCTCTGTTATGATTGTGAGTTTTAAATGTTTGAGGTATCAGTCTTCTCTGACTCGATAATGTTCCCTTGGGAGACTTGCACTGGTGATCAGCTTACTTCCTTTCATGATCTTGGCTTTTGTCCGCTGAGCTGCTTTGTAACCCACAGTGCATAAACAGTTTTGATGGAGTGCAGTGTACGTGTTACAAGCTGTAGTACGCTCAGCTATAAATTGACTAGATTAGAGATCCAACTACCCATTCGTTGTGCAGGAGGAGCGTTACAGTTTAGATTTAAGAGGCATTTTCACTTCATCAGAAAGCTGTCTTTACTGCTGCTTCTGCCATACATGTCACTTAAAGATTAGTAATTGGGCATCTTTCCTCAGCGGTGACTGTTCTAAACGCTAAAGTGAAATCTTAACAATTTAAAGAAACTTGCTTGGGATGTAAATTGGGTTTGCTCTGAATTATAGGGGGGTCCTCTCTGCTGAAAATCTCACTTAGGTTTTGTGTTAGATATTAACCCAAAATACCCAGTTCCAGATACTTCAAAACTTAAGAAAGCTGTGAAAGCTGGACACCGCAATACAATACACGCCACAAAATGAAGGTGTTTTCTGTTACATCCACCTGTAGCCCTGGCTTTCCATCCCGCCCTACTCCCGGCGCTCCTCCCGCCCCGAGCAGGCAGGAACGCTCTCCGTCCGCTAGGTGGCACTGCCGCGTCGGCTTCCAGCCTGCATTTCTGGGGATGTTTCCATTGTGGATTATACTGATAAAGTGGATCTCGTTTTGTGTCTTAAAGCGTCTGGAACTCTACTGCTATTAATGATTATGGGGTACTACTGCGAGAGTAGTTCTACTTAGTATCCCTAAAAATAACAGGTGAAGCTTTTCTGGCTCGAAGTCCTTTTTTTGAGAAGACTTGCCTTAATTTCTCAAGGCTTCCCTTGCTCAACTGTGAAGTGGCATTAGTATAGTATCCCTTCTTTACTGAACAAGACCTTGCTTGTGGAGCAACATTCTAATATGTGGCGATATTTTAATTGTCCTCGTTTTGTCTGGGACAGAGTTTTAACTTTCTTCCTCACATCTGGTTACAGCACTGTGTTTTGTATGTAGTACAGGAATGATATTGGTAATGCACTCATGTTTTAGTTGTTGCTCAGTAGCACTTACCCTGATCAAGGGCTTTTCAATCGCTCATATTCTGCCAGTGAGGAGAGGCACAAGAAACCAGGAGGAAGCAGAGACAGAACACTTGACCTGAACTAGCCGAAGGGGTATTCCATACTACAGGATGTCGTGCACAGTATCTAAATTGGGGGAAGTTGGCTGTGACTGTTTGAGGTATCTAACACATTACAGACTAGCAGTTGCTAAGGTTTGCTGTCTAATTTAAAGCTGGTCTTTCAGCTGGAGGTGTAGCTGAAGCTTGATGTTATGAGTTCATCCAATTTCAGTTTTTCAAAGATTAGTGTTAGCTTTTTATTTCAAAGTTGATCTTTTTGTTCCTAGTTGTTTGTTGACTGATGAAGTGAATCAGCATATTGTGAGGGCAGAAATGGGTCAGCATCTAACACATGCTGTACCTGCTGAAGAAAACTTGCCCCTTTTTTTTCCTTTAAAATAAGCTATTTATTCTGATAGGCCTGTGTGTGCTGCTCTTTCACAGATGGAAAACATAATACGGGGCTTCAAAGTAAGTGAACTGCATATATGCTTGTTGGCTACCTTTTTCCATACAGTTTTAGTGTATGTTCAGATGCTGCAGAGAAGCGATTCTGAACCTAGTGCCACCTGTTGCAGCAGTGTCTGATTTCAGCTTGCATGTCACCCTTGCAGTGAAAATTTGGATTACTGAGATTTTGCTGATAGGTGTTCTAGAGGAAAGATTGAGGATGGGAAGAAAGCCCTATATAATTTAGGTGATCTATTCCCCCTTTCATGGGGAATGATTCTTTTAGTTTCTTGTACCAGTAAGTGGGTGGATGAGCAATGAAACATACAATTGTTTAGCATGTGTGACTGTAGTTCTTTACTACTTCAGCATGCAAAAATGTCATATTGTAAATTGTACAAGCAGAGAATAAGACAACAGAATTTTAGTTTTATAGAGACTTTCTTTATATGTAATCTGCATCATGCAGATACCTGTGGACAGTTGCAAATGTGGATGTTTTATGTTATTTTTCACATTTGAAGACTTGTGATCCTGAAGTAATCTTAGGGAGATATTATTGTAAAACCTCTCATGCCTTAGAAGTCATTTTATAGCTTTAGAAAAGTAACTGTTGCTGTCAACTTTTTTCCCCTCATGCTGGTGTGTTTGTTTTGTATTTTTGGCTAAGAAAAAAAGAAATAACAGACTTTGCAAAATAGGACATTGTTTATATGAATTTCAAGTAACAGACTCATTTCTGCTAGAGCTGATAAAAAACTTAGAGTTGAAATTAGATTTTCTAGGACAGAAAGCATAAAGCTAGAAAACACTATGATGATTAGTATTATGCCAACGAATGCATGTGCCTTTGAGGTTTAGTAATGGGATACAGTACCTTCTAATCAGAGGTCACTGGTTTGAATCCAGCTGAGGATAATGTAGTCATTTGGTTTAGTTGCTGATGCAAAACACATCTCAGGTCAGTGTAACTGTATTTTTAATTGCCTGCAACCACGGTTTTGTTGTTTTCTTTAACTGAGTGTGTATTACCAACAATAATCTTAGCTTCTCTAAACAGACAATAAAATGTTAATATGAAAAATACCTTTCTAGCTGATAGCAGGCTAGAGGAGGACTGACCATTTAGTGGGAATTGATAGCCTTCTCATTCAGGTAGCTGTTTTCATTAAACCAGGATTAATGCAGAAGGGCTTATCCTGCAAGAACTCCATTACTTTGATCTTCTGAAGCAAACTTTGAATTCTCAGAATTCTTATGCCATGTGAATAATCTTCTGGAAATGCATGGTATCACTTGCATGTAAAAACAAAGTATGATGAATGCTTTATTGGGTCAGATTTTATGGAAAGAAGCCCATTATGAGGAAAATCTTGATTAGATCAGAATAGAGTACAGTGCTCTCTTTTTTTCTTTTGTTCTTTCCTTCCCCTGTTCAGGGGATCCATGGTGTCTGCCTGATAACCTTCTAATTCTGAGATAGCACAATTCTTCTTGAACTTTTACAGATGTCTTCTTTTAATCTTCTGCTACTTGATGGACCTTTTATCTTGTCTGTTCTCCAGTGCCAAATTACAGTAAATCTTTCTTTTCTGTTTCAACATCTAGGATTTAACAATGTTTAGACTTTGTTTTCTAACTTGGTATCTTTAGGTTTATGTGTCTTACAGAAAGCAGGGAAGTATGGTGTTATGAAGCAGTTTGTTTTGCACAGAATACCCATTTTTTTTAGGAACATTGTATCTAACACTGTTTTTTCTCTATGAAGAATCACAGTCTTGATGGGAAAGGGGTATGTTTCCATTGTGACTTATTCTAGGACATCCCTTCTCCCCCATATTCCAGTGCACTTGGTAATTTGCATGATTTTTTAAATTAAGTCAGAAATGTGGCTTGCATGTTGCTGACTTTGAATATATACATCTAGCACTCTAGTGGCTTATGTATGTGCTGTGCCCTGTACTGGGTCTGAATTTGAGGATGCTTATTGGAATTATGACTTAATGTTACTTCTGTATTTGGGTAGCTCTGACCTAGAAGCATGGCTAAACAGAATCTGTTTTTTTGTGCTGTTTCTCCAGTCCAGATGAGATTGTTTAGCGGCTTTCTGTTGTTATTTTCAGGTCAGCTTTGTGTGGTTATTTGAGTCACTCCCTACTAGCAGGTTTTTTACTCCAGACTCTATCATATGGCAGATACGTTATTTTCTTGTAATATAAAGTATAAAGCACATAATAGATTCTTTTAACACAAACTGAAAGTTGAGGACACATTAGCTGTCATCATGTCACATATGAGTGCTTTGTGACATGATTGCAAAATTTAATTGTGCATGGTCTAGTGTGAGGTGTCCCTGCCCATGGCAGGGGGGCTGGAACTTGATGTTCTTAAGGTCCTTCCCAGCCCTAACAATTCTGTGATTCTATGCAATGGTTTTCCTTTCCCTGTTTTTGCTGCTCCTACAATATGGAGCAGTGGTTGTTCCTCTCTGCTGAAATAAGAAATCGTTCCCATATTTCCCATAGAATATGATAGAATCATAGAATAGAATCATAGAATAGTAAGGGTTGGAAAGGACCTCAAGATCATCTAGTTCCAACCCCCCTACCGTGGGCAAGGACACCTCCCACTAAACCATGCCATCCAAGGCTATGTCCAACCCCACCTTGTACGCCGCCAGGGATGAAGCATTCACAATCTCCCTGGGCAACCCATTCCAGGGCCTCACCACCCTTACAGTAAAGAATTTCTTCCTCAGATCCAGTCTAAACCTCCCCTGTTTAAGTTTAAACCCATTACCCCTTGTCCTCTCACCACAGTCCCTAATGAAGAGTCCCTCCCCAGCATCCCTATAGGCCCCCTTCAGGTATTGGAAGGCTGCTATGAGGTCTCCATGCAGCCTTCTCTTCTCCAGGCTGAACAGCCCCAACTTTCTCATCCTATCTTCATGCGGGAGGTGCTCCAGTCCCCTGATCGTCCTCGTGGCCCTCCTCTGCACTTGTTCTAACAGTTCCATGTCCTTTTTATGTTGAGGACACCAGAATACTCCAAGTGAGGTCTCATGAGAGCAGAGTAAAGGGGCAGGAGCACCTCCCTCGATCTGCTGGTCACGCTCCTTTTGATGCAGCCCAGGATACGGTTAGATGAGCAGTTTTCGAGAATCTCTTTGTGTTTTTTTGAATATTCTGCAGAATTGCAACATTCAACTTATTAAAAAGAATGTCCAGCACCCTTTATATCATGCATTGTTTCTGCTTTTAGTTCTCAATCTGACAGAAAAGTGCCTGGAGCCATGCCAAAAACAGTAGTATGAACTCAGCTATTCGAATTAATGAAGGCCGAGGTATATTTGCTGCCTAATGACAGAGCTACCAAACTAGCTAGCTCCTTTATCGTGGTTATTCTAGTTCAGCAGCATAGAGCCTAATGTGTGTAAGTTACTGCTACTTCATGACAGCTAAATGTAGTATTTGTTGAGCTCCAAGTACATCTGGTAGTTTACCACAAACATCAGTGTTAAAGCCAACATGAATTATTTTAACACTTTGAAAACACGTAACTACCTATTCTCTTCATTAACCACTGTAGTGAAAAATGCTAGGGTGTAGCTGGTCCGCAGGCTTGGAACAAGAGTCTTTGCAAATTTATTTTCAGTTTCTCTTGTTTTTCTATTGTTTCATGTGATTCTTGTTTCCCTTAGGCAAGCGTGCCTTTGGGAAAGAAACAAGTCTAAACTGTAAACTTGTTTCCAGAAATTTATCAGCCTGCTTCTGGAAAAGGCAATTGTGTTAATTCAGCATGAGTCTTCAAGGTTGTAGAGGAAAATGTCAAGCTCTTTCATGCATGACCCATTGGCTTCATTAAGAACTGATGAACCTGACTTCACATGACTGGGAACTGGGGGAAAAAAATCTTAGTATTTCTCCATTTCTTTTCCATCAGTTTCCAAAAATCCCAGGGCATAACCCCTGATGGTTTTATTTTTTGAAACATAAGTACTTCAACAGCTGCAGCTTAATATGACTAAACAGAGTATGGATGTGAACTACAGTAAACATAAATCAAATTACCTGCCTGATACATGATGTCACCATGCCATAATCCTGAGAGCTGTATTAGGTCTTAAATTACATTTAGAAAAGTAACTATATGATCCTGTTGCACTTATACTTGTCTTCTGACAAGATAAATCTTAGATTTTGAGAAGAAATGTTTTATGTGTATTCTGGTTAAGCTTTTATGAGATGCTATCTCAGCAAACAAAAAATTGCATTTCAGAGGATGGAGAAAAGGAACAAAGCAGATATGACAAAAAGGACTAATTCTACCTGTCTTGTCTCTCAGGCTGTCTACTAAATTCCTTTTCTCCCTGTGTGCTTTAAAAGAAGGCTGGATAAATGAGTAAAAAGTGTTGGCTAACCTTACAGTAAAATCCTGTGGTGATATATTCTTTTCAACAGTTGTGAAGTGTACAGAAAGAGATGGGGGGGAGGGGGCGGGAAGGGGGATTATGCTAAGGTTTGGAGAGAAATAACCCCAGGCCTGTAGATGCTGAGACAGAACTTTCAGAAGTTTGTAGATCAGCCTAAAGGAGTTTGCCTTGTGCAGCTAAGCAGAAGCAGCAGAAACACCACCAGCTGACTTGCCGGAGCAGTTACAGTGCTACCATTGTGAACTCCAAATACTTAAGCCAGGACTTGAACTGATGTGAACTAGAAGGAAGTACTTGTCTGGATAATTACAATTGGCAAACATCTATAAAAACGGCAGTGTCTTTGTGGACAGTCTGAATAGCAAAAGAGCTACATTTGGAAACTGAATTGTTTATTGTGAATTGTTCTCCCAGCTCCTCTAGTAAGTGATCTCATATATCAGTGTTCAGTGCTTTCTCAAATAAAACAAAACAGTCTGGCACTGTGCCACTGCCTTACTTCTGTTTACATGCTATTAGGTTTACCACCAGCATGCATCTTTCTCTCCTTGGAAAATATACAGATGGGCAATACTCGACTTTCTTTCTCTTTCCCTTTCCTTCTTTTAGTTTGAGTCAAGCTACCAGCACACCATAGTGATCATACAAGTTTTTTAGTATAATTGAAAAATGTCAGTTGAAGCTGTTCTTTGAAGAGTTGCATGAAGAAAATTACTTTTTCTACCCCCCCCCCAGTTCTGGTCCTGGCAGTAGTTTAGTTTATTCTTGTTTTTTACCTGTTACAGGAAATTTCACAGGCTAATCATGAGACTGTGGGAAGGAATGTTTAAAGTAGCTTCTAATTTCTGAAAATATAGATGTGACATTGCTGAAGTCTTGTGAAGCAATGACTCTGCACTACATATAAAACCGTTGGGTCGTTGGGTCTTGCAAAGATGAACAGTTGAACAGTCAGAAGACAAGGGCTGTTCAAAGATTATGATCACAGGCCCATATTGCTCATGGACTGAAGGGGGTAAGGATTTATTTAGATAGCAATGGCTAGATGGATACTTGCACTCCTAAACTTGAACAGGTGATTACAAATATGTAAAATCTGCACAATTATTCAAGTAATCTTCTCAGTGTTATCATCAACAGATGTCCGACTGGTTTGGGCAGATAGGGCTCATACTAAGCTGAAGCAGGTCAGTGTGTCCATTATGTGTAATAATCTTGTGTATGTATTAACTTGAATGGAAAAGACAGGGTGATTTATTTCAGTTGGACTTTGGTATGTAATTGGGGGAGAATGTGCTTGTAAGGGCTTTGCTGAATCAGGGCCAATGGAAAATACTTCTAACGATTAAGCAGCAATTGAAGACAATAAAATAGTTCTGTTATTTTGAATATTTTCATAGATGCTTATTGCATTTATAGTTTGTGTTGCATCAAAATGGTAACACAGTAGTGAAAGTCTGAGAAATAAGTGGTTAACTTCTCTGAGGACGACAGAGGAAAATTCATTAAGGTTACTGTGGGGTGTGGTTTGTCTGGAGAATTAGACATTTCTCCCTTAATCTGTTCAGAATTTATGATCTGTGGAGTGCCGAATCCCAAATGGTTGGTGAAATGCATTGGACTAGGGAATAGCCTCCGAAAGAAAGGAGGAGACGCATCGCCCATTAGGGTATTTACAACTACATAGTGCAAGTGTTGGATACCTAAGCTTATTATTGTTCTTAAAGCATGGATTATTCTGTAATTCAGACACAAGGAAGTAATGCTGAACCTGGCACACAGGCTTTGCAAAAAGGGGTGGGGAGAAATAATTCATATTTTCTTTCATTTGGTTGAAAAAAATGCCATTTATTTTGTAGAGATAATTAAGAAAAACCTTCCTGTTCTTCTGTTGAGGCAAGGGGAGCAGACACTGCCAACTGAAAACTGGACTTTGTTGAGGCAATATAATTTTGTTTGTAGTCAGGGTTTTTGACTACATTGAGAAGGAAGTCAATGATTGAGGTCTCTTGTGTGAGCTGTTTGCATGAATATCAGAAACACTATTTGGGAGAAGCCCGGCATGTCTTGTATTGCCAGCTAGGGAATGGGAATGCCTCTACCACTGATTGGGGAAATAAAATGCTTGAAGTGAAATATTAGCTTCCAAATTTGAGGCATTTGAAGGACAGTTCTTTTGGTTCACTTAGGTCTTATTCTGTAAAGTATTTTCATGATGGATCAAAAAGCGTGGTAGTCTTTCCCTTCTAATTTGTGAGGATGTAAAAGTTTAGGCTGATACAGATGTTGAGCTCTAGATCAGATTGTGATGCTTGGTAGAAATGTCCAGTCTCTATAACAAGAAATAAACTAAAAAAGAAATCAAATATTTTTGTGTGCTGTTCTGCCTTTGAGCTCACTGACTAGGGACTAATCACCTTTCATGCTTTGTTTTTGTCATGTGGTTTGGTGTACAGCTTTGATATTGCACAACAGCATTTTCTTAAACCCATCCAGCCAATACTTCACTGTCTGATCTGTCCTCTCCAAAGACAAAAAGGAATAATTCCTACCAAGATTATTTTGTCCATCATCTTGATGGATGTGCCCAAACACTGGAAATCGTATGGGGAAGCAGTTGTCAAATGTGCAAATACTAAGTGGAAATTAACTTGCCAGAAAACAGTTCAGAAAAAGAATTTGTAAAGAGCCTACAGGAGTAAATGTTGTTCAAGAGTCTAGAAACTTCATGAGTCCTTTCAATGCCAAGATGCAAGATTAATTTACAGTGAATTTCCAGAGATCTACTTGCTCTCTTGCTTTCCTGTAAGATGTATGGGCCTTCCTCTTTACCAGTTGGCATGCCGGGCTTGCACAAATATGTTACCTGGTGTATTCATCCCTGGCTGCTTGGGGAGTAATGCCACACAGGGAAGAGTGCGTGCTTTTGAAGTTTGATCGTGTTTCCTATCTCTGACTTCTTGGTTCAAAACAACCGAAGCAGCATACCTACTTAAGGAAAAATTATGACTTCTTGTAACACCTAGTAATCAGTTTGCAGTCAATCTATCTGCTAGGTGCAGCCTTAATCTGAGAGAGTAAAAAAGTCTTTTTTCTGGTTCTTGGATTTGAAAAGCTGCACAAGTTCTATAAAGGTGCTCAGTGGGATTTCAGTTAAGGTGAGTAACTCTCTATCACCCAGAGACAAAGAATTGTCTGATAAAAAGCAGTTAACCAGCCTCCAAAAATACTTTTTATGGCAGGATGTATTGAGGACATCTGCTAAGCGGGACATTGCCAGCCCCCAGGCCATATGCTTCATGTCCCTGGCATATGCACAACTAAGCACAACAGCACTGAACATATTGGGAGAGGTATGGATGCTTCTTCTCACTCCTCAGAGAAACAGCCTGGAACAAACTTTTGGTGCATAAAATTGTGTAGTAGAAATTCACCAACCCTCAGGCAAGGATTTAATCAAGAGAATCAAAACACCTCTGTGTCTCTGTGATCTGCAGCTCTGCTGGTCACCTGTGTCCTTTTTAATGAACTTCAGCTCAGAATCTACCTTTGGTTTCTGTTTGTGTTGAAAAGGTCAGGGTGGCAGAGTTTTCTGTCCCTTAACTCCCTGTATGCCCCTTCGAAATAAGGAAATGGAGAGTATGTGTCAGGGATGTTGGTATCTAAGATGACGTATTTTCTGACTCTTAAAAGTGTTTTCTTTTGGCTGTGTTTCCCATGGGCAACACTTCTATTTTTACATTGTAGAACAATTGGGCAACTTCTGGGTTTACGTATTTGCCTGTATCTTATAAAAGTAATAAGTAATTCTCGACATTCAAAGCATGAGTGAAGTAAAAACTATTGAAGTAGTAGTTCTGTAAATTTTGTTTTCAGTATCATTTGACTTTTTTTTCGATGACGTGATTTCTTCTGTGCACATTGTTGCTTTGACAGTCTTCTTGTATCTTTTTCCCCTCTGCGCTTTCAGGATAAAGCTGACATGGCTATGTTTTTGTCTACCTTAATTTATATTTTGTCCCTGTGTTAAAACAACCCATGGGGGGGAAAAGGTGAATGCCAAAAGCTATTAGAATTAAAAGTAGTAAGATGGCATTTGTAAGGTATATTAGAAACAATACCCATGCAGCTGATTGATGTAAATTGGGTTATCTATTGCTAAACTGAAAGTAAAATTATAAATGATAGAACAGATAGAAGTATTCAGCAGCTGTTTCTGCTCTATTTTTTAACCCTCCTATAATATTATGGGTAGTATAAATTTAGTCATTACAGTTGAAGTGGAATGTGAGGAGCATCAGGTGAAAGTATTTTATGATCAGCAGTTCTGGAATCCTAATAAATAAATCTAGCACTTGAATTTTCTTGAACTGAGCCATTAGTTCAATAGTAAAGAGTATTGGTAAATGGGGAAGCTCTGTAACAGTGCAGCAGTGCCATCATAACACAATATTTAAAATTACTCTAAGGGTCTGTGCAACATCCAAGAGACACAAGAGAATAGCTACTTCTGCGTAAGTCTTGGCAACAAAGCAGAACAATTTGGATGCCATCAACAAAAGGTTAGAGATGAAGAACATATTATTGTCAGTCAAGATGGCTTTATGGAAATGTGTCCTGTCAAACAAAACTGTCATCACTTGACAAGATCACAGATCTGGCTGATAAAGAGAGCAGAATGAATATAGCGTGCTTGAATTTCTCAAACGCGTTTGTCATATCGCTCTAACATCTTGATGGGGGGAACCAATGAAACTTGGCTCTAAGAGGTTATATATTAGATGGGTTCAAATCTGGCTTTGTGTCAGATCTAGCAAAGATACTATTGGGAAGAAAGCAGGGTGTCTGTTTCTGACAAGGTCCCTTAAGAATCTGTTTGCTTTTATATTATTCAGCATTTGAGCAATGTTCTGAAATTTTATTTAAATTATTTATCAGGGAATAATATCATGACTACTGTTGAATTATTACAGAATAATCTGGATTATCTATATCATCACGGTTGAGCATTTTCTACAGATAAGTATAACATAGTACATGTAGGTGTAGAGAATACTGGCTATACATAAACTTTCCAAGAAGCTTCTGAAAAGAATTAACTTAGAGCAGGAATTACTAAAGTGGTAAAACCCAGTATTAAGACAGCTACTCAGTGATGTGCAAAATGTTTCTGTTGTGAACACTGGGAAACTGAAAAGGGGAATAGCAGGTAAGCGTACTGACGTAATCTTGCCTCTGCATGCAACGCTGGTAAGATTACTACATTCCTATGTCCAGCTTTGGGCTTTCTAATTCAAGAGAGATATAGCAACATTAGAAAAACTTCAGAGAAGACCGTAAAATTTATCCTTAGCTGGATATTAATTTGAATACATTGATGTGTTCCACCTCCCTCTCTCTCGTCTGAAAGTTGACTTAATATATGCAGATAACTCTAGATGAAAGCAAGATGCCCTAGAAGATTTTCAGTCTTCTTTGCAATAACACAATGAAATAGGCAAGTTTTATTCAAACAAAAAACCAAAAAATCAACCAAA
The DNA here is from genome assembly GCA_039720435.1 of Amazona ochrocephala. Lineage (NCBI taxonomy): Eukaryota > Metazoa > Chordata > Aves > Psittaciformes > Psittacidae > Amazona > Amazona ochrocephala. The sequence continues at coordinate 38,082,345 of CM077882.1, forward strand.
ACAAAAAGCAGTATTTAAGTGAAGATAGTTTCAAAGAGTTCACTAGAGAATGTGGTGGACGTGCCTTATTTCTGAATTTTTAACGTTTAATGTTACCTCACTAAAGAGCATACTTAAATATAATTCCTGGAAAGCTGTGTTAAAATGGAAAGAAATCATGCTGAATGAATCCAGCAGGCTTTAAAACCTGTGAAGACCTGGGGAAGCACTTGAAACAGATGCCTCAGCCTGAGCATGTACATATTTCATGCCTGTTACTCTGCTCTCGTGAGACCTCACTTGGAGTATTGTGTGCAGTTCTGGTGTCCTCAACATAAAAAGGACATGGAAGTGTTAGAACAAGTCCAGAGGAGGGCCACGAAAATGATCAGGGGACTGGAGCACCTCTCATATGAAGATAGGCTGAGAAAGTTGGGGCTGTTCAGCCTGGAGAAGAGAAGGCTGCGTGGAGACCTCATAGCAGCCTTCCAATACCTGAAGGGTGCCTATAGGGATGCTGGGGAGGGACTCTTCATTAGGGACTGTGGTGAGAGGACAAGGGGTAATGGGTTTAAACTTAAACAGGGGAGGTTTAGATTGGATCTGAGGAAGAAATTCTTTACTGTGAGGGTGGTGGGGCCCTGGAATGGGTTGCCCAGGGAAGTCGTGAATGCTTCATCCCTGGCGGCATTCAAGGTGGGGTTGGACATAGCCTTGGATGGCATGGTTTAGTGGGAGGTGTCCCTGCCCGTGGCGGGGGGGTTGGAACTCGATGATCTTGAGGTCCTTTCCAACCCTTACTATTCTGTGATTCTGTGATTCTGTGATTATTTGCATCTAGCACTTTTCATTATTTGGAAGAATAAAATGCTTCATGTGGGAGCAAGACCTCACTTTGATTGCCACCTATGATCTATTGGTCATTTCAGTAACTTCCTTTTTAATTTGGTGCACATGGGCCAAAGGACATCCTTTTTTGCAGTTGATCATAAGAATTCAGGGCTCAGTGTTTTAAACCCTCTCCATTTGTGGACTACAGAACGTTTCTTTCAGAGATCTATGAATTTCTGAACACTGTTTTTGCAGTAGCTGTCTGTATCTGAGAGCTAGCTTGATGCAAAGATTTTCCACTGTAGTCACAGCAATAGCTGTATTTCTCTCAATTCTTTCTTCTACTACTGAAATGAGAAGGATGTGAAGTGTAAAAGATTGAGCCAGAGTTTTGCAGTCCAAGGCAACCCCCTGGATACATCACTTTTTCTTTTTCTTTTTTTTTTTTTTTTTAAAAGGTGTTAAAAAAAAAAAGTACACAAAACATTTGAATTTATTTTGTCTTGGGAGCTTCACCAGCTAATTAAAAATTGGAGTGTGTTTATTGGCACATGCACACTCCTGTGTGCTTGCATACGCTTTTAAGAAGATGTGAAAGAAGATATTCTGTACCAGTGAGGGTGAAGGGTGCAACCATGCACTCCTTGAAGAAAGGCTTGTCAGTTTTTGTATCTTATTTACCCTTGAGTAGCTATTCCTTCCACTTATTTTTTTCTAACAAGTCTTTGTATCATTGAAGTTGAAAGAAAAGCTAAAAATCCCATTCGTATGCATAAAAGGCTTTTGAAGCAGAGATTTTTCTATGTTAAACCATGAAGACTGTAACAGAAAAAGCCACCTTTTTTTTAGTGAAGTCCCCTTATGTACTAAGATTCTTTGTGCATCTGTAACCAGCTACATGCTGATGCCAGCTGTTCTGGAGGGAACTGAAGTGTGCCAGACTTCTAATTTGAACATGTGGAACATCTTCATGTTTCAGCAGAACAGTACTTCTCAAGGAAAAGGCTAAAGGAAAAAATAGCTTATAAGCCTCAATCCTTCACCTACAATATTTTCTGATAGGTAGAGGGCAATGCCACAATCCATCCTCTGGAGAAAACAGTTGCTGCTGAAAGCATCTACACAAGACTTTTGTGGGTTTTTACCTGAAAGCTGTCCAGCCATATGGCCTTACTGCCATTATCAGGAGCTGTTGCAACCATTGCCCATTGCAATTAGTCTTTGGCTTGGTTTCTGTGGGCACACAAGATCACAGAATCTTGGAAAAGTCGATTGAAAGTGGTGTCTGAGCTTAGTTTCACCCAACATCCTACTGGAAGTAGGATTGTTGGTACTGATAGATCATGTCAGCTGTGGTTTTGTCTTGGTGCAGCTTGGAGATTCCTCCATCTTTTTTGGCTACTTCTTCCAGTGCTAGACTACCCAGACTTCCCAAGACACTAAAAGCTGTGGCTTTTGTTCCTTGCTAAATTTCTGAACTTAATAAGAAGTGCGGCTCGCTGTCTTGTCTGCAAAAGTTTCTTTCCAGTGCACTGGCAAGGCTTCACCTTTTAAGATGACTCTTGATGAGCATTAATGGGCAGTTTAAGTCTCTGGTCCATTCCTTTTTGTGGCAAGTCTTCTGGGAATGACAGCAATGTGGCCACTTTTCAGTGTTAAACAGTTTTATGATATCTGTGGGCATCAATTTGACAGGAGATTACTATTAAAAGAAATGGCTGTAACACTCTTGCCATAATCAGAGCCGTTGTGCCTCCACTGTTAATTTAGCTCGCTTCGTGTTAGACATTCACTGAACTGGTTAAGATAACTTCAGACACTTAATCACTGTAGTGTTATTAAATAGTTGCATACTAATGTGTTCAGATGACTTGTAAGCCTCAAGTAATCAGAGGCCAGCTGAGCCATCAAAGCAGGTTAAAGGGAAAAGACAGTTCTGTCTTGCTATCTTTAGCTATTCTATATTAAAGTAAATTAAGCATATTTTAGCCATGGTAGGGTGATACTAGATTATCAGCTTTGGGTCTGATGCTTTTTGTTTTGGCCACAATGTAAAATAAGTCCAAGTGCATTTCTGATGTGCTTTTCCCATTCTTGGCTTTATTTGCTGTCTGATAGTTCTTGAGTGTAAGCACTTGATCCCCGAGGAATACCACACTCTTGGTGGAGTTCAGTGGTGAGAGTGACCAAAGAGTGGTGGAAAAGCTGAGCAAAAGGAGTAGAAATGTTTGTATGTGACATATCACAGGAGATCTGTGCATTAGTTGGGGTAGGGCTAACAGTATCCCAGCTTGCTCTGTACAATGGAAGCCTTGACTTATTGTGCTATATTAACAGAAAGGGAAGAATGTGAAACGCTCAGCCTTGTTCAGTGTCACTAAGTAATAAGCAGAATTACCATAGGACAGATGTAAACCAAGGTAGCATTTGTCTCTGGGATGTGCTCTCTTGTTAAATCAGATTAATTTCCTTCAGAAATCCATCAGTTTTGCTACAGTTTTGTTCCTCATACTGCACCTTTGTCTTAATTTTAATACTGTGCTAAGACAAATCAGACTAATATTGCGTTATCAGTCAGATGTATCAGCCCTGAGTATGTGTCAGCCCATGCTTTCATGTATACAATGTGAAACAAAATTAATGGACTGTGCCATCCTTCTCCTGATAGATCCATTTCCAGGGCAAGTAGTGCCTGTGTGTTTTACCTTCTAAATAGCTGCTAATCCCAAAATGTACTTGGGCTTATCCCTTATAGCCACTGACGAACCGCCTTTCCGGTTTGTTTCAGTGCGGTGCTGACAAGCGGAAGGAGATGAAGAGACGCTGCCTCTTTTCTATTTGACATGCAAGAAAGCTTGACCGTTTCATTTTGTTAAATATTCCATGGCAGTTTTCCAGGCAGCGTTTTGTAGCCCAGGTGTTTTCTCCAAATGCTTTGTGAAACTTCCCTTGTGATTTCAAATTAATTTAGCTTTTTTGTCGTACTGAAATGTAATTTAATACCATCTTCTGCAGTTGTGCTCAGAGGTGGCTGAATTTCAATATTAAGTGAACCACACACTGGTGCTTATGTAACTTATAAAACATGCCGAGACCTTTAGGGAAAATGAATCATTAAAAATAGGGACTATTGCTGCTATTACTGTTGTTACTAATGGTGATAATTACCTTTCTCTTTCTGGAAATTCTATATAGCGTTTTTCCTGTTGGAGCTCTCCCTGTCTTGAGGCTTTTCTAGTGGCCTTTAAACTTTAAGTTGCAGCCTTAGAAAGCCTTTTAGGTACAGGCTGAGAATTTGTTACTAAAGAAAGCCCTCCTGCTGATGGAGCTGTGTGTTTAATTCTTGGCAGAGCTGGGGAAGCACTTGGCTTGGTTTGCTTGCTGTTCATCTTTTTCATGTAGCCTTATGTGAGATCTCGATAATTCTCAATTGCAGCTTAAAGGAAAGAGGAGCATAGTGTATTTCAAGAATACTGCAAAGAATTTATTCAGTTTGGTTTAAAAAGCCTTGGTTTGATATGCTGTTTTAGACATGTATACATGATGCAGTTCCTTTTAGCATCAGGACTAAAAAGGTGATACTATAGTCAGGCATTCAGTGAGGTCAGTGAGATGCAGTGACACACTTATAAATGCATTTTGTAAGAAATCACTTTGCTTTATTAGCATTTAGCCTATGAAGGGAGGCTGTCGAAGGAAACATTATACCAACAACTGGAGCACCAGCTCATCTTTGGGATTTTTGTTTTTATTTTTTGCATTTACGTGTTACAGTTTTTAATTACTTTTTGAACATACTCATACTGAGAGATTGGCTCCCTGTTTGAAACAGCAAACTAATTTTGCTGTGGTTCTTTGACAGTTTGAAACAAGCAAAACTCCACTGATGTAAGTGGATTTATATTAACTAATGTCTGCCTAAGATTTTTTCCCTACTACTGTTTGTTTCAGTTCAGTGTGTCCTCCTGTGCCCTGTGTGTTTTGCAAACGATTATCTGAATCACTGCAGTCTGTGTCAAGCAGTAGACATCTAAATGTGGGCTAGATTCCCTAGGTTCCCTAGTGGTAGAAATTGGTTCTTTTCAGGATGCAGCCAAGAATCATAGACTTATAGAATAGTTTGGGTTGGAAGAGCAATGTCATTTGAACTGTAGCTATTAAGTTGTCCTGTGAATATTTGTGCTGCTATCTCTGGATAGTATGAGGTGTTTAACCTTATAATTTAGGCACCCAAAATCAGATTATAGGAAACCTGCTTGTTTTTGGCATCTCTCACCATACCCTGCAGTATCTGAACACTTGTTGGATGTTAACAATCCCATGCGCTGCAGCCCAGAGATGATTAGCTGTTACGAGAGAAATGTGCTGTTATCAATCAGTGTTTATTCAGAAATGCCCTGTAAGATGTCACAGTGTTGCATGGCAACATTGGTTGTCGTCTTCTGGCACAGTTGCTAAGCAGGATTTTATAGAATCGTAGAACTGTTTATGTTGGAAAGGACCTTTAAGATCATTGAGAGTTCAATCATTAACCCGGCAGTTCCAAGCCCACCACTAAACCGTGTGCTTAAGTGCCACATCTATGCGTCTTGTAAATGCCTCCAGTGGTGGTGACTCCACCACTTCCTTGGGCAGCGTGCTACAATTTTGACAGCCATTTTGGTGAAGAAATTTTTTCTAATATCCAATCTAAACATCTTCTGGCACAACTTGAAGCCATTTCCTCTTGTCCCATTGCTTGTTACTTGAGAAAAGAGACCAAGATCTATCATGCTATGACCTTCTTTCAGGTAGTTGCAGAGAACAATAAAGTCTTTTGTCAGTATCTTTTTCTCCAGACTAAACAGCCCCAGTTCCCTCAGCTGCTTTGCATAAGACGTGATAAAATATCACCATCAGATACTCTTTTGCAACAATCTCATGAGAACTGGGCTGTGCATCCCCTGGCAAATAACAAGGAAGTCTGACACCAACTGATGAGGCTTTTTGTATTGCTAGGCTTTCTTAGAATGTTCAACTGTATTGTTGAATTTGTATTTGATCATCCTGTGTTGCCTTGTGCAAAAAGGCCATGATCCCAAATGAAGTCTGTGTAACATGGGGTAAGAATGAAATACAGTACCTGTTATTTATATCTTCCTTTCATATGAAGCATCTTGATATCTCTAGAGAAATGTTTAATAGACTCCTAAAATAGCTCTGGAGTTGTTAGACAACACAAGAGTAAAATCCAGCTACAGCAAGCTCCCTGTAAATTAATTTGGTTTCATTTTAAAAGCACTGCTGATGCCCAGGTGAATGGAAGAGGACCTTGGTATATAGAAACATAATAGATTCATGGTAGGGAATGAGATATAGAGGAAAGTCAAAAAGGCTGCATGCTGTATTAAGTAGTGGGAAGAGAAATGCTTCTTGCCTCTGTGTGCATTATTAAGAATAATAACCATTTGGTGGGTGGAAAAAACTTTACTTAGTGACTTTCTGCCTTTAGTACTTTTTCTTTAGCAAATCTTAAAGTGGGAATATATGAAGTAAAATGGGTAGCATAAAATAGCTGGAAATTCTTTCAGCTTAGCTGTAAGCACCCAGTTAATTTCACAGTGGAATTACAGGTGGTTTGTCAGTGCATTTTATCACTAGCATACATTCTTGTATTAAAAGTGAGGATCAGAAGACTTGCTACTTTTGGTCCCTGACTGAAGGATTTCAGAGTATGAAGTCTGTCCGAAGGGCTGCAGTGGAATGCCCTGCTCAAAGAATCACATACATGGGAGACTGCAAATAGCCTAGGAGCAGGGTACACTTAGAGCCAGGGAATCTGAAAGTTCATCCATCTATTAGTGCATTCGTTGTACTGCAGGAACAGAAGCAGCTTTCACTGCAGGAATTCACAGAATCACAGAATCATCACAGAATTAATTGGTAAATAAATGAATTCTACTCAGTTGGAAATCCTTGTAAGAATAAATGATGTTTCCAGGAGTATTTGCGCATGCTTTAGATCCACATCTGGATGTTGGATTGTCTGCTCCCTAAACACAAAATTTAAGGTTAAGTGGCTTTAACTTGTCAAGTATAGGACCTTGCTGAGAAATTCAGAAGCGGGCTGATCTGATACAAATCTGGATAGTAATACAAGGTCTGGGTCTTGGTTCACACCTAGCATTTTTTCTCTGGCCAGTTTCTGTTTCCCAGGAGATGAAGTTCCCAAGCGATGGACTGTCACTGCTGTTTATAGATGGTAGAATGTGTAGGCAGTATTTGTTCCACTGTCACTGTTTCGTTCCTGTTGAGTAATGGCATCCTCTCTTCCCAAATTTCCTGAGCATTTGCAGTTAAGAGGCAAGACTCTTCCTCACTTCTTTTCTGGCAGTGTGACAGGGAACGCTTAAACATCCGTCATACTCCACGGAGTGGAACTGCAGGGTAAGTTATCCATTCATCTGTCTGCCTACTGTCCTGTCCATGGTCTTTGGGACTTTTTTCATATAAGCCATTATGGAGAAAATAACATCACCAAGAAAATAGATTTACTGATTTTCTTTTTCTTTTTTTTTTTTTTCTTTTTTGGACCAGCAGTTTCACACAGTTGGAGATGTGACATATTTGACTTGAGTAAACTTATCCTGTCTGCCTGTCTTCCTCTAGATTCTGAAGTACAGCTTCATCATATTTTGGTCTCTTCTGTCCTACTGGTGCATCTGCTTCCATTTTTGATTCAGCTGTATTTATGATTCTTCGTGAAGTGTCTGTTGATGAGAAATCTGGCTTTGCTCAGTTACCTTTTTCACTGTCCAACATGTAGGCATTTTAGCTGTTTCTTCTTCGTCACAGGCAAGCAGCAAAAGATGCTAACAGTGGCAGCATTGTTATCTCCCCATCACTGATCTGTCCCTACACCTCCTCCCTCTTACTCAGCCAGTTATTACTGGCCTTTTCCTCAGCTTATGTGTTGTTCAAATGGAAAGCCTGTGTGGTGTTCCTGAGGAGGCAATTGCAATTTTCTGAAAATTCCCTATTTCCTTTACCTATGGTAATGTGAATTTTTGATCGTCAGCCACTTCTCCTGATAAATGAAAAGATGCTCTTTTGAGGGAGCCTGTGTATTTCAGCTACTGAAGCATCACATGTTTGAAAAAGAAAAAGCAGTTAATCTCTGAGTTATCTAGGACCAAACTCAAACAGTATTATAAATTGATATAATTTATTGGATAAATAATGAAGTTGCTAAGCCACTGTCCATCATATTTGAAAAATCATGGCAGTCAGGTGAAGTTCCCGACGACTGGAAAAAGGGAAATATAACCCCCATTTTCAAGAAGGGAAAAATAGATGATCTGGGGAACTAAAGACCACTCAGTCTCACTTCTGTGCCTGGCAAAATCTTGGAGCGGATCCTCCTGGAACACATGCTAGGGCACATGAACAACAGCAGGGTGGTTGGTGACAGCCAGCATGGCTTCACTAAGGGGAAATCCTGCCTAACCAATCTGGTGGCCTTCTGTGAAGGGGCTACAGAACTGATGGACAGGGGTAAAGCAGTTGATGTCATCTATCTGGACTTGTGCAAAGCGTTTGACACCATCTCACATGACATCCTTATCTCTAAGTTGGAGAGACATCAATTTGATAGGTGGACCACTCGGTGGATAAAGAACTGGCTGGATGGCCGCACACAAAGAGTAGTGCTCAATGGCTCAATGTCCAGCTGGAGACCAGTAAGGAGTGGTGTCCCCCAGGGATCGGTGTTGGGACCGGTCTTGTTCAACATCTTCGTGGGTGACATGGAGAGTGGGATTGAGTGCACCCTCAGCAAGTTTGCCGATGACACCAAGCTGTGTGGTTCGGTTGATACATTGGAGGAAAGGAATGCCATCCAGAGGGACCTTGATGCACTTTGAGGTGAGCTGATGCCAAACTGATGAAGTTCAAGCATGCCAAGTGCAAGGTCCTACACCTGGGTCGGAGCAATGCCAGGCACAGCTACAGGTTTGGCAGAGAAGAGATTCAGAGCAGCCCTGTGGAGAAGGACTTGGGGGTGTTGGTTGATGAAGAAATGGACATGAGCTGGCAGTGTGCACTTGCAGCCCAGAAAGCCAACCGTATACTGGGCTGCATCAAAAGGAGTGTGACCAGCAGATCGAGGGAGGTGATCCTGCCCCTTTACTCTGCTCTCGTGAGACCTCACTTGGAGTATTGTGTGCAGTTCTGGTGTCCTCAACATAAAAAGGACATGCAACTGTTGGAACAAGTGCAGAGGAGGGCCATGAGGATGATGAGGGGACTGGAGCACGTCCCATATGAAGATAGGCTGAGAAAGGTGTGGCTGTTGAGCCTGGAGAAGAGAAGGCTGTGTGGAGACCTCATAGCAGCCTTCCAATATCTGAAGGGGGCCTATAGGGATGCTGAGGAGGTAGTCTTCATTAGGGACTGTAGTGATAGGACAAGGGGTAATGGGTTCAAACTTAAACAGGGGAAGTTTATTCTAAATGCATTGAGCTCTTAAATTCTGCTGTGCCTCCTAGGATGTATGTGCAAAGGATGAACCTTGGTCTCAACATGGACTGTAAGAGACAGAGCTTTGCTCTACAGCCAGTTAGTGCCTATTGCAGAGAATAGTGGCCCTCAGCTGCATTTCCCCTAGTCTTGGGTTTCACATACTGTCTGCAACCTGCTGCCAAATACGAACATGTTCCTGTGTGTCTGAGAGTTAATGGAAGCGCATCAAGAACATACAAAACACATTTAGACTCATGAAACATGGATAATACCATTTGGTGGTGACATGCTTTTTAAGTGGATAGAATAGTCATATTTCCATCCCATTTATCTGATGTCCCTGCCTGAAATTCGTTTGCTAAAGGCAACTGAGGGAATACATTTTATGTTAAAAAGCTTCAAAACCTTAGAAAACTTTCTTGTCATTTTTGGAAGCTAACTCTCATGGAAGTGAGTGGACCTTTTTTTCTACACAGGAATATCTCTTCTGCTGCTTCTTCGTAGACAGCCTCACAGAGTTATGTGCACTGTCTGTCTTGGGGCAGGACATTTCAGATAAAAGAACTTAGCAGAGCTTCCAGTTGTGGCATCTGTGATCCTTTTAAAGAGGGACAGGTATGGACCCTATTGGCTTTAGGTTTCACAAAAGGAGGAAATAAAACCCTCTTACAGGTTTTGTGTTGGAATGGGTGCTGCATTGCAAGTTAGTTAAAGCCAGTGGCACAAGGTGAGGCACTAACTTGTTTCATTGACTAAAACTGGCCGGTTCCCCCTTAAGTGCTTTTGACTATAAAAGCAGACCAACCCAAAGGAAGGAAGGAGAGATGCACCCATAGAGTTATATGTGCCTTTTGAGTGCTGTGCAATTCTGAGAAATTTTGTAGAATAATTCGCAGCTACTGACTTAGTTGCTGAACTTAAACTCCTCTTTCCCCTGAAAAATGTTTCTGTGCATGTGGGCCTACAGAAAATTCAGATTACTGTGTCAGTATCTCTTCGTATGGCTTAATTTGTGGTCTAGTCACAAGCCTTCGGTGTCTGTGGCATACCTCTTGCAGATACTCAGTCCAAGTCTCCTGGCCTTGTTTCTTTATTGCGTGAAATGATAGTAGTAGTTGTCCAGGTATCTGCATGTTACTTTGGAATTGGCTTCTAAAATGTGACTATTGGAATTCAGAACTCAGTATTCCATTACTCTTGCTCATTGTAGTGCCTCTGTTCATACATCCTCATGACTATCTTTATCCTTCTTTGTGTGTTCCCCACTTGATGGCAGTACAGCAACACTTATGGAAATAGGGAGTGCAGAAAAGCTTCGTTTTAAAGCTTTCACCTCAGCAGCAGTGAAAATAAATCCTTTACGGTAACTGCTTACTTAAACTATGATGTGCTTTGTCTAAGCTAGCTACATCTGTGTAGGTTCTACCTACAAGGCCCCAGATGTGAGATTTCAGTAATGTGTATGTCCTCTTAAACTGTTCTAAAAATGAACATTTTAGCAGGTTGTTGACTTGTAGTAATTTTGCCTTTATACAAGAGGCAAGAATCTGTAACAATTAAGATGATGTCCCAGTGCCCTCTAATTTGTGAAAGCAATGCATGTAAAACAGCACTTAGGTTTCAGAAAAAAATAAAACCTAACCTCCAAGAACAAAGTCAGAGAAAAGGTAGTAATTAGGAGACTAGAGCCCTGTCAGTGGCCTCAGTGGATCACTTCTGGCTCTGTTTGGCAAACCACAGTGGTGCAAACCCAGTTGTCAATTCAGTGTAGCGGGATCTGAGACACCTTGAAAACAATCTTGTTCTGTTTCTGTTGCTTTGATCTTTTGTGCTTAATTGATGCTGACAAGTGCTGGATAATATCTGAAAGTGCAGTGACCTCTTTTCCCCCTTTAATTTTCTTATTTTAGTTTAAAGCTGTCCCTATACAGAATATAAATAGTGAAGCTATTTACATACTGTGTTCTGTTCCAGAGGATCACTAGGCAATTTTCAACTTCATACACTTGGCATTGCTAAAATAAAGCTACTTCTGGCATAAATCTTAGGGCTGCTTTGGCTGAGGTTATAAACACGAATCTGGACTCTGTGAAAAAGTACCGGGGGATCTTTTATATCTCAAGAAAGAAGATGAAACCTTTCTTCTAAAGCTTGCAAAGTATGTGGTATAGTACTGTCTACAGCTGCCTTAGAAGGATGAAAGGTTAAGGCAGCCCTGTGAGCATTTGACACTGGGTCCAGGAGTCTAATTATGTCAAACCTGATGATGAGACTCTTAAATCATCCCTTCTGGCCTTTTAATTAAAGCAATCAGGCATAAGACTGGCAGCAGAACCACTGATGGAGAGCATTTCCAGCTGAGGCTGCAAATTGAAGGAAAGAAGATGGTGCAGAGTATGGGAGAAACAACCTTAACTTGGTTGGATTCTTATGATTTTTAAGGAGGTAGGTTGGGTGAGAAGTGACATTAGAGTGAGGTTTCTCAAGAATGGAAATGTTAAAGTCTAAGAATAATCTGCAAGAATGAAAGGTTGCCCTGCTTTTACTTCTTCCTTTTCATGAAGGCATCCTATCTATGTTCTGTAGTCTTTACTCTGCAGAGAAGTGTTTGAAAATAAAGTTCTCTCTGAATTTTTTTCTTGGTTGTCCTACAACCATGGAAGGGTGCAGTTAAATGCATGTACAGTCCTAAAACCAGAAAATTTTCTAGAGCAAAGTACCTTGGACTGGGTTTAAAGACTTTCATCACATGTATATTTGTGTTAGGTCTGGCTGGGATGAAGTATTGGTAATGCTGGTGTTTTGGCTACTGCTGAGCACTGCTTGCACAGTGTCAAGGCTTCCTCCTGTGAGTGGGCTAGCAGTGGGCAAGACATTGGGAGGGGACAAAGGGCAGTGACCTGAATTGACCAAAGGGATATACCACACCATATAATATTGTGCTCAGCAATAAAAGCTCAGGGAAAAGAGGAGGAAGGGGGAGCATTTATGGTTATGGCATTTTTCAACCCAAGAAACTGTTGTATGGGGAGGCCCTGCTTCCCAGGAACATCTGCCGCCTGTCAGTGGCAGGATATGAATACCTTTTTTTTGCTTTGCATGCATGCACAAGTTTTGTTTTTCTTATTAAAGTGTCAGTATCTCTATCCGTGAGAGCTTTGCTTTTTTTTTTTTCTATTTAATCCCTGTTCCACTGGAGGGGGGAGTGAGCAAAGGCAGGATGGGTGTTTGGCTACTGCACTGTTACATCTTGTTGCTCAGGATTTTTTGGTCAGAATTTGTTGGGAATGTAAGCATGCTGCCTTTTTCCTTCAGTTTGCCTAGTCTTCGCTCTCAAATAGGCCTGCCTTCAAAACAGGATCAGACAAAGCTGATGAAGCTGTAAATAGAACTGAAAAAAAAAAAAAAAAAAAAAAAAAGAAGAGAAAAAAGTTCCTTATGGGTAGGATGGTACAAAGGAGAATACTCAACTATTCGAAAGATGCAATGGAATTAGAGTAGCTTGTGGAAGTTTTTTGTTCCTGTTATGTAAAACCTGATGGAATTTGCTTCAAGTTTTGGCCCAAGTCAAATTTAAAGCCATTACTAACCACTTCAGGAATTTGAGAAGAGGATGCAGGTTCTCTCAAATGGAATGAATACCATGATGAGTCCTGGGCTTAACCCAAGTAATATCTCTGTCCTTTTCTATAGGTATGCAGTTTCCTGCCTGCTCAAAGTATTACTGACCTCTAGCAGAATAGAGTAACTGTTGTGTAAGTACGTTGTATTTCTCAGTCCTTATAACTGCGTCCTCTACATAGAACAAATTCTCTTTCACTATAAGGAATTTGCCTTGGTAGCAGGATTTGTGAAGCTTAGTTTCAGTTCAAATCCCAGGCAAATATCTGTTAGTTGATGTGAATTTTGTTAGTTTCAGGATTAAACAGTATGAAATTGCCAAAGCAAAACTCGTTCCAAATCCAAATTGTTTTATTCTTTCAGCAAAGCAGAGTGAAGGCACTACATTTGTATCATAAACCAGCTGTAGTTCTTTGGAAACTGATTCCAGGCCTGTGATCCTCTTGATGAATGTGATCAGTCTTCAGTTTGAATAAAAAACTTAAGAAACCAGTAAATTCTATACAATTTAGGGTTTGGGAATATATTACTTGTGGCATCCACAAAGCACAACAGATAATTACTTCCAAAGAGCTATCTGAAGCAGATCTGCCAGTGACTATAAATTAAAACAGGTATTTCCCAGTCAGCTGTGAATAAACTTTTAGGTAAAGTATCTTGGCTGTTATGCCTGGAACTTGGTTGATCCACAAAGCTAATCAGGATTTGGTAATGTTAAAGCTTTGGGATTATGTACAGTGGCAGCTCATTTGGTAGAAGTTCATAGGCTGTAGAACTTTACAAAAATCGTCCACCTCAGGCAATACTGAATTCTTAAAACGTAGTATGACTGGTGTAGGATGCCAGGATAATGAGAGGTTTATACAGGTGTTTTCCCACTTGCCAGTTTAGTCTTAATTGCTATATGTAGAAGCCAATTTGGGTTAAAAGGAAAAAGCAGCATGAGCCAAATTCAGAGATGACATAGCATATAATTTACACGTGGCTACAGTGATGTATGTACACCGCAGTCTTACGCGAGCCATGTGCTGGGGGACACAATAGCCAGTCTGTAGACTGTGGATTGTACTGATATCTCCTGCAACCTAGTCCTGCCTTGTTCAGAGTTTGGAATCTTCCAGTCTATGCAATGCACCCGAATGGTACATTCCCACTGCCACTTTGACTTTAGCTCTGAATTCTCTCTTTCTGCCTCCTCCTTTCAAGTAAACTTTTGGCCGCCTGTACAGTGCCATCCAAGGATTGGAGGACAGTGCTGGAATCCCTGACTGCTGTGATCCAGCTACTTATAGAGGTTTTATAGAGTGGACCTCTTCCTTTCCCTTCTGCTGAGTAGCCTGTAGGATGGAGTTAACAGAGTATCCTTTCTCCCTTTGAAAAAACGCCTTCCAATTATTTAGGTTGTATTGTAGCTTTCACTTCAAAGCTTATTTTTCCAGAGTAGTGGAAATGCTGCAAATGAAAGGGAAATTTCCCCTTGTGGGAAAGCTGTCAAGCATTTCTGCTGTGCTGTTTAGCAGGTGGTCCTACATTCCCAGCTTGGTGGGAGTTTAAACCTTCTCCAGTGTTTCTTAGAATGAATTCTCACTTCTTTATAACCTGATCCACAAATAGTTCTGCTCCTGATTAGTTTTAAGGAGGCACAGTGTTCACAGAAACCTTTACACTAGCAGATGAATGGTATCTGCCAAAACAGAAACAAGCTTCTGCATGCTTGAAAGACATGAAGAAAAGGCCACACTTCTTTTATTGTCACTTTCTGAAATGGTTTAAATATAGGCTAACCTGCAGTGATATAATGTCAAATAATTGTTCTTCTGTATTTGCAAGTGATTGATCATCTGTATTAGTTAAGAACCACATGAAACAATCCTGTATGGAAATACACAGCATGCCAAATACATGTTGCCAAATATCAAAGCTGTAATAAATAAGATCCCGTCTTAAACTGTGGCTACTGTTGAAAAAGCATCATGAAAGTTGCACATTTTTATTCAAAAGACAGTGAGATTAATTATACCCTGGTGTCCAGTTTTGTACTAACACAAACGTTGATGATCATAGTAGTGTGTCAGAACAGAATATTTAGTTCATACTTTTCATAGCTTTTAATGTTAGCTTTAATTTTAAACTGGGAAAAATCCCAGTTTAAAAGTAGAGTTAGGTCTCAACAGCAGCTCCCTAAAAATACTAGGTTATCATCTCTTGTAATAAAACAATGAAATAATAGGTCAGTGATTCCTCTGTTGGTTCTGTAGACCTAATACAACCATAGGACAGTGAGATAGATGTTTTTATTCCCTGTGTCTTAAAAGATGAACTTAGCTGACCATTTTGCTTAAAGAAGTCTTTATTACTAGTGAGAAGGGATAGGAATAGCAGCTTGAATGGTAAGAGTTGAGATAGCAGAAGTTGTGTGACTTTTAATGTCACCATATTCAAATTGGTCTTGGAGTACTTAGAAGCCCCAAAATATCTTGACTGTTGCTTTCCTGAGACATGCCAGATTGAGTGCTGGCCTGGAGTATATTCTAGGTGCTGGCAGCAGGGACTTGAGTGGGGAAGAGTGAAGGGAGGCTTCATTGAAAATCCATTTCTTAAATGGATTAATGAAAGTTCATTATTTTAACCATAGAGGCTAAAGGGGGAGCAAGTGTGCATGTGTGTGTAATGTGATCTAAAATTTAAGGCTGGGAGTCTTTCTGTAACTAACACTGGAACCTGTTGGTGCTCCCTTTGCTTTATATTTCCTCACCCAAAGCTATCTAAGCAGAAAATTGCCTGTAAAGCAGCAGCTTGCTCCTTGCTTCTGGCACAAGAGGGAGGAGAGGAGGAAACAAGATTATACTGGGTCAAATTGTAGCTGGTGAACCACTGTAAGAGTCACTTTTCCCATGTTCTCACTCTGTGCTTGTTTTAAATCATTGGCCATTAGGTTCTCGTGGCATCTGTTAACATCTGGTTATAAGTAATGCCAAGGAAGAATTAGCAAATGTGTTGCTGAGGAAAAATTAGTTTGAGGTTAACAAGTATCAGCAAGAGAAGTGGTATCACAGCCAATTTTTGAGAGCTACTGAGATTTTAGGGTGGACGGGAGAAGGAGGGTAAAATCTAAAGAGTAGGAGAACGCTTTCCACAAGCTCTAAGCATGTGTTAGTGCCAGAGATAAGATCAGAATGCCAGGAAACTCAACAAATATGTGCTGTCAGCTTGTGCCAAAAATTAAAAAACTCATCAAAAAGGAAATTATCCAACTTCTGAACAATAAAAGAAAATTACATCCTCCTTTCCTACTACTTAAAGAATGGGGGGAAAAGCTATTTCACAATAAAAAGAACAGAAAGGCAAAAGCTCCCATAATTTGAGGAGCTTTACTTATTTTTAGTAGGAAAACCTTATTTGGGTGGCCCACAACTGACACTGGTGCATGGAGTTGTTCCTTCCCCAGGTGTAGGACACTGTACTTCCTTGCCGTTGTTGAACTTCTTGCTTTTCTTGTCAGGCCATCCTTGATCAACCCAACCAGCCTGTTAATCTGCACCCCATCAGCTAGTGGTATGGCTGCTCATAAAGACCCAGCACTATCACAGTGTCCGCATCTTATTTTGGAAAATCTTGTTGCTGCACTTAACTAGGTTCCTCTAGCCTGTGTTTAAAATAGTGGTAACGTCTATCCACAGTGGGAAAAGTTTGTGATCAGGATGATGGTTAAACAGCAAAGAACATAAAAGGTTTTTTTGGTTGGGGAAGGGAACGGGATTGGCAATTCTGGGAAATAATTATTACCAAAGGCTGGAGCAATAAAGAAGTCCAATCATATCCTCATTCTGCACAAAAGCACTTAGGAGTTAGTCTCTTGACTTTGCATTTAATTTCAAGGACTGGCTGCCTAGATTCAAATGAGTGTCTGAGCAGGCACCAGGGATACGCCAGATACCTGTGGCTGTCCCTGGTGTGGGAGCACTGCCAGAGCTGCTGTCCTTGCTGCCAGATACTTCATACCAGTACAGGGCGCTCTGGCTTCTCTTGATGTCAGAGCTGTATTGCCAGCTTAAATTTCTTTGCATTTCAGCAGGAATTTTGATGATCATGTCTTTCTTCCTTCCCTTTAGCCTGACTCCTACTCTGGTTACATCAATGAGTTAATTTTCTCACATCTGTGGTGGGGGAGAAATGCAATTTAAAACTGGTGCCTTTTAATCTGTGGGTATGTGTGTATGGTCCAAGCAGTGCTATGCTTACCTACCCAATAGGAGAAGGCAATGAAATGGGGTTAAAGGAATTAAATTTTGTCACAAAAGAGGTAGATGGTGGGAATACTCGCTTTATAAGTTGTCTGCTAACAGCAATTCTAGAGTTCTTTCTGAAACATGAGTAGGAATAAAACTTGTCTTTGTATGCAGAATTGTCTGAGCTTCTTACACAGTAATGTCTGCTCAGACCTGAATTATTACTTTGGATTTAGGGATTCATTCTTATTCTTCATTCCGGTGTGTGCATCATAGGCTCGTGAATCTCTTGGGAAGTGTAAAAGCATAAAGCTTTAGAAAACCTACAGTTTGGTTGCACATTAAATAAACATCTTCCTGCGGCATTTGTAATATCAGGACAAGAAACTTGTTTTAGTGCTTCTGAAAGTGGTCAGGAGAGGTGAATATGAACCTATTTGTACTGTTAAGTATCTACAGAATGAAAAAAAAACACTTATTTGAGTCATACAGGATTTTTTTACTTACACTTTAAATATTCAGAGCTTTACAAAAGCAAGTAGAGCATATTTTATTTTTAACCCTTGGACTAATAACTGCTTCTTCAAGGTAATGGACATACTTTTCTGAATAGAAATACTTTCTCTTTCATTCACCATCCAAATAAATCATTTCTAAGCATCAGATACTGGGTGGGTTTGCCTAAATTTCACAGATGCTGTCCTGTTACTGAGCACGTCAGCTTCATTACTAGTTTTTTGAAGACCTTGTGACTTTGAGGCAAAGTCATTCTATGCCTAACAAGTAGAGCTATCTTGTCTTGAAAAATGCGACTATGGAAGAAGCAACAAAAACACCTAGACAGTGCTGGAGCCCCTTTCCCTCACCCTTTTCCTCTCATGGCTCTATGAGGACTGTAGATAGTTCTGGTTACAATTCACAGTCATTTATCACAAAATAAGTCATAGGGATTTCTAAGAGCTTTACTAGTAGTATTAAATAATTACTGGTTAGGGTATGGGCTTTCCTAGGATAAAGTCTACCTGTAGGAGGTTTTTTCCTCTGATAATTTTCTCCGTGCATTTGTATCATAATGTTCTCTCTGTCTCTACATGTCAGTACCAGTTGAAAGGGCAAAGTTAAATTAGTGGTGGCTTAGTCCCTGAAAAAAATGACAGTAGCTATGCTGCCTGCATCCTAGTGTTCAGTCAAGCACCTGAACCTGTCACTGCTGAGAAGATACAAATGTTGGACCCAGCAGGATGAATGGTGATGGGGTGAAAGAGAGGGCCTGAAGTCTTTCCATGCCCCCTGATTGTTACTTATTCCTGCTTTGCAGCTCTGCATTTTCTGTGTGACACAAAGCAGGTGTTTTGAGGGTTAGCAGAAAGACACTGGGGGCAGAAGCAGATGGCATCCTGCTAGGGGTGGGGAACTTGACATTTGTCTTTGGGAGAGAAGCCGTGATTTTGCTGCATAGCATCCTTATTGCTGTGCATATAAAATACAGCGAGATGTTGCATTAGAATGGAGATCTTGAAGCAGAATATAGCTGACATTACCTTATCCAGCGTATTTCCTTTAAGAATAAGAGTACCCTATTAAAAAATAAAAGATATAAGAGTAAATAATATTCTGTCTCAGTTTTTTAGACAGAAGTGGACCACAATCAAAACATCTGAAAGGTTCTTACTGCCCACTTCAGTGTTCTCAGTAATGTTGCATGTGTGAACAAGACTACAGAGCCCCTAGAGATAAACTATTATTGGAATCCATACTAGAGATTAGAAGATTCCCTAAAACACTTCAGAAGTCTAAAGCTGGTACACTGACTTTTCTGATATATATCAAGTCTTCTCTCTTTTAAAGCTACTTTTTGCTCTAAAGGATGGAGCAGTATCCTTCACCTCCTGCTTTGACTAGCTACATGCTGTTGCTGTATATTGCTTAGCAGCTAATGTGCTCTTTAAAGTAGTGGCTGCACTCAAGTACAGTGAAGGAAATTTCTGTCATGGAAGAATATTGTAAGATTTATGAAAACCGACCAGAAAACCTTTAACAGAACCCTGTTGTTTACTGCAAGTATAATTATTTTAGCCCATTAGGTTCAGTGCCAAAAATGCATTTCTTGGGATTTTTTTCAGTGCTGTTCTGTTTAGCACATGGCTGCAAGAAGGCTTTATTAAAGGAAAGAAATCATAGCATAGCCCTTGAGCTTGTATGTTAAGATGTCTCATCTCCATGTATGCTCTCTTAAAGTCACATAAAGGAACTAGAGCTATTATTTGCTTGGATCATATTTCAGATGAGATTTCTAGCAAGCCTGTTTCATCACCCGCACTAAAAAACAACTGGAAGCTTAAGATACTGTTCAGTGTCTTGTCACAAAAGTTTCCTTCATCTGCAAGATCTTGGAACTAATAACTGTGACCAAAACAAATCTGCCCTCAGGAGAGGAATGCTGGACACAGCCATTCGTTCTCACTTCACTCCTTGTGGGAATGTTGAGACTTAACTAACTTGAAACTAGAAAGGGTATGTTTGCTGAGGCTGTGAAACAGTCATTGTTTGACCCTGGGATGTATTGAGTGGCTGGGTCATGAAACAGATTCCAGGTGCAGCTCAGCCTTCTGTCACTGTGGCTGAATTAGGAGTAATGAAATGGCTAGAGAGAAGCAAAATTCTGCTGCGGTTGTCGCGGTGGAATTTAGGGCATCATAGGATCATAGAATAGTTAGGGTTGGAAAGGACCTTGAGATCAACTAGTTCCAACCCCCTGCCATGGGCAGGGACACCTCCCACTAAACCATGCCACCCAAGGTTCTGTCCAACCTGGACTTGAACACTACCAGGGATGGAGCATTCACAGCTTCCCTGGGCAACCCATTCTAGTTCACAAGAACAAAACCACAGCACTCGATGACATAAAATCTGAAATGTATTTACTAAGTGGGTAGGTAGCATTCTCTGTTGAAGTGTGTGTAGCTGCTAGCTCATTCACTCTGGATAGAACACGTGCTAGTCGAGGTCTGTCTGTGGCTGGTGTCATGGTTTTGTGTCCTGGGTTCAGCAGCAGCAGTCATTTTTCTCCTTCTTAGTAGCTGGTGCAGTGCTGTGGTTTTGACTTTCAGCCTGGGAAAAGCACTGATAACACCGATGGTTTTAGTTGCTGCTCAGTAATGTTTACTCTGACCAAGGACTTTCTGAGTCTCATGCTCTGCCAGGGAGAAGGGGAAGCTGGGAAGAAGCCGAGACAGGACACCTGACCCAAACTAGCCAAAGAGGTATTCTATACCATAGCACATAATGCCCAGTATATAAACTGGGGCAGTTACTCAGAAGGGTTAGATCACTGCTCGAGTCAGGCTGGGTATTGGTCAGCGGGTGGTGAGTGGTTGTATCCTCTTTTCTTGTTACTTCCCTTATCATTATTATTATTGGTGGTAGCAGCAGTGATTTGTGTTCTACCTTAGTTACTGGACTGTTCTGATCTCAACCCGTGGGAGTTCTTTTGATTCTCCTCCCCATCCCTCTGTGAGCAGGGGGAGAAAGTGGAGGGAGTGAGGGAATGGCTGCATGGTTCTGAGTTACCACCTGGGCTTAAACCATGACAAGGTGGAGGAATGGAATGTTTGTTCCAACTGGTCAAGAGTCTGAATCCTCACTGGGACCCAGCTGAAGGACTGAGGCTGGTAGGCATCTCAACTGCAGAAAGATGGCCTACCTAATGCCAGAAAGATGCAGGAGGAAGGTCAGGGGAGACAAACACAGTCAGAAAGTTGGAGAACTAATGAGGAAAAATGTCAAAAGCTGCCCTAAAGATTCTTAGAAGAGGGGCAGGCATGATACTGTAGATCTGTTTTTTGTCCGGTTGAAACATTAAATATTTCTTTGTTTCTGGAGGTTCTGACCCTCTAGCTTGAGTTTCACATCTTTGCGTTTGAAGTTTAGGATGACTAACTCAGAATTCTGAGGGCCTGGGAAGCTAAAGATCACAATGTATTTTTATGTTTGCATGTGAGCAGCACTAAATGGAGAAGTAACTGAGCAGATCACTTGTTGAAACAGACATAATCAGAAGAGTTTGCAGAGAATCAAAGATCTTCTATACAGTCCTTGAATTGAAGGGCCAAGTGTCCAAGAAAGTTTGTGATACAACAGAGTTCAGAGCCTAAGGAAAATGGATGTGAAAAAAGAAGTGGGTGTCCTGCTAACTTAACATGGTCCTAAGCATATCACTTCTCTGTCCTAAACCTGTTTTCCACATTTGTGCATTCTGCATCTGATTCACTGCAATTGCAAAGGGCTGAATCTTATTATTTCCTTTGATATCCTATGAATCATGGGATATTAATGTGGCTTGCAGCTGCACACTTCTATTCACAATTTTGGCAGAGTGGTAACAAATGAAAGAATTATTTTCTTGAAGTATCTGGAGATTTGGTCTGTATTCTTTTACTTCTCTGACTTAACATCTGAAAGTGTTTTGCAATTTCAAAAAGAAGATTGCTTATCTTGCAGGGGAGCAAAACAAGAAAGCACTAATCAGCAAGGTGCACACAGAAGTCGTATGGCAGATCTTGGAGTAGAGTTCCCTCATGCACAACCACTTCTAGCTAATGCTTTCTAAATCACACGATATACTAGTGGGCTGGAGCAAAGTTCTGAATCAAACACTATTTTTGGCAAATTATGGTTTGTCTGTGAGTCCTGGTCTGACAGGCTTACCAGCTAGGATGTGTTTTTCAAATCATCCAAAGCATCTTCTGCTAAGCCTGTCACATCCAATTGTAATCTTGTCAGACCTTGGTCATGACTGCTAGTAGAGCCAGAATCTTATCTCGTAATTAAGTGTGCTTTTAAAGCATTGCTGCGCAGATACATTGATTTCTTCTTAGGTATAATTTGCAATATAGGTGAGAATTTTGAGAGGGAAGAAGGGTGCAACTCTCATATGTCATGAAGTATCTTTCAGGTTTCTGATGTTACTGGGGAAACGCTAATTTACAGAGCTATTCCTACAGCTAAACAAATCTATCATTTCAGTATACAGATCATAAACTTCTTCTCTCTCCAATTTCTCAAAAGGATCTATGTATTACAGTATGAGATTAAGTGACTTTTATAATGGATTTTATGAGCTTTGAAATGGGACCTACATTGACTCTACTGTAAGTCAGTGGGAACTGAACTCACTAGTGAATTTACCCCATTAATCAACTGACTGCTATAGCAGTAGTCTTTGAGTTTGAACTAGTGAACAATAGAAGAATGAGTCTTTGAGTGAGCAATAATGACTCACATTTAGCAGATGAGACCTTGGAAGCCACACATGTAATGTCACTTCTGTTATACTTTTACATATTTTTAAAGCTTTTCATTATTCAGTGTACTAGATAGGTGAGCTATTCAAGAGTAGTCTAATGGTCAAATAGTATGCAGTATGGAGTTTAAAGCTTCCTGTCATAAATAGAGCTTAGGATCCACTGCCCTAATCACTGATTATTTTGGACCAGGTTTGCTGGATCCAGAGTTGGGGCATCTCTTTATTATGTTCCACTGTACTCGGGTTTTCAGGAGGGCTCGTCAGCCTCTGCACAGGGCAATGAAGGTACATGACAGTTTGGGCTCAAGTACACAATTCCTGGAAGTCAGGAGTGGAGAGTGAGTGAAGTGTCTCTCTGGAGTCAGGTCAGGTTAAAGTAAGGAAGTGCAGACGGCATTTGGCCGATTGCATAGGAAAGCACTGGGACATCTGTGTATTGTGAATCCTAGAGCTAGCATGATGCCAGATTAAGCCTAGCAGGGTTTATTAGTTCTGGCTCTGGGCTATGCTTCAGTGGTTGCGCCATTACTGGAACCAAGAAAATACTAAAAACAGTCTGGACGCATCTGTGGTGCACTGTCTGAATTTGTTATCCATCTGGGCCTGAACTGTCTCTGCAGCTATGAAATGGACAGTTGATAACATGGATAACCCACACAAAGAATAGATTAAGATGACTGTCACTTACTGGGTCAGGTAGAAGAACCTGCTCTAGCTTCTAGTATACTTTCTTTAACTACAAGACATCTCTGCCTACCAGAGGGCCATTAGAGGCTTTTAAAGTGTGTCACCATTTCCATAACATTCAGAATAGCTCAGTTTGGGTCTGTTCAGTGAGTGCTCTGCATTCCTAAAAGGCAAGGCTGTGGCAGATGTTCTTTGACTTAGTAAAGCAGGTCATTTGTTTCTGCTGCTGGGCTCTCCTGAGGGCATGGGAATAGCAGACCAGATCAGGCTGTAGGTCTGTTTCATCCTCTTTTCTATCTCGGAGTCCCCAGGTGGCTCAGGGGACATTACTGTACCCCGTTGCAAGCACATACGAGGTAATACAATTTTGTTCTCCCTGCTCTTCACACTGGCTCTGATCTCTAGCTGCTAGCTTTGCAGTCATCCTCATCAAATAATAAAACCATTCTGCAGTGTATACCGGAGCCCTGTTGAAATGATACCAAAGTCCACTGGGTGCCAGGCCTCTGATATGCTTAGCACAGTGTCCCCTGCTTGCCACACACAGAAAGCAAAATTGATTGAGTGAGGTATGGAGTAAGCTGGGAAGAGAAAAAAAAGCCCTGCAATCCATAGCTTAGAAAAATCTAATTCTCTCAAGGTGTATTGAAGTCTGCAGAGCAGATATCTTTCTGTGTGACTCATAGCAACCAGCAGTATATCCTCTAATAGCCTTGGCGAGATTGAAGTTTTGGTGATTGTGGTCACGTTGCTGGCTCTCATCTTATTTTCCCAGAGCCTTTCAGCACTGCCCCACATCAGAACTTTGCTTTCACTAGATGGGGGAATGAGTGGCCTGACAGCTTTGAAGGAAATGTTTAATAAAAATTGATGGATACAGCCCAAGAAGCACCCCTTTCATTATTCTTGCTGCGAGTAAAGTTATTAAGCTTTGATGGAGTCATGCTCTCTGCTGAAGTATTTTGTGCCTGAGATGGTTGTGTTTACCAGGTTTGAAAGGTGATGGAGGGAAGGGAGGTACAGGGAGGTGGTTTGTGAAAGGAATTCAGAAACAAAATTAATTTGATCTGTAATGGGAGGTCAGGAAATACTAGCAAAGGGAAATGCCAGCAGACTTTAAGATCAGGGTCTCTCCTTTCTCCTTAGGTTTATCAGATATTTATCTGCCCTATCAGTTAAGTACCCATGCTTGAGGTGGCTGTCTTGCATTGTCTTTTTCAGTGTAGGAAAGCAGAAAATGTCTGTGAATGAGAAGGAAATGACTTGGGCAAAAGATTATTTTTACTTTTTACTTCTCATGTTCCAGTACCCCCGAATGGTGGAGAGGCTGCTACAAGGTGCAGTACAGGCACCAGGGATCCTTTCCGTATGGGCATCTGTAGCTTAGAGAAACAGATCTGAGAGCAGATCTGAGGTGGGCAGTAAATGTGTTTGGAGCAGTCTGGCTCTCCAGCAAGTTTTCCTCTCCCTGGACCATGTCAAGGGTCCTCTTCCAAGGCCACGCCTGCCACTGCAGCCCCTGAACAAAAGAACAGAATATCACTTGTTCTCCCTTCATACCTTTTTCACTTCTTTTCTATTTTGTTTTCAACCCCTATTTGCTCAGTTTAACATTGAAATGAATAATATATTTGGACACTTTATGCTTTGATCAAGAGGTACATCAGTGTCCAGCAGCAACTTTCACTGGTAATACCCAGTTTAATCTTCCAGTTAGTCATTTACGTCTACCCTCATATCTGTCCTCAAAATTCACAGAAGTGGGTGCAGGATTTAATAATACAATTCTTCAGCAAGCATCCTTCCCAGAAACACTTCTGTTCCCAAAATGGTGAAGGAGTCTGGTTTGTGTTAGCAATACTTCATAAGACCTAAGGAAATATCGAAGTGAAGGGTCACAGTGTGTGCTTTAATGCGTGCAAAGGCTTCATCCTCAGGTTTGTATATTGCTTGGTCAGGCATAGAAGTACACATTTACCTTACAAAAAGTGGATGACCTGTTAGCAGCTGTTAATAGTGCTGAGGTGTTCAGTAATTTCAGTAAAAACAACAAGGTCTTTCCAAAAGAAATCTCTCGGCTGCATGGATATGTAGAAGTTCAGATTGGCCCACCAGTTGGTCAGTATACAATGAAAAAAACCCTGTGAAGCTTATATAGCGGTGGGTAGATACAAATGTAGGTCTCTTACTTTTTGCAATGTAACTCTTGTATTTTTAGAATCTGTATTTGTATTTTGCAAGTAGATTTGTTGAATTTTTACCTTGGCTTGCAGTTAAGTTTGGTTTCAGGGCTGCCTTCCGGCTATTGTGGTTATGTAAACTGAGGTAAGAGCTTGATCTTGCAGTGTCAGGCTCTCATATACAAAGTAACACCCAAGGATAACAAGATGTCTCAGATAAGCAGGTTTAGGGGTTGATAACATGAATATTAGTGAGGAAGAAATGTCTTCTGATGACTGTATGCATCTCAGTAGTTTCAGAGTAAAAAATTATGCCCTGTAAACACCCAGTTCCTTACAAAGTTTTGTTAAGTTCTTGGCATCTTCAGCCTCTAGTGGAAATAAATTCTGCCGTCTGTCTACATGTTGTATGAAAAATGATTTCCTGTTGCTAGTTTTAAAATTCTACTTTTCACAGTTTCATTGCATGTCTCCTGGTTATTATGCAACACAAAAAAAGCAAAACTTCTCAATTCCCTTTACTGGTATAGTTCCTTATTTGATATACTTTTATCATGAGCCATCCTTTGTAGCCCCTTTCTAAGGCAAACAGTTGAAGACATTTCAGCATCTTTTTGTGTGATCTTTTCAAAGCTCTTGACCATTTTTATCATCCACCCCTGAACTTTTTCTTCTGTAATACCATTCTGTGAGGTGGGAATAGCAGAGGGCCTGCACAGCAACTGCATCACACTGAAGATCATAGCAACATTTGCACTTACCTGATTATTGTCAATATTTACCTGAAACCTCCCGGAATCATATTTGGATCTTCAGTGTTCATGTCATATCAGTAACACATAGGTATGTTGAGATTAAATAGATATAGGTGCTTCTTTCTCCTTATTGGGCCTGAATTAGTAATGATATTAAATAATTATTAATTAATAATTTAATTTAATAATTAAATAAGTTAAGTCTTGAGGCTGATCTTTGAGTAAATTTACTTTTAACTTCCACGGGTCTTCCACTACCTTTTCAGAAAGACGCGTTTCCCATTCAAACATCTGCTTGCAGTTCTGAAGCTAATTTTTTGCTTTCTTCGGCTCATCTTCTATTTTCTCATGGCCCTGCATGTGGTCCAGAACTCAGAATATTTGGGGAATTTGAGTGGCCATGAACTAGAAGACTCTCCAAATATCCTTACAAGCTTTCTGCCTGGTTCTTTTCTTAATGCAATAAAGTTTGTGGAGTACAACACAGATCACTTGCTGAAGTGACAGAAGTTGCCATGCTGTTAACAAACAGAATGAATGATAGAAAGCTCTGGTGATATCAGCCTGTTTAAAGATACCTTACAGCATGACACTTACTGAATATTTCAGGTTAATAAAGCCGTTACACTTAAGTTCTAGGCAGGAACAAACATTATCAATAAAATAAGAATTGCTTTCTGAATCTCATGGGTGTCAAAGTGGTAATAACTTGAGGAAATTTCTTTTAGGCTCAGATTGATAACCCATGCCTTTTGGAGCAGGCAGGATTAGTCTTCTGTCATTAGATACATTGGAATTCTATAATACATCACATACTGGCAACTAGGAAACAGTGGCTTTGCTCTTTTTTTTTTTCTAAGTGTCTAAGAAAGATAAGCAATGAACTTATGTTTTCCCCCCTTCTTTTTACTTAAGTTGAAGGACACTCTTTTCAAAATTGTCCTTATTCTTCATGCACAGAAGGGGATATATCAGGATTCCAACATATATTAATTATATTATGAGAAGGCTGTGTGGAGACCTCATAGCAGCCTTCCAGTATCTGAAGGGGGCCTATAAGGATGCTAGGGAGGGACTCTTCGTGAGGGACTGTAGTGAGAGGACAAGGGGTAACAGGTTCAAACTTAAACAGGGGAAGTTTAGGCTGGCTATAAGGGAGAAGTTCTTTACTGTAAGGGTGGTGAGGCACTGGAATGGGTTGCCCAAGGAAGCTGTGAATGCTCCATCCCTGGTAGTGTTCAAGTCCAAGCTGGACAGAGCCTTGGGTGACATGGTTTAGTGTGAGGTGTCCCTGCCCATGGCAGGGGGGTTGGAACTAGATAATCTTAAGGTCCTTTCCAACCCTAATGATTCTATGATTATATGATTTTATGATTAAATATCCTACAGTGAGAGTTCTGCTTGTAACAAATAAAAATGAATGGCTTTGTGTTGGTTTTGTTTTGGTTTTGTGTTTTTTTTTTTTTTCTTTTGTGGTTTTCATGAGCTAATAAAGAAGAATTTGGCTGTAAAATACTCTCCATCCCTTAAACAAATCATGGAGAGTTTCTAGAACTGTTTTTAAGTATAAAGTTTTGAATGAAACATAAACTAACCACTTATCTTTAGCCCTTTGGTATAAATTTACTGGCTTGATTTACTGTATTTGTTGCCTGTGAAAAATTCCCTAGACATATTTATATGGTCCCACGGCCTGATTTGGGAAGCCTTAAAACAGTTTTTATGTGTACAGAGGGAGTAGGCTTTGGTTGTTAAGGTGAGAGGAGAGCAAATGACATTACCTTCAGCTCTCAGTGAGACCTGTCTACTCATAGGTAGCCCTGCATTTGTTTAAACAAATGAAATGAGTCTGTCTGATATTGCAGTAAATGTAAATTACTAATGGGGGTGGTCTCACGCGAAATGCCTCTTGGGTGAAGATTTGGGTTAAGGCTTGCTGTATGTCAAGTGCCCTTGATGTTGATGGATCTGCATTGCAGCAGTTACCTATTTGATCGGAATACAGTTGATTAGCCTGAAGCTGAAGAGTGACCATGGCTGAATTTGGATATTCCCAGCATGAAGTGCATATGTGATTACTGGGAAGAGGGGATGGTTGGTATGTGACTAACTGAGCTTAAAAGCTGACTTCCAACATTCTCTGTCTTCTTTCTGATCCAAGTGATGACATTCCAAAAGCCTGCAGGGTTACTAATTCCAATGATGCCTGTTCTGTAAAACACACTCCAAAGAATAAAACTGTAGAAACTAGGAGCCAGAATATCTAGTCAGGCAATCATTGCTTAGGCAATATTCTCAGTGACTTCTGTGGCAGTTTTGCCTGTATCAGAATGGCAGGACTGGGTTTCAGCTCTGTTTTAAGCTAGTTAACTAAGGAGCTTGAGATGTCTCTGCTTGCATGGGACTTTTCTCTGCAGAAACCAGTTTGGGTATGTACGTTCATTAGGGGAGAAGCGAGTGGCACAACCTGAGTTGTATTGAATAGTTATTAAGTACTAGAACGACACGGTGTGGATGCAGATGTGAGATGTGACTAATGTGAGAGCCTGAGGAAGAACTGGAGCAGCTTGGATGCTGCAGGTCAGAGGCAGGCACTCAAAAAATCAGTGAGTGGAAAGCCTGTGTAACACTCGCTTGGATTAATTTTGTGCCCACAGGCAGTCACTCGCTTTGTGAAGAACTGCAGTAATTAATGCATTTCAAATAGGAAAGAGGTCATTGCTTGTGGTAACTTCTTTAGTGAAAATGCATTTCTTCACTACTGAAGCATGTTTAAATGCCCTTTGGCTATTACACTGAAAAGGGACTTTGTAACAGTATAGCAAATCAATGGAAGGAATATTCTGGACTTTAATTTATTTCCCTGCAATAGGTGGTGTTTGTCTACTCCATTAGGCAGTGCTGGGGGGTGCTTCCCTGCTTTCCCCTGCTGTCAGTGTGTTGCCCAATATTTAAAAAATGACACACAGCATTCAGAGAGAGAAAAACCTTCAACTGAAAATGCTTCTTCCTAACACAAAGAGAAAGGCATAGCCCTTACATCTGTGGAGAAGAAATGAGTGGAAAATACTGGAAAGGAGAGAAAACAGCAGCACTGCCTGGACAAAATAGAAATTATTGGTGTGCATTAGCCTATAGTGCAAAAAAGCTTGAATCATCAGTCCTTATTAAAGTCCACAACTGGTTAAATTTATATGGAGATGTAGTTTGAGGATTATTGTTGCTGTTAATTCAGACATGGCCCTCTTCTGTTGTGCAGTATTCATATTCTGTGGTAGTCAATTTTTCCATTAGTTTGATAGACAAGTGATAAAGCATACAGAGCTAAATTTAGTGTTAGCAAATGTGCAGCATCACCAGAGGAACCTGCTGTATTCGGTCTGGTTCTATGTAGAGGTGGCTCTATCTTTTCTCAGAGCTTTCTGCTTTGTGCTCTTTCTGCCTGACAGTGCTGCTTGTGGGGATTTCCTCTGGGGGTGTGGGAGCGCACAACCAGTGGCAGTGATGGTGCTTTCTGTGCAAGACTGTGTATGCACATCTAGGACAGAAACATACATTGCTAGGGTAGCTCCACAGTCACCACAAGAAAGGAAGGGCTGGATTTGCAGTCGTAGATGATCGATTTTTAGTATTTTCTTCCTTCCATACCTCTACGTTCCCAAAGATGATTTTTATGTGGTAAAAATGTTGCGCAAATTCTAATGTGGTAAAATGTTTCAGAGCACCAGAGTTGTATTTTTTTTGGTGAATAGAATGCATTTTATTTTTTTTAATCACATGATTAAATTTGGGTTAAGGAACTATCTTTAGAACTGATTTTTTTTTTCCCCCAATAAATCTCTTTATTTAGTTAGATATTTTCTGCCGAGGGTATAGCTAGTATGTCATTAAAGTTTGGATTATGTTAGAACAGATTCCCAGCTGTTAATATCTTTGTTGCCATCATGGCCAAAAATTCAAGATCTTTAGCTGAAATCCATCACTGTTTAATATCTTCATTTAGCGGTATTTCTGAGTTCAGTATCTTCTTCATATTTCCATATGTAACCTTGCAAGGATGGGTGGAGAAGGATGTGATTATCGATTTATGTAAGATGATTGAGAAACAAGGGAGAGGGTTGTGAGGTGTCAAAAAATATAGACAGACACTTGCAATAAAACCCTGAGGAGACCTACCAAGTAAAAATCCAAGAGCTGGCTGGGGCTTATCCATATCCATGCAATACTTGCAAGCCTGAGACATCATTTTTCATGGGGAGTTCTGGAGTATAATCCATCATCATTCAAAACAGACCAGTCATTCTCTGAAAGCTATTTAGGTCCTGACATGTCACCACACCTGGCCATAAAATCCATCATGCTGGGGAAACCAATGGCCAGTGCTTGGCATTATGAAACACTGTGAGGCAGAAGCTATATTTATCTTTGTTAGAATTGACAGAACCCCTCTGTAGCTTCAGATTAGCCCACTGATGTACCAGCTCCATATATTGCAATCCATCAGGGTGATCTCCTTTGGAACAGATCAGCTGCTACTCTAGCTTGAAGATTTCTGGGTTTGTTGACAGATTTAGAATGCTGTGAATGAATATAAGAAGAAAGGCCCCTTTTGAAATGCTAAACAGCTCTGCTCTTTATCCCTAGCAATTATCTTTGGTGTTGGATTATTCCCTCCTCCCATCCTTCATAGTTATTTCTTTTCTTGAGTCTGCGAGGGTATTTTATACTGGTTTTCAGCCTGTCAGCCTTGCTTCCATTTATGCAGCAATGCAGCACAGCCTACAGCAGTGCAATTTACATCACATCTTCAGGATTCCCAGATGCCTAAATAGCAAGTCCAGTCTCTGCACTTGATTGATTCATTAGAGAGTCTTTTGAGCTCACCAAAGTTCAAATCAGAACTGTGCTTCTATGCAGAGGATGCTTGTCCATCAGCATCATGGTAACTTTATATCTGCTGCGGTGTGTATCAGATCAGAGCTGATTTAATTGAGCAGGCTGATGAAGAGATATTTCTTTTCTACAGAAAGGAAATAAATGAGTAAATGTTTCTTCTGTATGCTGAGATTTGGCTCTTACTGGTGGGTATTTCTGAGCGCCTGTCATTTCATTAGGCAGAAGATGGAACTCTCTTTTTGACCTGGCTTTGCTCTTCTCATTCTATTACATAATTATGGAAGAATGGGCAGTAGTGGTCAATGGTGAATGCCAAAGCACTGTGTAAGCAGGTAAAAAATATAATGATACTTCTGTAGAGAATACTCCCAAGTATTTCTGGGCCTGAAAGGAAGTAATTTTGTTTAATAACCTTTGACAGATTTTTCTTCCATTAATCTAATCGCTTTCTTAATCTAGGCAAACTTTTTTTAACTACTGCATTTACGGCATGAGCTGCATTGGTAAACTACTTTCCACTTAATAAAGTGGAATTCCACTGCTTGAGTGACATCTGAGCAGATTTAGGGGGAGGTCATCTATACTCTAAATTACATAGAAGTTAATAAATATACAGAATATTGTAAAGGTACTTATAAATTTCATATAACCTAGTAGTAAAAATATCCAGGCCTGGATAGTATTCAGCCAAGAGTTCTGATGGTGTTCAGGGATGAATAGATGAATATTAGCATTAGTAGGTAATCTCTTTAATCTCTTGCTTAAAACAATTTTATGGTCTCAAATGTTGCAAATGAACTGCTGGGGTTTGGTCTGTTCCCCTGCTGCTCTTCTGTGTGGGCAACAGTGGTACTACCAGAACAGACCTGGAACTATCAAGAATGACTGCTTGGTCGGGGAGTGAGGGTCAGGAACATGATGACTCAGATGGTTTTCTCTTAACCTCATTAGAAAGAGCTGAATTATTATAGGTGAAACTATAAAGGGTCAGGTTGGGGCAGGCACCTGTTATGGAAAGCTTTATCTGGAAAGGTTTGAAATTTGACAGTTTTTATACTGAATGATGAATTTTACAGGAGTGATTAGGTAACCTCACTGCTGTTGGCACTTACTAACTCTACTTAAAATTGCAGTCTGATCCAAAATACAAGTCTAGAGTTTCTTCGGTCTGCTATGCCTTATTCTTCTAGATCATATTATTCAGACAAGAAGCTGTTACTGTGGTGGTAGTAGAACCTTAAGAGATCTTAATAGACCTTAAAAGATGCACAGTAAATAAAGACAAACTAGTCACTGGTAATGTTTGCCAGTGGAAAGTACTCCACTAAACTGAAATAATCTGGTGTGCTTCAAACTTGATATCCTGATGGCTTATAACAGGCTGCTTGCCTCACACATAAATGCTGGTACAGACATTGCTGCTGCTCAAATGCATTGTATTATTGATAGGAGGAAAAGTAGATTAGGAGCATCTCCTTACCTGAAACATGAAAGTTACAAAATAAATACAGTGCTAAAAGTAATGCAACTCCAGTGCCTTCCCCTGGTGTTGTGTGCTAGTGTGGCCTCATGGTTCAATTCCAGACCAGGCTTCTGCACCCGAAGGTCTGCAACACCTTCCGGTGGAACTGTGGGAGAAATTGTTTCACTTCTGTTAGCTTTAGCTTAGTTTCCTCACCTGTAAACAATGACTGCCTTACTGGAGACACTGTGAAATACTGTTTATGGATATTTATGATCTTGGATTGTTAAATTAAGTGCCTGTCAAAATTAAGTACTCTTTTTGGTAGACATCTTCAGGCATGGTTGAACTGAAGTTTTAAGTAGGATTTGTGAAATTTTTCATCAGTGCTGAGGTTCTTTAAATTTTAATTAATTTGACTTCTTGGTAAATAACTACAAAAGAATACTATTCTCTTTCTGTTGTACTGAATTGAACACATAGTGAAAGTTTAATGGGGATGGAATCATTAAAAGGATGATGGAGACATTTCTTTTCTCAGCACCGTTTATTTATCTTAACGCTGTTCCTGTTCTTATTTGTTATCTCACAAACACTGATGAACAATTGCCTAATTTCTGGTATGATTACTGAATTTTCTTTCATTTTTCTTTCATAAAGATGGAGTTGTTACGTTATCAGTAGGTGTATATAAGTTTTTTCTTCTTGCAAATAGAGGAAGAACAGAAATGCTCATCAGAAGTTTTGAAAACATTTCTGAATCAGT
Source organism: Amazona ochrocephala (assembly GCA_039720435.1). NCBI lineage: Eukaryota > Metazoa > Chordata > Aves > Psittaciformes > Psittacidae > Amazona > Amazona ochrocephala. The sequence continues at coordinate 38,115,555 of CM077882.1, forward strand.
GATAGAAGATGGCAGTTTCTGAATCACTGGCGACTGGTCTCAATCCGAGCCAGTTAGGTGATAGTTGCAAGTGAAAGCATCCAACATGTTTTAAATGGTTTATGTGAAAGGACTCGTTGGATTTTTTTTTTTTACAGTATTTTGTAACTTTGGAAATACTACCTGTATTGCTGTAAATGAGCAGTCTTATATGTTTCAATAAGATCAAAAGATCTAGTATAGTTAGTGATACAAAAGACTTTTGCTCTAGGAGCAAGAATAAGTGATACCAGCAAGTACATGATTGTCCCAGTCACCTTTGATAATTTCCCCAAGGTGATTGTACCACCTAGTGTTGATTATAGCCTTCGTGGGATGTCACACCCCTGTAGTAGGAAATGTTGTTCTAATTTACAGACCAGCTAATGTTCTTAACAGGGGAATGGGGACCGAATGGCCTGTGGGGTCTAAACTTATTTTCCCATAGAACTGGATTTTCTGTCTACTGGTAAGAAGAACAGAGAGAAGTCTGGCTCCTCATTCTTGGGGAGAACTTTTTTTTTGCCAAGCTCGGCATGCTAAACCATACCCATACCTAATGTTAGCTCATTTCACTTTTCATATATTTCTTACATTTGCTGCATAAATCCTTTCATTATTTGTATTGCTTTTTCTTGATTTCCTTTATTGAGAGTCTGTATATCCCACTCAGGCCTAAGGCAGTCTATAGAAAGGCTCCCAGTCAATTTAATGGGAAAAAGACGTATAATAATTTATGAAGAATATTACATGTGCTAGTAAATCTCTGAAACTAAACACTGCTTTATGATTAATAATGAATGTTGCTGGTATATTTGATTAATATTGTGACCTATGCATTCTTTTTGGAGCTTCGAGCTTGAAAGGAACAAAGGAAAGAAATTAAAAGGGTGTTCTTTTACTATGTTGGGATTGGTTTCTGTTGCTACTTTCTAGGTCATAGTTTTCTTAGTACTATATTAATCTAGATGCTATTCAATGATTGGATAAGCCGGTGGATGTAATTATAGAGTTGTTATCTGTACTTCAGCCAGCCATGGTGGAAATATTGATTTGTTTATGATTTCTTGTTCATTGGAGTAAAGTTACTCCTAGGAATGACTACTGAAATAATTTACTGAAGCCATAATTTGTGTATCCAATAAGTATGGTGTAGCTAACTGGAAATTTGTTAAATAATTTACTACAGCTAATAGCAATAAATATTGGGGAATAACTGATACCTCATATTCAGTTACATAAAACCCCCTTGTTACTGTGGGACCCGGCAATTGCAGCCATTCTTTGTTACTTTCAAAGATGCATTCTTACCTGCATCAGATCTCTCTCATTTTCCAAGTAATTTATTACCTTCCTTATTCTTTTTCAGTTACAGTTTGATCAGATATATATTTGTTGCACTAATACTTGATTATGTGCATATATTTGTTTCTGTAAAATACTTCCCTATTAAAGGTTACTTGAAAACATTTCAGTATAAGGTAAGGTACCTCTTAAGATACCTTAAGAATGTGATATCCAATAGTTAATGATGGTACAACTCTCTGATGAGGTGAAGGTCTGCCTGTGACTTATTAGTGTTTGATTGTTATGTCACAGCTCATTACCATAAGCAGTTTAGCCCTTTCAGCTACTACTCCTCATTGTGACATTTTTTAAGCTTATTTATCTCAACCCATCTTTGCCTATTTTGCAAGTTACAGTGAGCAGTTTAATAAATTACATTACTGTTGTAGAAACCCAATACCTTGAATCTTTATTATTAGTGGTGGTTCTTGATTTATACACTTAAAACATCACATTGGGAGGGTAGCTTAGAGTCATCTCTGAAATGTTTACCACTTGCTATAAGCTAACAGTTTTTTTGGCAAGACCTGGGAAAGGTTGACTGAGAGGAATCAGAGCTATGCCTTTAGGTATGATAGTGCCAACTGACCGTAATAATACATCTGAATCCACTGCTGCATGTAAGACTCCTCAGCTGTTATTTAACAATTTGAAAATAGAGGAGAATATAATACTGGCAAAAAGATTAATTTCAGAAGGAATATTAATAACAGGGCATAAAGACAGTTATTCAAAATGACAGATAAATGATCAACTAAGTATTGCTGTTCACTCTTTTTTGTAAGCAAGGAAATAGAAATCAGTGGCATTTTAAAAGAAATAAGAGTGGAACAAAACAATTCTGCTAATAATCTGCAATGACAATTCTTACACCTTTCTTCAAAACACCTGGAAATGTTCATCGACATTCTTAGCATGAACAGATTTTAGTACTATGTTTTCAAGCAGTATGTGTAACTTGAAATGCTACAAATAGATAAGAAATGTGCTGATGTCTCTAAGAATCTTACAGGGGATTTTAGAGAGGACTAGTTTGGACAGAAAACTGAAAACTGAGAATGCCTTTCTAGAGGTTTGACTGAAGACCTGAACTGTGGCCTATAAGGGAAAAATTAAACTTTATCTATGAAAAAAATGACTTAAGAGAGTCTTATTAATTTTCCTTAATTTTTTACTTTATTCCACTGTGTGCTTAGTCAATGCCATCATTATTCTTTTCTGTCTGCAGTTAATATCCTGAAGGAGGTGAGAAATCCTTAATCTAAATATTATTATTGTAATCTTAAAGAAAGTGCTTCATATTACTACTTCTAGTATTAATGTAATCTATTATACTTCTAACTAATATCCAGTATGACCCAGCAGAGTGATGTTGCAGGCTTATGAAATTTACTTAGCTTATGGGGTATGCCAGATATCAATGAAATTGTGCTGCAAGAAGCTTAGTCTTCACTTCTCTAAAGAAACATGGAAGAGCTAACAAAGAATAGAGGTATTGTACAGACAGCACATAAGAACAAGCCTACTGGCTCAGATCAAAAGATTGCCTGTCTTGACACTCTGTTTTAATGGGATCCATCAGCAGTTGTTAAGAAAAAAGCTTAAAGACAAAACAAACTTCCCCAAAATACTCACACAGGTACTGAAACTTTCCATGATTTGTCTTCCATAAAACTGTCATTAATTTGCTTTTCTGAAGCTATGTACATTTATTTTTGTATTTTAGTTTATCTTTTTGTGCAATTAGAGAGGAGAATTGAGAACATTTTAGTAGGTATCAGGCAAACAAAGTAGTGGAAAGAGGGTGAAATGGAGATCTTGATCAAATAAGAAACAGGGAATTGTTCACACTGAATTTTGAAGTAGGAGGTGACTTAGGAGAAGGGAGCACAGCCACGATTAAGAGGCAGTGTCCCAGCAGGACTGCTGAGGGGCTGAGGCAGGCTACCCAGAAGGAAGTGAGCAGGATGATTTCAGAGCTTGAAACGACAGGAAAAATGTTTATCTCTTCTTAACATATCTTCAAAGAACTGGCAACAGAGTGGCTGGTGTCAATTTAAAACAAACAAAAAACCCCTGCATTTTTCTTTTGGATATGCATCTTCTTTATGATTTTTCTTAAATGCCCCAAAAATGTGCTTGTAAATTCTAGTACTTTCATCTCAGCTGAGCCAGTGCTTTAAAGTTGGCCAGCTCTGTAACCTGCCTTTCCAAACTCATCATTATTTGTTGTTGGCAATCAGTAAATCCTGGATGCCATCTCTTTGAGTAAGAGACTTTGCTTTCTGGGTCACAGCGATTTTTGTTAGGTTCGCATTGCCCCCCCTTATGCAGCATACAACAGCCCCAGTTGGAAAAGCCACTTTTAAAATTGCAGCATACTGCCTTTGGTGGAGTAGAGCACATTTCAGAAATAAAGATCCTGTTTTAATATAAAAATCCTTGATTTAGAAGAGGGAAGGGAAAAAGACAATGAAATGCAGAAATTATAGGTTATGGAAAATTATTTTGTTGTCTTTTTTTTTCTTAGGGGAAATGTATTTTATGAGTCCCTAAGGCCCTTATAGCTCTTCAAATTGTTATTAACCAGCAAGGCTGTTTTATTTTCATATTTGGAAGAAAAGACTTGTGCATGACATTTTTATTTTCAAACAAAGTAACCTAGAGAGGTAAAAATTTGCTGCTTTCCTTTTAGAGACCATTGGTTGTTTTCTGCTCAAGATACGCTAAAGATTAAAATTAAAAAGGAAAGGAATTTTTAATAGTGCTGAATTGACCATTTTCATTCATTTTACAGTATTTTGCTTTCCTGACATATTTACTTTACAGATGCTTCAGCTTATGGCCATGACTTATTTTGAAAGGTAAAGTATATAATTAACATCAAGGTGAAGAGCGATTATGCTTGTGAATACTGCTGTATGCCCTCCAGAAACCACTTGTGAAGCCAATTTAGGTCGCACATGGTTCAGTCCCTCAGAAATCTTTCTTAATAAAGCCCCAAGGCACTCGCTTACTGAGCAATTAACAGAAAGCTAGTTCCATGTGTTATTGTGGGGAAATGATAATTTGTATATGGGGGGGAACAGACCGTATGAGACACACAAATGTTTCTTCACACAGCTCTGCTGAAAGCTGAAAATGCATTTAAAGTAAGCTATTAAGGTGGGGAACAGCAAAGGTCCAAAATGCTACAGTGAAAGTGCTTATATGTTAAGTACATGTTTCCCAAGAACCTTCCTCAAGAAGCTGTGTTGAAGTGGAATGGTTCCCAGCTTTTGGCATATCTGTTGCACCATGAAAACCCATGAGGTCCCTTGCTTATGCAGGCATGTGCTGACAATTTGAGAAGAGCAGAATGGCAGTAAGCATTATACTCTGATTTGCAGCCCTCGTTTTCAGAAATCCAGCCCTAGAAAGCCAAATTTTTGTTCACCCTAGTAATATGGTAGTCACTTAATACAGTTTGGTTCTTGCCAATGTAGACAGAAACAAGTGACGTGGTAATATTATGCAATGATATGTAATAACTGTGGGTTATCATGTGGTACTAGAGCACTTGTTATCAACTTAACATATTTAGATTTCATCTTGGATTTCTCAAGCTGGCTAGACAATGGACTTTTACATAAAACATCTGTATAGTGCTTCTGCCAAAACATAGCTTTGCATTGTTAGATGGCTGAATTCTCTGGACCAACAGAATTCCCACTAGAATGCTTATTAGTCAGAGAATCAATTATATTAGTCTCATAATTAGACACAATTAAGTACTTCATTTTTTAAACTCTTATGATGCAGAGAAGTGCTATTATTCAACCAAGACTTAATACAGTGATGGTTCATATTTAATAGTTACTGTTGTAGTCAGCACTTAAAAGAAACAAAGATTTACTATAGTTGTATGATCAGTTGTATTTCTGCTCTTTATTTTGACATCTATTTTTGTGACAGTCTGATTTTCACATGTATGTAAACTTTGTAGACATCTACACAAGATGACCAAAGTTTGCAGCTGAATGGTGGTTTGAAGGTCTACAGTTACTCCTGTGCAGAGTTTAATTCAATTAATCTGATGGCACTTCCCGTAGTGCTGGGCATAAGACAAGGCCATTGCATTGCTGCTTAATGCCAGAAGAGATTGCAATTCACTTTAAGTAGTGATGTGGTCATAGGGACTGGAAAATAATTTTAAAGCTAATTTTTCATTATTAAAAATATGTGAATCCAGTGCCCATGTACAACAAAGGGAACAACTAAATGCCCTTCTACTAAAAGGCAGAAGAGGACAAGAGTTGGTCACTGTGAGTAGTTCCTGTTTGATTTATCATTCACCCATTCTGTCACTCACCAGCTCTCCCCTGAATACACAGCAGCAGTGAAGATTAGACTGGGGTTCAGCAGGAGCTGAGCATTGAACTGTGGTGTCCTCTTGCCCTGACACCTCTAGCTGACTCTGGTAATGACTGTTGTTCTTCTCTGAAGGGAGAATGGGGACACACAGCCTCCCTTCCAGTAGAGTGTGGGAACTATAAAGGATTACTGCCACTACTAGGTACAGGCAGGCAGGTGTTATGGCTTTAGGCTATCTTAATTACATTCTCCACGCAGAAACTACTCTGAAATTCAGATAATTAGTCAGTCTCACAGCCTGTAGCATAAGAAAGGCAGGAAAATAAGGGCCTATTCATTAGTTGCCAAGTGGGTAGTTTTCAGTGCTGTTTTCAATGAAAAATCTTGCCTGTGAGCCTTTTTTCTGCTAGTGGCACAGAGGAGATCTCTAGATGTGATAATACTGGGTTGGAGGGTATGCATTAGTATACAGAATCATAGAATAGTTAGGGTTGGAAAGGACCTCAAGATAATCGAGTTCCAACCCCCTGCCATGGGCAGGGACACCTCCCACTAAACCATGCCATCCAAGGCTATGTCCAACCCCACCTTGAACGCCGCCAGGGATGAAGCATTCACAGCTACCCTGGCCAACCCCTTCCAGGGCCTCACAACCCTTACAGGAAAGAATTTCTTCCTCATATCCAATCTAAACCTCCCCTGTTTAAGTTTAAACCCATTACCCCTTGTCCTCTCACTACAGTCCCTAATGAAGAGTCCCTCCCCAGCATCCCTATAGGCCCCCTTCTGGTATTGGAAGGCTGCTATGAGGTCTCCACACAGCCTTCTCTTCTCCAGGCTGAACAGCCCCAATTTTCTCAGCCTATCTTCATACGGGAGGTGCTCCAGTCCCCTGATCGTCCTTGTGGCCCTCCTCTGCACTTGTTCTAACAGTTCCATGTCCTTTTTATGTTGAGGACACCAGAACTGCACACAATACTCCAAGTGAGGTCTCAGAAGAGCAGAGTAGAGGGGCAGGATCACCTCCCTCGACCTGCTGGTCACGCTCCTTTTGATGCAGCCCAGGATACGGTTGGCTTTCTGGACTGCAAGTGCACACTGCCAGCTCATGTTCATTTTTTCATCGACCAACACCCCCAAGTCCTTCTCCACAGGGCTGCTCTGAATCTCTTCTCTGCCCAACCTGTAGCTGTGCCTGGGATTGCTCCGACCCAGGTGTAGGACCTTGCACTTGGCATGGTTAAACTTCATCAGGTTGGCATCAGCCCACCTCACAAGCATGTCAAGGTCCCTCTGGATGGCATTCCTTCCCTCCAATGTATCAACCGAACCACACAGCTTGGTGTCATCAGCAAACTTGCTGAGGGCGCACTCAATCCCACTGTCCATGTCACCCACAAAGATGTTGAACAGGACCGGTCCCAACACTGATCCCTGGGGGACACTACTCGTTACTGGTCTCCAGCTGCACATTGAGCCATTGAGCACAGCTCCTTGTGTGCGGCCATCCAGCCAGTTCTTTATCCACCGAGTGGTCCACCCATCAAATTGATGTCTCTCCAACTTAGAGACAAGGATGTCATCTGAAACAGCGTCAAAACGCTTTACACAAGTCCAGGTATATGACATCAACTGCTCTACCCCTGTCCATCAGTTCTGTAGCCCCTTCACAGAAGGCCACCAGATTGGTCAGGCAGGATTTCCCCTTAGTGAAGCCATGCTGGCTGTCACCAACCACCCTGTTGGTTTTCACATGCCTCAGCATGCCTTCCAGGAGAATCTGCTCCAAGATTTTGCCAGGCACAGAGGTGAGGCTGACTGGTCTGTAATTCCCCGGCTCATCCATTTCCCCCTTCTTGAAAATGGGGTTATATTTCCCTTTTTCCAGTCGCCTGGAACTTCACCTGACTGCCATGATTTTTCAAATATGATGGACAGTGGCTTAGCAACTTCATTTGCCAGCTCCTTCAGGACCCACGGATAGATTTCATCAGGTCCCATTGACTTGTATACATTCAGGTTCCTAAGATGGTCTCGAACCAGATCCTCTCTTACAGTGGGCCCACGGTCTTCATTCTCACTGTCCCTGTGTCTGCCTTCCAAGACTTGGGTGGTGTGGTCAGAGCACTTGCCAGTGAAGACTGAGGCAAAGAAGTCATTAAGAACCTCAGCCTTTTCTAAATCCAGGGTAGCCAGTTCTCCCGAGAACTTCTGGAGAGGACCCACGTTGTCCCTAACCTGTCTTTTATTTGCAATGTACCTATAAAATCCCTTCCTGTTATCCTTAACATCCCTAGCCAAGTTTAATTCTAAGTGGGCCTTAGCTTCCCGGACAACATCCCTGTATTCTTCCCAGGCCGCCTGACCTTGCTTCCACCTTTTATAAGCCTCTTGTTTCCTTCGAATTTCGCTCAGCAGCTCCTTATCCATCCAAGGAGGTCTCCTGGCCCTCCTGTTGAACTTCCTTCTAGTTGGGATGCATCGCTCCTGAGCTTGCAGCAGGTGAGCCTTGAATATCAACCAACATTCTTGGGCCCCCCTGCCCTCTAGGGCTGTATCCCATGGAACTTTACTGAGCAGGTTCCTGAAGAGGCCAAAGTCTGCTCTCTTGAAGTCCAGGGCAGTGAACTTGCTGCACGCTCTTCTCACTGTCCTGAGGATCTCAAACTCGACCATCTCATGATCGCTGCAATCAAGGCTGCCCTGGAGCGTCACATTCCCAACCAGCCCTTCTCTGTTGGTGAGGACGAGGTCAAGCATGGCACCTCTCCTTGTCGGCTCCTCTATTACTTGCAGAAGGAAGTTGTCTTTCACACAATCGAGGAACCTCCTGGATTGCTTGTGCCGGGCCGTACCATCCCTCCAACAGATATCAGGGTGGTTGAAGTCTCCCATGAGAACAAGGGCCTGCGAGCGTGAGGCTGCTCCTATCTGTCTATAGAGCGATTCGTCCAGCAAGTCCCCTTGGTCAGGCGGTCTGTAACAGATCCCCACAATAATGTCACCCATCGCTGTTCTCCCTTTAACCCTGACCCACAAACGTTCTGTTGACTGCTCACCTGTCCCCAGACGGAGTTCCATACTTTCCAGCCTATCCTTAAAATAAACAGCAACTCCCCCTCCCCGCCTACCGGGCCTGTCTTTCCTAAAGATCCCGTAACCTTCCATTCCAACACACCAATCATAGGAGCCATCCCACCATGTTTCTGTGATGCCTATGATATCATACCCCCATAGACGTGCACACATCTCTAATTCCTCTTGTTTGTTCCCCATGCTATGGGAATTTGTATAGAGGCATCTGAGCCGAGATCCAATTGAAGCCGGCTCATTGGCTGGAGCAGCTGGAATATCTCTACATTGCTCTGAACGTTTACTGTAGGTGCTGCCAACCGACTGGTGTGTTGGGATGGAATGATGCCCCCCTCCCCCAACACATCTAGTTTAATGCATCCTTGACCAGTCTGGCAAGCCTCCTACCAAATCCACTCTTCCCCTTCTTTGTCAGACCAGCTCCACCAGCCCCCAGTAGACCTGGGCTACTAAATTGAGTCCCATGTTCAAGGTACCCAAACCCCTGACTATAGCACCACCCTTCTAACCATTTATTAACCTGCCCAATCCTCCTAGCCTTTTCGAGGTCCTGCCCTGTATCCTGGAGAATTGACGAAAAGACAATCTGCGCTCCAGAGCCCCTAACCACCTCTCCCAGAACTCTGTAGTCCTTCTTTATGTTCTTCAGGCTACTGCTATCTATGTCAGTAGCACCCACATGGGTCACTAGAAGTGGGTAATAGTCAGTGGGACTGACTAGTGCAGGCAGCTTCTCTGCAACATCCCTGATCCATGCCCCTGGTAGGCAACACACCTCCCTTGAGCCTGGGTCAGGCCGACAGGTGGGTGCCTCTGTTCCTTTCAGATTAGAGTCCCCGACTACTATGGTCCGCCGCTTTTTCCTGGCAGCACCAGTAGTGACCTTCTTTACCAGTGCACCAGCTGGTTGCGCCTGGTGGGAGCGCTGTTGCTCATCAGCCCCCTGCAGGACAGCAAAGCGGTTTTGGGTGGGGACAACAGACGTAGGAGGAAGCCCCTTGCTTTTAATTGTCCTCTTCCTCCTTTTTTTTTTTTTTTTTTTTTTTCTGTTACTGTTTCCCAGCTTCCTGGGTTAGCAGCCTCCTTTCCTGCATGGGCAACAGTAGACGCTCAGGGCCCCAGAACAGTCTGGTCCCGGAGCAAGCAGTGCTGCTCCCCCTCAGCTTCCCTGACACCTTTCAGCCTGGTAACAGCTTCCTGCAGCTCAGTCACCTGCTGCAGGAGGACCTCCACCACAGTGCACAGTGTGCAGCCCTGGCCATTGCTCACCCTTCCCTCAGGACAGCAGTGCAGGCACTCTCTACACCCTGAGCTCTGCACTGCAGCCTCCCTTCCCATCGGTTCCGTCTGGGTGCCTACACTGGCCACCGCCGGGGCAGCCAGAGCAGAGCTCCCAGACCGAGCCTTGCTCGTACGGTGAGTGTTCACCATCCCGCTCACCACCCCGCTCCACTGTTGAGAATTGGCTTGTTAGGGGCATTTTTTTTTTTACACTCAGAGGACACAGGGGACATGAAATTTGTCTTTCCGTGGTGTATAATGTCCCTTTTAACTTAAACTACTTAAATAGCTACCTATGCTCCTAACACCTTCCAAGCCACATTGCCCAGGTATAGTTTATATTTTTGATGTTTGAAACCATACCTCATGTCGTGGTTTAAGCCTCTCAGCCATGCAGTTTTCTCACTCACTTCCCCCTCTTTCTTCCCCCTGCTCATGGAGGGATGGGAAGGAGAATCAAAAGAATGCAACTCCCACAGGTTGAGATAAGAACAGTTTAGTAACTAAGGTGTAACACAAGCCACTACTGCTACCACCAATAATAATAATGACAAGGCAAATACAAGGAAAGAATACAACTGCTCACCACCAATTCCCAGCCCGAGCAAGCAGTGCACCCCCCACAGTGCACCCCTACCACTCTGGGTCTCTGCCCTCCATTTTTACATCCTGGACATGACGTGCTGTGGTATGGAATAACCTCTTTGGTCAGTTTGCGTCAGGTATCCTGTCTCTGCTTCCTCCTAGCTTCCCCTCCTCCCTGGCAGAGCGTGAGGCTCACAAAGTCCTTGGCCAGCCTAAACATTGCCAAGCAGTAACTGAAAACACTGGTGTTATCAGCACTGTTCCCAGGCCCAAAATCAAAAGCAGTGCTGCACCAGCTACCAAGAAGGAGAAAAATGACTGCTATTGCTGAGCCCAGAACACCTCAGTACTGACTGGCCACTGATCTGCTTCCCCTACAATCATCCCTATGCTGTCTACTGTGTTCTCCCTTTTACATGTAACACCCTCCCCTTTTCCTTGTGAGCTCTCTCCTTATGCAAAACCCTTGTAACTATTTTTTGTGGTGCTGGAAGGAAATGAATGAACAGTAATGAGGCAGTTAGATGGAGCTGACAGTTTAATTATTTATTTTTAAAGAATGCATATATTAAGAATTAAAACTGGATAGGCCAGATCCTTATCTGCTACTGCTTTTTCTATGTTAAGAGAGGAGCTCTGAATCATGCCAGAGGTATATTTTAATTTATGCCTTTTTTTTTTTTTAATGGTAGTTGATTTTTCTGTGAAATTTTGCTTCTAAAATATGTTATAGGTGCTATTTCCAAATATATGAGTAACAATAAAGAAAGCCTATTGGCATTGAAACTAACTGTTGCTACACAGATGTTTATAGTTTGGGTACCTTGAGCACTGAGGATGCCTGGTAGCACAGTGTATGCTGTCTCAGTTGATGACTGAGGGATGTTCAGCGGTATGGTGCTGCCTGGTATACTGGGGCACTTTTCAGCAGAGCAAGTGGATTAAACCGTTCTCTCTGCAATGAAGATTACGTCAGTAATCCATCACTCAGAAGTTTTAAAAGCACAGAGTGCTATTATGGAAGATGCATAATTGTCAGTGTTCAAAATAACATAGCTGTTATTTAGCCAGACCCAGAATAAATTGTCCATAAGACTACATATTTGATATAAGTATTCTCGCTTGTTTCAGCAGCATCCCAAGCAACTATGAGATAAAACTGCAAAAACATCTTTGGCATCTTCTTGTACTGAAATATCGTGTTTTCTGGATAAAGCTTAGGTTATACCTTTTCTGACCTTGTACCGACTTTCAAAATCTGAGCTATTTCTCAGTTCTCCCTTTGACTTTCTTTGTCATTTCATTTTCAATAACTTTGAATTGTAAGATGAAGAAATGATCAAACTATTTTATGAGGACAGTAAGGCTGGTCAGCACCTTTCTCAGTTGAAATCCCCTCAGACATCTGAGTTGAAGGCAGCTGAGGAGCCAAAGGAATTTCTTATATAAAGGTCCTTGACAAGAGGAGTTCTCAGTGGTTAAATTTGTCTGTAATGTGCCTGTGCTTGTTTATTTTCCTTCTTTTTCTTTACAAGAGACAGAGTATTTGTTAATGGGAGGAGACTGCCGAAGGTGGTTAATGCTGTAATTCTGTACTTTCACTCATACGGTGTGCTTTGAACTTGTGTTTGTGTATCTGTTAATCCATTCATCTGGTGTTGTAGTCAACATGTGAGGAAAAATCAGGACAATATACAACTCTGGTAGACTTTAAAGTTTGTGTAAAAAAAATTGTTTTTTAGCTGTAAGTGGGGCAACAAACTGCTTGCAGCTGTGACGACTCTTTGTAGAACATAGGATTATAGTTCAAACGCTGTCCAGGTCACAAGTGCTTCTTGTTCACTTCTTTTTGAGCTATTACAAGGTGGGAGAAGATATTGCTGGTGGTCCTCTGGCAGACATTGGCGTCTGAGAGACAAGACAGAATAAACCAAAGGGTATGAACTCTTCTGTCATCTACAGGGTTGGTCCCATCTCACTGGAGAGACAGCATTGCAACTGGCTACATTTTACTTAGCTGGTGTATGGAAGTGTTTAGTCCCCAGCTAGAACTGTCAACCAAGCATGAAAGTGACTTTTAAAATTTAAGCCAATTTGTAGCTGGCTGAGGTTTTAATTTTATTTAAAGACAATCGTCAGTAGAAAGGTCATCTGCCTGCTTGGCTGACACCAGTGCCAGGCTGCATGTACAGTATAACTAAATATCAGCACTTCAAGGAAATTGGACGTAGTCTGTGGCAAGGAATTATTCTTGGGACATAAAAATCTTCTTGGAGCTGGTTCAAGACAGTAGACAAAACAGGTGCTGACCAAAGGACATGAGTATGTCAGGCATAGCTGATGATCTGTTTTGCCTATGTTGGGTATAGCATCAACTGCACTAGCCTGAGCAATGAAGATGCTTCCAGTTTCTGAGCCTGCTTCTTCTACTGTTGCTGCTTCCCACAATTAGGGTGTGCCCCAGAGGGAGATGTTATGAAAGGTAATGGTAGCCCAAGGTAGTAGTTTTTCCAGTCTAGAAAGTTTATGCTTGGTTTGCTCTTGAATGGGTTGCTGCCAGGCTGCACTTACAGCCTGAATCTCTGGTACATTAGTAACGACTTTTGTCTTGTCAGGGAGAGTGGAGACCCAAGACTACAGCTGTGCTGTTGGGACACTATACAGCTAATGATACCACCTTAGCCTCATTTGTAAGTGTTCCCAGATGAGGTCATATGAAAAACAGAACACTTTGCAGTTAGGCTGGATGTTACTGCCATAGGTCAGTGAAATAAAATCTCCATGTGCTGTCATTTAGATAGGTTGTTAGTCACTTCTCTCTGAAGATATTGCACCCAGTTGCCATGTGGTATCATACAGCACTGCAGCAGCTTGCTAAAGACAACCTTTTACTTGGTTCATTGATCAGTTTGTATAGTGCTTTTAAGACCATTAGCATGTGTAAGTGAAGTAAATAATACAAGGGTTGTTGAACTTGATATCCACACAAGGATTTACAGGCTGCCAACTTGACTAGTTTTCTGTTCTACCTACACTTTTAAGTACAGCTGCTGATAGAATTGAAAGAAATTATGAAAAAGCTGACATGGAAGGAGATGGCAGAAAAGTAGTTTATCTGTGAAAATTACCTAGGTATAAATTTAGAAAGTGACCTAATATTTTGTCACACTCAGTCTGCAGGGGCGATGTTATGTCACGTAGCTCTGCCATGAGAAATGTTGACAGAATCTAGGTCTGCCATCATTCTAATGGTAATGGTTGGATTTGATGATCTTAAAGTTAGTTGATTCTCTGATTCTATGATTTTGCTAATGCAGTCACACATGATGAGCTTCTCAGAGGGCATCAGTGTGCAAACCTCTTATGTAATGTAGGATAGCATCAAAGAACTGGAGTTTCATATTGTTCTTGTTGACATACATGGCTTTGTTAAAGGACATAGAGAGATCTGAGAAGCATCTTCAGGCCAATGGAGGATGCTGGGATTACTCGGAATTCCTACATTCATCCTTCCTTTGTTTCGTCTTTACAATGGAAATTTGTAAGAGCACTTGAGATTCAGAAGCATTTTTCATATATTCAAATACAGAAGCCATATATTAAAGAATCATAGAATCACAGAATCATAGAATAGTTAGGGTTGGAAAGGACCTCAAGATCATCGAACATGTAGAAGAAAATAGCCCTTGCTGTTCTCTGAAAGTAAAAGAAACTAAGATTATCAGAAAATCCTATTCTAAGGTAGTGCCTTGGAGGAGAAAACAAAATGTTTTAAGCAAGTTCATATCAGGATAAACACAGAATCATAGAATAATAGTTTGGGTTATAACACCCCTGGAATGAGCAGGGATATCTTCAATTAGATCAGGTTGCCCAGAATCACGTCCAGCCTGGCCTTGAATGTCTCCAGGGATGGTGCATCTAGTACCTCTTTGGGCAGCCTGTGCCAGTATTTTACCACCCTCATTGTAAAGAATTTTTTCCTCGCATCCTGTCTGAATCTCCCTTCTAGTTTAAAACCACCACCCCTTGTCCTGTCACAACAGGCCCTGCTAAAAAGTCTTTCCCTATCTTTCTTAGAGGCTCCTTTCATGAACTGAAAGGCCACAATAAGGTCTCCCCAGAGTCTTTTCCAAAGTCCATGTTGTTTTTTGGTTCAGGTGCATTTCCTGTGAAGTCTTTACATAAGGATAGATTTATTTTCTTGCAATTTCAGTTGAAGTCTGGGAGAGGGTATGTAGGTATGGTGTTACAGGGGAGAAAAACCTCACATGATGAAAAACATAATGCTACTACACAATAGAAAAGACTCAAAAATATCCTATTGAATATTCTTCATTCTTTTGTGAAGTTTTTCTCAATTTAAAATAAGGTTTGTTAAGGCTCAGAGGATTGTCTTGCTATGTAGTGCTTTGCAGACAAGTATTTGGTGGCTGGGGCAGTATATTGTTCAGGAAAAGAAGAGGAGTTAGGTTGGAGAGTAAGACATTGTAGAAGATGGAGATATCTAAAAGTTATTGTCAGAGCAGGTGGTATATCAGAAGTATGTAGGCAGTGGCTTTTACAAGTATGTATTTTTTTTTCTTCATTTTTTACTTCCTACCAATGGGAAACAGATATTTCTGCTTTTGCTTCATTTTTTCAGGAGCTCTCATATGCTCTTATGATTTTATTTTTCATATTATCATAAGCTGTGATCTTATGAAGAGAATATGTGCTAATGCTATTTCTGAGAGTCAAAAGTGAGAACTATTCAGATACATTTCAAGAAACCACGTCATTTTTCAGGATGTTTTTAGTCTAATATAGTAGGCAAAAGCAACAAAATGGAGAAGGAGATTGAAATTCCATTGCCATTGGCTTTGCTGTCATCTACCCTTGAATGGAGAATAACATTATTACTGCATTTTTGATACTAATTTAACCACTGTCGTCAATGAAGCAACAATGCTGTGGGATGTTACCATGACGTAGTAAGAAATCTAGCTGTACATACCAGCTTACCTCCAGGCTGAAATTCTGTAGTTTTGAAACAGCTGGAGAGAAGCAATTAAGAGTGCACATTGTAGCTAAATATTTGTTACTTCAATGTATTTCAGGTACAGTCCCATGAAGAATAAAAGGCCTTTAGGTAATTTATTAAACATTAATTAAGTACAAATCCTTTGTGTCAGATGAGCTTTAATGGAGCTTTCAGTGGTGTTGAGGTCTGTTGATAGGTAGCATCTTGCTCTAACTTTTTGCCCTTCTGTAGAAGCACGTGTTGCAGCTCCTGCCTATCTCTGCTTCTAAATAGCATTGGCTTGTCTCTGATGTGAGATCTGACTCGTGGCAGGAAACAGCAAATTGTCATTTTTTTTAAAAATGTAAACGTTACATGTTTCATTACTGTTTTGTAAAGGCTGCTCAAGAGTCCCACTGTCCAAAATAAGCCTCTGAGAGTCTTTTGCCACCACAGTCAGTCCTTTCCTGCATGTAGGCTGCCAGAACCTGACAGAGCTGGGGATGAATCTGTGTCAAGAAAGGTCTTGGAAGTTACTTTTGTCAGCTCAGTACTCCTGCAGCTACATGAATAATACTTGATCCCTCTTCCTTGACCTTCTTACTTCTTGTTAGCCTTTGGCTCCAGTGCCATTTATGGGCATATCAGAAGCACAGAACAGCTCAGAACTGAAGTGGGAAAAACCGAGTTAACTTTCAGGTCATCAGTTTTACTATGAATCAAAAATAGAACAGGAACATTGTTTTCAATTCTAACATGGAAAATTCAAAATATGCTTGGCTGAGTCACTGATATGGGGCTTTTCAGTGTATGTTGTTTGTCATGAAATATTTACTGCTCAGAATGACCCAAATTCATTCTTTCAACATGAAAAAAGATTCCACCTGTGAGACAGAGTGTGCTGGGCATGTAAAATTAGCACTCAAGAGTGAAGAGGGGGATTGGACAAGGTAATTTTTCAGCTGATCTCCATTACCAATTTTTATGTTTCTCTGTCTGTATAAAATATGCATGGAAAATTTAGAAAGAATGAAAGCCATCAGCAAGGACAAGCAGGCTTGCAGAGTGTCAGTCCTGTTGTCCAGCTCAGCACTGCTGGCCCGTGGCCAGACCTCCTGTGTGATTTGCTCAGCCTCATGATTTACTTCAAGCTTTCAGCATTACCATTACATGGCAGTGTGATACTACAGGACATTTCCTGGAGTTTTCACAGCTTTGGAATAGATGGTAATAAATAAATAAATAGGGGCCATGTGGGTACATGTGACAAAAAATGTGAATGCAGTTGTTCTTACTTTTTCCAAAAGTTTCAAAAAATATTTTGCTTTCCCTCCACAATTATCTAGTAATTCAGCTACCTCATAAAGTTTAATGTACTTGGTAAGACAGCTTAGCCTGCCCTAGACTCTTTAGCAATACTAAACCCCATGTTTGCCCAACCTAGGGTTCATAAACAAATAAAATGAGAAGATAGCATGTCGTCTTGCATTTAAAAGTGCTTCTACAGCAGCAGGTCATCTTGTGTGCAGCTGAGGACTCCTGGGTAACTAGGTGTTAACAGGATAATGTATGGCATCCAACATATGGGACACACATTTGTCTTTCTTACCAAATGACAAAAGTAGTCCAGTAACTGTTAAATTCATGAGGTTTACCATGTTTTGGAGATACCAGATGGTGCCCCCAGCTAGAATAGGCTGCAACTTTACAGCTGTGGAAGGGTAGATCAGTAAAAATAAATGAGATTATAACCTGCATCCAGGTTATAATCTAATTTATTTTTCATCATTGGTGCTGGGTTTTTTGCTTTTTTTATGTATGTGTGACTATTTCCCTCTGAGGCAGTAAAATGAGAACTGTGAACTTAATGGCTGGTACCTGATTTGCTTAAGAGTTCTCTGTCTTGAGCATGATATTGAGTTTCTAATGCTGTAAAGAAATGTTTCAAAGCAGATAAATTGATGCCCTTCAGCAAAAGTTTTAGTGGTCTTTAGCAGTGAGCTATTACTAGTGCTTGGTAATCACAGGTGCACTTTAAGGTTTACAGAACCTCATTTTTATTTTGTAGAGCTTATGCTTTTTACTTGTACCCTTTTTTATTTTTAAGTAAAGAAAC
This sequence comes from Amazona ochrocephala, assembly GCA_039720435.1. Lineage (NCBI taxonomy): Eukaryota > Metazoa > Chordata > Aves > Psittaciformes > Psittacidae > Amazona > Amazona ochrocephala. Next base: position 38,133,350 of record CM077882.1, read on the forward strand.
TATGTGTTTGCTACTACACTCTCTACCCTCTCTTGTACTACAGAAAGTTTAGAGTATAAATGCCTTTTTCCCTCTATCCCTCAATCTGGCTGGATGACCACTGCGCCTCAAGTACCTTGGAAACCTTACCCATGGGCTTAGAGAACTAGAGATCTGGTGTCTTTGTTATGCAAACTATGGGGAGAAACAATTGGTTTGTCTTGCCAAAACCCAGGGCACTAACGGGATCTGCATTTTTTCATTTGTGGCTCCAGTCCCCAAATCCCTCTCCTCAAAAATCTGAAGTCAACATAAACATTACTGAGATAAGGAGAACACCTTAATGCTGGAGGCTCAGAAGGCCAGACTCTCTGCAGGTATGATCAGTCAATAACTTTCTTTGGATATGGTTCAATTCATGCTAGTCTTTTCTTTGCAGAAGCTCTTCATGATACAGAAGTCCTGAGAATTGTTGCTCTGCCCCAGAAAGAAACTTCTGCTGTGGCCTGACTGCATTCTCTCAGGTTGGCCTACAGGCTGTTGGCATTTGGCTCCAGGCCCTTCATAGATGTTGGGTTTTGGATCCAACCATATCTGTGTAAGAAGTTACTGACCTCAGCTATGCTCCACTGTACTTAGTAGCTCTGCTGATATTTCTAAGGTCAAGTAACACTGTAAATAACACACTCTAGGCTGTTCTTAGTGGAAAGAGAGATGAATGTAGGATGGGGACAGTATGCAGCACTGGTACATACAACTAATTCCCCACAGCCATATCAGGTGCAACCCAAGATTCCTCCTCTCCAAATGCTCTCATCCTTAAGGAGATAGGATCCATTTTTGGAGCTTAACCTCATGCTATCAACTTCCTCTAGAATATGTGATGGAACTGTTTTCCAGTTTGCTAATTCATGCAAAATCATGTAGGTCAGCTGGAATTGTGTCTCAAGAAAACATAAGCAATTCTGTCTGAACAAATTAGGAAGTGTTGAAGGGCTCAGCTGGAAGATCTGTAGATGTTCTTGCTTCCAGCACAAGATGGAGCTGAACATGGTAGCCATTCCCTTCTACAGTGGCATAGTTGCATCTATCAGAAGGCATCTGTGACACCTGGTTCCTTCTTTTCCAGAGAAGAAATTTATTTTTTTCCAAACTGTGTAGCTTGGAAGCAAACAGGATTGTTCTAGACTTTAGACAACTGCTTAATTTACAGCAATCCTGTAATAACTTAAAGTTCTGAACAATGCTGGGCAAAGATCCTCTTTGCTGCATTCCTTTCAGCTGGAGTGAGGTAAACACTTTGACTGTTTGTGAGGGCAGTCTGATTCAGACCTCTTCTTAGTAATCCTAAGGCTTAACAGAGAGATCCTGCTTATTAATTCTGCTTTGAAGCACAAACAGGTAGGCTGCTATGTCAGATCTCATTTTACCTTCCAGAGTTTGCCACTGAACAACTCAGCATCCCTGAATTATTCACAATACAGAGTACCAGCAAGTGTCAAGATGAGTAACCATCAGCCAAGCAAGAAAGAAATCTCAGCTGCCGGGGGTAATTTTGCGCTGGCAGGAGAGAAATAAGACATCCTTGCTATTTAATTGTTCAGAACAACTCAACAAAAACATGAAACAAGGGTTGGCCCTTTAGAGGTTTCAGAGTCCCCCATTTATCTCATTAGAAAAAAAAAAAAAGCTGTTAAGTTTTTATTTCAGTTGTACCATTGTATATGCAAAATATACAATGACTGATGGTATTAGAGTATTCTGGCTTTATGTAGATTCAACAGAAGTTCTGGTCCCGGTATCATTATGTTCTATGGATAATTCTTCCAAAAACTAAAGCTTTATGGTTTGCTAATTCAGGTAAGGACCACAGCATTTGGTGGACTTCAAGACTGAGAGCAGTGCTGTTATAGCAAGCTGTTATAAGACAGTCTAAGTTTATTCAGTTGCAGATTTTATTTCTGTGGTAGAGTCTATCATGGCTTGACAGGAAGTTATAAATGATGGGTAATTTAGATGAGTGACATTCTTGAAAGAGCATTTACCCTTTGATTGAAGAAAACTGACTTGTTAAAAATAGTTTGAAATCAGGATATATTAATTAAACTAGGAAAATGGAAAGAAGAAATCCTACCAAAATGAATTGTGATTACGCACAGCAACTTTCTTTGTCTGTGAAACAACATTTCCGTGAAGCAGAGAAAGTGAATCTGTGTTTGTAAATTCTGCATCCCTTAGATGAGCCCTGAGAAGGGCGAACAGCTTCTTCCATGGGACCAGGAGTTCTCCTCAATAATTACAGAGTATGTAAGAGCTGTATTTAGGTGGTCAGGTTGGTAGTACAGGATGATCCCTTTTTGTTGTGATACAGAGGTTTGGGTTTATTTCATTCCCAAATGACTGCCATTTCATTAGACTGGTAATGTGATTCCTACTGTCCAATTAAATTTTGTCTAGTGTAGCTGTGGGGATTCATTTGTGTGCACTGCCTCTGCAAAGAACATTCTGTGTGTGCCCTTTTTCAAGCAAAGTAAGGAAATTACAGAAGGTGTGCTTTACTATGGTGGTTGAACTTAGAAAGACCAGGGCTGTCAGTGTCTCTTCTTTCCTGGTTTCAGTTCCAGTCTCCCTGGAATACAGAAAGGAATGAACGGGAGGGAAGAATGAGGAGTCATCTTATAGAAATAACAAAGCCCAAACCAACTAGAGAAACCCTTTGTAAGTCATATTTCTCCTACAAGGACAGGAAAAAGAGAGAAATCAATAGCTGAAATTTAAAAAAATTGGAGTGATTCTTTGACTTTGGCAGGGTCATAAAAATAGACAGATAGCAATGGAGTAAAATAGCTGGGGAGCTTTCATATCCCTTCAACATGTTGAAGGGGGGAACTGGATATTACACTCAAGCTCTCTCCTACTGCTTGTTAGCCAGTTGTTATTTCCCCCAAACTTCCTAATTACTTCCCTTTTCTTCGATGTTTATACAAGAATTTAAACAGATACAATAAGAGGGAATATTTCCTTTCTCAACTAATCAAGCTTTGTTGTTTGTAACCCTTGGTGTTATATTCTTCTGACATTTTTCAGTCGTTCATGCACATCTGGAAGAACAGTTCATCCAATAGAGACTTGAATTGCTCTGCCCTCAACCCCAAGTCAGTGATCCTCTTTTTCATTCTTTTCCCTTGCACTTGTTTACAGTCTTTCAAGGCTTTTTTATCTATCAGGAGCACTGAAATATTGGAAGCCCCTATTTTCCCATTTCAGGTCATGCTTAGCTGGAAAAGGAAAGCTTCAACAAATGCCAAAGTATTTTTGATGATACCAGTACACATCATGTTTTCTGCCTTTGTCATTAGAGCATGCCTACACAGTAAATATGGTATCTAGAAAAGTACAAGGTAGTGTAGAAAAAGGAATGCTGGCTGAAATAGATGTTAAAGGAACAAAGCAGATAAGAACTGAGGTGAAAAAATGTCAGAGACAGGTAATGAGGAAGCTGCTTTGAACAAAGAGAGAACAGTTCAAGTTGTATAACATTGCACTGATGAGGAGCTCTATAGTTTATGACTTTATGTGCCTGAACTCAAAGGAGTTGGTCTATTTTTTGAGTTAATGAGTAAGGAAGTCTGTAACTTACTGGGCAGATGAAAATATGCAGTAATTGATACTGATAATGAAATAAACTTTTATTAGGACTTCAAATTTTAGCTTTTTATTGAAGCTCTCTTATGCTATGTGAACAAATGCTGAAAAGCATGAGGAAATAGCCTGAAGAAGGTGCCTCAGGTGTTAAGGTAGTATGGGTAATGACGTAAGGGTAAAGGAGGAGCATTTGGTGCAAAGGACATAAAGTTAGGAAAAAAGATTACAGTCGCAACTGTGACAGTACAAGTAAGAGTGTATATGTCTTTGTGTGTGAGAGGGGTGATCCAAATCCTTTAGCCAGCCCATAGCCTGTAATGGAGTAGGAGAGGGGAAGAGATGCTCTTTGGAACTTCTGCATTAGTCAAAAGTGCCTGAGTGCCACTGCATACAGGATGCCTCACCTAGATTGCTCTAGCTTGCACTGAGCACTGGATATTTATGCTTTCCCTTTTTCATTCTGTGCTTCTCAGAAAAAAAAGATTTGCCAAATCACCTTTTTTTTTTTTTCCTCCCTAATGATTTTGGCGAGATACTGATGGGTTTTTGTCACCTGTAATCAGGCTAGCAATCACTTTTAAAATCATTTCTCTGAATTTGATTGCAAGTAATCACAAAGTAAAATGCTTCACAATGCAAGTAGAAGGTACAGGAATCAACTTTTCAAGACACTGTCAGAAAATAGAGCTATAACAAGATTAGAGAATGAAGCAACTGGTGCATACACATTTTAAAGCATAATGTTCTGTAGGGGGGAGAGGAATTTTCATTCTTCTTATCTGCCAATTCTGTTCTTCTTGTCAGTAAGTGCAGTAAAATGTATTAAAGTCCAAGTTCAATTTTTATTTTTTTTTTAATTTTTCTTTCAGTGCTTACCTTTTCTCAAAACTGTCTCCAGAATTTAAAGAGATACACAGTAGTACAAGGAAACATGAATTTGTGTCTTATAATCTGTTTCTGAATGTAGCTCAGCATAAAAAAAGCATAACCCTCCAAAAATTTCAGTCTTCATTTCCTTAAGAAGTACTAACTTTTCTTGAAATCTTTTCTATTTGGAATAGAACGACATCTTTCATTCAAAACACAAAAGCTTCAATATTATCTAAATCTTCTTGAGGAGCAAGAACTGGAGAAAAGAATGGGTAGTAACAAGGAAAGCAAAATATTCTTATCCCCCAGTAAATTAATGACTCTTCTGCCATGACAGTTTATAACAGTGGAAGTGTCTAATGTGTCATCCTTGCTGTAAGTAAAAGCGAGGACTGAATTAAGTGTAAGTGTCTATTAGAAAAACACAAAGTACTGAATGCTTTGTAAGTGGTTCTTAAGTTTAGTGATGGGATGCAACTCTGTTCAGAGTTAATGGGAAGTTAAGGGCTTTTTGTCTTGAGGCTGTTAGTGAAGGATGTCATCCTCTATCTATAATGGATGCAATACTCCATGCAAAGTATTAAAATAATGAGCTATGATGCTAAGGTTTCTGCTGTTAGAAATCACTGCCACTAGTATCCAGGCACTCATGGCTCCTGCAGCATCTGCTAGTACTTAATGTCAGGAGTTCTGAGCTGCATTCATTATGGCTTCAATACTTAGTGCATTACTTGTTGGCTTCCGCTGTATGGATGAAGGCTTCATGCCTACTAACACAGGAGCATTTTGGAGAAGACTGAGTTCAAATAAAGATTAAAACTAAACAAAATACAGTGGTTTGAATTTAAGGAGATATAATGAACTCAGCTATGTCTAAAAATAAAAGAAATGTGGGGCTCATGGCATTTATTCCTCAGAACGTGTAGTTTCTCAGTATCCGTTCTGGACTGTGGAAAGAGGTCAGAGTCTATATGTGGTTGCTCAGAAAAGATGTAGATGATACTGCAAATCTTAGAGCTGGGAAATGAAAAATATTCAAGATGACAGTATGTCTTACATACTGTAAAATAGGTGAACTAATTTATTATGCTGCTCAGAAGCTCTTTGTTCTAGAATCAAAATAACATCAAAGAAGTTAGTTGTTTACTAACGGTCTTAGAAGGGCTTTATTCTTGTAACAGAATGAGAACTGTTGGCTGTGGGTGAGCTGGAGAATATATTCACATGTATTCCTGGGGTGTTACATTTTTCTTTAATGAGTGATCATAAACACCTCTTTCATATGCCATGTCTAAAAATCTGTTCTTACCACTAAGAATTTACTGTGTGGCTTGGCGATTTCAGCACACTGTTGGTTTTAAGAAGTCTCTCCTCTGTCTTTAGGGAAGAAATTGTGGTAGTGGCGGTACTGATGCTCTCAAAAGTATCAGTCTACACTAAGTTATCTTCTTTATGGATTGTAATACTATCCAGAGCCTTTCTGTTAATATATGATCACAGAATCATAGAATTGTTAGGGTTGGAAAGGACCTTAAGATCATCTAGTTCCAGCCACCCTGCCATGGGCAGGGACACCTCACACTAAACTATGCTACCCAAGGCTCTGTCCAACCCCACCTTGAACATCACCAGCAATGGAGCATTCACAACTTCCCTGGGCAACCCATTCCAGTGTCTCACCACCGTTACAGTAAAGAACTTCTTCCTTATATCCAACCTAAACTTCCCCTGTTTAAGTTTGAACCCGTTACCCCTTGTCCTCTCCCTAGAGTTCCTCATGAAGAGTCCCTCCCTAGCATCCTTATAGGCCGCCTGCAGATACTGGAAGGCTGCTATGAGGTCTCCACACAGCCTTCTCTTCTCCAGGCTGAACAGCCCCAATTTTCTCAGCCTATCTTCATACGGGAGGTGCTCCAGTCCCCTGATCATCCTTGTGGCCCTCCTCTGCACTTGTTCCAACAGTTCCATGTCCTTTTTATGTTGAGGACACCAGAACTGCACACAATACTCCAAGTGAGGTCTCACAAGAGCAGAGTAGAGGGGCAGGATCACCTCCCTCGACTTGCTGGCCACGCTCCTTTTGATGCAGCCCAGGATATGGTTGGCTTTCTGGACTGCAAGTGCACACTGCCGGCTCATGTTCATTTTTTCATCGACCAACACCCCCAAGTCCTTCTCCACAGGGCTGCTCTGAATCTCTTCTCTGCCCAACCTGTAGCTGTGCCTGGGATTGCTCCGACCCAGGTGTAGGACCTTGCACTTGGCATGGTTAAACTTCATCAGGTTGGCATCAGCCCACCTCACAAGCGTGTCAAGGTCCCTCTGGATGGCATTCCTTTCCTCCAATGTATCAACCGAACCACAGAGCTTGGTGTCATCGGCAAACTTGCTGAGGGCGCACTCAATCCCACTGTCCATGTCACCAACAAAGATGTCGGTCCCAACACTGATCCCTGAGGGGTCCGCTTGTTACTGGTCTCCAGCTGCACATTGAGCCATTGAGCACAGCTCTTTGTGTGCGGCCATCCAGCCAGTTCTTTATCCACCGAGTGGTCCACCTATCACATTGATGTCTCTCCAACTTAGAGACAAGGATGTCATCTGAAACAGCGTCAAAACGCTTTACACAAGTCCAGGTAGATGACATCAGCTGCTCTCCCCCTGTCCATCAGTTCCGTAGCCCCATTATAGAAGGCCACCAGATTGGTCAGGCAGGATTTCCCCTTAGTGAAGCCATGCTGGCTGTCACCAAGCACCTTTTCGTTGTTCATGTGCCTCAGCATGCCTTCCAGAAGAATCTGGTCTAAGATTTTGCCAGGCACAGAGTTGAGACTGACTGGTCTGTAGTTCCCTGGCTCATCCATTTTCCCCTCCTTGAAAATGGGGGTTATATTTCCCTTTTTCCAGTCATCGGGAACTTCACCTGACTGCCATGATTTTTCAAATGTGATGGACAGTGGCTTAGCAACTTCATTTGCCAGCTCCTTCAGGACCCGCAGATGGATTTCATCAGGTCCCATGGACTCGTGTACGTTCAGGTTCTTAAGATAGTCTAGAACCAGATCCTCTCCTACAATGGGCCTAAGGTCTTCATTCTTACAGTCCCTGTGTCTGCCAAGTGACCAAGACTTGGGTGGTGTGGTCAGAGCACTTGCCAGTGAAGACTGAGGCAAAGAAGTCATTAAGAACCTCAGCCTTCTCCAAATCCAGGGTAGCCAGTTCTCCCGATAGCTTCTGGAGAGGGCCCACATTGTCCCTAGTCTGTCTTTTATTTGCAGTGTATCTATAGAATCCCTTCCTGTTATCCTTAACATCCCTAGCCAAGTTTAATTCTAAGTGGGCCTTAGCTTTCCTAACCTGGTCCCTAGCTTCCCGGACAATATCCTGATATTTTTCCCAGACTGCCTGTCCTTGCTTCCACCTTTTATAAGCCTCTTTTTTCCTATGATGTTTCCTCAGTAGGTCTTTATCCATCCAAGTAGGTCTTCTTGCCCTCCTGCTGAACTTCCTTCTAGTTGGGATGCAACACTCCTGAGCCTATAGCAGGTGATCCTTGAATATCAAGCAACAGTCTTGTGCCCCCCTGCCCTCTAAGGCTATACCCCATGGAATCTTACTAAGCAGGCTCCTGAAGAGGCCAAAGTCTGCTCTCTTGAAGGCCAGGGCAGTGAGCTTGCTGCACGCTCTTCTCACTGTCCTGAGGATCTCAAACTCGACCATCTCATGATCGCTGCAACCAAGGTTGCCCTGGAGCATCACATTTCCAACCAGCCCTTCCCTGTTGGTGAGGACGAGGTCAAGCATGGCACCTCTCCTTGTCGGCTCCTCTATTACTTGCAGAAGCAAGTTGTCTTTCACACAATTGAGGAACCTCCTGGATTGCTTGTGCCGGGCCGTGCTGTCCCTCCAACAGTTCTCAGGGTGGTTGAAGTCTTCCATGAGAACAAGGGCCTGTGAGTGTGAGGCTGTTCCTATCTCTCTATAGCGTACTGCATCCACCGAGTCCTCTTGGTCAGGCGGTCTATAACAGATCCCCACAGTAACCTCTACCATCGCTGTTCTCCCTTTGACTCTGACCCACAAACGTTCTGTTGACTGCTCACCTGTCCCCAGACAGAGTTCCATACTCTCCAGCCTATCCCTAACACAAATAGCAACTCCCCCTCCCCGCCTAGTGGGCCTGTCTTTCCTAAAGAGCCAGTAACCTTCCATTCCAGCACTCCAGTCATAGGAGCCATCCCACGTTTCTGTGATGCCTATTATATCATACCCCCGTAGATGTGCACACATCTCTAATTCCTCTTGTTTGTTCCCCATGCTACAGGTGTTTGTATAGAGGCATCTGAGCTGAGCTCCAAATGAAGCCAGCTCATTGTCATTGCTCCGAGCATTTATTATAGGTGCTGGCAAGTGACTGGGTGTGTTGGGATGGAATGATGCCCCCCTCCCCCAGCACATCTAGTTTAAAGCATCCTTGACCAGTCTGGCAAGCCTCCTACCAAATCCACTCTTCCCCTTCTTTGTCAGACCAGTTCCACCAGCCCCCAGTAGACCTGGGCTACTAAATTGAGTCCCATGTTCAAGGTACCCAAACCCCTGACTATAGCACCACCCTTCTAACCATTTATTAACCTGCCCAATCCTCCTAACCTTTTTAAGGTCCTGCCCTGTATCCTGGAGAATTGACGAAAAGACAATCTGAGCTCCAGAGCCCCTAACCACCTCTCCCAGGGCTCTGTAGTCCTTCTTTATGTTCTCCAGGCTACTGCTATCTATGTCAGTAGCACCCACATGGGTCACTAGAAGTGGGTAATAGTGGGACTGACTAGTGCAGGCAGCTTCTCTGCAACATCCCTGATCCATGCCCCTGGTAGGCAACACACCTCCCTTGAGCCTGGGTCAGGCCCACAGATGGGTGCCTCTGTGCCTTTCAGAGTAGAGTCCCCGACTACTACGGCCCGACGCTTTTTCCTGGCAGCACCAGTAGTGACCTTCTTTACCAGTGCACCAGCTGGTTGCGCCTGGTGGGAGCGCTGTTGCTCATCGGCCCCCTGCAGGACAGTAAAGCTGTTCTGGGTGGGGACAACAGACGTAGGAGGAAGCCCTTTGCTTTTAACTGCCCTCTTCCTTTTCTTTTTTTTTTTTTTTCTTTTTTTTTTTTTTTTTTTTTTTGGTGTGTGTGTGTTTTGTTTGTTTGTTTGTTTTTTACTCTTTTCCATGCTTCCTGGGTTAGCGGCCTCCTTCTTTCCTCCATGAGCTACAGGGGACGCTTGAGGTTCCTGCACAATTTGGATCTGGAGGAAGCACTGCTGCTCCCTCTCAGTTTCCCTGACATCTTTCAGCCTATTGACAGCATCCCACAGCTCAGTCACCTGCTGCAGGAGGTCCTCCACCAGGGAGCAGAGAGTGTAGCCCTGCCTATTGTGCACCCTCGCCTCACCAGACCAGCGCAGGCACTCTCTACACTCCGAGCTCTGCACTGCAGCCTCCCTTCCCATCACCTCTGTCTGGGTGCCTACACTGGCCACCGCCGGGGCAGCCAGAGCAGAGCTCCCAGACCGAGCCCCGGTCATACACCGAGTATGCACCATCCCGCTCGAGTTGCCTCGAACCCGCCCTGTTCGCCGCGCTCCCTGGGGCAGGTTTTTAACCACTCCGGGTGGTGCCAGTCCTCCTGGCTCCGCCCCCTTGAGTCAGCTGCTTAGGTCAGCTGAGCTGCCAGCTCCTGGGCAAGTGCTGTTGAGGACTGGAGGCTCCTTCCGTGGCTGTTTCCTCTCTGATTTGAAGCTCCTGAACGCTGAGCTTCCCCCCACTCAGATGTTGAAGGCGCCCTCTCTCGAGCTACTCACCTCAGCAATTGGTGTAGCCCTCTGGGTTATATTGACCTCTGATTTTACTGAGGGATTTGGGCAGATGCATCTGTACCATGCAATGAAGGAGGGGTTTACTGCTCTAGCTCTCCATATCTGACACATTTGTGGATCTCCCAGTGTAATTCAGTTTCCCCCTCTCTTCCATGTATCGTATCAAAGGCTTTCAGCGGGGTAGTATTGTTGAAACACATATAAAGACCATGAGGTGAATTAAGGAGCAAGTTATCTCCAGTGATTATATAGGGAGAGTGAAACAATTAGCTTGGATATAGATGTTGGCAGCTTAAAGTCTGTAAAGACTGGATAGATTAATATTACCCTAACTTTAAGGGGCCACCCATCTATTCATGCCTTGTTTTGGCCTTCATACCACACTCAGTTCCAGAGACAACAGGCTGCGTCTTAAGACCTGCAAGATTTATGTGAGCAGATAGCATTTCCTTGACTACCCACCACTAGGCACATGCGTTACATTTCAGCAGCTTGGTTTAAAATTAAGGTTTTGGTCAATCATAGAAAACACAGCACAGCAGAGCTGGCAGAAAGCTCCACATGACATGTGGTCAATATCCTTGCCCCTGTGGAGAGCTGACACTGTTGTGGTTACATCTGGCAGGGTTTTCTCACTGTTAGTGCATAGGCTGGATGTCATTTCTGCTTGGAAGTTCCCTGGATGCACTGTCACCTGGTAAGGCCGACTTCACAACCTCTAAAGTAAAAAGTGGTTGCACTTAAATGAAATAATAAATACAAAATTCATATGAAGTATGAATATTTAACCAGTAATGTTAGCTCTGTGCTAGTCATGTAGGCTTCAAATTTTGTAAGCAGCAGGGCAGAGGAGCAGCTTTAAGGGCAGGAGTACTTACTAAATAGTTTTTTAAAGGAAAAGGGTCCCTGTGATGCTACAATGAGCTCGATATTTTTATGCTCTATCCTGTGTTGAAAGGGGATTCAGTGAGGCAGATTATTACAGGATCTTCTGTCTTTTTCCTTCACTTGTATATGCATGGAAAGTTGACTTTTAAACCTCTGAATCTCCCTCAAGAACCATGGGAAGTAGGAGGCGCCCAAAACATACAACAGGCAGAAAGATATGACTGAAAGAAACTTTGTTTCCTTCAGTTCTGAATCCTGGTTCAGACCTTCTGGAGTTTGCAGCACAATTAGAAGGTGAATCAATTATATGTAGCTTTATAACAATAAATCAATGAGTTTGAATAGAAGTACTGGGTATATGGGAGCATTTTGATTGTGGCGCCTGATACCTGAAATTAATTTTTCAGATACAGGTTTCCACTCTGCCTAATATACAACTTTCCCATATCCTGCATTTTTGAGATATGGCTGAAATAGAATTAAATTCTTCTTGTTATACTGGCAGTAGTTTTCTTCTCCCGCATTACATATAGCAGAGTGACAAAATCATGCAGATTCCAGTCTTCCCTGTTTTGTGGTGAGTTGCACTGCTTTTCAGTGCTTCAGTTTCCCCAGCTATGAAGTTGCTTTAGCAGTATTTAGTAAACTAACATAATGGTTTAAGTTTAGCTCATAAAAGTAGTACATGAAGGTTATATGTAGTTCATTAGTGGAACTTAGAACTCACGCTGTTCTGTAGCAGGGAAATGGGGTGGTCACATTAATGGGTCAGCATCTTAAAATCGCTTTACAGCTGTTTGCATTACTGTATTATACCTAAAAGAAGTCTCTCTGTTTGGAACATAAATTTATTTTAAATAAGAAAAGCAGAAACCCCCCAACCAGCTTGAGTTCAGCCTGCGGCCCCCAATGTTACAGCTGATGTGAGCAGTTCGTGTGAGCAGCCCAGGGCAAGCAGGGTTAGAGCAGAGCAGGGGGGAAATTCATGTCAGGACAGGACTAGTGCTTGCCAGAGGGGAGACCTGGAGTTTGTTTCTATCTGTGGTTCTGCTGCAGTTTAATAGAAACACCTTTTGGATAATCTTCCAAGTGCAGTCTCCAAGGGTGATGATGGTAAGAATTTCTGAAGAGAAGCTAGTAGTATAATCTGGCAGACAGGTCCTCCATGGAAATACATCTGCTTTTTTGGAAGAGCTGAACACATTAAGAGTATTGAGAGTAACATGTTGCAGAACTGAGACGGCAAAATAGAGGGATGTTGTGGTTTAAGCCTCTATAGCTCACGCAGTCGCTCTCTCACTCACTCCCCCTTCTTTCTTCCCCCAGTACCGGGGGGAAGGGGAGGAGAATCAAAAGAATGCAACTCCCACAGGTTGAGATAAAAAGCAGTCCGGTAACTAAGGTATAACGCAAACCACTGCTGCTACCACCAATAATAACAATGACAAGGCAAATACAAGGAAAGAATACGATCGCTCACCACCCGATACCCAGCCCGACCACGCAGCGAGCCCCCCTCTCCCCCCCCCCCCCCTTCCGGGTCTCTGCCCTCCATTTTTACATCCTGAGCATGATGTGCTGTGGTATGGAATAACCTCTTTGGTCAGTTTGGGTCAGGTGTCCTGTCTCTGCTTCCTCCCGGCTTCCCCTCCTCCCTGGCAGAGCATGAGGCTCAGAAAGTCCTTGGTCAGACCAAAACAATACCAAGCAGTAACTGAAAACACTGGTGTTATCAGCACTGTTCCCAGGCTGAAAATCAAAAACACAGCACTGCATCAGCTACGAAGAAGGAGAAAAATGACTGCTACTGCTGAACCCAGGACAAGGGAGTACAGAAGAACATTTATTTAAGCACAGTTGTCCAGGCAAAAAATACTTATATTATAGGAGACTGGACTGAAGTGACTGTTTGTGGCACTTTTAATTGCTTTATGTAAGAAGTATTTTTTAACCTGCTGGCGAACATTTGAAAAGCTCAGTCAGCCTAGGGGGAAAATAGATTTCTTTGTTTGGCTATATTTGTTTATACTGCATAATATAAAAGCCATTTGTTCCCTGAATTAAAGTTTGTAATTAAAACAAATTAGAAAGTGTCTGGGAGATTTTTATGAGGAAAGAAGTGTAAATGCATGGGTTGGTTTTCTGAATATGAGGTTTTGTAGTTTCTTTATCGTAGCTGAATTTCCCTTTAGGGTTTACAGTGCAGTGTATACAGTTGTTTATGAGATACTGGAGTATGATAAATAGAGCATTCTGACATTAAAAAAATACCCCAAAGCCCACCCAAAGAAACCCAAGGATGTATATTACATGCCTACTTTTTATTAATCCTGACCTTGATTATTAAACTCAGAGTAATCAGAAATACAGAAGAAGTTTTGCTGGTCTTTATAGGGGTAAATTAGTAGAAGCATGTTTAATCTGTTGGCCAGATATGACAAATCTTGTTCGACCTTTTTTCAGAATTATCCTCTGTGCAATCCTTGTAAATGTTCAGTTTGTTCTTTGTAGACTCTGCATGAAGTAATAGGTGCATAGAATAGGAATGTATCACCAGGGTCAATGAATCCAGTCCTACACAATTTTGTAATAGACATTTAGTCTATAATGGACTAGGGAGCAACCCTGTCTCAAGCCAACACACTTCACAGCAGTCTACATGAGCTGTGCATCCAGAGGGGACCAAAAGCTGTAACCCTAATGCGCTCCCTGTACCTAAGTGCTCTGCAGTGTCAGGGGAACATGAACAATACCACCCATGGGTACAGTTCCTTCCTTGTAATTTGAAAGAAGGCTGACCACTTGATTTTTTTACAAGAAGTATTAAAAATGTTCAAATTTCTTCCTAAACACCTTTTAAAATATTTAGAAATATTTTGTAATGATTTATTTTTGCTCCCATGACAATGTTCTTGTCTGCTACGCTCTCCCTACACCTTTCCTACATCTTTAGGGGCTGGAATACCTTTCAGTTGGCCTTTTTCCACAGTTCTTAGGTCTAGTTTAGCTAGTTTTGTGCACTCAGTGTGAGATTTACATTTCATTCATTCTGCATGTTCCCAGCTGTTGCATCTGTACCTCAAGTATCTGCTGCACAGCTCCCATGGCCTCTCTTCTTCGTCGTCTTTGACACTGATGATTGGTTCTGTGCTCTGCTGTCCAGCTACGTCTGGTACCTGGTCATGGTAAAGAGCTGTGATGCTGTATTCCATACCAGCAACTACGGGTGAATATTCTCTCCTTGTCATCCCTTGGGAAAGTTCACGCTCTTCTGCTACATAGTGCTTTGTCCTCCACACCACAGCATGGCTACATACACAGATTTATTCCAGATCCATCACCCAGTGGTGAAGAAGCATGCCAACAGCAAAGCACATCTAGACATCTACAGAGCTCTATGAACCAGCACGTTCGGGGTGGCTATGACTTTGGATCCTTACTCTGCAACTGTTGAGGGAGGTGTCTTATGTGCCTGTAGGGGAATGCAGACCAGAAGACTGTCACAGGAGCTGCCTTTTGTGAGCAGTTGTTGCCCTGATACTTTTTTTTTCCGCTGTCACCTTGGATTGGTTCTTACTTCCTGAGGCAGCACCTGGTGTTTGAACACAAAGGTAATTTTTTTTTGAAGTTGACTGTTTTTCAGTGAGATTGTGAACATGGTGCATGTGTGTATTCATTTTTTACTTTACCATAAGATGTGTCACTGGAAAGAGGCAGAAACGTATTTCTTCTTTTAGAAGACAAAATGGCATAGAAAGGTCAGCTCTGGAATAATATGTTCCTTTCCTTAGACTTATTTCTGCATGGTCTGCATGGTCACTTCTGGAGCCAGTATGAATTGGTGGACATTGTTCTGTGCATTTTAATATCAGGGTGAATGTTTTGCTATGTGAAACTCGTAGGAATCATAAAACCTAATGACACTAAATAAAATAAGCCCCAACTGCCAACAACCTCATTACATAGCAAGCCAAGTGAACGAACAAACATGTGCATAGAATAAACAGGCAGGATTAATGCCTAGAAATGCACTGGCATTCAGAGCAAAGCAAAATGCATTTCAAACAGAAGATTAGTGGAGCTGTTGGAACTTACTTTAAAAATACAAAGCCAAGAAAATATATATCTAAAAAGTGAAAAGCAGGCTAAACCCACCAGATATTTCTGAAGAAGAGTGCTCCAATCCTACACTAACATTAAACGCCAAGTATATTAATCTAAGAATCTGCATTTTCTTTGTATGGCACAGAGCAGTGACTCTTTGCTGCAGTAGTCAGCTTTCATTTTCATGTATTCACACTCTGTCACCATTATTTTTGTCTTTTTTTGTACCAAGAATGGCTGGTAGTCAGAGAAGAATATTCCTGCAAACTCTGTGGGATCCTGTGCCTTTTATAGACTGGAGATGCGTGTTCAGTGTTAGGAGCATGGTCCTGTGAGCTGCTGCCTCTCATGTGAGAGAGGTGTGTGTCAGTATCACCTTCTGTGTGAGGATGTTGGCTTCTATCAGGGTCCCATTGTCTGCTTAGCATGGCGCTGGGAGGACTGCAGTGGAGCTGCCTTTTTCAAAGGCAGGAGACAGCAAATTGGGGGAGCACCAGCATTTTTCCTCTCTAAGAGACAGAGGCATATAATCATGAAGCCCGCAGGGTCATTGCAAGAATGTAAAACCATTGGCTTGTAGCATGTGTATGAGGCAGTGTTTCCTGTTGAAGGTCTGCACCTATTCCAAGTGTGTTATTGCATTAATTTCTTGGATTTTATGCTTTTCCACTCTGATTTCTTCCATAAATGCAAAGAGGCCTCTGTACTTCCACTGACTGATTAGAAGAGAGCTGAGCAGCATTGGAATTTTTAAGATGAGTAACAATGTGAGAAGAGCTTAAAGCCAGAATCATGACTGGTGTTAAATAACTGAAATACAGGAGTTAGAATTAGTAATGAGGCAGCGCACAACTAGGCTGCTTGGTCTTTAGGATCATCTGTTAACTCCCCTTTGGGAACTAGTTTGCTGCAGACATCGAGCAGGGACAATACATCCTGCTTTTCAGAGAACAGAAACAAAGCTTGGGATGTCCTTGTCCATGTTCTCAGCTTTGATGTCCAGATCATAGGCATTAATGATTTGCTATAGCCTGTGGGTAGATGCTGGCCAAAAGTCTTGGCCTTATTTGTGTCTATTAAAAGCATTCAGTGGAGTATTAAGAAATAATATTGCTTTTATGTGATCAGTTATTTGGAGGTACTTCTGAATGCAAATGAAATATGTCATCTTGGCCAGTTCTCTGTGCTGTACTTAATTGGGTCTCACTGAAGGATGGTGCTCTTCACATTCTGAAACGGGGCTGGACCTTAGCAATGTTGTTGACATCCCTGACCTCTGTGGTGTTGCTGTGTTATCATGGGAAATCAACCTGAAGGACATAAAGTAGCATGAACCTGAAGTCCAGTCAGTTTCTTTCTAATTTTCTCCTCCTCTCTAATAATACTGAGATATTTTTTGTTTGTTTCTTTAAGTTATTATGGATTGGTTGATTTTTGTTTTTGTTTCGTCTCCTCTCTTTTCCCCAAGTCAGCTCTGTGAGACTCAGTTCTCATCAGGAGAAATGAGGCAGAGACAGACTTCAGAGTGATCCTAGAGAGGACTGGAACTAGTTTAGTTGTTGATTAGATATGGTTCAGATAAGAAATGATTATTCACCATGGGTTATCTGTGTCTGGGAGGAGGTTAGGAATTACCATGAAGCAATGCATTAAGAAGACTGTATGCCATCCTGGTTCAGAAGAGCTTGGACAGCTGACAACACAGTCTGGCTTTGGTTGCATAAATTAATGGAAAACTTTTCTATGGCTGTCAGCTGATGCACAGGCTTTTTAACATTCTTCTGTGTCATGGTTTAAGCCCAGCTGGCAACCCATAACCACACAGCCACTCTGTCACTCCCCCTCTTTCCTCCCCCCCGCTCCCGGTGGAATGGGGAGGAGAATCGAAAGAATGTAACTCCCATGGGTTGAGATAAGAACAGTCCAGTAACTAAGGTATAACACAAACCACTACTGCTACCACCAATAATAATAATGATAAGGGAAACAACAAGGGAAGAGAATACAACCGCTCACCATCCGCCAACCGATACCCAACCCGACCCGAGCAGTGATCTAGCCCTTCTGGGTAACTGCCCCCAGTTTATATAGCGGGCGTGACGTGCTGTGGTATGGAATACCTCTTTGTCTAGTTTGGGTCAGGTGTCCTGTCTCTGCTTCCTCCCGGCTTCCCCTCCTCCCTGGCAGAGCATGAGACTCAGAAAGTCCTTGATCAGCCTAAACATTACTGAGCAGCAACTAAAACCATTGGTGTTATCAGCGCTGTTCCCAGGCTGAAAATCAAAACTACAGCACTGCACCAGCTACGAAGAAGGAGAAAAATTACTGCTGCTGCTGAACCTAGGATGCTCTGTTACAAGGAAAAATCCGAGCAACATTTTGGTTTTGTGTTTTCTGTTGTTGTTGTTTTGTTGTCTCATTTCAGGACATACTGTTTTAATATCTCCTGCTACTTGAATGTACAGCATCATCTCCCATTGGGATGCCTAGTCATAGTATTCCTAACCAGATATTCAGATTCAGTATTATGGTTTCACTGGCTTACCTAATAAATGTGGAAACTGAACTGTTCCTGAAAGAGAGGTATTTCTCAAATATCTAAAGAACTGGTCTTATTATAGTGGGATTTATTTACTGCTATCTCTGCAACTTCTCCCGTGAGCTTGAAAGATTTCTTCATCCTTTTTACCCTTGTCATGGGTTCAGCAGTAGCAGTCATTTTTCTCCTTGGTAGCTGGTGCAGCACTGTGTTTTTGACTTTCGGCCTGGGAACAGCGCTGATAGCACCCATGTTTTCGGTTACTGCTTAGTAATGTTTTGGTCTGACCAAGGACTTTCTGAGCCTCATGCTCTGCCAGGGAGGAGGGGAAGCCGGGAGGAAGCAGAGACAGTACACCTGACCCAAACTAGCCAAAGAGGTTATTCCATACCACAGCACATCATGCCCAGGATGTAAAAATGGAGGGCAGAGACCCGGAAGGCGGGGGTTCTCTGCTGAGTTGGGCTGGGTATCAGGTGGTGAGCGATTGTATTCTCTTTCCTTGTATTTCCCGTGCCATTATTATTATTGGTGGTAGCAGTAGTGGTTTGCGTTATACCTTAGTTACTGGACTGTTGTTATCTCAACCTGTGGGAGTTGCATTCTTTCAATTCTCCTCCCCATCCCTCCAGGACTGGGGGAAGAAAGAGGGGGGAGTGAGTGAGCAAACTGCATGGCTGACGGGGCTTAAACCATGACAGCCCTTCACTTTCCATTTGTAAAATTAGCATGGTTAATTTGTCTGCTAGGAGGTGGATGAGCAAATACCAGTGATGCTGCTGGTGGGACTTTCTGGCATTAACTGTGCTCCAAAGTATAATGCTAAACAGTTTTTCTTTTTTTCTACCTTGTATTTTGGAATTATCTTCCAGGATTCTCTTTTACCGTATAAATTCTTAATATTAAATCAAGCTCTCTAGCTTTATTGCGATCCCTAGAAATATTCTAATGCAGGTAAGAAGACAAATTAATGTATTGCAAGGGAAGCAGAGGAAGATTTGAGTCTTTCCCTCCACGTTTGTTTATGGTGTGATCCATCTATTAAACTTTCCCAAACGCACACCTAAAACCAGACACACAAGTACCTAAGATCCTGCTCTTTCTGATTCTACTGCTTTCCCATTGCAGGCAGTAAGAGTTTTGTCACTGACTCCCGGCACATTGACAGGAAGGTCTGTTGGCATGATAGAGGAGCATGTGGCACCAGGGTCTCTGTCATAGAACAGGAATAAGTCTATTCCAGTAGACCCTTGGAGGCAGCTCTTCTACTTGGTCATCCTCTCTGGTCCCTCCCTGTCTTTTATTCCATCTCAGCGCCAGGGGAATGGTTCTTTCACAGACCCTTTGCTTGAAGAAGGAGCCACCTCATTTGCCAATCCCTAGTGCTTACATAAAGAGGAGTTTTGTCATTGTGAAATACATGCAAAATGCGGCAGGCTTTCCCTCTAGTTCGCAATTCCTTAATTCTATGTCTGTGCTCTTGGCTTGTCTTGTTTCAGGGCAACACAATGGTATTTACTTATTTTAATACATTATTTACATTTACAGATCTTACTTTGGAAGAGTTGATGCCTGGATTTAATTATCATAGGCTTTGATGACATCTTAATAAACATTAAATTACAAATCGTTTGTTATTCCTTGGTAAATAGTAGAATTTATTAGCAGTGTCTCCAAAATTAACTAGTATAAAACTGGTGCTTTTTAGAATTAAACTAGGAAATATTGTTTTGCTGATTTTTTAGGGTGTAATTATGTTGAGTAGGGTTTTTTTTGTGTGTGTTTTTTTTTTTTTTTTTTTTTTTTTTACTTGGGTCAAAGTGTCTCAATTCAGATCCATATTTCCATTAAATATTATTGTGTATTTATTGATAGGCATACTCTCAAAAAAAATAAAATCCTGCATTCTTTTCTGGAATCCAGTGATTGCCTGTGAAAGATGAATTATGTTTCCAGAATGGTTGCAAACAAAGAGGTAAATAGGAGTTCAAATTTTTTTTTTTAATAATCAAATTTCAGTAAAAATATGGAATTATAATAATTCATTCTGTGTCATAGAGAACTTAATTCCTGCTATAATGGTGGGAACTATAACAATCTTGTTTTGCTAGGAATATCAGAAAAGATTAATTTCTTCTTATGTAAATACCGTAAAACTGGTGAGCTGAGGGTCTTTGAATGCTACGTGGTTACACCTTTTCAGAGCCTTACCTTGGCATTCACTGTTTCCAGAGCCACTAGTGTCTTTGCAATATCAAAAGTTGACACAAAGCTTTAAGGTTTGTTAAATATTTGCAAAACTTTCCTTAAGTGTTTCTTCTATTTAGTTTTTAAAAAACTAGAAATGTTGAATAAGTGACACAATTCTTTTATCTTCCTCCCTATTGTCCGTTTGTCCTACTTTTTGCTAGGGGAAGCAAACAACTGAGTGGTTTCCCTTTGGTTTATACTTTTTTTTTTCTCAATGGCATTTCAAGACTTCAACTTCTGAAAAGCTGTAACTGTGGAAAAGGAGTATAGCAAAAGGATAAGAAGGCAACAAAAGCATGTCTGAATGCTATATAATCTATTGCATTCAATTGCAAATAAGAGTGCAAGAAAATATAGGAAGGGGGAAGGATAATGAAATTCTGTTGGAGCACATTTTGTTAGTTTTGGGGGTAAGCTGGGCAGGAAATCTATCTTTTGGGGATATGAGAATGATTTCAGATTTTTTAGCATGAACTCTTTTCTCTCCTTCCCTCTTTGTATAATCTAGGACTCCATATTATGTTTTAACCCTTTCGAAGGCTCAACAAAAAAGAAGAGAGAGCCTTAAAGGCCTTGTTTCTCTTCTTGGTTAATATGTGGGCATTGCTTGACTAGAAAAGCTAGCTCTTCTGTTAAACTAGCAAATCTCATGGGCAGAGGTCATATATGACATTTTAACCCATGGGGAGCAACAGGTTCTTATAGAGAATTTCTGTGTTTACTTTGAGCTTCTGTTTGTATTTAGCTTATCACAACTTATCTCAAGAAAGAATTCTGTTGCTTCATGGGGTAATGGGTTCTGACAGCAATTTGCCATTAGAAAGAGCCACTTATCCCTATCCACTACCACAGATAGCAAAAATGTGAATAGCAATGCCAGCAGATTTCTGGGCACTCTGTCTTCCTGACATTATTCATTAAATAGAGCATATTTTCACACAATTGGTCAATTACTGCTGTTAAGAAATGGTTTATTAGCACATTAACCTGCATTAATAGTCTTGTCTCAACTGCCGGAGATAACCAATCTCTCATGCTTTATAGATTTAAGTAATCACTTTGTGTAATGACATGTACAATCTTATGTGCTGAAAAAATGGGAGGATTTGCAGAGACCTGATTGTGAAATGTAGCTGACAGTACTTGCAGTAGGCCCATATATATAGAATTATTCTTTTTTCAAAGTTGTCTATTGCTGGCGAGGCCTTCTGGAGTATTGTAACCACTTGAAAATCTTAGGGAAAAATCTGTTTTTGGACTGACGGAAAAGGTTGATACAAGAGATCTGGAAGCTGATGTCTGTTTCCTGAATATTACAGGTACTCAGGTCTTCTCAAGGTCTATGATGAGAAACTTTCTCTCAGTATAGATGGGACTTTTAGAGTAGGAGGCTAAATTTGATATCATACTTGATATCTAATAATAATATTTAGTATTTGAAAAAGACTCAGGATTCCTGAGCAACTGCTAAGGTATGGTGCTCACTGAAGAAAATCAAGGTACTAAAAGAGATGGGCAGAGAACCACCTAGTGAAATACCACCCAGTACCTCAGAACCTGTTGTTGATATGTCTAAATGGACTGTTTTTTTATAATTTTCCCTGTTAATTACCCTGTTAATTCTGAAGTGACAGGGAGGATGACAAGAAGAGCAGTCTGTGAAGGCCTGGTATATGCTTCATGGTGTAGAGAAAAAGGGTACTAAGCAAAGAGAATTCAAAGCTCTGTTGAGTACTAAAACAATGGGCAAGGTATGGCAAGAAGATTCCCTGACCAAAAGACATACTTGCTTTAAACACTGTTTTCACTCCCCAAGTGTGCATGTGCATACCTGGGGAGAGCCTTATGTCAGCTGCATCCTGCTCTGCGTGCATTCATATGCATA
Organism: Amazona ochrocephala; assembly: GCA_039720435.1. Classification (NCBI taxonomy): domain Eukaryota; kingdom Metazoa; phylum Chordata; class Aves; order Psittaciformes; family Psittacidae; genus Amazona; species Amazona ochrocephala. The sequence goes on from CM077882.1 coordinate 38,155,374, forward strand.
TGGGATCATGCTCGCATGGAAGAACAGAGAGAAGCTCTCATAGAAGAGGGGATGTGGAGAATGGAGTGCGTGCTTTCCATTGTGTTACCCTACCACCCAGCCACAGGTATGCTTAGTCGGAAAAGTCAAGCCCAACACTTCATCATGCAATAAGAACCAGGATTCTAAGTGTGGCACAGGGTGTAAAATTTAAGACTTAAATCCAGCTAATGCCACACAATGGCTTTTGCAGTGGTGGTGAGCAAGAAGAACCTCCTCAGCACTTCAGAAAGTTCAAATTCATTCCTACCTAGCTGGGGAAGTGGGCAACATTGATATAGTAGGAGGAGATGATCTGTAGGGTAGTTCTTAGTATTTTCCTTCTCTCCAGTGTGTTTTATTTATTCTGTCAAACAGTCCAGACATTCTGCACATAGTTTAAGAAGTATCATTCTCATGAATACAAAATCATTGCATAAATGAAGATGCTGAACAGTCATCGTGAGGCGAAGGGCAGTAGTGTGTGATGGCCTCCATCAAGTTGCTCTGTGCAATGTGAATTGCTTGAATGGTATGGTGAGGTTTCGGGCTGCTGGTTGCATTGGATGAAGGGAAGGAGTCCCCATACTTTACCTCCACATTGCACATTTATATGCTACTGGCAGAGAATAAATTTTAGGCTGGGAATTTTATGAGTAGCCAAGTGACTTCAGGTAACAAGCTCAAAGATTTGGCCTCCTTAATCATTCATATACCTTTAAAAACCCCAGAGGTATCCCTATGCCTTAGGTTTCCACAGGTAATGGTCTTTTCATTAGTATTTCCTAAATATTTTGCATCTGCCTCCTCATGTTGCTCTGGGTGGTACTTAGCAGCTGTTCCTCACTAGCCTAGACCAATTGACTTGTTAAACTTGATCTCAGGGAAATAAAAATGCTACCTTATTAATGCTAAGCCTGACCTTCCTGCTAATTACCATCCTTAGCAAAGGGATAAATGTCATGCTATTTTACTTTTATAGCTGGCTATAACTTTTCTTGTTGGACTTATTAGCACTGACTGCCTTTGAAAATGCCTTTCAATTAATATAATTTTCGCATTTTTCTTCCAATTATGTTGGAAAGGATCTTGATAAGGAAGAATTAGTGTGTGATGGGAATTGTGGAATCAGAAACCACCAAATAAGTCAGCGCAGCTTATTTTCCAGTAAAAAGTATTTGTGTTAACTGTCAGTTTAATTAAATTAGTTGTTCATTAGGTAAGAATGTTACAGAGTTTAATGATGTTATTAAGTGGTGTTTCTGTTACATGTATTAGATGTGGAATATGAAAACACATGGGTGCTCTTTCAAGTCTTAAGTCACAGCTGCCGACTGGTGCTGGATGAAATTGCTTAGAAGATGAGATGACAATGGAAAATAATTTAAATTTTGGAAGACTGTCCAGGGTCTTCAGGAACTTTGATATTGCACACTTCTGGTTGTGGGCTATTCTGTCACCTACACACAGTTCTGAGCACCCTCAATTAAGGGAAGTTGTGGGTGGTATTCTGTTAGAAGGAGTTTCATCTAACATAGCTGTTGACCCTGTGGTCTTTTTCTTAAGCTGGACACCATGTTTTCTGACAAACTAATTATCCAGATAGATTCTATGTGATTAACACTTGGAAATGGGGAAATCTGCTTTTTTGTTCCCTCTTCTCTGATCAGATACCTCTAAGACAAGATGCCTCCTTAGGCATCTCATCTGTTATTCTGCATATAACTGCTCTATGGTAGAGCTGTTGAATTTGCATCCATTCCTAATATATAGGATCTGTTAAAACTGTCAGCTGTGTTACTGTTTTTGTGCATCAGCACAGATGCTATCTAGTAAAGAGTTCAGAGATGACCCTATGAGTATGATTTATATTTGAACTAGATACCTCTTCATTGGATGATTACCAAATGGGATGCGAAATAACCTGTTTTAAGTAGCTCTAGAGCCTGAAGTCATATGGACTCATCAGAAGGGTTTAATTAAGAATCATCAAATTAAATGCAATAGAAGGAAAGGTGGACATTTGTGCAACATGATAGCCTGAAACCCTCGCTGAGTATGGTTATTACAAAGAATTTCTGTTTGTCTCTATACTCACCTTGTATGTTTATACATCCCTGTTTTTATTCCTTGCTAACAGACAAGGCTGACTTAAGTTGCAAAAGCATTCTGAGAGATGGCAAGAGAAAGAGGGTGGATATCCTTTTTAGCAGCATAGAATCATAGAACAGTTAGTGTTGGAAAGGACCTTAAGATCATCTAGTTCCAACCCCCCTGCCATGGGCAGGGACACCTCACACTAAACCATATCACCCAAGGCTCTGTCCAATCCGGCCTTGGACATTGCCAGCGATGGAGCATTCACAGCTTCCATGGGCAACCCATTCCAGTCCCTCACCACCCTAACAGTAAAGAATTTATTCCTTATATCCAATCTAAACTTCCCCTATTTAAGTTTGAACCTGTTACCCCTTCTCCTATCACTACAGTCCCTAATGAAGAGTCCCTCCCCAGCATCCCTATAGGCCCCCTTCAGATATTGGAAGGCTGCTATGAGGTCTCCATGCAGCCTTCTCTTCTCCAGGCTGAACAGCCCCAATTTTCTCAGCCTATCTTCATACGGGAGGTGCTCCAGTCCCCTGATCATCCTCGTGGCCCTCCTCTGGATTTGTTCCAACAGTTGCATGTCCTTTTTATGTTGAGGACACCAGAACTGTGCACAGTACTCCAAGTGAGGTCTCACAAGAGCAGATAGAGGGGCAGCATCACCTCCCTCGACCTGCTGGTCACGCTCCTTTTGATGCAGCCCAGGATACGGTTGGCTTTCTGGGCTGCAAGCGCACACTGCCGGCACATGCCCATTTTCTCATCAACCAACACCCCCAAGTGCTTCTCCGCAGGGCTGCTCTGAATCTCTTCTCTGCCAAACTTGTAGCTGTGCCTGGGATTGCTCCGACCCAGGTGTAGGACTTTGCACTTGGCATGGTTAAACTTCATCAGTTTGGCATCAGCCCACCTCACAAGCATGTCATGGTCCCTCTGGATGGCATTCCTTTCCTCCAATGTATCAACCGAACCACAGAGCTTGGTGTTATCGGCAAACTTGCTGAGGGCGCACTCAATCCCACTGTCCATGTCACCAACAAAGATGTTGAACAGGACCGGTCCCAACACCTATACCTGAGGGACACCACTTGTTACTGGTCTCCAGCTGGACATTGAGCCATTGAGCACAGCTCTTTGTGTGCAGCCAACCAGCCAGTTCTTTATCCACCGAGTGGTCCACCTATCAAATTGATGTCTCTCTAACTTAGAGACAAGGATGTCATCTGAAACAGCGTCAAACTCTTCACACAAGTCCAGGTAGCTGCTCTCCCCCTGTCCATCAGTTCCGTAGCCCCATCATAGAAGGCCACCAGATTGGTGAGGCAGGATTTCCTCTTAGTGAAACCATGTTGGCTGTCACCAGCCACTTTGTTGTTTTCCATATGCCTTAGCATGCCTTCCAGGAGAATCTGCTCCAAGATTTTGCCAGGCACAGAGGTGAGGCTGACTGGTCTGTAGTTCCCCGGCTTATCCATTTTCTCCTACTTGAAAATGGGGTTATAGTTCCCTTTTTCCAGTCATCGGGAACTTCACCTGACTGCCATGATTTTTCAAATATGATGGACAGTGGCTTAGCAACTTCATTTGCCAGCTAAATCATGAAGCAGTCACAGGCATCTTGCACCATTCTGTGCAGAAGATTGACTATGGTAGGATGGAGAAAATGGGTAAAGTGCATTATGTCAATGGGTCAAAGGAGATATATTTGTAAGAAAAGGTAATGAAAGAGGTGCCTGGATCCTGAAATTTTGGGCTGATATACCAACCTGAAAATATGAATTTTGATTCACTACAGCAAATTAAGCTTCTTAGTATCATGAGTCCTCACAGTAATTCATCACATTAAAAAATACACTCTTTTTATCATCTAGAAAGCCTTTGGGATTTGATATTAGAATTAAAAGTTTCTATTAAAAATAGAAGCTTCAAATGTAAATAGATGCATCATACAGTCGTAGTAAGACAGTGAAAGTGCAAGGTACTGAACAACTTTTCTTACCAGCCAATCTTATCAGAAAGCAGATTATTTTAAATGTATTTAGTTTATTTTTAGGGGAATACTTCTTGGTTTTTGCTCTCTGTCACAATTGTGCCTTTTAGGATTTGGGTTTGTAGCAGGACAATGACATCACAGGAAATCTCTTACCTCATTTAAAAAAAAAAAAAAAAAAGTGAAACCAAAGTGTGGATTTTTATTACGGTTTAGAAAAAAAAATAAGTTCTTCTGTTTCTACTTTGTGGAGCTTTTGACTCTAAAACAGCAGGGAATCCTTTACAATACAATGTCCTCATCTGAGAAAATGCTGACACATTGTGCTCTTTGATCACTTCTCAGTGCGACTCAGTATAACTAATGTATATGTCCTCTGAATTTGATCTGTTATTGTAAATGAGATCACCACATTGAATGGGGAGGGAATGAAATGGTGAAGCTGCCAATGTATCTGGCCAGGGTATCAGGGATCAAATATTGCGACACAGGTTCTAGAAAAATGACATTGACATCATCTCGCCTCTTTGAGTCAGTACACAATTTAGTGGAAAAGTAGCATACACACACGACAGGGTCATGCTAGATCTACAGATGGCAGCTACTGAGAGAAACTAAGTCTAAGGAAAGTCTTGGAAGCATTTGTGATACTGACTGGGCTTTCATGCTTTCCTCATTTAATCAATTTGTTTTTCTCTTGCAGTTTGCAGTCTCCATTTCTTCCCTACAGATTACACTCCTGAACACATTGGGTTCCTGTAGACTTCACTGCTAAGGTGAATGTGCTTAATAGCACCTCCTGAAAAGAGAAAGAGCTCACACACTGTTGGCTGAGGTTACTTATCCTGTGCCCACTTGGCAGGAAGGATATGTGGGACCGAGCTGTGCATGTCGCATTCTCCCAGTGCTATGGAGCCTTATTTCCAAGGATATTTTTTTATAGAGCTGCTTGGAGAGCTACGGCATTTCCCCTGCCACAGTGACTCATGCAGAGCGGCTGTAACAGAAAAGGATTTGTAATAATCCAGATGTAGTGGTTTTCTTTCACAAGGAATAATGGGCAAGAGTTCAGTGCAACTGTTTATAATGGCCATGAGAGGGACTTCTCCGACCTCTGTGGCAGTTTGGGGTGTAAGTCAGGGCAGTTAATGTGCCAGAAAACAGATAATAAAAATTTCAAGTGTGCTGTCACTGAATCATTGGAGTTAGCAGACCATCATCAGTCTCAATTTCACTGTACTCCAAGCAGTGTGTAGCGTTAAGTCTTTTAGTGGGAGGGACCCAGACTGCTCAGCTGCATGCCATAGGCCCTCAGCTTCAGAAGTACCCTTTCACTTCCAAGTCAGAACCTGCTTTGAGAATGGATGAATTTGCATTCTGCCAAACATTCAAATGTTATATTTTTCTGATGTTTGAGAAAGACATCTGTCCCATCTTAAGTTTGGTGGTTCTAATGAAGACCACAGCAAACGTAGCATTGTTTCTAGTTTAGTTCTTTCCCTGCTTACTCTCAAGAATATCTTTTGGTAAGAGAAATATTGCATCTCTAATATATGTGCAACCAACTTTATCTCTATAAACTGATTTCTATACAACAGCTAGTTATTAACTCCTTATATTTCTATGTATATTTCTAGATATATTAATTATATTTGAGGCATTGACAAAAGGTTGTTTGCATGGTGAGAGGACCCTGATCACAGGACTGAGATGAGTGGTCAATGCATCAGGTCCAGGATAGGTGTGAGAGCCCACCTACCATGTTGATGATATCTGAATTGGCAAGCTGCAGAGAGGTCAGCATAGAGCAATGAGGATGAGGTGTGTTACTCTCAAACCAGGGCAAAGTGCAGGTGCTTTGTCTCTAAAGTCCTGTTGTGAAATGTTTGTCACGTATTAGCTCTATCATAAATGTAGGCATTTTTTCTCATACTTCTACCAATTTCTGATATTTTCAGAACCTCTCTGCTCTAAAGGTTAGAATGCCTGTATTTGTTGCTGGTTTTACATACTGTTGCTAGTTGGGGTTGGGTTTTTTTCAGCTTAAATAATTAATTTTCCTCTTTTCTGTAATTACAGAGAGCAGTCATATTCTCCATTAACTCACACTTTGCTTGGACAAACAGTTGCTATGTCTTAAATTAACTTCTCTTTTGCCTACAGGAACACCCTTTGTTCCAATTTATTTATTTTTTTTTTCTAAACCAAGAATAGATAGAATCACATTATTCTGATATTGCCCTGTACAATGTGATTGTAGAGCACCAGGCTGTTTCACTGGGAATATTTTACCTTGTACCATATCCTGGAATTGAGCTTGTCAGTCTCAGAATCATAATTCTTGATATTTACAGTGATGAACTAATACTGATACTTACTGTTCTGATTTTTGTTTGTTTGTTTCCAAGTGATGATTGCCCATTTAATAGCAGAATTGTAGAGCACAGAAGCTCAGCTTTGTACTATGAAACACTGTTTTTCAAAGCTTTTGGAACTTACCAGCAACAAAGTCTTCCTATCTAAAAAAAAAAAAAAAAAAAAAAGGCAGCTTTCATTTATGTTGACAATGCTTCTCCATTTTTTTGTCACCAAAAAATACAAATGGCATCTCCTTCTGTCCTCTTAATTAATTAAAATACTACATTAGAGACCTATAAAGCTGTAATCAGCAGCAATTCTATCCTCATGCTGACTAGATCTTTATTCATCTTACAGTTGAGAACCACATCAGGTCTTCTTCATGCTCATTCTGAGACCATGTTGATTACTTTCCTTAAGTCTAATGGATTAGGTTTTACTTAATTTCTATAGAAAATCAGTTAACCTAGCAGGTTAAATAACATTATCCTTCATGGGGTTTTGTATTTACCAGTATTCATTTCTTCATATTTTTCCTGATTGAGATCAGTCCATGTATTTGCCAGTTATGCTTCTCCCTTCTATGAAATAAAGCCACCATGTTTCTGGTTCCTGACTTGCATGTTTCTGCCTCTGATTTGATATGAACTAGATTTGTTTTTCCATATCTCTTTCTGTTGCTTTAGTGCCATTTCCATCTTTTCTGAACAGCCCATCCAATTAGGTGCAATGTCCAGTCATGCTTACTGTGCTTTCCTGTTTTCTTTAATGTTTAAAATCAGCTGGTTTCACATCCTCCAACAGTTGTTGCATTTGTTTTTTGCAGTAAATACAACAGCTGTTTGTGTCTCTGACTTGGTTCTGCATTTTGTATTGTCATTCACTAATGGTATCATGGACCTGGCTACTGCTCTCATCTGGCATCCTTCTGGCCCCTGCTCATCTCTGTGCTCTAATCCATTGAGCTAATTAAAGCCTTACACCTCCAACTGATCCTCTGCAAAGCTTTTCTTGTCTGCATGGTCTGTTAAAATAAATACACTGTTCAGAGAATCACACTTTATGTTTAAAGATTTTTGAGATAGATCACTTTTTCTGATTCCTTTGTGGTTCATTTCTGTGAGTAATTCTTGTTCTGAAACTTAGTCACATGAATTAATGTAAAAATTCAAATACTATGTCTGGATTATTTTCTTTTGGATTTTTTTTCCTACTTCTAATTAATGAAGAGACCAGTGCTGAGAACCAACTAAAACCTGCTCATGGCTTATGCTTTGACCTTCAGAAACTTCTGGCAAGTAACATATGGGAAGAAAAAAAAACAACCAACCCCCCAAAACCCCTGAAACTACTATCTTTGAAGTAGCATATGGTAATCTTTGGCTAAACAAATCTACACAAATACTGCCAATCCCTGTCCACTCTAGAGATGCAGAATTGCTGATAAAACAGTCTTTGGCTCAGAAAACATGTGATACTGCTCAGGAAGGTAAAGTAGGTAATAATTGAAAAGGCTGTTATAGAGAGCAAGGGGGGTATGTGTACATAGCAAAAATGTTGCAAATACACAGAAAAGACAAACAATACTGGCTCTTTCATTTTTTTATGCTTGACATAACCCTGCATTTCACTGCAGAAAGCCCTTGGGCTTTATAAGCAATGAACCAAATTCTGCCCTTAATTGTTTTGCTGCGTTCATTTCAATGAGAGAATGGTGACGGAATGAAGATTTAAACAGACTTCATCTGGATTTGGAATTGCAAGGACCAGAATTGCAATGATTTGAACTGTGTTAATTTTTTAAAAAATAAGAGGCTGGCAATAAAATGTTAAAGAAAGGACCCTTCTCTTTCAATGACAAAATAAGTATACTTGTCTCCATGGGAACTGCAGATCAGCCTCATGGTCTGGGGATGTTGCAGTGTGTTTCTCTGCTGTTTTGTATAATTCTCTACTGTTACTCAGGAATGAAAAGCAAAAGGTGATGGAGAAACCTCCCTCACTGTCAGCAACCCTTATTTGTTGAACAGACTTGTGCTTGAGTGTTGGTTACCCTGTAAAACCTAAGGTGTATGTTCAATTTCCTCCAAACTTCCTTTCCACCTCAATCTGCATTAGATTCCAAAATCATCCATAACAATCTGAATTTCCCCACAGTTCTTTTCAGCTGGAGCTTTTGGATCAGAATGAGAGAAGGATTTTGAAATGTATGTAAAACTCATGTCTCCATGATATTACAAGGACTTTGGTTAACAGATTGCACTTACATTGTAGCTTTTCTTCTGAGAGGGGAAAAGTGGGTTCAGGCACTAGATTGCTAGACTATTTCATTCACAAATGTTTGCAGTCTTGGACAGAGATTTAAATGACTAAAGTGGCAACATACTGAAGCAAGAGCAAAATGTACAATTCCCTAGTGCCCAGGAAACAACTGTACTTAAAAGCTGTCAGCCAGCAAATCCTTTTTCTTTCTGAAACTGTGTATTTCCATCAATCTACTCTGCCCTGGACCACTCAAATTCAAGTCTCTCTGTCAATCTGTTGCCGTCTCAAATTTGCATCTTCACATGAAAGTCAGCATTGGTATGGATGTGCCTGGATAAAGAGAGATTGCACCTTCATTTGTAATATGTAAAATATGTATCTTTTGCTTTTATGGAAGTGCCTTGCAGTACACTTGAGAGATGATACCAAACACCCTGAAAAAGTTATTGGGCTCCAATTAATTATCTTGTGTTTCTCCTGATTGAGTTTCAACCTTTTAACTCTGATAAAGCTATTAGTTTCTTTGCTTTACCTCTTCTAGCAGCACAAGACATTCCAGGTCATGACTTGGACCCATGAACATGAGAGGATTGGCCAGCAATTCATTTCTGATCAGATAAACCCCGAAGGGTTCAAATGTGTATCCAAGTGTATCCAAAAATCTTTGGAGGAGAAATCTTATTAGAACAGACTTTTCTTTGAGCTTTTTGTCATACCTCGCTGGCTTTGAAACAGAGGAGAAATAGCCTCATTCATGGCTTTGTTTTTCAAGTATGTCTTTTCTCTCAATATTTCTACTTGTAGCTCTGAGTGAAACTGGGTAACAGAATAATACAAAATTTTGTGAAAAAAGAACCTAATTTTCTGGAGACAATCAAACAGTACAGCTAGTCCAAGCACTGGTCAAAAAGTATTACTGCTACTTAACAATTTACCTAACTCAAGCTTTCCTCTTTGCCTATTGTCATGGTGTTTGTAGGTGATGAATAGTCAGTGGAGAATTAGTTTTAAAAACAAGCATAACAATGTCCAGTTTCTAAATTAAATCACCAAATGTATTTGCAATCAAAAAGATTTCATATTGCTCTGCGTTTCTTATTTAGCTATTTTAGTTTAATTGATTATCTGTAAGTTAAGTTAGATCATGCTTTTTGATTCCTTCAGCATTTTGAATAGTCTGTTCATATGAGTAAATGAAAAGTTCCTTCTCTGAAGAGCAGCAGCAAGCAATGGAAAGACTTCAAATGAACATATTGTTGAAATGAAAATGAAAGACCGTGGCTATTCCTTTTTAAGCCATTTTAACTTGCTCTGTGGTGCCCTTTGTTTATTCATCAGAATAATTACACTTATCCACGTTGCTCCTGAACTTCCATTGGAAACTTGCCACCTAAGGCTTTTTGACAAAATCTCAAAAGCTTATTTAAACCTCTGTCAATTTATATACTTATTTCCCTTTTTTTTTAACCTCACCAGAAAATTTACATTTATCATTACTTTTGGGTATAAATGTAAGTTGTTTAGTTATTACAGTTATATGATAAAAGTCTTTAGAAATCACAAGAAATTCTTGAACCAATTAACAATCTTTAAAGATAATTCAACATTTTGCTCCATTGCTGGCGGTGTTCAAGGCTGAGTTGGACAGAGCCTTGGGTGGCATGGTTTAGTGGGAGGTGTCCCTGCCCATGGCAGGGGGGTTGGGACTGTCTTAAGGTCCTTTCCAACACTAACTATTCTATGATTCTATGATTTTTAGGTACAGTTCAGAAGTCATGGCACTTTGACAATTTCTTTTAACTTCACAATGTTCTTTGAAGCTCTAGGAAACAAAAAAATAAAAAAAGAGGACTTTGGCTCAGTGTTTTGCAGACCTTCTGGAAATGATCTTAGGAGAGAGCTTGGTCATCCATGGATCCAAGCCAGAGATTAGTTCCTTGAAATCTCATGTTCCAAAGCACTCGTTCTGTACAGCAGAGCCAAAGCTGAGGCCCAAAGTCCTAATACACAAATGATTCCTAATGAAAGCTCCAGCAAAACGGACACAGCTCTGCCATCAGCCTTCTCATTTAGCAGCTGACATAATTCATCCTCCCTCTCATCTGCTGCCCCTCATTATCCAGAAGGCCTGATGTGCCACATTACACCCCTGGTAGATGTATTCCTTTCAAAAGCACACTCCCCAGATCAGAGCTGTTTCTTTTGATTTGCTTTCTGGCTCGCTGACATTTGCAGATGTGCCAGTGCATCTGAGCCCAAAAACAAGAAGGTAGAAAACACACGAAGTTCCTTTTGCCTTTCATCTCTTCAGCCTTTGTAGTCAGACAAGATTTCTATTACATTGGCCTTTCTTTTCTTCTTCTGCCTTTTTTTTTTTTTTTTAATATTTTGCTTTCATTTACCCTGATCATCTTCTTAAAGTTGCTCAGCTCTTTCTTGAGTCCTGCCACCAGAGTTCTTAGCAAGTTTCCTCATGCTGTGACTCTCTTATGTAAAACATTTTTTAGCACTTTGTCGCTCAAGTTCCTCTGAACTGTATTCCTGTTACATCAAGACACACTTGATTGAAGCTGGGGATGCGGTTTTAAAACACTGCTAAAAAGAATTATTTTACTCAAACCCAGGTATGTCTTAGCAGGGTGGTGTAATCTTCTTACTCCATCTCAAAGTTACTCTTTGTCAGTCTGTGATGCAGAGATTGCTTTCTGTCCTCTGTGTTGTAGTAATGAACTAGCAGTCAGATTATGGATTCCTTCCTTTTCTCGCTTTGGCCTGAAATTGGCTAAGTAAGTCTGAGGTTATCCTGTACTTCTTGCTTGAGCCTTAAAGAAAGCTTTATATTACTCTATGAAACTAACAGAGATTATCAGCAGGCAATTACTCTACCAGCCACCTATTTATGTAAAATATCTATGTTTATAGAAGATCCTTACTTCTGATGTTTCATCTGTCTAATTTAATCTGTGATTAGTATCTGTGTAGATGTAATCACACCTTCATGCAGTACATGCTTGCAGCGGAGAAGGACTTGGGGGTGTGGGTTGATGAAAAAATGAACATGAGCCGGCAGTGTGTGCTTGCAGCCCAGAAAGCCAACCGTATCCTGGGCTGCATCAAAAGGAGTGTGACCAGCAGGTTGAGGGAGGTGCTCCTGCCCCTTTACTCTGCTCTCATGAGACCTCACTTGGAGTATTGTGTGCAGTTCTGGTGTCCTCAACATAAAAAGGACATGGAACTGTTAGAACAAGTGCAGAGGAGGGCCACGAGGATGATCAGGGGACTGGAGCACCTCCCATATGAAGATAGACTGAGAAAGTTGGGGCTGTTGAGCCTGGAGAAGAGAAGGCTGTGTGGAGACCTCATAGCAGCCTTCCAATACCTGAAGGGGGCTTAAAGGGATGCTGGGGAGGGACTCTTCATTAGGGACTGTGGTGAGAGGACAAGGGGTAATGGGTTTAAACTTAAACAGGGGAGGTTTAGATTGGATCTGAGGAAGAAATTCTTTACTGTAAGGGTGGTGAGGCCCTGGAATGGGTTGCCCAGGGAGATTGTGAATGCTTCATCCCTGGCGGCGTACAAGGTGGGGTTGGACATAGCCTTGGATGGCATGGTTTAGTGTGAGGTGTCCCTGCCCATGGCAGGGGGGTTGGAACTAGATGATCTTGAGGTCCTTTCCAACCCTAACTATTCTATGATTCTATGATTTGTTTCCAGGAGGACAAGAAACTCTAAATGGAATAATTTCATTGAGGCAGTCATGATAACAGTCCTGATAGAATCATAGAATCACAGAATAGTAAGGGTTGGAAAGGACCTCAAGATCATCGAGTTCCAACCCCCCCGCCATGGGCAGGGACACCTCCCACTAAACCATGTCACCCGAGGCTATGTCCAATCCCACCTTGAACGCCGCCAGGGATGAAGCATTCACAACTTCCCTGGGCAACCCATTCCAGGGCCCCACCACCCTCACAGTAAAGAATTTCTTCCTCAGATCCAATCTAAACCTCCCCTGTTTAAGTTTAAACCCATTACCCCTTGTCCTCTCACCACAGTCCGTAATGAAGAGTCCCTCCCCAGCATCCCTATAGGCCCCCTTCAGGTATTGGAAGGCTGCTATGAGGTCTCCACGCAGCCTTCTCTTCTCCAGGCTGAACAGCCCCAATTTTCTCAGCCTACATGGTTAAGCTTCTACAAAGAGTGTGGCCACAGAGGGCGAGCAGCTTATGAGCTCTGACAGTACCACCTCTCAGAGGTTTCTGGGCAGAACAAGCAGTTAACCGAGATTAAGAGAACAGAACTGTTAGCGGTAGCATCTCCTGCTACTGTCAGATATTGTTCTCCCCAGCACTTTGTACTCTGTGTAGAACACCTAGAGCAGTTGCAGCATCCTAAAATCTCTTTTTGCACAAAGTCAGGAAACTTCTGCTATGCAAATTTTAGTCTGGCTTTTCTTTTGCCTTCAATTACTTAATCAACAAATGTCATCCACCAGGATTTTAAAGCTACAAGTAAATTTAATTTTTTGATAGCTTGTCAGTTGCATTTGCTGGGAGCTGTGAAATGAGCAACTTGCATGCTGCTTACAAAGGGGTTCTAAACATTGGTTATGGTTAACTGAATTTTATATCCCGCTGCATCTCATTTTTCAACTTTCAGTGCTTTGGTCTGTATCTTGACTCTGTAAAACCTCTGCTGGGTGACAAAGGAAGTTTTTGGTATATGCTTGAATAAAAATGAAGTCGTGAGGACCAGTGTTTGCTGCACGGTTCTGAAAGTCATATGACTTATTTAAAGGTTGTTATTAGTCTCTTAGATTTCAGTTGGACAACCAAACTCCTGTCATGATCTGGGCTCTAGCATGGACAGCAAAGAGCCTGAGAAGCCCAGTCAGTTGAGAACTGGTCCGTAAAACTGTTGGGTGATTTACTGCATCCAAATGTGCGTAAGATTTAACCCATGAGTTGCTTTGGGCTGCTTATTGTTTGCATGTGTGAGCTTGGCAGTCATCTCTGATTCCCGGTTCTGACCCTTGCTCCTTTGTTTGAGCAGCCATTTGGATTCTGTATTCTCTGTTCTTGCTCTGTCCCTTTTGTTTTGAAACCAGACTCCTCACTAGCAATCCTGTACTTCCTGCAAAATCAGCCTTTGTGGCTATATTTCACTCCTTATTTTTCTGACTTCTAACAATCTTATTACCTTGCCTTTCAACTTTATATCCACCTTAACTTCTCCATTTCTGACCTTGCTTTTGTACAGTGTTGATATTGACCTGTCTCCCAAACTGCTGGCTGTGACTTGATCCCAAGCACTGAGACTCACTCTCTGCTGGATCCCCTCAGTAGTTCCTGTAATATAAACATGTCCCTTCAAATGTACAGCTCTGAGCTGCAGAGCTCAAACAGAAAAAAAATAACTATTTAAAGTTGTGCAGTGATTTTTACTATAGCTGCTGTAAGTGCAGTTCTCTGATTCTGCCTTTCTTACAACAGCCAAGCTGTAAGTCCTATTTTCGTAGCCTGAATGTCTCAGCAGACTCAGTTAAGGGCTCAGGTTTTCAAATCTGTTTAAGAGTTCTCCTTAGGTTTATACCTCAACTGAAACTGTGAAATAGGATAGCTGTCTAGCAAAAGGATGCACAGAAGCATTGACAACAGAAGCTATCCAGTTCACTGGGGTGGGGGATGATGTACAGAGAGGAGGAAACAAAAATTTTGAATACAAGCAAAGATGGTAAGTGAGAAAGATTACTTTGAAAATAAAATATTATTCCACAAGGAGCATCTACAGCTTTCACAATAAAGGGAAGTAATTATAGCTGTCTGGCTAACTTTTCTTTCCTGAGAGATCATCTTGATGATACGTTACAGTACAGGAGATGGTATTATAAGTTGCTTTTCTTGACATGTATAAATGTTTGTCTTTGCCAAGGCAACAATAAAACCCTCTTGATGATTCTCACACAAATAGTTCTCTGAAAGTTACTTAGTGGCATGTGGCTGTGTCATCTTGCTGCTTCATTCTTTATATTTGGTGGTAATTATTGTAGGCATGTATTTACTGGGAGAGTCTAGAGACCCTTCTGGTTTTGGGTCTGCCTGTTCACCACCTGCAATTCTTACTACTTGTGAAGAGTAGAAAGCACCAGGCCTTGAAGTTGAGGTTGTCTGTAAAGTAAAACAATGCTGTGAAGAAATTCATGGTGCTCGGTCCTCAGAAGAAGAGACATGACACTAATGTTACTTGTGATGAGAATTTACCCTGGGAGCCATTTGAGCTTAAAGGAAGTATTCCAAAGTGTCATGGAACAACTAAAAGTTGTTACTCATTACCATTTCCATCTGTTGGGGTGTGTCAAATTTGAACTGCTTCACACTGGTGGAAAGACAGTAGAAGTACTTATGAAAGATTTATAGATTTATCATGGGTGATGGTACATTATCGTTTGCTTTTTAAACTCACTGAAGACAAAAGGGATACAGCATATGTCTGTTCCTGTTGACACAATGAAAGATGATAACTTGAAAGGTATGTTGTGTGAAGAAAGACATATAAGATATTGCATGAACTGCAAGGTTGACACTCTGAAAACAATGTGAATACAACCAAGTGACCAGTATTGGCAGTTACTTCCCTGTAATAACTGAAGTCAGAATAAATTGACTAAAGGTCATGTGCACTAACTTTGTTCAGTTGGCAGTTTCTTCCAGAAGTATTGAAGAAAGAATCACGTGCCCAAATTTGATATGGGGAGATGACCCGGAATGTTGGAGTTACATCATCAGCCACCAATCTCTCATACCAGCACGGCTCTGTATTTCATATTATAGGCTTATGGTTTACAGAAAGGAGATAGAAGTGTAAAAAATCATTGAAAAATATGTGTATGCTGAGCCAAGTATTTTTAATCATGCTTGTATTAGAAAAAAAGATGGGACTACGTCTATAGTTTGTGTAGATTTTTAAAAAGTCCAAGATAATATTTCTTGCAATATAGCCGCATGCTATCATGAAGAAAACTTATAATCTGTATAATGTTGTTAAGATGGTGCAGCTTTATTCATGGTTCAAGGTGTACAGAATAAAATTTCAACATTTATGGCGCTGAGATACAAACCAGTTCTATCTGATGTTTCAGACTAGGCTCTTGAAAAACTACTGTCAGTGTTGTGCTTCATATCCAGTCCACTGGAAACAGCTGTCTGTGAGAGAAATATGTACTACAGAATTATTTAAATAAAAACTTGTGTTCCTCAGACATAGAAGGTGTCTTTAAAAAGGATCCAATCTGTAGTTCTGTTAGAGTTATGGAAATACATTGACTGAGCCCTCCAGGTAATCCAGATAGTTTTCCTTCTTTCCATCAGTCTTCTGAATTCAACCTTAAAAATCAACAATATCTTTATTAACATAGTTGACTGTTCAGCATGTAGGCTATTACAATTAAACAATGTGCAAAAAGTGCTAAACTGGCTGAATATGAAATATAGAGATGAACAAATTTTAGACAGCATTTTGACAATTGTTTCTGGTCATCCTGTAAGTGAGCTTTGCCTATCTCTTCTTTGTACAGTGCCATTATGTTATGTAATGGAACTGTTCCCCCTTATAGGGTTATTACATTGTCTCAGATGTGGATTGTCTCTAATTTAACACAGCTACAGTGACAAGGTCCAGATATCCAACAACAGCTAGAATACAAGACACCTCATTTCTTACCTCAGTGTGAACCAGAAGAAGCACAGTCCTATACTCTGATGTCGGGAAGGTGCTCAGGTTTGTACTGACCACAGACACAATGTGATCCCCAGTCAAGTCAATGAAAAGTGTATTAACAGCTCAGCTGTTGTTTTTGGTTTTATTTTTTATAGCTTGTGGAATGTAGAGGAACTCTTCAGTTCCAGCCTCAGTTCTTTTAGAAATCCCTGCTTGTAATTCACAAATGTTGCTGTCAGCATTCCTTTTATTTTTGCTTCTTACAGATGTTTTTCTAGTTGTTTACACTGTGTTTTCAAGATCACTGGGAGTTGAGAACCTGGCTTCTCATAGCAGAATTTGGCTATACTTCCTTATCATATTTTTTGTTAACTTTTATAAATGCCTATTGCAATTATGGTTTTAGAATGATGAGTAGAAAAATGTAGGTGAAAGACCTAACTTACCAAAAACATGAAGTTTGGCGTTGTTCAGTACTTTTAGAATAGTAGCTTCAGGCATTTTACAAGAAAGATATGAATTCAAAATGTCACCTCTAATATGTTAAATGAAAGTTTTTATCTCTGCTAGAAACCAGGACAGATAGTTGAAACTGCTTCCCTAAAGCAACATGATGGAAAACTGTGAAACGATGTTATTTTTGGACTTTTGTATTTGGTCTTGTGTTGAGACTACAAGGCTGTGCCTCTCTGGAAGTCCAGGTGCTTTTGAAAATAATTTGGTCTGGGTAAAATAATGTGATTCTGCAAGACTAGAATATTCATTCTCCAATAAGTTAAGTAATCCCTTTTAAAAGTTACCAGATCTGTTGGATCTTTGATGAACTGAAATACCGAGGACAGAAATGATTGTCATCCCATTGTGATGCAAGCCCCCTGTAGTTGAGATTTTTCCAGACTGATTTTGGCTACGTTACTCAAGTTCTGACATACCAATTTGAGGTACCAAAGGTGGTCTAAATTCCAGAAAAAAATTGCTCAATATTTTGTGATAAGGCTCCATTCAAGTATCTGAAGTTGAGAGGGAAAATAGTTGTATGCATTTCGTGGAGAAATCTCCCTGTTATCTCTTAGACCTCAACGGGGGCATAATACTTATAAAAGCATTTTCCTACCATCTGTTTTATCCAATATGAAAATGTTGATTATTAAAAGAAGCATATAATTACCTTCAAATGAATCTTTAAATTACATTCAACTGCAATTAACCTTAACAGAGTTAATCAGCTATGGTTACTTAACATTTATATAACTGTAGGTGCTTCTGCATTAAAATAAACAGTATATTAGTGAAGTTGTAGCTTTCTTCTTTTTTTGAAGATACAATAGAAATCTAAATGATACAAGGTTACATGTCTGTCGTGATGATATATGAATTAGCAACATGACATCTTTGTTTTGGTACAGAATATATTTATGTAGACCCAATGTAATATTAGAGCAACCTCAGTATTTCTTTCTCCACCTGGAAATCGTGTGCTCATACCCTAGTACAGACACAGTGCCTGCTAACCCCCACCTCTGCCAAGGTCTTAGGTAAGCAGCTGCTAATAAGCAAGCTTAAGTGTATTTAAGATTATAGGAAGTGGTCTTCCTGAGAAATAGCCTCTTAATAACACTGTTGACATGAAAGGGTAGTGTTAGAAACAGCCTTCAAACTGGAAAATCTGGGTTTGTTTTCCTTTCTCTGTGTTTCCTCTTCAGTTTCCGCTGAATCTATTAAGTCGACCTAGCATCTTAGAGAATGATATGAAAAAGCTTTAAGGGCTATGCATTTACATGGTTTTTGCATAGTTCCACTTCTAAAGCTTTTAACATCATCCAGAGCAGTGCTGTTTAGATTTGGGAAAACTGTTTTAGTATATGGGCTTCTAGTAGAAGAGTCTACCTTGGCTGCTTAGTCTTTCATAGAGCATTGAGGACACTTTAGAAAGTGAAAGACCAGTTATCATGAGTGTGGTGTTTACTGTCAGATTTTTAAAGAGGCCTCTACTCTCATTTAGATGACAAATAAGGAATAAAAACTCAGTAAAACCATACTTCTACTTCCATTGAACCCCTTACAGAAAGAAAGATGCAAGTGGGAAACTGCAATGTTTGGGTTCAGAGAATGAATTTCTTAGGCTGGAATAGCTATGGACTACCTTTATTGTAGAACAGAGTGTTATGGACTGGTCTTCAATATTTCTGGAGCATTTTGAAGATGAATAGCATAATGCACAGCATTGTATTGCTACAGTGATTGGAACTACTGCTGTGAAATAGTCTAATATTTTTTAACAAGGGTAGTAACTGGAATATTATCCATCAGGGAGGTAACCAAGCCTAAAAATAAGCAACATGAATGGTGCTCTTTAAAAAGAAGAAAGAAATCCTCCAAGACAAATAAGCACTCGCTGCCAAGCCCTTATTTTATTAAATTAGCCCCGTTTGCTCTGTGCTTGGTGTTTGTCTTTTTAAATGTCAGTTGTGTATATTATATCTTTAAAAGTTCCCATTTGTGCCTTCCATAAAGCTCAACTGACTTTCAGTTACTACCTGACATAGTGAAATTGTAGCAAGCATTTTTTAAAAGTGAGAGTGCTCCTTTCCCTTTTTCTCAATCTGCTGCTGTCAATGCAGGTTATTAAAACATGAACACTGGTATGATTTACATTTCAGATTTTGTGCCTGTAGTCCTTGTCAGGGAGGGAGTAGCTTTATGCTGGTTACTGCAGCTCCTCACAAAGAATGAAAACTAGTTTTATATTATTGTCTTGTATATGGTTATCGGGGGGGAGGAGGGGCGAGTGTGTTGTCAGTGTGAAAAGTGTGAATATTACCAATAGAATGGGAAAAAATAAAATATACCCTAGAAAAAGAACATTGAACCAGATTTCCTGTTTGCCGTTCTTTACTCAAGGTAAGTTGTGAATGAGGAGGAGATGGTGGGACAAATGCAACTGAAGTACTTCATTCAAGCCAGGATGACAGAAGAACTAACAGAGTGGGTTTTATCATGTTTTCTTGACACCATTTTGGAAGAGCCTGCCCTAAAGCTAAGAGACCTAGGGGCAGCCTAGGCTAAAAGTAGCTGAACTAGGCAAAAAAGACCCATTTAAAGTGAGACTTCACTAGAAAGTTTTTCATGTGATAAAGTTGTGTGGCATGTTCTTGACAAATACAAGAGCAGATCCATAAACAAATGAACAGATCTCTTCAGCTAGTTCTGAATTGCCTTCTCTTGATACTTTGAGCTGTATGAGTTTGGTCATTAATTTTCTTGTATGGATCAAAATTCACATACAAAATCATGAGGCTTCACAGGAAGCTGTGAGAAGCTGACACCCCAGGGTTTATGGGCAAGAGAAGTCATTAGCAAAATTTTTACAAAGCAATATTCTCAGCTAATTAGATTTCTCCTGTTTATATTTGCCTGACAAGAGGAGGAAGGAGGAGCAGAATGAAAAAAATACATAAACACCAGTGAACAGAGGAAATTAGGAAAGCTATTGTTAAAAGTTGTTAATTGAACCATTAAGTAGTTCATTGTCAAGCAGCACTGTGGTAAGAAGCTGCCCTGCGTTAATTGCTTATGTAGAAGCAGCACTAAACAGCTTGGATCCAGCAATGAACTGGGCTTGGGGGAGCATTCATGGAGGTGTGAAAGTGAGTGTGGAATAGTAATTAAAATTCCTGGTTCCTGGCTTCACTTTATGCTGACTCGGTGACTCGGTTTCCTTTTTCTAAATATCTGCATAAGTATTAAGGTCAAAAGCTTGTCTGTCCATCTATCTGCCTTTGCGGCCAGTGCCAGAAGTGCCACACAGAACACAGGCCTGTGCCTCTACCAGAATTAGCCTAGGCGAGGTACAGTCACACATGGCATCTATAGGGGGCATGCCAGCTTTGGTCTCACTTGGCCCCTGAAAGCCCTTCTCAGCCAGTGCATTGCCAGTGTACTGTGGCAGTCAAACCTTCAGATTCATTAAGTGCTATTAGATCTTTGGCTGAAAAATGCCAGTTCTCTTTCTAGATTGTGAGCGGGCATTTTCTCATTGCAGGCCTTTGATGAAGTGCACTAGCAAAGCAAGGGTAGCAGGCGATGCCACCTGTAGCTGAACTCTGAAATCTGCTGTTTCTCTGTGCCTCTGCTGCAGGTTACAAGCAAACCTTTTCTCAAGCACTTGACATGGGTTGCTAATGTTTCGCAGGGGCCTCATGCTGGAGTAGGTACAAAGATCACCTTAGCTTAAAACAGATTATTTCTGTTTCATGCAAAATATTCATTAAGAGCTAATTGTTAGCAGTGGTTTGAAAAATAGATTAATGATTGTTTTTGCTTAACAGCTCCTCCAGAGCCCAGATAAAAAATCCACTCATTCAGATAAGATGGCTGGATTTTTTTCCACTGAATGAAGTGTAAAGGGAAAATATGTTTCATGTTCAAAAAGATAGTCTGTAGTTCCTGCAGAGACTCCCGTGATACTGTTCACAGATATTGTGTTTCTGTGTCACCTCCCTATATTTTTGTCATAAATTCAGTATTTGTGAGGAAAGGAAGATAAACACCACGTGCAGTTCTAGTCCCTATGTGTGACTGTGCTTTAGTAATCAATGAATGCCGCATTAGACCTCATGGTGGCTCTGGCAGTCCCTGTCCTGCACACTTTCTCCCCAGTATGGAAGATTTCTGCTAGATTAAGCCGAGAATGTTTTTAAGTTGCTCTTTGACATGGATAACAGTGCATTCTACTCCTCTCTAGCCCACCCTGCTGACCTGCTAAGCTTGATATGTTTATCTTTAAAAGAGTCCGTGACTGGAAGCAGACCTGAGCCAACCGTGTACTGCCCTGAAGGGTTATGGCATGGGCTCTTCCATTAAAGAGGGGAAAATAGGACTGAAAGTTTTAGAAAGAAAAGTGGAGGCCTCCTAAGGAAAAAGGTGTAACTGTGTTCTTCAAGCACTCTGTGATCCATTTTCCCATCTGAAAAACTAGGACCTCTCACAGGGTTGCTTAAAGAGTAAGTTAATTTATGGTAACGGCCTTGTGTTCTCTAGCCACAGAATTTACTTTGTGTAACACATCCATACTTTTTAGTGTCAGATTGTCATAATGGAGTTATATTTCTATTGCTTATTAATTATACCTCTACAAGTGAGTGGGATGGAAATCAATTTAATCCTGTTTGATTCTGAACCAGTAGATTGGAGAATAGAAAACTGACCCATTTCCCTCAGTAGAAATGACTGAACTGTAATTGCTTTGCCACCATAATATGGCATTTTGTCAAGATGTTTCAGAGCCCAGCACTTTTGCAACGCACTTTACCATTTTCTGCCTTCTGGCATCCACTGCTTTAATTTCTGTCTTAGTGCCCTGCCTGTGGCTGAACTCCGACCACACAGGTTTTCCAGAATAAGTGCAGTACAGTGCTGCGTCAATCTATTGCCTGCTGAAAGGGGCTAGAAATATGTGTAAAGCCCAAGAGTAGGAGAGAACCAGAAGTTCAGTTAGTGAAATGTCCCAAATCCTGCACTCCCTGCTGAAGATAAGCACCTACAAATTATATACCAATGAACATGTTAATCTGTAAGTTATAGTGGATGTCTTTTCTGGATAATTTGGGGATGTGGCTGAGACATAGAATAAAAGTAATTTGGGACTAGAATGTAAAGGTTGCAGTAAATATAGTTTCGTCTCTCACTGCTTTAGTAAGTAAAAATGCCCCAGCTGGCGTTAGGAACAGAGAGTGTCATTCAGTGGTATAGTGTCATATCTGATGATAACAAAAGGACACAAAACCCTTGGTATTAAGTGAGCAAATTATATGTATGGGTATTTTTCTCCTTTATATAAAAAAAAAAAAAAAAAGCCAAAATGCAAATCAGTTGCTTCTGTTTTCTCTCTCGTTCCTCCAGGCTCAGTAAATATTGTGATATTCTAGCAGACTTACCTTGGCTATTAAAATGTTATCTTCTTTCAATAATTTAGAATCAGTGGGGGAGAATTAAAGAAAAATATTAGCCTTAGTGGTTCAATGACCTCTTGTTATGTCCACCCTGACACCTTCTCCTTCTACATGGAGTCACAGGTTTTTTTCATCTCTTTTCAGTGAACCATTGTGGTTTTGCAAATGATCTTCCCCTTTACAGATATCTATCTTTGTGCATGTGTGTACATGTTATTCTTTCCTAATGCAAAGAGCAGCGAAGCAAGCAGAGACCATGAATTCAAGGCTAGAGAGCAGCTGCATGCATCTCAGATTAAAAATGGAATCTGTCCCAACTCCTCGCTCCAAAATGACTTGCATTCCTCTTTGGAAGGAATGCACATGAAGTTAAATATTCTGCTCACAGAAGGGATATCAGTAATGTCTTAAGGTCCCACTGTTCATTTGCGTATTTTATTCCCTCCAGCTAAATAGGGAGACAAGAATTAAAATCTCATTTTTCTATATGTGTCTTTCTGTTATATAACGATCTTGTTCTAGCAAGATGTATATGTCTGATTCCTCCATTCCCCTAAATCCAGAAACTTCCTGCAAGGTAAGAGGAGGATATGGTAACAATATGGTTAGCATTGTGAGAGCCTTTGCACATCAGTGCCTGGAGGGACATGGTCCTGTGGCATTAGTACACAGACGTATTAGATCTCATGATTCGGTATGAGATCGTTTAGGTTGACCCTTTATGTTTTCCATTCATGCAGGATGCATGGCTCACAGTGCAGGTGTTACTGACCTGTATTCATACTGCTGGTAGGGGTTGGCTTAACAACCCTAGAGAAAGAATTCATGTCCATGTTCTGGAAAGGTTCTGGAGGCTTAGTTGGGAATGTGGATGTCTCGGACTGAAACGTGGGCTGAAACACAGAGCCTCGGATAGACTTTGCAAAACTACCCTTTGTTATTTGAATTTATTGAATGGTAATGTCACCTGTATTCTCTGTTTTGCAGAGGTGTTAAAGATTAATATGTGTTTACTAGACACTGTGGAAAGGAAAATGTAGACCTTTTTCTCATTGCTTCACTTGGCTTTTTTATCCCTCCCTTTTAACTGTTTACATCATATTTTGGTAGATTGTTCAGCCAGAGCATTTTTCAACCGTGGTTGGAAGATGCCCAAAGAAGGACATACATAAATGGAACATGCTGTTGATGCATTTTGTAATGCATCATTGTCTTGAAACCTTGACACAACAATTAACTGTGTATGAAAACTCATTTGCCTATTGAGCCTACCCTTTGCCTACCTTTTTAATTTGGACAGAGTTGTTTCTTCACCCTTGAAAAATGGAAATGGTAAAAATTCTCTAACAGGTATAAGTCCTTTAAGCAATTTGATTTCTGTTGTTCTCAGTAATAACATTCTCTTGGCACTGGGATGCACGGATGAAAGATTCTGAGTGCAAGAAAACTACCGTTTCATTTAGTCTTTTCCTTGGCAAAGAAATATATGCTCAGACAATCATTTCATCCACTGCCAGTAACAAAACTTCTGCTTCTCCTTTGTAGAACAGTAAAATAGTACATACTTGACCTATGTTTTAAAATTTATGTTCTAGGATGTACCAATGAATTTGATGCTTCTGAAAATTAAGGGACTCTTAAGATTCAGAGAGAATTGTACTTCTTATGTAACCATATGTACATAATCCCAAAAGGCATAGATTCTCAGCGCAAAGCTCCCTCAATTTGCTTTATTCCTATCCAACAGTAATTTCTGTGTTTTTCAGTTTTGTGTTTCTATCCTATTTACCCAGGGTTTTATATGGTGTCTAACCTTTTGGTACTTGGATCAAGACATAAAATGCGTGCACTGACGAGCTGTGGTGGGTGCTCAGGGATGACTCCAAGAACTGGGTTAAGCCTGCAGAAAAACTCCCTAATGCACTGTTCCAGCATACAGTAATTTGTGGCTCAAGGGTTTCATCAGCTAGAGTTAGTGTCTTTGTACTTATTAAATCATGATGGATTTTTATGCTGGGATTTAGTCCAATTGCCTTTTTATTTCTTGTAAACATATAGTAGCTGTCTTGTCCAGTGACAGTGAATTCAACAGCTTAATTATGTGAGAGAAATCTCCTACTCTTTCTTCTGTACCTGCAGCCTGCTTATTTTCCATTTATTTCTCCTTGCTCTTGTATTAGAAAAGAGAGTGAACAATGCCTCTGTTTGCATCATTTCGAAGACTATCAATCTAATATTGTTGGTACACTTTCTTTCTCACCTGTAACTCCCCTGTTATGTGAGGTCTGGACGATGACAAGTCTGTATTATCTGTGCCAGATAGTACAGACCTTCAGTGTGTGCAGCTTCAACAACTGAGCCTGTGTGAAAGTAGTCAATGCTAGCAGAGAGTATTGTCCATGTAAGGATGCTTAGTCCTAGCTTGAAATGTATCACTAATATATGAGGACCAGACTCCTCTCAAGCAGAGTGTACAAATCATGCCAAGTTGTGCAATGGTATTTTAATCTGTGCTTGGAAGAGATATGTGAGACCGTTTTCCTTGTGATTTACAGCTAAATCACCTAAATCGCAAGTTTAATCTCGAGGTATTTTTATTGAATGATGTTGTTTAAATAATGAAACTGGCTTAATGGGAGATGCATTTAATAAACTAAATTTCAAATGAGGGTCAAAATTGTGTAGGTTGGGTTTTATCTCAGTTAATAGCAATACCAGCTCAGTGTCTAAGCTGCATCATAATAGGGAGATGAGATTTCTATTTGATATTACAGTGGATATTGAAAAATGATTGATGCCACTAATTTTTCTTTTTTTTTTTTTTTTTTTTTTCCACTGCATGCCAACTGTATTAATTGCTAATTGTTTCAAGATATACCTCTATCTATTTGAAATTAAGGTGGGGGGTTGGTGTTTGCCCTGGAGGGATGCATAGTGAGAGCTGCGAAGGCAAGTGTGAGTCTTTAATTTACTAGATCCAATAATGGTTTGGATGTTGCTTTCTAAGTTGCAGCATTTTACACTTGATGTCCAGCTGTTCCCATGGCTTGAAAGCTTGTTTATCCTAATGACTTCCAATTTACTAGACAGTGAGTAACAGGCTTAAGAAGCAGAGTCTGGTGGAACAGGGCTTGTTTATTCAACTCTCAGCTTCCACTGACAATGCACTTCATTGCCTGTTGGTTGGCTCTGCTCTACATAGCTCAGGGCTGTCAGGGGCTTGTATTGCTGCTCTTGCCATTTCAGGCCTAGCACCTTAATGGGGTGCCATAATGGGCTCTTGCTCAGGCTCCTTAAGGAGACCTTTGACCAGATCCTGTGCATTTGTACAGCTGACAGATTGCACTCTAGATGACAGGGCTTTGATTGGCTGCTGCATTTCCTGTAGTTGTTTAAATTTAGTAGAAGTGGCTATAAAATGCCACCAAATTAGAAAATTAGAGTACAGTTCTCTGTTATACTGCTGCCAGCAGCAGTAATGAGAAATGTTATACGTTGGTTCCCATCTGGTGTAGTTTTCATTGTATGTGCTTTTTGCATTGGAACAAGGGACAAAGGTAGAATATGTAACAGAATTGCATAATGAATAATTCTGACTCTGTTAACTTTGTGTCTGTATCCAAAATATGTTTTTTTGGCAGAATAGTTCATTAGCAGTGTGCATCCTATTACTGTCCTACCACAAAAGATGGGAACCCAAAAGCTCAACTCTATGCAGATGAAAAGGGCATATAAATATGAATAATCTTTTAATGAAACAGTTTTTTAGATGTTTCTGTCTGTATTTATCCTAAAATATTAAAATTGATTTGCCCTTGCAAAAGATATTTCTCACTACTGATCACTCAAGTATAAAAAGAAAAATTTTACATTTTACTCGTTCTCCTAATTTGAATGATAAAGGGTATTGAAAGATTAAAGCAAAAACTTGTTTACTACTCTTGTCTACCACAGTGCCAAAGTCTGACATTTCTCTTTAAACAAATATTCTTGTTTATTTGGGGGTGGGAAGGAGGATGTGGGAAGCATGTCAGCTGCAAGGGCAAATGTTGCTGCGAAGTTTATTTGGGCACATAAGACTGAAAAGTTAACTGCAGTTTTAGCTTCTCTAAATGTAGCTCTTTCAATAAGGAACCATTTGATTTTTGTAATCACTGTGTTTTTTCATATTCTTTCACACTCAGCAGTATTTAGAACAGTCCTTGTTTTTAAAGATGAGATTTCATTCTGAAAAAGTAGGCTGTGAAAATCGTTTTTGGATCTTCCTCTTTGAAGGACAACTACGTGGGTTGCGTGTTAGATCACAAGGTAACTGCTAGGAAATAAGATGTTTCTTCTGCTTATTGAACAGCCAGATTGCTGCTTCCTTCCATCAGCACCAGGTCCTCAAACACACTGCACTCCTCAGTTGTTATCACCTGAATCTTTACACGCTGGTAGAAGTAATGTCTGATAAAGTGTGATGGCATAATTTACTGTATGTGCAGTAAGCCTAGTGTTATTTAGCTTGGCCTGTGATTTTTAAGACAGACCTTAAAAGGTTTGTGGGTAACCTCCCACCAGTCCAGAGCTGCTGTTGCCTGCAAGATGGTGTATAGGTTCCTTCAAATGGAAGTTAAAAATGTGGCCTAAAAGGAGCTCAATCGCAGGATCTTCACCTCATAGTCCATAGGTCAGTGAGGAAGCAGGCTCATTTGTTAGGTCACATCCTGGCTGGAGTATATAGAGCTCTTTCCTTGGGACACAGGATGCAAATGTGTAGTGTAGTTGTTGATTTGTGAGTAGTGTGTGTCCATCTGCTTTATTTCCTGCCCTACCCATAGGCTTGAGGAAAGTAGCTCACTTGATCACTCTCCATTTTACTGACTCCACAAATCTGCCACTTGGCAGTGTGTGATGTCATTTACACTGTCCTGCTGGTGGGAACTGAGTAAAGGTACGGTCATGAAAACAAGGTCTAACATCTCCAGGAAAAAAGATTACTGGTCTTGTACAGGATAATGTTTTCACCAAACACTGCAAGGTGCTTGAGTTGTATGCCTCAGGTTGGAGTCTGTTTTCTCCACAAGTCATTGCTTTATATCAGGAAGAGAAGATGGCTCCTCAGCTGCCTGAAGACTGGGGATCAGCCTGAATAGGTAGCTTTCTTGGGGCCAGACATGAAAGACTATGCTCTGACGAGGAATGATGTTTGTAGCAGCTTATACCTGTTTAAATAAGTAAAGTCATGTATGTTATCCCTTCAGCAGGAGGAGCAGTAGTGTGGTAGAACATTTTAGATAATCCTAAGTCTTACTAGTAATACTAATTGAAGTCCCAAAGGGGTACCTCTAGCTGATCTCTCAGGTCACCAGTTTGGTTATGTGAACTGGGCAGACCATGTGGGAGAACAAGCCCATCCCTTTTCTGTCCCAAGTAACACAGATGGTGGACATTATGCTCCATTGCCTGAACAGGCCAGTTTCACCTCCTCCCCTCTTTTCTTGCCATTTTTCTTCACCCATAAAACATACAGTACCAAATTTAATTCATTTTTTTTCCAGGCTTGGGAGTGCAGTTGAATTGGCAGGTTTGCTCCTTGGCGCGCAGAATGAACCTGCTCTTGCTTTCCAGTGACCAACTATGAAAGTTACAACTGTCAGTGATGCCAGGCTGTTTTCCCAGAGTGTGAGGTTTTAAACATGCCATCGTCAGTTGGTAATGACTGTAGATTGGAATCAGTGACCTAGAGGAGACAGGCTTGATGTGCCTTTACCATGGCCACGAGCCATCCAGGTCTTCTTTTCAGACTACATAAGGAAATGATCATCAGTGTTACTGTATTTATGTATTACTGGACATAATGAGATTCAGTGAGTCTTGTTTTTGGCTCCTTGTTTTCCATTGTGCAGTTCTGTTGCACTTGGTATACTGTTATGGGAGATCAATGATTAATAGGCAGACAGAAAGGGGATGGCTAAGGTTTGCCTCCCTAGGAAGGCCAGGAGGTCTAGCCCACCAACCATAAGAAGCTCATTACTACAGCAATAAAATGATTGATCCTTTAGTATAGCTCCCTCAGAACTTTAACAATTAACCCACATACAATTATATGCTGGCAGTATAAAGAGGCTGCTGATAAATCACATTTTTTATTTGTAAAGGCAAGAGGGAAGAGAGATATTAATACACTGCAGCATATGGAATTAATATAAATTGGGAACTAATAAAACAAGTTGCTAGGAGCAGTGCTGCCATTGCAAAATTTTGAATAACTTGACAGTAGCAGCCAGTTCACTGCATCCGGGCAGAGACCAGATACTTCCCATATCGGGTGATTTGGCTTAGAGCAAGCATGCATCTTAAGCAGACCACAGGAGGCAATAGAAGTGGCTGGCAAAAATTAAGTTAGAGCAGTTTGAAACAGTGGCCTGAGAAACAAATAGATTTCTGTAAAGTGTAAAGTACTAATTACTCCAATGTATTAAATGCGAACACAGAAACAAGATGTGGCTCCTACTCCCAATGTTAACGTTTATAGCTTTCTAGATAGTAATGTATGACATGGTGCATAATATATCTGGTAAAAGACTGATTGTAAGGGGAAAACATACAGGACAGAGAGGTGTTGATTCTTTGGCTTCTCTTTTTGTGTTTCCATGATCTGGGGGCACATCTGCACTGAGATAAGGACACCAGGGCTGTCTTGCTGAGTGATTAATTGCCTGTCTCTGGTTTTCTGGTCTTAGTCTTAAGAAACATAGTTAAAATACAGGTCAGTGGCCAGAGTTGTTTGCTTCTCCCCAGGGTAGTCTTGCAATATAAGCACTGCTTTGCAAAGGAAATAAACTGCACTAGTAAATCGATACATACACACACTGTCTCCAAGAAAGGGCTTTAGTGGCCCCACTGTACCTCCCAAGGTAGATACCCAAAGCTTTTGTATATTCTTCCTCTGTGTCCTCCTTCAGGTAGAGTGAGTGCCTTTTCTGGAGCTCTCCTCAGTG
Source organism: Amazona ochrocephala (assembly GCA_039720435.1). Classification (NCBI taxonomy): domain Eukaryota; kingdom Metazoa; phylum Chordata; class Aves; order Psittaciformes; family Psittacidae; genus Amazona; species Amazona ochrocephala. The sequence goes on from CM077882.1 coordinate 38,184,764, forward strand.
CATTTCATAAGGCTCCAGAGAGCCCACCATAAAGCTGTTTAGAAATTAGCCCAGGGAAATTCTGTCTGTTAATGTAGTTCTTCAGCTCCCCAAAGTCTCAGAGCTTTTACTTCGAATAGAGCAACAGTGGGACATGCACACTAATTTCAATTTCTGACAGGTCTGAAGGCTTGCCTGTGGAGTGCCACGTGGATCAGCATGGGAGTTTATCAGAATGTACTGTGTACAGTTCTGGTGTTCTCAACATAAAAAGGACATGCAACTGTTGGAACAAGTCCAGAGGAGGGCCATGAGGATGATCAGGGGACTGGAGCACCTCCTGCATGAAGACAGGCTGAGAAAATTGGGGCTGTTCAGCCAGGAGAAGAGAAGGCTGCATGGAGACCTCATAGCAACCTTCCAATATCTGAAGGAGGCTTACAGGGATGCTGGGGAGGGACTTTTCATTAAGGACTATAGTGGTAGGACAAGGGGTAATGGGTTCAAACTTAAAGAGGGAAAGTTTAGATTGGATATGAGGAAGAAATTCTTTACTGTTAGGGTGGTGAGGCACTGGGATGGGTTGCCCAGGGAAGTTGTGAATACTCCATCACTGGCGGTGTTCAAGGCTGGGTTGGACAGAGCCTTAGGTGGCATGGTTTAGTGGGAGGTGTCCCTGTCCATGGCAGGGGGTTTGGAACTAAATGATCTTAAGGTCCTTTCCAACCCTAACTATTCTATGATTCTATGTAGGGTGTTCTCCCTTCAAGTCAATATTACAGCAATACTTCAACACAATGCTACAGGTGCGTGGATTTCTGTATGCTCTCTCAAGTGATTTTAGAAGCACTATCAGCTTTAGGATGATAAACTAGTAATAATATCACTCGGTACTATCTCTGTTCACTGTTAGAAAAACTGAGTCAGAGTAAGGAAGATTTGTGCAAACCACTTGTTCCAGGGTTGAGAAGCATCACTAACTGGAGTCCTAATTCTTTCATAACCCAGCTGCCACCAGATACTATGCGTTGCTCTCCAGATATTCCAGTTCATTTAAGATAAATGAAATACAAATCTGAGTGATATAACATGGAAAAATGTCATCTTTTCATCCCCAGGATCAAAAGAACTGACAGCAAAGACTGTCAAATCTTCATTTTGTTTTGCCATTCCCCAAATACATATCATTTCACTAAAATCTTTAAGATGGCTATGCCATTTGCATCAGAAATGCAAAACTATTGTAATACAGTTTTCTGAGATAAATTTATTTTTTTTTACAAACTTCAGTGACAGTGGGGATTTTAAGAAGCCAGCAGAATACTACTTTTCAATGCAGCAAAGATAACTACATTTGAGACACGAAGGCATTTTATTAAAATTAAAAAGCTCTAGGTGAATATAGGGCATTTGAGAAGAAAACTCTTCTTTGCCTCGCTGTAGTGGTTGATCTATAAAAGAAAAAGTTAATGAATTTAAGTGAGTTTGTAGGTCTAAAGGAATTAGTCAAGAGCAGCTGTTGGCCTGCCTAGCCACGAGGGCCTCTACAAGTTTAGCATGAGAGTGCATCCTCTCCTCCTGCCTCAAAACAGCAACTCCCCTGTGTATAGATTCAAAAGCACGTTTTGCTGTGGCAATATGTGAATCCACTCTTAGCAACTGCTTTTTTTTCATTCTCCTTTCATGCCCTGAGATCCTCTTGAGGAAAAGATTGCATATTTTAAAGGCATAGTTTTAAACCGACAGATATTTGGAGCATGAGAGAATATTTAGGAAAGTATTGCTGTGTGCGTGCCCTAGTTTTATCCTTTTTCCTATGCACTTACAGTTCCCAGAGTCTGAGTTAAGACTAACCTTTTGTCTGACCAGGATGACTGTTTTGTTTCTGTGTATCTTCATCAGAATATATATCCAATTTTAAAAGTTAGCAGCACTCCAGGGATTTCCACAAAGAATTGTTTTTCTTCACAAGGACTCTTTCTGAACATTCACTGCTGTGTGAAGGCTTTCTTTCGTTACTTTTCTTTCTGCAGCATAGCAGGCAACACCATGTCTTTTTTTTTCCATCTTACATTCAAATACAAGACATGAGGTCTTTGGGTGCCCTTGGAGGACAGGATGTGAAAAAAGAACTCAATTATCTTATGTATGTAAGTTCATGTCCTTATGTGCATAAAGGGTGTACATACACACAGTCTTTCAGAGTCTGTATTTAAGTTCTTGGAATCACTTGACATTTTTAGGTGGCATTTCCAAAGAAAGCGTTGATCTGCACTAGCTTCAGGTAGTCTCTGAATACTGTTGAATATGCATCTACAAACCTTGGGATTCATAAGCATTGTTCTCTAGAAAACAGCTTTGTTTCAGCCCACATGCAGTGTGGTATTTAGTAGTTGTACAGGCTTAGCAAAGTGCTACACAAAGACATGTCATTTCTAGGCATACCTTGTTCTAGGAATTGACTTACTATGTCTTCTTTCCTGAGCATGCGTCCTCTCTCTCACAGCTACTTCTGTGGCACAGTTCCATACAGAGCTGTGCAGGTGGAAAGCATTAGGCCATTCTTCCATCCTTGCATCATGAAAATTCTCATTTTCTGTAAAAGTCTGGTCCAGGACCTATGGCAGAAGTTGTGATGGAGACCAGAATGCATCCAGGAGGCTAACAGAGTTTGATAAGCAGCAGATGTAAAACTGTCCCTTAGTATTTAACAGACTACAAGGAGCTGACTGGTACCATAATGTATTGTAGATACAGTGCAGTCAAGGCGCAAGTTTAGCAGCAAATTCAATATTACAGTAGTACTGCATGTGCTGAGAAGAGCCAAGTTATGGGTGCTGTGGCAGCTATAACCATGACTTTCTTGGCTTTGCATTTTCATTCTTTTTCTTCATGCATGATTTCTGGGAGAAGGGCCATTTCAAAACCTGAGTAAAATCTTTTTGCAAGAAAACCATGGGGGTGAGAATGAGCTGTTACAACCTGAGGAGCTACAGAGACCAGGGAGTTCTTGAATTGAAAAACAAATGCCCTCTGCATGTGGGCACATGTTTCTGCAGTGGGCTGCCGTCATGAGATCTAAAGACTGCACAGTTATCCAGAGTAAGGAAAATTCCAAGGTAGTACTTGGAATATATCTCGCTGTATGCCAAAACTGAGGCCATAGTTCTGCTACAGGTCAAGGCCATAGATTAACGTCCCACCACATCCAAGAGAGAAACCTCCTATGTTTTAGCATTCGTTCTTTTTCATGTTGCTCTAATGACAATACGTTTTCCCCCATTATCACTACCAGCAAAAACCTTGCCCAGTACATTTCTGTACTGTAATTTTTTTGTTGCTGCTGTTCAGGCCTGGCTGTGTAAGTAATTCTTTCCTTGGAATGTGTCAGGAGTGCTTAGAAGGCAGTGTGCTGGGCTAGCAAAATGTGTGCTGGGTCTCTGCTTTTCCTTCCAGCTAGAGCTGTGGTGCCATCAATATGCTAATTCAAGGCAGCTGAGATCAGAACTCCCTACCTGCAGCTTTTTAAACTCAAACATTCTTTAATCAGTTTCCTAATTGGGACCTAGGGGACCTTTTTATTCTTTAATAATACATTGGACAAAATCTATCTTTTTCTTTTAAAATCCTTAATTATGGGATGCATTTTAAATGAGTTTGATCATGGTATCTATGTGTTCCAGGCTTTTGTTTTGTCTCTTTTTATAAGACTGGCACACAGAAATGCTCTGGAATCAGAAATAAAATACCCATATGGACCATTTATTTAAGGCATTGCCACTCTATGGATCCAGTCACTACACAGTGATAAATTATTTTTTATTCAGCTGTTTTCTTTGTCTTTGCTTTCTTTATCTGTGACCACAGTGACTGCTATGTGTCACTGTGGTCAGATTGATCTGTGTCCCAGGCAGTTCAAAGGACTGTACAAGAGAAGATGCTGTGTTGGAAGTTTGGAGCTTACACTTTAGGAGAATAAATCAGTTTATCACAATGTTTCTGTAAGCAATTTCTTCCTAACCTCATCTGGTGATTGGCACTCTACTGTCCCTGAGATTGAGGACTGAGAGCTACTGCTGCATAAGATTCTTATCATATAAGGATAAAAGCCCTTTTTTGGCACAGAGGCAGATTCAGTCAGAAGAATCCCACCTTGCAGGAGGAAGCTTACATACACAAAACCAAATATCTGTCTTGTTTACCCTATGTATGCTGTTATGCTTACTGTCCAGTTTGTAAATCATCTTTTTGTTGTTTCTCAGCTTACAAGAAGATAGAGTTTTATAACATTTACATAAGCTATGAATTTAGCAGTTAGTCAATTTGCATGCAATTTCTGAGACACTGATTAAGCTCCAAGCCAGCTTAATTTTGATGTGAAGCTTGGATTAGATTTTCCTAGAGACTATCTTGTGCTGCCTTTTCTGAGTTCTGATAAGAAACTCAGCAATGCTGTCCCCGGGACTTCAGTGACTGTCTTTTGGGGGGTGCCCATGCCAAAAATACCATACCCATACTCTTTCAACTGGAAATGACCATAGTCTCGAAAGCATGCGCTTTGCTTAATGAATGTGCATGAGAGGCGCAGTTAACAGTCCTAAGAGGTGTCAAGACAGTGGATCCTTCTTGGTATGTCTGTAGCTTGTGTATCCTCCTGCATTTTGCTGTTTGTTAAATAACCACATTCTTTGAAAAGAGCAAAGAAGGGATTGTATCTATCAAGAAACAGAGAGCTTATAGGGGGATTTGTTCCCACTGAGTCTGATCTATAAATTTGTATTTGTTGGCAGCTTCTTGAGGTTTTGGAGTTAATACTTACTTCTAAATGTCGGTTTATAAGATGAGTAATAAATATGCTGAGTGATGACAAAGACCTGAGTTTGTTCCTATAGAAACTAGATGCCAAGAGTTGCAGGAAGTTTGCGCTTTGAAACTTTATATAGGGCCTGGATTTTGATCCTGGGAAGGGATTCGCTGATGGAGAGATCCAGCATCACTGACTATCTATCTTTAAGACCTGCACTGAGGCACATGGTGGGAATCTGTTTGTTTCTAATAGGGGCTGCCTTTTCTCCTAGTTTTGTGTATCTACTGGTATGCTCAGATAAGGTTGCTATTGGCATTCATATTGTGAGAAGAAAAATGCAGATAACTACAGTATCTCCTAGTTTTGTTTATCAACTAATGTGTGTCAGTGCTATTCTGAGTTGACTTGGCTTAGAGTCTCCCTACTTCTTGCCTTTGGAGGTGACTTAAGTATTTGGTTGTATGTCTATGATTATGCGGGGCAAGCTTGGGCATAGGTGTATAAGCAAGGTAATGCACTCAGTTTGAAGGAAGGAAAAGATGCACTGATAATAATTCTCTGTGGAATTACTCCTTTATTTTAGAAAAGGAAATCCAGTAGAAGGTTCCAGTAACTATTGGTTAGAGGCAGCTGTGCTGCCAGTTGTGTCACAAAAGTGTACAGAGACATCTAGTAAATCTGCTATAGAGAGCTACGTGAGATTGTAGGAATGGTGACAGTCAAAATCAGTATGTGCATGGTATTAAACAAATAAAGACTAAAGAAGAAACTAAAGAATTTCTTCTGCCCAACCATCCCCACTATGTGTGGGTTTGGCCTTTGGCTCTTAACTGGAAGGAACGCACAAAATTATTGGAATTATGTTGTGGAACCATAGAAAAATCACTGCCTATGAAAGGAGACCCTGAGAGAAGCACTATGAAGCATCAATATGACCAGTATGTTTTGAGGGAAAGCAGTTCTAAACTGGTGATCCACAAGTCAGCCTGACCTATTTGTCTTGGTGCCAAAAGGGACTCGTGGTCCTATTTTACTGAGTTCTAGACACTCAGTAGGAGGAAGGTAGTGATGCTGCTAGCCAAGGAACAGAAATATTTTCAAAGGAAGAAAAGGGGAGGGATGAGATCTGAAAAGAGCAGGAAACAGATAGATGAAGTGTAGATGGATCACAATGCATCTCAATCTTTCTTCAGCCAGGCAGGAGGTATCCCATCTTCTCCATTATCCTAGGATGTTCAATGTATCTTGGTATGGCTGGCTTGCAAACTTTATTTTACTGCTGCAAAGACAGGCAAATCAAATATGTATGTCCCTGACACTGCTTATTCTGCCATCACTCAAAATGGGAAGCAAGCTTCTGCAAAAGAAGCAGCAGATGTCAAATTGCATGATACGTCCTCTAAAAAGAGAAAGCAAGTCCTTCTGTGCGAATAATTGCATAGTAAATAAAAGCTCTTCTTTCTCAAAACTGTTGACATTCTGGGTCAATTCTCTCCTTGGTGTAATTCCCCTGTCTTCAGTGAATTTACACGAGAAGAAAAGTGGTCATCTCTTTTCAGAGGCAGAGGTGATTCTGCCCATGCATTTGTCTAACAGCTTGGAAAATTAGTTGCAACCTTGTGTTTGTGTGTATAGTGTATACATCTATGCAAGTGCACATGCACATATGTGTATGCATTAAGAAACTAAACTTCAGCTATGTTACAAATTTTAATGCTTTAATTTATCAGTTTAAATGCATCCTGATCATCTGCCAGGCCCATTTTACCTGCAACAGTTTGCCTATTCACTTTTGATACAAAACTTACTGTCCCTTAACTTGCAGTAAAACAGGATTCTCATGATAATTTTTAGCATTAAAGAACAAAACACGATAGATGGAGTTTAAGTACCATAATAATCATAAAAGCAACTATAAAGCAGCAACTTCCTCTATGACTTATCTACTTTCTTAGTTTCTTCAAGTCATAGCTGCTGATGAAAATGAAGTTTTTACTGCTCTTTTCCTTGTAGCATAGACACAGCTACAGCGAAAAAAGCTGAATCCTCAATGCCTCACAGAGATCAGTTTGAAGATCAAGGTCCATTGCAGAATGCTTACTGTGGTGATGAAGTGAGGAAGAGCAAATGCCAACTGAATTTCCAAGTGCTGTAGCTGACTATGAAGCATTAGCGAAAGAGGAAATCATAAATTTGACCTCAAGCCAGAATAAGCCCCCAGCCACTTAAAAGCAAAAAAAGAAAAGGTCACTTTTCTGGGCTTTTAACTCTGCAGTGAGAGAGCACAAGAATAGGTCTCCAGCACAATTGAGTTGCCTTCCTTTTCACTGGGAAGAATCAGGATGAGACCCACCTAAATATAGTTTAAAGAAATAAAGACCATCTTAATATTTGCACCAAAACAGGTTGCATCAAAATAGGTTGAGTGTGAAATAAAAGATAAGTAGGTGAAGAGCTGGTATAGGAATATGAGTATCTCTTTGGTAGAATATAAAGCTGTTGAAAGTTTCTGGGAAAAGCACATATTCAGCAAAAACATTCCTCTTTAGCATTCTGATTCACATTTTCCTTCTTGTCCAAAATGTCAATTTTACTAATATTAGCACGTTTCTATAGAAAAAAGTATCTGAAAGTTTATAGGCATGTATACTGTGAAATTCAAAGCGGAGATAATTGTTTTTCATGCAAGTGATTACACCCTGAAAATGACTGTGGCAGGTCATCACTGAAGGCAATAGCTTTTCAATATATGTGAAAAGAATATTTACCTAAGGAACAAAACAACCAGAAGTTTCAATAAGTACCACCAGTCTCACTGGTTTTTTTTGGGGAGGGTTCTTGAAACATTTTCCTCAGGGCCTAAACCCAACAACAAAGTTTGAAATCGAGGCTGAGGTGAAGGGGGGGGTTGAGTAAAGAAACACATTACTACACATCCTGTTATTGTCCTGCTGTGAGTTCTCTGCAAGCTTTCTCACAGCCTGGGGCAATTTTAGATTTCAGCCTTTCACCAGGACCTTTAGGCTTGAGGCGAAAGTCTCATGTGCAGCCTTCCTTCAGAGTATCTGATGCTGGTCAGTGGCAGAAACAAGACTCTCAAGTAGCTCTCAAGGATAAGCTTTTGACAATTTCCTTGTTTCTCTGTCAGGCAGCTTAAAACCCCGTCATATCTACTTTCTATAAATAAGGTACTCATGTGGGTTTTCTCTTCTGCACCTCTCTGATATCTTTCTGTATCCTGTAGAGAAGATCTTGCTGTAAAGCTATATATTTCGCTGTGATAAATGCTGATGTTTTCATAATGTGTAGTCTGCTTTTTACACCTACGTATAATTGCAGCTGCCTCATGAGGAGCTGTATTATGGAGGAGGAAAAGTATTAAAAATATCAGCTCTATTTTATGTACTGTAGCATGGAAGGAAAAATGCTGAATTTTAAATGAAATGAAAATGGTTGAAGTAGCACTGTATGGTGACACCCTTAAAGAATGGGTATTAGACATAATGCAGAAAGGTGGCTGTCTTACATATTCTTCAGTATATTAGGTTCATCTCCACCACCCAATGAGTGCTCAAGCCAACAAGGTTCAATTGGTCTTTACCACTTTTCCTTTAAGAGAATGAGAGAAGATTAGAGATTTGCGATACTAGACCATCTTTCTTTTCTCTCACTTCTCATTTTTCAGTGCATAAACTCAGCCTGTGATTAATGATTGTGAATACTAAAGTCAGTAGGCATTTTCTGTGCTAGGAGCTATCATGCTACAGCTAACTTTAAGCACTTCATGTGCAGCGTGGCTTTTTTCCCATTGCCATCAGAAAGGTCTGAGGGAGAGCAGTGACATGCTCAGAGAATGGGAAAAACATCCTGAAAAGGCTTGTAATAAAACTAGTTTTAATATTTTTCAGCCACTTGGCTTCACGGATATCCCATCCAGCTACATAGACTGTAACACAACACTTGGATGGAAATGAGTTTCCCCCATCAGTATGCATTTAGTGTAGCATAGCCATTCAAACACTTCATTTAAAGAATGGGTTGTCTCAAACTAAATCATAAGGCTTCTGATCTACTTTCTAAGAGTTTTCAAAGAGATGGCTGCACAAAGCATCTGTGGTTTACTCAGACTTTGCTTTGACTGTAGTAGCCATTTTGTTCATAAGAAGGATGTCCGGATTGCATCCCGAGCTGGCAAGAGTTGTCCCCTCCTGTTTCCCTACCTGTTCCTCAAGTAGATTGTATTGTATTGCTGCTAGTTGAATTACTAAATATGACTGCTGATATAACAGTGGTCAGAACTGAAGCCTTTGTTAGCCATATTGGAAGAGAGACTCAAGGGTCCATTGCACAGTAAGGCACATTAAGCAGACACTCTCTTTACCTTGTATTAACTTTAACAATATTTCCTCATCTTCCCTAAAATAAACACACTGCTTGATATACACAGCAGACATTTGTAAGGCTTCAACATGACAATGCCTCTGTTTAAAAAAATAATTTAAATATTTTTGTTGATTTGACAGCAGGAAGGATTTGACAAATGGAGATGGAACATTATTTATATTGTCATATCCCATTTCCATTTGTTTGGCTGCTTTCGTGAGGGATGATCTGTTGGAAAATAAGATACAACATCTATCATCGTTTACCTGAATGTAAAGAGTTGCATTTACAGCCTTTACAATAAGGCAGTGCATTCTGCTCCCCATCACTCTGTAGTAATTTTAGACTAAATCTAATGATAAGGCTTCTTGAGGTGATAGCAGAGTAAGATTGCTTAATCAATCTAAATGGTGGAATTTCCTCAGCATTCAAACCTTTCTTTATGGTCCAAGACTGTATGACTTAGCACTGTATTTGAGAATGGTTGCATCAAATACAAATAAAATTGGACAACTATCTTGAACTGCTGTAGTCTCACCAGAATTTTTATTGTCTGCAGTATTGGTCTAATAAGATAATCTTCCAATGTCTGCTGCAGAGGGTCATAAGATACTAGGGACCAACGCACAAAGTATCTTCACAAATGTAACATAGAAAAAGTCTTTACTCCTTTTGCATCTGATTCTTGGGAGGTATCTGAAGGTGAGGGAGAGCCTCGCCAAAAAAAAGGTCACTGACATTTTTCATGGTTGGGTTTTGGATATTGATTGTTTTATATTTTTAACTTTAGAGCTGTGACCTGCCTTTTAACCTAATGTGATAGGAGGTCTGAGCAATGTTAATTGCCAACAAAAAACAAAGATGATCAAGAAGGATACGAAACTGGAAACTCCTTGTATGTGTTATCTCCACCAGTGAGAGAGTCCTGTCAAAATCAATGAACCAGAAGCAATTGTTAACCTAAGCAGATACCTGCTTGAGATCCTGAGATATTCCTTTTTCAGTTTATGGAATAGTAGATTGTTTTTTGCAGTGCAAGTGTTTGTCTGCAGATCAACAGGTTGTGGCCCCATCACTTCTGCAGCCGGGCAAAGTAGTCCCATAATCATGTTAATGGCCATTTTCAGCTCTGAGGAAGACAAAAATTTTTTGAAAAGGATATGGGTTGTTTCATTTTCGTGTCTATTTTTGACATTTGTTTGAACATACTTTGCACCTTTTATTGAAAGCATTCAAAGTTCTGGAAGTCTTTATTGACCATCTGAAGGCAGCAACGTTGATTTATAGTATCTGTAAAAGCATCATTCTACTCATCAGTGGATTGCGTCTGTTTCTGGAGAGAAACACAGCAGGTGCTTCACTGAACACAGCAATTCTAAGCAACAGCATGAGATAAGATGAAGAGCCTGTCATGTAGTAGAAGAGCAGCAGAAGGCATGATAATGAGAATTAATATATTTGGGATAGCCCTTTATTTCTAAGAAAGGCATCATTGTGAAAATTGTAAATTGTTAGGATATAGCAGCAGAGTGAGCCTACAATCAAACTGATAGTGTCTTGGTAGTGTGACCTTTATTAAATTTATGAAATCATAAATTCCTTGTTCCTGAAACCAGTTCGTATTAGAGATGGCTTTGAAAAAATCAAAACTAATACCAGGGCGAGCCAGAAGTGAATCTGAGCTATACCACATTTGTCTTCCTCTTTTTCCCATATCCTTTTATACGTGCATCCAGTTTTATGTTAAATCCAGTGGCAAAAAATGTGAGCTGGTATATAAAGCGGCAGACACAGAGCAAAAAAATCCCACTCAAAAATTCTGTGTTGGTATACTGAATGTTTTGATTGTAGTCCAGCATAGCAGTCTTCACTTTCACCATGTCCTGAAGTGGAAAGCCAAGGGGTTTTGATCTCCCGGAATTGTCCTGTGTATCATGGTTCCAGAAACACCTGTGAGAATCCCTCTCTGCTGATTTGTTTGTACCTTTCACAGTGTTCAATGGCCCCTGATTTGTTTCATTTTTCATGACAGATGTGATGGTCTAGTGGTTTTACATGGGGTAAGAGTGTACAGCGCAGATCACATTTTTTCCTTCAAACTGTATCTGCCAGATTTTAAAAGCAAAAAAAGAAAAAGGGTGTTTTGTTGTTTTTTTTCCCCGTCTGTGCAGTGATGAGCACTTATTTCAGCTGTCAGTTGCAAGCACAGACAAAAATTCAAACTGTGCAGAAAATGAAATCTACGTAGATACTTCCATGGTGATGGGGAACATCTAGTGTTAATATCCAAAAGGCTTTCTGCGGCATATATTGTACAGATATACATAGCAAATACTCACCAGTACAATTTGGGATAATTTATAGTAGCTGCCTAATTCTATTGGCAATTTTAATTGCACAGATGATTCTGCTTTTTTTTTGTTGTCTCTGCCACATAATATTTTAATTCATTATTAAGCATCTGCATTAATTCTGTGGGTTTGCACATGTGTAGTTTCTGTCATAGAGAAAAGGTGTTATTAAGGAAAAGCAGAAGACCACTTTGTTTTTCTCTCTTACCTGTAAACAGGGCTAGTAATACTATGCCCATCTTAACAAATTAACTTGCACAGCTTTGGGACATTGTCTGTCTTATACTGGATTTATCCTGCCTCCTGCAAGGAACCATTGGCTCTGGCTACAGGGTCTGTGTGGGGCTGAGAAGCAAATTGCCAGAGGGCTGCAGCGTTGGCCCCCATCTTCCCTTCCTTTCTGTGGGCTTCTGATGGGATATGAGCCTGTGAAGCACTAGGCTAGAACTCTTAAGGTATGTTTTATTTGAGGTAAAGGCCAATACTCATTGATAGCCAGGATAAAATACGTCTCTTCTTGCTCATGTAAGCTGTTGGAAGACAAATTTTACATAGACAGCTTCCTGAAGCACTGTAAAACACTGTGAGGACAAGATGAGTCATGACCTGTAGTTCTCCCGAAATTTTAGGTGAAGGGACTGTCTTCTGGCCTACTGTGAAGTGAGGGAGAGGCACACTGAATCAGGAACCTAATGAGAAGCAAAGCCTGAGCGAGAGACAAAGACTCCAGAAGAGAACATACTGTCAAAACCTGATTCTGGGCCTCAGATAACCAAATTGACTATTGCTGCTTGAACAGCCTTTGGCTCAAGGAAGGCCACCTACTCCGGTCAGCTTCGATATCAGGAGTGAGATATTCAGGCAACTGGTGAAACCCTCCAGTCCTGAAGGAGAACGTGAAAGAAAAATACTTCCACAAACCCCAGGGCTTTCCAGTGTGATTTTTGTCATCTTTCTTGTCCGGCAAGTTTCTGTAAAACTTCAGTTCCTATTTCATCACAGAATTGGTTCTATGGGGAATCTGGCTGTTGAAGTGTAGAGCAAGGCAGGTCTACAAAGGCTTTTTTCTCAGGCATGTTTTGGTAGCTCAGCTCCTGGAAGGAGAAGAGGGAAGACAGAGTGACATCCTGGGAATACTTCAATGCTATGTCAATGTGGATAGCCTTTGGCTTCAAACACACTGCTCAGGCACAGCATTGGTGCTATTATAATTTACTTACCTTTTTGTACTTCTTTATATCACAGATTTTAGTGTAGAATAAAGATAATAACATGCTTACATATGGCATTCTTACGGAGTACCAGAAATGCATGTTAGTCATACAGATTGGATTGCATTTTAATTCATGTAGAAAATGTCTACATGGTATATTTTAGCTACTGAAGATAAATAGCATAAGGAACTAAAACCTGACTTTATCACTGTGCTTAGCTAAATCAACTTAAAATTATTGAACTGTGCATTGCAGGTCATGTAATAAAGTCAAGTTAGAGAGTACTAAATTCAGTTGATTTAGACACTGAGAACAGTCTAACAAGAGCTGCAAAGAGAAGGGAAAGGCTAATTTGTTTCCCTTCTCAGCCCTCTGCAACAGGTGTGTAGATTCATATTGCTAATGAAGACTGCTATATAACATTAACAGAGAAGAAAGAAGAACTGAGATCGGGAAGTTCTGGATCTGATCTTTGCTACCACCTGCAATGGAGTAGTGTGAAATTCAGAGGTTAGGAAATCCACTGTATCTCTAGCTAGGTTGAAACAGACATGAAATGATTCCATGGCCAAAATTTTTCCTGTTCTTTCCATAGTCTGTCTTTCAATACACAGCGTAAAAGTATGCTTTCCTTCCAGGTTTCATTTAGAAACACCTGCAATAATTGAAGGTTTGTCTGTCCTCTAAGTCTTTGTTGATGGGAATTTAAAGCTGGGTCAGGTGCAGGATCTCCATCACTGGTATCTGAAGCCCTCTTATCCTAAAACAGGTGTAAGACAAGTGACTGAATTAGGAAACTTGGACTTATACCCAGGCTTTTTGTTCTTCTGTAGCTTTCCTGCTGTGCAGGACATTTCATCATGTAATAGAGGCTAAACGTAGGCTGTCAGCCATATCACTTACTAATAACCTTTAAGGCCCTGGGAATAGGTTTATGTCAGTGCATGACAGTAGGATGGATCCAGATGTGGGTTTCCCTTCCCCTTTGAAAGCAAAAGCTTTCCACCTAGGCCTCCATCTTCAGAGCTTGCATGCTTTTTGCATTATATCTTTAATGGAAAAAGCGGTACTTGTTTTTTTAATCTTGGCTGTGAGGCTTTCTCCTATCCTTTTCTCTCCTTGGAAACTCTTTTCCCTTTACTGTCCAAAGATATTTCATGTCCTCTCACCTCCTCTGACCTGCATTGCCAGCGTCCAGGAGGGGAGCTCAGCTCCTGGCAGTACTGGGAGCAGTAGATGGCAGCAACAGTCCACGTTGAAAGCCCTGACTGGCAAAATAAACGATAGGAAGCAGAGGGGCTCGCAGGAGGCTGACGTTTTAAATATAATCATTTTTTCCCCTGGCACATCTCTGGTTCTGATTTTTTCCCCCAGATCGCCTACGTGTTCTGTGACAATTATCCAAAAGGGTTTTTCATTTTATTTCCTATTACGCTTACATGCACGGGTGATCGATAGAAGCCTTGGCTGTGCACCCCTCAAAACATAGAATCATAGAATCATAGAATAGTTAGGGCTGGAAAAGACCTTAAGATCACCAAGTTCCAAGCTCCCTGCCATGGCCAAGGACACCTCCCACTAAACCATGCCACCCAAGGCTCTGTCCAACCCGGCCTTGAGCACTGCCAGCGATGAAGCATTCACAGCATCCATGGGCAGCCCATTCCAGTGTCTCACCATCCCCACAGTAAAAAGTTTCTTCCTCACATACAATCTAAACTTCCCCTGTTTAAGTTTGAACCCGTTACCCCTTGTCCTATCACTACAGTCCCTAATGAAGAGTCACTCCCCAGCATCCCTATAGACCCCCCTGAGATACTGGAAGGCTGCTATGAGGTCTCCACGCAGCCTTCTCTTCTCCCGGCTGAACAGCCCCAATTTGCTCAGCCTATCTTCATGCGGGAGGTGCTCCAGTCCCCTGATCATCCTCGTGGCCCTCCTCTGGATTTGTTCCAACAGTTGCATGTCCTTTTTATGTTGAGGACACCAGAACTGCACACAATACTCCAAGTGAGGTCACAGGACAGCAGAGTAGAGGGGCAGGATCACCTCCCTCGACCTGCTGGCAAGAAGAGAATTTGGAAGGCTCATATGATTTCTCTGCAAAGTACAGCACTCTGATTTATTTTTGGTTTTCCTAACACTTCACTCCCCACATATGTGCTTACAACCCAAGGTGTTTCCAAATGACTTATTTGATTCCTTGTGCCTCTGTATCTGCCATTCTGTATTAGAGCAGAGAAACTTGCTTTTTTTTTCCCCTTTTGAATACTATTTTTAATTGCTGCAGCTCAGTGCCATGGTGTATAATGAAGGAGAAAAGAATTTTTCTTTATTTATACCACAAAGTAGGATCACAGAGGACAAAAAGATGCCCTTTTTGTAATCTTACAAGCTAATACAGGGTGTTGAAGTATGGTTAGTTTGCCCTCTCAAGTGATCACAGTGGCAATAGATTCAGCGATTGAACCTCACAAGTGGGTGATATCCTCCATACATAGATTCATGCATTGCTCCAGGGTCCAGACCTCCTTGATGCCCATGCATACTCTGCCTGTCTGGAGCTCACAGCAGCAGTGCTGATTTTTTCACACTCTTCTGTCACTTAGAACACCTGCTCCCAAAAAACAACCTGCAGATTAACAGCTTTACAAGCCCAGCATATGCAACAGCTACACACAGACTGTCAGAGACATTAGCTGGAAGCAGAAGTCTGGAAAGTGCCTGTGTTTTACCTACTGAACAAGACAGAAGAAAGCTCGCTTATCAAATGACGAAGTAACTGCAAGGCCCTTCACTCTCATTGGGCTGTGGGTGCTGTCTGACTCCAGGAAGGCAGTTATCCCTGCTTCATCAAGCCAGTTCCTTTGTCATGAGTACCCACACTCTACCTAGCTTATAAAGGTAGCTCCTTGAAACAGGTTAGTTCCTGGCTTCTAGGCAGTGACTCCTGGATCAGTTGCCTCATATAATCATAGACCATTGTGGCTGGTTTTGCTATCAAAAATTACCTCACCCTGACAGTTACTTTTTTTTGGGTGTGATCCAGCCTATTGTTTAGAGGCTGCATGCATAAATAGAGAGCTGCATAGATTACTGACACTCTCTCTTTAAGCTTTAGAAATGTCTGTTTTAGAGAGAAGCGGTGAGACCGAAGATAGCACCAATATGCAAAATGGAGTCTGTGGATTTTTAAGGATACAAATAGAGAGTTCAGTATTTCAGACATAAATCATAAATTGCATGAACAGATTTCCTATTCTGTTACAGGAATAACAGAAAGAAACAGTCATAGGAAGTCTGTGTGTCGATGTAATTTCGTTCCCTGTGGCTCCACCTGCCATATTGCTACCCTTGAAGTGTTTATTCTCCCCTTGTTTTAACCAGCTTGCCGCAGGCTGCATTAAACCTAGTGCAGGCAGCAGGGGCAGACACAAACATCACTAGAAAAGCCATTCAGATGGTTTTCAAGTGGTAATGTTTCATGTTGTTGTAACTGTTATGTTCCTTCCCCTTACTTTTGATCAGAAAGAACACTTTTTGGCACTGGAGGATAATTATGTGCCACCCTTGGGAAGCATATTTTGAATGCTGAGCTGTGATGTGGAGGATGGAGAGTGTGCTATGTATGTTTTGCCATTTTTGTGGTTTACATCTTTTGCAAGATCATTAGTGCTTTAAAGAACTGGGTAATAAGCTTAATTATTATAACAAATTATTAGGTGAAAACAGGAGTTGATATTTTGAGTTTTGCTTGACTTATATAGTAAAGCCAAGCTAGAGCAAACCTTATATTTTTAGACTATTCACAAGGCATATAGTCTAAATATGTCTAATCTAAAATAGCATTAATTCTTTGGTAGTATTTCTGCCACCTTGGATGTTGGAAGTCTGACATCATAAGTTACTTCCAAAAAGTAGTAGTCCCCTTTCACAGTTCGATTTGACTAAGATGCAGAACCACAGAAATTAGTGTCCATGCTTCGAATTTTTGTCTTTGGGATTTTTTTTATTGCCTTGGAAAGAAGTATATACCTGATGCATTGATGGTGATAAAAATTAGAAGAGTAGGTCTGGATTGCATTTGATGGTTCCAAAGGTTGACAGGAACCTGGAATTATTCACTCTGTGAACATAAACGCTGGTTTTATACTTAGAAATTGTGGTCCTCAGCTGCTACCAGTGACTAAGGATATACAACTTGTCATTCACAAGCTTACAGTGATGAATAAAGGCACACAGCGTGGTATAAGATTTTAACATTGTGTGCAGCAACTCAGCAGTCAGAGATGCCTATCTCTAGTCTACTGTCAAGGGTAAAGCATGTAGGTTGCAGTTAAAAGTTTCCAGATTATTAAAATCAACTTTGAAAGGGATCTGAAGGTAAGATTAAAAATTAAAAGGAGTCTAAACTGTTCCTTAAGGCAGTCTAACCAGAAAATCTCACTGCATTGCCCTAAGTAAAGTGGTTGGACTTCCATCATAATTAGCTGTGCATCTTCATTATCTGGACCATCTCTTACAGGTGAAAATGCTTATTAATACCCACTTTGAAGAAGCAGCTTGTGAGAAGTAAAAGTAATATCTGTGAAGGTTGTACTGACCAGCCTGAGTATCAAGAATGGAATTAGCCCTCCAGCAGTGGATATTGCCATCCTAACACATAACTGCATATAACTCATCCAAAAAAAATATCTTCATTTACATAATTAAAAAATTGATAGCCCCTAGTATTGAATTATCTTGCTGCTTAGCAGTATAAGGGGGAAAAAAAGATCAAGAAATGTGTTGAAATGCACAAAAAGTCTGGAACTTTCCTTGGACCATCTGAGTTGGTTTATAGATGTGTACTACAAACTTGGCTATATTGCTGTGTCCCAGGAGGGAGCTTTAGAAAGTGATAAACACAAGTATAAAAGAAAGTGACATAAGTATAGCTGAATCTGGAAAGAAGATAGAAGATAAAGAGTCTGCCTAGATGGCAAGAAACATACTGAGGAAATCTTTGAGATCTCACAGGAAACACTGAGCTGTGTTCATTACAGAAATAAAAAAAAAAAAGTATCCTGCTTGTCTTATGTAACCTCTTCCTTTGAACAAAGTAGGGATATCTCTAGATTGCTAGAGATTCTGCCTTTGTAGTGTAAGCAATAGTGGTTCTGATTTTCAGGCATGGTAAATAGGGTTCAGCCTTAGTTGACAGCTAAAATGGTCATAAGCGCAACTATTCTGTGATGTATTTTAGAGCTGAATTCCGGATATTCTTTGCCAAGGAACAGAGAACGGATTAGGATGAGAAGAAATGAGGATGCTATAGATAAGTGTGCATTTGAAGGGTACTCAAGCAAACATATCTGCAAATAAAGAGTGAAAAAAACATCCATGAGCAAAACAAGCTGTTAAGTGTAGGAAAAAATGGGAATTGAGTTAGGTCCCATGAGTTAGGTCCCATAAGTTAGGTCTGGCACAGGGCAGCAACAGGTTCTTAAAACATTTAGAGAAAATGAGAAGACAGAAAACTTGAATCATTCTTCAATGAGGATGAGACTGAGATTGTAATTTAGATACACCTCAAACCAACCAGAATTCTTTGCTACAGTTTCTTGATAATAATAGTGATGGCAATGTTGATATTAGGAGTACAAAGTTTATTAAGGGTGAAGACATGAAAGTTGAAAGGATTACAGTGAGTTAAAAACAAACCTCAAGAGCATAAAGTGCTTTAGTTGGGAGATTGTAGTAGTATGCTCTGAAGGCTTGTAGCCTGTGTTTCCAGTCAAATACCAGAAAAGATAAAGAATGATGCAATTAAAAAGGGGGAAAAGGCTGTATGACCAATAGATACAGCCTGTTAGGAAAAATATTAACTGAAAGGGTAATTAAATGCATGTAGAGAAGTGGGAAACTGGATAAAATATCTCATGCTGCTCTAGCCTAAATTTTTTTTATTTTTTTTTTAAATGGAGGGTTTGGGATTTTGCTTTCTTTGTTTTTGTTTTATGATGGCAACAGAGTTTGAGCTGAAGAAGAACCAGCATGTTAGATGTAGATAATTAGCAGATTTCCTCAAAGACTGGTTTTGTAGCCAATCTTATTTGATATCTAATTAATAGCTATCAGAAAATTGTAAAGACCTTGCTGATGAACCAACATCTATAGAACATATTAGAATGAATTTTTTTAACTGGAATATCCTCAAGATAAGTACATAACCAGAAATAAGAAGAAACATTGAAGTAAACTCAGGGTCAAACTTCAGGATCAGCTAAGCTACCAGTGATATTTCTCAATGTATTTCTATTAGAAGAAGGTAAGTATTAGTGCCAGAGCAATGCCAGGCACAGCTACAGGTTGGGCGGAGAAGGACTTGGGGGTGTGGGTTGATGAAAAAATGAACATGAGCCGGCAGTGTGCGCTTGCAGCCCAGAAAGCCAACCGTATCCTGGGCTGCATCAAAAGGAGTGTGACCAGCAGGTCGAGGGAGATGCTCCTGCCCCTCTACTCTGCTCTCGTGAGACCTCACTTGGAGTATTGTGTGCAGTTCTGGTGTCCTCAATATAAAAAGGACATGGAACTGTTAGAACAAGTGCAGAGGAGGGCCACAAGGATGATCAGGGGACTGGAGCACCTCCCGTATGAAGATAGGCTGAGCAAATTGGGGCTGTTGAGCCGGGAGAAGAGAAGGCTGCGTGGAGACCTCATAGCAGCCTTCCAATACCTGAAGGGGGCCTATAGGGATGCTGGGGAGGGACTCTTCATGAGGGACTGTGGTGAGAGGACAAGGGGTAATGGGTTTAAACTTAAACAGGGGTCTATGATTCTATGATTCTATAGTTTTTATGTAGATGCCTGTGCATGTTTTTAACTCCTTCTATACATTCAGACAAGATTAAATCAAACTGGAGCAGGGATTGAGAAGTCTGTTATGGTTGAGTCAAACAAAATGAAAAATAGGGTGGGTAATGCTGATAATGAGCAACAGATGCTAAAGAAGACATTTAAGATGTTGCAAGGGAAATTCTGTGGTTGGCGGTTGCTTGGAGAAAAATCTTACAGAGTATCTGTTCATCTGTAGTCAAGACATTTAAAAGCAGTATCAGTTCCCTTTGCTTCAAGCTGAGAAGCAAACATGAATAGCAGAATTTGAGAAATGCCCTGTCATGGACATGTTATTGAATAGTGGCACGTTCCAGCATGTAACATGTTCTGCAGAAACAGATGGCTCAAGGGACTGAGATGGTGGTACCAGAGTCATGGTGCCATTGACTTGATGCAGACAACAATCTGTATGCAAGGTGGGCCTCAACAGCTCAGACAGAGGAGTGTTATGAACCATATTTGCCTAATAGAAGAAACACAGGAATAAGTCTGGAAGCGCTCCAAGCAGCTACATAGCTGTTCTGATGATCTGCGTGAAGAATACTGGATTAAAAAAAAAACCCTAAACAGTTGATTTTTAATTAATTTCATTATCTGTTGTATTGAGAGGCAAAAGACTAGAATTCAAAAGGGGCATACCAGCTTCTCTGGTCTTTCCTGCAAGGTACTTCAGGTGTTTTAAGTGAGCCTGCTATTTGAATCTGATACCTTAGAAGTATCAGATGGAGCAACAATAGAAAAACATTCATACGAATGAGGCAAGGATGTAAAACAAAGTCCAGAATGGTTGCATGTCAACGTGTGCTGCTCCTTCAAACAGTTTTGCAGACCTTGGAAGCTGAGAGCGGGATGAGGGGAATGAGAGGAAAACACTATGACATTTATACTAGACAGACAAAGTTGTGTTCACAAGGGAATCTTTTTCTCCTGAAGGCAATTATATATTCTGAAGTCTTCATTCCTCCCAATGCCTCACTTCCTCAAGATTATCTTAATTAGATACAAAGGTAATATAGCAGCAAAGTAAATTTTGAAGCAGCCAGGAGTGGAGCTGGCAAGTTACTGAGACTGCACCTGGTGCATGGTGCTTAGTCAGGTTATAGCTAAAAGACTCTAAACCCCAGGAATATTCCTATTTCATGCCTTCTAATACTTTATCTGGAAAGGATCCCCTCTAGATCAAGAAACTTTCAAATATGCAAAGGGTGTAGCATCTGACTTGGGTAGCAGCAATCTAAATGGAGAAAGCAGATGGAGAAGGGATGTGGTGGGGTGAGTAAATGTGAAAAAACAAAAAATTCCTTAAGGTCACACACATAACCCAGCGACAGAGCCAAGAACAGAAACCTGAATTTTCCAGCCTCTCCTTAATCTTTAGAACACAAAAAGAGCTTCCAAGCTCTAGCATTTGTCACACTAGATGCCTTCAACCCACTTTAGAGTCACAGCATATTGCAAGGCTGAAAACAACCAATGCCACTGCTAACACGGGAGTAACCTGTAACTACCCTACAGTAGTGCCCCTGGTGTCTTCATATTCAAGCCTTTCTTCCCTGCAACTCATGCTCTAAAATGTATATAGACAGTAACATGCAAAAAGTGAAGGCTTGTGACTGGATGAGAGGTTACTGGAAGCCAAACATTAAAGGCTCTTCCACTTAGCCTTATTTATTCCAATACACTTAATATTTCCCATTAACTGCTGAACAAATGTAATGACTCAGGCATTAATGGAATCTGTATAAAGTGCATGTCTGAAGTGGGGACAGCTTAAAACATACAGCATAAATAGTGCAAGAGAAGGAGAGGGATCACCTGGATAAAATTTGTGTTGGACAGCAGTAGATCAGGCAAACAGAAACCTCAGGATGTGTGTCTAAAAGCAGGCTGTGCTTTATCAGGATGTTCCTTCCTATGATGTTAAGCTCTTCTCCAGTCATTGCGGAAGAATATTGCGCAACAGCAGGGGCTTGGAGTAAAGTTAGATAACACTTCAAGAAAATAAAATAGTCCCATTCTCCTCTTTAAATTTCTTTAGAGCAATCTGTGGAACTTGGCGCAATTTTTCCTTCCAAAGAGTTCATTAATTCCTATGATCGCTTTGTGGCTAGAAAAATCACTTCATGGCTAGAAATCTTTTATGAGTGAAGAAGACTCAGCCCTTCAGATCAAAGGGTTTAGTTACTGTCGAACAAGGAAGTAAGACTATGGCTTTTAGGTTTTACATTAATGATTATTGTAGATTATAATATTACTTTCAGCTAAGTACTCCCAATCTGTATTTATTTGAAGGGTATCACTTGTTCACTGTTATCCAAGTTCAGTTAATTATCCTAGCTGTCCTGTAGTCTTTTACTGTGCGCATGACAAAAGACCTGTCCAATCAGGAGCCTTTTGACTGACTTGCTACAAAGGCCAGACAAGACAGAAATCTGTCAAAATCTTATGAGATGGGTTATAGCATGCTCATACTGAAAATGCATAGTCACTTTCCCCCTGTAATGAAGCAACGTGTGTATTTGATCCAGGTTCAAGATCCTGCTCTGTTGTGTCATTTCAGGCGCATTAGGGAGGCACTGGAGTTTTTGTAAAGGGAGATAAACAATCTCCGACTTTTTCCGTACTTTGAATTCTCAGCTGCCTCTGCTGCCTTCATGTTGAGCTGCCTTCCTGCTTGATATTGTTTCATAAGGTGATGGAGCATGACAGAAATAAGAATGATATGAATGTTGGAATAGGTAATTTCCACTGAAATAACTTTCATTTGGCTGAGGATTTCTCCCTAGCTGAAGAGGAAGGGGTTAGGAGATTTGTTAACCCTCGTGGTTATCATTTCAAAATCAATGAGAAACTCATTATTCTCTTTAGAACTAAGAGATAATCTACTAAAAACTTCCAGCTTTTTCAGCCGAGTTCCCTGGGAGAAGTAACCTCATCCAGGAGTCAGTTGTTCCTCAGCTTCCATGCTCTGCAATCCAGTCTTGATATTTCCTTTTCCTATGTCTTTGAGGTTTTGTAGCTGTCTGAATACATCAGTATCCAGCACTAGTGTGATGTTTCAGCACATAATGAAGATTAACAAATGTCTCCTCCATGTGTGTTTGATAAAGGGAAGCTTTATTACTTCATCTCATGAGCTAGCAACTGAGTTATAAAGAGGTTAACACGTAGAAGGACTTGGAATTGATCTTTCATCCACTGAGTTTCAGATCCTGGGAATTAACTGAAAATTGATTCAGGCCCTGACAATACTTTCTGGGTTAACAGGAAATAATAATAAAAAAAAAAACAGCAACAAAGCCACACCAGAGTAGAGTAAGACCTTGCCCAGCAGTGAAGGTTGTTAAATTCTCTTCTCACCCTCCAAGAAAAAGCTGTGGTTAGGCACAATACAGTGTCTAGATACTTGTTGTTTGCCATTTTGTGGTTACAAAACCAGATGTCTTCTGTCAGATCAGTAATCTCATATCCTTGAGGTATTTATATCTCATCTAATCTCCATGTAATGGATTATACACTGCAGTTGTGCTAGGGGTTTGAATTTCATTATTCTTATAAAGTTGTCATTTCTATAGCTGCTTCATTCATTTCCATTTTGCAAAGGCCTGTGCTGAAACTTTGGTGGCTTTGCTAACCAGCTACAGTAATATCTTGCAATTATGCTACAAATAGAATACTCTAGCAGCTAATATTTGTAGTGTAAAATGTTCATCTTTTATTCGGCTTGACACTTGAGTACAAGTATCCCCTGGTACTGTTGTCATTCTGAAACATTTATAGAGTGGGATCAAATTGCACACTTTTTAGAGATATAGAAAGAGACATGTTACCTGCCCCAAGGAGCTTGTGTTCTAAGATAAGACAAGACAAATGTAAGACAAGACATTTGACAACAGATCAGTTCAAAAAGAGTCTGGGGGAGGAGAGAGAGAAGCAGGTTGGGAGATGAGCTCCAGAGTTATGTTTTAAATGTATAGCAGCATGTAAGAGGCACAACGGTCTCAGTGGGAAGTGATATCAGATGCAAGAATTAGGACCTAATTTGACTGGAAGGAAGGAATACAGTCAGAGCTGCCCTTTGCAAAAAGCTTGTTACAAAGCCCTTCAAATACTGCTGTCAGGGTACTTTTCATGGGAAATGAGAAGTAGATACATCTGTTTAAAGACAGGCAGGATGTGGTGAAAGCCCTTCTGTCCCCAGCCTTGCAGCACTGAAACCAGAGCTGCTTGTGCTGCCTTTCATTCCAAGTGATTTTTCTTCCTGTTAACATCTGCATTGGTTTTATGTATCCCAAGGACACGTCCAGTAGCAGCTAAGAGGAGTCAATACTGAGCTGATTTCTCCTTATAGCTCATGAGTTGATCATGATCACAAAGGCCCAGAAAACAGGAATCCCTGCATCTAGCCCGCTCTTTTACTGGATAAAGAGAGGCAGGAGACAAGAAACATGGACTCTGGTTCATTAGCTCTTTTGTGGCAGTAGTGTTACCAGTTTGGAGAATGAAATGAAGAGACAGACAGGAGTTAGCATGAGATCTGTGATCTATGTGAGTCCTTGGGATGCACCTGTCTCCTCTTGATAGGGGTTTGAATGAACGGCTCACCCGGGTGAGCTATCAAGCCACATCTCTCTTTGAAGAGTGCCATAGTTGTGACTGACAGTTAAAAGGCATGAGATGAGAACTGTATTCTCAGGAGCTTGCAAGCCGTTGTTTCACTGAAGCTTTCTGCTAAGTGACACATCTCTAAGGAAAACTAACTGTATTATCTTTCATTAATTTGACATGAGAATGTGACCTTTGTCTCAATTAAGGAGAATCTAGGGAAAGACATTCTGCAGAAGGCTCAGCAATGATATCACAGCAACTCTGCCCTACTTATTCCACCTAGTGTCTTAAGGTTTGAAACACTTTCATGCCATGGAAAGAAATGCAGTGTTTGGACTCAAAGATTTTGGAGAGCTTTATGAACATTGGTTGTTTATGCTAAATTCCTTCTACTGCTGAATCTTGTAATGAGGCTTACCTTAAATGTTATGATGACTGGGCAAGTAGGACAGTATGACTTTGTGTTTGGCCCCATTAGCTCCCCTTGTGCAGGTGGTGTAACAGAACAGCCCTGTGCTTTGGTCACTGTAGAGACTGTGACTTTGAGTATTGAATGGATTTACTCTTTTGGCTGAGGATGG
Source organism: Amazona ochrocephala (assembly GCA_039720435.1). NCBI lineage: Eukaryota > Metazoa > Chordata > Aves > Psittaciformes > Psittacidae > Amazona > Amazona ochrocephala. Next base: position 38,209,566 of record CM077882.1, read on the forward strand.
ATGGCTCTTTAATTTGTGCTGAGACTGTCCTTAGAAGTGGTATGGCTCAAGCTCATGAGTTTTAAACTGTCTGGTTAAAGCAAGGGGACAAGCATAAGTGGATTTATTAGCTACAGAGCTGCGAAAGACAAGCTGCCCTTCCCTGCACTAATCATCTGCTGTCAGATTACCTGCAGTGATTATTTTGCTAGCCAAAATCAGGGGAAAGAGAGGAAAGAAGGGGAAATTTCCTGCAGTGAATTTACCGAGGGCATGCTATAAGTTGGACAAAAATGCAGGTGCTAGTGACAAATGCGTGAACCAACTATTCTTCGAGTACATCCCCATTATCAGGCCAAGTGAAATGGCTGATGTCTTCAGATGCCGGAAGTGTGTGCTGGTTTAGTGTGACAGTGAAATTATAAATCCTACCATGACAGTGAGAAAGGAAGACAGGTAACAGCTATGACTTAGGCGATCTGGTTTTGTCCCTGTTTGGCAGCTTCATTAGGCAAATTACTGTATGCCTTTACACCTAGCCTACTTCTGAAGTGCAGGTAACATTTGTAGTGATAGTAGTTATAATAGACATTTAAGTTATGTTTGCTAAAGGTTCACAAACTAAGGTTTGTTGCTCTTGGGACAGAAAACAAAAAGCCATTTCAAGTAGAATCATAGAATCATAGAATCATAGAATAGTTAGGGTTGGAAAGGACCTCAAGATCATCGAGTTCCAACCCCCCTGCCATGGACAGGGACACCTCACACTAAACCATGCCATTCAAGGCTATGTCCAACCCCGCCTTGAACCTTCAAAAGCTATAGGATGTTTACATTTCCTAGCTGTAAATTATTTTCAGAAAACCCTTGTCCGCAAACATTATTTAACTGTGTCTTAATGATTGTGGGATAGATGCCCTGAATCTGTAGATTTTTGTTTGCATGACTTCCATATCACCAGGAAAACCTGGGGCAATTCCTATGGTTTCCCTATTCTGAATTAAATCTGGCAACTCTTCTTAACGTTATTTTAGCTCTGGGATATGGCTCTGTGACTGACCCTGTTTAGTTAAAAAAATCCTGCTGTGGTACTTCCATAAAAGCCACATAAGAGTCTGAAGTCTTCCACCATGATTTTTAATTAATGTAATTGAGTAGATGGATGAACCTTTAGCACAGTATAAAGAATGAATTCTTTCTAACAGAGATTATAAACTACTTCTTTGGAAAGCATTTATTTGAAAGAAAAAGCTAGAGGTGCTAAAGAGGCAAATATATGACTCATGTAATGAAACTTAACTTCTGTGATAAAATAAGCAGAAAACATGTATTTGTCCTTTTGTACTTGGTTCCTGTCTGTCTATGCATTAGGTACATCACGTTAAATTTAAAAAGTTGTGTACCAGATAGCCAAGTAGTTAAGGCATAGAAGTCAAACTGTTCTAGAAGTGAAACTACATGGACTTTATTTCCATGCCTAACAATGCCAATTTAGTTCAGGTTTTCAGAAGCCACTCAAATTGACGCCTAACAACAACTGAAAAGAGGAGAGTGCAACAAAACTGCTTTCAGACCCCAACTAATACAACACTGAGCAACCTGGCTTAATTTCAGTGTTAACCTTGCTTTGATCAGGAGGCTAGACTGAAGACCTCCTGGGTTCCCTTCCTACCAGAGGAATTCTGTGAAATATAGAAGAAGCTACATGTCATAATTATATGTCTTCAGGCAAAGACATGCATGCACATGCATGGACACAGAGAAATGAAGGCCAAAGATGTGTCTTAGGGCATAGTCTTGTGACACTGAAGTTTCAAAATGGTGTAAACCATAAAGAAACAGATAAAAAAAAATAATATCTGTAACATGTAATGAGAAGGAAAGAAAAGATTCTCTGAATATGAGTTTGGAACACATGGAGGATCATGAAATAACAAATTCTATCTAATAATATTAATTTTCAGGGCATGGTCAGCTATTATTACTTGTGCCACAAATATATTGACTTTACAACTATAGATGAAGGGGTTTTTTCTTCTACCAGAGATTCTGGCAGCCTGTGATTTTGTCAGTCTCTGTTCTCCTTTTCAAAAAACATTGTATTTCTAGTCCTTGGCTGAAGAAAAAACCCTAAATTATTCTTCTGCGTTTCAGAGTAACATGGGAATAGCCTTTAAATATAGAATCATGCATTCTAAGAATTATATTGCTATTAAAAAGAAGGAAAAAAGCTGTCAATTTGTTAGTGCTTGCAGAGAAGATGGGTGATGGTGATCATCTCCACCTTTAGTTCACAGAATGTTTCTGGGACGTTTTCACACTGCACTGTGACTTGATTTAAAGTAATGTTTCTGCTGCAGAATAGGAAAACTCCTCCTCTCTGTCTGAAAATCCCCAGATTGGCTGCTGCAAAACTGGCTATAACCACTTTTACAATTACATTTATATGTGTTCAGACAGAAAAATTGTATATACCTACCTTTACCAATCAGTGTTTATATCTTGCTTTAAGGCTTTTCTCTCTATTGGTGTATTACTGAGATCCTTAAGTAATTCATGAGGCAGGGTAAGATTGCCCTCAGCAATACTGCAATTAATAATTGGTAATACTTTTCTTCAGAAAAGCATGCCCCTTGGAAGTATCAGTGTAATTTATTGTATTTCTCATATATGACTCCATTCTAACATTTTATTTGCTCATTAATCAAAAACAGCAGGTTTTTCTGGAATGCCAGGGACTACTTATGGCTAAGATCAGAGCAGAAAGAAACAAATTCTAAAAACCTGCAGGATAGTTTGTGATAGAAGTTGCGTGTCTGCAGCCCTTGTGCTAATTCTTCATATTATTTGTTTGTTTTCTAGCTATTCTGTCTCAGTTAGCTCTGAATGTTACAAAAATCAATACATATTCAAGAAAACCTATAGACATATTATACATCTTACAGCTTACAAATCTATTTTAGTTATGTAATGGAAGTGTAATAATAGTTCTGCCAAAACCAGACCCCCCTTAAGATACTGAGAAGATGGAAAGAGATAAAATGAGACCTCAGAAAAAGAAAAGTCTCAAATTTTGTGGACAAATGTATAAATGAGCTGAACTAAACACATTTTATATGTACTTGATTTCAGGCTTTCATTTTTAAGATACTTCAGAACTTGATAAGAAGTAGATATTTTTGCATGTGTGTGCTAAGTTTTTCAGGATTTCCAGTTTCTAAGCATACATTTTAAGGCTAAGGATAAGATTCCCAGGACACCCAGATTAGCAGCTACTGGTTAAATAAAAGGTTATATACAGTATTATATTTGCTGTAATATTTGTTGAGAGAAACCCTGATAAGAATTTGAATAAAAAAAGAAGAAACGATCAGGGACATTGAACCTTATTCATAATAGCAATGAAGCCTCTGCAAGTCAGGCTGTACAGCTTCTGTTTTGTGCAAGAGATATGCCAAGGATGGATGAAGGACAGGAAACAAAATAGAAAATACTAACTTCAGGCAGGTATATAACTGTGTTAAACACAAGCAGGTCTAGAAGGTTTAACTGGGCACAATTCATCTTTTAAACAGAGTAAATACTGTTGGTGAGGGCCTCAAGAGAAAGAATCTGAGCTGCTATAGAGTTGATATCAATGTGCTAGGGAGATAAAGTGAAATTTCTTGAATATATTGAAATAAGACTTTTGATTTACAGAAAGAACAGGCCTTTTAGTGTATAAGTACTTTGTAAAAAGAAGGGGCTAGAAATTTATATTGTTAAGATGACATAATAATCCTTTTCAGTGCATAACCCAGGCATCTGTATTCACAGCTGTTTACAGCTTTATGTTCTTAAAGCACCATAGTACTTCCTCCTCAAAGCAGGGATGGCAGACAGGTATTCATCTCCATCTATTCAATGGCTACTCTGTATTGCATACTAAAGAAATATTAAGATATGTTATGAGTTTCAGGGTGACAAATTGAAAGTAAGCCATTTTTAGATGATCACACTGTAAATCCACAGAATTCCTTTTTTTTTTTTTTTTTAAGTGGTGTCTTCTCCTACTCTAAATCAGAGTGAAAACTTTAAAGAGAAGTGGGATAATGCTTTTCTTAATTACAAGATAAGAAAAAGAGCCAGTTGTCTCAAAAGATGGAAAAGTGCCAGTAGAACCCACTGGGACAACAAGCAGAGCAACACAGCTTAAACTGGGGTGGGAGATTGGGGATTTCTCTAAAAAAGACTTGGCTGTCACAACCCTTAGTGCCCAGTTATGTACCGTCTGCAAAGAGAGCAATGATATCCTTTTGTGCTACAGAGTTAAAGCTGGTGATGACATCTTCGATGATGACATCAAAAAGACACCTGTCTTTTTGATACTCCATTCCTTTTTGTAAGCAAAAGCAGGCAATTTTATATTAGACATCCCAAAAGTTTTTATGACATATTCCACTCTCTCAGTTATTTTGGGAATTGACAGCATTAACACGTACAGCATCTCTTTCCATTTTCGTGATCAGAATGTCAGATGAATTTAATCAAGCGATTTAATCAGTAAGCTCCACTAAATTGTTGTAAAATTCTTCATGTAGTAAATGTGGCCAAAGAATAAGCGTTGTCTTTTTTAGGACTGTCATTGACCCCTGAAAACGTTTTTACTGTTCTCCTTCCCCGTAATTACCAAGCTTCATTATACAATCATAGTTGTGATGAAATGGTTTGCCTGCCTTTGAAGCATGCCAAAGACAGTTACACATTAGTAATAAAAACATTTTCATAGCCCATTTCACCCCTGCTTGCAACCATTTAGAACTTTTTTTTTAATAGAAATGCAAGATCATTGTCAATACCTTGACAGGTGATGTGACATTCACAACTCACAAGGGAGAGTTGAACCAGCCAGTGGTGGAGTATTTAAAGGAACTCAGAAATGAGATCCCAGAAAATCAACACATCATGCTGTGTGTGCCAGCAGGCTGAAAAAGCATGGGTAAATGTCAGGCAGAAAGGCGTGTGTATAAAGCAAAGGGTTTACTCTGACTCAGAAAAGATCAATTTCGGCAGTTTTACACAACTCAGTCTCAGTTTCTTAAGGGAAACAACATTAAAAAGAAGCTAGAGAGTTGCTGCAGGTGCCAATTGTTAGGAAGAGCATTGACAGGCAATAGGAAAAAAAAACACTTTCAGAAAAATCTTTAGCTCAGCAGTATTGATTATTAGAAATAACAATAAATCACAGTCTGATGGCTTTTGGAAATTGGTATACAATGGAAATACCTCTTTTCCTGAAATTTTACAGGGACCTCCAACTTTGGTAAAAATTATTCTATTAAAACAGTACTAAATAATGCCAAGTGAACATTATTGTTTGTTAGGTCTGAGAACAGAATAGACTATTATAATAGTTGGCAATCTCTGGATAAATACTTCAAAATATCCGTTTTTTAATACTGTAGAGAGCTTATAGTTTGTTTTGATTGGCCAATTGCTCTCCAGCCATGAAATAAATAGGAGTCACTGTAGTTTATTTGATTGGTTCTGCTTGTGAAAGAAATGAAATTGGGAAAATCTATATCATAAGCAACTGAATGATACATAGGTAGTCCAGAACACAGTCCCAGGAAGAAAAAAAGCAAAATCAAGGAAGAAAAACAGAAAGAAAATTTAAACATGAGTTTTAACACAAACTGTATCCTTAGTTTTTAAAGCCGCATGGAGTAACGTGCAGGTTACGCCCTCAAGGAAACTGATGTACATGGTAGCATTTCTTTCTAGAAGACTTTGAAGATGCTCCCAAAAAACATTGTGGTTAATTGCTGATGGATTTAGATGTTCTTACACCGGAGGCTTTTAGATTAAGAGTAGAGCTCTTCTGTCAGATTGGCTAGAGGTTTGTGTATTGAAAAGATACTGCTAAGTACAAAATGAAGATGTAGGAACGGACTTTCAAAGCCTGAGTGAGCTGAAGGAAAACATGTCCAGCTGTGTGAAGAGAAATTAACACCTTCTAAAGCAACTCATCCAGTCTTTCCTCTCCCAGCAGAAAAAGCTGTGTGCACACTGCTCTCACATGGTTGAATAGCAACCATTTCAGAAATGTCGCCTAGCATCCTAACAGGAGACATTCTTTGGAGGGGACTCAAAATTTGGAGTCCTTAAAAAGGCATAAATACTTCATTAAAAGTCTGAGGAATAGAAAGCTCCCTATATTAAAAGAAGCAATGGCAGTGAAACAGTTGGGAAAGCAGTGCACATCGGATTGTTACTAGTTTTTCCTCTATTTTCTGCTGATCAGTTTTAATCCAAGATAGTAAAATGGGTGCACAGTCAAAAATACATTGGGTGTTCAGTCAGAAGAGAGGGAACGAGGGACTTTTCTTGCAAAGAGGGAAATGAGAACTGCAACAGCTCACATCCTGGCTGTGGAGGAGAAGGCAATTTTCTAGACTACATTTAAATGAATTTGAGAAAGCTACATCTTGCTTCTTTTTGCTTCAGAGACATCTGAACATTTGAAGCAGGATGATGTGGATAAAGGAAAAGTCGATCTATTTCTTCTAAAACAGGCAGAAAATAGACATCCGTAACAAATTCAGTGCCTACCTTGTAAGTCAGAAAGCTTTGTATTGTATGAAACACATTTTAGGAAGAAATGTCTGTTCAGGAAGATGCACCAGCAGAAATATTTAATCTCTGGATAATAAAGGGCTCTCTTGATAATGGTTATAATATGCACCATTTAGTTTGTTGTGCCTTCCAGACTCTAGTCTGTGTCATTAAAACCCGCCTAATGCTGGGGATGCTTTTATGAAGCATAGGGGTATTTGTGTGAAAGCATTGGTCTGACTGAAGAACTCATCTTCTACTACACACAGATATACTGAGAGGTTCATATCAGAACACCTGAAATGTCAACTGCATACTAAAATTCTCAAATATAACAACTAAAAGGTGGAAATTGGTTAAAATAATTGTCTTTTGGTTTTGCTTTTTCTTTCATAATGATTTTAGTATTTATATGCGACCGTGGGGGAAGCACAGAGAGCCATTCTCCAACATTTATATAAACCTTTCCATATTTTCTTGGCATGTTCTCTGCTGTTACACAGGATATCTGGCATTGAAAAATAAAGGAAGACTACAGCAATGTGTTTTTATTAAGAAGTGTGGTAATTGCAAAAGCATGAGTGGATTTGTTGAAATAGGTCTTGAAATGGCCCAGACTGTCAAAAACTCGCTGTGGCATATAGTGTATATATAACATATGAAGTTAACTTCATATGAAGCATATGAACATATAGTATATGTTTAGTGCAGATAGATTTTCTACATCTGTAATATATTTTAATGTATATATATTATTTATATATGCATTTATTAGTGGCATCACCATTACTTTTTTCATACTAAATGATCAGAATATGCTTTCAAAATGAGTTCAGAAGTCAATCCTTCTTTCTGCAAGGTAGGAAAAATGTATAGCAGTTACTTCAGACAATAGAGAATTTTTTGAACTCAGGTGAAATGCTTCATATTTATCAGGGTATTCCTGTATAAGCATTTCATAATCCTGTTATAAAACGATACTGACAACAGGGTTGGGGGAAAAGCAGGAAGCTACAGGGAAACAAAGCCTTATTGGAAATCAGGTTTAACACATTAGAATTTGCATGAGAAGTTTGTGGCGGATGGGAGTCCATTTTCACATGTAGTCAAAAAGTATTTTCTTCTCTATCTTGGTGTCAGAAACTTCATACACAGCAACATTAAGCAGAGAATTGATGAAGTTCTTGAGAAGTTTGTTTTTGCTTTAAAGTTATCCGTAAGTAAACAGTGCCCACATCTGATGAGGAGGCAGGACAAATAAAATACATCCTTTGGCAACCTCCTCACAACTGGTGAACACTTTCTAATCTTCCCTTTATTTACTGGCCAGGTGCAGCAGCTGCATGTGTTCTTTTATACAGGTGTCAGAGTCAGATCTTTGGAACGTGGAAGTGGTTGCTCTCCACTAATGTACCACTAGTGTGAAAATGTTAGTATCATCTATCTGAAGCTGAAGGGAATATAGTGCAGTTCTTGCTAAAAGCATAATTTTCCATGAATCTAGTGACAACTGTTTTAAGTAGCTATCCCAAGAGTAAGTTTTCTCAATTGCTAGTCTAGTTGCCAACTGTTCGTCAGTCTTGGTTCCTGAGATAGCTGACAGTGACTGCAAGCAGACTTCCGCTTCTTCAAGCAGATTTAAGAAGCACACAAAAATTCTTCATGGCTTTTGAGACAAGGGAAATGAAAAATATCTGTAGTTGCCACTGACCAATTGCAGGATCACTCATATAGAAGGTGCTTTAATCTGGGGCAGTTTCATTTTTGCTTTCACACAGCTCTGTCTGGGTTGTCAGGTTGGCATGTCCTTCCACAACGAGGATGCTGCTCATCATTCAGGGGGTTGCTACATGTCAAGTGAGGGTATCTTTACAAGTAGGCTAGTGAACAATTAGTCATGAGGGTATCATGGTTGCAACTGAGCAACAACCTCTGTGGAGGTTCTGTGGGCCTGCTGACAGTGTGACTGGAGTTTCTGAAGTGATAGTCCAAACTGACGTCCTGCTGGCTAGAAAACGTCTGGGGAAGATTAATGTACTTTGCTGCCAATTAAAAGTAGAGTTGGATAGTTGGAAACAGAGGCAGAACTAAAAACATCTCCCCTGCCTTCTCCCCCAGCTCTGTCCAATATGGGGGCAGCTTCTTGTGCCTTCTCACACAGGTTCCCCCAAACCTTGCCACATAAACCTAATACAGGTTCAATCATCTTAATTTTACATTTCAGAAAAGGTACAGTTGTATTAAAGAAGTGACAAGTATTCTTATTGATCTGTTGGGTTTCTCATAGGGGAGGGCATGCTCAGTTTGTACTGTGTAATAGCCCCATTGGAAGCATCCATTGACAAGGTCTTTCTGCTATCAAGACAGTGCTGGTTTTGTTAAAGCCCTAAAGGTTAAGCTTGTTGATCTCCTTATGAAAGCAAAATTTAAATGGTCTGTTCTGGTGTGACAGTGTCTCTGTGATAATGAAGTTCGAGGAATACTTCCCTTTATGCTCCCAGCTGTTTGTTGTACACAGTGTGTTCAGACTTCAAATGGAGCATGGGAAAATAGGAGTAACATAACAGCGGAATAAGAGATTTCCTTCCAAGCTGTCTTTCTACAGTGTTGGCTTATGCATGAGAAGAACTGTATTGTCAAGTCTGCAGTGAAGGGAAATACATAAACCTTATGACTTACTACCTCTAAAATATTGGCTGTTTCAGCATCAGTGGAAAACACATAATCGCTACCTGAGCACAGCTTTCCAGACAGCTTTTCTGCTTGACAAACTTGATCAGGGACACTTCAGGAAATGCAGAATGAATCATCTGTAATTGCTGAAGGTTTGAAAATATCCTCATCACACAAGTATATTCTTTTGCCTGTTTGAAAAAGAGATATGAAAAGAAATGAATTTACTTATATTCTTTTATCTGTAGGTGTGGGGTATTTCTATAAAAACTTCCACACTGATCTGAAATAGGTACATAAATTATTCCATCCAAGCAGTTGGAGATTTTAAAGCTGGAAGTTGAACACAGTCAGATGATAAAGGCTTTAACAATTGTCAGTGATTTAGAATGTTTGCATATTTTATAAACAAAGCTGAGTTTTATATATAAAACATGACTCCTCCCTCTTTCAGACATCAAAAACATGCAGTTTTCAAAATTCAGAAGTAGATTGATAGTATCCTTCATAAGCAAAACAGGAAATTTAGCTCATTAGCAATTTTAAGCATTAAATCTTAACTCACTGACACTAGTGAATTCAGAAGAAAGTTAAATTTGTCTCTGGGTTTGTAATGTCCACCTGGTTCAGGAAAAGGGATAAAAGAAGAGCTGGGCATGAGATGTTGCAATATAGAACATTTAACCGCTGCCACATAGGCTTGTATGTAATTAGTTATTTTGTAATGCTGTGTGTAAAGATCAAGAATGGATGATTCAAGGGAAGGAAGTCACTCCTTGATGTGGCTTGCAAAGGATATATACTATCTTTCTTACTTAGCCCCAGATCTAGGAGATCTACAGAGGCAAAGAGATGAAGACAAACATCACTGGGATTGAAAAGAGATGTCAGAGACTTCAGGGAATATGGTGTTTGCAAAGAAAATGTCAAGGGTCGGGGGAGAGTTATATAATCAGTTAAAAACCCATGTAGTACCAGAAAGACAGGTTTCATTCTATTTGAGAAAGGGCCGATAAGGGACTTAGTTAAGTTTGTTGCCCCCTTCTTGGTCAAAACCGCTGACTGAATGGAGATAAGTTCCTTTTAACATAATGATGTCATGACTTCCTTTATGATTGCCAAGTTTTACACAAATACTAGTTCTCAGATGGAAAGCTATCGATTTTCTCTGATTGTAGGTGAACACTAGAACAGCCACAGATAAAAGAAGGAAAACTGTCCCGCTTATGTGAACTCATCAGCTATTTTCTCTGATGAAAAACCATTTTTCCTGCCTGCCATGGAAATATCTTAGTCTTTCTACAGATGACATCAACTGAAAACACATTCATCTTTCCACACCATTTAGGCCATTGGCTACTTAATGAAACACATAATGGGATGAAATTGCCACCTGGTGATTGAGATATGGGATGACTCCCAAGGGAATAATTATATAGGTTGCTTTTTAATATTCTGGCAGTATTGGCTATAGAGATGTATTCCTGCCCCTGCAGAAATCAGTGGCATTATTTTCCTTTGTGTTTTCCCTAATTGCTGAAAAATCTATTTCAAATATGAAATAACTGTATGCATGAGCTGAGGGCTGTGGAACTCTGATTTAAAGTGTGGTTGAAGGGGCATAAGACAGAAAAGTTAATAATGAACAATAATGTATTAAGTTGGAAAGATCTAGTGTCAAGCGAAGCACTGCTCTAACTTGGTTTTACATGAGACAGATGTTGCTGATCTAAGAAGTGGAATAAACACCTTTTTTTTTTTTTTTGAATCTGTGAGTGCTCCCAACACAGAGAGTTAAAAATAAGTTCAGATATTGACAGTCAAAAAGCCTGTACCTCTGTATTTTTTTTTTTAAATACTACTAAGGTAAGGAAGTTAAAAACTCAAGTTGAAGGAAAAATGGAAAAAGGTGGTGTATAAACCATGTTCATCACTTTCAGTTCTCTTGAACTAGAAGAGGAGGATTTGCTGAGCAGGTAAGATGATGAGGCATAAAGGTGTTTCAAGTTATTTTATAAGAAGGTAAAGAATCTGATGCGTATAGTAGGAAGGAACCAAAAACATTCAGAGATATGCAAATCCAAAGGTGTAATGCCAAAAAAATATGGCTAGTAGTAGGTTGCATCTGAAAATGCCCCTGCATGTGATACTGCAGAAAGATTTGGAAACACATGTGCTGAGCCATCTTGTCAAGGAACAAAGGGCACAACAGACCAGACAACTGTAATCTAGGTTTTGTATAAGCATTTTTCTAAAACTTTGGCTGGTTTTAAGTCATGCAGTGGCTGCTTGCATGGCAGTGAAGTGACAGAAGTGATTGCAGTGAAATACCATGTTTCTTTTTGTTTTCAGGATGATGTGATCAAATTTGAAAAAGAAAAAAAGAGGAGTGTTTGAAGGCAAGGATGCTCTGGGACTTTTCAGCATGCCAGCAAAACTATTTTGTGTCTTGCAGGATGAAGTGTTGGCACAAAGTTGTGGCTGAGCTGCTAATGTCATGAGAAAAACAGGAAGGAGAAAAAAATGAAACTGCTACGCTGTGCTGGGAAGACAGCTGTGAAGAGTCAGGTTTGCCGTTCCTGTGAATGGATGATGATGGGAATCAATCTTGTATTGACTATTGCTCAAAAACTACTGCTCCTATATCTTTAAATTTTCCTAATTGGTGGTGGCAGCAGCAGCAGCCAGCCTGGGCAAAATAAACAGAACAGCTGTTTGATCCTTTGGGTGCCTCCTGGCTACTTTGGGAATAGTTTACTTTGGTTGGTTCTTAGGCAAGACCATAACTAAATTGTACGCACTAACTTTTTTAAGAGAGACTAGAGTCTTGATGCAAGGCCATGACAGAAACTGGTTTAATATAATAAATTATAGCCCTTCTGGGGCTTCTTCCATGCCAGCATGGAAATATTCTCCTAGAACTAAACAGCATCTTTGCCACATCAGTTTCCTCACCAGACTCTGCTCTTCAGTACTGTATCTTCATCATTTCTATCTTACTGCTTCTCCTAACATCTATTTCTATTTCTTCTTGAAATTGTTGGATTAGAGAGCAATCCATAGACATTATATTTGTGCTCATGTAGTGCTCATGATACAGTGGCAGTGTTTTGAAAATAGCTAATAGCAATAAGAATTATTCCTGTGGCAAATGTCTGAGACTGCAAACACCAGCAAGGAAGGCAAAAAAAGAGTGACCTTGAGTGGTTCAGTGAAGCGGATTTTATGGGAATAATGACATGGCGAAAACTCAGAAAAGATCACATTGAATAGCACTGAAAAAAAAAAATCCCCTGCGTTGTTACCAGCAGTGGAGCCTGCTGAGCTCTGGAATAGTCTCTCAAGGAATTGGTCTAGTTGCTTTAAAGTGGACTTAACACCTCTCTAAAGAATACACTGTTTTATACCAGCCTCCAGGGAGATGGGCTAAATGTAGTCTAACAGGCCATTTTTATCTCTTCCTTCAGTACCTGCGGGAGTTGTAGCCATGTGCTTCATTACTTCAGTAGCTGAGTTCACAGATCACAATCAGCTATCAGGCTTTCTTCTTCCTATCTATCTGTGGATTTAAGCACCGTGTTCACCAGTATGCTCCCTCCTTTCTGAGGAGAAGTGTGAGGAAGAAGGAGGGCGACAAGGCAGAGAAGCTCGTAGTTAGTATGCTATGCACAGACAAATCAATCGGCCCCTGCCTGGGCATCTTAATCAGAAGCATGTGGCTCACTGCACTGGTTAAGTGCTACTGTGCTGGTGATGGCATCTTCTTCAGAGACACTATTGATTGCTCTTCTCTCTCTTCTGAGAAGAGATTCCAACTGCGTAGACAGTGTTAGGGAGAGAGCTGATAGAGAAGTGCCCTCTTATAGCTCTACAGGATTAGGATCGACGGTTTAATTTCCCTGGTGGCAGTCAAGCTGTCATTCTAATTCAGACAGACTAGTGTGGGAAAGAGGAAGATGACTGTTTGAAAGGTCCATTGATTATCTGAGTAAGGCTGATGGTGTAAGGCCAAAGACAATGCAGTGTAAGACTCGCCACCTGAGGTGAGAGAGCGCGCATGTTAGGAAAACGGCTTTTGAGGGAAATCCACTTTCAGAGTGAAATGGAAGAGAGCAGAATATTGCAGAGTGACCTTTTTGTGGAGTGGAAGAGAATCCCAGAGCTGGGTGGCATCAGGGTGGGGATGTTATAATCCTCTGGCAACACTAAAGTACCAGACTGTTAAAAAAACCCAAACATGAGAGCGTGTGAACCTATGATATTCATCATAGGAGTATCTTTTGGTGGCTGCACGTTTGACTAAATGTGCAAGAATCGGCTTAGCTGGTCTCCATTAGTAGTCCTGTGACTTTTAAAATGCAAGTGTGTTAAAAAAAAATGTGATGCAATGTGGTCAGAGTGTATTTTCAAGAAAGGAGGAGATGCAGTGTGACCACGCATGCCATTATTCTTTTATGAGAGATTCTTTTAGACATTAAATAAAACTTTAAAACTTTAGTTCCTTCTCTCTGAAAAGAAGAAACAGCAATACTTGTATAAAACATACTGTGCTGACAATAAATGAAGTCTATCCAGTTACCTGTTTTTTTGTGGGCTATCCAATGGGCCTTCCACATCAGTACCTAGATTGCAGATCTGAGAACAGATATGTGAACTCTTCTGCTTCTTCCTTTGTTTCATTGTAGTGTATCATCAAGAATAGGACAGCCAGGTCTGAAGCAGCTTTATAGATTCTTTTTTTTGAAGAGACTGCTGGTAAGTGCACCAAATAATTGCCAGCTCTCTGCAGGTTTAGACGTGAATTTTTGTTGGCAGTTGTATTGCCACTTTGGCCTTGTAATGTAAGATTATAATTACTAATGTTATAACGTAGGGTTCTCTTCTTGGTTTGTTTAGTTGTGAAATACTTGTTATTTTAATTTGAGATCTATTGAGAGTTAGTAAACCAGCCACATCTTTCCTGGGAGCGTAAACTTTACCAAAGATAGATCCTGAAAAATGCAGCTGGTTCACCTAAACTTGTGCCCTTATCCTCTAAAGAAACCAGCATGGAGTGTCATAATATAAAGGTAGGAGAGGGTAAGGTTTTAGCTGGAGGGCAGGTGTGGTACATTGCATGAATAATTATCAGGATGCAAGAGAATCAGGAAGGCTGACTGGAAAATATTTAAGTGAGTAGAATCTCTTCACCAAATAGGTTTAGATCAAGTTAAATGCATATCAGGAAATACACGTTTATCTAAACTACAGCTAATTCTGCAAAGAAGAAAATTATATCCACATTGATTAAAATACTTCCTCAAAGGTTCTGCTGATTTATACTTATGCAAAGAGAAGCAGTGTGATAACTGTGGATTTGTGTGTGAATATGTATGCATAAGGGGAAGGGAGTAATATTTTCTTGGCATCCACTGCTTTCTTAGGTCTTGTTCCTCCTTTACGCCAAGAAATCAACTGCCAACCCTGATTTTTATTTCTGGGCCCCTGTTGCCTCTGTATTGACTGGCAGGCAGGTGGTACACGTCTGTGGGAGCTCACTGCTCTTTCATGATGTTTCTTTGTCCAAATATACTGGGGTCAGGTGGACAGAGATCCAAAAAGCAGCTCTTAGGTAATCCTGATACTGACAGTGACAGTAGTAGAGTAAAATGGTTGTGGTGGAAGGCTGTTGGGGGAAGAAGCCCTGTTTAGCTGAAACTGCAATGCATGGTGATATGTAGGAAATTAGAATTGCTCGGTGGTGGTGAAGTGTGGTAAAATATTCATTCATGTGAGTCTAAGTACCCAGTGAGAGGAGACACCATTGACCATTTTTCATAACCCTCTTTTATTCTTTAGAGGAAAAATAGCTTTATAGCATTTTGTTTCGCTCAGCATCTTTACAGCATGCATCTCTTTTTACTGAAACCATTTCCAAATGTATATCTCTGATTCAACCTCATCAATAATTTCAGACCTCAACATAACCACATTATTTGGAATAAAGAGTTGCAGTTAGCTGCACCAGACAGCAAAATAAAACCAAACCAGGAGACAGAGCATGGATCTGGTTTTGAATACTGTCCAGTTATGCTCCGCTGATACTAAAGCCACAGTATTATCAAGTGCTGACAGTTTTAAAGGATGCTATTTTTCTTTTTTTAGGTCCACATATTCGTGACAAGATGTGTAGAGTTTGAGAAGTCAGCCTCTCCAGTAAGAGATTGGGAGGCCTGCTGTAGCAGTTCTCAGTCTTTTCCGTATTGTGTCCTATCTTACAGCCCTATAATCTCTTGGACTCCTTCATCATCCAGCCATGCAGAAAAGACAGTTGTCACATCAGCCTGTGTCTGACTGGGAACTTGGTTGCTAGTCATCTTCACAATGGGTTGCAGGTTTTGACAGGGATTTGTGTTAATGCATCCCATTACGTGGGATTTCACACTCATGAAGTGGAGCTGCTGCTCGGTCAGTAGCCAGCCTTAATTACCACAGGCTTGTAAAGCATAAACCATACATCGTCTCACAAAATGGCTTTGAGCAGAGACCATGGAAACTCTGAAGGTAAATTGCTAGGAGGATTGAATTAACCCATTGAAGCTTGCCCAAGTCAGCCCAGTAGTTTGTGTTACATTAACGATTTCAGCATTCAGAGGCTGAAGGAAATGATTTGTAAAAAGTTTTCATGCAAGCACAGACTGTAGTGTATTGCAACATTTCAGTCCACCTAAAACTTTTAGTAACAGATGTGGTTGGAGCTAGCAGTCTTGCTGGGAAGGCCCAAGGGCTGGATCAGAACTGAATGGTGGGATATTTGGCACACACACAGTCCTTTCCTGTGCTCTTGCAGAGCAGCCTGTGTATTTCTTGAGTGTCAGTAATTGCAAGGCAGTGGTACTGTCATGCTGCTTTTGAGCTGGATTGGGCTGCTGGGCTCTAGAAAGGTGAAAATACTCTAGGCTCTTGAACATAAGACTCGGGAAAACTTATTTCTTGTACAGAGAAATAAGTATTCTCCAAAAAGAACATATAAAGGTTAAGCACAGTCTAATGTTTTATTCAACCATGTATTCAGGGAGAAAAAAATGTGATAGGTTTTGGGCTATACAAATGGATGGACCATAATGTGATACCTCTGCCATGACCTTGTCTAGTATGCTCTGCAAGACAAACAAGATCCCTTGAATCTCAATCTTTACAGAGTTGTGAGGATGAACTATGTGTCTTTGTGCAATGCACTGAAAAAATAGATCTAGATATTTTTATCTCATTGTTCTTAATCAGTGGAACTTGGGACAAAAATATCTATATTTGCACTACAATATTCCTCGCCTCTTTTTTTTTTTTTTTTTTTTTTTTTTTTTCTGTGGGAATTCAATTATACAGCAGGTTTTGGCCCTTATTTGCCTGAAGCTGAAGGGAAAATGAACATCTGATGAAGATTGAATCAGTTTAAATGCATACTAAAAAATAGATTCTTTCTGTGGACAAGGTGTAAATAAGAGCCAGCTCTGCTGCAGAGCGTCTTTGTAAGCCAAGGAGTTTGCAGTGTGTTTCAATGTGACCTCCCATTCCCCCTCATTATCTACCACTTATTAACCCTGATCTAACTGTTATTGATAGCTCCATTATTCTGCTTGGGACAGCAGTGACAGTCTCACTGACCTTGCCCTGGGTGATCAGAAATTCATTTAATGCTCAGCACACTCTTTGCAAAAGTATACTGAGTGAAAAATATATTCAGCATGAGAAGCAGGCATCTGTTTTTACAAAGATTACTTGTGGCTCTATAAATTATCTCAAGAGGTGGATTGTGCACCACTAGATATATGGAAAACTTGTTTAAATTCCTCTTTAGTCTTAGAGCTAAAGGTTGCAATAAGAACAAGAGAATAAGAATTGCTAATCCTTGTTGTGTTAATTGTGGAAATGGCCCAGGTAAGCAAGACAAAATGAAAAACTAAGAGTCTAAGGTACCACTTGCTTGCATGATTCTTTCTTTCTAGCCCGTCTACCTCTTCAGCAGTATTATTAGCTGCTTTATAAACACTTGTTATGACTAAGAATAAAATTTCACCTCCATCCTTCAAAGTTTGTGTAGTTGATTTACTGGCAACATGACAGACTTCTGTCCTATAAAGAATATAAAATCACAATGATTGCACTCTATCAGGACCAAATCCTGAGCATTTCATGTGCGTGGAGAATAATTAACAGTCTTAGAAAACACGAATAAGAATTGTGGCTGGCTGTTCCCTGAAGACTTGAATTTTATTCAGGCTTGTGCCACTGAAGCTTAGGTTTTTACATGTGAAGTTGCAACATTCTAGGCTATAAAAATATTTCTGTAAATTTATATTGATTTATTCATGCTTATATTAATATATTTATTTATTATAAAGCTATTATGGGTGGTTTTGTGACCAAAATGGGTTAAAAAGTTCACCTTCTATAGTAATTATTTCCTTCTTTTATATCTTTCAGTTTTGGCCATGAAATAGCCAGCTTGCTGATTAATCACTGGTTTAATTCCTGGTCAGTGCACTTGCATGTAGCTCCACTGCTTGTTTCATGTGTACTATGCAGGAATATTTAATTGCTTTACAATATGGTCATTGATGGAACTGAAACAGATGTGCTTTCCCTTTGCTGACACAAACATGCATAAGAGTGTTGTGATTTTAGAAAATATTGTTTTGAAAATCTAGTTTCACAATCAGACTGGACCTTTAATCTTGTCAGAGTTAATACTGTTGGTGTATATCATGGGCCAATTACACTTATACAGGTTTTTTGGTATTAAATTTAGCACATTGTGCTTGCCTCAAAAAATGTTCATCAAAAAATTGGCAATTTACTACTTCTCTGGGTAGTTCATTTGAAGCTTTTGTTTTTCCATTTGCACTGCTTAAAAATATTCCTTATTGTATTAGTTTTAGTTTGACTTTAATTTCCAGGAATTGCTTCTTATCTTATTTTTCTGAATTAGACTGAAAGAGTCCTGCAGTGAAAAGTACAATCTTCCCATAGGAATCTGTGTGAAACAATGGAATTACTCTTATTATCCCAGTAATAAAAGTGATAGGCTGAGAAAATTGGGGCTGTTCAGCCTGGAGAAGAGAAGGCTGCATGGAGACCTCATAGCAGCCTTCCAATACCTGAAGGGGGCCTATAGGGATGCTGGGGGGGGACTCTTCATTAGGGACTGTAGTGAGAGGACAAGGGGTAACGGGTTCCAACTTAAACAGGGGAAGTTTAAACTGGATCTGAGGAAGAAATTCTTTCCTGTAAGGGTGGTGAGGCCCTGGAATGGGTTGCCCAGGGAGGTTGTGAATGCTTCATCCCTGGTGGCGTTCAAGGTGGGGTTGGACATAGCCTTGGATGGCATGGTTTAGTGGGAGGTGTTGCTGCCCATGGCAGGGGGGTTGGAACTTGATGATCTTGAGGTCCTTTCCAACCCTAACTATTCTATGATTTTATGATTCTATTAATATATTTAGTTTCATTTAAAATTGTACTGAAAACCTTTTATTCCCTGATTCTCTGCTTGTTTTTATCACACTTCCTTGTGTCTGTACCTTTTCAGGGAAACCTATCTTCAGCTTTTGTTCAAATTATTGTGTAACGAGGGACATGTATTTTTGCATTAAAAAGGAAGTAAAAACTCCAAATTTGTTTAGAGAAAGACACTGTTCTAAAAATGTTTATGCCTCTATTGCACTTCAGTGATTCAGTGAGGGAAAAGAAATCACTGAAGGCTGTACATCTTAAAGGATAGCCATTAAGTTCAGTGTGTATTTCTTCTGTGTAATAGCAAACTATTGGCCAAAGCATTTTGAGTGCATTGATACTGTTGAGTAGGCTTTGCAGCCCAGTGTTGACAAAGATAAAGTAGTATCCTTTTTCTGCAGAGAAGAGGGGCAAACTAAGTGGCATGAGGAAGATGACATGAGGCTGTGATAAATGTAAACAGTTAATTTGCTGATAAATTGTAATAATGATAAATTGTAATAAACTTGAATGATTCATTTGCCAGTTAGCTTACAGAAAAATATTACAAGGCTGCGAAGTGGAGGTGGCCCTTTTGCAATGTTACAAGTCTGTGAAGTGATAATGGCCCTCTTTACAAACTTTGTGTACTCCTCATCCCTCGTCTGGTTTGTTAATCGCTTTCTTGACGTGCTAATGAGATTTAGTAGTTCCCCTAAAAAGTGTCTTCTGTAAATCTGATAACTTTGTGTACTCCTCATCCGCATATCTGGTTTGCTTATCAATTGTTTGACGACCACACTGTTCTAAACTTTAGCCAATTGTCAGAAGCTTGCAGGCATGGCTAATATTTAATTAATTGTGAAAACTGAGGTATTCAACCTGCTAAAGGTGAAAAGTGCAGCCTGAGGAAGACCACTTGAAGACCCCTGCCCACAAGAGGAAGATTTCTTACCTCATCTTGAAGACCCCGGCCCACAATTATCGGAAGGCAGTGCGCAAGCGCCAAAAGAGGAGGAAACTTATGATAATGAGTACCTAAACTAATTGTAATATCCCCACTTGTGTAATAAATACCTGCTCCTTTAACCCACCCGGTGTGCGTGTTGGTGGAGCGGAGACTCCCCACGCACCCAGTGCTGCTTTGCACCCAGCACTGCTTTGCTTACTGCCTCTTTGTATTAAATTACAATAAATTACTTTATTTTTATAAATTGGGGCTTGATCATTTATAACAAGGCTGAGGAAAAACTGAACACAGAAGCCCCAAAGCTCAGTTTGTTGGGCTGTCTGATTGATGCCCAGTAAGAATTAACTGGTCATGGGTTTAAAAAATACCAGGTGACATTTTTTGTTGGAAAAATCACAGCCATAAACCTAAAAAATGTTGCTTTGTGTTAAATATAGAATTATCATATCAGTCGTGAGATCTTCTCATATAAGTGAAAAGAGGTGCAAAAGTGCTACAATTCTACTCAGTATAATTTCAAGTTTAAATCCTATTACTTTTCTTAGCAGAAGTCTGTTTTTGGATGTAGGTGTAATTGATCATTAATGCAAGACACTGCTGTTAGGCAGAAAGGCAATTCATCTCATGTTAGTGTCTTTATTTCAAAGACATAAAATACTTCAAGTAAGATGAAAATGAAGTGTTTAAAAATCCCACACTGTGAATCACTGATCATTGCCATACTCTCCCCATTTCCAAGGGCGAAGGATATTATTTACTTTTAAGAATGTTCAAAGATTTCAGCTGTGATGAAATAGCCACCTTGTGCTTTGAAAGGAAATGTGGGACAGTAGATGTTCCATCATGTCTGAAAGGTACAGAGGTGCCAAGTTGAAAGACCAGTAATTAGCATGTATGCACACAGCAGGATGCCAAGTAAGATAGGAGTAGCCAACAGAAAATGGTGGTTTAAGAAAATATTCAGATTAGCCGAATTGTTGCTACAATGATAGGAATCAACAAAGCACATAAGTACAGTGATCTGATCAGGCACAGTAGGGATGTGCACATGTCAAAGATAATTTATACCAATGCATATAAGATCGTCTAGAGTAACAAAATAAATGGGTAATAGGTTTAAGTAAAGTGAAGTGTATTTTAATACTAGATTCTCACAGTAGGATTCCCCAAAGCATCCGATATACTGATAAATCCATGCAAGGTACATAGTCACATTCATTATTTAAAGACAAAGAAATGTAAATATTGGGTAAAATTATCTATCCCAAATTGTAAGAGAAGATCTGGGATAGAGTCTGAGTTCTTATTCTATAGTTCTCCTAATGTGTATTAGAGGATACTCTAATAGTTTTTATTTTTAGTCTTAAAACAATAAAACAATAAACCTTTTATTTATTTATTTATTTATTTTTCTTAATTGAACAGTCCATGTGGTATGAAAAAAGTCTGGTATCTAATGCTACCTTTCTGCAACTGCTGGTAAGCTTAGAGAAAAGGAACTCAGTTTTGGGGGTTATGTATTCAGCTCATTTTGAAACTTGTACAGCTTTGGACAAATTACTTTCATTTCTTGTTCTTTAGCTCTCCAAACACCAAAGGGAAATAAATGCTTTCCTCCCTCAAGCAAATGCTGAGAGGCTCAGATGGAAACTACTGAAGAAGGACGAAGCTCTGTGTAATATTACTAGCTTTGTTAATCCAGGTCAACCCATTTGTTTCTTACAAAGACTGTAACAGAACTGAATTGCCTCAGTTCTGGCATTTCTATTTCCTCAGTGTTCTCAATCCTGTCTCCAAAATGATCAATTTTAGCTGTTGCTAAAGGGTTTAAAACTCTTGATTTGTGGCAATAACTCCCACAAAGATGCATTATAGGCACTGAAGTGATTATCTTGAACAGGCAGAAAAAGGCAACCTAACTGGCAATTGCATTCCAATGTCTGCCTCTCAGCATAGCACCTGCTTTACTGACTCACTGCTTCATCCCAGAGAGCTTTATTCATTAGTAAGAGCCATTCAAGCATTTAATGGATCTCTTTACATTGAAACAGCTCTGTTTGCTCCTATTTATCTTTTAGGCTTCTTTTGCTGAAGTCAAGTGCTTTAAAAGGATGTAGTTTTGCTATGACTCTACTCAGTAAGCTCCTCCTTGCTCCCTGGGTATTTTTTTCTTTTTTTCTTTTTTTAAATCTCCAGGCAAAACATCAAGAAAGTTCAGCTAATTGTCGCATATACTAAGATGCAGTGTAAAGCTTTGTTTTATAACACTTGGAAGGACTTGGAGGATATTAGCAGGCTGTAATTTTTTTTCTTTGTATGATTCCTAGAGGTTTGGACCTTATACCAGATTATACCTACAGGCACACTCTAATACCTTATACCAGATTTTACCTACAGGCACACTGTAATATTAAAAGTAACCAATTATTTTGGTTTTAACAGACTTTTAAAACTCTCAGAAATACAACCCTTGAGCTTGGGGAGTGAGACTGTTAGAAAATCCTAGGAAATGCATGAATTTAGAATTAAACCTAAGTCACAGTGCAAATAACACATGGGTAAGAATAATGGCAATAATATATTCAGATGAAGCATAAGCCATTTCATTGAAAAAAGGCAAAATTGAAGCATTAATTATTGAGGATCCACATGTAAATCCACCTTTTTACAGGCTTCTGTATGGACAGCATGATTAAGCTGTTTACTTAATCCTGTTGTGGGAAAAAAAGGTGTGCCAGTCCTTAACAAGAAAGCAAGAACCTTCTCATTTAACTCTTTCTACCTCAGAGACACAGTTAAGTAATTAAAGAATAAACTTAACTTCTCTGGACCTAGAGATTATGGTCCACATGGGTGTAAAAGTACCGATGGCAGTGTTCTGTGGAGTCCAACTTTTTTTTCGGTTTAAGGCTATGAATGTTTTTCTGCTGAATTTTATATATTTGAATTTAGTTTAACCTATATAAATAATGATCCATGTTTATTTCTCTCTGGTTGACTTCTGAACATTACCAGCCTCTGAATTCTGGCTGCACCAAAATTTCTCTTCCTGTTGTGATCATGGAACTATTTTGGGATTCCAAATTATTGATTTTAGACTTTGAAGACTCAGTCTTGATCCTTTTAAAATTGGCTTGATCCTGTTGTCAGTAAGGGCTTACTTTTAAGTTGGAGGAAATATCCTATTAAATATGCAAAGGTAATCTGTTTCAGTCTTTCTTTCGGTTTAGTCTTGAGTCTTATTTCATTAAAAGATTACTAGCTGTCAGATTGTATTAAATAGTAGTTCAATTTACATAAGGATGAGGGTAGGATACAGTTTCAACCTGAGACTTCAAGTAAAGGAAATTCAGAATTTGAGTGACATGCTCTAGTTCCCTTTTTTGTTGCATCCCTGTTGTTGTCCAAAGTGTTAACGTCTGCTCTAAATAGAAGGAAGGCATCCTCTCAAAAACAGAAAAAGAAAACATTTACAGATGTGTAATTAGTGTGTAACAAATGCTGTTTGACTATATGTCATTGCTGAGTGGTGCTAATACACATAGCTCAAACAACAAGTATTTAGTTTTTAATGTCTATATTTGCTTGCACTTTCTGAATGAGGAATACATTTTTAAAATTGAAACTGTGTGTTGAATTGCGTATACAGGCCAATAATTGTTTGTTAGGTTTTGCATAATAGCATAATTTAAAAACTGGACTGAAATTAAACTTACATCACGAAGCAAATGACATAGTAATGTGATAGGCCTATTTTTTCTTTAATACAGTGTTTACAAAGCCAATTCTTTTTCTGGTATAAATCAACCTGCCACCTCTAGTAGCAAATAAAAGATGAGTTTGTTATATCATCATTTATTGAAATAACCAGGGAGATAATATAGAGGGAAAAAATCTCTCTTTTTATGGGATATAAGGTCTTTAAAAACATATTACAAGCTCATTACATGCTTGAAATAGCTGAAGTAGATACTGGTCAGCTGTCACTTTGTCTCAGATATGTGTTGTGGCAGACAATTCCTTCTGGTTAAACTCTTATCAAAGAGCCAGTCAGAACCTACACAGTTTCTCTTAATTTAAACTAATTGATTTTCACATTTGAATCTAATTGCAAGCTGTAAACCCCATAGATAACATGGAAACATCATTATTCTGCAGATTCTCCTGGAAGGCATGCTAAGGCACATGAAAAACAACAAGGTGCTTGGTGACAGCCAGCATGGCTTCACTAAGGGGAAATCCTGCCTGACCAGATAGGTTTTGCCAGATAGGTACAAGCCATAATTTGTCAAAACCACAACATGTTTCTCCGTGAAATACAGCAAAACTCCCCATGCTAGTATGTCAGAGTGCTTTTGACTGAAAATAGACAGGTCTATGTCAGATTTATGCACCCTTTCCCCTTTGGGTTATCTGTTTAGATCAATGTAAAGGCTGTGAGGGATCAAATGGATCATTTATATTTGAGTGTTATGAAAGAAATGTTTAGAATAACACCAATAAATTTCTCTGTTTATTGGCATGTAATGATATCTCCGAGTAGAAATCTGTGCATACTTGCAGGCCAGGAAAGAGATTCCCTTACATTGTATTTGGCTGGTGATATTTGTTCTACAAGTATACAGAAGCTGTTGCTTTCTAGGGCTGTTCATCCACAGAACTAAACACATTCACAGATAAAACGATTAAAAATGGTATTTTTGGCATTATCTTTACAATGGCCCAGGGAATTGAACTCACTGTTGTCTACTGTATTTTTACAGAACTGTGCGAAATAGGTTAGATAGCAAACCTGGCTCAGCTTTGTACCTCTCTGTCAGTTCTAGCTGCTCTACAGTGCTTGTTCAGCAGCTGCCTTTCTTCGTAACTGTGTTTTTGCAAAGAAATTGCATCAAGTTCATATACAGTAAAAAAACACTCAGAAAAAAACCCAAGCAAAACCAATCTCTTTGCATTTCTGTTTGTGAATCAAAATCAGATCATAAAGAACTCTGTTCCTTGAATCAATGAAGC
Source organism: Amazona ochrocephala (assembly GCA_039720435.1). Taxonomy (NCBI): domain Eukaryota; kingdom Metazoa; phylum Chordata; class Aves; order Psittaciformes; family Psittacidae; genus Amazona; species Amazona ochrocephala. The sequence goes on from CM077882.1 coordinate 38,234,263, forward strand.
TGCTCAGTAACTTAGAAGACAGTCTTAGATATATCTATATGCTATCTTTCCCCTGTGGAGCTTTACGTGAAAGCATTTGTCATTTCATCTCATGTTATTATACGTCAATGAAATGTTAAAATGCCAACAGTTGTTCCATATTTTTTTGGCACTGCAGCTGATTCATAGGGTATGGCTTTCCTTCTATGTCATTCTTAGGAAGAAAGAAGTCATAGAATCATGGAATTGTAGAATCATAGAATCATAGAATGGTTCGGGTTGGAAAGAACCTTAAGATCATCTAGTTCCAGCCCCCCTGCCGTGGGCAGGGACACCTCACCTTAGAACATGTCACCCAAGGCTCTGTCCAACCTGGCCTTGAACACTGCCAGGGATGGAGTGTTTACCACTTCTTTGGACAACCTTCTCCAGTGCCTCACCACCCTTACAATGAGGAATGAAGTAGAACTTCAGCATTTGAATTTCAGATTTTCAAATTTTCTTCAGAAAAGCAATCCAAGTTAGGAAGAATTATAGTAACACTGAATCCTAAACATATAACTGTGGAATTTTTCCCTTTCGGTCCTTCCCGGATTCTACTGGAGCTCAGCCACCATAATGTATATTGCAGATTTTTAGGAAAGCCAAATGAGTGATCATTTTTTGTCAAATGGAAGCAACAGTAGAGATACTTTCACTGTGATTCTGAAGAGCCAGGAGCTGCAAACTGACTGGGGCATTGCATCTTTTTCATAGTCTCTCACATTGGAACAACTACGATCCTAAATACTTTCATTTCTGCTACTCTGTGTTTTATCAGAGAAACACAAATACACTGTGAACAACCAGTGAAACCACTTATTGGAAATGCTTACACAGGATGCTTTCCACTGAAAGGTTCCTGCCCTTTCCTTGCTCTGTCACCTTTTTATTCACTGTAATTTCTTTTCCGAATTCCTGGCTAGACTTGTGTCCTCTGTGCCACAAGACTTGGATGGTGGTAGAGCAGCTGCTTTAACTCAAGTTTTGGCCTTCACCTGAAGGTTATTCTGTGGCTTTCCAAATTGCATGGAATGATTTAGGTTTCGTTTGACCTTGTTTACTGATGATCATATGGAGCAACTGAATGTCACAAAGTGTCTCTTGTCAGAGCAATGTAAAACACGTCGTGTACTTTAAAGAGAGATTATTCAGACCTACTGTAGCTAGCAGGTGCCTGGGAGACAGTAGCAGTTACTTTGATTGGATTTCAGCCTTGATTTCTTATTATAGTTTGTAATGCTAGTGACTCAAAAAAGTGATCTTTTACATTATTCTATATATGTGACATAAATAATCATGAGCAGTCCTGATGAAACATGGCCACACAGCCATGATGGTGCTGAATTAAGCAGTGGTTTTCTGCAAGCCCAAGCAGCTGCCAGTTTTTCTAGCTTCATACTCATGCATCTTTGCTGTATTCGAAGGAACATGTAATGAAAATCACTGTATGAGCTATGAACTGGTGAAGAACTTCAATTACTGTGTTAGGGTGTGTTGTGGTTTAAGCTTATAAACCCATACAGTCGCTCTCTCACTCACTTCCCCCTCTTTCTTCCCTCCGCTCCTGGAGGGATGGGAAGGAGAATTGAAAGAATGCAACTCCCACAGGTTGAGATAAGGACAGTTTAGTAACTAAGGTATAACACAAATCACTAGTGCTACCACCAATAATAATAATGACAAGAGAAAATACAAGGGAAGGATACAATTGCTCACCATCCAATATCAAGCCCACACAAGCAGTGCACCCCCCACCATGCACCCCCATAGGCACCCTCACCACCCTTCCGGGTCTCTGCTCTCTGTTTCTACATCCTGGACATGATGTGCTGTGGTACGGAATAACCTCTTTGGTTAGTCTGGGTCAGGTGCCCTGTCTCTCCTTCCTCCTGGCTTCCCCTCCTCCCGGCTTCCCCTCCTCCCTGGCAGAGCATGAGGCTTACAAAGTCCTTGGCCAGCCTAAACATCGCCAAGCACTAACTGAAAACACTGGTGTTATCAGCGCTGTTCCCAGGCCCAAAATCAAAAACACAGAGCTGCACCAGCTACCAAGTAGGAGAAAAAAAAAATGACTGCTGCTGCTGAACCCATGACAGGGTGTCAGCTTACTGCAGAGATGGGATACAGCATGACACTCAGAATAACAAATGCATGACACATCCATTTTAATTGACTGTCTTATCTGGACTTAACCTTTATCATTGTAGAGGAAGGAGAAGGGAAGAGAAGAGGTAATCTTCTTTTCTTAAAGGTGATGATAGAAGTCTGCTCATGGCTTGGTAAAGAACTGGCTGGATGGCTGGGCCCAAAGACTGATGGTGAATGAAGTTAAAATCAGTTGGTCATCAGTCACAAGTGGCATTCCTCAGGGCTCAGCACTGGGGCAGGTTCTATTCAATATCTTTATCAATGATCTGGATGAGGGGATTGAGTGCATCCTCAGTAAATTTGCAGACAACACCAGATTGGGTGGGAGTGTTAATCTGTTTGAGAATAAGGCGGCTCTACAGAGGCATCTGGACAGGCTGGATTGATGGGCTGTGGCCAATTGTAAGAGGTTCACCAAGGCTCAGTTCTGGGTCCTGCACTTCAGTCACAATAGCTATCGACTTCTGAAACAATGTCAGAAAGTCCCTCTACGGAGACTGGCTGGTATGTTTTTGCTGTTATGATCAAAAGAGTTTGCATGTAATAACCTGACTGGCTATTCCTATTGCTTACCACTGCATTATTCTTCAGATAAAGTTGAACAGCTGGCTATATTTTGTCATAAGCAGGGGTTTGAATAAGGTGGTAATAGAAGTTCTGCCACTGATTTCCTGTAGCTGCACAGAAATGCCTTTAAGTTCCTCCTTCTAAAGCAGTCAGGACTTGCTTTTGCTCTGTTGATTGTCTCTGAACTTTTAATTCTTCTCTGCTCCAGAATTGTCTTTGCCCAGGTAGGAGGAAAGGGTTTGTTTGTTTAATGATGTCAGTGGGGTTATCTCCAGACTTTCAGTCTACTCAGCTCAATTCCCTGCAGCTGTATAGCACTGCACGAGTATTTTTTGCCAAATATCTCTGGGACAATGACATGAATCACAGAATAGTAAGGGCTGGAAAGGACCTCAAGATCATCGAGTTCCAACCCCCCCGCCATGGGCAGGGACACCTCCCACTAAACCATGCCATCCAAGGCTACGTCCAACCCCACCTTGAACGTCGCCAGGGATGAAGCATTCACAACTTCCCTGGGCAACCCATTCCAGGGCCCCACCACCCTCACAGTAAAGAATTTCTTCCTCAGATCCAATCTAAACCTCCCCTGTTTAAGTTTAAACCCATTACCCCTTGTCCTCTCACCACAGTCCGTAATGAAGAGTCCCTCCCCAGCATCCCTATAGGCCCCCTTCAGGTATTGGAAGGCTGCTATGAGGTCTCCACGCAGCCTTCTCTTCTCCAGGCTGAACAGCCCCAACTTTCTCAGCCTATCTTCATACGAGAGGTGCTCCAGTCCCCTGATCATCTTCGTGGCCCTCCTCTGGACTTGTTCTAACACTTCCATGTCCTTTTTATGTTGAGGACACCAGAACTGCACACAATACTCCAAGTGAGGTCTCACGAGAGCAGAGTAGAGGGGCAGGATCACCTCCCTCGACCTGCTGGTCACACTCCTTTTGATGCAGCCCAGAATACGGTTGGCCTTCTGGGCTGCAAGCGCACACTGCCGGCTCATGTTCATTTTTTCATCAACCCACACCCCCAAGTCCTTCTCCGCAGGGCTGCTCTGAATCTCTTCCCCGCCCAACCTGTAGCTGTGCCTGGCATTACTCCGACCCAGGTGGAGGACTTTGCATTTAGCATGGTTGAACTTCATCAGGTTGGCATCAGCCCACCTCACAAGCGTGTCAAGGTCCTTCTGGATGGCATTCCTTCCCTCCAATGTATCAACCGAACCACACAGCTTGGTGTCATCGGCAAACTTGCTGAGGGCACACTCAATCCCACTGTCCATGTCACCCACAAAGATGTTGAACAAGACCGGTCCCAACACCGATCCCTGGGGGACACCACTCGTTACCGGTCTCCAGCTGGACACTGAGCCACTGAGCACTACTCTTTGCGTGCGGCCATCCAGCCAGTTCTTTATCCACCGAGTGGTCCACCTATCAAATTGATGTCTCTCCAACTTAGAGACAAGGATGTCATGTGAGACAGTGTCAAAGGCTTTACACAAGTCCAGGTAGATGGCATCAACCGCTCTGCCCCTGTCCATCAGTTCCGTAGCCCCTTCATAGAAGGTCACCAGATTTGTCAGGCAGGATTTCCCCTTAGTGAAGCCATGCTGGCTGTCACCAAGCACCTTGTTGGTTTTCATGTGCCTTAGCATGCCTTCCAGGATAATCCGCTCCAAGATTTTGCCAGGCACAGAGGTGAGACTGACTGGTCTGTAATTCCCTGGCTCATCCATTTTTCCCTTCTTAAAAATGGGGGTTACATTTCCCTTTTTCCAGTCATCGGGAACTTCACCTGACTGCCATGATTTTTCAAATATGATGGACAGTGGCTTAGCAACTTCATTTGCCAGCTCCTTCAGGACCCGCGGATGGATTTCATCCGGTCCCATGGACTTGTATACATTCAGGTTCCTAAGGTGGTCCCGAACAAGATCCTCCCCCACAGTGGGCCCAGGGTCCCCACCCTCACCGTTTCCCGCATCTGCCTTCCAAGACTTGGGTGGTGTGGACAGAGCATTTGCCCGTAAAGACTGAGGCAAAGAAGTCATTAAGAACCTCAGCCTTCTCCAAATCCAGGGTAGCCAGTTCTCCCAATAGCTTCTGGAGAGGGCCCACATTGTCCCTAACCTGTCTCATATCGGCAATGTACCTATAAAATCCCTTCCTGTTATCCTTAACATCCCTAGCCAAGTTTAATTCTAAGTGGGCCTTAGCTTTCCTAACCTGGTCCCTAGCTTCCCGGACAACATCCCTGTATTCTTCCCAGGCCGCCTGACCTTGCTTCCACCTTTTATAAGCCTCTTTTTTCTTTCGAATTTTGCTCAGCAGCTCCTTATCCATCCAAGGAGGTCTCCTGGCCCTCCTGCTGAACTTCCTTCCAGTTGGGATGCATCGCTCCTGAGCTTGCAGCAGGTGATCCTTGAATATCAAGCAACAGTCTTGAGCCCCCCTGCCCTCTAGGGCTGTATCCCATGGAACCTTACTGAGCAGGTTCCTGAAGAGGCCAAAGTCTGCTCTCTTGAAGTCCAGGGCAGTGAGCTTGCTGCACGCTCTTCTCACTGTCCTGAGGATCTCAAACTCAACCATCTCATGATCACTGCAATCAAGGCTGCCCTGGAGCGTTACATTCCCAACCAGCCCTTCCCTGTTGGTGAGGACGAATCATGAACTGTCTTTTGTAACACTTCCATACTTCAGTACTCTGAATGAACACCCTACTGAATCGACAGAATTATGCAAATTTTTTTTTTTTTTTTTTTTTTTTTTTTTTTTTTTTGGTGCAATACCAAAAACAGGGTAAGTCAAGGTTGAAGTGTTGGAGAAATTGGTAAATTGTTGAATGGAGATTATTTTCCCTTTAGAAATAAAAATGACTTTAAAAGCAATAGACTTTTCTAGAATGTCAGAATTATAATTACTGCAGCAAAAGGAGGCCCTAATCACCTCTAATCCATCCTATGTTTGCCAAATGTAATTTGAATTTTAGGTGCTGATTCTGGCCATCTGTACTCTGGGCAGAGCAAGAGTAGCCTGGTGTGGTATTTCAAGATGACTGAAAGGTGCAAAGTAAACAGTATCAAACATGAAAAAGCAGTCTGGAATTTTGAAGGGGCTCTTGGGATCTGACTCATGATTTCTGCTTGACAGTTGCCTTTTACATATATGACATAAATATTCATGAGCAATCCTGGTGAAACATGCCACACAATTTTTCAGCTATGTTTCTAGATTCTTTACCTGGTTCCTTAAAGATGTTACTGGTATTCTGTTAACTTGTAGGTTATTTTATCCATTATCATGGAATCACAGAATTGTTTGGGTTGGAAGGGACCTTAAAGCTCATGTAGTTCCAATCCCCCTTCCATGGACAGGGACACCTTCCACTAGGTCAGGTTGTTCAAAGCCTCATCCAACATGGCCTTGAACACTGAAAGGGATGGGGCATCCACAGCTTCTCTGGGCAACCTGTTTCAATGTCTCACCATCCCCATAGTGAAGAATTTCTTCTTAATATCTAATCTAAATCTCCCCTCTTCCAGCTTAAAGCCATTCCTTGTCCTGTCACTCATGCCCTTGTAAAAAGTCCCTCTCCAGCTTCCTTGTAGAACCTTTTCATAGGTACTGAAAGGCTGCTGTAAGGTCCTCCTGGAGACTTTTGTTTTCCAGGCTAAACAAGCCAAACTCTCTCAGCCTGTCTCCATAAGAGAGGTGCTCCAATCCTCTGATCATCTTCATGGCTCTCCTCTGGACTCACTTGAGCAGGTCCACATCCTGCTTGTGTTGGGGCCCAAGAGCTGAGTGCAGTGGGGTCTCATGAGAGCAGAGCAGAGGGGAGAATCACCTCCCTCAACCTGCTGGCCATGGTCCTTTTGATACAGCCCAGGATATGTCTGGCTTTCTGGCTGCAAGCACATGCTGACAACATTATGTTGGATTGGATGTATTGTCTCAAGATATAATAAAATATTTCTTTAATATAAATTTTTAAGATATAAAAATTGAGTTTTTTTCATTATTATGCACCTGTACTTGCCTCTCAGATATCATTCCTTTAAGATCTTAGAGAATTTTTAACAAGAGCTTTATTTTTAAACACATGAGAAAATGCTAGTTCTATAACAAAGGCTGAATTTGATAAGACTATTTATGTTACATGGAAACATCCTGTGACCCTTTTTAATTGATTTGTATTCCTACTGTCTGGTAAGGTGGACAATTTAAGAGCCACTCAGTCATAAATGGGATGTTCTTTTTTCTGATGGAAAAGAAAACCTTGATCTTTGCAAGTAATGTGTGCAGATCATTGTGCTGTGCTTCCTTGGCTTCTCACTTGGTCTCTGTTTCAAAGTTTTTTCATATCTATATTTTCAGAATACTACTGTACCCTAAGCCACTTTATCATGGGGCTGGATGGCCATCTGTGCTGGATAAATTCTCATTTCTTTGTCAACAATTGGTTGTGCCTCATTTGGGATTGTGCTGGTGTGTGATCGCTACTGTGAGTTGATCTTTCCTAAGTGTTGAATCAAAGAAACAATAAGATCAGTTCTTTGGCTTCCTCTTAGTTACAAAATCTTCTGTACTGTTATGCTGGCTTTGTATCCCCTGTTTCTTTTTGCCTGGAATTTGTGTTTCTGTATTAGGATAAATAGCCTGCTTATTTTGAGTTAACTGAAGCCGCTAGGCCACACAAGAACCGGCAACTCCTCTTTCCAGAGTACTGTAGCTCCTGGACTGTTTTTGATTCTCAAGGCAGGAGTAGAATTCAATCCAAATGAATGAAAAAATATGTGGAAAACACAGTTGTGTGTTAGTACTTAGCATGATATTTGTGGCTGTCTGCTTTAGGAAAAAAAAAATAAAACCCTCTGTATTTATGTCCAAAGCTTTGAAATATGATTCTATGCTGAAGAGTGATGCCACCATCCTAAGAGATCTGCTCTTTGTGTGTGTTCAAAGTCAAGCCACCTGACTTCTGAGATGACATATTAATGGGCTTTGATGGTATCCACAAGACATTAAGATGACATGATTAACTTAATAATAGTAATTAAGAGACAAAGGTGTGTGGGGAGTAGGAGAAAAGAGTCTCACGTACTTAAAAAAAGCCAGCTGCAATTGTCTGCATTTTATTGGAAAATTACTTTTGTGGGGAGAGAGATGGAGCAACTCTGTGCTGAGACTGACTTTAAACCAACTCAGTTACCAATTTGCTTTGGGTGATACGGTCCATACATAGACTCATAGAATCGTAGAATAGTCAGGGTTGGAAAGGACCTTAAGATCATCTAGTTCCAACCCCCTTGCCATGGGCAGCGACATCTCCCACTAAACCATGCCACCCAAGGTTCTGTCCAACCCCACCTTGAACGCCACCAGGGATGAAGCATTCACAGCTACCCTGGGCAACCCATTCCAGGGCCTCACCACCCTTACAGGAAAGAATTTCTTCCTCAGATCCAATCTAAACTTCCCCTGTTTAAGTTTGAACCCATTACCCCTTGTCCTCTCACCACAGTCCCTAATGAAGAGTCCCTCCCCAGCATCCCTATAGGCCCCCTTCAGGTATTGGAAGGCTGCTATGAGGTCTCCATGCAGCCTTCTCTTCTCCAGGCTGAACAGCCCCAACTTTCTCATCCTATCTTCATGCGGGAGGTGCTCCAGTCCCCTGATCATCCTCATGGCCCTCATCTAGATTTGTTCCAACAATTCCATGTCCTTTTTATGTTGAGGACACCAGAGCTGCACACAATACTACAAGTGATTTCTCACAAGAGCAGAGTAAAGGGGCAGGAGCACCTCCCTCGACCTGCTGGTCACGCTCCTCTTCATGCAGCCCAGGATATGGTTTAAATGGGCATACTGGTATCCTAAAAATCAGGTCCAGCAGTTTACTCCCTAGAATGGAGACTGAAGTGGAACATGTGAAGGACATTATTGAAGAACTGAACAATCAGCTCGACTTACAAGGGGAAGAGACCAGGTCTCAGATGTAAGCTGAAACAGGCAATGTTTCAGCTCTGATGGAACAAAAGTATCTGAAGGAAACTGGATCTATTTGAACATATTTGGCATAGAGCTTTCTGTAATCTTCCACTCCATTGCCTGTAGAGCTCAGTGGGTGGCAGAGCAACTGTATCACCTAGATACAACTATGATGACGGGTGAGAAGGTGGTAGTGGCTCTGCAAATATTTGTCGCACGGCGTCCTATTAGGGGAAAAAAAACCCCGATCCTCCAAAAACTTAGTTTAAATCTATAGTCCTGGCCTGTATTTTCTGAGATTCCAATAGTCCACCTGTCAGCAAACAATTAAATGTCTCTGGAAGACTAAGAATGGGAAATCCTATATAAATTATATAAACTTGACAAAGGAGAAACACCCTGAAGTGCTATATAACTAGATCAAGAAGTCTCAGTGTATTCCCAGTGCCCTCTAATTTGACTATGCACAGATATCACTCTGCCTCTTTACTAACTGCACATTCCTGGTATGACACATTGCAAGACCAAGGGAGCTGGATCCTGGCAGGACACAATCCTGGCATGGCAGGGCCATGGAGGTGGGCCATGGAGGTCAGGCAGGGACAGTAAGGACCACTGTGGGCTAAACTGTCCTTTGGAAGTATCACTTCTTCCCTTCCAGGAAAAAGCTGTACTCACTGCTGGAATGTGCATTTCTTATTTTGAATTTATTGGTTAAATTTAGTCATAATATGGTTTTGCATAACAGTCAGGAGCAGCCAGGTTCTCACCCCCTCAGAATACTTATCCCTTATAAAATGTTGGAGATGGCTGAGGTGGATGCAGTCATGGTTTGACTGAGTAGCCATGACCTTGCAGTACAGTAATGTGCTGTGTTAACATCTTTAATCTAGTTTTAGCCACCTCACATTTAATTTGAATCTCCAGATTGCCTCTGCTTTGTGCTGTTTTGGCTCCCAATGTAATTCTGTCATTGGAGAAGTGAAGTGATTAATGGCATTTAAATTAATTACAATCAATTAATTAAATTAATCAATTTAAATGAATTAAATCTATTAGTGAAATGAATTCTAGTAACTCACATTCTGCTGCCTGCTTGAACTCTGTGTCCTTGGTACTAGGGCACATTGCGGTGGACTGTCTGATGGGCAGCGAGAGAAGGTCCCCTAAGGCATAGGTACAATGTGCTAGTCACCAGAGGCCTTGAGACACCATAGCATGCCTATACTAAACAAGTAACTTGTTTAGTATATATTTATCAATCCTATTCCCCATTTACCAGAATTAAGAAATGGCTAAAGAAGCCCTGGTTTTACCTTTGTTGAATACTAACGTGTACCACCCAGAGACTGGTAGTGCAGGTTTATTTATTGCTTGGGAGTCTCCTGCCATGTTGGTGTCATTGGGCCTGTCTTAAGTAGTCTGAATTTGTTACCAAGTCTCTATTTAGACTGTAAGTGATCCTTCTGGTATCAGCATATTTCTAAATATGTTTAGTGAATTTGAATAGTACACCATAAAATTGTAAAGAAAACTGCTAAGAGATGCCATAGACTGATCGCTAATGACCCCACGCAGTCTACTGATGTCAGTCAAGAATGTTGTTACAGGGGCATAAATGTTACAGGGGCATTTTACTTTTAATGTGAATTGAAAATATTTTGTGATTGCATTGCTTCAGCGCTGAAAAAATTTAAAACCCAAAAGCTTTCCTGATACTTCTGTTTAAACGAAGGTGAGAAAACTTCTTAACAAGGCTGCTTGACACAAAAGGCTGTTAATTTGTACTGAAAATATTAAGAAGTGAAAGTCACCTGGATTTTTTCAAGCTGAAACTAGTCACTGAATCTGTGCAGAGTATAAGGCTTTTCTTTGAACATTTTGCATGGTTGTAGTGTTTCTTGCACGTATACCCTAACTGTTATCTCATTAAGCATTTTATGCCCAGAGCATTGTATAATCTCAATAGTCAAGATTAAGAACAGAGACGTTGAAGGCCAGGAATAGAGATAAAAAGACAAAAGCATTATATCTACACTCAGTTAAAGAAGTTCTAACAGACTGCAAGCACAGATTGCAAACTTGCAAATGCAGCCTATGTATCGATCTATATTTTCTGAAGTGCACAAGAACAAATGTGTTCAGACTCCTGGGTGTTCAAATATTCTGCCAATGCGTTAATACCATAGGGCATACAGAGTCTTTCCAATTCATCTCCAAGGCACTGATTTGAAGATGGGGTGGGTGGAGGTGGAACTTCATTATCACTTTAGAGACTTCAGTTTTATAATGATGTAGCCGTAACTGACAATCACATGTAGAACTGAAAGTCAAGAAGTAATCCCAGGTCTTCTAAATCACAGAATCAGAGAATCAGAGAATCACAGAATCACAGAATCACAGAATAGTAAGGGCTGGAAAGGACCTCAAGATCATCGAGTTCCAACCCCCCCGCCATGGGCAGGGACACCTCCCACTAAACCATGCCATCCAAGGCTATGTCCAACCCCACCTTGAGCGCCGCCAGGGATGAAGCATTCACAACTTCCCTGGGCAACCCATTCCAGGGCCCCACCACCCTTACAGGAAAGAATTTCTTCCTCAGATCCAATCTAAACCTCCCCTGTTTAAGTTTAAACCCATTACCCCTTGTCCTCTCACCACAGTCCCTCATGAAGAGTCCCTCCCCAGCATCCCTATAGGCCCCCTTTAGGTATTGGAAGGCTGCTATGAGGTCTCCACGCAGCCTTCTCTTCTCCAGGCTGAACAGCCCCAACTTTCTCAGCCTATCTTCATACGGGAGGTGCTCCAGTCCCCTCATCATCCTCGTGGCCCTCCTCTGGACTTGTTCTAACACTTCCATGTCCTTTTTATGTTGAGGACACCAAAACTGCACGCAATACTCCAAGTGAGGTCTCACGAGAGCAGAGTAGAGGGGCAGGATCACCTCCCTCGACCTGCTGGTCACACTCCTTTTGATGCAGCCCAGAATACGGTTGGCCTTCTGGGCTGCAAGCGCACACTGCCGGCTCATGTTCATTTTTTCATCAACCCACACCCCCAAGTCCTTCTCCGCAGGGCTGCTCTGAATCTCCTCCCCGCCCAACCTGTAGCTGTGCCTGGCATTGCTCCGACCCAGGTGGAGGACTTTGCATTTAGCATGGTTGAACTTCATCAGGTTGGCATCAGCCCACCTCACAAGCATGTCAAGGTCCCTCTGGATGGCATTCCTTCCCTCCAATGTATCAACCGAACCACACAGCTTGGTGTCATCGGCAAACTTGCTGAGGGCGCACTCAATCCCACTGTCCAAGTCACCCACAAAGATGTTGAACAAGACCGGTCCCAACACCGATCCCTGGGGGACACCACTCATTACCGCTCTCCAGCTGGACACTGAGCCACTGAGCACTACTCTTTGCGTGCGGCCATCCAGCCAGTTCTTTATCCACCGAGTGATCCACCTATCAAATTGATGTCTCTCCAACTTAGAGACAAGGATGTCATGTGAGACAGTGTCAAAGGCTTTACACAAGTCCAGGTAGATGAGATCAACTGCTCTGCCCCTGTCCATCAGTTCTGTAGCCCCTTCATAGAAGGTCACCAGATTGGTTAGGCAGGATTTCCCCTTAGTGAAGCCATGCTGGCTGTCACCAAGCACCTTGTTGGTTTTCATGTGCCTTAGCATGCCTTCCAGGATAACCCACTCCAAGATTTTGCCAGGCACAGAGGTGAGACTGACTGGTCTGTAATTCCCTGGCTCATCCATTTTTCCCTTCTTAAAAATGGGGGTTATATTTCCCTTTTTCCAGTCATCGGGAACTTCACCTGACTGCCATGATTTTTCAAATATGATGGACAGTGGCTTAGCAACTTCATTTGTCAGCTCCTTCAGGACCTGCGCATGGATTTCATCAGGTCCCATTGACTTGTATACATTCAGGTTCCTAAGGTGGTCCCGAACAAGATCCTCCCCCACAGTGGGCCCAGGGTCCCCACCCTCACCGTTCCCCGCGTCTGCCTTCCAAGACTTGGGTGGTGTGGTCAGAGCATTTGCCCGTAAAGACTGAGGCAAAGAAGTCATTAAGAACCTCAGCCTTCTCCAAATCCAGGGTAGCCAGTTTTCCCGATAGCTTCTGGAGAGGGCCCACATTGTCCCTAACCTGTCTCTTATCGGCAATGTACCTATAAAATCCCTTCCTGTTATCCTTAACATCCCTAGCCAAGTTTAATTCTAAGTGGGCCTTAGCTTTCCTAACCTGGTCCCTAGCTTCCCGGACAACATCCCTGTATTCTTCCCAGGCTGCCTGACCTTGCTTCCACCTTTTATAAGCCTCTTTTTTCCTTCGAATTTTGCTCAGCAGCTCCTTATCCATCCAAGGAGGTCTCCTGGCCCTCCTGCTGAACTTCCTTCTAGTTGGGATGCACCGCTCCTGAGCTTGCAGCAGGTGATCCTTGAATATCAACCAACAGTCATGGGCCCTCCTGCCCTCTAGGGCTGTATCCCATGGAACCTTACTGAGCAGGTTCCTGAAGAGGCCAAAGTCTGCTCTCTTGAAGTCCAGGGCAGTGAGCTTGCTGCACGCTCTTCTCACTGTCCTGAGGATCTCAAACTCAACCATCTCATGATCACTGCAATCAAGGCTGCCCTGGAGCGTTACATTCCCAACCAGCCCTTCCCTGTTGGTGAGGACGAGGTCAAGCATGGCACCTCTCCTTGTCGGCTCCTCTATTACTTGCAGAAGGAAGTTGTCTTCCACACAATCGAGGAACCTTATGGATTGCTTGTGCCGGGCCGTACCATCCCTCCAACAGATATCAGGGTGGTTGAAGTCTCCCATGAGAACAAGGGCCTGCAAGCGTGAGGCTGCTCCTATCTGCCTATGGAGCGCTTCGTCCAGCAAGTCCCCTTGGTCAGGTGGTCTGTAACAGATCCCCACAATAATGTCACCCATCACTGTTCTCCCTTTAACCCTGACCCACAAACTCTCTGTCGACTGCTCACCTGTCCCCAGACAGAGTTCCATACTCTCTAGCCTATCCCTAACATAAATAGCAACTCCCCCTCCCCGTCTGCCGGGCCTGTCTTTCCTAAAGTGCCGGTAACCTTCCATTCCAACACACCAGTCATAGGAGCCATCCCACCATGTTTCTGTGATGCCTATGACATCATACCCCCGTAGATGTGCACACATCTCTAATTCCTCTTGTTTGTTCCCCATACTACGGGCGTTTGTGTAGAGGCATTTGAGCCGAGATCCAATTGAAGTTGGGTCATTGGCTGGAGCAGCTGGAATATCCCTACATTGCTCCGAACGTTTACTATAGGTGCTACTAACCGACTGGTGTGTTGGGATGGAATGATGCCCCCCTCCCCCAACACATCTAGTTTAAAGCATCCTTGACCAGCCTGGCAAGCCTCCTACCAAATCCCCTCTTCCCCTTCTTTGTCAGACCAGCTCCACCAGCCCCCAGTAGACCTGGCCTACTATATTGAGTCCCATGGTCAAGGTACCCAAACCCCTGACTATAGCACCACCCTTCTAACCATTTATTAACCTGCCCAATCCTCCTAGCCTTTTCAAGGTCCTGCCCTGTATCCTGGAGAAGTGACGAAAAGACAATCTGAGCTCCAGAACCCCTAACCACCTCTCCCAGAGCCCTGTAGTCCTTCTTTATAGTCTCCGGGCTACTGCTATCTATATCAGTAGCACCCACATGTATTACCAGGAGTGGGTAATAGTCAGTGGGACCGACTAGAGCAGGCAGCTTCTCGGCCACATCCCTGATCCGAGCCCCTGGTAGGCAACACACCTCCCTTGAGCCTGTGTCAGGCCGGCAGATGGGTGCCTCTGTTCCTTTCAGATTAGAGTCCCCAACTACTACGGCCCGCCGCTTTTTCCTGGCAGCACCAGTAGTGACCTTCTTTACCAGTGCACCAGCTGGTTGCGCCTGGTGGGAGCGCTGTTGCTCATCAGTCCCCGGACAAGAATCCTGATATTTTCTCACGTAGGAAATTTCTCTTGGTTTAGATTCTTGTACTTTGCATTTAAGTTTGTATCTTATAAACCTGAGGGATTTCAAAGTACAAGGTAAATATATTCCAGATAAATTCTTGAAGCATAAAATACAAAACTATACAATTAAGGGGTTACTTGTTTCCAAGTGACACATAGTATTTATATAGCATCACAGACAAGCCTGGAAAATGTCAGGGGACTTAACAGAATATAGGAGCTGCCAAAAGCAATAAACAAAATAAAGCAGAAGGGATGGTGTATATGGAGAGGTCTGATTATTGAGTCTGTAAGAGAAACAGCATAACTTCTGACACAGTCTGAGTAGAAATCAAGGACATCGAATCATAGAATCATAAAATCATAGAATAGTTAGGGTTGGAAAGGGCCTCAAGATCATCGAGTTCCAAACCCCCTGCCATGGGCAGCGACACCTCCCACTAAACCATGCCATCCAAGGCTATGTCCAACCCCACCTTGAACGCCACCAGGGATGAAGCATTCACAGCTACCCTGGGCAACCCATTCCAGGGCCTCACCACCCTTACAGGAAAGAATTTCTTCCTCAGATCCAATCTAAACTTCCCCTGTTTAAGTTGGAACCCGTTACCCCTTGTCCTCTCACCACAGTCCCTCATGAAGAGTCCCTCCCCAGCATCCCTATAGGCCCCCTTTAGGTATAGGAAGGCTGCTATGAGGTCTCCACGCAGCCTTCTCTTCTCCAGGCTGAACAGCCCCAATTTTCTCAGTCTGTCTTCATACAGGAGATGCTCCAGTCCCCTGATCATCCTCGTGGCCCTCCTCTGGACTTGTTCTAACAGTTCCATGTCCTTTTTATGTTGAGGACACCAGAACTGCACACAATACTCCAAGTGAGGTCTCACGAGAGCAGAGTAAAGGGGCAGGATACCTCCCTCAACCTGCTGGTCAAGCTTCTCTTGATACAACCCAGGATACGGTCGGCTTTCTGGGCTGCAAGCGCACACTGCCGGCACATGCCCATTTTTTCATCAACCCACACCCCCAAATCTTTCTCCGCAGGGCTGCTCTGAATCTCCTCCCCGCCCAACCTGTAGCTGTGCCTGGCATTGCTCCGACCCAGGTGTAGGACCTTGCGCTTGGCATGGTTAAACTTCATGAGGTTGGCATCAGCCCACCTCACAAGCATGTCAAGGTCCCTCTGGATGGCATTCCTTCCCTCCAATGTATCAACCAAACCACACAGCTTGGTGTCATCGGCAAACTTGCTGAGGGCGCACTCAATCCCACTGTCCAAGTCACCCACAAAGATGTTGAACAAGACAGGTCCCAACACTGATCCCTGGGGGACACCACTCATTACTGATCTCCAGCTGCACATTGAGCCACTGAGCACTACTCTTTGTGTGTGGCGATCCAGCCAGTTCTTTATCCACCGAGTGGTCCACCTATCAAATTGATGTCTCTCCAACTTAGAGACAAGGATGTCATGTGACAGTGTCAAAGGCTTTACACAAGTCCAGGTAGATGAGATCAACTGCTCTGCCCCTGTCCATCAGTTCCATAGCCCCTTCATAGAAGGTCACCAGATTTGTCAGGCAGGATTTCCCCTTAGTGAAGCCATGCTGAGTGTCGCCAAGCACCTTGTTGGTTTTCATGTGGCTTAGCATTCCTTCCAGGATAATCCGCTCCAAGATTTTGCCAGGCACAGAGGTGAGACTGACTGGTCTGTAATTCCCTGGCTCATCCATTTTTCCCTTCTTAAAAATGGGGGTTATATTTCCCTTTTTCCAGTCATCGGGAACTTCACCTGACTGCCATGATTTTTCAAATATGATGGACAGTGGCTTAGCAACTTCATTTGTCAGCTCCTTCAGGACCTGCGCATGGATTTCATCAGGTCCCATTGACTTGTATACATTCAGGTTCCTAAGGTGGTCCCGAACAAGATCCTCCCCCACAGTGGGCCCAGGGTCCCCACCCTCACCGTTCCCCGCGTCTGCCTTCCAAGACTTGGGTGGTGTGGTCAGAGCATTTGCCCGTAAAGACTGAGGCAAAGAAGTCATTAAGAACCTCAGCCTTCTCCAAATCCAGGGTAGCCAGTTTTCCCGATAGCTTCTGGAGAGGGCCCACATTGTCCCTAACCTGTCTCTTATCGGCAATGTACCTATAAAATCCCTTCCTGTTATCCTTAACATCCCTAGCCAAGTTTAATTCTAAGTGGGCCTTAGCTTTCCTAACCTGGTCCCTAGCTTCCCGGACAACATCCCTGTATTCTTCCCAGGCTGCCTGACCTTGCTTCCACCTTTTATAAGCCTCTTTTTTCCTTCGAATTTTGCTCAGCAGCTCCTTATCCATCCAAGGAGGTCTCCTGGCCCTCCTGCTGAACTTCCTTCTAGTTGGGATGCACCGCTCCTGAGCTTGCAGCAGGTGATCCTTGAATATCAACCAACAGTCATGGGCCCTCCTGCCCTCTAGGGCTGTATCCCATGGAACCTTACTGAGCAGGTTCCTGAAGAGGCCAAAGTCTGCTCTCTTGAAGTCCAGGGCAGTGAGCTTGCTGCACGCTCTTCTCACTGTCCTGAGGATCTCAAACTCAACCATCTCATGATCACTGCAATCAAGGCTGCCCTGGAGCGTTACATTCCCAACCAGCCCTTCCCTGTTGGTGAGGACGAGGTCAAGCATGGCACCTCTCCTTGTCGGCTCCTCTATTACTTGCAGAAGGAAGTTGTCTTCCACACAATCGAGGAACCTTATGGATTGCTTGTGCCGGGCCGTACCATCCCTCCAACAGATATCAGGGTGGTTGAAGTCTCCCATGAGAACAAGGGCCTGCAAGCGTGAGGCTGCTCCTATCTGCCTATGGAGCGCTTCGTCCAGCAAGTCCCCTTGGTCAGGTGGTCTGTAACAGATCCCCACAATAATGTCACCCATCACTGTTCTCCCTTTAACCCTGACCCACAAACTCTCTGTCGACTGCTCACCTGTCCCCAGACAGAGTTCCATACTCTCTAGCCTATCCCTAACATAAATAGCAACTCCCCCTCCCCGTCTGCCGGGCCTGTCTTTCCTAAAGTGCCGGTAACCTTCCATTCCAACACACCAGTCATAGGAGCCATCCCACCATGTTTCTGTGATGCCTATGACATCATACCCCCGTAGATGTGCACACATCTCTAATTCCTCTTGTTTGTTCCCCATACTACGGGCGTTTGTGTAGAGGCATTTGAGCCGAGATCCAATTGAAGTTGGGTCATTGGCTGGAGCAGCTGGAATATCCCTACATTGCTCCGAACGTTTACTATAGGTGCTACTAACCGACTGGTGTGTTGGGATGGAATGATGCCCCCCTCCCCCAACACATCTAGTTTAAAGCATCCTTGACCAGCCTGGCAAGCCTCCTACCAAATCCCCTCTTCCCCTTCTTTGTCAGACCAGCTCCACCAGCCCCCAGTAGACCTGGCCTACTATATTGAGTCCCATGGTCAAGGTACCCAAACCCCTGACTATAGCACCACCCTTCTAACCATTTATTAACCTGCCCAATCCTCCTAGCCTTTTCAAGGTCCTGCCCTGTATCCTGGAGAAGTGACGAAAAGACAATCTGAGCTCCAGAACCCCTAACCACCTCTCCCAGAGCCCTGTAGTCCTTCTTTATAGTCTCCGGGCTACTGCTATCTATATCAGTAGCACCCACATGTATTACCAGGAGTGGGTAATAGTCAGTGGGACCGACTAGAGCAGGCAGCTTCTCGGCCACATCCCTGATCCGAGCCCCTGGTAGGCAACACACCTCCCTTGAGCCTGTGTCAGGCCGGCAGATGGGTGCCTCTGTTCCTTTCAGATTAGAGTCCCCAACTACTACGGCCCGCCGCTTTTTCCTGGCAGCACCAGTAGTGACCTTCTTTACCAGTGCACCAGCTGGTTGCGCCTGGTGGGAGCGCTGTTGCTCATCAGTCCCCGGACAAGAATCCTGATATTTTCTCACGTAGGAAATTTCTCTTGGTTTAGATTCTTGTACTTTGCATTTAAGTTTGTATCTTATAAACCTGAGGGATTTCAAAGTACAAGGTAAATATATTCCAGATAAATTCTTGAAGCATAAAATACAAAACTATACAATTAAGGGGTTACTTGTTTCCAAGTGACACATAGTATTTATATAGCATCACAGACAAGCCTGGAAAATGTCAGGGGACTTAACAGAATATAGGAGCTGCCAAAAGCAATAAACAAAATAAAGCAGAAGGGATGGTGTATATGGAGAGGTCTGATTATTGAGTCTGTAAGAGAAACAGCATAACTTCTGACACAGTCTGAGTAGAAATCAAGGACATCGAATCATAGAATCATAAAATCATAGAATAGTTAGGGTTGGAAAGGGCCTCAAGATCATCGAGTTCCAAACCCCCTGCCATGGGCAGCGACACCTCCCACTAAACCATGCCATCCAAGGCTATGTCCAACCCCACCTTGAACGCCACCAGGGATGAAGCATTCACAGCTACCCTGGGCAACCCATTCCAGGGCCTCACCACCCTTACAGGAAAGAATTTCTTCCTCAGATCCAATCTAAACTTCCCCTGTTTAAGTTGGAACCCGTTACCCCTTGTCCTCTCACCACAGTCCCTCATGAAGAGTCCCTCCCCAGCATCCCTATAGGCCCCCTTTAGGTATAGGAAGGCTGCTATGAGGTCTCCACGCAGCCTTCTCTTCTCCAGGCTGAACAGCCCCAATTTTCTCAGTCTGTCTTCATACAGGAGATGCTCCAGTCCCCTGATCATCCTCGTGGCCCTCCTCTGGACTTGTTCTAACAGTTCCATGTCCTTTTTATGTTGAGGACACCAGAACTGCACACAATACTCCAAGTGAGGTCTCACGAGAGCAGAGTAAAGGGGCAGGATACCTCCCTCAACCTGCTGGTCAAGCTTCTCTTGATGCAACCCAGGATACGGTCGGCTTTCTGGGCTGCAAGCGCACACTGCCGGCACATGCCCATTTTTTCATCAACCCACACCCCCAAATCTTTCTCCGCAGGGCTGCTCTGAATCTCCTCCCCGCCCAACCTGTAGCTGTGCCTGGCATTGCTCCGACCCAGGTGTAGGACCTTGCGCTTGGCATGGTTAAACTTCATGAGGTTGGCATCAGCCCACCTCACAAGCATGTCAAGGTCCCTCTGGATGGCATTCCTTCCCTCCAATGTATCAACCAAACCACACAGCTTGGTGTCATCGGCAAACTTGCTGAGGGCGCACTCAATCCCACTGTCCAAGTCACCCACAAAGATGTTGAACAAGACAGGTCCCAACACTGATCCCTGGGGGACACCACTCATTACTGATCTCCAGCTGCACATTGAGCCACTGAGCACTACTCTTTGTGTGTGGCGATCCAGCCAGTTCTTTATCCACCGAGTGGTCCACCTATCAAATTGATGTCTCTCCAACTTAGAGACAAGGATGTCATGTGACAGTGTCAAAGGCTTTACACAAGTCCAGGTAGATGAGATCAACTGCTCTGCCCCTGTCCATCAGTTCCATAGCCCCTTCATAGAAGGTCACCAGATTTGTCAGGCAGGATTTCCCCTTAGTGAAGCCATGCTGAGTGTCGCCAAGCACCTTGTTGGTTTTCATGTGGCTTAGCATTCCTTCCAGGATAATCCGCTCCAAGATTTTGCCAGGCACAGAGGTGAGACTGACTGGTCTGTAATTCCCTGGGTCATCCATTTTCCCCTTCTTAAAAATGGGGTTATATTTCCCTTTTTCCAGTCATTGGGAACTTCACCTGACTGCCATGATTTTTCAAATATGATGGACAGTGGCTTAGCAACTTCATTTGTCAGCTCCTTCAGGACCTGCGCATGGATTTCATCAGGTCCCATTGACTTGTATACATTCAGGTTCCTAAGGTGGTCTCGAACCAGATCCTCTCCTACAGTGGGCCCTGGGTCTTCATTCTCACTGTCCCTGTGTCTGCCTTCCAAGACTTGGGTGGTGTGGTCAGAGCATTTGCCAGTGAAGACTGAGGCAAAGAAGTCATTAAGAACCTCAGCCTTCTCCAAATCCAGGGTAGCCAGTTCTCCTGATAACTTCTGGAGAGGGCCCACGTTGTCCCTAACCTGTCTCTTATCGGCAATGTACCTATAAAATCCCTTCCTGTTATCCTTAACATCCCTAGCCAAGTTTAATTCTAAGTGGGCCTTAGCTTTCCTAACCTGGTCCCTAGCTTCCCGGACAACATCTCTGTATTCTTCCCAGGCCACCTGACCTTGCTTCCACCTTTTATAAGCCTCTTTTTTCCTTCGAATTTTGCTCAGCAGCTCCTTCTCCATCCAAAGATGTCTCCTGGCCCTCCTGCTAAACTTCCTTCTAGTTGGGATGCACCGCTCCTGAGCTTGCAGCAGGTGATCCTTGAATATCAAGCAACAGTCTTGGGCCCTCCTGCCCTCTAGGGCTGTATCCCATGGAGCCTTACTGAGCAGGTTCCTGAAGAGGCCAAAGTCTGCTCTCTTGAAGTCCAGGGCAGTGAATCGAAAAGAACTGGATGATGTCTCCCTTGAGACCTTTAGTGCAATTAAAGAAAGGAGAGGATCAGGAGATGTGTTTACAGATAGAAGTCAATATGAAAGCCTAAGACTTTGATTGCTGGATTAATTACTTGGATATTGATTTAGGTAACAGGTATGCAAAAGCTAAGGAGGATTTATGTTTTGCAAAAGTGTTTCTAAGTGTTGCTGCCTTGAATAAATAAATCAAAAACTACATAGTATCAGGCAATTTGGGGATGCTAAAACATGCACCTAAGGTCAAGATAATACCCATTTCTCAGTGATCTTTATTTCTCATGGGTCTCAATGGAACTTCATCTGTTGTGAACCAGATCTGCCTTTTTTTGTGCACCCAGGGTCCTGTATTCTTGTACCCTTGTGTAATAGCTCAAAATAAGTGGAACTGCTGGCAGAGTCAAGTGCTGTACTGAGTGAGTGAAGCAGAATTCAATCCTCAGTTTTTACTTCTGCTGGCCAAATTCTCTTTCATTTGTGTGTGAGTAAGGACAGAAGAAACACCTAAAGTTTTGGCAGAGTTGCTTGTTAAACATACACTAAACCTCCATGCTCATACTGCAGTGATGCTTATTTTGTTAAGTACACAGTGGGACAGAAAGCAAAGGATGATTTTCTTTTAATTCTGTCTCTGCAATTAAGTGAAATATAAACTTAGAAGAGCTAAGACATCTGGGAAAAGGTGAGGTAATGACAGGGCATGTACTGTGGTGCCTGAAGCAGCAATGCAGGGGATTTTTGGTAAGAACAAAGAGCTGCCAAGGAGATGTCTTCTGAGAGCCAAGCCAATCAACTCTAGGGCAGGAAAGGAAGAAAATACTTGGAGGGATAGCCATGATGAAGACTATGGAGGTGGGTAATGAAGTCTTATGCTGTGTCTAAAGTGCATGCAGACTTCTTACAGGCACTTTGGATCCAGAAATCTTATTTGAAGTAGAGGCAAAACTTAGTAGTTGGTATTGCTGGTGCAGCTGACTACAAGCACTGAAGTCTTAAGGAGCTCTTGTTGTCTGTTGCGTGTTAATACTCTCATGCAATGGTATGTTGTCTCTTCTCTGTGCCAGTAAAACTGTTGGTATGGTTATTAACACTGTTCTGGACTCAGCCCCTCTTCAGCAAAAGAGAGAAAGGTTTATCTTTAAGCTGTGTTATTTCATATAATCTTGTTTCCCAAATAGCTGTATGAACAAAACTGAAGAGAAGGGAGGAATAGGAGCCTTTTAGTTATCTTCACCATTGAAGTCACAATTTAAGCATATCATGATGAGAAGGTTCTACTGTGTAATCAATGTGACCTCCTTAGGTTTTTGCAGTTTCAAATGTTGCATTGCCTTGAAATATCAAATGGGCAAAATGACACAAAATTGATTTCAGTGAAAACAGCTTTTTCTGTTAAATGTTCATACAGCACTGTCACACACTGCTTCTTGTACAAAATCCAAGACAGAATATTTAAAATGAGATTGATATTAGAAGAATATCAGGAGATGATGCAGCTGCAAAAAAAACATAATATACTGGCATGTATATGGTTATAGAAAGTTATTTTATCTTAACATATGTCATTCCTTCCTAACAGGGCACTGGATACTGTCTGCATATACAGGAAAAAGGGATTAAGAGTTCACATGAAATCTCAAGCATTTTCCAACAGAAAAATTAAGTCATGTAGTAAACAATCAACATAGTTCCCACACACCATAAAATATAAAAATGCAGCAGAGATTCTGGGGCTGGAAGATCTTCCTCTACCAACTCCCCTACTTTCACATAAAGGATGTTCTGTAGTGCAGAAAGGCATTACAACAAAAGGTAGGTAGGCATAGATTCATTGGGGGGGGGGGGGGGGGAAGAAGGATTGTGGTGTTCTCTGTACGTTAATATTTGCTAATCTGCTATTATGTACTAAAGTAACACTCACTGGCTGATCCCAGATTTCTCATGCACATTGAAGATGAAGCAGTGTGTTTTTTTCAGCAGATTTTGTGCTATCCCTGCATCACAGGGCTGTCTCCTTTTATTCCTAATCTCCATTTCATGCTCTAATCATCTTTGAATCCAAAGATGCTGCATTATTGAAGCTTCTACCACATACAAACATGCAAGAGAAGGGTAAATGCATGAACAGAAATATGATCTGAAAGTGCTAGTGCAGCAGGGCTGGAAACTGCCCCCCTACTCCAGAATTTGCTTAACATATTTTTCGGTAGCAAAAGAGGTCAGAAAAGATAGTGAGAGGAGAAAGGGCATGTGTGCAAGGTCATATCCAAAGCTGGCACAGATCAAATTTGTTCAACTATAGACCCTGGAGTTGTGCTTATTTACCCTGGTTCAGGCGGAGGGAAAGTTTATAAATGTCAGCTCAGAGGTTGCTCAGGCACAGTGGATTGGGATGCTTCCTATCTACAACACTACATTTGCATGTTGAGTTAACAAGTGAGACACATCAGGGCCACTAAACAAAGAGAATCTGTGACCTACTCCATTTAACTGGTACTTCAGTGTGATGAGCTCATTAAGGGTAAATCTGCTAACACTCAATTCATGTTGGCAGAAGACCGTTGTGTGGTGCATGCTGTCATCTCAACAGGAGATTAAGAGATATCCAGCTCTGACATGACCCATTATTGCTAAATAGCAAATTTGTGTAGTTACTTGTTTTTCATGAAAATGCTTGCTGCACATTAAAGGAAATGTTTTGAACTCAAAGCTCATTAATTTTTTTAGTTCATCAAATTTGCAGTCAGACTGCTATACAGCCCAGTTCTCAGCACTGTCCTGTCAACTCTCTAATGAATATGGATGCTATTTTTACTGCTTTTTTGGGGCAAAGGCCCAAATCCTTATGCCTGTGTTTCCCCCTTAGCATTAACTAAATTTGCAGCAATTAGGGCCCAATCTTTTGAAGTGTGGAGAGCCCTTGACTCTGCTGATTACTACAGACTTGGCATCCTGACCAGAAAGGCTATTATGGCAGTGGAAATAAATGGAAAAGATTGGCATGGAACTGGTCCCATGTAGTCGTTTTTCCAGCTTTCTGTGTACAGTTTCTGTGTACAGTTTCTGAAATGAAAAGTGATTAATGTGTTTCCTTTCACTCAACAGCAGATTCACAATAGTGATTAAGCTTTGATTGGGATGAGTTGCTTTCATGACAGGCATAGATTATTGGTTCTTTTCTTAATTTTTTTTTTAATTGAAGTTTTAATGCAGAGAATTAATTAACTTCTGCAGGAGGATATATGCTTGGAAATAGCCCAAGAGTTGATACCTGGACTTACATATTCCCGTGTTTCCTTCTTAGATGTATTCAGCCTCAGCAGTGCCCAGTGGTTTCACCACCAAGCACTAGTCGAATGGTAGCAAAGTTGAATGGAGTTAGAAGGACTTAGTAATATAGTCAT
This sequence comes from Amazona ochrocephala, assembly GCA_039720435.1. Lineage (NCBI taxonomy): Eukaryota > Metazoa > Chordata > Aves > Psittaciformes > Psittacidae > Amazona > Amazona ochrocephala. The sequence continues at coordinate 38,258,951 of CM077882.1, forward strand.
GTCCTCATCATTAAGTCTGGTTATGAGTCCACTTTTCTTCTGAGACTAGCAGATGGTCTAGAAGAACAAGTCTTGAGTGATCTTAACCACCAAACAAAAGCTTGAATGAGAACTGGGACTGCGCTCAGCCCCAGATAGTTAATTACTCTGTTATTCTAGTTTCTTGAGGAAGAGGTTGTAAAAGGGGTAACCCAAATCAAATGTGTGCTGCCACTGCTTCTGGTCAGTTCTAAGTATGTCACACTATGTTTTAATTAAATATTATATTCCATGAGATACTTGTCCAGTACATGTTGCTGCTACTATTAGTGAGAGGAAAGCAACGGACTTTCCCTGACAATGTAAGGTAATGCTCTAGATTGAACTAGACCCTCTGAGGCACAGATGCAGGACTGAAAAACTATTTAGAGGATCCATCACTGAAACATCAGGTTGTTCTGACATACTTAATCTGAATACACTGACAGAGGTGTCAGTTAAAGAAAATGTAAGAGAAATCTGTTTACATGACTGCCCTACTCTGCGCAAATAGTCTTTCTTTCCTCAATGTTTTAACAGTTTGCAAGTTTACATGAATAATTGCTTTCAATCTTTCAAAAGCTTGATATTGACTTTTACCTTTTCTAAAGGGTGAACAGAAACCAAAGCTCCATTCACTGCTTCATAGATTTTAGTAGGCTTAGTGTTATGGCTATTGCTAAAAGTTAGTCTTATTAAAACAACTTAAGAAATTGGAGTAAGGGTTAAAGATATGGAGTTTTAGATAGATGTAGTGAAATATGTTGATGTACAATATTTAAATACCAAAACCTATAAATTAGTAACTTATCAGGCATCTTGTCCTCTGTAGCCTTTTTTGTCTACGCAGTATCTCATAATACATTGCAAAATATGAGCATTTGTGTCTTACTTTTAAAGGGCAATTCAGTGATAGACATTTTAGTAGCATCGACTATGGGAAAGGTGGTCATAAAACCTCTTCTAGATAAGGAATTTCAGAGCCTTTGCAAGATGAATTACAAATCAGAAGTACACTGGCTAACTGGGACAGACAACAGGACATTAGAATTCTTGCATGCAACAGAGCTGTGTACAGTGTAGGGAGGACTTATATGCCATAGCTGTAATCAGTAGGATCCCACAGAAATCTTTATTACAGCTGAGGCACAAAATAATGTAATAGGTGACCTTTGGTCATTCATCTTGTCACTTCTCATGATACTCGTCTATTGTTCTTAGATGTGGAGTGGATTTGCCCTTTTCTGCCATTTTCAGTCACTTGACCAAAAGGATCTAGTTGGAGAGGAAGTCCACTTGAGAAAATTAAAAAAAAAAAAAAATTTCTTAAAACTCTACTTCTGTAGAGTTTTAAAAAACCAGTCAGGTGATGACTAGCAAAATTTAAGCTGAGAAGGGACAAAGAATTTGTCTTTGTAGGAGCAATAGGAGAGCCTTTCTATTTGTAAGAGTCATGGAAAGTGAGGTACTGGAAAAATGACTGTGAAATCTTTACAACTGGAAACATTAGTTGGCCAGCTTTGGATTAGATCCCTTTCTGAGGTCCCTTCCAGGCCTATTTTTTACCATTATTGTAATTTCATCCATCTCCATGACACAGCCCAGGAGATTTCAGCAAGTCCAAAACTGCTGGGCGAATTTCGTGTGCCTTTACTGCATCCTGCGTCACTGCCTTTACACTTTTCTGGCCATAAGGCCAAGCACACAGTCATATCCACCAACCATCCACATAATTTGTTTCTGAATTTGTTGCTGGTGTGCTGTAAGGGCTGCCTCTTGAGCAAGCCAGAACAAACTCCCAGGGTATACCACTCAAGGGTGCTCCTGGATGTTATACACATAAACTCCAGGACTCTGCCTAGATGATCAGCTTCCATCTAACCAATCTGCTGTCATAGAGATATTGCATGGCTGATAGCCAGCAGGCCGGATGGCGCGGAGCACTTTACTAGAAAGTCCCAAGTATCAGCTGCTACAAGAGTAGGAGGAGTTTCTAAGCACTTTGAGCACAGACAAGGTTCAAGTTACCTCTAAGGTAGTAGAGATGCAAAATGTCAGGTTTGGGGATTCTCTGGTCTAATAAATATCAAATAAGGTCTAATAAACATCAGGTCTATCGTGTGCTGGTGCTGGGTCAATTCATCTACATTCAACTTTTCTTTACATGAAAGAGATTCTTCATAGTGACTTGGAGATGATTCAGTTGATATTTGATCTGTATTTTGTTAACCAAGACATACCAACTTTCGCTGACCTCCTCAGATGTCCTCCAGTAAAAACTCACAATTCCTTCAGTTGCTGTTTCTGAGGTAAACATTCAACCAGATCAAAGAGCTTTGGGGTTTTTACTAAAATGAAAAGAGAAAAAATATCCCTTTTCCATCTTTGCAGTTGAGCTTGTTGTTCTGTTTGACATCTGGTGTTGGATCTTATGTCAGTCTGTGCTTTGGCAAATTTGAAGTTCAATAAACACATCCTTACCACACCATTTGGGCTAGACTACATACAGACATAGTCAACATTCTCTTTTCTATATGTGGCATCCAGTATGATTTCAACGGCCTAGATCCGTGTTTGAAATTTTAGACTATTGCTGAAGTCTTTTGTTTTGATGTTAAAAGTGTGCTGGAAGGAAGAGAATCATTCTGTCTGACACTGCAAATGTCTTGGAATAAAGGGATAGCTTTAGTGGAGGCATAACTAAATGTATGCACATCAGAGGCTACTAGAATTTATAAACAAATCTCTTCTTATTTAAAATAGACCTAAGCAATGATAAATAAAAGACCAATCTTTAAGATTTCCACCTGGTCATTAGCATGTAAATCACTGCCTTAATTAGAATTGTACTTAATGAGAGATTTTTCAGTCCTTATTCCTAAGTGTTTTCAGTATGATTGAAATAATAAATTAATTTGGTTTTATGCTTTTAGTTGCTAGAGAGAGGCTGAGCTGGCTTTTAAAATTTTAATGCTGTGAATGGCAAAAAGGAATGGAGAATTGAGATAAGATCAAATGTTCCCTCAGCCTAACCTGCAAAAACTAACAGGAACTATCGATGACTTTGTGTGTGGTATTGAAAACATGGTCTAGGGGGCAGTGTTTCACAGTTCAAAAGACAGCGAATGACCAAACGAAAGAGAACCTTTCTTCTACTCCATTTTCAAAGTGGACCTGTCAGGTCTCACACTGTTCACAAGTAGCTTCAGTCTCCTACAGACTCCTGAATCAGGGTTGGAGTGGAGTAGCTTCTGGGCATGCTTTGTATCCTGGTAGGCTGTTTGCTTTCATCAGCCTGGCTTCTCCTTATGTGTCTTGTCTTCATTATGTCTCCTATTGTGGTCCAGAGAGTGTGGGAAACATAAAACAGACATTGATATTGCACGATTCAGTCTTATTACAGATGGGTAGGCACAAAATTCAGTTTTCAAAGCATTATATTCCTCTAGCAGGTCTTGCTTCTATTGAGGTTGAGTCTGTGATACCACAGGAGGCAGGGTTGCTGTGATCAGTTTTCTTTCTGCTGACTACTAATGGACACAGTCAAGGGTCAAATGTGCTGAGGGAGCACTGTGAACAATACACTAACTAAACAGAAATCATGGTCATTCATTGAGAACTGAAGACCACAGATGGCAACCTCCACTATTCAAGCTAAAAAAATGTCTATGTTGGATTTGCCAGCATGTTATCAGCCCTGGCAAGTCATCCATGTGAGGTAGTTGCATACACTGAACTTGCAGGAATTACTGACCTTCCTCATCTTTTTCAGCCTGCCAAACCCTTGCCTTGAAGTGGCAGCCTCTAATCAGCCTCCTGAAGCCCCTCTCCTCGTGCTGAAGTGTGTCGCTTTCATGCTAGTGGTGAGCTTGCTGAACCTATGATTTCTAAATACATAATAGAGTCAAGTTCTGCAGGGATTGTGTATTTTATTAGATCAGTGATGATGTTGAGAAAAGCAGACAAGCTTTCTGAACTCCCAGACCCTTCCCTGGATCATTAAAAGTGTATCTTCTTCAGCCAGGAATCCAGGAAACACTCACTCCTGTCTTTTCCTGGCAAGTGCTCCTAACAAGCTACCTAAACCCCTCCTTCGTTGTAGAGTTTTTCCTCCATTATTTGCTGAAGGTGTCATTGTCTGCTACTGACAGCATCTTTTCAACTGACATTCAGAAGACTTTCTGCCATCTGTTCCAGGCCTTTCTGCTTTGGACTGAATTTGCATTTGAATATTTGCATTCAGAATGAACTCATATGAAGAAGGCACAATTTATCATTTTCTTTCCTCTGAATTAAAAATTACAAGTGATCAAAATCCCTTAGAAACAAGACTGTTTTTCCAAGGGAAATGGTAGACCTCTGGGCTTGTTTCACCTCTGCCCAAAATCGTGTTATTGAAAAATAAAAAATGCATGTAATTGAAAAAGCCATTTACACTTAAAAGCTCTTCTATGGCTCTTCTGAGAATCTTTGCTTTTCCCTTCTTTTTCCAAAAATGTTAGCAGAGAGCAATCAAATATCTGTCTATTTATACATTTTATCTCAGCGTTTGCATCACAATCAGGCTGATCCTCTCTTAAAGAGTCTTGAGTGAACACTCAGTCCATTTTCATTGGAGTTTTTAAAATAATTTAGCTAGGTAGCTTTTTGCTTAAAATTGACTTGTCTGATGGGTCATGCTAAATTTACCTCTGAAGTTTTTAATTTGTTCACACGAATGCAGTTTATTTAGGAAGGACAAGTGTTTTTCTCATTATCAATTCTGTACTGAAGTGCAAATGCCTTGAAAACTCAAAAATAAAAATCTTCTAGTGTCACAGCAGGAGTCTGGGAGCTGCCTTTTTATAGTATTCACTTCAGTCTTGGGCAAGTGAAAGAAGCTTGTGATGAAAGCAATAGTATTATTATTATCATAAGGAGACTCAGAAATGCTCCAGATAGTGTTATCTGATAATCAGTCTTATTGAGGCTTTAGTGCTGCTCAGAATGAGACCAGTTGATCATCTTACATGTGTGACATTGCTATTTGGAAACAGTGGAGGTGATCACTACTAGGAAACGACATCTGGCAGTGTGTTATTCATGAAGCTGACTTACGCTGAAAACTTGGTGGGACTCCACAATCATATTATTCCTTTTCTTCGGGGCTCCCTGAGTTGGCTGGTGATACTGCTTAAGAAGCTCAAGCTGTTATTTCCATTCTGCTTGTTGCAGCCTCAAACACATTTAGAGTGCAAGCTTAGGAGTAGTAGAAAGGTGAAGATGGATTGCTGGGCACAGATAGTATAGATAATAAAGAAAAGAAGCTGTGAATATTATCTCAGAATGAGTTATTAATGATTAGCTCTCTAGTTTGACATGTTGGCAAGACCAAGATTGCAGTTTAGAGTATGATAACTCATGTGCCAAGAGGAATATGGCTAAAAGCAGAGAAGAGGAACTAACCTTTAAGACTTTCTTGTTGCTGACACTCATTACCTTTTGCAGTAGGAGCTACAGTCATTTGCTGCAATGTCTCATATAATGAGCTCCGAAGTATTTGAAAAATGTTAAGAAGACAGATAGTGGAACAGTGTCATTCAGTTGGAACAAGTAACTTCTGAAACATTTTGAACCTTGCCCTTCGCTCATTCTGAGATCAGTATGCATCTGCAAGTATGCTGTTTATACAGGTCAGACAAGAATCTTCTGTCACATAATGATGGGTTCTGTCAGTAGCTTTTCATTCTCTTCAAGTCCTAAGTGTGTGCTCTTTCCAGAAGCAGGATATTGAATTAGGTAGACCACTGGTGAGACACAGCTTAACTCCTCACCATGACCTCATTTATTGATTGAATGAGCATGGCTTTTTATTTACCTCTATCTCTCTCAACAGTGCTAACCTTCTCCTGCTCTGGAAATGTTCACTGCAAAATATTTACTGCAACTGCTCTTATCAGCTTGAATTCTAGCCTCCCTGAGTGTTATGATATGCAGTGGATACATTATGATATTGTACTGTACATGGCAGCAGTCTGAATGCATCAGGGGAATGCTCTGAAAATGAATGTCTCTGTTGCATGCCTGTGATGAGCACCTGCCAGACTGTAGCTTGTGTTAAAATAAGAAAGTGACAGTGAGGTGACTATATCATATGCCCATCTAAAAAACTGTGAAATAAATGAAAGTGGAAAAGGAAAATGCATCATCTTTCAAAAAGAAGGAAGGAAAAAAAAAATCCCCCCCCTTTTTTTTTTTTTTTTTATTTTTAACCAAGGAGCATCAGTTGAGGTGCTTCATGTATTTCTGTCTTCTCCATTAAGCGTATTTTTGCATTTCTCTATCTTAAATGTATCAAAGGCAAATCCAGGTCTCTTAGGGTTAGATTTTTTGCTCATATTCATTTCTTTAAGATTATTTAAGCTCACATGTAAGACTTTACAGTGTTAAGTTTGCTTCAGAAAGGGAGGTTTAGAAAATAAACATTAAATCAAAATTTCTTACAGTGCTAAATCAAGTGGTGTGCAGTAATCTATATATACGGTAGCAATTCATTTGCCTTTAAACAACCAACCTAGTAAAGCTTACAGGAAGCAGAAGTTTTATCTAATGAATTCTTTCTGTCTTCCCCAAAACAGCCCACATTTTTGTTAAGAAACTTTTACATCACAGTGTTCTAATGTTTCACTGAGAATGTCTGAGGCTTCCTGGCCAAGATTTCCCTTTCTGAATATTGAGATTTTAGTTGCAGTTCTTAATCCTTTGACATTTCTCCAACCATTTCTCAGAAATGGTAACCAGTTGGCATTTACAGTTTTGAAAGTACTTCATACTGATTCTGATAAGACTGTTGTCAGGCCTGGGAGAACATCCCACTCCTGGAAGGTCAGCTGGCTGAGTCCAAGGTCAGCTCCTTTGCTGATAAGAGCTATTTTGAATAGACCCAGAAGTGAGGACCTGTCCCGTCTTTCCCCTTGGATCTGCTTTTAGCTCATTTTTTAACACTGACCCTGCCCATGCCACACCACAGCTGTGTGTACCAGCTATGTCTGTGCCTTATCTTCCATCTCTGTGAGACAGGTCAGATGAAATGACTGGTTTATGAAGGGTATTATCTTCCTTGCAAATGGGCATTTCTTACTGATTACTCTGAGAATTTACTCTGCCATATAAACAGCTGATTTATTTCATCCACAGAGCTTCTGTGATGGCATGTAATACACTGATGTAAGTTACATTCTGGGAGAGCTTGGAGATGGGGGTGAGTTGTACATACTTGGTTGTGGCTGTGAGGTATGTGTTGGAAGGTGTTGCATTTGTTGCTTAGACACAGTCTGACTCTATTTGGGGTGTGTGGGTGTACAGAAATTTGTTTCTGAGCATTTTGGAAAGGAAGAGCTTTATTTGAAGAAGAGAAAAGGGAATTTGAAAGAGGAATTCAAGTTATGACCTTCTTCCAGAATAGTTTATAGTTTCAGAATTGACTTTCCATATATATCTTCCAGGGTAGAAAATATTTACGTGGTTTATAATACAATTGTATGTGCCTAACAAGTTTCTTCAAAGAGGTAATTTATTTGATAGAAGCATGGTTTTGAAGGGTAGAAGTTATCTTTAGGTCATACACAGGACCAACCTAACCTGTTGAAGACAGCAGTGCACTTATCCAGACAAGTGCACTCCTGTTTGCAATGTTTAGAATGAAGTAGTTATTCTGTGGGGGCACTGATTTGTCTATTTTGTACAACATTGTTTCTATGTTGACCATTAATTCTGGAACACTGATGTTCATGAATTAATATGTGAATTTTACCTTTTCTCATGCCAGCAGCAGCTGGGAGGATGGCTCTACCCTGCGGTTAACTGATATTTAACACGCCGGTATTTAGCAAGCATTAAATACAAAATCCCTTGTAAGTCTTCCAAGTTTTTTCTCTTGAATCTTCAGGGACTTGAAAAATTTGACTTATTTCACCAAGTCAGATTCAATATCTAATTAAATTTTCTCTGGATCTGTACCAGAATATAAGTATCTGGGTCCAAACCACAAAAATTTGAGAACTGAATTAAACATATGCAAAGTTGGGGTGTTGATGGATCTGAATCATTTCTGCAGTCTAATTAATAATTTCCACTTCATAGTGTTTGTGTTGTGGCATTCTTTTTCATTCTTATCAAATGTCCCACTGCATTTTAGCTCTAAAAATAAAAAAAGCCCCTGTGTCTGAATCACATCATTGTGTTGGAGCTGTTCTACACTGTGTGAAAAAAATATAAAAAGGAGAGGTGAACATCTTCAATATTATGGCTTAGTAATGAGGGAATTAACCAGAGCTAAACAGGACAACATGAGGAAGATCTGTTCCAAATGAATCATTAATAAGAATGTGAACGAATGGCTGAAGTTCTATCTTTCTCAGCTCAGCAAATCTTAGTTTTTCTTTCTGGAGAGAATTTTGAAGATCCTCATGATATCACTATATGGAGTTAAAAGTTTACTTCAGAAATTCTTACAAAATATCGAGTGGAAAAACCAGTTTCTTTTCTTTGGAGACCAAACAGTGACCATGACAGGATTCTTCATGTTACCATAGATGGAATATCTGTCCCCTGGAGCTTCCTTCCAGCCCTGTTTTTCTATAATCATCTCTTAAATCCTATTGAATGTGTTAATTTTCTTCCTAATCTTATATTCATACCATTAGCTGCTCTTTACCATTAGTGAGTTTATATATCTCAATATTGACATTGATTGCACTCTTAATTATGTGCTACCTGTTGATGTAGCTTTGAGTCAAATTCTGAGAATAAAATAAAACAATATGGTAGGTAAAGGGGAGGGACACTTACATGGAAGGGACTAGACATGCAACATTTTTCATAACAGTTGCAAATTCAGTGTGTTTTGAGTCTACCTCCATAGGTTACCGTCACCTATTTTTCAGAAAGAGTTTCCTGGATTTTTAAATTTGCTTTAGTTGTTCTGCTTTAACTTTAAGAGTTCTGTAAATGTGTGCATCTCCATCTGACTGCTAGGCTTATTTGTTAAGGTCAGGGCATTTTCTATTAGTGTGACTTTCCAGCATTTGATATTTTATTTCTCCTTGTGCCCTCTCCCTACTGTTCTCCCAAGTACATCCCTTTCTACCATATGCTTAAGAGCAATGCACTCCCTTTCTGCAGGCTTACATACCTCTTGCACAGCTTTCTGGGAATATCCTAAAGATTCAGCTGTCTGGCACGAAGCTACTGTGGTATTACATGTAAAAGCTTTAGAAGAAAATGAATGCTAAATTTGTTAAGGCAAGTCTTTTGAGCCAGCAGTATGTAAACATTTATTCAGTCTGGGAATAAAGATCTCGTGTAGCTTATCAGAAAAAATTAGCTATTCAGAAGTTTAGTAAGCCCCAGTTAACCCTTTGTACATGTGAATAGCTCCAAATACAAAAACCTGTTAAACTACTTTGGTACTTTTCTGATTTGCAATTATAGAAAATACCAAAATACAGAAAACTGCACAGCCCAATTTAAGGAGCTTTAAAGTTCTGCAGTTATTGATTACACAAATGTTTTTTTAACAGAATCAATAGAGCTGTGACTTCATGGTCACTGCTTTCTGCTAGTGAGAGGGGTTACAGTAGGGAAGCACTCATTTCCATGGGTTTGTTTTGACTTATCTGTGGAGAGGCGCAATGGCCCAACTGCCCATCAATACAAAAAGGCAGCATAAAGAAATATTTCCCTACAATAAATACATGGAATAAATGGAAGAAAGAAGCCTAAATCTAGAAAAGGTCTCACTGTGGCAGCCATGCACAAAATGGAGAAAAACAGTATGCCAGGGTCTTAGTCAAGACAGAAGAGTCAGTGGCAGAAAAGTTTGAGAATGAAGTTTCTTAGGCTTGTGTCATTAGCAGAGCATTATTTTGCACCATGCATGTTTTATAAGTGAGGTTTGCTGTTTCTGATTGTGCAAGAGATGGACTTGCTAATACCTACTGGAGATGATCTGCTTAAAACCGAAATAGCAGAGGCCTAAGTATTTATCTTTATGTTAAAATACAATCCTGGTTTCCTATGAATGCGTAGCGTATTACTGGCTGTTGCTGTCCTATATTGACATGGCTTCACTGAAGCATGAGCCCATGTAGAGGATGACTGTTTCTTCCCTAGTCTCATTAATACTGTTCTGAGCATTGCACTACACACTGCATTGACAAGAGATGCTATAGATGCTATAGCTAATCCCTTTGCTGCAGTCAGCCTTGTAGTCAAAATGTGACTGTCTCCAAATACAGGGGGGAAAGTGATTAATCAAACAGATGGACTGTGTGAGAAGTTTCACAGTCCTCCCCAAAGGATCCAATAACAGAATGAGGAATTAATGGGAAGTGTGGACCTATCTTGTATGAATGATCTAGTTTCCCTTTATTTTTCCCCTCACGAACTGACAGATGCAGTAACGCAAGACACCTTCATAAAAAGATAGGCTGTTGGTCTTTCCTGATGCCATAGACCCTACTCTTTGAGTTAATTTGTTAGGAGCTAAAGGCTGTTGTGACACTGTTCTGAAGCCAGGTCTTCTAATCTATTGTAAAAAATTAGTTGCCTAAGCCTTTGCGACAGTAGTTTATTAATTTTAATTTGCTTGATTCTGATGCACATATATGTATTTTTTAATTATGTATAGGGTTATAACATGAATCAATGTGACATATTACTAGATTCTTATAAATAATTGATAGAAGAATTACACAGAGTAATAACGTTACAGTGATTTTTCCTGCAACTTCATAAAGATCATACAACTACCAGGAGGTGAAAAACATAATGTGTGCTATACCTGGTGGACTATATGTATTTATCTTCACAATTCTCTCTTAAACTAATTCAATATATTTATACATGTTTTAGAGATTGGTAAGAGAGAAAATCAGATGAAGTGAGCACTGAATTCAGTAGAGAAGACAGGGACCTTGGCTTCCCATGTTAGCTTTTAACTTTCTTATGCAACTAGGCAAATTAATGTTTCATCAGATTCAGGACAGGTTAGTTACTGAGCAATTGATGAAAAGTTTTATTATTGTTTAGTTGAATTATAGTCTAAGTAATGTAACCTGGAGTTTATTTGATAACAAGATAAATTGTCTACTCTAACATCACTGATGATTTTAAGATCAGCAGTGCTTGGGAATTTATTGGATTAAAATAGTCATATTTTTCTTCACCTGCCCTTCCTTTAAGTCCATATAAATTGCTTTCTCCAGAGACGTGAGTCCCTTAGCTGGGAGGCAGACCACATTTGTTCTTCATACTGTTTTTCAAGAGCTTACTTTATTAGGTAGGTTTTCTGCAAGATCACTGTTAATTATCTCTGAAGGTAATGATTTGGCAAAGGTTAATGACTTGCCTCAAATAGGAAAATCTGTAATTTAGTTCTACTTTTAAATGAAGGTGTTGATTCCTGTGGGCAAAAAAATCTTCATGGCTCAACTAAATTTTAAATCGTAAAGACTGAGAGATCTGCACATCATTTGGAATACTTAGAATGTAAACACAAGTGAGAATCTGCTTTTTCTATGTTATACAATACTGTATTTAGCACCTGGGAGCACAGAGACAGTGTTACATATTTACCATGATACTGCAAGATACTTATGAATACATCTTATATACATATCATCTATGGCTCATATATATATATATATAAAAAAGAGTAATTTAAAGTAAGGAGAATTGTAAAAACTGAAAATAAAAAAAAGTAAAAGATACTGTTTACTTTGCATAAGGTACATAGCTCACAGAATTTCACTTGTTATACATGGGCATAATCACTTCTCATTCCCTCCTGTGATATTCTGCTTTCCAGTATTACATAGGAAGTCAATATCAAAGAAAACAAAAGAACTTTCCCAAAGCTTTATTATAAAAAATTATAAAAGAATCAGCACATCATATTTGCTCATTGTAAATCTTCAATTTTTCAAAGTAACTTAATTTAATGCTGAGCTACTTAAGAATCTGTTTGCTTTATCGAGACAAGTATTTGAAACTTATCAGCATGGTAACTAAGCATCAAATAGAGTATTGCATTCTAGGTTCTAGGAGGATGATCATAAAGCACATTTTTTACATGATGAAATGAGAGGCACATAGCTTTCCTTTCCCTGATGCAAATATCCTGATTCTTCTTTGCCTTATTGATTTGTTGCCTCTATCATCTCTTCCTTTGACATCCTGAAGGAGAAAATAAAACAAGTAGGAAAAAAGAGCTAAGAACGTACAGTATGTTCCTTTCAACTTGTGCTTCATACACTGTCTTGGTGAGCATTTTACAGGTATTACCACCACGAAAGGCAGCCAGAGGTCAAATCAGTATTTAAGCAGACATTCTAAATGGAAATGAGCTGCAAGTCATTCAGATGCGCTTGCTGCATGCAGATTCTGCTCTCTCTGCAACAAGGATGCAGGAGTCTGAAAACAAGACCTGTAATTATTGATTCCTCTCTATATACTTGAGTGCCAGTCTGGTACAAAGGTATTTAATTTTCTTTTGCCCATCTCTCTCACAGTGATGAAAATATGGGTATTTCCTTGCAGTATGTATGTTTGCTCTTAGCTTCTGAAGTGATGGCACTTACATATTTTTCCTCAAAATGTTAATTCCATCAACCAGTACATAGTAGATTTGTACACTCTTCCTGTCTCATTTAGTTTTCCTTTGCTTGACTTCACTTTTTATTTCTATCCTAAAAATGAGTCCTTACCCTGAAACATTTAGTTTTTGTTATTGATTTTCATTTACTGTCTCTCACAAGCTTCAGTTGCTACATGGCTGACAACTCTATGACCAGTACCTGTTAGACATCAGGCCATATGGGCCTCTCTATTGTTAGCAGGTTAACATTCAGATCCTTCTTTTCTTAGAGTGCTGGCTAGCTGGTGCTCCCCTGACCTTAAAGATGTCATTTTCTTGAAGATGGGGTCCTGACAAAGAACCATCCCCTGAAAATATGCCCTGCATGTCTGAACACAATGTTCTGGCACTGTTATTGCCCCTTTTGTGCCTGCCTTTCAAAAACATTCTGATAGGCAACCTTGCCAGCAGAGATGTTACAGGCATCCTCCCGGTGACAAACACATGCCATGCGTTTGCTGTAGCCTATCGAATCAGAACAGCACAGCTGGAATTTCAAAAAGCAAATCCTTACAGCTAAGTACTCATGGAAGAGCCACTAAATTTATCTGGCAAACAGTTTGAATAGAAAATTAATTCAACAAAATCATGGTCTGCTTGTCAAGTCAGAAATGTGGAAAAAAGGAGGACTTGTCAGCATATTCTTGGAGCATTTTTGCTTGTGACTAATACATAATTAAGTAGTTCCAAGAATTCCAAAACTGATATTGGTCCATTCATCATATTATTGTATTTAAATCAGTCTCTCCATATGTTTAGTTTTCATCTTTTCCTAAGTCCTCCTTGTTCTTTCAGTTATTTCATATTAGTAAGCAGTGCAGGACTAAATACTTTATCTTCAATGTAATTTCACTGAAACAGCAGAGAAAGAAGCTATTAACTCCTGCTCTATAATACAAAACTTCTGCATATGTGTCCTTTCCTTTTCTACATTCCTGTGTTTCATTTCAGCTGCTACAATTGCAGACTGTATTCAGCCGCAGCAAATGAAGACAGAACATACTATGGGAAAATATATTTCCAAATCATTAGGGGCTCATTTTCAGCTATTCAGTGAAATTCATTGCAGCTTGCCACCTTAAGAGTGTAGTTTAGGAACTGTTTTGAAGACTCTCTCATTACTCAACAGTATAATGAGAAGCTTTCTCGGCCACTCAGACACCAGAAAAAAGGTCTACACAAAGATTCATTGCTCTTGAATGTATCTGATATTCTAAATTCCCTTTGTTTTCTAAAGAATATTTTCTAAAGGCGTAACTGGAGAAAATGCGTACATTTAAATGCAAGTCCATCACCCTTGATGCTTTTATTTGATCAAAAAAGCTGTGTGTTTTCTAAACTTCTGTTAGAAAGGAAGCAGAATTTGAGTTCAAGTGATATGAAATTGATTTGCTGAAGCAGGAGGAACAGAACTACATTGTGATGCAAGAAATTACTACTGTGCTACTTGGTACCAACTAGGTAGTCATAGAGTTGTTGCATATAAGAGAAAAAAAGGAGCAATATGTAAAAATTACAAATTATTGACTGTTAACCTATTACTCCTGCTCCTCTATCAAAGAAATCAGTATGGAGTAGGGAATAAGACTGGAATGAAAGCAAGGTAAAAAAACTGAGAGCTACAATGCAGATTTAGAAAAGGATTTTGCTGTATTCCTTTCAGCACGTAGCACTTTTTACAGGTGGAGATATTTGGAATTGTACTTGGAATTCCGATTCCTCCCATTATTTTGCTTAGTGAACTGTCCATGATATTTTTTGTTTCTTGTGTAAGTCAGAAAATCATTGTTACAAATCTTAATTAAACAAAGATCTTGATACTTGCATTTCCTCCTTTTCATCATATCCCTTTGTTTAATTCTATAAAAAGTAGCCTATAGACTGCTGACTGGCCTGGTGGGGAGTTCCTAGTAAAATAGAAAAACATTAATTTTGATCTACTGTCTGAAAACCCCCTAATTGCCTGGCAAGTGAAACTGAAATTCACTCTCAAGTGACAGTTCATTTTATAGACCAATGTATGAAGTTTCATAGATAAGACCCTGTTAAGAAGCCTGGCTGCTCATAAAAGGCACAAGAAAACCTTAGTCTTTTCAAGTAGCTTTAGTTGAAAACTTTTTATTTTCTGTGAATAGAATGGAATAAAATCAATTTTATAATGAATCAGGGTCAACAATTTGCCAGATTTAGGCAAAGATCTCTTTTTCTCTTAGGAGACATCTCACAGTGTATTTTAACTTATCAGTTGTAATGCTAACAACTGACTAAACCCGCTAAAAATACTTCATTGAAATAAATCAGTGAAGACACACACAAAGTTGCTAATCATTGGTGAAGACTTTTCCTAATATCTGTCAGAAAAAGTATCCTTTGGAATCTTTAGCAGTTTAAGCAATTGTAGAACATTTATAAATTTTGTAAAATGTGGCTTTTCACAGTGTTGGCATCTCTACCAAAATCCATCAGATAGAGTGATTAAATCTGCATTAGTTATGTAGAATAATTAATCAATATGACATAGAGAACTGTGGCACTGTGCTGATTAATTTGCATTTTAGGTGCATGCATTGCTTCCAGCTCACCTGAGAAAGACATTAATCAATTTGGCTGTACAGGCAGAAGTAGTTTTAAACAAAGATATCATGGCTGCTTCTATCCCTTCCCCAGTTTACTAAATTTGGTGCTGTCATAGCATCTGTTTACCATCCACTATTTTGTGAATAGAAATTTATACTTTCAGGTATCCATGTCCGGGATAGGATTTAGGCATCAAAATGAAATATAAGGTCCTGCACTGAAGCTCAGGCTTGCTATCCTGAAAACCCCATTCAACTGCCATTTCACTTCAGAAGTCTCTGAACTCCCAAAGTATTCTGCTTCTCAATTGTTGAGGCATCTGATATTCCTCTCAAAGTGCATTGGTCATAAGTGAAATGAACAAATTGAAACTAAGTCTATTCGAGCTTCAGGATGGAGGCATCACTTCAGTATTTGGCTTTGATGGGCATTCTCAGTCACGCTTAATGTAAACAGAACAGGAATCATGTTTTCATGTCAAATGGGAGAAAAGATGATTTTTGAATGCCTGCCCTGTTTGGCATGTGTTTGACCACACCAAGCACCCGGGGTCCCAAATGAAATGTTTAGAGAGTGGCAGGTACTTGAAATGAAGTTCTGGATTCCCAGGGGGAGCCAGACTTCTAAGAAAGGAATAACTGGTATGACTTTAATACCACTCTCCCTTTTTTGGATCTGTCAGAAGAATGATCAAACACAGGTATTGAGAAAAGCAAAGATAAATACCTGAACTACTAGCCAATATCTTATAGAAAAAAAAAAGGTACAGCATAAGTATAGGAGTTTCATCCTCATAATTCATCACACTTCCCTTTAATTTTTTATTCCCAAGTTATTCAGCCACTTCTTTTTTTCCTAGTGCTTCTCACAACTGTTATTTCCCAGCTTAGCTTAGATTTTTAAATGTTTCATCAATAATGCTTCCAAATTCTGGGAAAATATGCATGATTAAAAAAAGAGGAGGAGAGAGGCAGAAAGCTTTCCTGTGTAGCCACACAACTTTATTTTTACATATGCTGCAAGTCTAGAACAGTCTGAAAAAATGGGAAATTATCACTTTCTATTCTGCCCTGGTTCCATGTTTCTTTCATTTCCTGTTAAAAGAAGTCATCAGCTGGTGATTGTGTTCTCCAGTGATTGCTGTATTTCAAAGTGAAATGAACAGCAACAGCTAGTTGGGCTGTGAGAGTGGAGTGAAGACAGCAGTAATGGGAAACAACTTCAAAGCTTTCAGTATCATCAAAGCATCACAGTGCTTTAGCTTCTACAACTTTAGAAGACTAAATAAAATAATACCAGTGTGCTTTCACTGCTGTGAAGGGATGAAATTAGCCAAATGTGAAACCTGAATGGTTTGGAACTTTGGTTCAAGGAAGCACCTAAAAGTCTGGACTTCTTTAGAGACAGCATAATTAGACAACAAGGCTGTTTTAAAAGTTACCAGTGCAACATGGCTTAGGAACTGACACACCTCTGCTTCTAGATGTAGTAGCTAGGGGAAAAACAAACAAACAAACATATGAAATGAAAACCAAATTTTCAGTAGTCAAACAGGTCCTCCTCACCAAGAGTCTTTACTACAGCTTCCCTTTAGCTACTGTCTGTGGACTGGATACGTCAGACTAATCTCACCAGGAGAGAGAGAATCAGAGGAATCAGAGAGGAGCAAAAAGGATGTGACCACGCGACTTCTCATGGCTAGAAACATATAGCAAGAGCGTAATAAAAGGTACTTAGCTCTTGAGCCCCACAAGGTACAGAATGACCCCAAAGTAACACACAGCATCTGACGTTGACCTCAAAATGTCCATGTGCTGAAGGGAGCAAAGAGACTCCTATATATGCTCTCTGCCTCCTGTGTAGGAAGGCACATATCATCAAGATGGGTTTTGAAAATGTTTTCTTGAGGTGGTTTGAAGTTTTCTGCTCTCTACCTATGCTTTTGCCCTGTACCTGTAAGAGTGGAGACACTCTTAAAACAGCAGTTTGTTGAGACTGAAAAGGAGGAAATTGTCTTCTTTGGTTTCTTTTTTTTTCTAAAAAACTTTAAATGCATCATTCAGTATTTTCAGATGAAAAGGTTTCTGTTTTACTTTTTAAATGCTTATTCCACTTGTAAATTTCAATTTTAATTATAGCAAAGTACCCCAAAAAGATAACTTGCAATTACCAAAGTGAAATATTCTAGAAGAGAAAATGTTTTATTTTTTTGGAAGAGAAAGCATTTTTTTTTCTGGGTTGCAATTCCTCTTCGTGCTCACTTCTACTTATATGTAAAAGGTAATTACTCTCATCAACAGGGAAAATGTATTTAGTCTAACTTAAACATCAGTTAATTTCTCATCAGGGTTCTGCAGTTTGGCAATGTTCTTCATCCAAAACTTGCAGTAAGACATCAAGGACAGCCTGGCATAGCTTGTCTCTTGCACACAGCGAAGCCATGAGTAAGGTTATTCCCTGAAATAAGGCAACATTAGCAGTTGCCAATGAAAATATTCCTCAGTGGATCTGATGCATTGGTCATACCTCTTCTCGTCAGGTTTATTTTCTTATTACTCTAATGTCATTCCTTTTAAGAAACGCCTTTAGCAATGTAAACAAGACCTATTGCATACGGGGTTTTTTTATTATTCTTTCTTCATTAAAATTTAACAATTCAGGGCTTCCTGCAAGTTGCCAACTTAGAGTGATAAATGGCCTTCACTGACATGTAGGCTCTTCATCCTCTTCTCCCGTTCTCCTTAACTTCAGGACTGCCATCTCAGAACCCTGCCTTGTAGGCTGGACAGCTTTACAAAACACGGAAAAAGAAAGGGGAGATTTTGAAGAGTTCCTTACTTCCTCACCTTCCTTCCCATGCCTTTCTTGAATTTGGGTTTGAATAACAGACACAGAGCTTTAATTTGACAGCTCTTTCACTGATCTCCTATGATCTAATAAGACAAAGAAGATATATACGCACTGGAAGGAGCCAATCACCTGATCTCTCTTTTGGTTATAGAATCACAGATTCCCTTGTTATAAATTATGGCTTTTAATAGTGAATGTCTTTTGCATATCCCCTTCAGAAATTAGACCATATCAGGAGTCATTAACCGGTCTGTATCCTCACACACATCTTCCCAAGACCCCTAGCTGTCCAGAGGAGATGGCTTGATGCTTTTTCTTGCTATCATAGTGATAAAGAAAGTAGACCCTGAGGGTAGGGGAGTTAGAGCTGAGAGCAGCCAAAAGTGTAATTCCTGTTGCTACAGCAAGTGTAATTATGAATGTGTACTTAAAATAGTGTCTGAATGGTTCCTGTAGCTTAATGAAACATTGATTGGTATCTAAGTCGCAAGCTCTGATCCTCACAACACAATCATTGGATGAAAACCGTTACTGCAGAGTGGCTGTCTGAAATTAATTGATGGCCAGACTATCTCCTAACAGACAGGCATGTATGAAATCATGGAGTCATTCTCATTAATACTCTGACCTTAACAGGGGAGCTTGGAATTGGCAGGACCATATCTGAATGTGGAAACAGTTTGCTTCCATAGAAAAGTATGTAATAATAGCAGTAAAGTGGATTAGAATTTACACATATCCTGCTCTGCCCCTCATCTGTCAATTCACTGAGAACTTAACTGCCAGAGAAATGACCAAGCTTGGCAAACTGAAATCTTGCTCGTTTCTATCAGCCATTCCCTGCAGGAGACAAAACTCCTGCTTCCAAAATTAGATTTTAAGAGCTTATTAGAAATGCAACAAAACTGATAATTAGACTGAGTAGCTCCACTGCTGTCATTCATTTCCTACTAATCAGAGACCAGGGTATGCTTGAGGGATGTTTATGTTATATGACTCCGGATTTCCTATGACTATTCTATAGTATTTGGCAAAATAAAGTGCCTTGCTGTTGCTCACTCCTCTTTGGACTTGTCCCAGGATGCCCTTGTAATGAAAAAGACTTAAGAGGTTTTGTGGATATGAATTATTTCTGTGAGTACTGGAGTACATAACATTATGTTGACTGGAACTGCTTGGTCTATTCAGCTAATCAGTGCAAGCACATATAGCTTATTAAATAATTTGCTCAGCTTTGCAATATATCTGTCTCTTCTTGTTCAGAATAGGCCTCTCTGAATCTGAAAGCTTTGTAACATTAGAGGCTTTCAAATCTATACAGTTTTTACCCTGGACATCCTAACACTGGTATTGAGTGATCTTTCCAACACCTCTGTCATGGGGAATTTTTGCTGTTTGTTCTTAATCGAATGATTACTCCATATGGAAGGGCAGAGTTGAAATGTTTGAACATGCAATTAGAAAGGCAGCTCTTTAGTCTTGCCAGCCAGGCTGCTTTCCAGATGCTGGCACAGCAGAAGTATCATTTTTTTCCCCTCAGAATCACTGTGGATAATTTGATGCAACTTCAAGTAGAGGGAATTTTCTACAACATGACTCAAAAATTACATCCCTTGGAGGAGAGAGTGAAGAAACAAGTTTAGAATATTGAGAGTTGGGAACATTTGGACACACGTCAGATAAGCTTGACTTTCTTTTGTATGCTCAGCTTTGAAATCACAGTTATGAAAGACTGTATATTTGTGTCAATAAGGCTTGTAATTCTCAGTGGCAGATGGGATAAGATAGCTGCAGCAGTAAAACTCAAACTACAAAGCATCCTTCGTAGTCCTTACAAAGGCATAATACCCTTTCAAGAAAGCTGTTTCCTTTTAGGCTTTTTCAAAAGTCCGGCCTCCAGTCCAGCAGAATATTTCACCTAAATAGGTCTTTCTGTCATAGCAATGCCCTCTTAAAATCATTAAGATTTTGGAACTCTGCTTTGCTATCTTGCTGCAGAGGATGACTCCCTTGATTTGTTATGGCATTTAACTGGGAAAAAATGTACCGTATATTCTTAAAATTAAGAACTGGTACCTGGTTGTATACAGGCAAACTTTTGTGATGGCAGAACTCCAGTCAGCACAGAATTTAGTCTTATTTGAGCTATACAGGAGACAAATACCCTCACAGAATTGATAAAAGTTTTGAATACTTTGGCATATGTAAAGAAGTTTAAATTAGTTTAGATAATTATACAAAGACTGGGGTCCAAGCAGGCCTGTTTTATAGGACTGAAGATTTCATAACAGTGTGCATTGAGAGACAGCATCCTTAGGCAATACTTCATCTACATGTCTTTGATTCACTGAGATAGCCAGCCATTTCTAATAAATCACTGCTGCAGCTCCAGAGTTTTTTATTTTTGAAGTTTTCCTTGTTTAGCTGTGTCGAACGGAAAAAGCTGTTTTAATTCACAGTGAACAAGTTGCAGAGCATTTTTTCCCTTCTACGTATCCACCGGTCTGTCATCCCGTATGTATTTATCATAAAATCATAGAATCATAGAATGGTTAGAGTTCGAAGGGACCTGACAGATCACCTAGTTCCAAACCCCCTGGCACAGGCAGGAACACCTCCCCCTAGATCAGGTAGATCAAAGTACATAAACAAGACATCTATAAGTCTCCACAACTGTACTTTCTACCATTACATGCTTTAAATCAAAAGCATACCTAGAAAAATTACACAGCTATCTTAACATCCTTTGCATAACCATTGCCTATAACTGCCCTAATAACATGTGGTGTCTGTTTGCGGTTGCTTTTTTTCTGCTAGACTATATGGGGCTGAGAGGAGGCCCTTTAAAAGGAGAAGGTCAGGTGTAATCGAAAGATACTAATGATTGTGAGACTTCACTTGGAGTATTGTGTGCAGTTCTGGTGTCCTCAACATTAAAAGGATATGGAACTGTTGGAAGAAGTCCAGAGGAGGGCCACGAGGATGATCAGGGGACTGGAGCATCTCCTGTATGAAGACAGACTGAGAAAGTTGGGGCTGTTCAGCCTGGAGAAGAGAAGGCTGCGTGGAGACCTCACAGCAGCCTTCCAGTATCTGAAGGGGGCCTATAGGGATCCTGGGGAGGGACTTTTCATTAGGGACTGTAGTGATAGGAGAAGGGGCAATGGGTTCAAACTTAAACAGGGGAAGTTTAGATTGGATATGAGGAATTTTTTACTGTGAGGTTGGTGAGGCCCTGGAATGGGTTGCCCAGGGAAGTTGTGAATGCTCTATCACTGGTGGTGTTCAAGGCCAGGTTGGACATAGCCTTGGGTGGCATGGTTCAGTGGGAGGTGTCCCTACCCACAGCAAGGGGGTTGGAACTAGATGATCTTGAGGTCCTTTCCAACCCTAACTATTCTATGATTCTATGATTAGCAGGTATGTCGTTTCAGCTTCTTTTGAAAACTAAAATAGGGTCTTTTTTGGGCTAAGAAAATACAGAAGTAGTATTAATGAGTATGTTTTCAGCAAACGGTAAGTTCTGTGGGAGAGGAAATGGAGACCTGAGAAAAGGAATGAAAAATGATTGCTAATAGGCTACCAAGAGACCTCAAGTTTGATTGTAAGTAAGCAGTGTATACTTGGGAGGTGCACAGTTGCAGAAGAAATAACCTATAAATCTACGGGCTCTTTCAGTCTTGTGTTAACTTAGCTGAGTAGGGTTGTGATGCTCTCAGAGCAGAGTTAATAGGGTGCTGATTCATGTATACCAGACTTATTAAACTGTAGCACTTTTCAAAGTTATGTGCAAATTTTGTAAGATAGATTCAAAAACTCCAGCTTTGAAATTCAGCATGCTGTGAAATATCATTGCATGTTTGAGCAGAGCAAGAGAGCTTAAGCATGAAGTATGTTTGTTCTGCTGCTGATTCTAGGTGTTGCTGCATAAATAACACTGAGAACCTACAGGTATTGTGGGTTCTGACAGATGCCTGGTTTGGGTGTCTGGATTGTTTGCAGGGTCTCAAAGACAGGCACCTCAGAGCATAGTCTAGAGCGGGTAAGTAGGAAACACTAAATATAAGGGTGTGCCCAAAAGGTGGGGACTGGTTATCTGAGTTTCTGCTTCAGAATTCTTACCTGAGAGAAGTGCCTGCTATGCTCCTCAAAAAATACAACAATTCTTATTTCATGTGCTTGCCTTTTCTTTGAACCAGTCTAGTGGAGGGAGTGTGGGGGTATGGGCTACTCCAGGATGCAGAAATGTGGGAAGGCACAGCAGGTGCTGCTGACTGTGAAGACACTGTGGAGGAGAGAAGACACAATTTGCTGGGCCAGAGGTTGGTGGGATGTTGATGGTAATGTTTTCTAGCTTCACAGTTAGAGACCTGAGCTCATCTTGTGAAATACAGCCACTGAGTTAAATGTGGGAACATTATTTTGCTATGTGGGTGTGCAGTGCCTTCATTTATCTGGTACCTGAATATGACTCCCACAAAAAATTAAACAGTGACTGATAGTAGCGCTTCAGTCTTGACAGTGTTTAAGTTGGGAGACTTCTAATTTCTCTCAGCCTGAGATTTAAATTTACTTGTTTTAAGGCCATTTCAGGAGTTACCAATGCTCATATTGTTAACAGAAACATCATTCTGGGCTGTTGTGTTTAGTTTTGGTGAGGAGACAGAGTTGTTTTGAGATTTTTAAGCCTTTGCATTTACACCCATTTTTAGACTACTTTGTGTTGTATGCCACTGCTGATAACACATATTGCTAATGTCCTCTGATATTGTGCAAAGATCAGCCTTTTGTCAGTCCTTGGAATAAAACAAAAGTTTTAAGTCAAAGAAACACAATAGTGTTACTAGTCATTGCCAGAGCTTCAGGTAGAGTATGAAGTGGGATGTCCTTGCTCTCCTAATACAGATGAGTTAAAAAGCCTGCTTTACCTATGCCACTGTTTTTGCTAACAATCAGAAAACAAATCTGAAAGGAAATTTTGTAGACCAAATCTGAAAACAATTTACTGCTGAGAAGCAGCAACAGTCACAAACCCACTTTAATCCAGTGAAGAAACAAGGCTTAATGGGACTTGAAAATAGAGGCACATGAGTGTTGTTGCTGGGTAAGTGCCTCCTTCAGCAACTTTTTCTTCTCCCAGCTTTTTCTGGGCTGTTTGCTCAGATGTCGGGTTTTGCCTATGGATCTGTTTCTGATGTGTAGTACAATGGATAGCACAATTAATAAGTATCACAATCACTAATAATCCATATTATGCAATACAACTAGCTTCAGCGTCATCCCTTTCCTGTGTGGGGGCAGCCATTCCTCTTCTGCTTGCTTTCATGTCCCAGCAGGTTGCCTGCAATCATATGTGTAGAATGTGCATACAGGAGAATATTGTCCTTTCTGAAGGCTGCTCATCTATTTGTTCAAGAAGGGGAGACATTAACTGAGCCATTAGAAGTAGAACAAGAGTCTGAACATGCAGCAGCAACCATTTTTTAATGAGTCCATCTGTACCGGGCCAGGGGGTAGCTCTGACGTTGAGTCAAGCCTGGGGGTAGCTCTGGCAGCTAGCCAGCGTTCTGCTGAGAAGAAGCTAAGTTATGCATCTTATTTAGTACATTTATTAAAAGTTCTCCTAACATTTCCAGGCAGATGTCCCAAAACAAATGCTACTATTGTTTAAGAGCTTTGCAGTCCTGAGTTACATTGATGCATTACAATTCCCTTATATTAGCTTTTTGGTGTTTGCTGAGCTTCATCTCTCAGTGGTGTTTTATAAATTATTATGGTAGAGAGATATTAATAGGAAGGCATTCTCCCTGGGCTAGAGGTGTGGAGAAGATGATTAGCCCAGAATGCCAACCATATCCTGGGCTGCATCAAAAGGAGCGTGACCAGCAGGTAGAGGGAGATGATCCTGCCCCTCTATTCTGCTCTCGTGAGACCTCTCTTGGAGTATTGTGTGCAGTTCTGGTGTCCTCAACATAAAAAGGATATGGAACTGTTGGAAGAAGTCCAAAGGAGGGCCACGAGGATGATCAGGGGACTGGAGCACCTCCCGTATGAAGATAGGATGAGAAAGTTGGGGCTGTTCAGCCTGGAGAAGAGAAGGCTGCATGGAGACCTCACAGCAGCCTTCCAGTATCTGAAGGGGGCCTATAGGGGTGCTGGGGAGGGACTCTTCATTAGGGACTGTAGTGATAGGACAAGGGGTAATGGGTTCAAACTTAAACAGGGGAAGCTTAGATTGGATATGAGGAAGAAATTCTTTCCTGTGAGGGTGGTGAGGCCCTGGAATGGGTTGCCCAGGGAAGTTGTGAATGCTCCATCACTGGCGGTGTTCAAGGCCAGGTTGGACAGAGCCTTGGGTGGCATGGTTTAGTGTGAGGTGTCCCTGCCCATGGCAAGGAGGTTGGAACTAGATGATCTTAAGGTCCTTTCCAATCCTAACTATTCTATGGTTCTATGATTCTATGATTAGTGCCTGTGAAACTGAGATGTATTGTGCTGTCTCTCCAGCAGTCCTGGGTTCAGGCATCAAATTCTCGACTTGGTGTTTCAGGTGGTGGGATGTCCTGCCCTGTCCTGACTTGCAGCAGTACCTGGCATTGCAGCCATGGCTGCTCTGTAGACAGGCAGCTGCCCTGCCTCATGCAGTGCAGTGCCTTCTGCTAATAAAGCTGGCACACATGCTTACGTTTCAAACACTGTGGGGTTATTCACGCTCACTTTAAGCTCCCCTTCCCCCTTTTTTTTTTCTCCTCCGTTTTGAGGAGATAAAAAAGCCCTCCTGCTTTCTCCTCTGCAAGTTTTCTAGTACTGCTTTGGAAGCATGGAGTTTCTGCCTAGGAAACAAGCTTTTTTCCAAGGCTAGCCCTAACAGTTTGCTACAGTGCTCTAATGCAACATCAGGCAGCTGTACTACAGACATTTTTCTCTGACTGAAAGTACAGCTACTATGATCCCTTTATGCCTTTTTACAGATTAAAATCACCAGAGCTGAGGTTCTCAGCTTGTGACTAGAGTTTAGCTTGCTGAAGGCTCAGTAAACCCCATGCCATAGAGAGCAGTAAATCCTTCTTACCAGCTCTTCCTCTTTCATTATCTCTTACAGCCATATTTTGCGTCTCAGCAACTGTGTTCTTCCCTTAGGAGGTGAGCTGGCCTTTCATTGTGGAAACAGCTGTATGCATGTTTGACTGAACAATACTCAGTAAATCTGGATCCTGACAGGGGCTGGGTAGAAGTCCTGGCTTGAATTTCCAACCCCTTTAAAAACCTTTTCTGACTAACTTGCTGTCTCTATTTTTTACTTTATCCAAATAATCTCTTAGAAAGGTGTATTAAGGTAATGCTCCCTAGAAATGGAAAGAAATCACCAGGCAGCATTTTAAAAATTGCCTCAGAACTCAGAAATAATCCAAATGTAGTGGTAACCACTCCATGAAAGCTCTCTCCCTCTGTGTAATTCTTAAGAATTGTTAAGAATTGTTAAGAAGTGGGATAAAAAGTATGGCATCACCCTTTGGAGCAGAAATAATTTGTAGTCGGCAGCTGCTCATCAAATCATCAGTCTTCTTATATAAAGGTTGGTACAGGTAGCCTAGAGACAAATTGACCTTTTGCAGTAACTTTCAGGGAACATACGGGCTTCATGTCTCAGATTCCTAAATCATTTTCTTCCTAATATTTAATATTCAAGGTTGCTTATTTTTTAATATCCAGTGCTCTGTTCAAGTGATAACAGTCTATATCATATTGACATAGAAAGCAAGGGAGTTAATTGTCACTACTTTATATTCAATGTTAGCACTCCAGCTACTGAGGGTGGACCTGATTAGATTGCCAACTCTAGCAGCTCCACAATAGTTAAGATTGAGAACCATATATTTTTAAAGGTCAATTCCATTTAAAGGTCCAGTTTTTCAGTTGCGAGACTTGATGACATGGCCTGAACAATTCCCATGTTGAATGTCAGCTTTATGCAGATACGCATTTTCAAATATGCTGTCCTAAACGGGTACGTGCTTTTGACAATGAGAATAGGGAAAATGTTTTTTTTGTTTAGTTGTTCTAAATGCTATCCTGCTTTAGAGGAAGAAGTTAATGTTTGGCTTTCTGAGAAAGGTTTTGAAAATATGTTTACATATCTTCTACAGATTCTGCCTAGAAATCTACAGCTAAATTCCGTATCCACAGTGAGAGTACCCCTGTGAGAGAGGATCAGAACCTTATCTATGATTGTAATTTTGAAATGCTGCAATCAGTGTCTGCTCTAGGTGCAAACACCTGAAGTCAATTAAGAACTGGTGAGTAAGGCAATTAAAGTTGACCATGCAATTAGTTCCCTTTGGTTAGATGCACCTAAGTACCAGAGACATGATCCTAAACACTTTTTTGGTAGTAAGGTTTCTGTGTTGTTCAGAACACAATCTTATAAAACATTTAAGATACTGGGAGGACATGAGCAAATGAGAGAGGAGACAGCAATAAAAGAAAGCATAATATCTTGGTTATGGTGGTTGAGTTCTGCCTATGGAAGTGGTCTTTCTAGGTGATGCAAAGCAAATTAATGAAAAAATTAATTTGATTAATGAAAAAATTAATTCTGATTAGTGAAAAAATGGGTTTATTTTGCTTTTAGAATGCCTTGATTGAAGACTGTCCGTAATTTCACGAGAAGTTGTTGGATGAGAGGTTTCAAGAAAGAACTAAGGAAACTGTACTACGAGAATATTCACAACTGAATATTGAATAAGCACTGAATACTGAACACTGTAGCATATCAGGGGCAAAATCCATGAAATGCAGTAGATACCTGGATGACGCTTACTGTCCATGCTCATCTTTTAGATAGTAACTTCATTAGCCACAGGACTACCTTAACCACAAGAATTTAGGGAACACTTTACCTCTCAGTCTGTGTCCCTTATGCTGCCTCTTTAAATGCTGAAGTTCTTTGTTCATTCACAAGCGGGAATAGGTAATTAATTAGGCAGTTCTTCATTTTGGGAACCCAGTTAAACAAATCACTCTGAATTATTTGGGCATTTCTGTCATTGCTTCCTTTTAGTTATTTTAAAAGGACTCTTTTTAGTGTCAAGGTGTATTTAATTCTTGCCTAATTTAGGTTCCCTGGAAACTAAAGATAATGTAAAAAACAGACAAGATACCCTAAATGAAAGTTACTGAGTGCATGGGCTTAGGACTGATAGAGTTTCAACGGGAATATTATTTTCTCTTTTCAAAACTCCACTTTTGATGGACTTGATTGTTCATAAAAGTAAGCAGTGAAGATGCTGAGTTCTGACAGGCTGCAGCTGGCCTAGGCCAACTGAGGAAGCTCGACTAGAGCCAGGAGCATTCCAGCAGCTAATGCTCTCCATCCACTCCTGTGCTGTTGCTTGTAGATTGATTTGGTTCTCCTGAGAGAAGTGTGAAGGCAAAGCACCAGCTCTGTACATATGTTCCTCAAGATGTCTTAGCACTTGCTTGTTGGCCTTTTCTGGCATACCACTAGCTATGTGCAGCACTAGGCTGTGAAGTTAATGTTACAGGACAAACATGCCCATTTAGGTGGTTTTATTTCTGTCATGACACTTATCTAAGTCTTTCAGGTTTGTTTAATCAGTAAATCAAACAAATTAATATACTCTAGCAAACATTGCA
The DNA here is from genome assembly GCA_039720435.1 of Amazona ochrocephala. Taxonomy (NCBI): domain Eukaryota; kingdom Metazoa; phylum Chordata; class Aves; order Psittaciformes; family Psittacidae; genus Amazona; species Amazona ochrocephala. The sequence continues at coordinate 38,286,729 of CM077882.1, forward strand.
ATGTATTAGTGATGAGTCCTAGGACAATCGCTGTGTGCATATGTGCAGCTCTTTGTGACAGTATTGATACAACTTACCCCAAAACCTTAATGATGACTTAACTAAGTTTCCACAGGAATCATGTGTTATTAGCACGATATTTCAATTCTATAAATTGCTTTTTTCAAAGTCTTGTCTGACTTCTATCTGATTACATACTATGTAGACTATAGTGAAGATCCAGACAAAATGGTGGATAACACAAAGGCAGTTAAATACTGATTGAAAGCCCTTAATCTTGGACCAAATCCTTTTTTAGTTGATAATATTGACTTAAAGCATTAAAAAGCATTTTGTCCTGTATAAACACAAGACATCAGTATAGAACCAGATCTGGCAAGTGCCTAAGCATGTAAATAGCAGTTAAATGTCTAATTCCTAATCCCAGTCAGAATTACTTTCTGGATTTTTTTCTGGATTCTAGAGCTTTTTTAAAAACTCCTTTCAACTGCAAGATAATTAATCCTTATGGTAACTTTTACAGTGCGGAAACCAAAGGAGAATTTTTTTTCTTTAAAGAATGATTTCCCTGTGGCTATCTAAAAGTGACGTGTAGTGGTCACATGGCTGGCAATCTCCCTCTAAAACCATGATGTTACACCACCCACTTTGCCCAAGCTGTCAGTGTTGGACCGAAAAAAAGGCTAGCATCCACTTGTGACAGCTTTTACTGTTTAGCCTCCTAGGACAATGCAATTTCTAGTACTAATTCTTAAACATTGACTTTTGTCTATCTATCCAGCAGAAAGAGGCTACTGTTGCAAGAGACTGTTAAAGACCTTCTTCTGAATTGACAGGTAGGATGAAATATCTGGCTTGTAAAGTTAAAAAAGAACTGAGAATAAAAAGGTAATTCCTACCTGTAGTAACCTTAGGTTTCTGAAGGCCAGGAAGTATGTTGTTCATTTAAACAATATTCATTTGCCGTCAGATTAGTTCCGCATGAATATTTTAAATCCAGTGCTGATATCTGGGGACAGGTTTTTCCAGGAGTGGAGGATATGCTGATTTGCAAGAATAAATAAAGCATAATTTGCAATCATAAAAGAATGTGGACTGGAAAGGTGGGAATGGAGGCTATTTTACTGGGAGTTGAATATGCATCCAGATTAACAGATGAACCAATGTCAGAGATCTTTTTACTTCTTTCTACACTCAAAGCATAGATATACAGGTATGATTTTTGATAACTCCCTGTTGCTCTCAGGAAGATACAGGATATATCTCATCTGAGAATTGCTGTCATTTTTCTCCGAATGGAAGAGGAATCACATTCTGTGTTGTACCGAAGTCTTGGATTATCTGAATCTGACTGTGCAGTAACAAAGCAGAGATTTATTCTAAAATACAATTATTTTAACAGTACAATTTAGCTTAAAAGCCAGCTCTGTTTGTTTGAATGAATACATACATGGGTATGAAGGCTGATGAAGGAAAAAGTGCAGGGCTTCACAACTTCTTCGCGAAGTGGGACTGTCAGATCTTTGGTGCTTCGTAAAGCTGAAGCCTCTGGAAGGGTTACTAAATTGATCTCTTTCAGGATTTTTCTTCTTCATGATTCTATTTCTCTTCAGAAGATATTTGGGATAGGATATAAATCATATGATGCAGCTATCCTGGTTCAGTGCTGACATGTAGGAGTACTCTTGCTTCTTATGATTCTAAGGCTATGGCGCTTCTAAGGCTACTGTGTACTGTAGGTATCTGCATTCACAGCATTTTTTCTCTCACATGTTATGTGAGTCAGGGGGACATTTCACATGCTAAAGATGGAATCTTTGTGACAGCATGATCATCTGTCTCCTCCAAGTGCTGCAGAGTGGCAGTGCCATGCATTAAATAAATAGCTAGATCTTTGTGATGCCAATGTAACTTTATGGGTGAGGGTTATTTGTATTTATAGCATCCATAAAGCAATTTATAATCCTTCCCCTGCCTGTTATTTTGTTCTTGTGAGCAGAAGAGTGGACTGCAACGACTGAAAGTGCTAGTCAAGTGTGCTTCAAAGGTTGAAAGGCTTTCTGGGTCAAAGGCAGTGAATGTAAATAGCAGTAATAACTATTCCTTTTTGTTACCTCGTACTTAGAGCTTTGCCTGTGGGCTGCTGATCTCTCCAGGGAGAGCAGATTTTAAGCTTGCCTTGCAGCATACATATTTTGTAAGGCTGCAAATCAGGAAATGGAGGTGCTGAAGTGACAGGCTCTATCCCCTACCAGAACGTGCTGCTGAAAGCAGAACTGAAGTCTGTCTGAAGGTGCTGTTCAAACAATTCTGGATGTACTAGAAGACTGCTACTCAAAACTAAATTTGAAGCTTAGTGGCTAGTCAAACAATCTGAGGACAAAGGCACCATCTGTTGAAAAAGGGACAGGATTGATCTTGGTATTTGATCCTGCCTTAATCATAGGAGATGGTGCCTTAACCTCTGTACAGAGGGTCACAATGCCTGCTGATAGTAGTGATGTCCACAGAATGACTGTGTGTTGGTTCAACAACAGCCTCTTCAGCGTTGCTTATTAATGTTAGGTAAAATGATACTGTGCTTCTGTAAATATACAGAGTTGCACCTGATACTAAGAAGTCAAATAATTTTCTCATTTTGGCATCAGTGGTGTGTCCAGAGGACACATTCATCAAGGGGGATGGGAGGTATAAGAATAAGACTATAGCATCGTTAAACCTTAAAACAGTGTGCCTTAAAAACTTCTATTTTTCTCCAGATAGCAGTACGAATCCAGTCATGGAACTATATTACTGAGTCACACTTCAGTTTATTTTCTGAACTGTAGGAAATTTTGAGAAGACTATGAGTTCGGCAGTGGCAGTTCAAGAACTGCAAATTTGCCACAATAAATGAAATTCAGGAAAGTGTCTCCAGTAAAAAAATAAATAAACAACAAAACAAAACCAAGACCCAACTAAAAAATCCCCAAAACCTTACGATTACTATTTAGGGCATGCTGTCTCCTGTCTGTGGTTAGCCAGAGATGTTTCATTATGGAAAATACTTTCCTATATATTCTCTGAAGAACTATACATACTTCGAAATCCAGTGGGCTATTTTGCCATATTTTTTTTCTTCTTTTGATATCAGTAGAGAGCAAAGCAAGCACTTGTATCTGCTGCCTGTGCCTGCTACAGCTAATTTTTGAATTTATATAAATATATAACCTGCCAAAACTAATTACTTCTCTTCAAATTCTAAATACGTTATTTCTCTTTTTCCTCCCCCACATATGTCTTGCCTTAATTATTTTTGCATCAGTTGTCATTTTAGGAGCTGGTTTGATCTAAAAATGGATGATCGTATATGTTTTGCTATTCTGATTTAACTAATTAAGGTTGCTGATTTTGTCTTGTTATCTGGAGGCAGAAATGCTGTGGATGCTCATATGCTTTTGATTTGATGAATAACAAAATTATTGTAATCCAAATTTACTAAGTAAAAAACTCTGGCCAGTGTTTGCAAAACCAGTGGATTGATTTTCAAAAATGCTTATGAGCATTAGCTGGCCAAATCCCATTTCAGTCTGTGGGACTTGTCCTCTATGATCTCTGTGTCCTGGGTTCAGCAGTAGCAGTCATTTTTCTCCTTCTTAGTAGCTGGTGCAGTGCTGTGGTTTTGACTTTCAGCCTGGGAACAGCACTGGTAACGCTGATGTTCTTAGTTGCTGCTCAGTAATGTTTACTCTGACCAAGGACTTTTCTGAGACTTATGCTCTGCCAGGGAGCCGGGGAAATCGGGAGTGTTGTGGTTTAAGCCTCTCAATCACGCAGTTCTCTCACTCACTCACTTCCCCTTCTTTCTTTCCCCTGCTCACGGAGGGGTGGGAAGGAGAATCGAAAGAATGCAACTTCCACAAGTTGAGATAAGAACAGTTTAGTAACTCAGGTATAACACAAACCACTACTGCTACCACCAATAATAATAATGACAAGAGAAAATACAAGGGAAAAGAATACAATTGCTCACCACCCAACATCAAGCCCGACCACGCAGTGCACCCTCACCAGCAGCGAGCCCCCCACCCTTCCGGGTCTCTGCTCTCTCCGTTTTTACATCCTGGACATGATGTGCTGTGGTATGGAATAACCTCTCTTTGGTCAGTTTGGGTCAGGTGCCCTTTCCCTCCTTCCTCCCGGCTTCCCCTCCTCCGTGGCAGAGCATGAGACTCAGAGTCCCTGGCCAGACCAAGACATTCTAAGCAGTAACTGAAAACACTGGTGTTATCAGCGCTGTTTGCAGGCCCAAAATCAAAACACAGTGCTGCACCAGCTACCGAGAAGGAGAAAAATGACTGCTACTACTGAACCCGGGACAGGGAGGAAGCGGACACAGGACACCTGACCCAAACTAGACAAGAGGTATTCCATACCACAGCATGTCATGCCCACTATATAAAGTGGGGGCAGTTACCTGCAAGGGCTAGATCACTGCTCGGGTAGGGCTGGGTATCGGTGGGCAGGTGGTGAGAAGCTGTATTCTCTTCCCTTGTTATTTCCCTTATCATTATTAGTATTGGTGGTGGCAACAGTGGTTTGTGTTATACCTTAGTTACCGGACTGCTCTTATCTCAACCTGTGGGAGTTACAGTCTTATGATTCTCCTCCCCATCCCTCCAGGATCTGGGGGAGGTAAAACAGGGGGAGGGTGAGCGAGCGGCTGCGTGATTCTGGGTTACTGGCTGGGCTTAAACCACAACACTCTGATGCGTGATTAGTCTGCAGAGGAGTTGGTTCAGGAATGAGTCGCCCAGCACCGTTGGTTAACAGTGCAAAATTAAAGTATCAGAAATATCAGTAAACTTCTACCTAGCCTTGAGTGCCTTTAACTCTTTGTGGGTTTCTTGAAAGTATTTTCTCTTTAACAGAACTCCTCATATCATAAAGTATCTCAGTCATGAAAAGAACTTACAGTTTTCTTTATACCTGCTTCATCTCTGAGGTTCTTTAGGTTATGGGTTCTTCTCCTGTCCCACTGGATTGCTTAGCTGGAAGTGTATCTAAACTCAGGTACTGGAATCTGCACATGACATTTGAGGAGAAAGTTCATACAACAGCTCTGTGGCAAAGGTACTTGCCCATTATGGGGAAAACTATTTTTGTCCCACTTTTGCCTGAATAGGCTTGAACTTATCTCTCTTAACCTTAAGGCAAGCATCTGATGCACTAGCTGTGGGGAATCCTGTGGTGGTAGAAAGGACATATTTTCATCCATTTCAGGCTATTTCTGTCTATATGAAACAATTTAAAGAGCAGAGAAGATCAATCTGATTTCACCATAAATATGGTATGTGCCAGTAGATGCAAAGGTAGCAGTAGGTCCACAGTTGTTGCAATTGCAAAGGTGGATTAAGTTTGAGATTGTACTACATGTGGAACAAGTAGATATCAGTGCTATTTAACACAATTCCCTCCTGGAGAGGAAGGGGCCAGGCTGTCACGGCCAAGTCCAGATACTGGTGACAGCAGTTTCCTACAGATATCTTCCAAAATAAGGTGATGAGGATTACTCTGTTCTGGGACATTGTTGCATTCAGTCCACTCTCTCTAAACCCTGTCTGTTTCCTTTCATTGCACATTCTTACTCACCTCACTTCTCACTCATCTTACCTCCTTCTTGTCACATATGTTCCCAGGCTAAGACAAACATGTCCTACGCTAGACTTGTTGGTCTCTGTTTTTTAACATATGACTGAGCCATATTTTATTTGATACCAGTACGTGGCCATTTGTTTTCTGCTGTAATTTTCCACAAAATCTTCATTATATTCTTGTTTAATTTCAAAAAAAAGCTCTTCCAGTCTCATTTCTAGCTTCATTGAAGTGTTTTCAACCATTGTGACTGCAGGACACTTAGAGTAGTGAAATCTTATTGACCACAAGTCAATTGAAATGCTGAAGACAAGACTTTACCTTGACATTGTGACACAGTAACTTCTTCCTGTTTACAGGTCTGAGAAGAACACAAATTTCATTATGTGCTCTGTATGCTCAAGTCTTAGTTGTGGTTTTACTACCGAAGAATCTAGTCTCTCATGTAAACAGTGTGAACACTCTAACTGGAACTTCCATTTCCCAATGCTTTCTGAGAAGATCCTCAAAATATATCTTTATTGTAATTCGGTTTATCTTTGATGCATGCCCATTAATTCATTTATATTTAAAGGCACTTTGTAAATACATTTTCTAAGGCACTTTGTAACTACAACATTTGTTTTAAACAAAGGTCTGTTTTAGCCTTTTTCATGCAAACAAGCATACATAATTCATCTTTCATATATATATATTGTAAACAAACACATTAATAATCCTGTCGCATACTCTGGTATTTCCCACATGAACAGAAGTGACTTGCTATATAGCTTATTTGTCAGGAAGTTAAAATCATATATATTTAAAAGTTCTTTCCTTAGGCTACATACAGCCACTTAGATTATTGTTTTCAGCTTTTAATAATCTAATTTGGTTTTTACCGGTAGAAATAGTCCTTTTAATTTTTACAGATTACTCTATTTGACAAGAGGAAGCAAAAGTTTCACTTTTCCTTAGGGTTTCCTATTTTTTATTACCTTTTTTTATTGTCATTAAGCTGGAGACACTGACCAGAGTTATATTACATGAGGTGCTGTGCACAGGGCAAAATTGCATTTAGATTTTTCACTGTCACCTTCAAATCTTCAGTTATTAACCTGTGCTGCAATGCTTTGCTTGGAAGCACAGCAGTGAATTTCAATGACTTGTTTAAAAATAGATATTTTCCATGGATTACTTAAGAAGACTGCGCTGAGCTTTTGACAAAACTTGGAGTCTGAGATTTCATCATGAACAGATTTACAAGGGCAAAGATTGTTTTTACGAACCTTGTGACTGAATCCATCTTTGTTTCCTAGGAGCTCTTATAGGCATGAAACAAGCACTAAAATTGATTTGATTATGAGCTGAAGTGTGTATGTGACTACACCAGGAACCCTGCCCCCTAATAGCTTGCTCCAGCAGTGGGACAAACAGTTTTGTGGCAAGTCCTCCAGGTAGAGTGCTTCCCCAGACTGATCTGTCCTTGCTGATTTTGTTTGTATCAGTTCACTGTTGCACTAGCATGGTGGAAGGGTTTACATTTCTGTGCGTGTTTAGAAGAGAACATTGCACAGAGAGCAGTAGTCACAAGGATCAGTTCACAACAGGCTAGCAGTTTCCTTCGTGACACAACTGTGGGAGCATCAGAAGTAAATTGACAAATAGGAAAAGTTCTGAAGGATGCTGGAAGCGGTGAGTGCAGTCTGCAATGCCTGGCATGATGAAAACATAGCGAGACCAGTGATATGAGGGAACTGTTGGCTGGCTCTGTCATAGCATGTAGAAACACCACATCTCTGAATTCTAGTGGATTACTACATGCATTTCTTACATATCAAATACTACTCTCTCCATTTCTCTCAACTGTCACTGAGGCAGGATGTTAAGAATGAACTTCAGAATTTGGCACTTGATCAACATGATGACTTGGCTGGGATTTGAAGTCTCATATCTTCTTGCCACTCCCGAATATGCTCAAAATATATTCTAAGCAAAAATGATCCTACTATTACCTCATTCTGAAGCACAGTTCTGCTTTTTTTTTTTTTCCTACCCATTTGAAAGTATGCATGTGCTTGCTTTGAGGTCTATCCCATAGTTTCTTGCACTGTGAACTGAAGAACCCTTTTGCTTCTGTTGTGTTTATCCTGGTGCCCCCTGGATGAGACAGGAGCCTGGTGCTTAAGCAATTTTGAAATAAATGGAAGTTTTGCAGTAGTTGGTACCTTCCACAGACAAGAAAATTTTGCAGAATCATAGAATCATAGAATCAAAGAATAGTAAGGGTTGGAAAGGACCTCAAGATCATTGAGTTCCAACCCCCCTGCCATGGGCAGGGACACCTCCCACTAAACCATGCCATCCAAGGCTATGTCCAACCCCACCTTGAACGCTGCCAGGGATGAAGCATTCACAACCTCCCTGGGCAACCTATTCCAGGGCCCCACCACCCTCACAGTAAAGAATTTCTTCCTCAGATCCAATCTAAACCTCCCCTGTTTAAATTTAAACCCATTACCCCTTGTCCTCTCACCACAGTCCCTAATGAAGAGTCCCTCCCCAGCATCCCTATAGGCCCCCTTCAGGTATTGGAAGGCTGCTATGAAGTCTCCACGCAGCCTTCTCTTCTCCAGGCTGAACAGCCCCAACTTTCTCATCCTATCTTCATACGGGAGGTGCTCCAGTCCCCTCATCATCCTCGTGGCCCTCCTTTGGACTTCTTCCAACAGTTCCATGTCCTTTTTATGTTGAGGACACCAGAACTGCGCACAATACTCCAAGAGAGGTCTCACGACAGCAGAGTAAAGGGGCAGGATCACCTCCCTCGACCTGCTGGTCACACTCCTTTTGATGCAGCCCAGAATACAGTTGGCCTTCTGGACTGCAAGCACACACTGCTGGCTCATGTTCATTTTTTCATCAACCCACACCCCCAAATCCTTCTCCGCAGGGCTGCTCTCAATCTCCTCCCCACCCAACCTGTAGCTGTGCCTGGCATTGCTCCGACCCAGGTGTAGGACTTTGCACTTAGCATGGTTAAACTTCATTAGGTTGGCATCAGCCCACCTCACAAGCGTGTCAAGGTCCCTCTGGATGGCATTCCTTCCCTCCAATGTATCAACCGAACCACACAGCTTGGTGTCATCGGCAAACTTGCTGAGTGCGACTCAATCCCACTGTCCATGTCACCCACAAAGATGTTGAACAAGATCGGTCCCAACACCGATCCCTGGGGGACACCACTTGTTACTGGTCTCCAGCTGGACACTGAGCCACTGAGCAGTACTCTTTGTGTGCGGCCATCCAGCCAGTTCTTAATCCACCGAGTGGTCCACCTATCAAATTGATGTCTCTCCAACTTAGAGAGAAGGATGTCATGTGAGACAAGTGTCAAAGGCTTTACACAAGTCCAGGTAGATGACATCAACTGCTCAATCAGATCCTTTGATGCTTATTTATGCATTCCTTGTGCTCTCATACTGCATTCTACCAGATGGGTAGATAATGTCCTAAAATTTTGGCTGAATGGATCATAAATACCCTAAATTTGGATCCTGGAGGATGCCTTGCCCCAGTATCCCAGTGGAAGATTGTGCAAAGATGTGATCACCATAAAGGTGAGGACTGCACAATCAGGTAATCCCACAATAAGACAATTTTTCCCTGTCTATAAATATTGTGTCATATTAATGCAGGATGTATAATTCCAAAGGGCTTGTCAGACTTCCCAAGGCCAGACATATGCAACACTAAGAATTATAACAGGACTCAGATATTCTCACTACATTTCACAATAGGAGTCTGATGTGTTTAAAACCTGACAGCTGTCAGGGTCTCCTTGATAGAACCAGCACAGATCATTAATAACTGTAGGTTTATTACTGTACCTCTCAGTCTCGTATTATATGTTCCACATTCTTTATTGTTCTAGTCACCAACAAAGGAAAATAAAGAAAACCTGATGGAATGTATTCAAGGGAAAAAAAAATATTGTAGTACAGTTACCCACTATTTTGTCCATATATATTGCAAAGTCTCACTTGTGCTGTCCTTGGCTGAAAGGGCAGTAGCTGCCCACACTGTCTTTTTTCAGATTTAGGGTGCAGTGACAATACTTTTTGATCAGTTCACCAGGTAATAACATAATATCTGTTACTTCTGACTCAGCAATGAGGGCCATAGGCCAAGGAATTGTTGTTTTGGTTTTTTTTTCCTGAATAAACATTTGTTATGTAGCAGCCTAGGAAAAGGATATTTCACTGCTATCTTGAGGTATGTCTGCCTTAAACTGACCTCAGTTGTACACAACTGGATGCATTTCCTCTGGCAAGTGCCCATTCATCAACAAGTTCCAGTGCTGGAAATTTCATACTGAAGAAACATAGATAAAAATTCAGTATTGTCAAAACTTTCTACTCTAAAATTGAACATTTATTTCAATTTCAGTTGAAAAATACTCCTAAGTTTTACTGATAAGTAGATAGTCTTTGAGGCATTTAATCAGATCATGTACCCATGGCCAAATTGGCAATGATTATTAAGACGTGAAAGCTAACAAAGAAATTCCTGTGGTGGTCTCCCCAGGACGTGTAGGTTGGCTACACTAACAGCGTCCACACTACCAGTATACTTTTTGTAAGGCCAGAGGTGTATCTTCTTCCAAGTGCAGGCTGTGTGAGCTTTAAATATCACCACTTGCATTGTGCCAGATGCCAGATAGCTGGTATGGTTCTAAATGATGTGGCTGTTGGCAGTAACTATGCTGCTTCAGGTAGTGCCTGCAGTCCCAAAGGGTCTGAGAGTACAGTCGGCTGTCTGACTGAAAGGGGAGATAACTGTGGAGGTGAGACTGGATGTTGCAATGATCAGTTCTGAATTTTTGTGTGTTTTAGATGCACAGTGCCATTGTCAAAAGCTCCATAGTGTTACCTGGCTTGTGTGCCCACTCACCTTCCTGTTTCTTAAAGTCAAATGCAAGAAGCCACTAGAGATCATTACAATTGCCTTTTGCTCTGGAATACTACAGACCCAGTGGCAAAAATACCAAGAGGCAGCATTGAAAAAAAGCCTTAATTTTTAAGCCTCTTTGTGCTAGACATAGAGGGGAAGAGGAGGTACATCTTAAATTACAGATCCAGAATATCTCATTTGAGTCCTGAGTGATGTTTGTCAATTTGTCATGAGAAAAAAGTTTCACTGAACAACACTGGACCAGTATTTGCAATCCTGGGCCCAAACGTCTGAGACTGGAACTGTATGAGTTAGCCCATGGTTAGCTTGGCTTCTGGAGGGTCCTTGCCTCACCTCATGTATTTTCAGAGGTTCACTGGACCTGAACTGTTTTCATATAGATGTCCTTGAAATTTGCCTTTCATTTCCCTATTGCTTTTTTTTTTTTCTTGTTTGTGGGGGGTTTTCTTGCTGAGCGCCAGCTGATTGAGTTTGTTTATGATGACTCTTCACAGCACCTGGTTTAATGTTCCCTGTGTAATTTGCTCAATAATCAACTTACAGAATAGGTATGTTTCTTCAGAGTATTACATGGATAAAGTCCAGTAATTACTGTGAGGGTTGCTTGCACATAACTGCAAGTAATAGTAATTTTGGCTCTTTTCTTTCATGCTCTGTCTCCCTTCCTCTGAAGGAAACACCTGCTATTTTTGCAACTTGGTTTTCACTACTCTGCCATCCCTTCATACTGAAGACATGGTAACTCAAGTAATGAGAAGCAGCCATGAAAAGATAAGAAAGATGAAACCTGGATTCTTTTCTATGTTCAAACAGTATGCTTTCTTTGTTTTCAATTGCTGACTCACACCAAGTCCTGCATCACCTCTGTGCATCCTGCAGCTTACCTTTGTGTTGTACTCAACCATTCCCTCTGCTGTCTTCCTTCAATGTCTGCTGGATTTGTAGCGATAATCAGCTCATGCAGTGAAATGCAGAATGATTCCAGTAGCCTCAAAGGAGCAGTCAGCTCTTCAAGTTTGAGTTTAAGGGATTTCAGACAAATGTGTCATTTTGCCTTGGAGATGCTTAAGAGAGCTTTTGAGGCTATTCTTGAAAAGTGTGAAAGCAAAAGCAAACCTGAATGACCTCAGAGAGAGGTGTTTGCCTAAGAAAAACATATTCTTGCCTTCCTGTTACTATGCTGGTTTTCTCTAAATTGGGATGCTAATAGTTAACCAACTCGAAGCTTATTCAGATTTAAGGCTCCTAGCCTTTGTAAAGGAGAAAAAAAAAAAAAAATTGATCAAGCTACCCTTTTAATGAAAAAAAACAGACTCCAGCTGTCCCAGCACCAAATATTTAATTTAACATACTGAGACCAATAAAGTCAGAATTTTGTACATGTTTCTCGTTTGATGGGAGCTTTTCTGGAGGTTCAGGAACGTGATGTTTGCCCCATTGTTTTTGTACTGGCTTATCTTTAATATGTGTTAGTTTAGGATGTGTGAAAAAGACTGATGGTTTCACATTCACAAACCCTGAATAAGCAGGTTCAGTGTTGTCATCTAATCCATACTAATCCATGTTGTTGTCCTTAACAAGTGTATTGAATTATCTTAATGTATCTCTGGAACCTGGTTGTAAGAAGCAGTTTTCTACCTTTCTTACTGTTACACTGGGTTAGATTAGCTCTTCTTTGTTTGGTTTACCCACACCCTTCAAGTGCTGAACAGAGCTTATCAGTGACATAGTCAAGTGATGTTTTCTGTTAGAAATTGGATTACAAAATTATTTTTCCCTCATGTCTCCAACCATAATTTGCATAGAGTCATCAAGATAAAATAGTAGTTTGTAAAATTACCTGAATGAGCTAGATTGTAAGAACTGAAATGTGGTCTTATTAAATTTGTCATGGACAGTTATGTTCCCATTTCCAACCTTGATAAAACAGTCAAGTTTATCAGAAATGACACTTTGTTTTTTTTACTGAGATTCATCACTTTCTGATATTTTTGCTTTCTGCCATATTATGTGTCTGATAGATGTGAAATATAACATGCCCAGTGGGCCAGCTAGTTTGGAAATAAAATATGAAGTTCTTCAGACTATGGGTTGCTTCTATGAATCTGCTTCTGTGACCAAATATTGGTACATGACAGCCTTTCAGTGACCTATACGAAAGAAGTGGCTTGGGTCAGAACCAGAACTAGTAGGCTGATATCAGTATCACAACCATTAGAAGTGCCATTTAGCAGAAAGCCCAGCTGAGAACTTACTTAATGCCAATCAAAAAGGCCAACCTCTGCTTCACTCCTTATACCCTTTATAAGCAAAATGCAGATTTCAATCAAAGGTTGCACAGCCATTCACAACCTTGTGTTTCTTTGTGATAAGAGGGGCTACAAATCAGGCATATTTCATTTGTTCTGTATCAGTGAGGAAATCCTTAGAAATCAGTTTGAATTTGCATGGGTGTACTCTCAAATCTAGATCTGTAAGCAGGTTTTAACAGCTTCTGAAGCCTTCAGCTACTTAGATCTGTGACTAAAGATGCATGAGGATAGACAGAAAATTGGGGCTGTTCAGCCTGGAGAAGAGACGGCTGCGTGGAGACCACATAGCAGCCTTCCAATATCTGAAGGGGACCTATAGGGATGCTGGGGAGGGACTTTTCATTAGGGACTGTAGTGAGAGGACAAGGGGTAATGGGTTCAAACTTAAACAGGGGAAGTTTAGATTGGATGTGAGGAAGAAGCTTTTTCCTGTAAGGGTAATGAGGCACTGGAGTGTGTTGCCCAGGGAAGTTGTAAATGCTCCATCACTGGCGGTGTTCAAGGCTGGGTTGGACAGAGCCTTGGATGGCATGGTTTAGTGTGAGGTGTCCCTGCCCATGGCAAGGAGGTTGGAACGAGATGATCTTAAGGTCCTTTCCAACCCTAACTATTCTATGATTCTATGATTAAATCTGTACTGATGGTTTGGGGGCACTTCAAGGAGAGCAATACAGTCTGCTGTTGGATCAAGGCTGGCATGACTGAGGTGTTCTAGTGAGAGGGACTTTTTGTTGCTGATGCTTGACTACATGACAAGGAAGGAGGTTGGCTGTTTCAAGGGTCTTTTTTTTTTTTCTGAGCAGTGTAGGATGATTGTGTCATTATATCAGCAAGAGTCATGTGTGAGAATTTCACAAGTTTGTTCAATGCTGTAAAAGAGAATGTATTTTTACTGTGATCATTCCAAATGAGTGCCTGTGTTCAGTGCAAGGTGAGTATTGCCCCTGGCACTGGCTTGTATGGCAGCTTTTGTTAACTTCCGTGTTTAGCATAATAAGGAAAGTTCTTGTAATATGCCTTAAACACTGCTAAGAGTTGTCAAAGGACACTGACAGTAGATAGTACTAAATTGCTTAGTAGGAGTATGTAAAAAAGAAAGTGGAAACTCATTAGAGGATTTTGAAGAATTTTTATTCAGTTTTTCAGTGAAAAGTCAGACCTTTAAGATGACTTGTATTTCTGGGTCATAGCAAATGGAGAAATGCAAAGAAACTTCTTATGGAAAAGTCATCACTTCTTGAGGCATGTCTAGTCTCATGCAGAAAATTTAAGAAGCGAGTAGCTCACGTTAGTGAGTAAACCTTCAGTTGTTTTTCCCTGGCTTAAATCTGGAACTTTTCTGAGTTCTTCGCTTCATAAACCTTGACCTTGCTCCAAAATCCACCAGCAAATAAATACACAACTTGCTTGTCCTGGACTGAGTGCAAACAATTCTGTGTTGGATTAAGGAATAGATAGAGTTCTTGGAAAGAAAAGGAAAATGTATTTTTTTTCTCAGGTTTGTCTTTTAGGAGAAGTAGGGCACTGTTGCCGCATGTATTTTTGAAGTACCACAACAATCCCAGGCTACCTGAAGAAGAGACCTGTCAACTTTACTAGTACTCTTGGCAAAAAATTGAGAAGGGGCTCTGCAAGATTTATCCTACCTGTTTAATATTGCAGGCTTCAGTATCATGGAATTGCCTGGCTAGCCACATGCCTGTTGCTGCATTTTCAGTATTTTCCTCACAAAAATGGCCTTGAACACAGGAAGAAGAAAATGCGTGATTGCTTGTTTTTCTGGAATAGGGAGAAAATGTTTTCTAATTGCCAAAGTATGCATAGCGAAACACTGCTGATCAGGTCAGCCTCAAAAGCCAGTGCTAGCTCACATTTCTAAGGTTTTCAAATGCTAACTTCAGCTGTACTGCTTCTGATTAAATACTGTACATGTGCAAATAGAATTTGCAGGGGATGAAAACATATGTTTTAATATGAATTGAATGCACTGAATAGATAACACCATTGAATCAGTGACATGGGGAAAAGAACAAAAGAAGCTTGGTGAGGCAAAGACTACATCTGCAATGCTGCAGTTCTGGTACAGCCTTCCTGTCTTGCTTATCAATGGTGTGTATCTTACTCCTTATACATTAATGCTAAAAATATACTTTGTCTCTCCTAAATTATTCTTAAATGTTGTAATCATTCATTAGAGTTCTCACATAAGAACTCTTTGTTAAGAAGCTAATTTTGCATGCTGAGTAGTTCAGATCAACTGGACTTTTCTGCTAGTGTTCATTCGTTTAAGGTAGACTCTGCTGTCCCTCAAGTCAGAGTTAGAGGAAGCTTGTAGGGTGAAATTTAAAGAGGGGAATGAACAAGAGGAGTCAGTGAACCAAGACAGTTTTCCCTACTGTGGACCTCAGATGACCATGGTTGGCACAGAACGTGCCCTGCTTTTTATGCCCTGTTTTCAATGCCCTGTTTTCTATCTTCAAATGGCACCTGAGAGTGCTGTATTTCTTCCTGAAAAACTGGAGAAGATATGGTTTACAGTGATCCTCTCCCTGGGCTACTAAACTGCCTGAGCTTTTTATTTTTGTATAGAGTGGTTTGGTTACTGAAATCCTATCATTGTCAAAACACCTCGGTGTGATGTGAGCTTCTGTTAGCCCCTTGCCTCCGAATGTATTCAACAGCCATTATTAGTATTGTAATATCTTTGCTTCTTGTCTCAAATGTAATGGAATGCCTGCCAGATGCTTGCTAGGGCTACAGAATGTCTTGCTATGTTCTCTAGGTGCTTCTGTCTTTTTTAAATTGAAAGTCCTTTCTGGCTGTTCAGAAATGATCAGAGTTCTTTTTGTATTACCATTTCCCCCTGCTGCTTGCAGGCACCTGACTTTTAGTTGTGACAAATCTCTCTTCCCTTTCTTCATTTATGAGGTAATCTTTCCACAATGGCTTCATTTCATTTTATCCTCCTTCTTTTCTGCACTTCCTTCCTGCAAGGTGTGCTAAATGGATATACTTCAAAACCCTCAGTGCTCCTTGGAAAGGTCTGAGCAGCTCAATCTTTTGTTTCTCATCCTTACTTTTTGTTTTGCTTTCATGTCTTTTTTAAATCTAGTTAATGAAACTTCACCTGCCAGTGTTCTTTGTACCTTTTAGAATGCTTTCTTTTATATTTGTATGTCATATTATACCAGCTTAAACCCTACAGCTGTGTGACATCAGAGTATTTACTACGACTGAATATCTCTTCTAATTTTTTTTCCTTTCACAGTTTCAGAAGTGCTTACTGCTGCATATAGATATCTAGACCTGTGTGCTACCCCTGCTTCTCAGAAAATTTATGTGCTGAGAGCCTAGGCCTATAGCATAAAAGCCTTTCCTCTGTTAGTAGTGCAGATCATTAGTAATATTGATAATGACCAAAAGCACAGAGCTCAGTGGACTTATTGCTGGTTATGAGCTCCTCTTTTGCAGTTTCTGTGTCTGCCTACATGTTGCTGAAACTAGATATCAGTGTAAGGGTATAGTTCCCAAGTAGTATGGACCTTTAAAATGTCAGATTCAGGAAAATCTACGCCTATGAAAATCAGAAAAAAAATAAAGATACTTTCAGCCATAAACTCTTGACATTCAGGAGATACAGTTAAAATATCTTCACTCTGTTCCTGGAGCTGGCAATAGTTACTAGAGGATAGCTGGATGATGTCTCGCTTGTCTGTATTAGGGTACTTCTGTTAAGTGGAGATGTAGTGAATGATGCAGATTTTAACTGGAGAAGGCTGTCAGAGCCACTGTGTAATACACAGTGATGTGCTGTCCTGCTATGCCTTGGTCCTGCTATGCCTTGATGGTGGACCCACATTCACATTACCATAGGTGTCTTCCAGATCAGCAGTGCAACCTACCCTCAGTCAGCATTCTTACTGTGGTCCAGCAGACCTCTGAATGGGAAATAGCACCTTGTCCTGTGGTTGCAAGGGCCTGATAACATGGGGATCGGGATTTGAAGAGCTACTGTGGGCTCTTACAATTTGTGTTCTATTCTGCCTCATCATATGATTGGTCATCCTCATGTATTTTCAAAGACTGTGCAACTCACTCTGTTTTCAGATAAATCAGCCCCTTTTCCATTGGCTGAAAAAATTAGCAGAGCTCTACTTCAAAAAAAAAACCATCGTATCTGCCCAGCTGAAGAAATAAAAATCAAGGAAAATGACTGAACATGCTCGGGAAGACTCATAATGCTTGCAAACCACTCTTAGATAAGATGTGAATGCCCTGTATACACACACCAGGCATTCAGGAACAGTAGCAAGTTCCATGTTCCCTTAAACCTGCTTATAGCTCTTGCTTAATCCTGGTTAAGGGGCAAGCCATTGCAGTTTAACAATGCCTTTAACAGTACTCTCCCACTGCTTCCTGTAAAGGACAGGGCATTCACTGAGTGAGGTTATTGTGAAAGTCTAACGGGGCTGTTTTATCATGGCACACCACATTTGTGGCTCTTTTTGATGATGAAGCTGAGCTTGGAGTTAAAAAAGGTGAGAAGTAGGTGGGTAGTTTTTAACACAAGTAGCTGCTCTGTGACTTTGGGAGAATTGCTTTCAGAAACGTGAAAGCCGTTGCCATCACTTTCTTTGTGATATATAGCACTTCTCTGCATTTCTGAGTGCAATGTTATCATTTTCCAAGAAACCTCAATCACCCTCACTCCACCTACCCAGCCTGGACTAAATGCAGACAGAAAATCAGTGCTGCTTTTCCATCTAACTGGTTTGGTATTGGGAGCTAGTAAAGGTACCTCAGAGAGTCTGGGTGGGGTAAAGCAGCACCCCAGGCTGTGTCCTTTCAAGTATTTTCTATGAGGCACAAGGATGGTGAGGCCAGAGCAATGCTGATGGCTGTCTCTTGGTGATGGTGCTGTGGGATTAGTTGGGAAAGCAAAGAACAAAAAAATCTAGTGGAGGTGCAGTTTCAGTGCAGTGCTCCCAACAAATGAGCGCACAATTTGTCACCTTGAAGAGCGTTGTGTCTTGTCTTTCTGCAAAATGAATTCTCTTTATTTCCAAACATGAATGAATATTGATCGCCATTTGTCTCAGCTATCAATGAATAGAGGTCTGCAGTGTTCTGATATTGCCACCGTATAGCCCTGACTTAAGAAAATCTTGCCAGCCTTCAAGCAAATTTTGTAAGTGTGTTTCCTTGGCTTGTCAAATTGCACCACTTTCAATTTTCTGCTGGGAGGAAGGAGTAGATACTAACATTCTGAGAGAATTTAAAGAAATTAAAAAGCAGGTGAGAAGGGGAGTAAAAGAGATAGAGAGTCAAAAAGTGGTATGGCAGCAAAATGTAGACCAGGTAAAAGATGGGCAAAGGTTTAAAATGTCTTATTTGGAGCTAGTAGATCAGTTGGAATAGTCACTAGAGGACTGCAGTTGGAAGCCAGGTGGAAACACTGCACTTGGTCCTTTGCAAACTGTGATCTGCTCTAGATTGTCACAGGATCTTTTCAGGGTTCAAGCACATTTCAGTGGTAGATGAGTGTTAGGAAACCACTGAGGGGTATCTTGTGGTAGTGTGGCCCATAGGTGGATTCACAACCCTGTGTGTCCATTAAATGATAAAGGTCATCTGTAGCACAGCTGTTCATTTAGTTTATTCTGACAGGAATTTAGTGTGCAAGCACCAAAACAACTCAGAAATGGAGATCGATGACGGGTACATGGAGACAGCTGGCAGGAAGGTGGCAGAGCTGAATCAAAGCTGTGCCTGAGCTGAACCTGAAGCACTAATGTGGGTGCATTTTAAGAAAGCATGCAGATTTTGGAGGACTTTGAAGAACAGATTTTTATTAGAAAAAGGCTTCACAACTTGCTTTTGACAGATGCTTCAGTATTACATTTCTAGCCACTAAGTTTCTCACTACTTTTCACTGACTAATGCTGAAAAATTTGAGATTACTCTCTTCCTGTCCTCTCCTGTTTTCTGTAGTATTCATTATAACTTGTTTTTATAGCACCCCAGACTTCAAAGCCCAGCCTGTGTTGTCTCTGTCCTGACCAAACGCAGGGGAGGGGAAGCACAAAATTTGATGTCTGATCCACAGCATGAGCGCTCAATGGTAATCTCAGTCCTGCTGGTTTGTGGCATATGCAGCTGAATTGATATGGACTTCTGATTTATCACCGAAGTAGCAATGAAAATTCAGCTGACAACACATACTTTGAATTTCTCCCTGGGTGTTATGAGGCTACTTCTCCAATACTTCACATCAAATTGAAGCAGCTTTATGGAGACATATGTTTAACAACTGAAGCTTTTAAAGTGGTTTATCATTTATGTTGCCTTGAAATCAGTCACTTTGGCTCATTTCTGCTCTAGGAAAAGATGGCCAAGTATCCAGACCTCTCACAGCTCCCATGAGGCTTTCCTTCTCATGCTTCTGGCCCATTCCCCAGCTTTAGTGAGAAGCTGAACAATGTGCGCAGATACTTTTCCTATAGAAACCCATGGGCTTTTTGCAGTGGGATGGCAAAGCTCACCTGCTTTGGATGAGGAATTTTTCACATGACAGCTGGGCTCACCATTTATGACTAGGGAATAATGGAAAGACATAATGTAGACATTCCCATCAAGTAGTATCCACTCATGTGCATGCTTTCTGCAGATGTTCACCTTTTTGTCATAGCTCTGTTTCTTACATTGGCAGTCTTTTAAGAGATGGGTTCTATGAATCTTGTTCTCTATTTGAACATTTCTGTTTGTTTTATTTGAAGATTTCAAGGTAGTGGCTTTAAGATATAGAATAATGTTGAAAGCTTCCTTCAGTAGAGCTGGACAATAAGAAGGGGGAGAGGAGAAAGGTGTCTGGAGAATAAGCAAATCACTGTGATCCAGGTTGTAAATTATCTAATGTTTAAAAAGGTGATTTAAGTTCTTAATACAGACTCCAGTACAGTGGAAGAGGATATATATCTCATATATTCACAACAGAGGATATTGTACAATTGTATTTCTGGCTAGGCTATGTTTCTGCAACAAGTTCAGAACAATGGCCAAGCCATATCCCTATTCCCATTCCAGTAGTCTCTCATGCCAGAAAAGTCTGGCACTGTTAGACTTTTGAAAGCTATGTTCTTCTGTGGTATGATTTGTCAGTTGTAGGTTTATTTTCAGAATATACTGTAGGACTGTGTTTGCATTAGAATCACCAGGGAAGTTTCCCAGGAACTTCAATGATAGCCCTTCATTTTTGTTTGTTGAATAGTACATGTAATTGTGTGAAACCGTTGAGAATTAGAGCTTTTTTCTGGACAGCATGTGCAATTTCATTTGCTGTCAGCAGAATACTTTGCTTTTACTTTAAAGCATTTCATTGCCTTTTTTAATTCTGGAATCAGTTGGGGTTTTTCTTCAACTTGAATCAAAGGATTCCAGTAATGATTGTCCTAGTAGTATTGGGTGAGACTCTTCTTACTGTATGTAGAAAACCCTGGAGGCTTCCATGTTAAGATTCCTCCTAGGTAAACACACACGCACACAAACTATGAGACATTCTGTTGATAATTCTCCATTCTTTATAAAGACAGCCTAGCCAAGCCTTTCAGAAGTAGGTCTTTAAATTAGGTGAGGTGAATCCTCAAACTGGGGATTAATCCTCTAGAGGAGATTGCTGCTGAGATAGAATGTAGCGCTGCATTTTATAAGTTGTAGACTTGATTTGTCTTTGATTTGTGTGTGGGTTTTGTTGTTTGTTTGTTTGTTTATTTGGGTTTTGCTTGTTTGTTTGTTTTTTGTGAGCTCTACCAGTAATCTCTTGTGAAATCATGGGAGACTCAGTTTACCCTGTTTGCTTCCTAAAATTCCTTCCCATTTCCTTTAGGCTGTTGTCTCTTAAGGGCTGCGATTGTATCTGGGATTGTGCAGCAAATTGTGTAGTTGCGTCTTGTCTTCTGATGGGCCTTCTTGTTACCTGTATTATCCACAGAGCAACATGGGAGTTGTTTCTTGCAAACCCATTTTTCTAAGGGAGCCTCTCCAGTCTTTTAACATCTCAGGCAAAGACTGCTGTTAATGCTAAAGGTCTTTACCACCTACTGCCTCCTTATCTGATGCTTTATATCCTCCAGCTCATTCTCCTGGTACCTATAATCTGGGAGTCCTGTCTCTGTCTCTCATGGGCTCACAGGAGAAAGCAGTTTTTCCTGGAATGTTCAGGATAAGCTTTAAAAAACAAGCTGCGGAACTATTTGAAAATTCCTGCTCAAACGGAAGTGTTTCCCATGGGGAAAAACTCTCAAACCAGAAAAATAAGTATGCAGTTTGTGTAAGGAGCTCTGTTTCAGCAAATAATTTATGAAAACATTAATAAAGCCCAGCTAACATCTTCACTGTGTGAAGTACAAGCTCTGGCTTATAACTTGCTTTCTGACACCCATAATAATGCACATTTTTCTTTCAACAAATCAAACATCCTTGGTTGTTTCCCCTTAGGTTGCATTTTCTTTATTAATGCTTCCAGATGTCAGCTGAGCCAAGTTTTCAGGTTGGTACAATGACACAGTGGTATACTACAGTAAATTCCCCAAGCTTGCACTCTGAGTGTTCAGTACAGTGGATGCAGTGAACCTTGGGGGCCTTTGTTTTTATGACAGCAATAAAGTCACCCAGTGAGATGAAGACTTATTTTACAACTCTTCTCTTCGATGATAGTAGCACTGTATAGTGCAAAGCCAGTGAAACTAGACGTGCTTAAGTAGCACAAAATTTGAAAAAGGAAAGAAAAAAATACTGTGATTGCTGTGGAAAACCCCAAGCTATTCAGCTGTCTGAATGCAGCACAGGGGAAAGATGGGTTTTACCATATAGCCACTCTTTGGGCTCTGAATCTGCTAAAGGACAATACCAAAGGACATTATGTGAGCCCCACAAGCCAAAATGCATCTTGTATGAGCTCCAGTATAACATTAGGGTCCATTTGAACGCTGTCAAGGATCAAGGCCCTTGATTAAAGAAAATGACGAATAAGCAAAAATGTTTCCCAGCCTCCTTAGTAAAATGTAGCAAGCAGAGATGAGACCTGAGGTCAGGTTTGCTGTCAGAATGCTTTTGTTAGTTATCCATTATGGAATTTCTTTGGTCTGGGTCAGATCAAATCTAGACCACTTTATTGGCTCAAGTCTGTATATGAGTTTCATTTTGAGCTCTGTTTTTAGCTGTGGAGTTTGGCTGCAACCAACAAAATAAAGAAATAAAATATATATTCTCTTTTAATTCAGGACTTTCTTTTCCAGTAGAAAAGAATACACATCCAATAAGGAGCATTTCTATCAAAATTATTAGTTGAATGTATTTTCTGACGTAGTCAGCTCATGAGCAGTGAAAGTGAATTCTAGTTCATAGCAGTGACGTTAGCAATGTATTGTTTGCTACAAGGAATGGCATTAAATATTGCCCACTTTGGTAATCTCAGTTAAAGACAGTAAGGACTGAACAGTGTAAGAAGAATAATGCTTTTAGGAAATTCTCTGTTTGGGATGCTGGACACTAAGAGATGATTGCAGAGCATTTGCAAATTTTTACAGTATTTTGCCCCCGTTTGTGCCAGGTCCATGTATGTTAAATACTAGAAGGATAATTCAGATTCCATGACCTTTTGTATCACTAAACATTTACAGTCTTTATTGAAAAAGCAGATGGGGTTTGGGAAAGGCAGGTAGCTTACAGTACTGGAAGCTATGGTGTCCTAACACTATTTCTCCCTAACATTGACTCGTAACTTGAAAAAGATACTTAATTCTTTTGACTGTCACTTTCTGTCTACAGTCAGCTTTGATTTATGTAATGAATGCATGATACAATAAGAAAGTGTTAGTGTTTGCAACTAAAGAATTGGCTTCTTCAGGAACCTGCTTAGTAAGGTTCCACAGGATATAGAACTAGAGGGCAGGGGGGCCCAAGACTGCTGGTTGATATTCAAGGATCACCTGCTGCAAGCGCAGAAGTGTTGCATCCCAACTAGAAGGAAGTTTAGCAGGAGGGCCAGGAGACCTACTTGAATGGATAAGGAGCTGCTGAGGAAAATTCAAAGGAAAAAAGAGGCTTATAAAAGGTGGAAGCAAGGTCAGGCAGCCTGGAAAGAACATAGGGATGTTGTCTGCTAAGCTAAGGACCAGGTTAGGAAGGCTAAGGCCCAGTTTGAATTAAACTTGGCTACGGATGTGAAAGATAACAAGAAGGGATTCTATAGGTACATTGCAAATAGAAGACAGACTAAGGACAACATGGGACCCTCCGGAAGCTATCGGGAGAACTGGGTACCCTGGATTTAGAGAAGGCTGAGGTTCTTAATGACTTCTTTGCCTCGGTCTTCACCGGCAGATGCCCTGACCGCACCACCCAAGTCTTGGAAGGCAGACGCAGGGACAGTGAGAATGAAGACCCTGGGCCCATTGTAGGAAAGGATCTGGTTTGAGACCATCTTAGGAACCTGAACTTATACAAGTCCATGGGACCGGATGAAATCCATCTGCGGGTCCTGAAGGAGCTGGCAAATGAAGTTGCTAAGCCACTGTCCATCATATTTGAAAAATCATGGCAGTCAGGTGAAGTTCCCGACGACTGGAAAAAGGGAAATATAACCCCCATTTTCAAGAAGGGGAAAATGGATGAGCTGGGGAACTAAAGATCAGTCAGCCTCACCTCTGTGCCTGGCAAAATCTTGGAGCAGATCCTCCTTGAAGGCATGCTAAGGCACATGGAAAACAACAAGGCGTTTGGTGAGAGCCAGCATGGCTTCACTAAGGGGAAATTCTGCCTGACCAATCTGGTGACCTTCTATGATGGGGTTATGGAACTGCTGGACAGGGGTACAGCAGTTGACCTCATCTACCTGAACTTGTGCAAAGCATTCAACACTGACCCATGTGACATCCTTTTCCGTAAATTGGAGAGACATCAATTTGATATGTGGACCACTCAGTAGATAAAGAACTGGCTGGACGGCCACAAGCAGAGAGTTGTGGTCAATGGCTCAATGTTCAGCTGGAGACCAGTAACGAGTGGTGTCCCCCAGGGATCTGTGTTGGGACCAGTCTTGTTCAACATGTTTGTTGGTGACATGGACAGTGGGATTGAGTACGCCCTCAGCATTTTTGCCGATGACACCAAGCTGTGTGGTTCAGTTGATACGCCGGAGGGAAGGAATGCCATCCAGAGGGACCTTGACATGTTTGTGAGGTGGGCTGATGCCAATCTGATGAACCTTAACCATGCCAAGTGCAAGGTCCTCCACCTGGGTCGGAGCACTCCCAGGCACAGCTACAGGTTGGGCAGAGAAGAGATTCAGAGCAGCCCTGCGCAGAAAGACTTGGGGGTGTTGGTCGATGACAAAATGAACATGAGCCGGCAGTGTGCACTTGCAGCCCAGAAAGCCAACCATATCCTCGGCTGCATCGAGAGAAGCGTGACCAGCGGGTCGAGGGAGGTGATCCTGCCCCTCTACTCTGCTCTTGTGAGACCTCACTTGGAGTATTGTGTGCAGTTCTGGTGTCCTCAACATAAAAAGGACATGGTACTGTTGGAAGAAGTCCAGAGGAGGGCCACGAGGATGATCAGGGGGCTGGAGCACCTCCCATATGAAGATAGGCTGAGAAAGATGGGGCTGTTCATCCTTGAGAAGAGAAGGCTGCGTGGAGACCTCATAGCAGCCTTCCAATATCTGAAGGGGACCTATAGGGATGCTGGGGAGGGACTCTTCATGAGGGACTGTGGTGAGAGGACAAGGGGTAATGGGTTTAAACTTCAACAGGGGAAGTTTCAATTAGATATAAGGAAGAAGTTCTTTACTGTGAGGGTGGTGAGGCACTGGAGTGTGTTGCCCAGGGAAGCTGTGAATGCTCCATCGCTGACTGTGTTCAAGGCCAGATTGGACATAGCCTTGGATGACACGGTTTAGTGGGAGGCGTCCCTGCCCATGGCATGGGGGTGGAACTAGATGGTCTTAAGGTCCTTTCCAACCCTAACTATCCTATGATTCTATGATTCTATAAAACTCCTAGAACTGCAAGCTCTGATCCTTCATGTCTGTTCAGAGTGCACCTATCTGTTCACATAAATAAGACTTTTAACTCAGAATACATGTGTAACCAAGGTTGGAGGACACATACTGTCTTATAATATTGGCATGTTACTAGACAACTATTTTTAAAGGATTAATTGCCTAGTTTAGACAGTGTAAAAGAGAAATCTTTGCAATAATGTTCAAAGGCTGGCAAATTCATTGCAGTAAGTACTTGAATAGCTTGGTCTGTTTAGCCTACCTGAAAATAGATTGAGCAGGGACTTGAGTACAAAACATCAGTATTTTCAAAAGTCAAAACTACTAAATAATAAAGGACTCTTTAATCTAGCAACGAAAGACGTGAAGAAAACTAAGAGCTGAATGTTTCATCCAGATAAATTCAGATTAAGAATTGGTGCCTTATTTCTAAGAGTGAGATTGATCAGCTACTGGAATAACTATTAAGGGACGTGGAGTCCTTATTTCTCAAAGCCTACAAATGAAGACAGAGCAATGAAAAGCATATTTTTGGAAGACATATTTTAGCAAAAAGAAGAAAAAAGAAAGCTAAGCTCAATACACAGGTGATGAAATTTAAGGGCATGTATTACACAGGAGGTCAGACAAGGGGATCCGATAGTCCTTTCTGATCTTAAACATCTGAGTGAAAGCAGACCAAGGAAAAAAGCTTATTCTCAGTGTCTTCAAACACTGAATAAATTGTTAACATTTATCACCCTGCCTGTGATTTCTGCATTGTGCTTGTGAAATGCAACACAGAAATACATGAACCACGAACATTCAAACTGCAGTTGCATTATATGGATGGCAGGCAAAGCTTTTATCATCCAGCACTAGGCTACTGTTGTACCCTGAAAAAAATATATCTGTTCTGGCAAACACTGAATCTCGTCTGCTTTATGCAAAAAGAATGAGAGAGAAGGAAATATATAGACATAACAGTACTTCCTATCTGACATGAAATATGTTTATGTCTTACTCAAAGAAACAGAGCTGCCTGTATATTCATGAAGTAGGTACATTCAGGCCTATAGACATCCTATAGACACAGAATTTGATTAGTATGCATTTTGTGCATCGCTTGATGGAAGCTGACATTCTCCTGAAATTAAGTGCAGTAAACCATTATCAGAAGACCCTGCACTTCCACACGCATTATTGAGAAAATCTGGGGATTGGACAAGTGGACAAATCAGGTAGGAAAAGAAACTTTTCAAAGTTGTCTGGGGATATATAAGGGTGAGGAATGACATGGCGGTTATGGCATTGGGTAATGAAAGATATGCAAGTGGAAGTTCTAGCAAGTTGTAGCCTTGCCAAGGGTACACATTGGATGGGAGAACAGCAGCAACTTCATTCATGGATCAGTTATATCAGAGCTAGACTTTGGTAAAGTTTATCACAACATTACAGGAAGAACTCCTTTAAAAAGTTCTATCATATACCATACACAGTTTTTATGATAGGGTACTGGGGGTTTGTAGTAAGAATCACATAAAAAGCTGATGCTGGAAAGTGAAGAATGTGGAGTCAGCAGAAGTGAGGCATCAGTTTGTGTAAGGACTGAGTTTCTAGGTGAGAGACAAACAGACATTTATTTATGAGCTGAAATTCATGTGTAATACCTGGAAATCTGTGGGTAATACATACTTAGCAAATAGGGATAGGCTTATGCATGTGTTTTAAATACTCAGAAAAGCTTTAGTCTGACAAATAAAAGATTTAAATACCAGACTGTTTATGTGAGATAATGAGACTTGGTTATGTCCCCTTTATAAAACAAACCTTATATCAAACTTGAGCTCCTTCAGTGATTAAAATAATGCCAGTTATGTTGCTTGTACTTTGCTTATTGGTGGTCAGTATTTTCCAGGGAAATACAGTTAATTTTTTCAATGTTGGTGACTGATGAACAACACCAACAGTTAATGGAAGCTGGTCACTTCCATAGCAGTATACTTTTTGTGATTCATGTTCTTAGTACATGCCTATCTGTGTGAGTGGTTGAGTTCCAAGAACTGAGGTGAAAATTGCCCTGTTTTATCTTTCTTTCTGGTCACAGTGCCATTTTGGCAAGTCTATAAGCTTTAAGAAGGCAAGCAGATATGTACGCTTTACTTGGATTTTTTGCAGGTGTTTTGCCCCGGATAATATCATCCTACTAGCCTTTTTTTTTTAATTTCATGTAACTCTGTTTATTTACACTGAAATATTTCTGGCCCCAAAGGAGGAACTGACTCAAATGTACTCATATAGAGATATATCTCTTTTCATGGCCTGATCTAAAGCCTATTGGAAAGAGAATGTCTACAACAGGTAGCACTACAGGTTAACAGGTTAGGTCAAAAGGAGAGTTTAATTTGTATTTGATTTTATATGGTTTTTCCAGTAAGGTCCTTTTCATCTTGGAGTAGCACAAGAGGATGGAGGGAACCCAGAAGAGCTGGAAACTGTTCATCCAACAATTTCAGATGTATTTCTAGAAGCAAGTAAAAATTCCATGAAGGAAAATGTACCCCACTGTTAGAAATGTTGTGAACAAAGTGTGACAAAGAAATCACTGTCCAAGGCAAGCATGTCGCTTTAGAGCAGAGGCGGCAGGTGACTGTTCAGCGTGATTGAACAAAGCAGTTTAATAGAGGCAAGATACAGAAAACAAAAAATTAACAGCTTAACTAATTGGAGACTTACTCAGCATGCAGTCACACAGCCAAAAGGACTTTAATTCTCTGCATTTACTGAGGGCCCACAATACTGATCTTAAATTGTTAAGAACACATGAATGTCTTGGTGCAGTGCAAGAAGTACAGCTCCCTGAGCTGAAATTCCCAGCCATGTGCAAAGGGTAAAAAAACTTTAATCCCCTATAAACAAATCAGCTGGACTAGATTCCTGCTCTGTTTTGTAGCCTGATTACATAAATGTTTTACCACCTCTACCTGCAGGATGAGTCAGTGACCAGAGGAAAAACAGAGGGTAATAGTCAGTTTAAGCAAGCTGGACGGCAGACCCAGTTCTAGAAAAGGAAACATGCTGTTACTAGTAATCATTTCAGGAGGTATAGGTCTCTCTACTGGAAAACATTTCGTGATCTAGTATTAAAAAATTATTGAAAACTTTTTGCTGGGTGCTGAGGAAGCTTCATGTTAATACTGCTTAATGCCAATACAGCTATGCGATGTTTAGAGCAGACGGGTGGCAGCTGAGCTGAGATGGAGCCCTGCGTTTGGTAAGCAGTGTTGGGCAGCATTTGCAGATTCGGAAGGGAGGGACAGGTCTATTCTTGTACAACCATACCTTCTCACCTCAGTTCTTGCTGTTGGCAAACTTGGTATAATTACCAGGTAAGGGGACCTGCTGCAAAAGAGCCAGACAGGTTCTTAGCCACCATCCATTTAAGATAATAACAGCTCTCAAAGCTGAATGTGCCACCTGAGTTACTCCTAGGACATCCTGAGTGTCACTATGCCCTGTGAAATGATGTTCCCATGGAGCAAAGGTAAATATGTTGGAAATAACGTATGGATATGACAGCAGCGAGTGATAAGTCAGTTGTGACTGGTGAAGGGCTGCATAGGAGGTGGTCAACTTCAGACACAGTATTCCTGAATCACTGGTTCAGTGCTCTTCCCCTTCCACGTGACTGGATAGGAGTACAGAGCCAGCAAGAAATTTGGTCTTGCATGCAGACTCGCTGCACAGCTTGCTATAGGAGTCAGTTCTTTAAAACACAGCTGATATTGCAGGGACTTGAGCTGCAGACAGTTTAGTAAAAGGCACTATTTTTAGGGCAGCATTAGTAATTCTGTTCTGTTCTACCTAGAGATAGAAACAATAAGAGAAAATGTTTTTCCAGAGCATTGCTTCTAACCCTTACGGGGCCATGAGAAGGCAATAAACATACTGATAAAATCCTCTGTTGGGAGTCCCTTTCTACATACTCACTAATGATTTGCAGTGTTGCCTAATGAAGCTACCATGGGGTCTAATGCAATTGTCCAAGTTGCTTGACTCACTGTGGTAGACAGAGATATAAACTATTCAAAAGTGGTGCTGGGACTAAGGGTCATTCTTGGATTTCTGGTGTTTAAGGGAAAAGGAAAAGACTTTCATGTTATGTTTTTCTTGCTTTCAGGTGCATAAGGGGTATTTTTTTTTTCTCTCTTTCTTAGCAAGAATAGAAATCTATCCTTTTATGACTTTTTTTCGTTATTAAACTTGAAAATTCTCATGCAATTACATGCTTTCCAGAAGCTTCAGCTTAGAGAGAGATGCTGCTGTAGTCTGTGGTAAAACTGCCAGCTTTGGTAATATCTCAAACCTTGGTTTCTTCTAAAATGTTACATTTGGGGTCAGGCTTTTCAAATAAACCTCTAATTAGCAGGATAAGGTAAGAACCAGGAGGAATGGTAGCAGTTTGGTCTTGTACATTACTACGCAAAATACTAACAGATTTGGACTGATGAAACCCCACATCCAGGTCCTGCATTGTGGAGAAAATTTTCACAACTTGAAAAGATTTGACCTTTGTGTGGCTATTTTGCATGTGGAGGAGGGGATCAGGTTATACTGTATTGGAACTATGATATACATTCTGTATTATTTTTCTCATTTTATTTGTGTAAATAACTAATGCTTTCAGTTTCATATATCACATTACAGAACTAGAATTCCTCATTCCAATATAATAATTCCTAGTAAAATAAATATTCTACAGAGATTTGCATAACATTAATTTCCTACTTGAGTTGTTTTAAATATTTATAAACTGTGTGAAGGTGGAGCTGTGTATGGTTGTTTTAAATATTTATAAACTGTGTGAAGGTGGAGCTATGTATGGTTAAAGATGTCACTTAACCTCTTAGTGGAATTATTTTTTACTAATTCTTTGAATCATTTGTTATGCTGTGTACACTGGTTAGCTCTGAGGTTCGTGTGCCCTTAGCTTTGTTTCTCTTAGACCATCACAGTGGTAGCTTAACCGTAAAAATAGCAAACCCCATTTTTCAAAACACAAGTCTTCATCAGATGGTATTAATACAAACACTACAAATTGTATCTGGCATCAGTGCTGGCAACTTTGATTTGAACATCTCAGTGTTAGCTGATTCATACTATACACATTCACGACAAAGTATCTTTTCTGTTAATGTAGATGCTTATCTTGATTTTTGAGCTAACTTTATTTTTGCAGTTGAAGCATGGGAATTAAGTGACTCAGCCTAAGGAGCAGGAACCCAGAATATAACACAGAAATTCTGATTTGGTGCAGGTCTTTAATGCCTCCTCTGATGGGAATTACAATACAGAATTGGAGTTCGGATGTTCACAGAAGGTCAGACTGATATCCTATAAAAGGGAAAACTCTTTTATTTTACATATTTCTCAAAAAAAAAAAAAAGTCCAATTAAAACTTTAAACCTAGCAGAACACTGCTTTTTCCCTTTCTGTATGAGCTGCTGTAATATTTCTTGCAGCTCTGAAGTTTGATTGCATTTTTAGAATCAGTTTTATCTAAAAAAATGTGTTCATAGGTCATTCAATGTTAATGCTGCACGGTCAACTGCTGTATGTTTGCTAGTGTTTTATCCAGGCCAAGTTTGAATATCACAGAGGAAGTGGTCATATAAATAAAACTGTATTAATAGAATTATTGGGTGACATTTAAAACAGTGACCTTCAAAAGTTGTTTAATGATTTGCCAGGATTAGTTTTGTTTGTGCTTGGAGTAGGAATTGCAAGTCAGGTTTCTTTCATGTCCTAGGCTCTGGTACACCAGTGCATGTCAACTTGTGTCCATGTCCATTGAACAGTATGTTTGTGCATATACATACATATATGTAATCACAGGGGATGAATTGCTGTCACTGTTTGTCAAATGACTGCAGATATGTGGTCCTTTTAACATAGCAAACATTCATGTTGTTTGAAGTTTTGAAGAAAACAGAGAAATATCCCCATTAAAATTGGCTAAACAATTCTGAAAGTATTTTTCATACTAAGAATTATAGATAATATTAGGGAGCTTTTAATCTACTCGTATATCATAGAAAAGAATGAGTTACTGCTGAAGATAATAGCCAAAATACTCATTGACTTGTTGGAGCAAAGTCATGCCAATTTTAGGTGAAATGCACACAGTGGAGATCGTTCCAAGTGGCTTTGCACTTATTCCAAATCTGCCTTGACCTGATTACTCTGGAATGAACACATGCTCACATGTGAATTCTCATTTACTCCAAAATAAAAGAATGAAGTCGTTGAGATGCTCTATGACTCCATATTTGTGAGATGAAACTTTTTATTTTAGTAGCAGTGACTAAAATTTCAACTTACTTGGTTTTTTTCTTCTTGGATGCTGTTGTCTTTTCTTAAAAAGTGGTTTTGTATGTATTATATTTTCTGTAAAAATTTATAAACTCCTTAAAGTTTTCTGTAGTTCTAGAATATGTCTATGGGTATCTGGTGGATATTTAATGACTGCAGACAGTAGGTCTGTGTGAAATATTTTTTTAAATCAATATATTCTGCATAACAATTATTACATGTTTAAATCTCTGATTCTTCAGTGCATAGAACTGCAACCTGACATTGTGGTGCTCTATAGTTTATGACCTAATTTTATGTACTTTAATATTCTTTGTTCTTTTAAGCTTATTTACTGCGCTGAGTAAAATTATATGATCCATAGAACAGATTAAGGAACAGGAAACTCAGTTTTGTGTTTCTGCTACCTGAAGACATTATGATAGGGCTGAGATGATTTGAGGAAGCCTATGCACCTCTTATAAATTTTGGTAGATTTTGTGTAGTCATTTATAAAAATGTACCATGGAGTTTTTCTCTAAGGATGTGAAATCATCCTCTGCTGGGTAGTTCAGAACATCTCTGCCAGTTTGGAGCTAGAGAGTAATGTTAACTACAGTAATTGAACAACAGGTATACTGGGGAGGTTCCAATCCCCAGTGAGACAGATAGAAAATTACCAGGAATGGCATAAGGGAACGCCTAAGCATGAAGTTTGGACAAAAAGTTGTACCAGATTACTCAGGGCTTTTTCCAGTCTGGTTTGGAAAACTGATGTGGACAGACACTGAAGAACATTTCTGGGCAATCTATTGTACTACTTGACTGCCTATTTATATAATGTCTTTTTGAGACCTGTGAATGCTATTGCATTAGTGAAACAAAGAGCTCCAGGGAAGATTGTTTTCTCTAACAGTAACTTTTTGTTTTTAAATGCTTTGGAATATTGGAGTTGCACATGTTGCAGCAGTCCATCTTCATACGCTGACATTCAAGCCTGTGAATTCAAAGCAAATGTCGTTACATAGTAAAAGCCCTGGGGTTTAGCTCCTTTCTAGGTGGTCTATATAGTTTCCCATGAGAATGCCTAGAGATTTGTCCATATACAGCCCCTTGATTCCATTTAGACTCGAGTACTAGGGGTTTTCAGGTGCACGTGGGATTCAGGAGAACCATATGAGGAGTCCAGGTGTAGAAAGAGGTCTTCCAGAGCTGAGGCAGAGATTCGAAAAGTGTGAATTAGCATTGCATTCATAGATTTGCCTATGATAACTCTCCCGAATAAGATTCCAGAGTATATGAGAAACATTTTTTTAAAATGGGTTTGTGGCTCCGTGAAGCATTAATAAACACAATAAGCAATCATAGTACCTCAGTATATACTGTCTTTCACATGAAGAGCTTTAAGTGCTTCACAGGCACTAATTAATTGAGTCTTACAACACACCTGGGATGGAAAGTTTATAATAGCAGTTCATTTTACATTCACATTAAACACAGACACAGAAAGGTTAAATGACTAGTCCTCAGTGGCACAGCAAATCAGGGCTAGAGCAGAAAGCACAACCCCAAGGCCTTACTTGGATGTCAGTGTGCTGGAATGGTGTAAAATATGTATTACAATCATACAGTTCATAGCAAAGTAAATCAGATGTGTACATATTTATTCATACAGAAAGTTCGGGATAACAAAATGTTATTGTGATATAGTGAAGTTCATATTGTGCAGATTGAGCAATAAATGCAGAGTAATGCATCACAGAACTCATTTCACATTAGCAGTACAGAATGATACTACCAGTCCCCTGCCATCCACTTCTGCAAATGTGTTGTAGATGCAGCAGCAGGACTAATCTTGCTTTGAGAATGCCTGCAGCTGGAGAGAACTGGATGCTCTGAAGCCCCATTTTTCTTGGTGCTCCAAGAATCTAGCTGTCCATGCACTTTTCACGTCTCTAGTATATTATTTTCTTAACCTGAGTCCCTGAGGTGAAACCAATTAAGATGCGTTTTTTTATCCAAAGCCAGTGTAAGTGGCTCTTGAAATGTGTTTTATGGCAATATTAGGGGACATAATTTCTCTTGAGTCAGCATTGGAAATTTTCTAGGGAATCTGTAGGACATTTTTTCTTTACAAAGCAGATAGTTGAGATTCAGCTTCTCATGTTATATTTTCATGTTTCTCATCCCAGTCATGTTGGGAAGTTTGATGGGCAAATGTATGAATATAGAAAAAAAGAAATAAAAAAGCTCAATGAAAATGGAAAGTTAAATTACTTGTTTAGTTCAAACTGTGCCTAACAGTGTAGCCTCTTCATGGGCTACCAAATTTATATTGATTTGAAATACACTGTAAGCCTTTGAATTTTCTGGTCTTTCCCAGTGGGAAGGTGTATAATGAACTTGCATTGTTTCCTCTGAACTGTAATTCTGTTTTTTTTTTTTCACCAGCCTTTATCATTTTCTGAAGTTAATTGACTACTACCTGCCAATTAGTGGACTCAATCTGTTCCTGGCATAAGTTGAAGAAGTTTCAAAATAAATGAAATAAATATGTTGGTGCAAGTTTGCATTCCATAATGGAGACAGTGTCATAGATTGGATGATAAGAGAGCATGCCTTTTTTCATCTTAGGATCTGAGCCAACAGGTTTTCACAGACCTCATACTATGGATTGGTATTTGCCCTGATGGCTGGGTCTGTATGCATGCTATACCCAACAGCATAACTAACAACACAACTAACAGAACCATGTTTAGGGAAGTTGTCTCAGCTATGGGACGCCATAATTCAATCCATTCTTCCTTATGTGCTGTGAAGAAGAGAGGAGACACTTGGTATACTTTCCTCTTATATACACTGATCATAGCATTTTAAGTGCTCTCAAATGGACTTGCTTATCCTTTCCTGTTGAAGTTGTTCATATTGGGCTAAATGAATACATTTTTTAATCTATATATACACACGTAGATATAGATAAACTTCTCTGTGGATGTAACTCACAACTTTATAGAACTGTCAGAACTGTAGACTACATGGATTGTTTCCACACTGTATATACGTAAAACTTTTTCTTAAGCCCATTCACCTGTTTCTTCATCTTGTATCTTGATTATTCCCTAAAGAGACATTAAACACTATAATTCTTTAAGCTTCCCTTCTTTAACATCCCATCTTTATCAATATGCATTCGAATTGTTTTGCAACTTGTTTGTGTAGGTTCATCTTCAATGCCTAACCCAGAGCTAAAAGGTGAATTTTGACATCAAGGAGAGTTAGCTAGGCTAACTCATAAAAATGGGGCTTTGTCTCCTTTTCTGTAACATTTAAATACACTGAGATTGATTGCAGGGTCCTTCCTGAGACCTTTGTCATGGATCATGGCTGGAAGGTCACAGGAGAAAGGTTGCCAAAACTATATAGACACAGACATACATTTCAAGAGAAAGCTGTTGACAATTGTTATGTATTTTTACCATGAACTATTATTGCTATTGACAAAATTTCCCTCTGTGCCATGAACAAATGCATTATAATTGGTAAAAGTTTACTTCTGGTTATATTACAAATAATACGTTGGAAGGATACTTCTAATTCTGCAAATACAATTTCTCCCCCACCCTCCTATACCCCCCCACATCAGAACATCCTTAAAATCCTCAGGAAAACTCACTGAAGAAGAAATAGAAGCATAGGAATGGCTGTGAATGCATGTGCATACACATCGTGTTACAGCTAATTTTGCTGTTAAATGAATAAATGAATATATCCATCAATATATATAAATGAATCTGAAAACTTTCTGTCATTCATCACATTATAGCTTAAGCTGCCTGATATTAACTGACAGTGCCAAAAGTAGCACAATATCCAAACGTGGAGCATTTATACCCTTGTTAATAGTACTTTTACTGAACTTACTGCTCAAACTTCTAACTTGACTCTGCTAGAGTTGTTCTCTTAAAGCATAGTAATATTTATGTCTTAGCATGCATTTCATGAGTATTTTTGGAGCAGGTTTAGAAAGGAAGTCAGCATTGTCATTGTGTCTGTATAGGCATGGACCAAGTATTACTGAAATGAGTTGACATCTACAAAACCAGTTGGTGTAGCCCAGGGTAAATCCAAACCTTGGTCCTCATTCAGTGCCTGACCCTCTAGGGTAAATGCAATTATGCATCTGAGAATGAGAATAGGTCATGTGAGTAAAGGGTACCTGTACGGTGTCCACACTGGAACTTGATTTGATCTAACTTCTCTGGCAGGGCATGTGGAGAGGAGGCTGGTCAAGGTCACCATTCTTCAGAGTACAGCAGCCTCATCAGAAGGGAGTGTTATCTTTACTCAGCTGCTTGATCCTGGGTTTGTGCACTTGTTAAAATGGTTAGATTGACAGGAAAAGAGTGTGCTAATGAAAACACTGGACCTTTCTAAGAAATAGTGGTCTCTGGCAGAATAAATCCAAACATGGAGTTCAGCTTCTATTTACAAGCATGGCAGAGCAGGAAACTTCTACATTAAGTGCTTTTAATCCTGTTAAATTAACACACAACCTCTTTGTAAGTAATTCAGTCATCTTGGACAGCACTGTGCTTCATTGAGACCAACATTCCAAATTCTTTCTAGAAAATGGCTTCCTTTCTGGTTGCTAAAAAAAAATGCTTTTGAAAGGCCTTAGATGATTTCTTCCTCTTTGTGAAATGGTGACTGGGACTGGGGCATCTTTTTACAGTGTGGTGTTATCGGAATGAAAACCCACATCATCATCCCTAGCTTTACAGTGGAGTTTTCTACTGAATGCCGTCAACCCACCAAAGCACTAATTTCTCAAGTACTTATTTTGTTACTTTTTAAATTAAGAGTTTATATGCTCATCTCCTCCCATCAATGCAGGTTTCTCAAAGAAAAACAAATCTTGAACTACATCCTGCTTTCTGTGCATTTGTGCTCTTCATATGTGATACCAGACCTTAGAAGGGCATTTGTAGGGTTGGATGGGGGGTTTGGGGTGAGAATGCAAAACCACTGTTTTTCACGAATGATTTATTAGGCATTCGTAACTGCTAAACTCATTGTAAGCCCATAAATTTGCATACATTTTTACTGATGTGACCCAATTACAGAATGAAATGAATTTCATTAAAATGTATACGCTGGCTCTCTGTGCAGTAAAGTGCTTATTGTTGGCTGCTTTTGTATCTTACTGAGGGAGAAGCTTGTTTCAATGATGTCTGTAGGCTCAAATATTTTATGTTTAGACTCAGATCTTACCTCTCAGCTCTGTCGATGCTTTTTATCCTCTTTGTAGTCAGCCTAGTGATATTGCTTTCAAGTACTAAGGGGTAATCCCTGTAGCTTTCACAGGCATTGTCAGATGCTTTGATGCATGATCCACTGTAACTTGCAAGTGGGTGCTTCTTCCGGTGTGAGAAGTTCCATAGTATACATCTTATTCTTTATCTTCAAGGTGATGCTGGAGGATGCACTACCTTTCAGCTCCTCCACATTATTCTGAAATCTATAGGGAATAGACCTCTCTTTTTAATAAAGAAAATAGATTTTCTGGTGGTGGTGAGTTTGAAATTGGCAGAAAAATGTTGAATTGAATGCCTTGAAGATGAAAGTTCTTTCTTCACAAACGAGGAACAGCTGGAACAAGTATACAGTACACAGGCTTCACTAGCTCCTTTTCATAGAGAAAACTCATTTCTGTACAAAGCAGCTTCTTAAGTCTTGCTTAAGACCTGCTTTAAAAACAACTTTTGAACATGTGATCCTTAAACTGTTTTTTTGCCTTACCAGCAGAACCCATCCCTGTTAATATATATCCCACTTCGGGGGGGGAAAAGATGAAAAACTGAGTGTTTGGTTTTCTTTTGTCATGTCTTGAGCTGGTGTATTTTAGGGGGAGATGAATGCAAGAGCTGGTGAAGCCTTACCAAAGCAGTTTAGTACATAGTAATTGCTATTTTACAGACACAATAGTGAAGACCGTACAGAGAGCAGACAACCCAAGGGGAACACTTGTGTACCAAAAACTTATCTGCTTTTTTCCACTGTATCAGTTAGTTTGATGGAAGATAATGCCACTCAGTATTAAAACTGCCTAACTTACATTGTATGGCAGCCATCTACAATTCCAGCTGGCTGTGTGCACTTTGTTAGACATGTAATATGCAAGGTTTCATATGCCAATAGCATTTGTTGAAGTCATCTGTTGCTCTGTAGCCTTCTGTCAAACATGCAGACCGAATCTCATTAACTTTAAATGAAGTAATATGAGGCATTCATCAAGAGATGTCTCTCTTTTCTGTGCAGTGAGCTGTGAGAGGGAATACTGTGATTTGTATTGCATGTTTTCCCAAGGCAATGTTGCTTTTAAGTTTGTGAATTTAGAATAATGTAAACAGACATTCATATGGTGATGAAAGATGCGTTATAGAACTTTGAGGTAAATGCATAGAGACAGTATACATACTTAAAAAGTGTAGTATTATTTCTTTATATCCCCAGCTTCATTAAGGTGCAACTTAAAACAAGCTTTTCCACCTTTATTTCTGCATACCAGCAGCATCACCACTTCCAAACCTACTAAACTCAGGAGATAGAAAAATAATCAG
This sequence comes from Amazona ochrocephala, assembly GCA_039720435.1. Classification (NCBI taxonomy): domain Eukaryota; kingdom Metazoa; phylum Chordata; class Aves; order Psittaciformes; family Psittacidae; genus Amazona; species Amazona ochrocephala. Next base: position 38,324,636 of record CM077882.1, read on the forward strand.
TCTGTTTGAATGCTAGCTGATAGCTCTTCTTTCTGCAGAGATTAACACTGAGTGGGACATTCCATAAACAAACACTGATATTTCACTGTGAAAGTGTTGGCATGCAGCAAACCATCTGCAATCATGGGAGGCACGTACCTGTCCTCCAGTCTTGTTATTGAGTAGTTTCAGCTATAAATCCATTCATGTTAATGAAGGGAGCCCTAAAAAGGAGAGTAATTTTTTATAATCAGGGTAAACTCAGTACAGAGAGCAGCAGGGTAAGTTGTTTCCCTATGCTCCATATCTGTTGTTCATACCTATACCTTAGCAGACAGCTGTATTTAGGGATATCAGAATTAATTCCTGCTCATTAGTTGGTCTCTTTACTAAAAGTGCCAACAAGGGAGCCAGTTAGCGCTGACTGGCTGTGATCTGTTTTTTATGGACTCATCTGTTCAACCCTCTGGGAGGCCAAGACCTACCTGCTCATTTCACACAGGGCTCTGGGCTACTAGCAGATGATAATGGCAAATGATGATTAGCCTTCATTGTCCTGCTCTGTATTTAAACTGAGAATGAAAGGAGTAATATTCACTGCCATCTCTACACAGCCTGCAGAATTTATTGCTGGTGCAAAAGTGCCCCTCAGGGTTATGAACACTTTCATCTATTAACCCTAGAAGAAAGACAGCATGAGCAAAGACCATATTACCACCATCCGTGTAATCAGTGAGCCTCAGTCCTACACTGAAGGTTTGAAAGTGAGAATGCTTTGACTGGACGTCTTTCATTTTCTGATGCATTTATTTCAAGGCTTTCTGAGATTGCTGGAGAGAGAGCTAATTAACACAGTCATGGGTTTCTGCGTTGGTGGACACCTGTCCAAAACAAATGAGCCATGGCCAAGGAGCTGCTTTTGCATGGGTCACTGAAATTAGCCATGATTTGACTGTATTTCAATTATTTTTCACAAATGGCCTAAGATAGATTCATTTGTGGCAACTAAATGTGAGAGACAATCAATTGCTACTTGATTTCTTTGTATATCATCTTGCTCTCGCATTTCAGACTTCAATGTTAGATGGAATTTTGCCTCCCTAGAGAGCTGACTGCACTTTTACTATCTTGCTTTTGTGGCAAAAGCAACGTCATCACTTTATGTGCCTGTGACCCTTCTTGTATGCACAAACTTCTTGAGACATTCCTTTCTGGTTGCTAATAATCTCTGCCTTTGGATAGTGTTTTATCTTGAAAACTTAAATATGAGGGGAGCAGATTTGTTTTCTGATCTTTCTTATCTCCCAATATTTCACACTATAAAAAAGAGGGGAGCAGTTCCAAATTGTAGGGAAAACAAATTTATCATGTTTGAAATGCAATTCTTGTGAATACACCTGAAGTAAATCCTATGAATTGAATCATATTTGGACAAGAGTTCATTGAAACTTCTTTCCTTAGTTTATAGATCATGTTGTATCTGATACACCTTAAAAGCTATTCTCAGTATTCTTAAATCTCACTACTATTAATTAAAATATGCATCAATATAGAATTGTTTGGGATAGAATATGAGAAAAAATGACCAATGCCGGCAGCAGTACAAAACACAAGTTTTGTTCAGGGATTGAAAAATTTGAGAATAGCAAGAAAAAACAGTAGTCTAGGGGTTTGTGTAGGCTGTGCTTTATCGGGATGCTTAAAATAACATTATTCTTTGCACGAATTAAAATACAATCTACAGTACATCCATGTTACAAGTGTTTTGAGATCTTGATTTCACAACTCTTGATAAGGAATACTTCCAACTGTTCAGTGCCTCTTAAATCCAGTAGTTATATAAGACAATATAAATCATAGAATCATAGAAAGTTTAGAGTTAAAAGGGACCTTAAATGTAATTTAGTTCCAATCCCCCTGCTATGGGCAGAGACACTTTGCCCTAAACCAGATTGCTCAAAGCCTCATCCAGCCTGGCCTTTAACACTGCCAGGGATGGGACATCCACGACTTCTCTGGGTGCCTCACCACCCTCATAATAAAGAATTTCTTCCTTATACCTAATCTAAATCTACCCTCTGTCAGCTTAAAGCCATTCCCCTTTGTCCTGTCATCACATGCCCTTGTAAAAAACCCTTCTCCAGCTTTCTTGTAGGCCCCCTTTAGGTATTGGAAGACAGCTGTAAGGTTTTCTTGGAGCCTTCTCTTCTTCAGGCTGAACAAGCCAAACTCTCTTAGCCTGTCTTCACAGGAGAGGTGCTCCAGCCCTCTGATCATCTTTTTGGCTCTCCTCTGGGCTCACTCAAGCAGGTCCTCATCCTTCTTGTGTTGGGGTCCCCAGAGCTGAAAACAGTGCTCCAGATGGGGTCAAGGACATCACAGATCTCTATTTATTTTTTAAATTTGTCATTACCAACGTTTCAGAAAAAATATCCTCTTAATAAGTGCTGTTCTTACTAAAGTATTAATTTTGCACTTTCTTCAGCAACTTTTAGTGTTGTACAACATTAAAAATAGGGATACTATACTCATTTGGCTTCTTTTATTTAGGAGACTGGCAGCCAAGTGGGCAAACTGCATTCTAGGGTACATTCAATGCAATATAACCAGATGGTCAGAAGAGGTGATTGTCCTGCTGTATTCAGCATTGGTGTGCCCTCACCACTTTGTGGTCCTGGTCCCACGATTTAAGAATGATGTAGAAGTTCTTGAATGTGTCCAGAGGAGGACAACAAAGCGGGTGAAAGGTCTGGGAGGCACGCCCTGTGAATAGCAGCTGAGGACATGGGCTGTCTAGTTTGGTAGCAAAGAGGCTGCGAGGTGACTTCATTGCTTTCTGCAGCTTCCTGAGGAGGGATGTGGAGAGGGGGGTACAGTTGTCAGTTCTTCCTGGTATCCTGCAACAGGACGTGGGAATGGATCAAAGCTGTGTCAGGGGAGGTTCAGACTGGACAATAGGAAACATTTATTTACTGAGAGAGTAAAGACGGTTGTAGAACCCATCCAACTGAACTAAACTATTCCTGGTGAAATGGTTGTCTCTGCCTCCTGGAGGAGACCTCTGCATGGCCACTGCAGCACTGAGGCACTGACAGAGTAGCATGGTTGAAGCAAAGCAGTCTTTAATGCACAGAGCTTGCTTCAGAGGCAGTTTCAGACTGCCTTTTGGCTGGCTGTACTCTGACATGCCAAACTTCACAAGAAATGAAGTTATCTAGAGCCTAGCAAAGCAGACAGACTTTCAGGATAGGTAGGGTTCTGTCTGTCCAAAAGAAGGTTTCTCCCTTTCTTCTCCTTCTACATTTTTTTTTTTTTTTTTTTTTTTTTGCTGCGCAAGCAGATTTTGGTCTGGAGGAAAATATCAATACCTCAGCTTCGTTTTCAGGACCAGAGGCATGTGATTCTGTTCTATTACCTAATTATAGAGTTGTAACTAAATCACAAAGTGACCTGGCTGATACAGCTACGACAAACTATTGTTTTGCATTTACATTGCTGACTAGCAGAAAATGATGGCTGGGTCAAGACTTGTATTACAGTTTTCCTGGGAGATGTTATTGTCAAAGATTATGATTGAGCTGTCCACTGTCTGCAACATGGAAGAGAGATTGTCTATTAACATGCCCCACCATCAATTGCAATCAACCTAAACAAGGTGTCATGGGTTAACCCCATTTTTTCCTTTGCCTCTCTCATATAGGTATTCTTTTTTCATGATATACTAAGCTAAATAAGGCATAAGAACTTTCCCAATATAGAATATAAAAGGAGAGAAAAGTAGAAAGTAGAAGAAAAGAAAAAGCCCCTGAGCAAAAGCTCAATTTTATTTTTTCGTTAAATCTTGGCAGCTACTTTAAGAATTAAAATATTACTGGTTTTCGAATTTTACAGCTGACTAGTCTGTGAATTTAAAAGTGTTTGGGGAAGATGAATAGTTCATTAGCTTGCTCCCTCAATGACACTTTCAAATGCTTTCCTTATGGTGACCTCTATTTTAAATTTATGGGAATTACTTAAGTGTCAAACAAGTTAAGTGATGCATTTCATTAATGAAAAATTAATGGAGAAGACCTTGGGCTAGTTTGCAGTACTTGTTTACAATACATATAATTCATTAGAAGAACATCAGTCGAGCAAGGACCCTGTATGGCTGCAGTCATGTTGTAAATGGGACTTTATTCTCTTTTTTTCAACTAATGAAAGTATGAGGCAGGAAAAAATACACATAAAAGAGATTCAATGAGTCTTTGGAAAAGTGTTAAAAAAGGGTACACAAGTCATAAATTTCAATTACTAGCTCTACTTCAACCATGCTTATTAGTGTAGGAACAAGATATCAGTTCGTAAAAACAGGAAAGCATTTGTGACAGGCAGGGACCAACTGACTTGCAGAAATCTGGACTATGGTCCACTGCTTAGAATAAGGGACCAGGGAGAAATTCTTAATGCTTATGTTCTCTCTGCCACTGAGAAGACCTGTGACCTTAAAGCAAGTAATTTCTCCCCAGAAATAGTTCTACTTCTCAAAAACTCACTTCTTCAGAAGCTCCTCAGGGATAGCTTTTGGAGAGAATCTCGCTTGGTCCTTCTACGTAATGAACAGCATGGGTGCCTGAAAAATCGGAGTCACGCTTCCATGCAATGTGAAAGGCCTAGTTTATTATCTCAAAAGAAAAGCTGTGCAACACTGTACAGTTCAAATATATTCTTCAGCTTAAATCAGGCTATGGTTACCCATAGGCTTTGGCTCAGAAATGAAACAAGCCTTTTCTTTAAAACTCTTTTCATCATATAGCAGGTGAGGAGTCTTTTAAAGACACTTCCTTCCAAGCACTCTAATGCCAAAATACCATCTTGGATTAAACATAGATACTAATAATACTTTTAAGTATATGATACTAATCTCCCCATTTTATTATAGGCATGCTTATCAGACAAGTGATCAACACTGCACTAGACAGTGAATCTTGAGTTATAAACAGTATGGTATAGAGCAATTCAGGCATATGGATTCATAACTATGAAGTATTCTGAGGCACAAAAAAATTTCTAGGAGGTCCGGGTTGTTCTCTTTCTTCTGCTCTCCGCTTTAAAGGAGCACAAGAAAGTATACAGCTTGGGACAAGCTATATGATAATGACAAAATTTGTAATGATGTCTTGGTAGGAAATCCACATATTACTGAGCTGGGGACAGAAAGTTGTTTTTTGAGTGTAGAAAGCTCCTGTTGTATTTCAGACTTGCTACAGAATGAAAGACCAAGAGTGTAAGAAGCCATACCTCAGTTTCCCTCCCTGTATAATCAGAAAAATGGTATTTGTAAGATTGTTGTACCACCTTGTTTTTTATCCTTGGCATTGCTTACATGCAATCATTGAATTGTCATCCCAATTCTCGTGGCAGACTTATTCTGCAATTCTCTTTTTAGAAAAGAGACATTCTTCTCTTTTTAGAAGAATGCTTTCATATGCTCTGAGCACCTGACTGCTTTCAGTGTGATCCTTCCAGGCCTGCTGGGGCTTGTTGGCTGCCAGTTTTCCAAGCGGAGAATGCCAATCTGCCTGCGTGAATGAGTAAATGAGGAACGACAGTTACAGCTTTTCTGGCTTTCCACCGGCAATAGATTAATAATGTAAAGTACTCTGCAAGACAATTTATTTGTTTGTGCTGAGATTAAATGGAATCACTTGCAAAACTATGTGGGTTTATTACTATAATAACTTTCATACAGTGATAACAAATATGGGCACCATAATATCATCCAGATCAGTCCTTAATGGTCACAAGTGCTGTTTAATGTTCTTAAATCAGTTTTGGAATACCAGCTCTGAGTATTATTTTGTTTAATAACACTAATAAAAGCAACAAGGAAATATGTAGATGTTGATTATATTAATCGTAGGCAGAGAAGAGACTGTGATTGTACTGCACATTGAGGCAGAACTGAGCTGACATTTGCAAGGTTTTTCCATTTGCAAGGTTTTTCCCAACACAAACCAGTTGGCTATTCTGCTCTCATGAGACCTCACTTGCAGTTCTGGTGTCCTCAACATAAGAAGGACATGGAGAAGTTGGAATAAGTCCAGAGGAGGTCCATGAGGATGATAAGGGGGCTGGAATACCTCTCATATGAAGACAGGCTGAGAAAGTTGGGGCTGTTCAGCCTGGAGAAGAGAAGCTGCATGGAGACCACATAGCAGCCTTCCAGTATCTGAAGGGGGCCTACAAGAATGCTGAGGCGGGACTCTTCATTAAGGACTGTAGAGAGAGGACAAGGGGTAGTGGGTTCAAACTTAGGGTAAGTTTAGGTTAGATATAAGGAAGAACTTCTTTATTGTGAGGGTGGTGAGGTACTGGAACAGGGTGCCCAAAGTAGTGGTGAATGCTCCATCCCTGGGGGTGTTCAAGGCTGGGTTGACAGTGCCTTGGGTGACATGGTCTAGGGTGAGGCATCCCTTCCCATGGCAGGGGGGTTGGAACTAGATGATCTTAAGGTCCTTTCCAACCGTAACTATTCTATGAGTCTATGATTCTATGTCTTAAGAAGCTCTTTATTCTCTTTCACAAGGCTTCAAAGTTTTGTTCAGAATGAAACAATATTAGAAGATGGAAAAGCATCAGGTTTTCATGTTGCAGGACTGCAGTTCCCCTATATTGTGGACGAGTTTATTTAGCTGCAGCTATACCTGTGAAACATTACAGTATTTTTCTCTACAGAAAACTAGGATGGAAATGATAAAAAAATCCATTAAGTATGATATCATTGTCCTTTTAGAGAATGCCAATGGCTTCCTCACAGGCTTGACTTAGGACTCACAGGACCTTTCTGTTAACAACAAAGCTGATGGGAAAATAGCTTATATTTTTTCTTTTGAACAAGAGAATTAAATGTAACTGCATTTTTGTTTTCCATGCAGAATGTTTTCCACATTCTAGGAGAAAAAATTTTAAAAAGTGCACTCCCAGACCATATTTCCTACAGCCATTATTTGCTGTAATGCTCTCTTTCTTCTTGAAATGTTGAGATTGCGGTGCATTGTGAAAAACCTCCAGCCTTAGGAACTTGGGGTATGAAAACTAGTAATACTTCATGAGATATTACAGCAGCATTTCCTATGTATTCTGGGTACTTTCACGTAGGAGGGGGTTGGGGTCCTTTTTAACTGTGTTTGCTCAGCTTTGTTTTTTGGTTTTGCTTTGGTTTTGTGGTGGGATTTTATTTGTTCGGCTTTGTTTTTGTTTCTTGTTTGTTTGGTTTTTGTTTTTGTTTATCAACAAAATAAGCTTAGTAAGTTTGAAATCTTTTATTTACAGATCACCTGTATGAGGTCAACTGACCTACCTGGTTTGTGTTCAGTACTTTCTGTTGCCGATAAGCTAATGGATTACACCCCAAGGCGCACACTCTCTTGTAGTCCATGAAGGCTTGCAGGCCCTGTGAAGAATGGCTTATTACTAGTACTCACTAGTTGTTTTGCTTGTGCTGGAGGCCAGTCCTGAATGCTTGAGGGTAAGACAAGAACCAAGTCAAATATAAACTGGTCACTTCTCATCCCATGTGGGAAATATGTCCTTGTAACATCCAAGCCTGCAGTATTGGAGTCCATGGTCTACATATGTAAATAATCACTCCAAAAGACCACCTGCTACCAGTTTATTGAATACCTGAAATATATGTTCATCAAAGGATTTCAATATGTATGTATGACTGGTTCTATCTAGTTGCTTCAACGGATTTCAATACGTAGGTATGACTGGTTCTATCTAGTTGTTTCCCATACACTAGACCTAGTGTTTCTTTAGTGTTTTAATTTTATTCATAAAGCCATTGGCTTTACATACTACTTCGTTTAATAATAAAGCTCATAATTGTGGTGTATGATGACACGGACTTCATGGAGGTACAGAATTGTTTATTTAACAAAGTCGCTTGGTTATATACTTTAAGCTTACAAGGATGTTACAACAAATAATAAAAACCTGCCACACAGATGTTCCTCTACAGGTTACTCAATCACCATTTTTCGTAACCATTTCCTTGTTATTGTTTCTAACTGATATGTGCTTTAGGTTTAGCAATCTATGTTATTGCTTAAGCAATCATCACTTTTACAGGCTATGTATCTTTTTATGACTACATGGCTGTTAAACACCAGATATCTTTTGCTCCCAGAACTTCCTATTCGAAACAGTCTATGAAGAACAAACATTAGTTTTCTCCTTGGTCCGCTTATGCCAGCACTTTCTGGTTAGCCTCGCATATGCAGCTGCATTGTGTTCTTAAGATCATCCTCAACACATAATTATTTATCTAAACTAGATTTCTCAAAGTTTCTAAGTTACATTAAACTATCACTGATATTTCTTTCCACTTCGTCTTTTGTTTTTCGTATTTGATTAAGTACCATACAGAGATGATGAACAGTTCAAACATTTCTCCAGTTGTCTTCAAGTTTGAAATCTTGGTCAGAGTCTGGTAGACTGTATCTCTGAGCATGGCAGTGGAAACTGCTTCCTCAAACTGTCTCACTCTTCTAACTGAAAAAAACCCAGTCGAAACCTACAAAAGATGTAGTCTTTGTAAGGACATCATTCCTTTCAATCTAAGATTAATTTTCCAGAAAGGAGAGGATTGTTGAGTTTGAGCTATTAATTCACTTGTGAATTTGTAACACACTCAACAAAGTGACAATCACTGCAGAATTTTCTTCCGTTTGTTGGAGCCACCAGGTAACCATCAGACCTTATAATAAGAAAGGCTGTTAGTTAAGTGGACTGGGAAAAAAAGCTCTAGAGCTTAAAAGCTGTTCAGCTGTGAGCAATTTTGTTGATTTCTTACAAGCAAGCCAGACAATAAAGCCTAGAAGTTACCATAGTCAATATTGAACAAGATTGGAGAAATCTCTTTTCTTGAAATACCTTCTACTTGATACCACCAAGGACTGAAAAGAAACAGTACTGTCTGAGCTTTTAAAAATTGTATTGGAAGGAGAATTATTTGACTGGCCTCTGGCTAACTAGTTCACTTAGAATCATAGAATCATAGAATAGTAAGGGTTGGAAAGGACCTCAAGATCATCGAGTTCCAACCCCCCTGCCATGGGCAGGGACACCTCCCACTAAACCATGCCATCCAAGGCAATGTCCAACTCCACCTTGAACGCCGCCAGGGATGAAACATTCACTTAATAGCTTATATCTTGTCCTTTTTCTAAGGTCTCTGATTTTTGGCAGAATCTCAGTGTGAGTTTGGAATCATCGATTAAGCTCCTAAATCAACGCATGAAGAATAAAGAAATATTTAGGACATTATTATTGTATATGTTGACAAGCACTTCTTGTATCAAAGATATTCATTTGTTAAATCAAATTAACCTCTAAATTTTGCATCCTTTGACTATGATAATTAAAGACCCTTTCACAGGCACTGGTAGTTGCCAGTTTGACACATAAATAAGAGATTGTCATGCGAATGCAGCGTCAAAGTTCGGGAGACCAGTATAAAACTAAAGGAGAAGATATTTTACAATCCCTCAGAATTGGGATCTGCGATCCTTATTTAGTAAGGTAAACTTCTGGTAAAATCAATGGAACTTTTCACTCACTAAGGGTTTAAGAGCATGGCATAAAAAATCTGGAACTGGTTTTCAAAATGAATAAATTTGCTTAGAATTGTGGAGACTAGTTCTCCCTTATCTGCCTTCTGGAATTCTGGAAAATATTTTGTGTTTTTTTCCCCCTAGAATTTTCATTACCTTCAGGAAATATATGAGAAAAAAATGCGGAGTACACCACAGAGAACTGTAGGTGGTCTGCTGACATATTTCTTCTTTGGTATTACATTTCAGATTGATTTGTGGAATATATTCTTCTTAAGTGGAAAAAATTTATTAAAGATATCAACAACTATAAATACTGATATTCTACACAGGATTTATACTAATGCTGTTCTCCTTGTTAAGCAGGGACCATATGCTATTTAGATCACTATGCAAGACTAAAAAACATCTGATGGCTGGTAGATGTGCTAGAGGTGAGCATACGAGAATATGAGACTGGAACTTGTATTGTGGGTGGAAGGTACCTACTGCAATCCACTACCATTTCAAGTGTTTAGTAACTGCTGCTTAGAAGTAGATTTTTGTGCTTTTTAATGGTACTTCTGTCTTTATTATCGTTCCAGAGCCTCACTGTTTTCTCTGATGATTAGCATCCATATGCCAGCCTACACATTTATTCAGGAAAACAGAGAGAGATGATGGGTCAAGGACATTTTGTGAAAAGCATAAAGGTCAGATTTGATGTTTTCCACAAATAATTACCTCACTTCAGTCTAGTGATTCAGCTGCACTGGCAAACTTTCTTTGTAAAGTGCATTTAGCCCAGGAAGTGACTCTATAGCTATTTTTGTTCAGCGTTTTACATATACTCTGCAAGATAAAAATTAGAAAAGCACAAAAGGAAATTTTTATAGCTCTTAGATAAGGAAACAGTCATTGTTCCTTTATTACTTCCTCTGGTCTCTTGAGATTAAAAAGAAGTCTCAGGCTAATTTAAACACGTTTTGACCAGTCAGCTTTCAGAGGATTAACCTTCACTTGTAGAAGGCTCCTCCTTGTGATCTCTCTTGTCTCCTTGTGATATATTAGGGAATATATAAAGTAGCTCAAATTTGATATGACATTTTTCTTTCAAAATTATGAGTTGCCATGAGTTATTATTTTCTGTTTAATGGAGATAAATTTCAGACACTATTTACTGTATATAAACATTAAAACACTTTGTGCACCTCATTGTCCCCTTGCAGTGCGTTTTATCACTCTACATATTAAAATAAATGAAAGCAAAGAAATAATAAAAAAGTTCATATTTCTCCTAATTGGTTATATTCTGTGTGTCTTACATAATGTGGCTCACCTGAGTGGTAGTGCAAATGTCCTAAAAGCCATCAGATAATAAAGCAATCCTATTATCTCTCTTTTGCATCCGAATGTGCAACATATGTGTGACAATTTGGTTTAAACAATAGTTCTGCTTTGGCAGCTCTACCTTGTGTTGGTGAATGACAAGTCTCTGTGAACTAATCAAAATAATACTATTGCTTGAATATGTTGAATGCTCTGGTTCCATTCCCTCCTTAAAGTGATGCATTTCAACTACCCTTTGCCCAGCTCTGGACTCTGCTTGATATGGTCCATTACATGTGTATGGCTTATATCTGAATCTGAATGATTACTGGGAAAAGCTTATGCTGTTTGCAAGATTCTTCTACAGCTGAATCACCTTTTATTGCTCTGTAGGATTTCCAAAGTGCTTCTCCATTAGTTCCAGATGGCCAATAAGACCAGTTTTTATGCTGCTTGCAGAAGCATCCAAACTTGGCTGTAGGATACAGACTAGAGTAGTTCAGCCACTTTTGCTAGTTCTCCTGCAATAAAATTTGAGATGCTATAGGCTGTGAGGATATATTTAACATTTGCTTTTATTCTTAAGGGAGTTACTGCACTCATAACCTATCTTTCTGCCCTATGGGTAGATTGCTTCTGGAAGGAAAAGTTGTAAGAGAGAAGGTTCCTGTTGACCAGAATATGAAGATGAAATATATGTTTTGAAGTTTAAAGTCACAGACGAATTACACTTTCATATGGAAGTGTTCATGTCTGTTGGTTTTGTTCATTTATATCTATTATTTTTGCTCATGTTCTCACCTTCAGTGATGCTCACTCTAGTGCATACCTATTTCCAAAGGGCCTTGAGGTGGAAGAGGCTTTCAGAACTAGTGAACTAGAAAAAGTAAAATAGCAAACTTTTTCATGCCTGGACCAAATTTATCCTATAATCAGCCCCAGAAATCCCACATATTCTCCTTTTTTTTTCCTACAACACAGTGTGTTCACTTTTCATTTCAGAAGGACTAGGAAAGCCCACAATAACTGTTCAGTCTGACTTGTGGCACAGTAAAGAACTCGACTGTTCTTTCTTTTGTTTCTTTGATGTATGTTTTAGATCACTATATAAGTGCTTTGCTGTCAAAAGAATTTGTCTGTGTTTCTGAGAGAGCTTTTCCTCGAGATAGGAAATCTCACACTTTCCCCCAGGTCGACAGTGTTATCAATATTACTTACTATAGGATGGCAAAAGATTGCACAGCTAGAGCAGGAAGAAATTGCTCTAGCAGGCAATTTACAATAGGAGTGTTTAAGAGTGACACCAAATCACAAAGACATGAGTAATACAGAGGAGGTGTGATCAGCTCTAGTCTCTTTTCCAATTGAAACAATAGGAATTTTGAGGTGACCCCCGCTTGAACTGTCTTAAATTATGGAGTGCATACTCCAGTACATAACATAAGGAAGACAATTTTCTGTTACTGGCAGGAAGCATGGCAAAAATCACCTGAAAATGAACAACTTGGGAATAGACTTTCAGGAATGCGATTTCATGTAAAACAGTAATAACCATATGAAAAAATGTTGAGAAGGGAAGTGGCTGGAGCTAGAATCAGTGATATATTTAAAATAGAACTAGATGAGATTCTTAGTAGACACACCACAGGAAAAGAAGATAATAAGAAAGAGGAATGTGAAAAAAATGAGGGACTTGAAAAAAATGGAAAGGATCCTACTACTACTCCTGGATTACCACTGATGTTATTTTCTATAATATAATGATTGCGTTATTATTCTGTAATGACAGAAGCTTACATTGAAAGAAGTTGCACCAATGTCAACTAGCAAATCTTTCTGATAGAAGATTAGGAACCAGAAGCAAGTTAAATAGATACACATAGTTTTGCATGCAGACTCAGTGAGTGTAGAGAGAAATGAGTGGGGGAAATGAAAGCAGGGGTCTTAGAGAATGGAAATTGAACACACAGACTGTGCAGTAGCTATGTAGTATTTATTAACTATGCTATTCTGATTGCCTCTTAGCGGTTACCCTTTCACATTTCCCCTGGTGGCAGAAGCCATAGCATTTGTGTTTAATCAAGAAATAAGGTATATTTACCAGTGGCTGGAATGGCAGATTAGGACTAGAAGTTGCTTGATTCTTCTTATTTAGCTACTGGCTCACTATATGTCTTTCTCTCACTTGCCATCTCATCTCTGTGCGTTATCTTCCCTGTCTGGAAATTGGGGTTGATAATGCTTACCTGCTTCATAGGATTGTAGTGAACAGGAGATATACCCTGTCAGAGAGAAACAAGAAAGTGAAAATAGCATTAAGAATAATTGTCTTCTCTAGCTGCTGCCAGTAATGATTTGGCAACAGATACATTTGGGTTTGGTAATCCTCCTGGGAAAATGTAATTGCATTATTTCTACAACAGTGTAATCTTCCTGGTCTTTGAAGAACTCACCAGTTTCCAGCTGCATAGGGTGATCTTGCTGCAAGACCCTATATTAGTAAAAGCTGTTTATTTAAACATTTCATTCTCATAACTTGTCCAGTCCATCAGCAGATATTTTAAGTTTCTGTGTCATGACAACTTCATCTAATTCAAGATGAAGAAAAAATATCTGCAAAAAGAATTTTTCCAGAAAAAATTCCAATTATTTTCGTGACTATTGTGATTTCTGTGACTATTTTTCAGAAATTAGCCATTATGAACATTTTTTATTTGTCCATAGGCGTCAGCAGTGATTTCTTCCAGCAGCTGATTTAAACAAAGTAAACAGGTAGTATGGGATTAATTCTGTCACTTTTCTGGTGCAGCCTTTTGAGTTTCAACTGCCAGCTAGAACTCTCCAAACCTTCATTTTTCCTTCCACTTGTTTCCTGTCATTGGTGCAGAATTTCTGCCTGTCACTTGTCAACGTGAGCATACCTTGACTGAATGTGAAATCCCTTTGATTTTCAACAGATAGAAGTTCTACAAGACTGAAAAATATTGGTTATGTTGAAGGAAAACAAGGATGAATTGTAATTAATAATTATTAAAACTAATTAGTTACCCATACTGGGAGGAATTATACATCATGTGGTTTAATTCCCTTTCAGTTTTGCTTAGCTTTAGGTCTTCTTTTTCCCCAGCTAATATGATACAATCTAGTCAGTGAAATTCCTGCCTTACTGGTTACTGGTCTGAAGCAGATTAATGAGGTACCCATTTTCCTTCATATCTGTAAAGCAAAGTGAAGGGGACTCCAGCAGATTAATAAGATAAAAAAATATGCCAACTAACATGTCCAATAAATGGCTTGGGGAAAAAAAAAAAAAGTGAAATACCACAAGCTTGTAGATTTCCTCTAGAAAAACAACCTGTGCTTTAACTTGAACTCACCCTTCCTTGTCTCTAAGTTGGGGAGACACCAATTTGATAGGTGGCCAACTCCGTGGATAAAGAACTGGCTGGATGGCCGCACGCAAAGAGTTGTGCTAAATGGCTCAATGTCCAGCTGGAGACCAGTAACGAGTGGTGTCCCTCAGGGATCAGCGTTGGGACCGGTCTTGTTCAACATCTTTGTGGGTGACATAGACAGTGGGATTGAGTGCGCCCTCAGCAAGTTTGCTGATGACACCAAGCTGTGTGGTTCGGTTGGTACATTGGAGGGAAGGAATGCCATCCAGAGGGACCTTGATACGCTTGTGAGGTGGGCTGATGCCAACCTGATGAAGTTTAACCATGCCAAGTACAAGGTCCTCCACCTGGGTCGGAGCAATCCCAGGCACAGCTACAGGCTGGACAGAGAAAAGATTCAGAGCAGCCCTGCAGAGAAAGACTTGGGGGTGTTGGTTGATGAGAAACTGAACATGGGCCAGCAGTGTGCACTTGCAGCCCAGAAAGCCAACCATATCCTGGGCTGCATCAAAAGGAGTGTGACCAGCAGGTCGAAGGAGGTGATCCTGCCCCTCTGCTCTTGTGAGACCTCACTTGGAGTATTGTGTGCAGTTGTGGTGTCCTCAACATAAAAAGGGCATGCAACTGTTAGGACAAGTCCAAAGGAGGGTCTTGAGGATGATCCGGGGGTCTGGAGCACCTCCTGTATAGGATGAGAAAATTGGGGCTGTTCAGCCTTGAGAAGAGAAGGCTGCGTGGAGACCTCATAGCAGCCTTCCAATACCTGAAGGGGGCCTATAGGAATGCTGGGGAGAGGCTCTTCATTAGGGGCTGTAGTGATAGGACAAGGGGTAATGGTTTCAAACTTAAACAAGGGAAGTTTAGATTGGATATATGGAGGAAATTCCTTACTGTGAGGTTGGTGAGGCACTGGAATGGGTTGCCCAAGAAAGCTGTGAATGCTCCATCACTGTCAGTGTTCAAGCTCAGGCTGGACAGAGCCTTGTGTGGTATGGTTTAGTGGGCTGTATCCCTGGCCATGGCAGGGGGTTTGCAACTAGGTGATCTTAATGTCCTTTCCAACCCTAACTATTCTATGATTCTATGAATAGAAAAGAAGGGAACGGAAAAAATCTTGTATCTCTTTGGCACCCTGGTTCCCGTTTTATTTGCCCACACTGATATGGGGTAGGTCTGTATTTTGTACTCCTGCTCAGGCTTTGCTTCCTCTGTAAGCATCACTCTCTGTGACTGTCAGTGTGGCAGTAGTTTGGTTGGTTGCTAATTTGCCTTTGTCTCTCTTTTTTCTCTGCCTTGTCGCTCCCCACTGAGGGCAGGAGCTGGGCATTATGATAGGAGTCAGTACAGGTGCCCAGCTGTCCTTCATGGCAGGTGGCACTCTGGCCACTCTCGGCTGAATCAGAGGTGAACTTGGTAATGGGTGAACCTCTGGCTCCATGGTAACAAAAAGAAAGAGAGTGGAATGACTTTTGATCAGTAGACTGCTTTATAAAGAGTAACATAACCCTCTAGTGTCAAGGTCAAGAGCTACCACAGCCTTAACAAACCAACAGAAGCGTGTTTGTGAGCCATTTAGCACAGTGGAGCAATACCAGAGGAAATTCAGGATGTGATACAGATTATCGCAGAATTCCTTAGCACCATTGTGCTGGTTCTAGAAAGCAGAGATTTCTCGCTAAGCATTCTCTGTTGATACCTGTACTACTTACCTGCTCTTCTTTTTAAGGTTACAAAAGGTAATCAGTGTGTGTAGTTAATAAAACATTTAATCCTCTTTATTTTTAAAGTGTTCACCTCTAAATAAAAAAGATGAAGTATGCAAATTTCTGTTGTTTCAGAGCTGAAATTCTTCCATCCAAGCTTTATCGCTTTGTAAATATCAGTTACCACATCTTTCTGAGGAAAATTAAAGAGCCTACATTTACCATCCCCCTCCAAATCTGGTTGTTATACAAAAATACCAAGACTGAATACATTAAAAATGTCTCATATATTCAATTGACTATCTGACAATGCCAGTCTGGGCCCTGCAGAAGAAGAAATGTAATAGCACAGAGGTTTCATCTTAAGCATTTGGATGCTGTGGTAATGATGAAGTATGAGTTGAGTGGTAGGGAGTGATTCTGTATACCTGGAATATAATTCCACAGCTACTTTTGTAGCAATAGACTTGCAAAGAGTGTGAAAACAGTGCCAATTAAAAAAATCAATCTAGCACTTCATAGCACTTTACCTTTTCAAATACATTAATGGATTGATCTTTGCCACACCCCATGAAGTATTTTGATTTGCATTTCCTATATACTTAAATTGAGAAACTGATCACAGAGGAGCTAGGCTATCATTTAATTTGTTCTTATAACAGCTTGTGATCTCATTGAGAATTGCTCTATGACAGGAATAACTGCTTTCTGGTAATTTTAATTTCTTACTGAATTCATTCAGCTCTGGGAACCCTCAGTTACTTCACAGGCAGGTTGTATAAAGTAAGAAAGGTAAACGGTCATGAATGGCGCTGTCATGAAATAACTCTTTTTCTAGCACCTTTTCTCTTTGTTAAGTTGTTGTCCAATCAGCAAAGAAATATGTGTAACATGTGCCAGTTAAATAAGGCCTAACCAGTTTTAGCTGCTGAAGCTTCAGCTAGTGCATTGGCCACAGTATTTACAAGTTACCATCCCCTTCTTTATATTACTTTTTGTGAGGACAGTTGGGAGTGAACAGGAAAGCAGCTGTGATGACTGAGGCAACTTGGTCATTTACAAGGAACAAAATAAGGGGGTGTTGTGTTGCTTAGATACCTGAGTAATTTTTTTTTACTGTGGCTAGTGTCTGGGAGGGGTACAGACAGGACAGGAAATCAAACAGAAAACCAGCATTGTGCAGTAGATGGAGGTAGCTTTTGGACTGTAAAGTGTGCTTTTATTACATCATTTATCTCAAGTAAGTAATTGAGGATCAACAACTCCTGACAAGAAATGGCATGCAGGCCATCCTTGTTTTAGGCTGAAGTAGAAGCATCTATCATGTAAATTAACTCTGAACCATAGCAGCAGGCTGCATACATTGAAGGGATAATGGGTAGATGATATATTTCGTTATCCTAAACCTTATTTATCTACTTCATTTTTATTTTATTTTTTTTTAAACAAGCAGCTATAGTAATAATTGTCAAATGTCCATACAACAGAAAAGCATGATTATCTAAAGAAGACATCTGAAATCATAATCAGGTACTGAAAGATTAGGTGGGGGACAGTCTCAGTCATAGAATCATAGAGTTATAGAATGGCTTGGGTTGGAAAGGACCTTAGGATCATCTAGTTCCAACTCCCCTGCCATTGGAAGGGATGCCTCGCACTAAACCATGTCACCCAAGGCTCTGTTAACCTGACCTTGAACTCTGCCAGGGATGGAGCATTCACCACTTCTTTGGGCAGCCTGTTCCAGTGCCTCACCACCCTCACAGTAAAGAACTTCTTCCTTATATCTAACCTAGACTTTCCCTGTTTGAGTTTGAACCTATTGCCCCTTGTTCTATCACTACAGCCCCTAATGAAGGGTCCCTCCCCAGCACCCCTATAGTCCCCCTTCAGATACTGGTAGGCTGCTATATGGTCTCCATGCAGCCTCCTCCAGGCTGAACAGCCCCAACTTTCTCAGTCTGTCTTCAGGCTGCTTATGCATCTGTTTTCTTCCCCATTTCTACTCTGCTTTGTTCTCCTTTTCCCTGAAGACACCAATACTAAATTTAGGATGTCTGAGACTAACCTAAAGGCAGATTTAGGTCTTCCCCAAGTGCTACCTTCTTTGATTTCCTCTTTAAACTATCAGGAGCTGGTGGCCTAGAGGACATATCTGTATGGTACAATGAAGTGTGCATAGCCAGTAAGAGAAGCAGTTTATTTGCACCTGTTGGAAATTGCTATAAAAAAAAGCATACGGAAAGGGAAGTTGATGCTTCTTCTCAGAAACTCTAAATAAGCTGATTTAACCCACTCACACTGTCACACCCATGTACTCACAAATGCTAGGATATGCGTGCCCATGTTCAGTTTTCGGCCACGTGGGAAATGAGATGTGCCAGCTATTGAGCACTCATCATATTCTGGAGTTCTTGTTTAATGATGCTGAATTAGTCTTGGGGTTGGTCTTTTAAAGTCATTAGGAATCACTGGTTATTATGGGGGTGTCCTCTGATTTGGAATCTTGCAGAAATTTCCATAAATCCTAGGCAAGGTTACTTTTAATTGTCCATTTTGTCTTGTTTGTAACGTATGTTTGAAACATATACAAGTCTGTGTTTTCTTTGTGGGCTAAGAAGAAAAGGAATGGCATATGTGATGGGCTGTGACCTTGATGCCATCCTCCTGTTTTGAAGGATAGGATCTCCCCCTGATGACTCATCTGTGCTACGGTCTTACCAGAGTGCAGGCTGTCTGGTCTTGACATGAACAGCACTGTTCATGTAATTTCTCTTTTCTCATTTCTATTTCTGGGAGTAGAATCCTCATATGTCAATGCAGAACATTTTTTTAAACACTTCTGCTGTTTCTTCTGGTGCTTGCATAAATTCATTTCCATTCATACCTAGTTTGTGCTAATCCTAATAGCTCTTTTCAAGTCAATGCATGGTTACAAGCTCAACAAAGCATCAGCAGGTAAGCCCAGGCTTACCCGGTCATTGTGCAGTTACAGTGGACTAGCTTGGAGAGCTACCTTTGTTGACAGGCTGTCACAGTTTGTTTTTCTGTATGTTTTCCCTGCTGCGCATGTTGCTATGCATATATTCTCTAGGCAGTGCATGGTTTGCAGCCTCATAGGTGCTCATCATCACTTTCACAAGTTCTCAAATGGCAGACCAAGCAATGAGAGTGTTTTCTCGGTAGCTCAGACAGCTTCACAGCTCACTGAACTTATGTGCAGTGTTACTTGCTGTACAGTCATTTTCTTAACTGAGTTAATACAGCAGCTAGTTAAAGACCAGCCATCACAAATACCAATTTCTTTATAGCAGTACATACCTAGTATTTTGCAGGTCCTGTCAATGGTTAGCAGACACAATACTGTATGACTCTGTAGTCTACAGAAGCAGCTTTTGACAGTGGCTGTAGCTATGTTAAAATGGCATTAGCAGGGAGTTAAACCTTTTGCTTCTGAAGTTCAATAATACAGGCATGTGGAATGAGACAGGGTTGCATCTTGGTGAATTATGCAACATTAAGTGTTTCCTCCACTTCCTGTCTTCTTAAATGGTATGTTGTAGGATGTTAGAAAAGTCTGTTCCAAATCCAAATTTTATTTGTGCAATAGTTCAGAAACAATAGCAGTCACTCATCTTAAGCCAAGCAAGAAATGTTGCTATCTACATTAGAAGGGAGTAAAACTCTCTGCTTTGAAACATGAGGAGAGTGAGAGAAGACAGCTGGAATTATGAGCAGTTTCATTGACCCATTCATAAATTACTTGAAGGAATGTCCAGAGAGACCTTTTAAGAGGTGACCGAAATGACCAGAGGGAGCTATTACCAATTCTTAAAAGTGAGTAAAACTGTACTAAGTGAGTTAATAGCATCATGAGCTTGAGATCACAAGGCTGCTGTTATATCCAAGAGAATTAAAGCAAATCAAAGTCAGGTCTGGTATTAAATTTAGAAGGAGTGACTGCCAGTACTAGATCAATCTGTCCTGTTTTACAGCTATCTGTTTCAAGTTCATGTACAGTGCCTGCCAATGATATCTTTTATATGGTGGATGTTACTATACTGATTTCAATGAGATTGCATAAGTATGATCGTAATTGCACATGGTAAATCACACAAAAAGTGTCAGAGAGCTGAGATAGACTCTTCCACAAGGTCTCCTTAGACAAGACAGATAGGAGCTAGTGAACCAGGATGAGAAGGGAGTAAGAAAATGTGCTGTTCAGTTCATCTTTTTATACCACAGGGAGGGTGTTTGTGGCTTAAAGTACTGAGAAACCTGCAATGTGTCCTTTCTCCCACGCGCTTTCTAACATAGTGTGTATTATAAGAAAATGCAGTGAATGGTGATTGAAAACTTTTGGGCTTGGCAGTAAGAAAATACAACTGCTCTTCTTCTGGTTCAAAATCTTGCTTCTGCAGTTCCTCATTGCTCATTAAGAGTACAGATACAGCATTTTGTTCCAAACAACAGTCTTAAGCAGCAACTGTTGCACATATCACTTTGTGGAGAAGAGATCTGCTTAAGCAAACACAACTTTGACAAGGTTGGTCGATAAAAGGAGCTGTGCTGACATCTACCTGCACTTCTCAAAAGCATTTGACTTCATACCACATGACATTCCAATTAAAAAATTAAAACTATGCAAAATTAATGTACTGCATAATAAATAGATTATAATTGGCTGATGGATTTCAAAAAAGGAATTGTAAATGAGGACTCAGAATCCACAGAAGGCATTTCCAGTGCAATTCCACAGGGATCTTTCCTTGCCTAATACAATTCAGAGATTTTATTTATGGCTCAGAAATGAGGAAATAGTGCCTGTAAAATTTGCAGAGGGTGCAGTAAAGAGGGTACAGTTAAGAGGAAACAGTGGTAAAGTTTGATCAGTTTGACAGATCAATCTAGTTCATTTGGGAAGTGGGTCTTGTTTAACCAGCGCAAATGTTAATGTAGCTAAATGCAAGGTCATGTGTTTGGGAACAAGGACAGTAGGATACTCATGCAGAGCTGGTACTTGCTTCCTGGGAAACAGTAACCTTGAAAGGAGTCAAAAGTCAGAATGCCTAATTGGCTGAACAAGAGTTCTCAGTGGGAGGCTGTTGCTGAAAACTAATGTGACCTCAGATGAATAAGTGGAAAATTATTGAATAGGAGCAGGAAAGCAGGCTCTCCATAGTGATGTGCTCTTGCAGAGTCTTGAATAAGGCCATTAAATACATCCCTGATTGGGAGTTGAATCTACACTGTAGGAGGTGAAAACAGTGCACAGCACAGGACTGTCACATGCTACGCTGAAGTGAGGACACCTGAGAAAATTCTCTGTCACTAGAGACCTGTTAGAATTTCAGCCTTCCTTGACATGATACAATCTGCATTTAAATGGTAGCATTCAAATCGCGCTGTGTTTTTGCACTGAAGTGTCAGTCACAGCTAGGGAATAATGAACAGAACTGTCCAGCGTCTAATATAATGTTGCTGAATAATAGAACTGGTGAAATCATGACTCTTGATTTTATTCATATTCTAGAAAACTCAAGCCCATTGCCTACTTGAAGGAGTGGGGAAGAATATAAAAAAAATGGTGGGGAAGAAAATAATGTATGAGTTAAATAATTCATTACATTACATTGCTAATCAGACACCTGAGAGGATAACAAACGTATTGTCTTTTCCTGCTCAGCACTGACTTTAGTGGTTAATACTTCTATTCAGATGCTAGCACTTCTATTGAATTTACAGTCTAGATGCTGAAGAAAACACTATAGTTAGTGACAGAATGCAAGTGTATTTCTGTACCTCCTGAGATCTGTATCCCACTCAGTGTTTTGGAGCTATACTTCCAAAATTGGGAAAAGAACACTTTTCAGAGATGTGGGCTTCCCTCCTTTCTCCCTCCCTCCTTCCCTCCCTCCTTCCCTCCCTCCCTCCCTTCCTCCCTTCCTCCCTACCTCCCTTCCTCCCTTCCTCACCTTCCTCCCTTCCTCCCTTCCTCTCTTCCTCCCTTCCCCCTTCCTTCCTTCCTTCCTTCCTTCCTTCCTTCCTTCCTTCCTTCCTTCCTTCCTTCCTTCCTTCCTTCCTTCCTTCCTTCCTTCCTTCCTTCCTTCCTTCCTTCCTTCCTTCCTTCCTTCCTTCCTTCCTTCCTTCCTTCCTTCCTTCCTTCCTTCCTTCCTTCCTTCCTTCCTTCCTTCCTTCCTTCCTTCCTTCCTTCCTTCCTTCCTTCCCCACTAATTGATTAATTCACATTTTCATTCTTTTTAAGTATTTAAGTGACTTTCATTTGATCTTTATATTTGGGGTGATGCTGTTGAAGCCCACCCTCATGTGTACAGTGAGACAGCTGTGTTACTATGTGTTGCAGAGAGCTGGAGAATTTCTTTCTTTCCTGTTGAAAAGAAGGGTTTGAATAACCATAGCAACAGTAGAACCTGTTGTGAGTCTTACAGCATGAAGCATTGCAGATGTCTACTTCTGGAGATCAAGGATATTTCTTCTGCGTGATGTTGTCCTGCCTCATCTCTCCCAGACTGATACTAGAGAGCTCAATGTAGAAACAAGGGAACAGTTTCTGACAAATAGCTTGTACTTCAATTTTCTTATGTTTTTGTTTTTTCTGATTGCTCATGCATTGGCTATGGATTTTTCTGACATGTTTAAAAGAAATCCATGTGAAATGTTTAATTTTTAATATTGGGTATTCAAAGCAAACCACACAACTGCTTAAAGAAGTGTGTGTATTTTGTGGACAGTGAAAAAGGACATCTAGCTCATAGGAAACAATTTGCCTGGCTTAGTTGGATCTCCTTCAGGGAGTTCAGTAGGAATATGACTAACCCGATGAGGTAAAAAAATCACATCTATGCAAAGGCTACCAAACCCAGACTGGGCTAGGTGTTCTTTTAGCCTGCAGCAAACACAAAATGTTTCAGCGTAACTTAGATATTTTTGACTGTGAGGTAAGTTGAGCTCCCTTGCATTTGCCTTGAGCTGACAGCCTGTAGCTGAACATCAAGTGGGACTCAGGTGCTGTGTGGCAGCTTAAGTCTGAACTGACTTGGTGTTTAACTCTTTAGATCCAGCTCTAGGACTGGGCTGAAAGAGGGCTTTGGAAAGTACCTTCAGCTTTTTTCTTTTTCTTCTTCCTCTTGTTTTAGCTCTTCAGCCAGCCTGTTTCAGTCTCAGGCACACAGGTGAGAGCAAATTCTGCACTGAGTCGGAGATTTGTGAATCCAGATGATGTCTATTGCTTTTCTCATTGCTTTAGCTGAATTACTCTGGTGTAAAATGAGCATGACTGAATTCAATAATTGTTAGTTGGCTGTGTCCTAATAGTTTTTTTTTATTTTATATTTTAAAATGTTTAATTCTATATTCAGTATAGACCAAAGCCACTGCCTGCCTGCCCTCCAAACCAGCAATATCATAGGTCACATTTCTGCAACAGTATCCTGCTTGCTGAGGTTGTATTAAGCATATATACATATATATATATGCAGTCTGTGCTTATGGCCCAGCTTGACTGTATCTGATTCAGTACCTAGTCAGTGCAGGCTCAGGTCTGCCAGCAAATCCCTGGCAGAGGTGCCAGAGCAGACACTGAGAAATGAAAATATAAGCTTTCATGCTGGTGAAACTGGCATGTGGGCATTCACTTAAAGACAAGAAAGCATTTCTTTTTTTGCTTTTGGCATTCATTTCCATATAAAAAATGTGCCCATGACAGAGCAGAAAAGCCTTTGCTTTTCACAAAGCTATTAAAAATAAACTGTTACTGTGCTGAGTATTTTAATTGGAGTTGTATCTATCGGCCCAACTCTTCCATGGATTTTAAAATGCACGTGTGTGATTGTCTGTATATTTGCTTATGCTCCTAGACTTCATCACCTTGTACTTGCACAGAAGGAGAGGGGCTTGAAATTCAGCACATCCACCCCTTTCTTTTCAGGCTGGGAAGGTGGGTAAGGATTTCATCTGCCACCAGAGAGCACTGAAACTATGTGCTGGAGCCAGCCGAGAGGGTTTCCAGGGCAGGTGCTGCCTGCTGCTTCCTATTCCTTTCACTAGCTTTCCTCTCCAGCTACCAGCGGCAGGAGGGTTCTTAAAAGAGTACTTGAGCAGGACCGCTCTGTGACCGTTTCAAAGCGACCGGGACTGAGTCGCCAGCTGGCAATTGCTGGGCAAGGGGGAGCTCTACCTTGTCAAAGGGCAGCTGGCCACTTGCACAGCCCTTTGCATTAACCCCGAACTTGGGGTGTATGTACTGCCTGCATGCATCTGGCTGTGGACTGAGAAAGTGGCACTGCTCTCATTCTGTTGTCACAGTGCTAGCCCTCGCTGTTGCTCAACCATCAGAAGAAAGAGCAATGCAGCATCTGCCCCAAACCAGGGAGTTTTGACACCCTGCTCCCTGTCCTCTACAAGGTGTTTGTTACTCAAAATAAATAATAATAATGAGGTGTTCTGTGATCATTCATGTGGTTTGCATGCACTGAAACCACTGCACCACGCAAGCCTAATAATGACTTTGAAATCAGATGTCTCTTTTTTTAGGAATAGCAAAGAACTTTGTAGATGGTACAGTCCTGTACAGGTCCTGTCCCTGAAGTAAACATACCTGCAGATGTGAAAACAGCATTTGGGTACTCCTTCTGGGAAGGCTGCCAGATGAAATTATATTCAGCCTTAGTTTCATGCCTAATTGTTGTGGGATATTCACCACTGAATCAAAGTAGTGTTGGAGATCCCAAGAACACCACACCAGAGCATAATTCTTTCGTTCCTTTTCTGACTGAGTCTTTCTCATAGTTATAGGCAGTATCAAAGGGCTTTTTCTATCTCCTCAGTAGCAGGCTAGCAAGGGGCTGAAGTGTAAGGCTTCCTCAATTCTCATCCCTGGGGTTAAAATGTAAATGGGAATGTGACAGAGGTGTGAGCCAGCTGGCTATATCTTCCTTTTTTTGGAGCAACTCATGATGTTACTGGGCAATGCTGGTTCAGATTGTCAGAGTAATGACCTACTGCCTTGTGGAGATAAGCTGCTGTCAGAGCTATCTTTTCAGAGTCAGTGCATTCTTAGGCAACATCTCTTATAGCTTGACTGCCATAGTAGTACAGTAGGAGATGCAGATCCTATGAATGGAGATGCTCATGATGGAGAGTCTTCAGGGAATAGCATTAGATAGCATCCTGATGATGCTGCTCATTCAGTAATATGTAGGTTAAAACTGACAGCCTGTGCTGGGGTGGTAGTCCTGTCCTGGGTCAGATACAAGAGGATTTTAAGTCCTGCAACTTGAAGCAGCATCTTCCTGTTGTCCTCCCTTTCCTGTAACTCCAGGGCCATATCCTGCTTAATTTATAGGCTCTGACAAGATCTTAGAGCAAGAATGATAGCATGGTTGTAGAACACTGGCTATTGTTTAGTATCTAAAGTGCCAATTTGCTGACAAAGTGTAATCTAATACAGTGTTGTTTAGTGTCTGTGTTTGATAGGGAACCTCTAAAAGTCACCTCAGATTTAGAAGGGCAGAGTTTATGCTGTTATATGGGTAACGACAAAGAGAAGAGCAAACAGTTCAGGCACAAATCTAAATTCTCTCCCCTCAGTGGAGATTAAACAAGACAAGAAAATACAATCTGCCTGAAATCCAACATTTTTTACCCTGCCTGATTTTAAAGTATAGTTCCTGTTCACTTCCCCCTCCCGAGGGCTGAGAGCACTTTACAAGCAGGCGCTTGTGCACATATCCACACACATATCCCCACAAAGTGTTTTGAGGGGGATTGTTTTGCAGTGTCCCTTGCTAGCAGGGTTGAAAATGGTTTTACCTAAATCTCAAGTTTCAGGAAGGGTTTTAAGATTATGCTGTGAGGATTTAATGAGGGGGATTTCTCCTACTGGCTAAGCCAGGGATCTGTCTCTTTAGGACTTGCCAGGCTCTGATGACAAAATGGCATATTGGAAAAAGGCATGAAAAACTCTTTCTGATTGACTGCAAGCTAATTCCCAAACCTGACACTTTTTTTCATTTGTATCTTTTCAAAATCTGTTACAATCACAGGAAAAAATAGTTTTAAATTATAAGGGTCCATTCTTCGGTTTAGAGCTCCACTGTCAACGCAATGGAATCTACGAGCCATTTTTGTTCTTCTGGCCCATTTTATTCTTCTTTCTGCTTTCAAATAGCATACCACTTCAACAAATATAAGCAGGGAAATTATTTCTCATCCCACTCAGAAGCTTCTAAAGCTAAACATTTAAACTAAATCAGAGATGCTAAGAGTTGAAAGTAAGTTGAAATGTTGCCATCGATTTCACATAACTGTTCCTACAGGTAGTAGTAGAATACCTCATTAGTAGAACATGTCTAGAATAATGGTTTGGTGATATTTCTAACTCTTTTTCAGGCATTTCATGATGACACACAAACCCTGCTGTTTGCACAGCAAACAATGTATATATTTTCAAGGAGAAGTGTCCAACTCTTTGGTCAAAGAGGAAAAGTGATGTTGTTTGGGCATCAGCACATTTCCCTGGGATCTCAGACTATAATAATTTATTCACATTAATAATAGGTTAAGCCAAGCTGGGGCATGGGAGTGGAAGGGAAGACATAGGAAAATTTAGACAAAATATTTCAAATGAGGACACTAATGTTTCAGTTTTGGGTGCTCATCTTCAGAGTATTCAGTGACAGATTTTAGACTACTGATCATGCCCAGCTACAGCAGAAGTTAAGGATATTCTCTCCAAAAATGCAGTGGTATTTTTTTTTTTTCCAGCTGAAATTGGTGCATCTGAAATTGGAACCCATCTTTGAAAATCAGCCTCACAGACTTTTATCTTAAAAAGAGGCTACCAAGACTGAGTGCAAGCAAAATCTCTGAAAAAAAGCTTAGTGACAGAGCTGTTTTCTTTAGTCCTGGAGATAAATATGTGAACATTAAGAAGTAATTTCATGGTAAACTGGACTGAGATCTCCTGGATTTCCACCCCTTGTGATTTTATTGAAGTATCTTTCATTTACTCCCAGAGCCAGAAATCCCTTTCAAGACGCTCTAGAAGATTAAATCTGCATCCACATTTGCCAGACTCAGTCTTTCAATAATTTTGCATTAAGCTGCCTAAGTACAAACGTGATAGGTCTCCATTAAAATAAGAGGTTTTAATCTTCTTCACAGAGCCAGTGAAAATATTTGCTGTTATGTTATTCCATAGCGGTAGATAATTTAGAATAAAAACAGATGAGTTTACTATGGAAGATATTCTTCAGGAAGGAACAAGATCTGCCTCTTGTGAGTTTATTCCAGCGCTGATTTAAGAGCTGGATGTCAGCTGCCTAACTGAAGGAGTTTCAAGCTCTCTCTTTCTGGCTTATTATTGAAGATGGATAAAGGGTAACCCCAGGACCCCACATTTCTTCAATGGAGTTACCAGGCAAGAGCCAGTTTTATTTTCTCTCTTTTGGAAGCAAAATCATATTGAAATTCCTCCTAGATAAGCTGCTGGCAAGCAAGAAGATTCTTTTTTGGTTACTTCTACATGAAATTCTATTCTTTTATAACTATGACAAGAGAAGGAGTTACAAAATCTTCACTGTGAATTGAGACTTTTTTTCCAAAAAGCATGTCAGCTTCATGCAAAATTATCTTCAATTTCAAGCCAGTTCCATTAAGAATCACCTTTGAGTTTCAGAGTCTTATGACTGATGGAAGATATGCACTTTCTCATTCTAAACAGGTGAAGTTTAGATTGGATATTATGAAGAAATTCTGTACTGTGAGGGTGGTGAGGCACTGGAATGGGTTGCCCAGGGAAGTTGTGAGTGCTTCATCCCTGGCGGCATTCAAGGCGGGGTTTGACATAGCCTTGGATGGCATGGTTTAGTGGGAGATGTCACTGTCCATGGCAGGGGGGTTGGAACTAGATGATCTTAAGGTCCTTTCCAACCCTAACTATTCTATGATTCTATGATTCTATGGTTAACTTTTATGTCTCCAGTCATTGTATCCTTAATTCATATTGTGCTTTATTCTGTTACACAAAACCTCTCCTTGCAACAAGGTACAGAACATAGATTCATATTTCTGGTGCCTCAAAGGGAGAGGACAAATGGGATTCAGATTCAGCTCTTTGGGGAAAACATGCAATGTGCTAGATGCTGACTTCAAGAAATTTTCAAACCCTCCAGTTCTTCAGAAGCATTGTGATGAAGAAGAATCTTTACGAGAAAATGTCTGTGAGGTAAACAAGAAGAAACACAGTTGCTTCTTTTCCCTCCTTTCTTTTTGATTACTTAAGCTGTGAAATCAAAACACAGTAAATATTAAATCCTTTATGATTTCAGATTTGAAGATGATGCAAAGGACTGATTGATGATAAACACTAGCGAGAAGAGGGCACTCATAAGAAGTGATCTAAATTACTTGGAAAATAAGTCCAGTTCATGAAAGAGGTAAAAGTTCAAATAAGCTAAATCAGAGCTGTATGTCTAGAAAATAGAATTCATGCAGGGGTTACAGAATCAGGCCCTGTTACCAGGAAAGTAGTGACGCAGGAAAAGACATAGGGCTTAGAGTTCAAAATCAATGTGACATGAGACTCCCAGAACACTCCTGTGGGGAAAAAAAACAAACAAAAATGCTCAGTCCCTCGAAATGTGAGAAGGAGTAACAAGTAGGGTCAGGGAGGGATTTACGCTGTACACAGTATAGTGAGAGCCAGTACCAGAATACTGACTCCAGAAAAAGTGTCTACATTTTAAAGAGAATGTTGAAAAAATAATTGAAGTGCTAGAGTAAAATGTTATACCGAGAGACTTAAGAGCTTGGTCTCTTTGGTTTTTCATACCTGAGTGACTTGATTGCGGCGTGTACCTTCCGAAGAAGAGAATGCCTGGTGGCAAAGGGTTCTTTAATCTGGTGAAGGAAAATGTCATGAAAGTCAGAATGTATAAACTGAAGCTGGGTGGGTTAGGTGGTAGAGGGGGAAAGCAAGCAAATTAAATTAGATATGAAGCAAAAATTTGAGCATTAGGAAAAAATAAACAAGGACAGTGGTAGATTCTCTGTTCCTTGATGTCTCAAAAGCAAGACTATATTCCTTCCTGAAATGATTCGTTAGCAAAAGTGTGCTTTAGTTAAAGAGAAGCTGTTGGGATCCATTCCAGCCCAGATCAAAATAAAACCAGAAGTAGTAAGAGATATTTGCTTTACTGGTAACTAAACCTCGGGAGATACCAGAACAACCAGGTCTCACTTAGGGGTTCTGTTCTGGTAAAAACACAAAGCAGTTGTTGCATGTTCTTTTATCTCAAACTCCATGTTTTTCTCCCAGCTACTAACTAAAAAAAAAAAAAAAAAATAAATCCTTAAAGGGATAAATAATCTAAAGATGTTCCCAGCTCCCACATATATTTTTTTTTGGTATAAAACATGACGTAACATGACTGGTTTGAATTTGCTGATTTCAAAATGCTACCCAGCTGCATACTCTACAGTTAAGCAAATTCATTTTACTAAATCGTAGAATCATAGAATCATAAAATAGGGCTGGAAAGGACCTTAAGATTATCTAGTTCCAACCCCCCTGCCATGGCCAGGGACACCTCCCACTAAACCATGCCACCCAAGGCTATGTCCAGCATTGTTTCTGATTTGTGGTTGAGATAAATCACTGGTATCCAGTACCTGATAATTCTAAACAACATACCCTCCATTGAGTAATGAACATAGATCTGATTGCTCAAAAAAAATTCATTGCACTTCCCCTTCTCTATATTAACTTCAGACGCTCATGCTCCCATGGATCATCAAAAACATTTTCTTGAGGACTTGTAGTCTTGCCCTTTTTCTTAATGGTTCATCTCTAACATTAATACAAATGTTAATAATTTCCTTCCAGCTTCATCTTGTATCATGTTGTATAAATAGAATCATAGAATCATAGAATAGTTAGGGCTGGAAAGGACCTTAAGATCAACTAGTTCCAACCCCCCTGCCATGCCCAGGGACACCTCCCACTAAACCGTGTCACCCAAGGCTATGTCCAGCCCAGCCTTGAACACCACCAGGGATGGAGCATTCACAACTTCCCTGGACAACCCATTCCAGTGCCTCACCATCCTTACAGTAAAGAATTTCTTCCTCATATCTAATCTAAACTTCCCCTGTTTAAGTTTGAACCCATTACGCCTTGTCCTATCACTACAGTCCCTAACGAAGAGTACCTCCCCAGCATCCCTATAGGCCACCTTCAGATACTGGAAGGCTGCCATGAGGTCTCCATGCAGCCTTCTCTTCTCCAGGCTGAACAGCCCCAACTTTCTCATCCTATACAGGAGGTGCTCCAGTCCCCTGATCATCCTCATGGCCCTCCTTTAGACTTGTTCCAACAGTTGCATATCCTTTTCATGTTGAGGACACCAGAACTGCATACAATACTCCAAGTGAGGTCTCAATAGAGACATGAACATGTGAAACTAAAGAAAAACAAACTGAATAAGCAAGACACGGAGCATATGTTCTCATTAGTTGCATTCTAAAGAAAAGTGAGTTGTCTGCAGCAGAATTTTTGTTTTACCCCAGAAGATATTCAGATTTTCCTATTTGCAATTTCTCTGTTCCTTGGTCTAATTACTGAGATAAGAAGATGAAAGTGATGCATTTGTTTTTGACCAAGACTACTGCTGTACTTTTCAAGGATAACACTGGATTTTTTATATAACTGGATTTTTGGCATGCCTTTACTAGTAGGAAACGCCCCATATCAGGAGTTTGCCTGCTTTCTCTGATCATAGATAAAGCTGCAAGTCCAACTATATAACCCACCCTAAAGCTGTGTCTGCACTACTGCTGACAAACTAGGCCAGCTGGCTAAATAATTAAGGATGAGCTAGTTGGTGATGTGCACCTGGAAATCATTAGATGCCTGGATGTTACATATTCATAAATCCTGTATTGGAATAAAGCAGTTATGTGTTGTGTGTTTGTTTTCTTGGGTCTCTGTAGTAAAGTTCAAAGAAAGTGATCTTTGAGAATCTGAAGAATAATTCCTCTCTTCTGGCCAGGTATGATTAGTTTTACTTATTGGCAATAGGAGTGCAGATTAGAAATTTACTGGGATTGAAGGTGGAGAAAGCAGCCTTGGTCATTGTGTGTTAAAATTTCTTCTGCAAAATAATTTCTGTGGAAATTGAAGAAATAATAATACGAGACCTCACTTGGAGTATTGTGTGCAGTTCTGGTGTCCTCAACATAAAAAGGATATGCAACTGTTGGAACAAGTCCAAAGGAGGGCCATGAGGATGATCAGGGGACTAGAGAACCTCCCGTATGAAGATAGGATGAGAAAGTTGGGGCTGTTCAGCCTGGAGAAGAGAAGGCTGCATGGAGACCTCATGGCAGCCTTCCAATATCTGAAGAGGGCCTATAGGGATGCTGGGGAGGTACTCTTCATTAGAGTCTGTAGTGATAGGACAAGGCGTAATGGGTTCAAACTTAAACAGGGGAAGTTTAGATTGGGTATGAGGAAGAAATTCTTTACTGTAAGGATGGTGAGGCACTGGAATGGGTTGCCCAGGGAAGTTGTGAGTGCTTCATCCCTGGTAGTGTTCAAGGCTGGGTTGGACATAGCCTTGGGTGACACGGTTTAGGGGGAGGTGTCCCTGGGCATGGCAGGGGGGTTGGAACTCGATGATCTTAAGGTCCTTTCCAACCCTAACTATTCTATGATTCTATGTATCAGGGTTATGTTCTTGTAGGTCACTCCGAAGATGGAAAAAAAGAGGTCTACATGTCGTGATACTTTACACACCTCATAGTCCCATTTTGTCAGTTTCTGAACGAATTTACTCTTCCTGATATGCACAGCAGCTGTATGTTTTTCCACAGTAAAATATCTGGTATGCTGCTTCGTTGCAACTTGAGAATGGAAAATTATGAAACTAATATAGAGATGTTGCAATAAAGTTCTTCTGTTGGTCTGTAAATGCTTATTCTTTGAGATAAACATTCTCATAAGAAGTTATCTGATTCAATGAAAATTGTAATGAGAAGTTTTTAAAATCTAAAATGATATTCGTAATTCAAAATTTGGATAAGAAGAAGTCACTTTAGAATAATACGGCAGAGGTAAGCCTGGGTATGCAGGAAAGGTGATCAGACTAGATAGTTCAAATGTAAATTTTTTGGTTGTTTTTATTTTAAAAAAGCAGATAGATTTATCCTCTACTAACAGTATTTTGGTGCTAGACTCAGGTAATGGGAATCTCTTTTGGAGTTAAAGATTTGTGAGCTGCATTGCTCAGAAAATTAGCAGATAATTTTAAAGATGTTAGTGAATGATCAATCATAGAGGTCAAAATGGCTCCTTTCCTTCTCTTCTAGTCCAGCACAGTTCACTACATTGAAACATTGCACTGGATTAACTAATCTGTGTTGAATCTTAAATGGTTACCATGACCCATGGTAACTCTTGCTTTTATCCTACATCAAATATGAGATCATTTAGCTTTGCCCACCATAAAATTACTGGAAATTACATACTGGTAAGTACATAGTTGTAAGTACATACAAA
Organism: Amazona ochrocephala; assembly: GCA_039720435.1. NCBI lineage: Eukaryota > Metazoa > Chordata > Aves > Psittaciformes > Psittacidae > Amazona > Amazona ochrocephala. The sequence continues at coordinate 38,357,199 of CM077882.1, forward strand.
CTTATGCTTCTAGAGTGAACAGTTTATTTTTGAGGCAGATTATAGGATTATTTTTCTTTCTTTTTTCTGTTAACAGTGGTGGTTTAAACTTATTTTTTGCCCTTTTTTCATTTTTCTGGACTGTCTACAGAGGCCTCCTCTTAGTCTCAGCTCCCATCTGTTCTTGTGTTTCAGCAGCATAAAACATCAAATAGGTTTTTATTTGTATTTTTTTTTAAGCCATTGCCAATTTCCCTGAAAGAAGAGGAGTGTGTAAAAAAGAGCAGAATGAAGTAACTGAGAAATTTACAGGAAAAAAAGTTGCAAAATGATGGAGAAGATTTTATACTTTTATGTTTGTTGACAAGCTTAAATTAAAGCTCAAATATGCCTTTCTGAGTAGGTGGTGGTGTTGTTCCTATCCCTGCCTCCACCTGACATTCTGGATTTCACTTGACTAGAGTCACACAGCACATTGCTTGGGTGCAGAAAGAGAAGATAAAGATGGGAAGTAATTGCTCACGGGTAAGACCAGGATCATTTAGGTGACACTGGCTCAATATTCCGCAACAAACATGATATTGCCCTTTATATTTTTAATAACCCAAGGGAAGAGACACATAGACCATTAAATACAAAGACTTTAGTACCAGACAACTAAAATGTGTGGTTTTGTTGTTGCTGTTCACTTTTACCCCCTGGAAAAAAGAAGGAATGACAGATATATAACACCCATGACAAACACAGGTTGCAGCCACAGCAATTTGGTTATATTGGTTTTCTTTAAAGTTTGTCTTTATTGTCCGCATTAATGATGTTATTTAATGTCTAGCAAACAAAGGGTTGCCCCCTTGAAAGGCTGTACCCAAGGGGAGAGATTTAAAATCAATACATCCAAAAATGAAAACTATATGGGGAGGTCCCTGGGAAGGTGTTAACTTAGGATGCTATCTGTCTATCTGTGTGTCACATCAAATTATGTGCATGCCATACACTGATGAAGATTAAGGTTTATGATCTTACGAGGAAATAAGTCTTCAAGAAAGACTTGAGTGTTATTTGATGAAGGCACAGAGCGCTGGGAATGAAAAATTATTTAGGTATGAAAGCAAGCTATGTAGGTAATAGTGGGTTAAAGAAGTAAAAGGCTGATGACAGCAGCAGCACTCAGAAAATGAGTGTAAAATGTGATAGTTTTGCTGAACTTTCAAGGCAGAGGTGATGGAGTGGAGGCGGTCAAAGAGACATGATTCCATTATTTTTTGTGGGATTTGAGTAAAACCCCTAACTGATACCTTTCCTATAATGATTTTATAACCTATGCATCTTGACTGTGATTTGCAGAAGAAATGAAAGAAAAAGGCTAAGTTAATTTGCTTGTGTGTATGAAGACCAAAGCCCATGAAAATTTACTATGTAGATCAGGAAGCATTCTTAGCAGCAAAATTTCCAGGGTTTGTGAAGTCATTTCCCCAAAGGAAGCTGCTGCAGCAGACCCCTCACTTGGCCCATTTAAAACTGGCTTCCAAATAAGACTAGGGAGTCTTGTGCAGTGAGCAATCATGCTGAACACATGGAAGCTGCAATGTGCTGGCATTCCTAATGCACCTTCCCTTTCCAATGTCTGCCAACCTGCTAAACCCCTTTGTGTATCCCAGTTAGTTTCAGAAGAAAGTTGGAGTAATTTTTTCTTTTGGCTTAACTAGTCTGGCCACTTTTAGTGATCTTCCATTTAATTTCCTAAAAGCAGCTTCATTCAACAGTTGTAATCCGTGGATTTCTTTAGTATTCTCATGCTCCACTGTTAAGGCTTCAAGAGAGCATATAGGTTTCCAGTGCAGCTGGAAAAGAATAGTCCATTATGATTCCTCTCTCTGTTAATGATCTTTTGACATTGTGAGAAATTATGTAAAGAGCCTTAAGATTCTTATTTCTGCTGCCAGCAGTCTACACGATAGCTTAGACTGGGAGTGAGTAAGTTATGATTTGTGGTGCCATGCTATGCCAAAAGAGGTTAAAAACAACATTCATTTGCACTTACACTTGGTCCAAAAGTTGAAAATGGAGAGACTGGGTCATTACTTGCAAACTATTTGTGTTACAAGCCTCAAGTAGCTGCTTGTGCTTCAGCTTAGATTTGGAGGAAATAAATGAATCCCCAGAGAGCTGAGCACTGTGAGAAGAGAGAGTTAGATTTCCCCTCTTGTTATGTCCTGACTGGGGTGTGGCTAATAATATGCCTTCTTATTCCACTCAATGCAAAACCATAAATGTCAGCAAGGCTGTCATAACAAGGAATGTACCCCCTTCACAGCAATGAAGCAAACCAAAAATGCTCTCCATGTCAGAGTGATGAGGATATTGGAAAATGCTGAGATGGAGAGGCTGACAAATGTAGACCAAGTCAAAGCAGCTGGGTCACAAATTCATGGTAGTGGGTTAGCTCTCTCACACCATTTCTTGCTATTCATGAATATTCAGAAAACTAGATGTCTACAGAAAGGCTTCTCCTAAGATGATCATTGATACTAGGTTGTGAAGAAGAGCATGTGTGTGCGTAGAAATGTTTCAGCATTCCTTATTCCTGTATTTGAACAGTTTCACTCAGCTGGGGATCAGAAAGGTTGCCATCAAGTTATCCACCATATCCTGTGAATGACAAGCAAAATCTATGTACAACTCGTAGGCACAGATTTATCTGTGGAAATCAAGATCAGTTTAAAAAGAAGTTCTTATCTTAGCCAGTTAATGCATATAAGTGATTACTTAAAACACTTAAGTGGTCTGGACGAGTGAAAAGCTGATAAACCTTTTGCTCTCATTTTTTTTAATAAATAATGGAAATTGGACAAAGGACATAAAACCTATAAGCAGGAAGAAAAAGAACATGATGATCCCCACAGAGAATGGCATCTTTAATTGCAAAGTATTCAATGGCATTACAAATCAGATGCACTCTTTTGCTATTGATGAAAAGCAGCTTCTTCCATTGAGGAATGTGCCTGTGTTTCAGTCTTCTTTCCTTTTCTCAATAATTCTTCCTATTAGAAAGTCTGGAGTTAAGTTGTCTCGTTCTCCTGTAATGAAAAAAAAAAATCTATAAAATTGAGTTTTTCCAATTATTTGGACTCAAAGTGCATCAAGAGCAGAGCACACAGACTGAACACCTATGACAGGCTCAGACACCTTCACCTGTCAACCAAATTTGGAACATCGCTTTCTGTGTTCATGTAAAAAAAATATCTCTTAATAAAACCCTGACATGGAAATGACAGCAAGAGTTGAAAGGGCTATATTTGCCATTTCACCAAGTGTTGATCAAGAGTGTATAAATGTTTTCGTTTCTCTAAAGGACGTGTGCGCTGTCAGGCAGTCTAAAGCCTGATGGTGCTGATGAGAAGAAGGGTGATTTCCACTTTAGTGGAGCATGTTTTTAAATTTGGTCTGAGACCATAATCCAGTAATTATGGGAAGCTGTGTATATAACCATATGTGTGTTTCTATGGCAGCCTAGGCTGATACAAGCCTGGGCTGCTGCACATATTCCTGCCCCTTTCCTGGTATTTAGATTTCTTAGGGAGCCAGTTTAGGAAACTGATCTGACTGAAAATTAACCTTAAAAAATAGAAATTAATTTTCAAACTAGGATAACTTACAATTTGTGTACAGTTGGCACCCCAAATAAGCAAGTGTAGCTGCCTGCTAGGATTTACATCTGCACTTTAGACAGCCTTTGTTCCTGTCATTAACTTAGGCATCCTCATATGGCAACAAAACCTGATAACTCAATGATATTAGATGAGCCTGAAATAATACTTGTAACTTCTACACAGTCCTTTTGGAGGAGGTGGAAATAGAAAGGGTCAAAAGGAGGAACAGGCAAAGCAGACAAATGCTAAAACAGCAGTTGTTGGCAGCAGCACAGCCTAGCTGCCTGTGCTCCCTGTGCTTGATTCCTGAAAAGATCACTGCTGAGGGAGACAGGATGGCCACTGGTAGGCGGGTGGCCTCCCTCAGCAACCTAATTAAGCCATGGCCCCAGAGGAACAGCAAGCCTTGGTCTCCTAGCCCCCACTTACTGTCACAGTTATCTCATCTCATCTCATCTCATCTCATCTCATCTCATCTCATCTCATCTCATCTCATCTCATCTCATCCCAATCTCATCTCATCTCAATCTCAATCTTATCTCTTCTCATCATCTCCATCCCTCTTTCTAAAGGAAGTGGCTTGGCCATGCTTCAGTTTGTCATTCTAGGAGGAGGCATTGACTGCTGCTGAGAGGTCTTGACCCCACATTGCTTCAGACTGAGCAATCCAGAGGACACCTAGATGCTTCATATAAAGCAACTCAAATCTGTAAATCAAACCATTGAACTCAAGACAACTCTCATGAAGTCCAACCCCTCATATGGACTATGGTTTCCATAACATGCAGACTGGAAAATTGCTATTAAGAGATCACTAGCTGAGATGCATGAAGTTTATCACGGAAGTTCATGTACACTTTAAAGTTGCTGAGGGTCTTCTGTGCTGGCATTTCCTCCTGAGTTTGTATTAGCACCTTGAAGATGAATTTTAGTACTTTTTATTGGTAAGGTGTTGAGTCTTGGCTGCAAGCATGAGGGCCACTGTAGCCAGAAGCTGCAAAAGTCAATTTTGACTTAACATCAACCCTGCTGCTTTAGCTCTGGGACTGTGCTATCCCAGACATACATTTGTGGCAGATTGACTGGGGGGGCTGTGAAGAAATTACAAGAGCATTTGAATACTTGGCCAAAGCTGCCAAACTCTCATTACTTTCCATCAAAGTCAGAAAAAACAGGTGGGATGCCATGGCCTTGCAGGCTGGTGCCTTGTCTCACATACATCTCCATGCTCAGCATCTGCATTTCTATGCTCTTCTACAAAGCAAAAACTCATTAAATACCATGTTGTTTTCCTTCTTTTATTGCTAGAATACATTTACTGACAGTAACAGTGTTTTCAAGCCTGTATGGAAGCTAACATTTAATGTTTCTGTACACAGTGATTGTCCAGGGGCATCTTGAAGAATTTTTTTTTTGAGAATTATATAAAAGAAAGCTGGCAGATACAATAATTAATTGGCAAGTGTTTGTATGCCTATGCTGTGTGACACATGCCCTCCATGGCTAACAGCTGGTTGAGATCCTCCCTTTACACGGGGAAAATTGCAGCACAGGGATATTTGTTTGAAGGCTACTGCTACAAGAGAATTCCAGTAGACACGATTTACAAAAGAGTAAAGGAGAAACTATGAGTAGGCGCAAGGTTTCCAGTGAGTGCAGTGTCTTTTCTCTTGTAAGAAGAGCATATGTTCATATTTAGAATATTAATTATTAACTGGAAAGAAATTTTATAGCAACATTTACTGCATGCATGAGGCATGACTAAATAATTTCCCTGCTGGCATATGAAACAGTGCCTTCCCTGTCTCTGCCACCATGCCCCATGCACATCTTTATCTCCCACAGATACTTCAGTAGAACTTTCACTATGAAGAGACCTCTAATGTTTTCATGAGCTGAGGGATACTGAGAATGGACTAATGCATTAATGCATTTGAGGCAAATTATCACCTCCTGCTGCTACATAGCAGCCAAAACATTTATTGTTGGAGCAGGAGACACTGATTCTCTGACAGAGCTGTGTTATGATGTTATCTCAAATGACTGAGATAATTCCATCTGATGACTGTGGGTACATTACAGTGGCAGTTAGTGTTCATTCTCAAAAATACTGTATTTGCTTCCATAACAGTAATGGTTCCCCCAAAACAGATTTTGACCTTAAAATCTGCATGTATTGTGAATCTCTTTTGCCAGTTTTGATAGTGTTCCAGGAATATGGCTGTTATTTATGCACGCTGACTGTACAAACAGATGAAAATGAAATACTGTCTAAAAATCATGGATTAGGAAGATGTTACTGCCCTTATTCACTTAGAAATCTCAAGTGCTAAAGCCTGGCTCACTTGCATACGTCTGCTAATTTGCTTCATGTATCTCTGAGCACCTTCTACACTGAGCAGTGCAACCCTCCCTCTCTGAGACACTATTTTGGCACCTTAGTTGTCATCAAAAAGACTCTTCAAGCAGCACTTAACAGCATAAAAAACCTATTAATTGGATAACACACATAAGAGAGAGGACGTTTGCAGAGTTGCTTGGCTAAATGTTGGCAGGCTCATCGCACTGATAAAGTACCCGAAGAGTCTTTCCTGTCCAGGAGGGGAAGGATTGATCCCCACTGCTACCCTTGAGCCAATCCTTTATGTTGATGAGGTGCCATTTCCTTTTTTTTTTTTTGCCTTAGGATTTTATACCATTTTGGTGGTTATCTTCTTGAATCTCTGAGCTGCCTGTAGTTCCTGGCCCAGCAATCCTACCTCTGTAATTTTTTCTTTCTTATCTTGCAGGTCTCTCAAGGCAGACATTCTCACAGCTGTTTTTCAGAGGTAAGTGATTTTCTGAGAACTCTAAGCCAAGATGACACAACTGTGGCAGATCAGAGTTGGGACTTGAATCCCTGGAGCACAGATCTCCTTGCCACAGGCTGAAAGCTGGTATAGGTTCAATATAAGGTGGGATAAGTTCCTGGAAGAGAAGCCTGTTGAGTGTCACTGTGTTCATAAAAGCCATATTGGCTTCATAGGTCTCTGAGTCTCACATTAGTAGAGCTTGCAAGAGGCACTGAGGAAATCACATTTGCTGTATTCTTACTCTCCTCCCTAGGTATCAGCAGAGATGGACCTTTCGTCTGATCCATCATGACTATTCTAATACTTTTTGTGTACTGTTACAATTGCTCTGCAATAGAAGAAGGACTGGTTTTGAATGGCTTTTGCTGAAAAAGCACTTCTTATTTGGAAAAGTAATGGTCAACATGAGAGTGCTGTGGGTAGGGGGACAGCAGCTATGGCCATTCTATTCTTGTGTTGTCACTCCATTGCTCCAGCAGACACCAGTTCAGGAGATGGCTTCATATTTCTACTTCAGGTTCACGGATATTTTGGGGGCTGAGATGGTGGTCCCTAACATGTGAATTCTCTAAACTCACCATGGACACAGACTGGACCCATCCCCTTGCCTCTGAACACTTTGGCACTTTCATTCATTCTCCCAGGTGATCATGGAAAGAAAACTCCAAATTATAAGGGATAATGGGAGAGTATTCTGTGGAAAGAACCTGATTATCAGTGGAGTATACGTTTGTATGTAGTGAAATAATTTTTTTTGAAACAAATCTGATCTTGATTATGATTTTGTATTTCATACGTGACTCCTACCACCAGACTGTCAGTATCTGGTCTAACATTTCCTCACCACCCTTTCTTCCCCTAGTAACCTAAAGGCCTCCTTTTCCTGACCACTGTAACCAGTGTTATTCATGCACAAATATAACTATTCATAGAGATCCCTTGAAATGCTAGTGAAAATCTTTTTTCAAATGACAAAATATGCCACAGAACAGAACTTTGAACTCTGTTGGCTATAATGTCCAGCTATTTACAGTTATCTGCAGCCTGGTTATATCTTGTTAGAAAGATGCATAGTATACATTGCATTTAATATCTACAATATATTGTATATATAATATCTAATGTATATATATTGTATATATGGCCACATCTTGGTAGAAGGAAATAAATTCTAGAAGCAGGAAGAAATAACTCCAAGAGGTAGGAAGAAATCTCAGGTTCTGTGGGCTTGACTGTCAAATCTTTGTATCTGCAGTCTCAGTAAAAATGTTACTCCTACACTTTTCTCTCAAAGGTTTGTGCTTCTCTCAGATCAGACAGCAATGCTGACATTTCTAATTATTCCCAATGGAAGAGGTTTTTCAGGGTCTACCCACTGTGCTGACTGTTCCTTAACAGGAGAGGGAACACATGAAAGACAAGGTAGGGTGTGATACTGTGGGTGAAATACCAGGGCACTACAGGTAGGTGTGAAAAGAAAGGTCAGCAGAGCTAACGATATTTGCCACTTTTTTCTGTAGGAGTTGCATTCCCACTAGCTAGCTAAACTTCAGGGAAAACACAAGACACCTCCAGGCTATAGTAGCTCTCTTGGTTCCTACATTGCCCTCCTTGTTCCTTATGGTGGGTTTATACAGCAAAGTGGATCTGTCAGCAGGGGTAGGTCTACTCACCACCATGCTCTCACTGTTGCCTTTGAAGGAATCTGTGAGCTCTTATGAGCTGTGTCAGCTGGTGCAGAAAACTCTGGGGAAAAATGAAAGACTGTCTGCAAAATGTTTTGGGGTGCCATTACTAGTTCCTTGTGACAGAGGAAAATGACTTGTGAGTGTAGAGGAAAGGACATCAGGTTGAAGCTACTGGCCCAGTCAGGGAGGCAGAAAAGCCATGAGTGTGGAGCAGGGCAGTGCTGATATTGACTGCCCTCCTAGTGATCAGGACACAGCTTTGGTTCTCACCGCACAAAGCACCTGACTGTCAATGGAGACAGCAGCTACTGTTGGTCAGGGTTCTTCTCAGTGCTTGCAGATGGGCTATGGGGGGCACTTCTAATGTTCTAATATGTAGAATAAGGCAGGTGACAGGGCCCATGTCTGATGGTGCATTGTGTCCCTCTCGTTAGGCTAAGTTCCAGGGTGTGAGTAGTGTTTCTTTACATCACTAAAGAATTATGAGGATACACGCTTCAGTTTGTGAGCCATTCAGATTCCCTAGCAATGCAGGTCTGAAGTAGTTCATTACATGGTAAAGTGTATAAGTATCGTGGTATTCCTGCAAAAGCAGAGAGAAGTCTTCCAGATCACTGTTTTGTAAGTATGGGGAAACACCTGCAAAGATGGGCTGCTGAGATAAAACTGAAAGTCTTGCACTTCCAAGTCAAGAGAAATACATGTTATCTGGTATCATTTGACCAGCTCACTTGAAAAAGTAGAATCATAGAATAGTTAGGGTTGGAAAGAACCTTAAAATCATCTAGTTCCAACCCCCCTGCCATGGGCAGGGACACCTCCCACTAAACCATGCCATCCAAGGCTCTGTCCAACCCAGCCTTGAACACCGCCAGCGATGGAGCATTCACAGCTTCCCTGGGCAACCCATTCCAGTGCCTCACCACCCTTACAGTAAAGAATTTCTTCCTCAGATCCAATCTAAACTTCCCCTGTTTAAGTTTGAACCCATTACCCCTTGTCCTATCACTACAGTCCCTCATGAAGAGTCCCTCCCCAGCATCCCTATAGGCCCCCTTCAGGTATTGGAAGGCTGCTATGAGGTCTCCACGCAGCTTTCTCTTCTCAAGGATGAACAGCCCCAACTTTCTCAGCCTGTCTTCATATGGAAGGTGCTCCAGTCCCCTGATCATCCTCGTGGTCCTCCTTTGGACTTATTCCAACAGTTGCATGTCCTTTTTATGTTGAGGACACCAGAACTGCACACAATACTCCAAGTGAGGTCTCACAAGAGCAGAGTAGAGGGGCAGGATCACCTCCCTTGACCTGCTGGTCACGCTCCTTTTGATGCAGCCCAGGATACGGTTGGCTTTCTGGGCTGTGAGCACACACTGCTGGCTCATGTTCAGTTTCTTATCAGCCAACACCAAGTCCTTCTCCACAAGGCTTCTCTGAATCTCTCCTCTGCTCAACCGGTAGCTGTGCCTGGGATTGCTCTGACCCAAGTGTAGGACCTTGCACTTGTCATGGTTAAACTTCATGAGGTTGGCATCAGCCCACCTCACAAGCATGTCAAGGTCCCTCTGGATGGCATTCCATCTCTCCAACATTTCAACCAAACCACACAGCTTGGTGTTATCGGCAAGCTTGCTGAGGGCGCACTCAATCCCAGCGTCCGTGTCACCGACAAAGATGTTGAACAAGACTGGTCCCAACACCGATCCCTGGGGGACACCACTCGTTACTGATCTCCAGCTGGACATTAAGCCATTGAGCACTACTCTTTGCATGCGGCCATCCAGCCAGTTCTGTATCCACCAAGTGGTCCACCTATCAAATTGATGTCTCTCCAACTTAGAGACAAGGATGTCATGTGAGACAGTGTCAAACACTTTGCACAAGTCCAGGTAGATGACATCAACTGCTCTACCCCTGTCCATCAGTTCCATAGCCCCTTCATAGAAGGCCACTAGATTGGTCAGGCAGGATTTCCCCTTAGTGAAGCCATGCTGGCTGTCACCAAGCACCTTGTTGTTTTTCATGTGCCTTAGTGTGCCTTCCAGGAGAATCTGCTCCAAGATATTGCCAGGCACAAGAACGGAACAGAATAGAATAGTTCAGTTGGAAGGGATCTTCTATTAGATTTTTGCTACTGCATCATTACCATTGGCAGGCGACACTCGGTTTATGTGCAAGTCAAAGTGTGATGTTACTACTCAGCGTAGGTGGCCACCTAGCAATTTCACAGCTAAGCTAATAAGCTAACAGAAAGCAGGCTTTGCTGTAAAATCTCTGACGCCCCTTACCAGCAGCTGTTGCTAGAACAATTGGAGAGCAGATTTCTCTCAAGTACTTATCATTGTCTTGTTCAGATGGAAACCTGAAGGGATGAAAATCACGTCTGGGCTTTGCACATGTAGGTGAGGGTGAAATTTAAAGTCATCTGTCTTGATGGTGCTCACTAGAACTTTTGCTTTACTGTTATTCAAGGAACATTGTTAATACTTGATGGTGTGTGGTCCAAAAGAGAGTTAAGCTCTCTTTCTTAGAGCTGTGCTGTTTCTGCCATTCTTTTCTGCCTTCTCACTGAACTGGATGTGATTGACAGGCATGCATTAAGCTGATGAATAAGATGACCCTATTTCTGATTTAGAATCATATCCTTGGTGTTTAAAATGGGAAAGGCAATAGCCTTTAGAAATGAAAGACTGGATATATGGGGTTGAAGACGTCTTTACCTAAGATTCATACACTGCACACTTAACAGTGTTGACTCAGGCTCTCTTCCTTTCCAGTGTAGACTTGTTGAGCTTAGCGTAATGTGGGATTTTGAAGTATGAGGTGGTTTGCAGATGCATGTTGTATATGGCATGTGAGGTCAGTGTGTGTAATAGTCTCCTTTGGTATGTTTGGCCCAGGATATGCTTTCCTGCTTCCCACTGCTGTCTTGATCATACATTTTATGGCCTGATTTGTCTGCCCCAGATTTCCACCTTCCATTATGGGACTTTTTCTCTCCCTTTATAGTATTTCAAACTTTTTTCAGTTCAGCAAACAGTTTGTTCCGAACTCTGTCCTTCAAATAAAGTTTTCTTTGGCAATCGCTGTCAGGATAAATTCAATAACTCTTTAACTCAGAAGGATCCCCAAGGAGGAAGCTGAGAGTCAAATGCTACAATTATTCACATTTTGGTGAGAAGAATCAGACTTCTCAGGAATCATTTCAAACAAAGCGGTAACAGTTTATTCCTGCTGGGTGGAAGCAGGAAGTGTGCTGGAGGGAACCCGACAGCCTCCTGAGCACCATCAGGAAGCATAAAATGGATGGGCAAGGAGAAGAAGAGGGAGAGGCATTAACGAAGAAAAATGTCTCATTTCCTCCCTCGAACTAATTGGAAAAATGTGTTAGTGGTTGTGGCACTGGTAATTTCTCAAAGTGGTAATAGCTGCAGCCTGTCCTGGAGTGAGACTGGTCACAGGTTGGACATCTACTCAGAATAGCTGTGATTAGTGGAAACAATGGCAACTTTGCTTGTGATATGAATGTACACACGCACATATATACAAACACACCTACATATACGTATGTAAGGTGGGTTGTTGTTTTTTTTTGGGTTTTTTTTTTTTTTTCACTCAGGGTCTATGCCTCGTTTCTAGTAATTCTTGACTATGCATACTTTTCCAAAATAAGAATGATAGAATGCAGCTGAAAACATCCTTTTTTCCTTTTTTTTTTTTTCCTCTTCAAGTTGTCCTGTATTCACAGCCTGTTCTGTTCTCATACCCATGTGAGGGTATCTTGCTGCAGGAAAATGTAGGGAGGTGTGAAGGGAGAGCAGAAGGGGCTTTACCATATAGGTCACTATTTTAGAATGAGAATGGGATTGCTTATAATTACTGGTGCAAGATCTGGGGAAAAGTGGATTTCCTTTGGCACATCAAGGCATACCCAATGACTCACCCTTTGTAATCTTACTGCAATGTTGATAAGCCTGTTCATATTTCCCCTATGAGAAGAACCAGCCCAAATTCAGATATCAGTTACCTGCTTAGCCGAAATCTTTTCATGGACTCCGTGCCAACAAAAATGCTTAATGTAACCCCCCTCTGCCACAGGCTCTGGCCCTGAGATATCACCTCTTCCAGGCCAGGGGAGAGGTACAGGGCAGGAGTCAGCTTTTGATGGTTGGAGCTGAAAGGGTGTTTCCTATCCACTGAAGTGCATTCTCCTGGGTGTTTCATACAACCCCTTTATGTTGCCTCAGTGTCACAAGTCTCTTGCGAAAGATGGAAAAATGGGAGGCAGAGGTTGAGATGCAGAGCGTGTATGCTCTTGACCACTGTTATTGGGGAAAAACAATTCTCAAACTCTTATAAGGAGTTTCTTATAAAAGCTTGGTTCAAAAATATTCACTTCTGCTTCCGATTCTGTTTTCTGTGCAGCTGATGATAAAAGCAAAACCTACAGCTCAAAATGTAATGCAAAGGTTCTCTTCTGAATAAAAGGATTGGCACTTGCCTTTCAGATTTGAAATATTGAGCCAATATGTAGGCAACTGACTCATATTCTGTCATAATTTTCTTGGTGCTTCATCCTCCTGAAACAGATAAATGGATGTCTATGTAATTTTCTGTGTAAGCATGTCTTTTAGGTGAAACCTTTTTAACAGGGATATAGAGTGACACTATTAAATGAAAAGATGAGTAGTGGCTTATGCCATATACTTAGAAATGTTAATATAAGCAGAGTATCTAAGATTATAGATCTAGAGGTTTAACCTGTGGGGGTTTAACAGAGGCAGCCGCGTACTGAAAATTCAGAAATCACCTACCTGGATACTTAGCAGTTTTGCTTTCATTAAAGACAGAAAAGACATTTCAAGAAGAGATCAAACAGCAACCCTCTGTTGAAAACTTCCCAAATGCACTCAGGAGCTAGCAACCTTTTAACACCTCTGAGCACAGCCTCTTTCTAAATTGAACTTATGTGCAAGTTAGAGCACAGCTTGCAATGAAGCATCACCTTCTACTTTCCTCATTCTCTTCTGGTAAATGTGAGCACATGAACCTCAATTTGGAGCATGCAAATACAAAAAAGGATAATGAGTTCTTCAAGTATCCATAGGGAAGCCATATTGTATAACATTGTATAGAGTGAATATGGAATAAAACCCAGAAAGAAAGTGTGGATAGCTCAGCAGGTAGGAATTAGCAACTGAGACAGAGATTTCATTTCCAATCCTCAGTGGCTATTTCATGCAATCTAGAATAGATTTGGAGATGGAGGTAGATCTCTCCTAGAGGCCAGTGATTAGCATATTATCACGGAAGGTCATGAGAACTGTGTTCAAACCTGTAATTGAAACCAGCAGAGCATTGCTACCAGTGGCTTCTACTTTGCATTTGAGAACCAGAGGTCAATAATTTGTAAGCTATTGGAACAATTTGTCTGGACTGTGCTCATTTCAAGGACAAACTTGAGAGTGGGCTCTAAACCAGCTGAATTGTCTTATTTTTAGCACTTCCCCCCCATCTGATACCTCTTTCCGCCTCTTTTTCTAAATGGATTATGTCCTTTCTGTTCTGTTTTGCTTAAAATTTCCACAGCTGTATGTTTTATATTTGCACAGATATGATGACATTGGTTCCTACATCCTGCATTCACTACAACTCACTAACTAGGTGGCCACTTCTGCAGACAGTAGCAACGAGACCACTGTGCTGCGACCCTGATTCAGCCAGCCAGCAACCAGCAAGTTTGGGTGTGGTGTTGGGAAGCTCTCATGGATGTTTGGGAGAGTTTGACCACTACACGTTCTTAGACAAGCTGTACAGTTACTCTTTGCAGGCTGCACAATTACTCTTTGCTCACTGAAGCATCCGTTTGCATGGCAAATGCAGTGATTAGGATGGACAGAGAGATGGTGAAACATCTTTGGGGGGATCAGGGTTGTTTGCCTTCACAATTTTTGTTTCCTTTTTCATTCTGTTATGTGGTGAAACACCACCCAAACCATGCTCTCTCGCAGAGGCAACGCTTCTCTTTGCATGTGCAGATCTTCCTTTTCAATGCAATGATTGTGTTAGCCTGAAAACACTCTTTTGACATGTAATTATATAATAAATAGACAAATAAAAAATTAGGCCAGATCAGAAAGGAGGGGTACACCAGTGCTATTGTTGGTTTGGAATTTTTTTCAAAGTTATATATCTCTTGATTGCAGATTTCAATGTTAACTCTACCATTTGAGATTTGCTACAAACCCACATTTCTTGTGCAGACATCTGGCAGATTCTGTCTGAGCATACTGTATGACACATGCTAGTGGCCCTGCCTGCTACAGGCAGCATACATGCACAGAATGACTCTGCTTCCATTTAAGGGCAAAGTTTGGGGAGTGAGAAGTAATGGGAATGGCCTTTATTCAAGTGTATATGACATTTGATGTTAATTTAATTTTCTCTCACCTATTGCACAGCAGAACAATGGAAAATATCAAGACTTTCCCTGAGGTGACTGTCTTTCTGATATAGAAGAAATATAACACATACATTTAAACAATAAAAAAGTATGTATTTTTTAATTCTAATCTCAGCAAGTACTTGTACTGAGAAAAGAGGAAGATGGTGATTATGGGAAGGAAGAGAGTTGGTTTATTTATTCTGGCACTAACTTAAGTTAAAGTGGGTAAAATATGGAAATTTGTTTCTCAGATTACTCATAACTTTATTGCATCTTTCTTTACTCAATTAAAGTACAGAACATCTAGAAGATGATTCTGTCTTGCACAAAACTGAATTCAAGTGTGGCTGGCGAGACATCAATGCAACACTTAGCTGGCTGTGAAAAGTAGCAGAGGTTCTGAGATCCTGTCAGTCTTTAAGAGGGCAAAGTGCTAAAAGAAAAATCAGTCAAATTCTTAGATTCATTATGACCCATAAACTGCCTGCCAGAAATTAAATGCCTGGTGGAAGTCAGCAGAGTGTGTTGATGTGTGAGTGTGTGTGTGATGGAAGTCGGAAATGCATTTCTGTGTGTACAAGTGGAGGAAGGAAAGCAGAAATTGAAATTTCCGTCATAAATTCTCCTCTGTTGCCTGGTTCAGGATGAGAGGTAGGAAGGACCATCTATACAGGGTAGAATGCTTTCTTCTTTAATTTTGAACAGAGTTTTTCTTAGTATGTTTCAGTGTTTCAGGATGAGTTATAGTAAAAACATCATTACCTGAACTGTAGATTTTAATGTTGATCCTCCTTTGTTCCTTCAGAGTTGCGAAAAGCATCCCCTCATATGCCAATTCCTTCCTCAGAGCTATCCCTACAGTGGACGGACAGGGAGCAAGTTGTCCACTCAGAAGCAGCTACTCACTGCAGAAAGTGAGTCAAAGCTTTAGCTGAAGTCCTCCAGCATGTCCTGTCTCCAGAGCTGGAGCAGCCAGCCCCCCCATGAACAAGTAAAGATGACATTTGTGCCAGTGTACACATCTTTGGGTACCACTAGTAGACACTGTCCTGCACACAGGAGTTATTGCATAACCACTGCTGGGAAGTGGAAAGACAAGATCTGCACAGCACTGAAATCCGGTCCCAGTTATCAGACCCCTTCTGTTCATCGATTCTGGTCAGTCAGTAGGTTACAATAAGATGTTATTCATAGGGTGTGTATGGAGTATTTTCATGAGGGAGCGTGTATCTTCCATACCCTCTTATTCTCTGTCCAGAGCTTTCTAGAGCAATGGGAGAGATAGGAGATCCGATCGCTACTACTGATAGAGCAGCTCTGCAGTCAGCAAATGAAATACTTCCCCTGGCGCCTGTATAATTATCTCTATCTTGAGTCCTGGCCAGCACTACTCATCTTATTTCAGTAAGGGGACATGTTGGAACTGGGGATGGCAGAATTCATTTATCACATTTTAATAGACAGGCAGCTCAGGAAGGGAGGGACTAATGAGATAATTCTGAAGAAATTAGCGAGCTTCTATTACAGGGTTGTCTCCTGTGAGGCGGCTGCAGTGATGACAGATGGCATAGAACATAGCCCCATGCTCCCTCCCTGCCTCTTCCTTTCTCCCTCTGGGCACTACCCTCCAGTGCACCATCACCCCTGATTGTTTCCCTGTTGCTGGAGTGGAAAACCCCTCATGGGCCATGCCGATGTCCAGCTCATGTATCTTCCTAAGCTCAGCATGTAAACCAGCTGGGGTGTGTGGCACGTCTTAAGCAATGAAGAGTTCATAGATGAGACTGTCAAGACATCTCCCACCCTTTGGGGCATATGTAGAACAGCTGGGTTTTTGCTATTTTCTGCCTAATTTCAGAAAGCAGGACCAGTAGTCCCAGCAGTTCTGCTGACTCAGCATTCACTCAGGTTCTACTTGCAATTGCTCAAAAGTCATTATTGAAGACTTGGTTCAGCAAGGCACTAAGGCACTTCAGAAAAGTAAGATTTCCCACTCTCCATTCACAGAACCACGTGGGATAATGCTTATGCTAAGTAGGTGATTAAGGCTTGTTACCTTTGCAACTACAAGTGGGTGCTCTTGCTCTGCATTGAACCAGAACACAAGACTTGATTTCCTTCAGAATTGAGTCATGTACCACTTATTTATGTACATTCAGGTATTTTCACCTAGAAAGAGTTTGGTTTTTTTTGTCTTTTTCTGGCACACTGTTGTCTTCAAACATTTCCTGAACTTTTCTTTACATGGAAAAATTAAAAAAAAAAAATAAAAGGTTCTTGTATCCGTTGAAAACAGTGAATTCAGCTCAGATGTCACAAGTTCCAGATGTGACACTTGAGTCTGCTTCAGAAATTCCTAAATTAGACAAAACAATTCTCAGCTGTGCTGCAGCTTGCTTACCTAAATCCCAGTCTTTCAACATATATCTTCTATGTGCTTACCTTATAACATAGAGTGTATTACACCATCACAGCTTGCACTCTTTCCTAACCCATAAGGCATACAGAGCTCTTCAGTGGTTAAAGTGAACAGATTTTCGTGTCTATAGACGGAGTAAACAGCTCCTGACAAAATGGCCTAATCATCTTTAAAGTCATTAGCTTTAACTCTGTATCAATCATTCCATATTGCAGAGCTAATAATGCCTAATTATAATCTGCTCCTGGTGTTAGCACTAGTAACTGTTTTCCATTTAAATGCAGATGTTCCCTGACCTTCTGCTTCCTGAGGAAAAGGAGATAACTCCATCTTCTCGAAATCAAAAGGAAGGAACAGCCTGTCCTTTTGGCACTCGAGGGGGGGGGGGGGGGGGGCATTTTCACCCTAGGGAGGGATGTCAGGTTCCCCTGGGAAGAGCAGGTATTTGGACAAGACTGACTAATGCTCTCCGCAAGTCAGACAGAGTTCCTGGAGTTAATTACTACTGCAAACACATCACTGTAAGTTCGGTGTTAATTGTGATGATATTGCAGTAACTTGCTCATTATCTTTCAGCGCAAGCCTGTGGTTGAGTGGTCAGCATGCAATGGGTCATTGCAGTGCAGCAGAGGAAAGGCCAAGCATCTTCTCCTTGAAGTCTTGAAGTAGCTGGGACTGAGCTTGTGTTTTAAATGCAATCAGACAATTATTACATATAGGTCTTGCAAAATCAGTTTAGAAAAAGATCATCTGGGTCAAAAGAGTTGATAGTGAGTGGAAACAAGTGATTATAGGGAGGTTTGTAGTAAAACTTTTATTTCCATGTATGCTCATTTTGCAATACTGCTAAATCAGGAGAGTTTAAAATAATTTTAAACAGGTAACTTCTTGAAGACAATAATTTGACTTTCCACATTGTTTTAATAAACAAATGAGAAAACTTTGGATGAGGAGACTTTCTTATTTTTCTTTGTGGGCATTTGTAAGCTCTGGACCTAACACACAAATGTATTAGCCTTTGTTTACTGTTAATTTGGAGCATAAGACTGGGTAGGTTAATGAAAGAAATTCATTTCTTCTGTTATCTGGCCTTTGAAAAAGTAATTAAATGTGCCTGACTGTTTGTACTTCTTTCGGAAAATGATTCCATCAGTAAATTTACTTTACATCTCTGCAGTATTTTTCTTTGTGAGTTTAATTTTTGCAATACCAATATTGTGAATAATAAGGAAATAACATTTTTGGAAAAATGATCATATTCCTCAGTTAGTATTGTTACTTCAGTTTAAGGAGGGAAAAGAATGCTTCCAACTTCATCATTTACCTTTAATTCGAAAAACAATTAAATCTATTCAAATAAATTAGTTGCTGCAAAAAATCTGCAGGTGAGTATATAGAATCATAGCAGCATAGAATCCTGGAATCATAGAATAGTTAGGGTTGGAAAGGACGTAAAGATCATCGAGTTCCAACCCCCCTGCCATGCCCAGGGACACCTCCCACTAAACCATGCCATCCAAGGCTATGTCCAACCCCACCTTGAACGTCGCCAGGGATGAAGCATTCACAACTTCCCTGGGCAACCCATTCCAGGGCCTCACCACCCTTACAGTAAAGAATTTCTTCCTCATATCCAATCTAAACTTCCCCTGTTGAAGTTTAAACCCATTACCCCTTGTCCTCTCACCACAATCCCTAATGAAGAGTCCCTCCCCATCATCCCTATAGGCCCCCTTCAGGTATTGGAAGGCTGCTATGAATCATAGAATCATAGAATAGTTAGGGTTGGAAAGGACCTTAAGATCATCTAGTTCCAACCCCCTGCCATGGGCAGGGACACCTTCCACTAAACCATGCCATCCAAGGCTATGTACAACCCAGCCTTGAACACAGCCAGGGATGGAGCATTCCCAGCTTCCCTGGGCAACCCATTCCAGTGCCTCACCACCCTCACAGTAAAGAACTTCCTCCTTATATCCAATCTAAACTTCCCCTGTTAAAGTTTGAACCCATTACCCCTTGTCCTATCACTACAGTCCCTAATGAAGAGTCCCTCCCCAGCATCCTTATAAGCCCCTTTCATATACTGGAAGGCTGCTATGAGATCTCTAAGCAGTCTTCTCTTCTCCAGGCTGAACAGCCCCAATTTTCTCATCCTATCTTCATACGGGAGGTGTGCCTGTCCCCTGATCATCCTCGTGGCTTTCCTTCGGACTTGTTCCAACAGTTCCATGTCTTTTTTATGTTGAGGACGCCAGAACTGCAAGCAGCGCTCTAAGTGAGGTCTCATAAGAGCAGAGTAGAGGGGCAGGACCACCTCCTTCAACCTTCTGGTTACACTCTTTCTGATGCAGCCCAGGATACATTTAATGATAATAATATAAAATATCACAAAACTCCCATGCATAGCAAGATGTTCTGACATTAAGATAGTCTTACATTCATAACATTTGTGCAACGCTTTTTTGTTCTTTTCCATTTCTTTTCATTGATAGAACAGAAACCATGATTTGTGTTGTATTTTAATTAGTGATGTGAGAATTCCATGATACTGTGTTTATTTTAAGAAAAATCTTCTGATACTCACTGTTTCCAAGTGGGCTGAAAGACTACAATAATTTTTTTGTTGTTGTTTGAGGATGAATAAGTATATTTCAAAAAAATATCCATTTAAGTCACTTGTGGACAGATTTTAACCATCTTTTCAAAACTCAAGAGTTTGGGTTAGTTTCTGTATAGTCTGGACTTATATAACAGATGACTTATTATTTTAGCCAGTTATGCTTATGGAGTCTACAAAAACAGTAACTTTCATTCATAATGGGAATCTTTTACCTAAACTCCCATGTGCACTGCTGTTTGGGTGTAATACTTCATTTTGACTGTGATGTTGTATACATCACAGACAGATGAAGTTTTGTGCACCTAAACACAGCCAGTGTCTCACATAGTTTGACATTGAATTAGAACATGGAAGCCACTTACAATGAAAGTGATATATAACCCATGTTAAACAGAAAACCAAACCTGCTTAATGATGCAAAAACAAAGGTCAAAATAATCTCTAGTTTAAGAAAATTCAATACATTCCACTCAATAAATGGATTTGAGAAAATTCAACTTTTGCATGAAAGCACCTGAGAAGCCAATTGTGCTTGAAAGCCTGCCTTCTTAACTATCAAGCCTTCTTTGCTTGCAGTGCTGTGCAACGTGTGAAGAGTCCCACTGAAGTTCGTTGAACTGTATCCAGTGTCTTCAGTGGACTGAAGCATGTTCAAGCACTGCCTGGGGACTAAAGAAGTGGTTGAGAAAGATCTAGATTCTCTCATTTAATTTTTAAAAAATCTAGTTCTTGTGAGTTTTGCTAAAGTGCTAAAGGTTTAAAATATTCTGCCAAGTCAAATTAAATGCTTTTAAGTAATATTTATTCTTAGAATGCAGCAATTGTTCCTGAAATTACTTTGATGAATATTGAATTGTATCTATTTTTACTTCATTGTTCAAAGCTTTTACAGCCCTGTTCAATATTTATTCTTCTTCTAGAGGTCTTTTGACATATTGAGATTTTGTATGTCACACCGTGGCAAAAGCTAGAATAACGTAATTATTACATAGGGTGTAAGTTTGTATACTGACATGCTCAGCAGAGAGCACACCCACACTTTCACAGTAGCTGGTCACGAACAGTAATTCTTTCTCTCCTCATTATCATTTTCCCTATTGGAAAAACAAGAGAAATGTTACAGGGAGTTTGGCAAGGGTGAAAAAATAACCTCTGTTCAATTACAATTTTCATCTCAAAAAAAAAAATATATATATGCATGCTGAATTTTTTTTTTTTGGGGGGGGATGAGCGGGAGCTTATTTTCAATAAAAAAGTCTAGTTTGCCTCTCTTCCTCATTTGGAGCCTGAGTTTCAAGCATCTTCCATTCTGAGGCAAATTTACCACCCAGACTGGCTCAAGAGATCAGGCTTCCTGGAGCCCTGCTGCAGAGCTGAACATAGAAGATCTCTGACTTCCCAGCTCTGGTTTTCATCTCTGGATGCAACAGCCAGGGTTTATGCCCATGTGGTTACCAGTCTGTTCCCTAGGTCTGCCAGGGCTGTAACCTGGAAAAGGGGGTGAACTGAGATTGTGCCCCAGTGATAGTCTGAGACCTCCTAGAAATTTGCAACACCTAATGTTTTGATTATTTCAAGACCATCAGTTATGGACTTTACTTTCCATTTCCTCATTCTGGAAACTACAACATTCATTCTGCAATGGATAAAGTATTTTTACAAGTTCACAGCTCCCTGAAGAGTGGGACCTCTGACTTCCAGTTACCTCCAGCTCATGTCATATCCTGTTCATCCCAATATGTATACTGATGTTAGTATGCTTTGAATAGGCGGCAGCTCTAATCTGTCTTTCCTGGGATCATTCTGAGCTCTTTATGCAAAGACAGATTTCAGAAGTTGATATCAGACAGTATTCAGTAAAACTGCTATTACCAGTTGCAAGCCAGGTCCTTGGTTTTGATGGAGTGACAATAAAATGTCTCAATGAGTAGGTTGTGCCTTTTATGCTTTTGCCCCTTACTTCAGTCAGAAGTTTCCTCAGCAGTTCAGCCAGATTCTGATGATTCATTGTTGCCTAATTTATCAGTTTCACAGTACATTTTGTCTTCTAACATTTCAGCTGCTAAAAGCATCTTTCCTTTACTATAATGAAAGGGTCTGAAATAAGCATCCTCCTGATACCTTCTCTAGTGAAGACTAAACATATTTTTTCTGAAATGTCTTTATTTTCTGTGAATTATCCCTCTGTTTCTGGAGGGTTCACAATTCTTTCCTTCTTGAAAGACTAAGTAATATGAACTGAACAATACTGTTGTTTGAGTTTGCCTTCTTGTTTAATTGCTTTTTAATTTCCCAGGCCCTTCATTTCAGTCTTCCATACATATGTCTACCTCTTGGCAAACACATCAGTACATTTGCAGTGCAAGCTGCCTTTCAAAGTGCAAGAAAAATAACCAGAGAAAGTTTTAAATGGAAAAAATAACAAAATTTGATTCTCTCTGCTTGCTTCTATGCAGGCCTGTAAACATCTTTTAATAATGAGGAGAATAACCTCTCTAGCCATAGAATCATAGAATCATAGAATATCTTCAGTTTTTACATAGATATATTCATCTAAAGGCTTTGGCAATTCTTTTGTAAAGGAAAAATATTTTTTTTTTAGCCTTCTTGTGCTGGCATATAGTTAGAAAGTGTCAGGCCGGATGTAATGTGAATAATAGGAATAAACCTAGGAATATATATGATTGCAAGAACGAAGCCCAGCAAGCTGGGGGGAGCCAGCTTTTACCCTCCCTCCACCTTCACCAGGATGAATAAAAAGAGCTCAGAGTAAGACGACACAAATACCAGGTATCGAAATCATTAATAATGCGGTTGCCATGCAATATATTGCTTGTAAATTCCTTTTAAAGGGCATGTCACACCATTTAGTACAATCCATTAATCAATAGCTTACAGAGAAAGAAGCCATCTATCTTGGTCTGTTCCTCAAATCTAAACTTTTAAACAAGGAGAGATTTGTTGAAGTTCAGTATTAACTGTTCCAAAAGAAGGGAGCTTGATCATCCAAAAGAGAGCAGACACAGTTGTTTCCTTTCAGCATGGGTTGATTTCAGTATGAAATGAATCATTTGATTTACCTCTTCCCTGCTTATCACCATGAATATGTTACAGATCTCTGTTAAATTACAATAATCTTTTCCCCCACAAAATTAAATTAAAATATAAATCAAAGATACTTACTAATGGTGAGCAGTGTTAAATTGTTATCTTGGAAACACACTGTAACAGTCATCAGAGTAGAATGGTCTGACAGTCCATTTAGCCTCCATCAGACCTTTATGACAGTTTTATTAGAGACTGGAATAAATTTCTCACAATGCATCTAATAGGAGAAAGATATTTTTTCCTGATCTAGCTGGCCAAGTACAAATACTACCATAGTCATTGTGCTGAAGTGGATCTGATCTAATCTTCACATTTTGCACACTGGCATATAAACTTGGCTGTCTTTGTGCCTGTTTGTGGACCCCTGAGAGTGATCCACAGAAAGTAAGAGACTGACTACAAACCACCTGCCAGAGCCACAGATGTTCAGGGTGCCATATCTGAGGCACAGTGGCACCATACAGCACAAGTACTGTGAGCAACTGTGTGGACAGACTGCTGTTCAAGACAGAGGTCTTGCCTCATTCCTCAAGATGGCAAAAAATATAGAATCATAGAATAGTTAAGGTTGGAAAGGACCTTAAGATCATCTAGTTCCACCCCCCCCTACCATGGGCAGGGACACCTCCCACTAAACCATGTCACCCAAGGCTCTGTCCAACCCAGCCTTGAACACCACCAGTGATGGAGCATTAACAGTTTCCCTGGGCAGCCCATTCCAGTGCCTCACCACCCTTATAGTAAAGAATTTCTTCCTCATATCCAATCTAAACTTCCCCTGTTTAAGCTTGAACCCATTACCCCTTGTCCTCTCACTACAGTCCCTAATGAATACTTCTGTCCTTCCCTCAGCTGTTTGTGGGCTGCTGTTGACATAGTGTCTTTGTGACTCAGTCCCTCTTCTGGCACTGAATATTGAGAAGCGCCATTAGTTCTCTTTCATCTTGTGTGCTGTGGTCATATGTTCATTCATGAGAGCAATGACAAAAGACAGCTGAACCAGTTACATTAGCATTTTATGAACCTGAGCCTCCGCCTTAAGCCCAGAGCTGGAATTTCACTTAGCTACAGTAACAGGACCACATTTACTAGGGACCCATGTTGTTCTTTCTGGTTCTGCATATGCTTATAGCTGCAGGATTAGTTCAGGTATGCGTGCTACTGCTGTTACGGATGTAGTCACTGTGGGTGAAGCTCATCCCCAAAAGGACATATCTCCAAACGCCAGATGAGTCTCCTACTGATCTGGTCTCCCAAATAGCTCCAAACTTAACATGAACTTGGGAGTCAGAAGATAAAATGGATAGCCTAAGTACTTAGCTGGATCTTGGACTTTGGTCTTAGAAGCAGGCTGAACTATAGAAACCAGGACAACAGTTCATGCTACTATTTACTACTTTCCACCTTCCATGATGACAAGATTTGCACCTGGATGATTCTGTGTCTTTTATTTCATTTGATTTGAATCCTCTTCTAAACCAAGAGAATAGTGGGCTGAGTCAGAGAATCAAGGGTTTGCTCTTTTACTCTTGCCCTCTCCTGCTTCACTGGATGACTCCTGGCATTTTATTGAGAAAGCTGCATAATGTTTGAACTCCTTATTGATTAAAAAAGGGGTGGGGTGGGGGGAAATGAAAAAGAAATGAAAGAATCCATACAGTGAGGTCTATGTATGTACATCAGCACAGGGAATACAATTAACCTTAGAGAGCAGTAGTAGTAAAAAGGAACAGAACGACTAAAATAATAAAGCTGGCTCTGCACTCTACCATGGTGTAATGGACAGATTGTGCTGGAAAGCTTCAGCACTGTGGAGCTTTGGGGTGAGGGGGGTTAATTATCTCTCTGTGAAACATTCATTACAGCACCTGGAACTACGTGGAACTCACTGGGCTGCAAGTTCATTGAGAGGTTCATGATCCTTTGGAGCAAACCCAGAGTCATTCTGGCATGAAAGCATTTCACTTTGCTCCCTGCTCATCCAGAGCTCTGCCTCCTACATGCTGTAGCACCGATGCTTTTTCTCTGCTTATTCCTGTGATTATGGGTTGGACTGTCGTTTGCTGTGTTTGTGCAATATGTAGCACAATGGGGCCCTGATACTTACATGGAGCCTCTGGGTGGGAGTGTGAAACAAATAATAATGCTCCTGAGCAGCCAGGACGTTTTGACTGTGCTTTCAGATAGTGTTATTTCTTCACACACTTCACTGACTGGCCATACTCCAGCATGATTTTAAGCTTCTTTTCCTAACCTTTGAACCTTATCTTGCTTTTGCCCTTTCACCCCAGTCTGGGCTCTTACTAGTTTGCATTGCTCCATCAGGCCTGCTTAATTGTCTGCTTTTTTAATCACAAATACTATCTGAGCTTTCATTTGCCCACCTAAGCTTTCACAAAGCAGTTCAAGCAGTTAGCAGAGACTTTGCTGTTACAGCCTTCTTTCAGTTTCCTGTTCAGTTTGATCCCTACAGAAAATCTCATATACAAGGATGGGCAGGGAACTGGTCAATATACACATTAAAGTTCTTAAAGACAATCTGTCATTATACAAATGGAATTTGAGCCATAGCTTTGGGGTATTTCTCACTTCACCACCACTACCACTTGCTTTTCATCCCTGCAGCTTAAGTGGCTGCCTTGCTCTGCTGGAAGCCCCGAGGGTATGTGGAACTGCACTGCAAAAGACCAACATTCAAAATACCCTCCATCTTTGCTTTCTGGCCTTTATTCAGAGAAGGTTTGAAACCTTTCCTAAATTTTGTAGCAGATGATTGACTGGTGATGGCAAGAATTCATATCTCTTCATTGCAAACTAGAGCATTAGCTTTGTTATGATAGTCTCTGAGGTCTGGGAAATGTGTCTGTGTTCTCTTTGAGGAGGATGACAAAATTAAAGTTTTTTTCTTCCACCTGCTGGTATTATTAAAAAAAGAAAAAAGAAGGGAGAATCCAGGATTTCTTTATTTAAAATAAAGTGTTAACAACTTGGAATTTGTTGTCTAGTTAGCTGCCCAGTAGAAAGTTAACTAGATCAAGTTTCTTGAGCAGCAAAGGCAAGAGAAATATCATGTATGTGAATCTTCCCAAAGTTTACCTGGGACGTAGTGGCAAATCCTCTTGGCTGACTGACATAAAGTGTTGAATTCTTTGGAAACCCTACAGTTTAATTCAGAGGCACCCGAGGAATTTATGTTCTTCCAAAGTTTAGTTTCAACTATCTGGGTATTTTGAGAAGCATGTCTGAACTTAGGCATGTAAATCCCAGCTAATCTTCTGTCTCTGCATGTGCAGTCCTTGCACTTCCTGCCTTAAAGTCAAGAGAGAGAAAATCAAAACACAAAAGGGAGAGGACTGGCAACTGCATCAGGACAGAGATCAGACCTTCTGTGTCAGTGGGAACTAGATTAGACAGAATTTAAGGTTGTAACTCCTGAGGACAGAGATGACAGGCGTTTATCAAAAGGTCAGGGAGACTGCATAAAAAGCGAGACATAAAAGAAGAGACTAAGGATTAACAATAAGTAAGCAAACAGTTTGAAGGAATAGAAAAACACGGTCAAATGAGAGATGAAGTACAAAAGGGGTCAGAACTGAGCTGTGACTTGAAGGTAGGAGGAAAGAGGAAAACCAATAATAATGGAGAAAAACATTTACTGACAACATTACGAAGGGATTGCTTAATATGAAAGGCCACACTGTCATTGCCTTATAAATAAGGTCAGTAATCCAGCCTGATATTGCAAACACTGGGCCAAGTAAGGGAGAATAACTGCAAGCAACAGCTAACAGCTTCAGGGAAGTCCCCAAGGACACTGCTGCAAATTCAGTGAAAACAGGAGAAATGTTTGAAAGGATTAATCCATGGAGCAGGAGACACAAATGCAATGGGAAACCGAGGAGGATGGAAGAAAATGGGCTGAGGGTAAGAGATAAATTCTGTTCCTTCGTATTTCCTGTAATATCTAGGAAAATGTGAATGCATCTGTAACATCTTCCCTCAGCTGAGGAGCAGCTGCAGGGCATGCTGTAAGCACACAGCCCTGGTATTCATTTGCTGATGGCATGTCACTCTGGCTGTGAAGAAAGCCCAGCGAAGATACAAACTTCAGTTTGTCTTTATTTTTCCTTTTCTTATCTGAAAACTGCAGGCAAATCCTCATTGCAGTTTCACTTCATAACAGTGAAAGTAAATTGGATCTCAGTTTGTTTTTCTCTAGCCTGTTATCCAAACTAGTCCCATAAACAACCCACAGAATGGAAGAGATGCCTGGTACAGTAAAAAATTGGCTTCTGTTTTGCATTTTTAACAGAGTAATAACAGCATCCTCCTCTTCAGATTGCAACAGTTCTAGTTTCCTCTCTTATCCAAAACTTTATGTACATACAAAGAGTCTGTCACAGGGTCAGAGTGCGCTACATAACCCAAAAAATTTCAGAAATGCTTGTTACCTAGCAAATTCCTGAACTTTGAGCAACCTTGGCAGCAGGTTCTCTTTATTATCTGGTGAACAAGGTGCTTGGTGACAGCCAGCATGGCTTCACTAAGGGGAAATCCTGCCTGACCAATCTGGTGGCCTTCTATGAAGGGGCCACGGAACTGATGGACAGGGGGAGAGCAGCTGATGTCATCTACCTGGACTTGTGCAAAGTGTTTGACACTGTCTCACATGACATCCTTCTCTCTAAGTTGGAGAGACATCAATTTGATAGGTGGACCACTCGGTGGATAAAGAACTGGCTGGATGGCCGCACGCAAAGAGTAGTGCTCAATGGCTCAATGTCCAGCTGGAGACCAATAACGAGTGGTGTCCCCCAGGGATCGGTGTTGGGACCGGTCTTGTTTAACATCTTTGTCAGTGACATGGACAGTGGGATTGAGTGCGCCCTCAGCAAGTTTGACGATGACACCAAGCTGTGTGGTTCGGTTGATACATTGGAGGGAAGGAATGCCATCGAGAGGGACCTTGACATGCTTGTGAGGTGGGCTGATGCCAACCTGATGAAGTTTAACTATGCCAAGTGCAAGGTCCTACACCTGGGTCAGAGCAATCCCAGGCACAGCTACAGGTTGGGCAGAGAAGAGATTCAGAGAAGCCTTGCGGAGAAGAACTTGGGGGTGTTGGTCGATGAGAAAATGAACATGAGCCGGCAGTGTGCGCTTGCAGCCCAGAAAGCCAACCGTATCCTGGGCTGCATCAAAAGGAGCTTGACCAGCAGGTCGAGAGAGATGATCCTGCCCCTCTACTCTGCTCTTGTGAGACCTCACTTGGAGTATTGCTTACAGTTCGGGTATCCCCAACATAAAAAGGACATGGAACTGTTGGAACAAGTGCAGAGGAGGGCCACGAGGATGATCCGGGGGACTGGAGTACCTCCCATATGAAGATAGGGTGAGAAAATTGGGGCTGTTCAGCCTGGAGAAGAGAAGGCTTCATGGAGACCTCATAGAAGCCTTCCAATACCTGAAGGGGGCCTATAGGGATGCTGGGGAGGGACTCTTCATGAGGGACTGTAGTGAGAGGACAAGGGGTAACGGGTTCAAACTTAAACAGGGGAAGTTTAGATTGGATCTGAGGAAGAAATTCTTTACTGTGAGGGTGGTGAGGCCCTGGAATGGGTTGCCCAGGGAAGTTGTGAATGCTTCATCCCTGGCGGCGTTCAAGGTGGGGTTGGACATAGCCTTGGATGGCATGGTTTAGTGGGAGGTGTCCCTGCCCATGGAGGGTTTGGAACTAGATGATCTTGAGGTCCTTTCCAACCCTTACTATTCTATGATTCTATGATTCTATGAATTCAAAATAGAATGCTAAAACTGTAGTAGAAAACCCCAACACTAAGTGGAAAATATATGCTTTTATGAATAAATTACCAAATAGATATTGAGTGTTAATGATGATTTCATGTATTATTGCTGTTATCTGGCACAGTTTGATTGTATAAATGACCTTAAAATACTTTCCAACGCAGTTTGCTTTTGGAAGATTTTAATGAGGAAGTGAGTTGAGCATGCTATCAAAAAGGAAGGCAGAAGTATTAGTGGCAGAGCTGAAATACTTTGGATTATAAGAAATAATTTTGTGATATCAGACTTCAAAATCCATGGTAGCTCTTTTTTCCCCTCTCTTATTTCATCACATCCCTTTCAAAAACATTTCTGAAGGCCCCAAGGTTCAGGATGGGATCACATCAGCACTTGCAACCCTACCACAGTGGCTTCAAACAGGAAGTACCACCACCAATGAGAAGCAGTCATGGACTACGCCAGCATTTGCACAGCAATACCAAAACATCCAAACACACACACACACCTTTTTTTGCACAGCCCATCAATTAGCCAGTTCTGCTGTATGCTGCAGTAGACTACAAGTCTGTGCCCGGGCAACTGATGCATCTCTGCTGAGAAGAATCACCAGATTTTCCTTAATGTTGACCTATTCTCATACATTAAGCTTGTGTGAAAAAAAAAGAACCAAAACAGGCTTGAAGATGAACAAAAGCAAGAAAACAAATAAATAGCAGGTGAAGTTCCTGCTTTTGAATTCAAGCCTGACTTGCTAGTAACTATATATTTATTTCCAACAAAGCACCACACTATGCTACTTCTCAAAATTTTATTTGCAAAGTAGAGTTAATGCAACTTTCTTAGCCCTTGCCAAGTTGTCAAAAACATGTTTTGTTTCTGTAATTATGAAGACTATAGTATTTTTAAGGGAGAAATCATGAAAGTATTCTTATCACTTGAAATTATTTTTTTTTGGTATTATTGTGAAAGCAAAAAAAATGCCACTTTCATCATTTGGAATGATTTTGATTTACTTGGAATGGAATTTTAGAGAGCAACAGTGCAATAAAAAAAGAGAGATTCAGTGCTCCCGTCCTGCTTCAACCAAAATGACATTACAAGGATACACCAAGTGAAATGTAGATAGTGCAGCTAGAAATTTCCAGAGGCACTATGCTAATTTCAAAGGACTAATATTTCTTCTGTACATTCCAAATGCTGGCTACAAGTGCATGTAAGTTTTCTTTGCTTTTTCAAGGCATGTAAAGATCACATCCTTAAAGTTTTCTAAATCATGGTCTCAAGATCAGTTGATGGCTTTTCCTTCATTTGCCACAACCATAATTAGTTTATTGACTAGAATAATGCCTTATAATTTCTTTTAATTAGAAGAAAACCTTGTAATTAACAATGGAAATAATTAATCTCCTTTAAAGAAAGCACTAGAAAGGAATACATTACTTGCTCATGAACTGTAAAAAGGTAAAAAATAAATAACAATTTCTAAAGTAAAGATGGAAGAAAAGGGGAATGCTATCTTCCTTCTCAGTTTTCAGAATTACTTTCTTTTGTTTACAAATAATTTATGCCAACTTTCTGGTAAAAACATAATTCAGGCAACTTGAATTTTGGGTAAGAATCAAGCTAAAATCATTCATTCAGCCTGATCTGGTAAATCAATGGGAGTAAAAGGTGTATAGGCAATAAGTTGCAATTCTTATCTGTCAGTTTGGCTTCTGAAGCTCCATATGTTAAGCAAATTAGTTAAAAACTAAGCTCCTGATTCAAAGGTATTTGAAAGGTTGCCACAGATTCAAAAGGAATTAGGATTGGGCTTTATAAGCAACACCCTTATTTAAGGCATGTAGTGGTATTTCCCTCTTGGGTACCTACAGTGATGCTCAGGACGAAGATCGATTCAAGTTGCATAACCTGGCTAGGGTACAGGGCTGTCCTGGAGTTGGACTAACTGGTCTGGATAAAGAAAAAATAACTCCAAAATCTCTGTGTCCTGGTCTGGTTTAAAATTCTTTTCGTGTTTCTTTTCCAATTATGCAGCTGAAGCTGCTCTTTTAAGCGCCTTGGGTGGAGTTGTAATATAGCTGGCCTGTCACAAGGTAAGATAGAATTGAACTAGTTCTAGTCCAGCTGAAGTGAGTGTTAGAAATTTCATTATCAGACTTCTTTTGTTTGAAGTGCAAATTGGGTCAGTTGTGCAGTCTAGGTTTCAGGTTTATAGGTACAGAAAATTTGAATAGATTCAGCAGAACCAAAAAGTCCTACCTCATAAAAAACTTTTATTCCAGAAATTGAGGAGTACTGGGGACTGATGAATCTGCTAGAGACTTTGCTACTCCAAGGAGCTAGACTGTCTGCAGAAAGGGCTTGAGTAGCTGCGTCAGTGTAAGCTGTAATATTAGAGAGGAATTCAGATTGGTTGTTTTTCCGAGAACTGTGGTTGCAGAAATCTTTCCTTCTTTAAAGCAGATAGAAATATAAGTGGATCCTTCCATCAAATTCAAAATTAGCTGTTGTTGTGGGGTTTTTTTGTTGTTGCTGCATTTTGTTTGTTTGTTTTTAAATTCTCTTCCATAAGTTCTTTCCAATTATTAGAACAGAAATGGGGGGAAAATACACTCTAATAAGGTAATACACTTTCATGATGAAAGTCTGTTTAATTTCCATGTTTGGGTCAAGTTTTTTTCTGTACTCACCATGATAACATGAACCATTCTGACCTCCATTCATCAGTTAATGGGGCTGTACAATAAACTGAAACTCTCCAACAGAGAAGAATCCTACAACCACTGTTCGTGATATGCAATGCTATGGCTTATTCTCTGTAGTCAAGCAGAGTAGGGGATGAACTCTTCATCTCATCTGCAGGAAGCAGGGTGCTTGGAAGCCTGTGGTAAATCGTTTACTTTGATGAGCTCGTTTTCATATGAGCTTGCAGCATTTGATATTCTTCAGTTACTCCCTTACCGAACACTGTTGAGGCTGTGAGTGAATTGCCATTCACATATATCAAGTGATGTGTTTCTGCACTTGTGTAGCATCCGCCATCAAGGATCTCAAAATTCTTTACAAACTTTAATGAATAAGATTTCACAACACTCCTGAGAGGTGCAGAAGTACTGTTAGCCCGATTTAATAGGTAAAGAAAGCAAGATGCAGAGAAATCAGTAGATGCATATTCAGACCCCTGCCTCCACCTGCATATATATTCTGCAAACTTTTGTTCATACAGAAATCAAAAATTCAATACCCCTTGAAAAGCAAATTGAAACTTGCAATTGCAGGTTCCTTTGGGAGAAAAGGATTTTGTAAGTATACATTTCAGTATTTAGGCATTCAGAAATGTTCTGTTTTTGAGTAGGCATGCAGGTATTTGCAAAACAAAATAAAACAAAACATCTCAAGTGCATTCAAACCCTCATTTTTTCTATGCACACTTAGAAGCAGATTTGGGGCTGACAGCTGTCACATAACTGAAACATAGTTGTATGTTCTGCAGGGGAATAGGGCCCGTTGGGAGAAACCACAATGGCTTGAAAGGGTCTGCTTTACATTAGCAAGTGTCTCTTGCCATGGTCAAGGCTCCTCAGGTAATTGCTACTCCAGTTAGGCATTGATATTTTTATGGTATTGAACATAGACTATTTCGAATTATTGGGCAACAGTTTTCCTTTAAAGAGTCACCGGTGAGTCTTCTGAGGACAGGTCTGCTGGAAAGCCCGGGCAACTGCCCTGCCCTGCCCTCCTCCTTGCCCGGGAAAGTGCCTATCAAGTACATCAGTACCGTTCCTAAAAGCAACAGTAGGGGATGCTGTGGGGTAAAAAACCCAATCCTCCTTGCTTCCCCCCCCCCCCCCCCCCCCCGCCCAAGGCTTCTCCAGAAGAACTTGCCGCTTTTAGGAGCTGAAACCCAGCACAAAGCTACAACCAGTCGTGTTTTGGGAGAACACAAAGCCCTAATTAAAGGGTCATCCGGGTCACTGCTGAATAATTATTTTCCACTTTTATTTTCAAATTGGAAATGATAATTTTATTTAATTCCACTGTAAGAAGTGATGTGGAGGAGCCAGGTGGCATGCAGTTTGATTGGCCTGGATGGGATCTTCCAAATGGGAAGATTTGAAAAGTTCAACACCATGGCAAAATAGATATTTTCCACGTTTGTAGCCGTTAATTAGTTCAGACTGAGGGAGACACATCACATAAAAAAAGATCTTCCTCTGGGTATTTACCAAATGTCTGGAAACCGAGAACTGGCTGTATTTGAGAAGCTAGAACTACAACTAAAAGAAAATCGCTGTTGACAGGTTCCCAGAAAAATAATCTCCTGAAAATACAAGATAATTAGTTATTAGAGTCTGCATATTTATGAGTGATTTGGAGGGGCAGAACATGCTCCTTTTTCCAGCTCTTATTACTGAAATCTAAATCATCTGGATTACTAGAGAGTCTTCTGAATGTTTTACTGTTCCTTATCATAATCGAAGATGTGATAAGGCTGTTGTAATCCTAAAAGAATATCTGGTAATGGTGTTTGCAGCTATGCCTGGCAGATAAAGGTAATCAAATGCCAGGTTTCAGAGCATAAACTAATTGCCTTCAGAGGTCAGAAGGAAATGTTTCCTTCCAGGTGCTGTACTGCAACACTTATTATGGTATATAATGCATGTTGTAGTGAGATGGTGTCTTAGAATTAAACATTTCTCTGAAAATTTATATATTTGCCATTTATTTATTGACATCTGGCAGGGCACCAGACCTAGTGGACCATGTAACTAACTTGGTACAGCAAATCTTATGGGAAAGTAATTCTATTCAAACATGCAATACAATGTTAATCCTTAGATTTTGACAACAGACAGTATATTCTGACAAAGACTGTCTTATTAACTCTGCTAATAAATGTGTCTTTGAATGAGAATGAAAAATAAATTACCTCAGTATTTGGACTACTGTTAGAGAAGAAATACACATTTCATGCATGCAGAGGAGCTGCCGTGTGTCCTTTGTGAAGGTGGATTTTTTCACACTGTGTTCATATTGCATGCCATGCATGGATGCCACATGCTAATAATGACTGGGCAAAACTATACTTTTTCCTTTCGCAGATGGCTTCCCTGTAAATATTTTTAAGTTACATCTGCATGGTTAAAAATGTCATACCCCAGAATTTGAGCAAATAATGTATCCCCTGAATCAAATTTATTCCTGATATAGGGCCAGTGGTAGCAATTCAGTTTAATCAGCCGTATGTTTCGATAGTTGATTCATTCCAGAAGATAAGGTGCTAGAGAGGAAAATCAGCATGCTGGCTTCTTTTAGAGTAGATGAATCTTGTCACCTTAGAAAACCCTCAAGACCCAAGCCACAGTAACTCTAGAATTACCAGGAATCCTGTTTTGCCACACTTTTCTCCAGCAGCTATTGATTTACATACTGATCAAACTTTTGTGCTCTTGTTGCTGCAGACGTCAATTTTTCTTACCAGCTGGCTGTGAATCTCTCCAGAGTTTATGAAATAGTGGCCATAAACTAACTTACACACTGTCTTAAATTCCTGTAGTGCTGATGCCTAGTAGGGCTGAAGTCCTGGCACTGAAAAAAAATTAGAGCATTTGCTGGCTGCCACTAAGTAAACTCTGGTTATGGTCTGATCTGGCTGATGTGTATTTTCTCTTGTTTATAATAGACATGGTAACAGGATTAAGGCAAATGGGAAAAAAAAGTGTTCTTTTGTCATCGCATGTAAAAATATGCTATTTTATATTTAACATATAACTCATTGCCATATATTGTATATAACAGGCCTTTGGATAGGTGTTTTTCAATCCAAGGGCCTGAGTATGACTCCCTGGTGAAGAAGTCTCTTTCCCCCAGCTAGGTGAGTGCTTGAAAGGACAAATGAATCAGCAGCTGCCCTATGTGCACCCCTGCTCTTCCTTCCCAGCTGGCAGAGAGGGGATACTGGGAGAAAGGGTTGGAAGAGGAGGAAGATCATCTCAGGTTGGTATTATTACTTAATCAATAATGAATAAATGGAGGAAAAGTGAGAGGAAGAAGAATATAAAGAAGTAAAAAAGAAAGTTTGTGATGGATAATAGTCAGGCTTGGAGAAGAATTCAAATAATATGATATCAAATATGTGTTTATTCCAATTAACTTTGTGACAGGCATATTCAAGGAGATTTAAATACAGCTTTTAATTGGTATACTTTCCAGGGTATGGTAGGTGTTTGATCATTTTAGATAACAGAACAGCAGAAGGGAAAATTAAATTGACAGAATGCAGAGAGAGAAGATGAAAGCTACGTGTGACATAGAACTATAAACTATTATTACAAATGTTAGTAAGTAGATCACATCTATTTGTTATTGATTTTTTTTTCCTGTCTTATAATATGTATTTACCTTAATTGGCTTTTGCAGCAGCGCCCCCCACAGTGGTACAAACTGAAGCCTGACACTAACTCCTTGGCTGTACTGATTTTTTTTGGTGCCGGATGGGAGACCACATGAGTAGTCTTTCATTGAAGAGCTGTCTCATAAGGGTTATTCATCAGCAAGAAACAAAGGATGCCAGTGCAGCAAAGATTGTTGCTATTTGCATGCCTACACTGCCAATCAGGAAGTATGTGCTTGCTTTAAGTGCATACTTATGTGCTATTGACTTTGAGTAACTCAAGGTTAAACACGTGCTAAATGCTTTGCTTTGCATGCTGAGTCTGAACTAGAGGAGGAAGCAGTGACAGGTTCATTAGTTCTGTTACCAGCCGCATGGTCCCCCCTTCTTTGTTGTGTTGTTATTTAGTCCGGCAACAATCGGAACAGCCACACTTCCAAGCAGCAATGTGAAGTTCCTTAGGACAGCTCATTATAAATAAGACATGCTCTCACGTGCTTGGAAAATAAAGCTTCTATATTTGCATTTTCCAGAAGGCTATTTGATGCAAAAATTTGAAGCAATCCACGGACCTTGCCTGTTGGTATTTACTGAGAACATTAATTGTCTCAAATCATTGTTAGAGCATCTGTTTCACATTTTGACAAGTGCACTTATCTCCTTTGCTCCTACCCCTCCCTTTCACATTCCTGGACTAAAGATAATGAATAAATTACAGAGAAATGACAAACGTGTTGATAATCAAGAGGAAGAAAAAAAAAAAACGCACCCTGAACTGAAAGTGGCTATTTCTATGCAAAGCTGTAAATTGCTTTCTTTTCTTGTTCAGTGAAACTTCTGGCTTGCCATCTGAAAATACCAGAGAATGATTAGAAGTGTTGTAAGAGAGGAGGTATTCAGCTTTCAGAGCTTCAGGGTTGCTCACCTTGTTAGGGAGAAGATGAGGATGCACTGAGGAATCAGGAAGGGCTGAAAGCAGTGTGACAGCCTGGGCAGCTGGCGAGTCAGGGTGGCGAGGAAGAAGTTAAAAAGTTTAGTTTTAATTAGGATTTAATGAGTGGATGTTATGTTTATCAAAGCAAAGGGCTGGACTGAGGCAGAGGGCAGAAGGCACAGCAGAAGCCTTGTTTTTCCATCTTCCTCCTTGGCAGTAGACACTGCCTGTGTGGGACCCAGGCATTTTACAGACCATTCACTGAAACAGTATTCCGAGAACAGCTTCCTGCTAAAGGCTTCCAGTGGCTTTTCCTGTTTGTGGTGGAGACAATGAGAATGGTAGCACTGCACTGCTGCTCTGGGCCCACGGTGCAAGCAGCTGAGTGCTCAGTGCTGACCTGACCACAGCAAGCTGGCCAGCACAGCAGCTGCCCATTGAGTGCCATACAGCATATTTACTGCAGTGGGCAGTGCCAATGGCCTTCCAGACCCTGTCATGCTTCCTGCAGTAAACCCATATTTGCTACTAGCTTAAAGCATATTGGATTGTTTTAACCTTCACCCTCCTGGTGTGTTTAATGGAGCAGAGCACTCCTCATCTTCTGCATTCTCTGCTATTCCAGTTGTAGGATCTGACCACATCCCAGGCAGTGTAATTCCCCGCTTGTCTGCAGCTTCAGTTTTCTCATCAGCAACTGAATCTGCTAACAGTTCCTCTGAATTTACAAAAGCTGCAATATTAGTTTAGTTTCGTGCCTCTCTAGGACAGGCATATCAGCACTAAAGGAGAAGGAGCTATGTATGTGTTGTAAGACCATCTTTGGCACCTGTAAATTGGAATAAAATCAGGCTCTTCAGCAAATTTGTGGTAGTTTATATGGTTTTTATCATGATTGCATAATAATATGTGGGAAATTTGCATAGTGATTTTAGGATTCCAAGCCTCTGCATTTTGATCACTATCTCTCTTGAGCTGAAATGGATGCAGTATACAGCTAAATAATTAAACTTTATTTACCTCAAAGTTTGCACAATACTTTTTGCCAGAACATGAAGGGCTGTGAAGCGTATTAATTCATCTTTTGGTTTTAAAAATTTCATGAACTTATGGCATTCTTGTTCGTTAAAATTTAAATCTGGATAAATACGGGATAACTTCAGCTCACTGTATTTTCATATTTGGAGAAGTCTGAGACATATTGTTGCCTCTGAGAGGCACGGTGACCTGGTTTAGGAAACGGCACAGGCAATCACCTACTCGCGATCGCGGGGTCCATCAGCATGCAGACACCAATGTGGTGGACGGCAAATGGCGTTTATTGCAGAGTGACACCGCATTATATAGCTTGGGTTTACAACGTCACTTCCGTCTGCTTACGTCACAAGCTAAACACTATTAGCGACCTGGAGAGGGGCTCTGTCTCTCCGTGACAGCGCGACATCTTCCGACCGCCAAGCCCTAGCTACCTACAACATATCTACAAACCAATCCCTTCATGAACAAATTGAGCTATTATTCCAATACAAGTACTTTTATTTTGCAATGTGATAATTACTTGGGGTGGGCACAGTGATGGGGATGATTATAATTAACATTTTTCAGCATTGTGCCATTTTAAAAGATCATTGACAAGCTGCTGGGGGATATATTTCTAAGTATCATGAACTTCATTACACAGATGAATAAACTCACGCAAAGGTGAAGTAACTGCTCCCTTACAGCAGAAAAAGTCACTGAATGAATTCATCTGGGGACTTTACAACTCGAAATGAAACATTTTCTTCCAGGCTTGGATAGGTTAATTAACATTCAAGTTCATTAGTAACTCAGATCTATAATTTGAAGGCTGTACTGTTGCCAATGTGACATGAGTAGATGGTCTCTCTCTGGTTCTGGTTGAACTGTCTGCAGCTCAAAGGAGCCTTGCTTTTGTCAGGCACAGCCTCTCTGAAGAACTCTGCAGATGTCTTTTCCTTCTTGTCTGGACTGTAGCTGTTGTCACCCTGGGATCACAGACTGCTGCTTTTGACTGTGGTGACGTTTTAACAAGTCAGATGTAGGAGCTAAAAGATTCCACTAGTTTTCACCAGCGCATTTTTCCTTCTGTCCCAGACCACTTCTTCAGCAGTGTGATTCAGCCTTGGCTGCTCACTTTATTCAATGCCTTTCAGGTTTTAACACATCCACAATGTTAACAGGGAAGAAGTGTAGACGTTATTACAAACGTGGTGGTTCCCCAGGAGATCTGTATGTTGTTCTTTGACCAGGTGGCATTGCTTGAGAGCATTCCTGTCTGGGACAGAGGCAGCACTACACTGGGTGCTGGAAGATATTAGGTGGGATATTTAGCAGAGGAAGAGATCAGCACCGACAAGGGATTTTGCTCCAGGGCTGAATATAGGGAAGCTAATTGGGTACATGATCACAAGCTGCCTTATCCTCAGCTATGCCCTGGTGCTGCCATGGTGCTCTGAGAATGGTGCTTGTTCTACAGAAATGAGCAATAGGCTCTGCCAAAGCACAATCAGCCTGATAGGTTGCTTTGAATTGCCCTTTAAATTCTCTTTTTTGTCAGAACAACAACGAAAAATCACTTTGTGCAAAGAGCTGTGAGCCATGATAACACAGTGTTAATTATAAATACAGTGAAGTATCAGCAGAAGCTTCTAATCACCCTTGAATTCTGAGTCGGTCCAGAAGTTTAAGATAAGACTGAACCCTCTTCTTTTGAGATTATCCCCTTGTGATCCAGATCAAGCAAGTTTCCTAGAAAATCAGGAACTTTAGAGTCGTTATTTGAACGCAGTACTTTATGCTTTTAAGGTTCATAAATGCTACTATGCCTCAACCTCTTAATTTACCTTAGGACAGTTCACAGTAACAGTGGCATTCTTTATGGCTTGAGGTGTTGTTTTTTTTTGCTTATTTTGTTTTGTGGGTTATTGCTTTTTGGGTTTTTTTCTTTGGTTGGTTGATTTAGTTCCCCCCCTTCCCCCCAGTTATTTTTCTTCTGTACCTCTTTGGAGCATAAAATAAGCACAAACTGCATTAAAACTGGTTAACCAAATGTGATTAGATCAAAACATGTTTTCACATGAAAAAAATACTGAGGATCTTCTCCTCCCTTCCTCTATAAAATAGGAGCTCAAAGAAACTGTACTTTCAGATAGTATAATCAGGCTTGATTTAAAAAAAAAAAAAAAAAGAACCCTTTCGTCTTAATTAATATAAGGGTTCCTTGAGAAAATTTCAAATGCCTTAAAGAG
Organism: Amazona ochrocephala; assembly: GCA_039720435.1. Classification (NCBI taxonomy): domain Eukaryota; kingdom Metazoa; phylum Chordata; class Aves; order Psittaciformes; family Psittacidae; genus Amazona; species Amazona ochrocephala. Next base: position 38,396,365 of record CM077882.1, read on the forward strand.
TGATTTTCTTTTAATTTTTAAAAGCTTCTCTTTAATTTAAAAGTTAAAAGGCCTTTGAGGCCAATATTGGCGATGGTAGCACAGCTGAACTTTTTGGAAGAGAATAACTCTAATATCAGCAACTCATTAGAAAGGAAAAATAGTTCAGTGGGTAGGAAGCTATCTTTGGACTCACAGTGTGATGAAGTTTCTTTAGAGAACACCAAATTAATGAGAAGCAGTTTTCAGGAAATAAGAATGTTTGTGGGTATAGCTTCCTGATCTAAAATGGTTTCACTAAATAAATAAATAAATAATAAAAAAGGAGAGGTCAAAATAGTTCATTCTGACAATTTTCAGACAAAATGTAAAATGTTTTGGCATTTTAAAATGATACTCTTGTTTTGAACTTAAAAATTATCTGAAGTCATAAAATATGTTAAAGAACCTTTTCTTTGGCTGAAAAATTGATTTTCAGTTAAAAGAAAGGTTTGGGTCAGCAAAAGGCATGCTCTCTTTCAACACATATGCTGCACACCCCTCTGCATCCGTGAAAGCCTTTAACTATTTTTACTATCAGGATAAACTGAAAAATGTGTTCAGTTTTCCAACTAAAACCTCCAGTATTTACATAGCTGTCTTCTAGGAGCACTGGATTTAGTTTCTGGCTCTGCAACAGAATTTCTGGGTAACGTTATGGACTTCTACCCAGGTTTGCATAGGGTTCACAAGAAACTTACATTAGATTAAGGACTACAAATTTTAAAATCTGATCAACTGTATCTTATTCTACAGGTGCTGAAAGTCCAAGAATGTTTTAATTTTTAGATGGTGTTTCCTTAGATGTTTAAATGATAATTTTGTAGATGAGCACTATAGTGCTGCACTACTGGTTAGGCTGAAGGTTGGGCTTCTCTCAAAGTAGAGTCACCTCTCTAGCCTGTTCATTTTGCTCTGGAAAGCATTCTCAAAGCACATTTACTGATGGTGCTTCAGACAAAATGTAGCGTAGCTCGTGTTTTCCTCGAAAACACAGATAAAGTTTTCTTGTGGGAGGTTGCCTCCCCTTCCACTGCAGTGTGTTTGGAGTCCCAAGGAACAGAGGGTCAATGGGGTACCTCTTTGTTCTCCATCCAGAGAAACATAACACAGGGGAGGTTTGTGTTCACAGGAAGATTTCTCAGAGAATTCTCCTTGTGTGGTTGATTATAGTGGGAAAAAAATGAGGTCCTTTATTATATTAACAGATTGTCTTCATTCAGCAGATATGAAGCAACATGCTCTGAGTTTGCAAATCTAGTCCTTTTCAGACTGTAGTGTATGACCTGTGTGCTCAGGGGTTTACTTGCTAAGGATGTAAGAGATTCAGGCTCAGTTGTTTCTATTAGAGGACTCCCATCCACATTAAATTTCAATCTCCTCTGCAGTGCCTTAATTCCAAGGCTATATTCTGGCAGGAGACTACTCTTCAGGGCACCTGTGGAAGCTCCTTGTGAGGGACCTGAGGGTCAATGACCAGCAAGAGACAGAGGAGAATTACTGCACAGACTAATGGTAGAGAAGTTCTGCATCTTTACCCCCACTCCAAAAGTAATTGTGTATATGCAATATTGCAAGAATAGTGATTGGAGCAAGCGCTCCTTCTGCTAGATGTTCTTTGTACCATGGCCATCAGCTCCTGACTACTGAGTGCACAAAACTGTACTGCATAACAGGGGGCAGCTGACTAGATTGCGAAGAAAGTTGGATTAGTAAGAAACTGAGGTATACATAGTTCACCATTGGTTCACCAGTGTTCTACTCTCTTGGCTGTGTGGGGCCTTTGAAAGTCAAGGCTGGCTCAGCATTCATACTGATGGAAGGACCACCAAATCAGATTTGTCTGGGGTTTTTGGCGGTGAATATTTTACTACATCTTCAGGGGACAAGCAAGTCATTTTCAGTGGAGAAAGGTAAAGGCACTCTATTCTCTGCCCTGCCTATAAAATATGGAAAGCATTCATCATGTCACTAACAGTACACCTTCCTTCGGTTTTGTTCAGTAGGAATGTCCCAGAATTCATATAGCTGACTAATCATCCTGAGTAACAGAATAAACTTAATAATATGTTCTCTTAAGCCTTAATATATGTCCCATGAGACTGCTGGACAACATTCAACGAACTTACCAGAGAGTGGATAAAATCCTTAGTATTCCTTGTCATTAAGACTCTGCAGTGGCTGCATTTTTCAAATTGTGTTATTCAAGAATATGTTTTATTTTTACAAAGATTTAGTAATTTACAATTTTTCAGATTTATACCCTGTATTTCCCTGTTAATATGGAGGAGGTAGCAATTCACCATTGCAGGAAAATAAAAAATTTAAAGTAAAAAGAGGATAACATAAAAACTGAGCAGCCACTGTTTCTAAAATGTCAATGATTGCTATGAAAAAATGTACAGGTATTTCACACACTTAAGAAATGTAAGATGCTTTAAACTAGATGTGTTGGGGGAGGGGGTATCATTCCATCCCAACACACCCAGTCAGTTGCCAGCACGTAAAATAAATGCTCAGAGCAATGTAGAGATATTCCAGCCAGTCCAGCCAATGAGCTGGCTTCATTTGGAACTTGGCTCAGATGCCTCTATACAAACCCCCATAGCATGGGAACAAACAACAGGAATTGGAGATGTATGCACGTCTACAGGGATGATATAATAGGCATGACAAAAGCAAGGTAGAATGGTTCCTATAACTGGAGTGTTGGAATGGAAGGTTACAGGCTCTTTAGAAAAGACAGGCCCAGCAGGCGGGTAGGGGAAGTTGCTATTTATGTCAGTGACAGGCTGGAGAGCACGGAACTCTCTCTGGGGACAGGTGAGCAGTCAATAGAGAGTTTGTGGGTCAGGGTTAAAGGGAGAACAGCGATGGGAGTCATTATTGTGGGGATCTGTTACAGACCACGTGACCAAGGGGACTCGGTGGATGAAGCACTCTATAGACAGATAGGAACACCCTCACACTCACAGGCCCTTGTTCTCACAGGGACTTCAACCAACCTGATTTCTGTTGGAGGGAAGATAGGGCCCGGCACAGGCAATCCAGGAGGTTCCTCGATTGTGTGGAAGACAACTTCCCCCTGCAAGTAATAGAGGAGCCGACAAGGAGAGGTGCCATGCTTGACCTTGTCCTCACCAACAGGGAAGGGCTGGTTGGGAATGTGATGCTCCAGGGCAGCCTTGATTGCAGCGATCGTGACATGGTCGAGTCCGAGATCCTCAGGACAGTGAGAAGAGCGTGCAGCAAGCTCACTGCCCTGGACTTCGAGAGAGCAGATTTGGCCTCTGCAGGAACCTGCTCAGTATGGTTCCATGGGATAGAGCCCTAGAGGGCAGGGGGGCTCAAGACTGTTGGTTGATATTCAAGGACCATCTACTACAAGCCCAGGAGTGTTGCTTCTCAACTAGAAGGAAGTGCTGCAGGAGGGCCAGGGGACCTCCTTGGATGGATTAGGAGCTGTTGAGGAAAATTCAAAGGAAAAAATAGGCTTATTAAAGGTGGAAGCAAGGACAGGTGGCCTGGGAAGAATACGGGGATGCTGTCCGGGAAGCTAGGGACCAGGCTAAGAAAGCTAAGGCCCAGTTAGAATTAAACTTGGCTAGGGATGTTAAGGATAACAGGAAGGGATTCTATAGGTACATTGCAAATAAAAGACAGACTGGGGACAACGTGGACCCTCTCCAGAAGCTATCAGGAGAACCGGCTACCTTGGATTTGGGGAAGGCTGAGGTTCTTAATGGCTTCTCTGCCTTGGTCTTCACTGGCAAATGCCCTGGCCACACCACCCAAGTCTTGGAAGGCAGACGCAGGGACTGTGAGAATGAAGACCTTAGGCCCACTGTAAGAGAGGATCTGGTTCGAGACCATCTAAAGAACCTGAACATGCACAAGTCCATGGGACCTGATAAAATCCATCAGCGGGTCCTGAAGGTTCTGGCAAATGAAGTTGCTAAGCCACTGTCCATCATATTTGAGAAATCATGGCAGTCAGGTGAAGTTCCCAATGACTGGAAAGAGAAATATAACCCCCATTTTCAAGAAGGGGAAAATGGATGAGCTGGGGAATTACAGACCAGTCAGTCTCACCTCTGTGCCTGGCAAAATCTTGGAGCAGATTCTCCTGGAAGGCATGTTAAGGCACATGAAAACCAACAAGGTGCTTGGTGACAGCCAGCATGGCTTCACTAAGGGGAAATCCTGCCTGACCAGTTTGGTGACCTTCTGTGATGGGGTTATGGAACTAATGGACGGGGGCAGAGCAGTTGATGTTATCTACCTGGACTTGTGCAAAGTGTTCGACACTGTCTCTCATGGCATCCTTGTCCCTAAGTTGGAGAGACATCAATTTGATAGGTGGACCACTCGGTGGATAAAGGAGTGTCTGGATGGCTGCACACAAAGCTCAATGTCCAGCTGGAGACCAGTAATGAGTCTCAATGGCTCAACGTCCAGCTCAATGGCTCAATGTCCAGCTGGAGACCAGTAACGAGTGGTGTCCCTCAGGGATCGGTGTTGGGACCGGTCTTGTTCAACATCTTTGTGGGTGACATGAACAGTGGGATTGAGTTTGCCCTCAGCATTTTTGCCAATGACACCAAGCTGTGTGGTTCAGTTGATACATTAGAGGGAAGGAATGCCATCCAGAGGGACCTTGACATGCTTGTGAGGTGGGCTGATGCCAACCTGATGAAGTTTAACCATGCCCAGTGCAAGGTCCTACACCTGGGTCGGAGCAATCCCAGGCACATCTACAAGTTGAGCAGAGGAGAGATTCAGAGCAGCCCTGTGGAGAAGGACTTGGGGTTAGTGGTCAGTGAGAAACTGAGCCTGAGCTGGCTTCAGTGTGCACTCGCAGCCCAGAAAGCCAACCATATCCTGGGCTGCGTCAAAAGGAATGTGACCAGCAAGCTGAAGGAGGTGATCCTGCCCCTCTACTCTTCTCTTGTGTGACCTCACTTGGAGTTTTGTGTGCAGTGGTGGTTTCCTCAATGTAAAAAAGACATGGTATTGTTGGAAGAAGTCTAGAGGAAGGCCACGAGGATGATCAGGGGGCTGGAGCACCTCCTGTATGAAGATAGTCTGAGAAAGGTGGGGCTGTTCAGCCTGGAGAAGAGAAGGCTGCGTGGAGACCCCATAGGTGCCTTCCAGTATCTGAAGGGGGCTTACAAGTATGCTGGGGAGGGACTCTTCATTAGGGACTGTAGCTATAGGAGTAGGGGTTCAAACTTAAGCAGAGGGCTTTTAGATTGGATATAAGAAGGGAGTTCTTTAGTGTGAGGGTGGTGAGGCACTGGAATGGGTTGCCCAGGGAAGCTGTGAATGCTCCATCGCTGGTGGTGTTCAAGGCCATGTTGGACAGAGCTTTGGGTGGCATGGTTTAGCATGAAGTGTCCCTGCCCATGGCAGGGGGGTTGGAACTAGATAATCTTAAGGTCCTTTCAAGGCCTAACTATTCTATGATTCTATTATTCTAAGATGCTGAAATCGTCATTGTGGTAAGAATACTTAAAACTAATTTAACGTGTAAGTGATGATAAGTACGTGAATGAACTACGTGTAACAGCAATATTTGTGTGGATTCTGTCTTCAGTGTACACCCGAAGAAATCTTTACATTCTCAGGTAGAGACTTGCAAACTACTCACAGCAGTACTGGCTGAGAATACGTTTCATGCATGAGTCAGTTTATTGCCTGTTGGGTAAGGTGAGTATTTTGCCTTGTTTCTACATGAAAATTTCAATTTCTTAACATCAGTTTTCACCTGGATACATAGAAGACAGGTTTTGGATTTGGCAGGTATAATTTATATTTATATATATATATATATATGCTTGTACCAGGAAACTAGTAGGCGTCTCAGATGTAATCTTGCATGAATATAAATTGGTAACTGTTCAATTTACAAACATACTTAGGAACATTAAAAAAAAAAAAAAAGAAGAAAAAGGAGGCCAAGAACAGCAGCTGAGAACTTTTCCCTGATAAAGTTTATCTAAATATTTTACATCAAGCATTTCTTCTAAGTCAGCACTTCTTACACAATTACTTCATTGTCACCATTCCAGAGTTCCATCCCTAGATAGTTACCTAGGTATTCTAATCATGAAAGATACAATTTTCTTTCAAAGCATTTTCTATCTCCAGGTAGTTCTGGTATCTTTGTGGAGGGGTATCTTTGTTCAGATGCTGGTCAACATGCTTTGTGTGGCTTCTAGGTGATCTGTCTCTGAGAGAAAAAAATTTAGACTGGAATCTCACTGTTGATGCCTAATCCTTTAAATGATTTTTTTGCCATATTCAGTTGGTGATATTTGTGATTTAAGCAGGAAAAAAAATATAGATAATCTGTCTGAGAGCTTTTGAAATCTTCTGTACATGTCAAAGCAAACCTCGGTGGCCTCCAGAAGAGGAAGAGAGCAGAGTCCTAAAGATAGCATCGTTAAAGCTCAGTGTCTTGTCCTCTGGACAGGTAATGAAGTCCAGTCTTCCATGTTCATGATCAACTGGTAGGTAATCACTATCAGCTAAATACCTGGTGTCAGTCTCTGCTAATATGTTAAAAACTAAACAAGACACATAGCCTTGTTTAGACTTAGACAAGGTAGTTCCATCTAAAAACATTCACTTAATTTACCAAAATTAAATTAAATTAAATTAAAATTTAAAAATTAAGCAGGACCAAACCAAGCTCAATATCCCAGAAAGAGAGCAGTTATTTTTCCTTAATGTGCTTTCTTCAGGAAGGATTTGGAAGAAGAGGGAGCCTGAGACATGATAATGTGAAAAGACCTAGGAACTGGTGCACTTGATCTGAAACAGAAAGAAGAGACCCCACCTGTACACAGCATACAGCAGGCAACCTTTTTCTACAGCACAAAAATTGAACAAGACTGAAAGACAAAACTTCTCAGCTCAGAAGTGGTCCTGTTGGAAAACATGATGATGTGGAAAAAAGTTTATATGCTATTTATGTCCATTATGTCTGTTCTGGGAAAAGAGAGAAGCTTTCCCTCTCCAGGACTGCACTTAAAGCATGCTTCACCTGTATATTGGTAGCTTAAAATTAAAACAAAATGCCTCATCAGTTAGGAATAACAACATACCACATTGTCAGTGTCTAAATTCCTGTTGTTAGGTCTCAGTTTGAAGTATATTATATTTTAATTGCATTACAGAGGATCCAGGTTTAGTAGGGCTAAAGAAACATAAAATCCTAGGACAAAGCTATTTAAACAGAATAATCTCCAAAGCTAATTATACATAATAGCCAGTGACGGGGGGATGATTTTCTATTTCTTAATATTAACCAGTAAACATCTTCTGGTATTATTTTTCCATTTAAAGTAGAAAAGAGCTTTAGAACACACTGTGTTGCTACAGCAGACATAATAACATTTATATGATGCTTCATAATACATTGCAAATTTATACAGTCATTTTAATATGTCTTGTATATCTTTGTTAAAAAGTTTAAGTACATACTACTTATTTGCTAAGATTACCTTTGCTATTAATACTCGTTAGTTGTACTTGCTAACAGTCATACATGAGGTCTTAACAGCTTTTATATAATTTTTTTTTTTCTCAGAAACTTTTTCAGTGTTTTTAAAAAATGGTAGGCCTGCCAGTTCACTTTTTTTTAGGTAGCAAATTCTACTTCAATTTTTTCTAGTGTGAAGAAAAACAGAGCAGCATATTCAAAATAACTAAAAAAATTAGAGAAATCAGAAAAGAAGATGGAAAGATCTTTGTCGATATCCCCTCCCCTCCTTTTCCTTCTCTTAATAGTGTCTAAAGGTTTTAGTTGTTTAAATGTCATAAGCATGTTTGAAATTCCAGTTCAAAATAATTTGACTGTTCTTTTTGGTGATTTTTAGTTAATGTGTGGAACTTACAGACTTAATGGATCATAGAATCAGTTACTAAAACTTGGCTGCAAAAAAACCTGGAGAATGTATTTTCATTTTCAAAGTGAAAACTTTTGGCCATTCATTTCAAAGTAATGTCTTAAGAGTAAGTGAAGTTTTGTTTTATTTTTAAATAAAGACATGAAAACAGTGTGTCAGAAGTGGTAGTTTTACATAAAAAATATTTCCACTGGCAAATTGGATTGCAGTCAAACTTCATAATTCAATTCTGTTCCCGAACAGAATATTTCTGTCAGGAGTAGTCAAAATTTGCTGTCACCAGTCACATTTCAGCATGCTTCCAAGAACTGGCACATTCAGAGCCAGTGGGGAAGCTGCGAAAGATAAAAGGATAGTAAGCCCATGTAGCCAACCCTTCATGCATTGAAATTACAAAGGAATGTTTGACCTTAGGTTGCATAATGGAATTAGTTCAGAACTGTCCCCCCTTTATTCTCCAAAATGGAGCCTTTCATATATATATAAAAGTACATTTGCTTTCAGAGGCTCAGTTTGTGGAAGCAGGATTCCAGACCTATGGAGTAGGTGGTTCAAATTCTGATCGCATTTACTTCAAAGGAAAATCAACAACACATCCCCTTATCACACCAGAATGATTCTGGAAATGTTTAAACATTGATAAATGCTGACTTTATTCTATTTGAAACAGGCAGTTTCGCAATTTTTTATTTTTATTTTTTTTTTAATAAGGGAAAGTGACATAGTCTCAAGTAACGTTTTTGCCCAGAAACTTCATGTCTTGAGTGGGTGACCTTGTGTCATTGCCATTACCAATATGAAGACATTCATATAAAATTTTTATCTCAGATCAAAAAGCAAACCCAAACTGGCTCCAGGATTGATGCCCTCTGGAACAAGATATTTCCTGAGGGAAATAATGATTGGAGGAGGTTACTGCCATGGGGCAAAACTTCCAGCGTTTAGATTTCCCAACCAGTCATCGGCTTCCTTTTGTTTTGATCAGTATTTGTCAGTTCTTACTCTGCGTATTCTCTTTATGTCTTCGGTTTATTTTTTTCTTGACAGAGTGTATTTGCTGCACATTTTAGCATCAGTTAGGAGGAAAGACACATTCTGAAGCTTATAATACTTTACCTTAGGCTGTACTATTAATTATATAAAATTTAAGTTTATTATTGTTGCTTGTCCTAAGGGGTGGTATTACTTATATTTTAATCTACATTGCAATAAAATCCAAAGACTGAACCAAGCTATCTGTTGCCTTTTGCTAGGTATTCTACAAAGATGATAGGAAACCCCCACAGCCTCTTCTCTTCTTACTGCTGACAGCTAAGGAGAACATTTATTCTCAAGACAGTATTTGTAAATATGACTAAATTTAAAGCACATATAGAGGTCCACTGTGAACATGGATAGTCTTATCTACTAAAAAAAATTGTTCTTCATAGGTTTGGCTTTAAATGGCTAAATACATGTCAGTTATCTGTGGAAAGTTTTGAAAGCCACTTTTCTGGGAAATGACAAATATTTATTTAAAGGATTTTTGAGCATTGTTTGGTCTCCATTACCAATTTCACTATGTGTTCCATTTTTAAAAGTCATTGAATGCATTTTCAATTATTACAAAGTTCTTGCAAGTAAGTTCTCCAAAGCAATATTAGAAGAACCCAAACAAGCTTAAGGTAGTGTATTAACTAAAAGGCTACTGAGTAATATCTTTTCACATCGACATATGTTCTCGGTACCTGAACACTTGAATTTTGATTTTGTGTGTCATTTCTCAACTTCATGTACAGTAAGTAGAAAAATCTTATTTTTAAATATTAAATACTTTGCAGTATATTAAAAATAGTATTTTCGTTAACTGACAGAATTCTGCCAACGTTGCCAAGAAAATGAAACAAAGCTGTACAACCAAAGACTGGTCTTTTGTAGTACATGCACTGTGAACATCTGCCCTCTGATTTGCTTTTGCCTAATTGGTAGGGTTGACTGTCAGATTTAGCACACAAAATGTAGCTGTCCAGTCATGATTATGTTAATTTCATATATAATGAGCCTTATGTACCATAACTTTACATCTTTAGATTCCAATTCTCTTCACCTCAGTTGCATTGCTGTAATATAGACTAGCTCTTCCAACAGTCATGCTCAATATGCTCCCTATAAAATCCTGTCCTTGAAAAAACAGGGAGCAATAATTATAGGTAGAATTTCTACACATAATTGAATTTCTTAGCAAAAATCTCATTGGCTGTAACCAGGTAAGTATTTTATCCTATGTTTCTCCTGTGTTAATTATGTGCAGCATAGTCTGACCACTATTGAAAATAATATTGTTCTCGAGACATATTCTTGTTTTCGCAATACCAAGCAATCCTAGTCAATGAGTTACTCTGCTAACAGTTTTTCATCTTGGCTGGTCACTGAATAATTTGTTTTCAAGGCACATTAACAGTTTGTAAAAGGCTGACATGAAAATGTCTGCTTCACTGTGGTAACTGTCAAGGAAAAGTGTTGAACAGTTCAAAAAGCAGTTTTCTCAGTTGTTAGTTTTTAAGTTTAGTTTTATGTAATTTGTAGATGTGGTTCTTTCTTTGAGAATAAAAATGTAAGTCAGTTTCCTAAGAAGTTAATTAAAATTACGTAGGCAAACCATTGTGTTCACTAATAGATGCAGTATTGAATAAAAATGACTGTTATGAAGTCCTTCAAAATGAAATATATTCTCAGACATGTTGTTGCATTCATATTTTAGAAACAGATAAGGATTTACTGATGAGTTAGAAGGGAAAAGGTGAGCCCAAATAATGAAGTACAGATTAATCAGAATTTATTTATTTTTTACTTGTGCATTTATGAGAGCCAAGCTAATCTGAATTAGCTTTCTTTCCCATTCTGACAGAAGAAATTAATATTAACCTTTCAAAGATTAATAAATCCCACTGAAGTTCTCACTTAACTTCTGGATTGATTAATTCACTGTATGATTATAGGCAGATACTAGGTGTCTAAATTCAGTTTTTCTTTAAATGTTGAATTTCAGCTAAAATAAAGAACAATAACACTTTGTAAGTCTATTCAGCTGAATACTTGTCTTTTCCGGTAAAAAAAAAAAAAAAAAAAAAAGAAAAAAAGGTACATTTCATTTCAGTGTATTAAAGCACAGTTTTTTATAAAAGAATGGGAAGTACTGACACAATAATTTATTTTTTTAGTGTATAAATGAACAGGAATGTTGGCTCTTTAACAATTCAATTCTGTCATGGTACAAGAGTAGACACTTTGACAGAGATGAAGATGTTGACTTCCCTAAGGTCTTTCTGATCTTCTCTGTCCTCTAAAAATGCTGCATATGAAAACTCACCTTTAATAAATTGATGAGCAGATTTATTTGTTCCTACTCCTCCCCACACATAAAATGATCTTTCCAGAGAGTGGCAATTCAATAAATGGGTTAATTTCATCATTATCTTCTCCAAGTAGGGTGGCACAATATCATAGCTTTAAGGAGGAAACAAGTCATGTGAAAAAAATAAAACTACGGCTGTAGAGTAAAAAGTACTAATGACCAACAATTTAAATAATGCCAGTGCATCCTTTGCAAAACCGATGTCTTATTAATTCTTTGAAATTTTGCCCAAGTCAATAGTTACTGAAAATAAATGCCTGAAGTATGTAGCAGTGAAAATGCCTCACCATGTCTCATTTTCTCACTTGGCTTATGCATAGCCATACCTCCAAAGAAATGTATGGAATTGCACTGTATGATGATGCTGTGGCAAATAATCATAACACCTCCCCCACCTTTTTTTTTTATTTTAATTTGAAAAAACCTTTAATGTTTCCTTTCTGCGTCATTCTGAACTTCCAAATTGTTATTCCTCCACAATAAATCTTGTTGTTTGTGCAAGAAATGCATGTGCTAGCTTGCATTACACCGGGCAATGTGAGAAGCTTCTTCCCTGCTGTTTCCATGCACAAAAACGCCTTAGCTTTTGAAAAATTCTTTGATTGTGGATCAAAATGAAATGGTTTTGTGAAGTCATTTCACTGTCTGTGTCTGGAGAGACAGAAGAGAGAAGGAGATGGATTCTTCTTTCTCATGGGATGTACAGCTGCGCACAGACAGGACAGGCTAACCTTCAAAGGTTTATAGAAATTGATATTTTGTTTCTCACCTACTAAACAAGGAGTGGGAAAGGGGAAAGAGAAGGGAAGGAGAAATAGGGCGACCTGGAAGCTGGGAAGCTGCCCAGAATCCTTTTCAGAGTTCTTTCTGCCATGGGTGTACTGTGTTTGGCCCTGAAGTCATAACCTAGGTCTACATTAGAAAAAAATTTTCACTTACAAGATGGTTACTTTTTGCTGCACACCCTTTAATCTAAAAATATCTCATACTGCAGTAAATGCTTTTGCTTTAAAAGGGGACAAAGTTCATAATAAAACTGCAATGAATTACATTTAACTTATTCTTATCTGATGTTGGATTATATTTGCATAAAATCAGCTGAAGGAACCCACAAGCCTTTCTGCTATATCGTGTTATAGGGCAACCTAATATATTCTTTCATTACAAAGTTAGTGAGCATGGCCTTTAGGGTAAGAGGAAACCTTGGAACACAGTCTCCGCCTCTTGCCCACTGCTAGGCTTTTAATTCCTGCTGCATGCAGAATTTAAGGATATCGGTTGAGCATGTACTAAAAGTAGAGACAAAATTTTGGTTTTGAATCCATGCCTGATTCATAAAATTTGCTTTCCTTCCTGCAAATAGAGTGGGTTTGGCCTAACCTTGTCTGTAGTCAACACTGAAATTTTTGGATTACAATAAGGTTTCCAAACCCTATTTCTTAAATCGTCTTTAGATGTAATCACTTGCCTTGTTAGATAAAATACTTACGCTTCTATTTTCCTGGGCAGTCTTAATGAAAGTATGAGTCAATGCCTGCAGTCTTCCTTTCCACTGATTATGTCTGTTGTTTCATCTTCTTTACAGGTTCCAGGAGCTGTGCATTGGTGCAGTGTAGAGCTGAACCCAGCTAAGAACCAACCAACTCTCAATACTCTGTGCTGTTCCTGAAGCAGAGATGTGTGCTAAATATTTTCTGTTAAATGAGAAGAGTATTGCGGAGTGAGAAAGCTACAAAATGCCTATTGCCCAGGGGAAAATGATTGAGTAATAACTCATTCTGCTGATATGTTACGGTTGAGCCTCTCTATCCCCAAACTGTAATTATGTGTTCCCATGGATTCCCTTTTGCCATCTCTGACAATTCTCTGGCCAAGCTATGAACTGATTCAGGAACCTACAATGACAGAAAATTAAAGCAGAAAAATGAAGAGTTTTCTTCTGGTTTGACTCCATGAACAATCTCATTGTGGGGCTGGGTAAGTGATGGTGTTGGCTTAAAAGAGGGGTAAGGACAGGTCACTGGGAGCAGGGAGTGAGGGGAATAGGACATCCTTTTATGTCAGGTGATTGTTACATCAACTTAGCTGCATTGTCCAGCTGTACCTTTGTCAGTTTTTCCTGGGACTGAGAATACCAGAAGTAGGGGACTGCTTGGCAAGCTGTGCATACGCTGAACTAGGAAACTGAAAAGAAAGGCAGTAGAGAAGTTGAAGATGCAGATGTAAATGTAATCCTATGGGGGGGCAGGTATCCTCCTTAGGCACAAGTATGATAGGAGAGGAAAAGTTGGAAGTCATGAGCAAGACAAAGAAAATCAGAAAGTAAGACCCAAAATAGCTTTTTTTCCTTACTGTGTTTGAAGAAATAGAAGCTGATATGTTTCCTTCATAAATAAACATCCTTCTCTCAAAGAATATCTTGTATCATTCATTTCCTCTAATGCAAACAATCTCAAGTTCTGGCTAACTGCTTAAACCAAAGTGTTTATAAAGTTATTGTCTTAATCTGGAAAAATTAGGCTGCATTGGTTATGTACTTTTTTAGTGTTGTTATAGAGTAGAAGAAGGTTTATTTTACAGACAGCCTGTCTTTAGCAGGGAAAGCTTGATGCAGAAGAACTGTACTGCAACTCAGTGGCAAGTACTTACTGTTACCAAGGGAGACTTTATCATTATAGAATTATAAATCATGTTAAGCAAAAGCAGCAGTAATTATGGTTTTATTTGTGGGAATCAAGATATACAGTTATGAAGAAAAATGAGAGAGAGGGATTGGGTGGCTCATAATGGCTGACAACAAATTCATGATATATGTACATAAAAAATGGTTGTTATACCTCAATGTCACTGCAGCCATCACATACCAAGCCAGAACTAAAGATACAGGTAAACATAGCACCTGCCTGGCTGTGCACAGCTGTAAAGAGCTATCAAAACCCAGCTGCAGCTTAGTGGCTCTCTCTGAAATCTTTCAGGAAGCAATTCCTAAATGCCTGTATTGACATCCCTTTTGACAATTGCCTGATCTCTTACAAGTTGCTGTAAATGCTGCTTTATATCATCTTGTCACAGGCTGTCAGGGGGACGAAAAGAACATATTTTTCTAAGCCTAGTTCAGGTATAGTTTTTCCTCGAAGCTTCCTGTGCAGATTTGCTCCTCTCTCTTCGGTTACAATACCACCGCCAACGGGGAGACCTTCTGATGTTTCAAACCCAGAGATATAATCTTGTCTAAATAATTCTAACCTACAAAATTTTCACTTGATCCCATACTTGCCATTAGACACCAACATGAATTTTAATGGTCATTTGGATACTCACCTTCCTTCTTTAATTTTGAATACAGATATTGGAAGTCCCAAAATACAGATTTATGTCTAAGACCTTGAATGAGCCAAAAGGGTGTTTGAATTTGGATTACGTTCCATTTTAGATAAGTAGGTCCAGGCAAGTTGCTGGGTCAAATTCTGAATTTCTAATCACTTAAATTTGAAGTTCTTCATATCCAGTGTTGTTTTTAATATCTGCAGGTTGCCTAACTCTCCTATGTACACAGCAGCTTCTTACCTTATCCTCTTTTCCCTAAATAACATCCCCCTCTTATCAATAGGTACCAGAAAACTTCTTGTGTCAGCCTCACTTGTTACATAATATAACCAAATTAGAAGTTTTGCACAATTGTACTTTGCTTCATTATACTTATTTCTTCACTGTTTCAGACCTGAAAAGTGGTTCTGTGTAGCAGGAAGTGTCTGTCTTTTCTTCATTGTGCCAATCTAATATCACTGCTCCTTAAGAAAAATCTCATCTTGCTTACATATATGGGCATAGCCCAATACTTAAAAGGAAATAACAGTTTAGGGTTTAGGATATACTTTATCATATTTTTTTTTTATCCTCAGCTGTCCTGCCTTGCTAATTTCTCATCCACTGCAGGAATAAAATAGGGGGTTAATTATCGTGTTCCAGTCTGTGCTGTTTCTACCATGCACTAAAATTTCAAAATCCTGCTAGCTTTATCTTTTCAGTGGGATCCTGAGGAAATAAAGCTCAAAAAAAGAAAACAAAAAAACAAACAGCACCCCCCCCCCCAAAAAAAAAACAAAACAAAACACCCCCACCAAAAACAAAACAAAACAAAAAAAAAACACCAACCCCAAACCCCAGAACCAAACCCGTCCTTTGATATTCTCAGAAAGACAAGTTTACAAAGTGACGAACTGTTCTGAGGAAAAAATATGTTTGTAATATTAGCTAATAGTTGAATAACTCGGGCACACTGCACGTGATGCACCAGAATTTGGTGGAAGAAAGGGCCCCTTTGATCCCAGCATTGAACAAATGGTAGTGCTGGTGATGTTTATGATCTTCCCAGCTCTTAGAACAGAGCACAAGCACAAACAAGGTACTGATACTTTCATTGTTGTCAGTATTCAGAATTTCTGATTCTTTCACACTGGCAGAGCTTTGTAACAACAGGTTAAAAATGGCAGGACTGTAGATGTATATGTAACCCCAGAGACTACCTGGAGCCAGCAGTTCATTTGCTTCTACTGGTACTCTACATTTTAACACAATAATCAGATTCAGCTCTAATTCAGACATGCTGACAGACGTGGGAGTGGCTGGAGTCAGAAACAGAAACGTGTCCTCTGCACCCTTGTAGTTAATCTAGTCAGTGTTTGGATTTTTAAGAGCTTTAAAACCAAGTTGTTAATAACCCTTCTGGCCTGAAAATGTCATTTAAAGTCTTGGAAGGAGAACAGAACAACTCCCCAAACCTCAAACATTATAAATCTGTTCTTATAGAGTGCTTTTTTTCATGTGTCTGTCAGTTTGTTTGTTTTTATGGTTTCTTAATGATACAGTACACTGGAAAGGAACAGAATTAGTCAGGTTTTAGAAAGTGAGACCATTCATAAAATCCCTTTATAGAAGGCAAAAGTTTTAAGAAGTTGAACTCATTCAAGTCAAGTAGGAAACTGGTATTGTCCTTTTGATTCTTTGTACTATAATGTTCCTCACAAAGATCCAAACCAGAGTTCCAGCCCTGGCTTTCTTCAGTCTGTGAGACCACTGAGTGTAAAACCACATTACGACACAGATTTATATGCTTTATGAAGAGAATTTTTTTAAATGCAGAGAGTGAAATTTACAGTTACTTAAAGCTCATCAGTGTATTTGCATATTTTGTCAGGAAATTTCTTATGTGTTTCTCTGTTCAGTGTAAAATGCTATAAAGAGCAGGAAAAACCATACTGTTTTTAAAACACTGGCTGATACGTATTTTAGGTTTAAAAAAACCACAAGCTTTGAGGAAAGATAGGAAGGTTACAGGAAAAGTTCTGTTGAGCTGTCTGAAATGATGTTGATGTTTGTTTTCTGTGTTTACAAAAGCTAAACCTGTCTTAGGACAAGAAAATTTAATTGGGAAAATGCTAAAGTAAATTCACTTTTTTATATAGTAATTGGTGCATCTATATCGTAAAAAAACAATTAGTCCTGGAACTGCTCTAATGCCATAAATTCTCTGTCTTAAGGGTCTAACACAAACATATACCCTTTCTGTAAAAGAAGATAAATCAAAACATCTTAGAGACTTTTTCCTAGGCAGAGGTGTTCCAATATAGTCCCTTTTTTGACTGGGAATTCTTCTTGGTAGAAACCAGAGGATTATTTCTTTTGCAGACATCTGAATGTAAGAATGCTTTTCAGCATCTGATAAACCAGGGAGAGAAGCAAGCACAATAGCTCTGGGCGCTTTATTTTTCCCTGATGTGAAATGCTGTCTAAAAGAATTTAGCGATTATTTTTTTTACATTTATACAGGATTTCTAGATGTGTAATTACCTCACAGTAGTTCTAGCCCAGATGCCGTACCTGAAGGCTGCAGATGTCTGCATAGATCATTCATCTACGGGTATAAGGCAAACTTATGACAGAAAATAACTTTAGTATGCCTCCAGAACACTGAATTTACAGGACAAGAAGACTTTATCAAAGTAGTGTCAGCACAGTAGGTCCAAAATTTCACCGGCATAGAACATCCCACTTAGCTGGAATGGTGGTCCTTCTGTGGGTATTTTTTGGCTGAAGTGGGCTTTCTCATTCCTATGGGCTTGTTTTATTCTGTGTAGTTCTGAAGATTGTGTTAAAAAAGTAGAAAAAAAAATCTTACTTGGTAAAGGAAAGGGGACATAAAGAAGATACATGGGGAGAAACAAAGACAGAGGAAGGAAAACAAATCAGGATGTATTTTAGCCTTATTACCTGACAAAGTTTGTCAGGGGTCTTCAGTAACTTGGATTAAATTTCTTAAGTCTTTGTGAGTCCAAAGTCTATACAGAGAAGGAAGAAAACATCTCAGTCTTCACCATGGGATCCTCCAGGAATCTGTTTCGGTTCCCAACATTTCTCTCTCCTAATTTCAAAGCAAGCAGATAAAAAAATGAACAAAAAAAGGGGGTTGGAATGACCTATCCTGTCATCCTTTTAGTCTCCATTTTAGCCTAATTTCTGCTATATCCAATTTTATTCCCTTGATTTTCGGTTCCACCCCACTCATTAAATGTCATCTTCAGATTGTTTTAAAAATACTGCTGAGCAAATTTGTCTTTCTGAAGTCTTCTCATCCATATAAATTAATACGATATGCAGTAGTAAGTAATGAAAAAATATTGTCTTACTTTCCAAAATGGAGCATATTTGGCTTAGCTGTTTAATCCCAAATTTTGTAGTACTATGGCAACATTTCTAGACCTTAAAAATCTTGGTAATAAACTTCAACCTCAAGGAAAGATCATGGTTTGTGCTTATCTGCTCTGAACCAGCCATCCCATTTTCATTTGGTACCCATCAAGTCTTAGGAACAAAACAGAGTATTCAGGAACAACATAAACCAATAACTTATTATATGTTTCTGAATGCTACTTAACCATTTTTCTTTCTTATAACTGGGTAATATTTTGACCTATTCAAAGTTGGCACTTTTATGCAAAGTCAGGATATTTTATTTTCTGGGCTAAAAGTTCATCAGAAGAACAAATTGGAAGACAATAAATCTGAACTTCTTATCTTTTCTTCAATATGTTCAATTAAAAAAAAAATCCCTTGTGACTGTAAAGAGAGAAATCACGGAATCACAAAATCATTAGGGTCGGAAGGGACTTATGGAGATCATCTAGTCCAAATCCCCTGCCAGGACACATCCACATCTGATTGAAGCAGCTCTGATTAAAAATATAAACTGCTACTATTACTCAGGAACAGCAAGTGACCTGGGAAATCTCTGTGCTAGATTTCATATAACTTTCCTTTTTCCATTTTAGTCATAAAAAATCATAGAATAGTCAGTTAGAAAGGACCTTAAGATCACCAAGTTTCAACAGCCCTGCCATGGGCAGGAACACCTCACACTAAACCATGGCACACAAGGCTCTGTCCAGCCCGGCCTTGAGCATCGCCATGGATGGAGCATTTACAACTTCCCTGGGCAACAAATTCCAGTGCCTCACCAACCACACAATAAAGAATTTCTTCCTCATATCCAATCTAAATTACTCCTGTTTAAGTTTGAACCCATTACACCTTGTCCTATCACTAATAATGAAGAGTCCCTCCCCAGCATCCCTATAGTCCTCCTTCAGATACTGGAAGACACCTATGAGGTCTCCATGCAGCCTTCTCTTCTCCAGACTGAGCAGCCCCACCTTTCTCATACTATCATCATACGGGAGGTGCTCCAGTCCCCTGATCATCCTTGTGGCCTTCCTCTGGACTTCTTCCAACAATTCCATGTCCCTTTTATATTGAGAAAACCATCACTGCACATAAAACTCCAAGTGAGGTCACACAAGAGAAGAGTAGAGGGGCAGGATCACCTCCTTCAACATGCTGGTCACATTCCTTTTGACGCAGCCCAGGATACGGTTGGCTTTCTGGGCTGCAAGCACACACTGAAGCCAGCTCAGACTCAGTTTCTCACTGACCACCACCCCCAAATCCTTCTCCACAAGGCTGCTCTGAATCTGTTCTCTACTCAGCATGTAGCTGTGCCTGGGATTGCTCCGACCCAGCCGTAGGACCTTGCACTTGGCATGGTTAAACTTCATCAGGTTGGCATCAGCCCACCTCACAGGTGTGTCAAGTTCCCTCATTCCTTCCCTCCAATGTATCAACTGAACCACACAGCTTGGTGTCATTGGCAAAAATGCTGAAAGCGCATTCAATCCCACTGCCCATGTCACCAACAAAGATGTTGAACAAGACTGGTCCCAACACCGATCCCTGAGGGACACCACTCGTTACTGGTCTCCAGCTGGGCATTGAGCCATTGAGCACAACTCTTTGCATGCAGCCATCCAGACAGTTCTTTATCCACTGAGTGGATCCACCTATCAAATTGATGTCTCTCCAATTTAGGGACAAGGATGTCGTGCGGGGCAGCATCGAATGCTTTGCAGAAGTCCAGGTAGATGACATCAACTGCTCTACCCCTGTCCATCAGTTCCATAGCTCCATCATAGAAGGCCACCAAATTGGTCAGGCAGGATTTCCCCTTAGTGAAGCCATTTTGGCTGTCACCAAGCCCCTTGTTTTTCATGTGCCTTAGCATGCCTTCCAGGAGAATCTGCTCCAAGATTTTGCCAGGCACAGAGGTGAGTTCCCCGGCTCATCCATTTCCCCCTTCTTGAAAATGGCGGTTATGTTTCTCTTTTTCCAGTCATCGGGAACTTCACCTGACTGCCATGATTTCTCAAATATGATGGACAATGGCTTAGCAGCTTTGTTCGCTGGCTCCTTCAGGACCCGCGGATGGATTTCATCCGGTCCCATGGACTTGTGCATGTTCAGGTTCTTTAGATGGTCTCGAACCAGATCCTCTCTTACAGTGGGCCTAAGGTCTTCATTCTCACAGTCCCTGCGTCTGCCTTCCAAGACTTGGGTGGTGTGGCCAGGGCATTTGCCAGTGAAGACCAAGGCAGAGAAGTCATTTAGAACCTCAGCCTTCTCCAAATCCAAGGTAGCCAGTTCTCCTGATAGCTTCTGGAGAGGGTCCATGTTGTCCCCAGTCTGTCTTTTATTTGCAATGTACCTATAGAATCCCTTCCTGTTATCCTTAACATCCCTAGCCAAGTTTAATTCTAACTGGGCCTTAGCTTTCTTAACCTGGTCCCTAGCTTCCCGGACAGCATCCCCGTATTCTTTCCAGGCCACCTGTCCTTGCTTCCACCTTTAATAGGCCTATTTTTTCCTTTGAATTTTCCTCAACAGCTCCTTATCCATCCAAGGAGGTCCTCTGGCCCTCCTGCAGCACTTCCTTCTGGTAGGGATACATCTCTCCTGAGCTTGCAGCAGGTGATCCTTGAATATTAACCAACAGTCTTGAGCCCCCCTGCCCTCTAGGGCTCTATCCCATGGAACCATACTGAGCAGGTTCCTGCAGAGGCCAAATCTGCTCTCTTGAAGTCCAGGGCAGTGAGCTTGCTGCACGCTCTTCTCACTGTCCTGAGGACCTCAGATTCGACCATCTCATGATCACTACAAGCAAGGCTGCCCTGGAGCATCACATTCCCAGCCAGTTCTTCCCTGCTGGTGAGGACGAGGTCAAGCATGGCACCTCTCCTTGTCGGCTTCTCTATTACTTGCAGGGGGAAGTTGTCTTCCACACAATCCTGGATTACCTGCGCTGGGCCATACTGTCCCTCTAACAGTTATCAGGGTGGTTGAAGTCCCCCATGAGAGCAAGGGCCTGTGAGTGTGAGGGTGTTCCTATCTGTCTATAGAGTGCTTCATCCACCGAGTCCCCTTGATCACATGGTGTGTAACAGATCCCCACAATAATGACTCCCATCGCTGTTCTCCCTTTAACCCTGACCCACAAACTCTCTATTGACTGCTCACCTGTCCCCAGAGAGAGTTCCGTGCTCTCCAGCCTGTCACTGACATAAATAGCAACTTCCCCTACCCGCCTGCTGGGCCTGTCTTTTCTAAAGAGCCTGTAACCTTCCATTCCAACACTCCAGTTATAGGAGCCATTCTACCTTGTTTTTGTCATGCCTATTATATCATAGAATCATAGAATCATAGAATAGTAAGGGTTGGAAAGGACCTCAAGATCATCGAGTTCCAACCCCCCTGCCATGGGCAGGGACACCTCCCACTAAACCATGCCATCCAAGGCTATGTCCAACCCCACCTTGAACGCTGCCAGGGATGAAGCATTCACAACCTCCCTGGACAACCTATTCCAGGGCCCCACCACCCTCACAGTAAAGAATTTCTTCCTCATATCCAATCTAAACCTCCCCTGTTTAAGTTTAAACCCATTACCCCTTGTCCTCTCACCACAGTCCCTAATGAAGAGTCCCTCCCCAGCATCATCCCTGTAGACGTGCATACATCTCCAATTCCTGTTGTTTGTTCCCATGTTATGGGGGTTTGTATAGAGGCATCTGAGCCAAGCTCCAAATGAAGCCAGCTCATTGGCTGGACTGGCTGGAATATCTCTACATTGCCCTGAGCATTTATTTTACGTGCTGGCAACTGACTGGGTGTGTTGGGATGGAATGATACCTCCCTCCCCCAACACATCTAGTTTAAAGGTTTCTTGATCAGCCTGGTAACACTCTTACCACTTGCAGTTGCACAGTAGTATTTAACCTCTGTCAGGAGGCCTTGTACCCATGTCTTCTTTTGCTCACTTAAGGAACTGACTTATGTTGCACAGGAAGGATGAAATGTTGGAAGATGATGCTTTTGTTTTTCTAAATAAATGCTTTTCATCAACTGAGTGAAAGCATGGCCCTATTGACTGTGTTGTGCAACTCCATCTCACCTTTTATCTGACATATCTCATTGCCTGATTTCAAAATAAGTTCTTCATTCTGAGAAATGCAGGGGTGTATCCTGGTAACCCTGAGCCTGGATCTGACTCTCTTGTGATGGCACGGGTAGCGGTTAGATTTAGGTCAGGTATCTGTTTCTTATTTCGCAATGATCATCATCATCATCATGTTCAGTTTAGGGCTTTTAGAAAATAATCATTATTTTCCATTTTTAGTATGTTTCTCATTTATCTGAAAATTTAAAATGTATCTACCTCGAAACTTTATATAATCTTGGTTAAAATCCAGTAACCATACAATTTTAAGCTTGATGAGGCTGTGTAATTGAATAACAGCAAAGCAGAAATTATGCAGCACAGAAAATTTTTGAATTCCAATTTCATGAATGTTGTGTTTATTATACTGAAGATCAAGGGAAAAATTATATTTACAAATTAGGAAGCATAATGAAAAAATATTCATTTGACATCTGCTCTGCTAATCTTCCAAACACCGAGTCTCTAAAGTGTCCTGCGTGAATGCATTAAGCCATGTATTGGCCTTTCCTGGTTTCCATAACTTGAGCAATTAACGTCCACAATTAGGCACTGGCAGATTGTTTCTACAAACTGAAATGCATTTTGACTAGTTATGTCAGAATAAAACTTTGTAGCAAATTGCACATTTCAGCCTGTCAAAACTGATATGATTTCTGGGGTATACAGTTAGGCCAAAGAAAGCAAAAAATGGTACATAAATCACTGTATCTGAAATGTGTTTCAACTGCAGCAGTGCTTTCTCATACTAGGATTAACTACATCAAAAACTTACATGGGAATCCACCTTTAACTTATAGTAGTAATATGGTGTATTGCATGACACTGTTTATTCAATTACTTCAAAGTGCTGTACTGGTGCCAGATCAAATTCTGGTCTGTCTGTGGTTTTTACATACTGCAGAGTTCAGGCATGAACAGTATCAAGACTATTAATGGGATGTAATAAAGAAACTAAAATGTCATTTCTGTATCTTGTCTAGGTTTAATTTCAGATTTTGAATTTTTCCTTTTTCCTCTTTTCCTCTGATTCCAGTCATCTAGTGTTTTTGGTTTAAGCTAGTCTCAGCTTTTAGAGTCATATGAAATAACAAAAAGTTTATTACAACACCATTGATTTGCATCAGTGTTCTGGTACAGCAGACAGACAAAAGCAGAGGCTATGAATATGAGCTCCCATGAGCAGAAATGAATACTCTTTTTATTAAATTGAATAAAATATTAATCCATAACAGAGAAATCATGATGGAGTTACTGTGAAATCATATAGACTATAGTCAATAGAAATGGAGACAAAATATGTCTAGTCAAATATTAATGAATGTGGAATAACATATGACATTTAGAAAGCAAAAGGATTTTTCGTGTAGGTCTTTTCTTGTATAAGAGTCACATGTTACCAGGGATTAGACATTATGCATTTCGCCTGCACTGTTGTGTCATGTATTCTGGAATTTAGATTTGCATTTTCAGGGGCTTAATACCCCTCCTGTAAGATTTTTCAGGGTGAAAAGTCCCATTGCTTGGCATTCTTATTGATAAAGAGATATCACATCAGTGTTTGGAAAAAATATTATTTTATTATTGACATGGATTGCACCAAATCAAACTGAGCAGTCAGTAAACTGGATAGCCACAAACCTACTCTTCTTCTTAGTATCTTCATAAGAAATATGTAATCTCCTTTCTCAGCTAAATCATTCCCTGCTGAAAATAAAGTGTGGCTTCTTGGTAGGGAGAGACAGCTTTCCACCAGCTACTGCTTAGAAGTTTTGTCTGCCTGTAGGCAGGAGACAGGATAAAATAGGGTAAATGATAAAGTATTCCCCTGTTGTCTTGGGCAAACGTTGGTAAGAGTAAATCTAGAAAGTGGATGCAGGTTGAAACAGACAACGGGCTGGAAAATCTTTTGGTTTATCTGATGTTCATGTGAATGAGTTTTGTATATCTTTGTGCTTATGCTTGGGAACCTAAATTTCTTGATAGCATTTTCATTTAATATCTTCTGTCTTCAGAACTTAGTGACAGCAACATAAACTTATCAGGAAGTATAATCCAGCTTTTTCCAATACACTTCTGGTCCTGCAGCTGAAAGTTATCATGCTGATTGGCAAGAAAGATAAGTCTTTGGAGAATTCAAGGCTACATTGTCTTATAATTGCAATTGGCCTGTAGTTCTTTATGAAGTGTAACCTTGTCACATAATATAGAGGGAGTTCTGCCCTGCACCAGCTAATATTGGCTTCTGTGTTTGGGGTTAGCTACAGTGCATTCACAGGCTTATCACAGTGTGTAAATGATGTCAAACTTGGACACCATTTGGTGCAGTATTAATTGGATCATCTTTGGTGTATCATATCTGATCCTCTGTCAGATCCACAACACCTAAGATCAATAAATAAATAGGGGCTAAATTTGCAGAGAGAATTTTTTTGATAATCACATGTAATGGAACAGAACTGGCTAAGCTCCTTACGGGATTGATATCTGTCTGTCCCAAGATCAGCTGTCCGATGTTTAAAAATCTTTAGATACAGCTTTTCCTACAAACTGTGTTGACAGTGCTGAAAGATTTCTTTACACTACCACAGCAGCCTTGAGAAATTATAATCTACTTAGAGAATGTTATAAACAATATCTATGACCTTGGAATTTCATGTGCATTTCTGGACAACTCTAAACATGAAAGAACATACAATTTTAAAAACGTCAATAAAATTTTTTACTACAACGCTTTTGCTACATTAATTCTCCTCTCCTCCTTAATGTCATAAACTTTAATATTCATGTAGACTCTTTCTTCATATTTCATGAATACACTGTGTATTTGGACAATAAGAGCATTCTGCAAACTCAATGACAATAAACACTAGTGTAGGGAAAAAATTTCCTGACACAGCAAGTCATAACACAGCTGTATTAATGTGGCTAGCCTGATTAACAAGGGTGTGCTTTCATCTGCTACAATGGTGAAGGGAGTCACCAGATTGGTATTGTGGGATAATCTGGCATCCACTTGAATCTGCCAAAGTGGTGATTGTTGAAACTTCATACAAAGAACTTACAACGCCTTTGCTCTCTTATTTTGTCTATCCCTTTTTTCTTCTTTTTTTTTCTTTTTTTTTTTTTTTTAATGGATATGTTAATGGAAAATGAGGCTAGCCGCAGTACTGCAAAGCAAAATATAAAACACATAGCTGATGTGTAGACAGGAAAGAATCAGCTCTTCTTAGCTGGCTGATCCTGAGCTATTTTTAACAGCAAGAAAGGCACTGAGGACCTATGATGGCAGCCCATGGGATTTCTGCAGCAGATAGAGGTTAAATGCTGCGCTCTGAGTAAAGTCCCAGGGCAGCAGCTACCTAGCCTGGCCCACTAGCTTGTGTATTTTATCTTCTATTCCAGACTCCAGTATGCTCCTGGGCCTGTTATGTAATTGATGCATTTTATCCCTGAGGCTGCTGCCTGCAAAGAGCAATCTGATGATCTAGATCAGCCTTCAAACTCCCTGAATACTTTCAGGAAATCTGGGATGTAAAGTTCTAAGAAGTTTTTCATTACTATTCCAATTTTGGTATGTATTATTTGCATTTATATGAGGACAAAAATCCTCCCAAGTACAGAACCTGCATAAAAACGAGTTAGTGCGAAAAGAACAGTTTTTCATAAATGTAGCACCAGCACAAGTATACTCACATTTTTTGATTCAGGCTGTATAGCTCTGCCCACACCCAGAATACATCTCACTTTGGGTGCGCCAAATGATGGCTCTGACAGAGATACCATTTAACAGCCTTTGAAAAAATCTTCAGTTGAACAGTTCTATGCTTAAATTGGACAGTTTTATTCCAATGTTTAATTCTTAATTGTTCCTAGAACAGGTGTGTAAAATTCCTCTTTTCATTCTTTAGCCTCTGTAGACTCTGATTTATGGGAACTAAAAATAGAACAGAAAATAGTATGAAATTTCTTTTTTTCTTTCTAGAAAACAGAAATAGAAATTAAGAAAGAAGAATAAGCTAGGAGAAATCAATTTTTGGAGCTAAAATTTTATATGCTTTTTCTCAGATATTACTCGCAAGCTCATGCTTAGATAAAGCCAAGGATATTCTGAAGTATGTAAAAACAATGACCTCAAATCCCTAAATTTCTTTTTGGTTGTAAGCCATTTTCATCTTTGGAAATGCATTTGTGCCAAGTGTTTCAGAGAACAGTTTATAGTCTGTGCTATAAACACCCTCAATATGCTATACATCTAGGGTGGCCTTTT
Organism: Amazona ochrocephala; assembly: GCA_039720435.1. NCBI lineage: Eukaryota > Metazoa > Chordata > Aves > Psittaciformes > Psittacidae > Amazona > Amazona ochrocephala. Next base: position 38,422,842 of record CM077882.1, read on the forward strand.
ACCACAGAAAGAAGTCGAATAGCACAAGAAGCATTGTAATTCCGTGATATAAACCCAGACCTCCTTTATTTTGCCCAGATGTCTCATGTTCTCTCCTTTCCCTGTTTCTGTTTCTGTCAAATCACTTCAGCTTAATATTGTCATCTCTTATACTGCTTGAGTATTGCAAAGGGATCTGAGCAAGCAAGGCTACAAATAGGCATCATATACTTGGCTTTGTGTATATGCTCATACACTTTAAGCAAAAAAAGTTTGCTCAAATGTAATTATTTGGCATACAGTGTTTTTACTAGTTTTCTTTTCATTGTCAAGTTGGCCTTGTGTGCAGTAAAAAAACATTCATTTATTTTCTTGGGAAAGAAGCAGAGTGAGGTATAGATCTTGAGATCTCTCCCTCTTTGACAGTGATACATTTAGAAATCATATAGCTGTAAAAGGGTGTTATTGTTAAGCATCACAGACAGTTCTTCTATATTAGAACTAGATCAAACTATTATCACAAAGCCTGCACAGGTTAGATGAATTTTCAGTAGTGAGGCATGTGCTGCAGCTTCACTTCTGGCCATTATGCCTCATGCCTGACCAGCATCCATGTGCTACTCTTTCTTTCATCACTGTTATACATTTAAATCTTACTACATACTTTCAAACTGCAAAACTAAGCCTCATTTATAAAAATGTCAAGAGCAAGAAGTGCATTTGTTTGTTTCTAAGGTTCTCCAAAGATGACAGCAGCTACCAGCTGCAGATTGAGAGGATTTTTTTTTTGGTTTTGGTATGGCATGGGGATAAAAGTTACTTTGGTTTCATTTTTTGCCTTAAAAAAAAAAAAAAAAAGCAACAACAACACAAAATATCTTATGCTTGTGATGGAATATTAAGTCAGTATGAAGCACGAACATCAGTCTATAGTACATTCAAGGAAAAAGCTGCATAATCATGTCAGCTGGGGATGATACAAATCTTTAGACCTTAACAGTAAGAGATGATAGGAATATATGTATGAGATATACATTTTGTGCATCAAAAGACACAGAATCAAGTCATATGTGCCCACCACACCAGTAAGCTCCATCTCAGAATATTTCTGTTTTGTTTTATTGTGAAAACTTTCTGTACTGCTGAGGTAACTGAGAACTCAATATTATACCAGGCATCCTCTAAAGTTGATTGAATGCAGGCACGGGAAGGCCACAGGCTATTAGTAAATTGGAAAATGCATATGAGGATGGCATAATCGTATTTACCTTTGGAGTATTAGACCAATGTCGAAGTATTTTCTTCTGAGTTTTCTACTTTCCAAGCTAAATTACCAAATCAGTCTGGACCAAACCAGAGTTTAGATAGGTTTCAACTATTGTTGAAAAATCAGGGGATTTATTTTTTTTTTATTTATATTTTTTTTTTACAGAGAAAGGTCTTAGAAGTAAGGGTCTGAATATAATCTTGTCAAAGTCTCTACTGATTTCAGGACTGAAAGAGCAGATGGGGTCCTTTTACCAACCTGATCCTTAGGGAAAATACTTCTGTAAGACAATAAAATAGTTTTTTACACTTTATTTCTAAAAACTCTGTAGAAATATCTTCTAATCCTAGAAACACATGCAAACTCTTCTATGGCTCTGCTTTGACTTTTCCACCCTTTTTAGTTTTATGACTGCCTTAGCACTTCAGATGAGTTTAGTTCAAGTGCCAAAACTCATAATTAATTGCTGGCATATGACCCAGTACTGCTTACCTGCAATTTAGTTATAGTCAAAGGAAGCAACAGTAGCTCCTTCTTTAGACCGAAAAAGACGAAGAGCAATATCAGTCTTTTTCTTCCCAGACTCCAAATGCATACTACAGGTTCTGAAAAAATGTATTTTATTATATGCATAGTATTTTATATACGAGAATTCACCTGTAAATTAAGTTGAAGCCATGTTCAGTGTCAAAATGATAAAACAACTAATTCTAATGTCTTTGCAGGATTTAAATTTATTTTTGCTTGTTTGCTCTTGTTCATTTGGTCTTTTGCCTGGACAAGAAATAATTACTGTAAAAAAGAAGTGTTATTAATCCCTTCTAATGACATTAAAATTAGAGCACAGGGGAGCTGAATAACTCCTTATGACATGAGTATGGGCTTCACACCTCCTAACAATAATCACCTAAACATCCTCTATAGTTAATAGGTATCTTCAGAGGGCAGTTCATTCTATTTTAGGATAGGGTGTATCTGGTGCTACAGGTACCTTCTTCTTTCTATGGAATACTAAGAGTTTTGCCAGCTCTCTTAGAGGTTTGCTTTTGCATAGTAAAATGAGGTGATGTGAGATACATTGTTAGTCTTCAACAGGGATAGGAGTAGAATCTAGGAATACTGGAAGTACAGTGCCTGTATGAGCCACTAAACCATTTTTCCCATCTAAAACATCATATCTGTCTTATTTTTCATGAGATCCATATATTTCATACTGATTAATTGATGATCTCTATCCTGGACATTTCACAAAGCTAGTTTTTTGTGATTTAGTAGTTAGAGAATTGAATTAACTGAGCAAAAATATGTGAAGAAGGAAGCCATTCATAATTTATGGGGCAGTGCTGTTCAAAAAAGTTCAGTTGTCCCTCCAAAAGGCAAAATGCTGCAGTTTCTTTTCTTATTAAAGCAACTTTGTGACTGATAGAGAAATAACCATTATGTAAACAAGCAAGTAATTATTTTTCACTTCTACAGAAATAATTAGTAGTAAAGAATCTGAATGCAATACCAATAATACCCTAATGTGAACTCATCTGTCCTTCGCAAGGCCTGCCTGTATCTAAACAACACAAGACATAAATGTATGATTTTTGCAAGATTTTGTGCTCATGCCCTCAAATATGTGAGTCTCCTACCTCATTGGTGATTTGTTTAGTTCAGTTTCAGTCTAAATACAGATTATATTCCAGTTTTGATTTTGACACAGTATTCATTGGAATTATAATGTTTGATGAGTTTGGATTTTTTATAGATAGTTGACTAGACCACTTTTCAGAGGCTAATTAGTTGCATATACATAAATATTTATTTTGAAATTCCAAATTGTTTGTTATTTTCATTTTTTTTTTTTTCTTAGGGAAAAAAACCTTTTATTAGAATCTCTCTCCTATGATACTTCAGCTTCCTTGACATTAATATGGTTTGCTTCTTTTTCCTTTACTTTTCATAACCGCTTCTGAGTATCAATAAGTTAAATCTGCCTGGGATGATCATGATAGCAAGTATGACATTCATCAAGTTTACTAGAGAAAAGCAGCTTAAAGATTGCTTCTTAGGATTTCCTGGAAGCTTATTTGTATTTTGTATCCTTCATTATCTTGTAAGTAGGTTTTCTCACTAGAATCAATATCTCTCTTATGTCATCCTTCCAAGGCTTTTACTCAGAGACATGTGAAAATGTATTATTATTTGAGCTTTCCCAGAATACTATAGTCCCCATGTTTACATCTCATTTCTTCCTATCTTCTTTCTTCTTTACTTTCTCAGTCAGGCAAATAAAAGCCTTTTAAAATGCAAATAATGATATTTAAAATAATAGGTTCTTTTGTGCAAGAGAAATGTGAAGCATGAAAGAAAACGACAAACCACAACATTGGAATCTCTCTCTGTAGGAGCCTGTTGGTGATATAAGCCATGGTTGCATAGAAATGGGAGCAGGAAAGTGGCAGTGATGTTCCATTTATTTCCATCTGTTGTTTTCTGGACAGATGAAGATAAGTAACACCTAGATTCAGCTATGTCTATATTCAATGTTGTTAAGCTCTGTGTTACTTCTCTGAGCCTCATGCACCTGGCATTTTTACTTAGTGGGCAAAGTGACTATCACAGGTAAAATTTGCAAGGTACTTTGGAATCTCTTTAGAGCAAGAGAACCTTAAACATGTAAGCCAGTTTATATTGGAGCCTGCATCAGCGCTTTAATGAGATCACTTGTTTGAAAATCTTACTTAATTTTGCCCAGCCTCCTTGTCAAAATAAATTTTGAGTTGTGTGACAGGACCTCAAGTCAGTAAGAGATCTGAAGTTAATGCTTTCCTTATTATAAGGACACCAGAAACACAAGACGGAGTTTCAGCCTCTAAACTTACATTTTGGTAAACACAAACCAGTGAACTAGAGCACAGTGATTCTTGGAAGAAGAAAAAAATCTCAGGTCTGCGGTTTGAGACTGACATACAGAAGGGATCTGAGAATCAATCTTTCCCCTCCTGTCTGTGCCATTGTCATGTGGCCCTTTTTTCTTTCTGTCTTGACCTTGTTTCACATACTTTCAGTGTCTTCCCAGCTGTGAAGGGAGACTCTCTTACCCAGGTTACTTTCTGCACCTCCTGGTCTTAGGAGGCTTCTAGTCCCATTAAGCCTACTGGGTGTATGTCTCCTCTTTCCACTCCACCTGTCATCCACACCTAGTCACTTGGACCAGGTGGAGGAGCAGTCCGAGGGAAGCCCTTATGCAATGTAAAGCAGCCCAAGACAGGAGAAACTCCTCTGCAAGCTCCCAAAAACCCTTGTTTTAACTACACAGTAGGCTGGGAATGAAACAGCAAGACATATAATACCCTTTAATTCCTAGTAATTTCTTTTCAAGTTCCAAAATTCACTCTTTGACAACAGGTATGCTTTCATCTTCATATGGATCTTTAGCCTTGATATAGCAAACCTCAGTAACAAATTATTTCTTTTTTTGTGAGGAAAAATTGCTTTCTTTGTATGATCTTTAATGTTAATCTTTTCATGATGCTGATGCTAGAGTACCACGAGGGTTGTACATTTTCTTTCACTTTATTATGATTGATGTGTTATTAAGTCTTTGTAAATGACGTAGATTTCCCAACCACATGAGGAAGTAGAGCTTAGAAAATTTCCAAAGATCCATATTGTGTCTAGACCAAACATAGTAATAAAAAACCACAGAGAATAAAGATTAACCTGAGTGGAGTTCAATTTGCAGTAAACACAAATTAAATTGGGACAAATCACTACAGTTAAAAATATTGAAGGAAAGAGCATAAACTGCAGTTTTCAATTACTTTTTCTGCAGCTTACAGTTGAAGTTATTACAGCTGAAGTCCACTTTACAGTAGGAAAATAAACCACAGCTGGTGATGGCTTTGGTGTGAATAAATAAGGAATGCAAAAAGACTGAAACCGTAATGTGAGCTTATACTGTCTGCCACAGGCAAAGAAGGAACTCCTTTGAGACCCACGATACGTAACTCAGCTCTGAATTTGTTTTAAGGCACTAGAAACTGAACACAGTGATAAGCTAAAATGAGAAACACATGCTTTCTTTCAGAATTATTATCTGCCGACTGTCTGGCTGATGCATTTCATTTGCATGTTCAGGGTTAGCACACAACTTTCTCCAAGGTCAGGCTGGTTGGCATGATTCATATAAATTTTTTTTTTGCTTTTCTCTATAGCGCTGTTGGTTTCCTAAAGCTATCTCAGAATTTGACACAGGACTGATGTTATGTAAGAATATAGGCTTTGTATTTTCTCCTCATTGCGTGGTTATAGCTTTTGGAACTCTTACTATAATTCTATATTTTGTTACAGGAAGATTGGAAGTATGTTCTAGGGTTATGGACAGCAGATACTTGTGTATGCCTGAAGACTGCTTTCTCTTTAGATGGTGCTTACTTCGATAATTTTATCCTTACATACTTACTGTTCATCGCATTCTCCAGTTATTGACAATCTATATTTCTTCTGTGAATGAGCAGCTACCTGGCAGTCATCAGGCTTTAGGAGGAGGTATTTTCAAGGGGTTGCTGATCTTCGGTTGGCCACTGTGTTCCCCAGACACGTCTGATATGTGGGTGACTTCAACAGCAAATGGTATAAGACCTGTTGATACAACAGGAATGCTCAGTTTCCCTGTTTTAAACTCTAAGACCTGTAAGCACTTCCCTCAAGATTTGACAAGTGCAATTCTCCATCCTTTTCTGAGTTGGTGTCTTTAGTATTTGTTTTGCCTCTTAAGCTGTACTATCACAATATTTGAAATATTATTCATTGAAATACAAATAGGATTTTTCAATACCAGAAGAATCATAGATATTTTTAAATATTCAAAGCATAATTTGCTTTCATTTCATTTGGAATTGTTTGCATTTCAGGGACATGAAAAATTTGATCCTGACCTAGAGTGACTATGAACGTATGTCTCTTTGGTAAGTCTCTACAGATCAATACACTTGCTTATTTGCAGTACCCTAGCCAGATCTGAGTAAGGTGGCACCCGTACACGTTTTCAGGGAGACTCTGAGGAGTCTTGTGATGAGAAGAGTTGCTTTACTGTGCCAGAGTTAGATAGCACTGCCACCTCTATGCTCTCCTGATGTAATTCAGTACCAGAGCTAGGCTGTCTGATGGTGGCTGCATAATCCAGCCTGTAGTGTGCTTTGGCTTTTCAGCGGAATGTGCATTTCTCAAGAAGCTTTCAGGGTGCACCCAACAGCAACTCTTTCTAAGCCTCAATCTCCTTTTCACACAGCATTTTTGTTCTCATGTTTTACTGCATTTATTAGCAGTTTATTACTGCTTTTAAAGGAATTTGTGGATAGGCAAAACTCCCTCATTTCCTGATTTTGATTAGCCAATAAAACTGCTTTTGAACCTCAGTTTGGTCTAATCACTGAATTATGTAATCAATTGATACAAAGCTTATTCTTGTAATAGCACACGCATTTAGTGAGGCAGAGTCAAGACATGTGGAACTAACATGCAAGAGAAAATCATATGCTTAAGCATGCACTTGGAATGAGTAGAGTCCCTGCTGTATTCACTACAGGTATCAATGAGCTTCATCACTTAGAAAAAGAAAAGCCAAGTCCTTCAAGCATGGAGAAAGGTAAAGGGGTCTTTTTTCAAATAGCTTTCTTGACTGCCTTCCTACAGCTAATTGACTGCAAAGAACAGAGGAAATGACTTGCTTCTCCTTGATAAATAATAGTTTGAGAAATTTGTACTTACAAAGAGCAAGTCTAAGCGTCTGATAAGAACATTTTCATTTGGGGCTCAATGATGGCTTTTCAGGGAGCTTGGCAATGCAAAGAAAAGCAGTTTCGGTGGTATTTAGACAAACACCCCCCAGCCACCAATCAACTGGATGTAAGTCAGAGTGATCCTTTAAGCATCTAGGCAGAACTGTATCTGCCCACCAAGTAATTTGGATATGTGTCAGTTAGAGTGATACTGAAATCATCCATGAAAGGAATACAGCATGCAGTCCTCACTATGCCAGCTTGAACCTGCCAGTCATGATTTCTCACCTCCTTTAGGAAAGTACTGGGACTTTCACCGACTTTGATTTTTTGGAGCCAATTTTTTGTCTGGTAGAAATCAGAATAGCTTAATTAAAGTCACTGACACAATACCAAGTTCCTTCAGCTGAAAATCTTCCCATAGCTCAGCATGAGGGCTGTTTAAAGGCTGGGACTGTTACTGTCCGTCACACACAATGGTGAGAACCAGAATAAAAGTCTGCTGAATGCTCTCTCTTTTTAAACTGCGACTGGGACCAGCCAGTAGCTATTCCTTGTAGATGAAGGCTGGAAATATCAAAAGCCTGTTGAAATGAATTAACTTGATTTCAGGCTTAGATTGTCTTTAGTTGAATTTTTGTTGTGCTGATGATAATAAGTTTTTTGAGATGCTCCTGCTTTGCGACTATTTTAATTATCCCACACCGCTAAAACATATAAACATTCTCTTATAGTTCCTTCTCTTCTTTTTAGCCCAAATTTCTCCATCTCCCTCACTCTTTCTTACTTCCTCAGTGATGATGTATTATAAACCAAAGATGATGAATTATAAGCCAAACCAGCTGCTCTTCACTGATATTTATATAGATCAACTATATATTTAATACATCTGTATTTATTTACATATTTGATTATATATTTGACAGGCATATTATATACTCATTTTTCAGTAACTGTCAGTGTGCAAACAGCATGAATGTCATCCTCTCACTATGATTATGGGTTGGAAAGATGGCTCTTGCCTGTATTAGGCAAGTGTCATAAGATCCTCTGGAAATGAGCTCCAGAAGACAGAGACAGCTATTTTTACATTACATTTCACAGCATGAGACAGTTTTAATCTCTAAATCTGAAATATCTAAATGACCTTAGGCTGTTCATTTTAGATTAAAGCAGTAATGGCCCCTTTTCCATGCAGCAGTGACATTCCATCTTTCATCAGTGTACATCACGGCCACAAAGGAGCCACAATAAAAATTTAAGGAAATTTGTAAAAAGAAATTGGTATTACAAAATAAACACATTTAGTGAAGTGAGATTAGTGCTGACATGAAAGCTCTCATCAACTGTAAAGACTAGGTACAGAGAACCAGATTTCATCTGTGGTGTCACCTGCCAACGACCCTTGATTCCAGCTGGAGACATGGTATGCAGAATTCAGCATGTGTTCAGTAGTCAAACTGCTGGCACCACATTGTCAAAAATACCATCTGAAACCTGACAAGTGAGAACATAAGGGGATGCATGCCTGTGTGAATTATACTAAAGCTCTTTGAAATATCACCTGAAAGGTGTGGAAATATCTACCATTACTCATATGTAGGCCAATACAGTGCCACCTTCCTATGCTGGACCCGCTGAATCTCATCTGGACGCTAGTGACTGTGGTGTAGCTGCAGCTGATGATCAGTTACAAATGTATCTTGTGTCCTGATGTGCCTGTCAGCCCACCTCTGTCTGTGTACGTTTTGGGACATAGTAAGCCACCAGCCATGTCTGGGCATGTAGTAGGGGCCAAACAAAAAAATTCTATTTTGATATAGCAAGCATAACTTAATAAAGAACATAATTTTCAATTTTCAGGAAAAAAATGAAAAAAACAAGGGTTCTGAGGCATTTCGGATTAACAATTTCACCTCATAGTGGTAACAAAAAAAATAAATGAAATGAAATTACAAAAAAAAAAAAAAAGTATTTTAGAAGAGTTATCCTTCTGGCGAAACCAGAGTTCAGCTGTGTATCTGATGTTAATATCAGATGTTCACCTGCCTGTCTTTTGGTACCAGAGGAAAAAAGGCATGTTTTTCATGTTTTGGGAGTGAAAATAAAGACTACTGAAATGAAGCAGCAAGCAATCACTGAACTTTGCTAATATGCACATATATGAAAAGTAGCTTATAAGGAAAATTTTTCACCATGGCTTCCAAAGAACGAACAAGCATGAGAATTTAAACAATGAAAAAGAAGCTGTATTCAACAAATGAATAGTTAAATTTGAGTTTTTGCATCAGTATAGATTGCTACAGCCTCATTTTTCACTTATGCTGTGGATGTTTTAGAAGTCCTTGTGGCATTTGCTGTAGCAATGGAGTACCCAGAACTAGTATGAGTCGAACGGTCTCCCCTGAGGTTAGGTCATCTTGGGTTCACTGTCTGCCGGCATACCAATATGTCTCAGCCTGTAACAAAAGTAACATGATGCTAAAATTAAATTGCCAGATATTGTCTTCATCTTTAAGGTTCCTTCTCTCTGACAGGCTCTGTTTTCTCTAGGAGACTCTGTCAGATACAGATGAACAAATCTACATCTTCTCTTATTTTTTATGTGACAGAATTCAGTGCAACACTGTTATCTGGCCTAGCTGTCATCATCAGGGGAATGGCCTTGCACAGAGGGACAAGACTCCACAAATCATCTTGCATTACAGCAAGGTCAAAGGGTGCACTTCAGCAGGAAAAATATCAAGCTTCTGAGCACAGTAAATGCAAGGTAATGTCAGGTAGCTTTCCTTGTACACTTTGTGCTGCGGTTTTATAACGCAGGAAGAATCAGCCGCTAAAACCAGTCTCATTTTCCAAACCTCTCTAATCTAACATTTAGTGATCCTGATTCTCGATCAAAAATTATTATTTTGGCATATTTCAAAGAGAAATTAATACAGCTGGCTTGAAGTAGGAGCTGAGATGGAATCTGGTACGTTTATTACAGTTGCATGCCTGGAATGTTGTAGCTGGTTCTGATGGGATGATGTAGGCTGGCTGTACTGAAAGCATATGTGCATTCTGGTGACAGCTGTACAAAGTTTGCATGCTTCTTTTACATTACTGAAAAGTAGCTACCTCCACAGCAATTTGTAACAGCATAACTGTGCACAACAGTTCATGACAGAATGAAAAGTAGCAATTTAAACCTTATGAGCAATTTGGAACAAGATGACATTATAACCACATTGGCTGGGCGTTTACTTAGAGGCTGAATTAATGTCCTTGTTCTTCTCAAAAGCATCATCGACATTTAGTTGACCGAAACTTAGATAAGCCACTAAACCCTATTTGAATTATTGCTGCTGCTACTATGCTGGAGGGAAGAATACTCCTTTGAAACAGCCAACATAGAATAGAATCATAAAATAGTTAGGGTTGGAAAGGGCCTTAAGATCATCTAGTTCCAGCCCCCCTGCCATGAGCAGGGACACCTCCCACTAAACCATGCCACCCAAGGCTCTGTCCAACCTGGCCTTGAACACTGCCAGGGATGGAGCATTCACAACTTCCCTGGGCAACAATATCCCTATCATCTGTCGTCTTTTTTTTTTTTTTTTTTGGCACAATTGATACTTTCTTTTTCGATATTAACTCTGTGAATTTATGATGTTTCAGATTCAGGAAACTGGCTGAATGTAAATCCCACCGGCTTTGTAGGCAGGATAGCTGGCAATTGCTCTGCTACCAACGCTTCTTTATAGACTTCTGTAGATCAGTTCATTGCCAGGCATTTGTTACAGTGGCAGTAGGTTTTTAATGTTCAGCAAGAAAATTTTCCAGTACTGGTTTATGTAATGAGCATTTTTAGCAAATTCCAGGTACTATTCCTTGCCTTATTCTAGCCTTCTGGCTGGTGTGTCCTGTTCTGCCTGGCTCCTTATTTTTCATCCCGTGCCTTTTGATTGCTCATTGCCTTGCCTTTTGCATTACTGCCTGATCCCAGCCTTTTGCTTCCAGACTGTTACCCCTGTTTCTTTTCTGTTCTTTTCTGTCTTCGTTGTTGCATTGTTTTGCATTGTTTTTTGTTTTGTTTTGTTTTGTTTTGTTTTTTTGTTGCTGTTGTTTCTGGTTTGTTGGAGTTTTTTTCCTGGACTTGGTCCATTTTTCTTTCACAAACCCCTTCCTTTTACCACACTGTGAGCTGCGAATGATAGTGATTTCTTGCAATTTATGTGTGAGTTCAAGATGCAGGAAGGGAAATAACTAGATGCATGGTCTGCACAATAGCTCCAAGTGCAGTCAGGTTCTTCCAAGGCATACATTTTCAGTGTAATGAGGGAGCACTGTCTATATACAGAAGAGATTATGCCTAAGTTGTTCTTTACATGCATGGCTCTGCTCCGCCCACCTGTCCCTTTATGTCTTTCCTCAGCATACTTACAGTATTTTAGCAGCTGGCAAGAACATCAGACATGTTCATGAGACAACACCCAGGACACAGTATTAATGGAGCTGTGAAATAAAGAGTTAGAAAAAGCTAATCATATTCTTCCTGCTGCTGAATCTTGTAAATCTGATCTTTTCTTGTATCTAGAAGAACAAACCATGGAATTGTATGATTTCTGCTGCTCCACAGTAAATCAACCCCTTCACCATCCAACAAATCCAAACTCTATAAGCCAACTGTTCAAAAATAGCAAGTACAGGTTTATTTCAGGATTCCAGATGTTTTGAAAAATTGTATTTATTTGAATAAGGAACAATATGTTTTCATATAGATTTTTCTCTTCCATCTATGGTTAGTTCTTCATGGGACATTTTGTCTCATGTAGAAGCATGATAAGTTTGCTCATACAGTACAAGATGCCTGCATGCAAGAATGCCCAGCCCAATGTGTTATTTTATTATAATAAGCTCCTTTAAGAGCATAACTTTATGCTTATATCTGAGGGGAGACAAATATTTTTCAGTTCTATAATTGCGTTAAAGACATTAATGATATTGTATGTTATTGGCTGCTAATACAAACAGGCAAGCCCAGTAAGCTTTGTACTCTTCCGCACTTTTCTTTCAATGGCCTTGGGAGAGGCTATGCATAGTGTATGATTTTAAAAAGAATTTATCTTGAAGAGCTCATCTCCTTTGAAAAAAAAACCCAACCAACCAACCAGATTTAGAAGCTACTTTAAAGGTAGTATGAGTATTGATATGCTACTGACCTGCAGTGAAATACGAAACAAACCTACAGGTACACCTGGTGTTTGCCTCAAGGCTCTAGTTTGGTGATTTCTTCAAGGTAGCTCCCTTCTTTTGGGAATTAATTACAACCTGTTGATCACAGACCCTACAAGCTGCCGCAGCCAGCTCCTCATCCCTTACCTGACAACAAGCTCTTTTCAACATATGTGTATCTTTTGGTCACCTGCTCCTTAGTTTCATCACCGGGGTAGGCAAAGCAGGTTGTGTTCAGTGGTTTAGAACTTTTCACACAGCTACTTTTCTCCTTTCATTCTTTTTCTTTTTTTGTGTCATAAAAATATATGAAAGATTCCAATCTTTAAATAATAAATACTACATAAATAAATTTAAATAATAAATAATTTCAATAATAAAGAGAAGACAAATATTTATTTTATTTTATTTTTTTATTTTATTTTATTTTTATTTTGTTTTATTTTACATTTTATTTTATTTTATTTTGCTTGATTTGGTTTGTTTTGGTTTCATTTGTTTGTTTGTTTTGTTTACTTTTGTTTTATTTAGTTTAATTTCATTTTATGTCTTAGGTTGAGGTTTATGTTTACAGAAGGCTGCATTTACAGAAGGCTGCAAGAGCCTCTAGATGGCCTAAGTGATTGTTTTTCAAAGGTGTTGTATATATTAATGCATGTATTATGTATGCATTGATATTATTTCATTATAATTCTACCAGGCCTGGGAGCATTGTGGATAAAGTCCTCCGTGTACTAAGCACAGTGCAAGCACAGAGTTCACCCATACTGATTTTGCACAAATGTATACTTGATTTAAATAAACTGTAACAGTTTAAGATGAGGCTCATAGTTAATTAAAATCTGTAACATGCAAGAGCCTGCATGGCCTAACGCATTCTAAATATTATCAAATTTTCTTGTTCATTTGAACTTGCAATTAATCACTAAATAGAAAAATGGTACTATAGTTTGTTTCTTTTATCAGTCTACTGCAATTTTTGTTAAAATAAGAATGTATGTGAAATACACACCTGAATTTTAATTGTAAGCATTTGTGCAACATATGGTGTTCTAACTTATTTCCAAGCTTATGTTTATATTCCTGAAAATGATACTACTAAGCAAAAACTTGCATTGCTGTTTTAAAAGCCCTGGCTTAGGTTTTTTTGAATTATTCTTCTGAGTGTATTAGAAAAAACATAGTGACCTTCACTGGCTTCGTGGTTGTAAAGTAACTGGATTTATATCACATGATACCCTGCTTTACTTTGGTAATAGTTTCAATGACTTCTGGAAAAATATTATAATGTTTCACTTGAATTGAAATATTTCTGGATGCAGAATACAAGAACTGAGATTCTTCTCTGACTTCTGAAAGGGAAAAAAGGTTTTTAGTATAAGGAAGACAAGTAATAAGGCTGCTTTTTTCTTCTTAGGCACACTGATGATAAATATCACAAACTGAATGAAGCACATGATAAGCGCAAGCATGATCTAAGTACATGAAACTTCTGATACTTCTGATAGTGTGCTATTATCTTATCTACATTTAAAGCCAAATTGAGAAAGACAGAAATGCTTGTGTTATGTTAATAAGTGTCTATCATTTTAGCTTATATAAAAAGACTTTTAAAATGAAACTGAGAATCCTTAAATCTAAAACCATAAAAAGAAATGCTGGAAAAGTTTCTAGAAACTCACCTATTTTATCTTCTACACCTGACAGGGTCAAATTGTACCGCAGCAGTCTGACAGGAACAGATGGTCAGGCTGGCTTTTTGCCTTTTGGGCAGCACTTTGGTACAGGAGAAAAGAGGGAGCCTGAGAAAACAATAAACTTTGGGACATATGTACAGAGAAACCCTTCTCTAAACATTTTTCCCTTTGCTTGCCGTGCTTTGCTCCTCTCCTCTCCTCTCCTCTCCTCTCCTCTCCTCTCCTCTCCTCTCCTCTCCTCTCCTCTCCTCTCCTCTCCTCTCCTCTCCTCTCCTCTCCTCTCCTCTCCTCTCCTCTCCTCTCCTCTCCTCTCCTCTCCTCTCCTCTCCTCTCCTCTCCTCTCCTCTCCTCTCCTCTCCTCTCCTCTCCTCTCCTCTCCTCTCCTCTCCTCTCTCCTTTCCTCTCCCTCTCCTCTCTCTCTTCTCTCTTCTCTCTTCATTCTTTTTCTTTGGCAAAGGTTATCCTATAAAACCTGAAATATAGTGAAAAAGAACATATTCATTGGAAAAATAAATTAATGAAAAATCCCCAACTATTTTTTATTATGTCTTTTTAAATTGACATTGCTCACATTCTTCTCTTTGTTCTGTACCCTTTATTCTTCTGTCTCCTCATAAACTGTCATTCCATGGCTGGGACCACATGTCACAGCTATGTGCCTTTCACATCCGGCTGTGTCTGACATCACTGAGCATTGCTTTAGAGAGCCATTAAGAGCTTCATGTGTTCGTTTCATTGCAAGATTTGGTCCATATGTGGCAGCCTTTACAAGGTGAAGGATGTATCTGCCTGTCTGATGTTTAAGCTGCTTGAGGCAGTTCAGTGAATCTGTGTGAATGAGTGTTTTACCCACTAAAGCATCTGATCTTAAAGGTTAGCATTTTATGCTTTGATATTCAGGAAAACTCTGTATGCACTATAAAGGTGCTTCTACTTTCTTAGAAACAAAATCTTTCCTGAAGTGGAGTTTGTCATGTAGGAAACAGTGCTTATCAACTTATATAACAGCTGAGAAAAACATGAAACATCCCCATGATCCTCTGTTTAGGGTGAAATCAACGGAGTTGAGAATGTAATAATTTTTCCTTCTATGTACTACCTAGACCTGTGCTTTTTTTTTTTTTTTGTGGATTCTCCTGAGTTGCTTTTAAAGAAGGGTGGCTCTGCTTTGATTTTTGATTCTTTAAAAACTTTTTAATGAGTTTCTTTATTAAACTTAGCAATAAATTGGCTAGTCTCATTAGCTTGCTGAGGAAAGATAATGAAGTGTCTTTTGCTTTAGCAAGGCAGTAGTCAAGTGTAAAGAAAATGGAAGATGTTCCTGCAGCAGAAATTCTTCTAATGTGAGGGAGAGGTTCTGAAGTCTCTGTGATTAATAGGCATAATTAGCTTACAAAGGCTCAGAAAAAAGGTTATCTGATTTTGTGATTTACTCTACACCATTGCTGGCCAGAATCAATAAGATAATGATCAGATTTTTTCAGTGTGGGATTGGAGAAAAGGGGCAGAGAAGAATATATTTATAGCTTTTTCCTTTTGGTAGCTATCCATGTGATTACTGATAATTGTTAATGTTGGCCTTAGATGCTGCAGAGTGTCTTACAGTACCTATGACTCGTTGATTTTAGAGAAGTAGCTGAAAGTCCATCTTCCAAGGCATATTTTATCACCTGCAGTAAGATGATGACCCTCAAGATTGATCATCATCAATCTTGAGAGTCAGTTTCATGATGTGTGCAGAAGATATTTAAGCACAAACTATATGTCTCTGTTTCTTCATGAGCCTTTGCAGAATACCAGTATAGCTTTAAGTTGACTCTTGAAAACAGAGTCTACACTGTGCATGACAGTATAAATCTCGTGGAACACCTTCTGTGAGCTTTCGAGCAATATATTGATGAAGGAAGTCATATTCAGGCATAAAGCTCAGGATTATCATGCTAAGCATTGGGAACAGGAGAAACAGGTGTAGTAAAATAATTTAATGTGCGTAAAGTTAAGACCAGTGTATGAGACTGGGACATGACTATCTCAGGATATGAAGACTAGAAAGGATCTTCTGGATCACTAAATCAGTCTTTTCATGTCCTGGGAGCACTATCATGTTTAATGTTTGATAGAGCTGACCTGAGCACAGTTTGATTTGTGTTTTCATTAAGTTTTATATGTATTTGATTTGACAAAAAAGGCAGCAGTCACTACAGATCAGGAATTTAAGCCTATTTTATACAGAACTAGAATCTGACATACCTAGGTAGAAAAGAAAAAATTTGTATTAAAAAGGAGACAATAAAGTTTCACAAGAGAATTCTCAAACAAAATAAAACCTCTACAACTTTGTGAGAGCAGAGATATGAGGATCATCTTTGGCCCAGCTGGTAAAAAGAAAGGGAAAAGATATCACATTTAACTCTCTCACCAAATTCCAAGCATTCAGAAAATATTTACGTTTCTTGGTATCTATAACCTACCCCCATTTACATAGTGCACACCATGCTTCTCTACTAAGTTATAAGAGTTTGGTTTTTTTAATACATTCTTGTCCAGCTGAGTGCCTTGGGTATGAATATCTCTGGGATATTTCAACTGCCAAAAGAAGTTCTTTTCTAAACCATGTGATGTGTATGGAAGATATTTATCATACATGCCTACTGCTGCATAACCATGCAAACTCTAAACCAGCTCAGAAGGTACTGTAAGCCTTCCAGCTACTAAAGTGTAAGAGCAGAGTCCCTGTGTTTAGACAGCCATATGGTCAGCCATAAGTAATGCCTTATTTAGAGACCTCTCTGATTTGTTTACATTGGATCACTATATGCAGCGCTGGCTAGTATATTTTGAAAATCCTACTCAAAGTCAGACAAATGTCAAAGATCCTTTGGAAAGAAGGCTTTAAAAGCCAAAGTCTTCAAGGACAGGACCTTTGTCATGAGGGGTAAATGTGTCTGCAATAAACTCTTTGCTCAAAGTAAGGTAAAGGTTAAGTACACATCATAAAGAGCTGTATTGCCCACTAATAAAGCACCCTGTGCATGCAGCTGTCATGTGAAGCTTTTTTTAACAATCTTGAAGACTGTTTAAAGTATTTTGTAGAACAATTCTTGCAATGGTGAGAAATTTCCCCTGAATTATTTACTTGACAGCTGGAGATGCAGCTGTTAAAAACAGCCCTTCAGAAAGAAAAGAAATTAAAATGTGTAGGGAGAAAAATAATAATAAACCAAGGAAATGGGGAAAATTAAGAGCTTGTTTGAGTGAAAGAAGCGTGTGCAGTGGAAATATGCTAAGGAATGTGCCAGGAAAAGCCACATTTTTCAACATTTTATCCTCTTTCTTTTTTTTGTTCTGTAACTTGTACACATTCAAGGAGGGGAAGCAAAAAGCAATTTATGCAGCTCGATATCAGATTGTGCTTTCCTGATGAGGTCCATCACCCTCAGAAGCTGTGAGTGTTTGGAAAGGTGGCAATGCTTGCAAATCAGCTAGCAACAGAAGCATCATTGAGCAATCTGATTTCTTTTTAATCAGAAAGGAAACATGATATCAGCTTCCATTTAGAACATTTTCATGTTCTGTTTTTTTTAAAATACTGCATTACATTAACAAAATGCTACCTGGTTATTATTTATATTTCAGATGATGCCAATTCATTTACAGGCTGTTTTATTGACATTACGGTAATATTTCAGAAATCAGACAGTCTTTATCACTCTGTCATGTCAGGAATTGTACTGTTAAGTAACAATTTTCTATTCCAGGAAACTGGCTGTGAGGCAGAATGTGGTAGGTGTATCAAACAGGCCAAGAGATAAAGAGGACTGGTAAAAAAAAAGCCAATGACAGAAGACCCAGAATTGATTAGGAAAATAAAGCTCTAACAAAGTAGCCCAACAAAATTTTGGTAAATCTTATACCATAATTCATCCTCATAAGGACCTGCAGCAAGCAAGTGAAGGGCATTACTTGGGACATACTTTACATATTAAAATGTAAAATTTTTGATCAGAGTAAGAAAATGAGAACCCACAAATTGTTTAAGTTTTTAAGTAAAAATCTCACACATAGGTGTTTTTAAAAAATTGTGGTGAAAGTCTATTGCTGCTGGAACAGGTACAGTTTGGTATGAAGTCTTTTGACAAAAGATCTGCAGTTTTCTGATTCTGCTGAGTTCAGACACTTTAAAATGATACCTAAACTTCTAGCAGAGTTTGGAGAGAGGGAGGTGATTATATGCTGATAATTCAAAGTATTCTTGAGGTATTTTACTTGGAGTCTGGTTTTATTTCTCCAATTCATTACAAAAATGTCTCTGCTATGTTAACAGAGGTGCACTTCCACATACCAGATATAACAAAAGGCAAACTGAGCTTGACTGTATGCAACTACAAAGGTTATACACACCAGCTTGCCATATGAGCTGTTTGCAGTGTACTGCTGCAGTTTTCTTTTCTTAGCGTGTAGATGTGATTCATTTTCTGCAAAATAATACTTATTTGGAAACTGAAAAAAAATTAAAATCTCACAAGTCCTTAATTATCTACCCTGGATCTGTGGTCAACTGCACTGCTCTTCTAGGAAAGGGCACTGATATATATGTGCAGCAGCTCACACAGGTGGTGAGCCTATGATTTAGAGCAGGCTTGCGCTAATCAGTGGGTGCAATTGAGGCTGGATTAAAAGAGGAAATGAGGAGATAGCCAAAAGCCTGGCTGTTGATCCAGGGAAACCAGCTAATTCTCCTGCATGTAATTATAATGCTCTGGATATTTTCATTGAGTATCAATATATTGCTCAGGGAAAAGGTGCCCATTGGCAGTAATCAGCTTTCCACAGCAGACAAAAGAGCTCCAGGCTCACAATATTGCTTTCTGCCATATGTCTCTCTATCAGCCTTTGTGGAAAGTTTTGCGCAGAGAGAGGGCACTGTTTTTTTCAGCCAAATAATTGTTTGTAGTAGATAGGGAAATTGGATACCCAGGCTGCACTGGTGAAACCTAGTCCTGTACTCCTAAAGCTATCATTGATTCCATAGTTTCTGTTACTAGGGCCAAGAAATCACACTGTGTCCAGAAGGCTAAGAAGACTTTCAGCAAGAGCTGAATGTCAGACTTTTGCCTTTCCAAATAAGACGGAAGAACAGAGGCCTGCTCAATTTGAGGTTTCTCTTTCGGTGAAGGTTGCACAGAAGTGCTGCAGTGGAAAACTCTGTGCACTCCATTTACTGACAATTTGTTAGAATCCAGCTTTGCCTCTCCTAGACTGTGTCTGTGAATTTTGATTGTGTTTTCCTATTAAAGTGCAAGGTATAATTGTTACTTGGAGGAATATTGAGTCATTATTATTTTATCAATATGCCTGTAATAATAAATCAACTGCCTCTGCCTTTGCTTCTTTAGTCCTTACTTGTTGCTGCAGTTTAATCTTATATTTTCTCAAATCAAAATCCTTGCTCCTTAAAAGAGTTGACCCCTTGATTAATTTACATTCCTGATGTTCCACAGGGATTGCACATCATTTATTTATCCAGCTACTAGATGGAAGGACCCATGGTGTTCCTCGAACATATGGTTCTGCTCCCACTACAGATCAAGCTCTCATCTGCTCTCGCCCAAGCTCGCATTAGCTTTAGTGATGTAGCCTGGTATCCCAAAAGCATAGCTTAACTTTTTAGACCAATAGAGAATGATCACCAACCCAAATAATCTAGAACTGATCAAGCTGAAAGTGTGGCACAGAACTACTTTGGAAAGAGAAGCAAATGAAATAACTATGCTTCAGGACTAAGTCTTCTCCAAGAGTAGGTTATATTACATAGATTTTGAAAGGTTAACATTGGTACTTGTCTTTTGTAAAAGCAGCTTAGGATTCAACATAGAACTTTCCTAAAGAGGAAGGAAAGGAAAGCAGTTTTCTTTCTTTTTTTTTTTTTTTTTCAATCCTTTTTTTCCCTGAGTTAAATTATTCTTTACTGAAGATTAAGCAAGGGCTTTGAGCAAATAAAATCTGTTTCCTCTAATTACACCTATCTTTGAAAAGCAATCACTGTCTAGTTCTAAGGGTAGAATGAGTAGAGGGAAATTTGTAAAATGTCCAATTGACTAGGAATAATAGCTTCTACTTCTGGCAAATATTTAGTTGACAGACTCCTATTCTGACCTCTGAAACTGGAGCATCCCTTCTAGTTTCCTAAAGTTTTAGTTTCGTCAGAAAGCATTTTACAAGAAACAGAGACAAATATTAGCAGTGCCTTGGGAAATATGTGGAGACAATAGTTTATTATCCAGTGGTGTCAGTGACAGTCAATGCAATGCTAAAGTCAAACTGGGGCCAAAAGACAAGGAGTAGATGGGGGCCATGCTGGCAATCTGGAAGAGAGAATTCTGGGAAAAAAAAAAAAACAACAGTGGAAGTGCCTGTCATCTCACACCCTGCCCTGTTCAAAGGAGGTGTAGGGTGAATCTATCCCAGATGTATAAAGCAGACTAAGTAGTCTACCAGAATGCTTAAGAAGGGTGTCTATCAGGCAGAGGAACAAAATGTTCCCACATGCTCCTCACCCTCTCTCTCAGCTAATCCCAGGCCAGCTCCTCATTTTGAACAGATTAGCACTCAAGCCTTTTTTTCCTGTCTGGCACTTCAGTGCTAAGACTGTTCTCTCTGTATTGCTTGCAGTTGGGCCAGCTGCAGTCTGTGACCTTCTGGTTCTGCACAGGTTGTTGCATTTGGAAACAGCTCATTCTCTGGCATAAATTCATCTTGCTCCCTTCTGGTGTGCTCAGAGGCCGAGGAGTCTGGCAAATCTCCTCCGTAACTCACACCTTCAACTGCAGCAACTGTAACAGATGCAAGCTTTACTTTCTCAGCCACTCTCAACTACTGAGCTGAATTTAGCTGCAATTCTGTGGGAGTGGGAAAACATTATTTTTTGCGTGTTTTGTGTGCGTCACACTTTGTTGCTGAGACTGGCAAGGCAGCAGGTGTCAGCCACAGATGGGAAAAAGGCATAGCCTGTCCATTTTCAGGGACAGCAGCAAGCCTCTGAATTCAAATTTCTGAATTCAAGGCATAGTTGAGTGCAAGCCCCAACCTGAGGGTCAGCTGAATCAATCTGGAACTATTTTGCTTGTTTGACAAGATATTTTAATTAAGTTTTCTTTACTCCAACATTCTTAATAAGCAGGAAGTGTGGAATACTTTTGCATTCTATTTTTACTTTCGATTTTGTAGAAATTGTGTGATTATCATTACATTTGCATTTCATACGCTCTCTAACTTCTTTGGGCAAAACTGCCAGGAGGCCTACATGGATGAGTGAGAAGCTCCTGGACAAACAAGTACAAAAAGGAAGCCTACAGAGGGTAGCCTGGGAGGAATACAGAGTAATTGTTACAATAGCCAGACATGAGGTTGAGAAAACTGAAGGCCTGATAAGATTATATCTGGCCAGAGACATCAAGCTCAACAGGAAAAGCTTCTCTAGGTTCACTGGTGGTAAAATAAAAACTAGGGAAAATCAGGGCCCCTCCAGAAGGAAATGGCAGACCTGGTTATCTGGGATATGGAGAAGGCTAAGGTACTCCATGGCTTTTTTGCCTTGGTCTTAACTTGCAAGTGCTCCAGTCACACCACTGAAATCACAGAAAGCAAAGGCAGGGACTGGGAGAATAAAGAACCATCCACTGCTGGAGAAGGTCAGGTTCAAGAACATCTAAAGATCCTGAAGGTGCACAAGTCCATGGGACCTCACGAGATACATCCACAGGTCCCGAGGGAGCTGGTGGATAAAGGGGCTAAGCCACTATCCATCGTATTTGCGAGCTATGGCAGTCTGGTGTGAACACCAAAGCCACTGACTGTAAAAGGGGAAACATAACCCCCATTTTTAAAAAGAGAAAAAAAGAAGACCCAGGGAACCACAGACTGGTCAGTGTCACCTCAGTTCCCAGGAAGATCATGGAGTAGATCCACTTGGAAACTATGTTAAGGCACATGGAAAATAAGGATGTGATTGGTGGCAGCCAGCATAGCCAACTAAGGGGAAATTTTGCCTAACAATTTTGGTTGCTGGAGAGGGAGTTTTTACAAGCGCATGTAGTGATAGGAAAGGGAGTAATGGCCTTAAACCGAAAAAGCGTAGATTTAGATCAGCTATTAGGAAGAAATTTTTTACTGTGAGGATGGTGAAGCACTGTAACAGGTTGCTCAGAGAAGTTGTTGATGCCCCATCCCTTGCAGTGTTCAAGGCCAGGTTGGACAGGGCTTTGAGAAAACTGGTCTAGCGGAAAGTGACCTTTTACATGGCAGGGGGGATGGAACTAGATAGTCTTTAATATCACTTCCAACCCAAACTATTCTATGATTCTGTGTATGCCTGGCATATCTTCATAAACTCTGACATCAGATTACATGCTGAATAGTTACCACAAGTGAGGATCTGTTGACTTTTTTCTTAAAGCAGAGTGTTAAATCTAATATCCTGGATCATCCTCAGCTTGGATAGCTGGTCTGTACCCAGCAAATTCTCTTATTCATTCAAGTTGGTGATAATGTTATTCATCTTCCTGTCTTAATCCACAGTTACATTATCTGCTGTTAAATAGTGACTGCTGCTCAGATATGACTATGTTTCAGCAACAGATAAGCAATTCTCAGCTAGTCTGTAAACCTGATTGCACTTATTTTGCAAGTTAATAAATATGAGGAGCTGTTATCCTTCACCGGCGTCTGAACCTTCACAGCAGCAGGAGTGCAGGCAGTGATTGAAGGGCTCGGCAGGTGCTGCTACAGAACATCTGGTGCGCTGTGTTGAGACAGGCTCCAAGTGGTGCTTTCTGGTAGAACTGTTAGAATTACTTGCTGTTAGAGTTACTGTTAGAGACTATTTTTATATGCATAAATAATTAAGAGAAATGATCTCAGCAGGAAGGCAATGCATGCACAAAGAAAAATACAATAAGCACGGCTGCTGAGCCCATTGGAGTGTTTGTTGGACTCTTCTCTCTTTTTCACAACATATCCAGCAAAACTGAATTACTTTCAATTCTGTGTGCATGCTCAGCTGAGCTAGTGAATGCAACTGTCCAAAGAGGAAGATACTGATAAACTATCTCAGAAATGGAGGGAAAGCTGGAAGTAGGGAATTTCAGAAACAGCAAAAAAAATAACAGAAAGAAAAGAAAACAAAAATAGGAAAGAATCGTGTTGGGTTCTGATCTCAAAAATATAAATGCAAGCACTAATTCTATTACTTTGAATCATGTTGTTTACAGTAACACTAGTCTCCATATAGGAATGCTGTTTCAAACACAGAGTTGTTATTAGGCGTGCCATGGGAAATGGTTGATACCGTGATATGAAAGGTTTTGTATGGAGGAATCTCATCGAAATCTAATCACATAACTAAACTGTAAATGATTGGCTTAAAGAGGGCTTGGAGAAGGCTTTTACTTCAGAGAACTTTCCTGCCTCGTTTTTTTCACCTTCCCCCCAGTTTTATTGGATGGATCAACAAGTGGTATTACCTCTGTTTACAGATTTTGACTTGTTCAATATTTCTGTCAACTGGTCAAGGTAATTAAAGTGCATATTCATCAGTGCTGTGAAATCTCTGAGCTCTGCTCTATTTACAAAGCAGTTGCATCACAGTTGCGGTTGCAGTAGTGGTGAATGACACAATTAATAACACACTGCTGGGGGCAAACACTGGAAAATTGTCCTTGATAGTTTCCCAACTGGTGCAAATCAGAACAGTGCAAGCTGGATCAACAGAACTGTATGGTTTTGTAGTGGTTATTCTTAGATAGCCTGTGAAGGTCTTTGAGAGGCAAGAGATTGGGAAAAAAATTAAAAAGGTAACAAATAGTAGCATCATCATTTTCTGAAGTCTTAAAACTCCCAGTGGAAAAACTATATAGGAGACTTAAGAACAAACAAAACCACTAGAAGACTTTTTGTTTGGAAGATGTTGTTCCTGTTAGAATAACTTAATTAGCTGCTTAGAGCCATTAAAAAGCCTGAACAAGAGTGTAATGAAAACTTCTTCGTGAGACATTCTGGAGTAGGATTAGAATTCCAAAAATCTAATATGGCTTCAGTCTATGCTGCAAAATGCAATTTATTTAAGCAATTAGTGGTAAGGGATACTACAAATTAGATCGGTCTGACAGCAACAGAAAGTTAATGCTTCTCTTCCACTGTCTCTTCCCGCTTGTGTTTTCAGAATATACTTTGAAAGAAGGCATGCTTGAAATAAATATGTTACAACACACAAGGATGAATTCAGTTATTGCACCAAAAAGCTGTTTGTATTCACTGTTTCTTTGTTGTCATAATGAATAAAACAACAAATGAAATTTTTTGAACCCCATAAACTGTTGAATTCAACTTAATTATAGACATTTATTTTCTTAATATGCTCTGACAACTAATGATGGTAGGAAAACACAACTTTTAGAATAGAAAAAAAAAATACCAGAAGAAGATCTGTATAAGCTGTCTTTGTTTTTACAATAATATTTGAACCCTTATCTACATTTAGGGTACTTTTTCCCCTCTAACCACCATCTTAGAATCATGGAATAGTTAGGGTTGGAAAGGACCTTAAGAACATCTAGTCCCAACCCCCCTGCCTTGGGCAGGGACACCTCACACGAAATCATGACACCCAAGACTCCATCCAACCTGGCCTTGAACACCAGCAGCGATGGAGCATTCACGACTTCCCTGAGCAACCCATTCCAGGGCCTCACCACCCTCACAGTAAAGAACTTCTTCCTTATATCCAATCTAAACTTCCCCTGTTTAAGTTTGCACCCATTACTTCTTGTCTACCACTACAGTCCCTCATGAAGAGTCCCTCCCCAGCATCCTTATAGGCCCCCTGCAGATATTGCAAGGCTGCTATGAGGTCTCCACGCAGCCTTCTCTTCTGCAGGCTGAATAGCCCCAACTTTCTCAGCCTATCTTTATATGGAAGGTGCTCCAGTCCCCTGATCACCCTCATGGCCCTCCTCTGGACTTTTTCCAACAGTTCCATGCCCTTTTTATGTTGAGGACACCAGAACTGCACACAATACTCCAAGTGAGGTCTCACAAGAGCAGAGGGGCAGGATCACCTCCCTCAACCTGCTGGTCACACTCCTCTTGATGCATCCCAGGATATGGTTGGCTTTCTGAGCTGCAAGTGCACACTGAAGCCAGCTCATGCTCAGTTTCTCATTGACCAACACCCCCGAGTCCTTCTTTGCAGGGCTGCTCTGAATCTCTCCTCTGCCCAACCTGTAGCTGTGCCTGGGATTGCTCCGACCCAGGTGTAAGACCTTGCACTTGGCATGGTTAAACTTCATCAGGTTGGCATCAGCCCACCTCACGAGTGGGTCAAGGTTCCTCTCAATGGCATCTTTTCCTTCCAGCATATCTGCCAAACCACAGAGCTTGGTGTCATTGGCAGACTTGCTGAGGGAGCACTCAATTCCACTCTCCATGTCACCAAAAGAGATGTTGAACAAGACCGGTCCCGACACTGATCTCTGAGGGACACCACTCGTTACTGGTCTCCAGCTGGACATTGAGCCATTGAGCACAACTCTTTGCGTGCGGCTGTCCAGACAGGTCTTTATCCACTGAGTGGACCATCTATTAAATTGACGTCTCACCAGTTTAGAGACAAGGATGTCATGCAAGACAGTGTCGAACACTTTGCACAAGTCCAGGTAGATGATGTCAATTGCTCTGCTCCTATCCATCAGTTGCATAGCCCCATCATAGAAGGCCAGCAAACTGGTCAGGCAGGATTTCCCCTTAGTGAAGCCATGCTGGCTGACACCAAGCCCCTTGTTGGTTTTCATGTGCCTTAGCATGCCTTCCAGGAGGATCTGCTCCAAGATTTTGCCAGGCACAGAGGTGAGACTGTCCGGTCTGAATTTCCCTCGGTCATCCGTTTTCTTCTTCTTGAAAATTGGGGCTATGTTACCCTTTTTCCAGTCGTCGGGAACTTCATCTGACTGCCATGATTTTTCAGATGTGATGGGCAATCTGCCATTGTTTAATCTGAACACCTTCTCGAGGTTTTTAGATATGCACATACCTCTTGAGCTATGCAATACTTCAGTTCCATAAGCAGGTTAAGCTGTTGAACCATGATATTGCTGTCCCACCTTTTATTTTAATCTGGTAATCTGCCCACCTCACTTGAGATCACATTTTGGCATTAGTATTTGTGGCCATGCTGTGAACTAGAGCAAGTAATAACTGACTTTTTTTCCTGGTGATAATTTCCGTGGTCCACCTCACTCACTGCTATCCAT
The DNA here is from genome assembly GCA_039720435.1 of Amazona ochrocephala. Classification (NCBI taxonomy): domain Eukaryota; kingdom Metazoa; phylum Chordata; class Aves; order Psittaciformes; family Psittacidae; genus Amazona; species Amazona ochrocephala. The sequence goes on from CM077882.1 coordinate 38,449,078, forward strand.
ATAAACTACTGTGCTGGAAAGAGAGGGAAGAGATATGGGAAATGAGGAGATGGAAAGAGGCCACCAAGGAGACACTCCACTTGCAGCTGCAGTGACAGCCCACATCAGCTCAAATTGCTCTTGGAAATACAGTCTAAATTCATTTCAGTAAGTCGCATGAAGTGTAGTCACAAGGCACAGCCTAATGCATCATTGGCACTAGAGAGATCCTGCTCACTATAGAGATTTTGCTGGGGAGAGATCATGCTCCACCCTGCTATTTCACCCTTTTCCTCTTTCCAGGCGCATCCATGCCTTTCTTAAGATGGCTTTGGTGTTTGCCAGGCTCAGCAGCGACCCAATTCAAATTCCTTAATAAGCAATTGCCTGGTCTAGCAAAACAAAGTAAATGTTTTTCTGCAGGTTGCAGAGTTGAATTGGTTCAGAAAAGGGCTTGACAGGCACCAGAACTGGTATAAAGGAGGGAGTAGGCTCATGTAGTCAAGAGAAAGAACAAGCCCTTCCCTTTTGACAGTGGTGAGCTGCTACATTGTCTGAAAAAGAAACTATAATATTAAACATTCCCAGGAACATTCCCAGGCAATTAGGCCAACTGGCACAAAATGGCCCATTGACCATGCTAACAAACTCTCGTAAACTCCTAAACAGGCTGGCTGTGCGCTAACTGCTGATTGGGAAACGTCCCTGGAATGAGCTGTCCTTGGGAAAGAGTTAGTTATGACCTGCCAAAATTGTAGCAGGCAATGTTTTAATAGTTCCCTAGTATGTACGGTTGAGTTCCAGTGCCTGGGAATGTTCCCAGATGCTTTACATGTAGCCAGCATGTCTTAACACTGTAGGAACCCGGATCCCTAAGTACTAAAGATTTGCCCAGCAGCTAGATGAGCTTGATACACCCAAATCTTGTTTTTCACCGTACTCTTTCGGGGTTCTGGAGTTGTTTGTGTTTGAACCCATGCATAAGAGGTGTTAACAGGGAATTGGTGTAAAGAGGACAACAACGTAACTTCCACCAATTTGTGTGCAAAGCTCACACAATTTGCTTGCTGTTAGAGTTAGAAAGGTCAGCCCTGGAAAAACAGGGAACAAGAGGAGATGGTGTTATTCACTGAATGTACCTGTGTCTGCTGTATCTGCCTTGTGCGAGAAGGGCAAAGAGTAAATGTCTGTTACTGCTTCTTCTAACTAGGAACTCACAGATTTGCTAGTTTTTATCATTTCAGCACCAGTCTCACACTAGCAGCAGTCTCACACTCTGCCCATAGCAGAAGGAAGAGTGAGGGGTCACCATGTGCACAGTCCACATCCAGCTGGGGATTCAAAGTTGTCTCTGGAAATCTAGCAAAGACGACTGCAAGCTGGTTTCAGGGGCTTACAACAATCAACACTGTTCAATCTTAGAACATTCCATTAGTTCAGCCAGAAGATGTCCCCTCCTATTCTCCTCCTTGTTCCCCCTGATACAGCTCTTTTTTTCGCTGATGAAGATCTGTTGTTAAGAACAGGAATTAGCAGTGGTCATTCTTTCAATTTCAATTGAAGTTTTTTGATTTCAGTGACTGACATGGCTGTCAAAACGCTTCATGAACTGTGACTTGCTTTGACTCAGATTGTGGCTTTGTATTTTCAGGATCTAATAAGGAGCTGTTATGTCATACTGCTAAAGATAGATAGAAGCAATCCTACCTTATTAAATGGGTTAAAATAGATGACAGTATGGGCTGGCTGAAACTGTGATCTTGGTTTTGCTGCACTGAATGGTCTGATTTTGCATTTTAGATTTTAAAAGAAAACAAAGGTGGTACAAGTTTCTGATCATTTAAATGATCTTAAACATGTTTTTGCAGACAACACCAAGTTGGCTTGGAGTGTTGATCAGCTGAAGGATTGGAAGGCTCTGCAGAGGGATCTGGAGAGGCTTTATCGATGGGTTGTGGCCAATGGTATGAGGTTCAACAAGGCAAAGTGCAGGTCCTGCTTTTGAGCTACAAGAACCCCATGAAATGCTACAGGCTTGGGGAAAAGTGGCTGGAAAGCTGCCTGAAGGAAAAGGACCTGGGGCTGCTGATTGATGGCCACTGAACATGAGACAGCGTGTGTCCGGGCAACCAAAAAGGCCAATGGCACCCTGGCCTGTATCAGAAATAGTGTAGCCAGCAGTGCTAGAGCAGTGATCATCCCCCTGTACTTGGCACTGGTGAGGCTGCACCTCGAATATTATGTTCACTTCTGGGTCATCACTACAAGAAAGACATTGAGGTGCTGGAGCTGGTCCAGAGAAAGGCAACAGAGCTGGCGAAGGGTCTGGAGCACAAATCCTATGAGGAGCAACTGAAGGAACTGGGGTTTTTTAGTCTGGAGAAAAGAAGGCTTGAGGGAGACCTTATCGCTCTCTACAACTACCTAAAAGGAGGTTGTAGTGAGGTGGGGCATCAGTCTCTTCTGCCAGGTAACAAGCAATAGGATAAGAGAAAACAGCCTCAAGCTGCACCAGGGGAGGTTTAGATTGAATACTGGGAAAAATTTTTTCACAGAGAGGGTGCTCAGGCACTGGAACAGGCTGCCCAGGGAAGTGATGGAATCACCATCCCAGGAGGTGTTCAAAAAATGTGTAGATGAGGCCCTCGGTGACATGATTCTGTGGTGGCCTTGGCAGTCCTGTGGTAATGGTTGGACTTGATAACCTCAAAGGTCTTTTCCAACCTAGTTGATTCTATGATTCTATAATTCTATGCTTTCTTCCCTCTCTCCTGGTGCTCCATTGAGTTTTCACTGACAATCTAGACTACTGAAGCAAATTCAGGCACAACTGTCTGTTTATCACTGCATGATTTTTTCACATATGTCTGTTTATGAGGAGGTTTCTGCAGAAAGTAAATCTAAGAAAATTTTGATTTTTAAGATCTGATAATTGGGAAAAGCATATAAGTAGTAAGACAGGGATCCTTGGTACAAGAACTTGTTCCTTAATTAAACGAACCCAAGATGGGTTGTAAACTGAAATGTTCAGATTCTACAAGACCAAGAGTGTATTTATTTCTGTTGTAGTTTCAAATGAATTTGTTATGTATTTGAAAATTTGGCTCAGGATCTCAGCTAAGACATGCTGATGTCAACAGCAGTCCCTTCATCCAGAAAAGACAGATCAAGAGGATATAATGGTACCATTTATTTTTTTCACTGAAAATTGGTATTCTTCATGACAGCTTCATACTTCTTTCTAAGCATCCCTTTTGCCGAGTTCCATTCTTACTATAAATCATTGCTCTTGTACCTTGCCTAGTACTGTATCCCAGTGCTTTGCTGAAATGGGGCCATTGGTATGATCTTGTTGTTAGTAACCATGTCTTTCTGCCCTGATTTATGGTAATCCGGAATAATGGTCAACACCAAGCTATCATGAAAAAACACTTGGTGAAAGAAAGATAGTTTATACATTTCATGATGTGGCAGAGACATTGGACATGCAGCAGCGAGAAAATATTTTGCATGCTCCCAATTTAAGGCCATTTGATGGCCATAGGAAAACAGAGGAATGACAAGCCTCCATGATCCACATACCACTCTTCTGTGGGGATATTCAGAAGAATTCAAAGTGCAATGCATCCATTTACTACTCAGCAGAATCAATGTAATATGATCACAAAATCTTCTGTATAGTACAAGCAGCCGTCTGTGAGACAGAAAGGATTTCAGGAAATGTAATGGACCAGACAAGGTCTCTCTACCCCTCAGCTTGCTGCTCATATCCTGCAGCATGTAAAATAATGTATCTATTAGATCAAAAATGTAATCAGGCAGCTGTAAGAGGAGCTAGAGGCTGTGTTATCATCCAGAAAGCCTACAACAGTCATTCCGCAGTCAAAATGCCAGGCTCATCTCCAGGAACGGATGAATTTAGGTCATTATCTTTTAGATGATATGTAAAACTAGTTTTGGCACTGATTTTCTAAGATCATTTGACCTCATGTACCAGGCTAAATTCTTACTAGGGTTGCCAAAAGCCCGTCTTTCAGATTCCCTGTGCAGCTGGTGACAGCTATGGCATTTTTTTAATTTCTTTTTTTTTTTTTCCCCTGAATTTTAGTGCGCTGCTCCAGGGAGCTGACAGAGAGATGCTGTGTTTCTGTGTCAAAATGGCTGGATTCCAAGCTTGGGAGAAGCAATTTGCAGAAACTGATGCATCAGTTACACACAGTCTTCTCTTTTGGGTCATTTGGTTGTTTAATATGAATAGGATCCTTATACAGGTATTAAAATATAATTTTTATAGTATAATCCTGAAGAACATGCCATTACAGGTCGTTATTTAAAAGTAATTTTCCACATTTATCTTGAAAACTTTTGTGTCAGTTAAAAAGCAGAAGTAGTACAACTCCCTCCTCTCTTAAAATAGCCCTGCTGTGACTTTTTTATATTCTTGAGGGCTGGATTATACAATCCCCACTTTCACCTATTGTCTTGCAGGTTCACAAAGAGTAGTTTGCACTGTGGCTCTGAGCTCTCTCACAGCTCTACCTTTATCTTCAGGTGACAAGGGACAGAGGACTCTCAGCCTCCTGTGGATTAGCCCATATAACTCTTCCTGCAATGTATTCCCTTTCCAGATGACCTTTGCCACAGCTAGCAGAGTTCTCCACACATCTTTCCAAAATGTATTTGAACTAGATTAAAAGCTAAGCGTGGAGCAATTCTATATATACAGAGCTAACTTTATGGCCAGAATAGAAACTATGCTATGGATGCTATGGAGAAAGACTTTGAAGTACTTTTAATGTATCCATAAATTGAATGAACAGTTCATAGAAGTTTTCTGTATTTTCTGGGAATGACAGACTGCCTTGGTGAGGCATCCATCACCTGTCAAATGCTCTTAGTCACGCTAGGCTTTACTTGGCTGACTGAGTGGTATTGAGCAAATTGGTCTCCTTCTCTGAGATTTCTCTTAATGTGGCTGAACAGTCCCAGCTGTCTCAGCCTTTCCTCGTAAGAGATGCTCTAGTCCCTTTATCATCTCTGCGGCCCTTTGCTGCACTGCCTCCAGTATGTGAGGCTCAGGGAACTAGGGTTGTTTAGCCTGGAGGAAAGAAGGCTCAAGGGAGACCTTATCGCTCTCTACAACTACCTAAAAGAGGTTGTAGTGAGATGAGTGTTGGTCTCTTCTACCAAGCAGTAAGAAACAGGACAAGAAATGGCCTCAAGTTGCATCAAGGAAAGTTTTGATTGGATATTAGGAAAAATGCCTTCACTGAAAGGATTGTCAAGCATTGGAAAAGGCTGCACAAGGAAGTGACTGAGTCACCATCCCTAAAGGAATTTAACAAACATGTAGATGTGACACTCAGGGATATGGTTTAGTGGTAGACTTTGTTCTGTTAGGTTAGCTGTTGAATGCAATGATCTTTAAAGGCCTTTTCCACCTAAACAATTTTATGATTCTGTGATTCTATATTTCTATGTATGCCACATCTCTGTTATACAGAGAGACTTGAACTGGAAACAGTACTCCAAGTGTGACCTCACCAATCCTAAACAGAGGGGAAGAAGGATCAGATCTCTTGACCTGCAGGCAACACTCCTCCTAATGCAGCGGAGGGTACTGTTAGCCTTCTTGTCCAAAAGGGCACATTGCTGGCTCATGTTCTACTTGGTGTCCACCAAGGTCCTTTTAGAATAGTTAGGGTTGGAAAGGACCTTAAGATCATCAAGCTCCAAGCCCCCTGCCATGGGCAGTGACACCTCACACTAAACCATGTCACCCAAGGCTCTGTCCAACCCAGCCTTGAACACTGCAAGGGATGGAATATACACAACTTCCCTGGGCAGCCCATTCCACTGCTTCACCACCCTCACAGTAAAGAACTTCTTCCTTATACCCAATCTAAACTTCCCCTGTTTAAGTTTGAACCCATTACCTCTTGTCCTCTCACTACAGTCCCTAATGAAGAGTCCCTCACCAGCATCCTTATAGGCACGCTTGAGACACTGGATGCTGCTATGAGATCTCCATGAAGCTTCTGTCTTCCAGGCTGAACAGCCCCAACTTCTAAACATGTCTTCATACGGAAGGTGCTCCAGCTCCCTGATCATCCTCGTGGCCCTCCTCTGGACTTTTTCCAACAGTTCCATGCCCTTTTTGTGTTGATGACACCAGAACTGCACACAATACTCCAAGTGAGGTCTCACAAGAGCAGAGTAGAGGGGCAGGATCATCTCCCTAGACCTGCTGGTCACGCTCCTTTTGATGCAGCCTGGGATACAGTTGGCTTTCTGGGCTGCAAGTGCACACTGCTGGCTCATGTTCAGTTTCTCATCGACCAATACCTCCAAGTCCTTCTTTGCAGGGCTGCTCTGAATCTCTTCTCTGCCCAACCTGTAGCTGTGCCTGGGATTGCTCCGACCCAGGTGTAGGACCTTGCACTTGTCATGGTTAAACTTCATGAGGTTGGCATCAGCCCACCTTACACGTGTGTCAAGGTCCCCCTGGATGGCATTCCTTCCCTCCAATGTATCAACCGAACCACACAGCTTGGTGTCATCGGCTGAAGGCCACTCAATCCCACTGTCCATGTCACCCACAAAGATGTTGAACAAGACCGGTCCCAACACCGATCCCTTGGGGACACCACTCGTTACTGGTCTCCAGCTGGACATCGAGCCACTGAGCACTACTCTTTGTGTGTGGCCATCCAGCCAGTTCTTTATCCACCGAGTGGTCCACCTATCAAATTGATGCCTCTCCAATTTAGAGACAAGGATGTCATGCAAGACAGTGTCAAATGCTTTGCACAAGTCCAGGTAGATTATGTCAACTGCTCTACCCCTGTCCATCAGTTCTGTAGCCCTATCACCGAAGGCCACCAGATTGGTCAGGCAGGATTTCCCCTTAGTGAAGCCATGCTGGCTGACACCAAGCCCCTTGTTGTTTTCCATGTGCCTTAGCATGCCTTCCAGGAGAATCTGCTCCAAGATTTTGCCAGGCACAGAGGTGAGACTGACTGATCAAAGCTTTTCTGCAAAGCTTAGTAATTAATTAATAAGTAACATTACTTTTCAAATAATTCCTCAGCAATAGTTGTCTGTGTCAATAAATATATATAGGTAACAACTCAGAAAATAAATAAGCCTGACTATATGCAGGCAAAGGTGTACTGGTGAAAGGAGCAGTAGGTATGAGTGAGATCCCCTCCTAGCATTCATGTGATAAGTCTTTCTGCATTTAAAATGTTGTCTTGGGTGTCCTGGATTCAGTAGTAGCAGTCATTTTTCTCCTTCTTCGTAGCTGGTGCAGTGCTGTGGTTTTGACTTTCAGCCTGGGAACAACGCTGATAACACCAGTGTTTTTAGATGCTGCTTATAATGTTTAGCCTGACCAAGGACTTTCTGAGTCTCATGCTCTGCCAGGGAGGAAGAAAAGCCGGGAGGAAGCAGAGACAGGACACCTGACCCAAACTAACTAAAGGGGTATTTCATACCACAGCAGGTCATGCCCACTATATGAACTGGGGGGAGTCATCCCAGAAGAGTGACATCACTGCTGGGTCGGGCTGCATATCCGTTGGCGGGTGGTGAGCAGTTGTATTCTCTTCCCTTGTTATTTCCCTTGTCATTGTTATTATTGGTGGTAGCAGCAGTGATTTGTGTTATACATTAGTTACTGGACTGTTCTTATCTCAACCCATGGGAGTTACATTCTTTTGATTCTCCTCCCCATCCTTCCAGGAGGAAGGGGGGGAGGGGGGGGAGTTGAGCTAAGGACATCGTTGCAGATTTACTGCTGGGCTTAAAGCACAACATCGGATCTGCAGCTATGGAAGCAGTCTTCACTTCTCTCACAGTAATGCAGTTGCATCTCTGAGATCAAGTTTATTGCTTCCACTGAAATCAGCAGATTTTGCTTAGGACACCAAAATCAAGAAGACAATTTGTTTGTCTGCTATTCACAGAAATTTTGATATGGTCCTTTTAGTAGGAAAAAACTGAACAAAGGGTAACTAACACTAGGCTAGATGAAAAACCTGGTACACACAGGGCTATTATAGTCATGACCTCTGATAGCTGACTTCTGAAAATATAGGTGTCAAAGTGCTAGAAGTACAAAACCTGTCAGTTGTTGTTCACCACATATTACATTTTCTTGTTATTTCTTCATCATCAAAACTACATTTTTGAAAGACCACTAGAGGTGAGAGGTTTCACCCTGTCCTTTCTGCCAACAGCCTAGTCTTCAATTTGCTGCCCTTATAGCTAGATTGATCCCAGTGTTTGCCAAGTGTCCTATAAAGTAATTAAGTGAAATGTTCCTAATAATATATGCCTCCTGCCCTTTTATGTTGTTTTGTTCCTGAATAATTAAAGAATAAAGAAGTTTTTGATAATAGCACCACTGTTCTGAGGAAATGTACCTTGTATAAGAAGCCCTATTAATGTTGGTCTTCTGATTTATGCCAAGATTATGGAGCTTCTTGGAAGGCGGGTCCAAGACTTTAGTGGTTATGCTGTTCTCTGTCGGGAAAGTGGAGGCACAGAGCAGCAGGTGACATGTTGATGTGCAGCACAGATTGGGCCACTGCCTTCTTTATTAGCTGTACCTTCAGAATAGCAGCTGCTTTCCCAACTGCAGGGACTTGCCAATTGCAATGAACTTAGTCCCGTGACCTCTGACTTTGTGACTCTCTTCTATAGATCTAGATTTTCAAAACACTCTTTCCAATGTAATATCAACCAGTGGTTTCCGTAGATCCCCAGTTCCTACAGTTCAATGTTTGCTTAAAACCCCAAGCTATCCAAATAAAACTACAGCTTTTGGAGCAGGACTCTGGGCCAACCCTGTGTAGCAGCAGAGAAACAGGCAGAACCTGTAATGGACAGTAAAGTGATTTCTTTACTTTCTCTAGACACAGAAAAAAACATGGTGTTCTCTGGCTTTTGCAGAATCAAGTATTTACATAGCCTATGATACTGAGTTCTGCACAGTTTTCTCTCTTGAACGACACAAAGAAGGAAACAACTGAGGGTGAACACTCTAGCCAAAGTCTCAGAATGCTATGCTTGCCTTCCTGCAATTATTTTCTTTTTTTTTTTTCCACTGTAGAGAATCTTTCTTTCTGGTTGCTTTCTCAGAGCTAGGTGCAGACCGCAGGAACAAACACAGCCCAAGGAGGCATTTAACATATTCATGTTCTTTTTAGGTATACTGACAAATGAGCTTGCAAGCAGGGATATATGGAAAAAAGTTCTTTTTCCTGGTAGAAAAACTGAAGGTAAATCATGAGAAGAAAATGATGATTTTGTGAACATGACCATTAGCTGTGGAAACCTGACTTTAAGACTTACTCCATTACAATGAAGGAACAGAAACAGACAGTAATCTGTAGACTCAGACAAAACCAGGCAACGCTTCTAGAGTTTTGAAAATTTCAGTGTTTACAAATAAGCTGAAGACCAAGAATTAGTCTTGAATTCTGCAATGAATAATCCTACACAATAGGTACATATGAAAAAAATCATCAAGCATTCCTGGAAAAATTGGGGTAGAAAGAGATCCATATTTGTTAAATAAATTGATGTTAAGAATTGCTTTCTCATTTCACCTTCCTCAGCATAATGGTCTGCTATAGCTCTTCTCATCTGTAAGTGTCCCTCGTGCACTCTTCCAGAAAGTCCTTTCTCAGCAGGAAATGCAGCAAAACCTCTGCACCAGCACTGAAGCAATGTTTATAAGAAAAAAGGTAAAAAATAGCTTGTCCAGCTGAAGCCATCTGGGGAATATAGGTAGTCAGACTATAGTTTTCCAACCTGGAAATTTCATAGAATCATAGAATCACAGAATAGTTAGGGTTGGAAAGGACCTTAAGATTATCTAGTTCCAACCCCCATGCCATGGGCAGGGACACCTCCCACTAAACCATGACAGCCAAGGCTATGTCCAACCCCACCTTGAAGGCCGTCAGGGATGAAGCATTCACAACTTCCCTGGGCAACCCATTCCAGGGCCTCACCACCCTCACAGTAAAGAATTTCTTCCTCAGATCCAATCTAAACTCCCCCTGTTTAAGTTTGAACCCATTACCCCTTGTCCTCTCACCACAGTCCCTCATGAAGAGTCCCTCCCCAGCATCCCTATAGGCCCCCTTCAGGTATTGGAAGGCTGCTATGAGGTCTCCATGCAGCCTTCTCTTCTCCAGGCTGAACAGCCCCAATTTGCTCAGCCTATCTTCATATGGGAGGTGCTCCAGTCCCCTGTTTGTCCTCGTGGCCCTCCTCTGCACTTGTTCTAACAGTTCCATGTCCTTTTTATGTTGGGGACACCAGAACTGCACACAATACTCCAAGTGAGGTCTCACGAGAGCAGAGTAGAGGGGCAGGATCACCTCCCTCGACCTGCTGGTCACGCTTGCCTGTATGCTGGTTCTTTCTTCTCTTTTCTGGCAACATGACAAATGAAGGTGGACAAGAGCAGAGAAGACATAAAGCAAACAAAAATGTACGACATTGTAATACACAGTAAAGCAGTTGCACTGTTAGGTGTGATATCACTATTTTGCTGTGCTTTATTCTTTTTATACTTTGTAACTGCTTCAATAATAATCACTACTGTTTTTTAACTATAGGGTATATAAATTACGAGTAGGACATCATGAGTGAATTATAGAAAAGGAATAGAAGGAAGGGAAGATGCACAACATATCACTTGTCAGGCATGATATTATGTATACGTGTATACTTCTGTACGTATTAATGTATAAACACATGATGCTACTGTTATTTTTTCTTCTCTGTTACCAATGAGATTGTGTCCTGAAGGCATTGATTAGTGAAGATTGAATTTGGATATGAAGTTGAAATTGTTACCAAATTCAGGTGAAGTATTTAGCGTTATGAGGGCTTCTAAACAGAATTTCTAGCAAAAGTGGTAGAGCTTATGATCCCTGTCCTCTCCCTGGATGGGACTAAAGCTGCTGTAATTTGTGTGCTGTAATGCATATTTACATGTTGCACATGGAACTTGGTGCACTGATCATTTTAAACAGGCTGAAACATCCACATCCTTTGCAACAAAAAACATTTTTGATGCCAAAAGGCATTTTTCTTAGTGGAGCTTCCTTGTGTCTGAACTAGCAAGCCCAGGCTGCCAGCAAATCTAGCTAACTCAAGGACAGTTTCACACTAATATAGCTGTTTTCAGGCCCAGAAGTTGTGCAGATGTTACTCAATATTGATCTTTTGTGTAGGAACATCCTTTAAAGGTACAGATACTTCCAGTTTTCCTGCTCAGCTGCTAAGAATTCTGTTGCGCTATGTATGAAAGACAGAAAAATACAAAATGTATGACTTGGGCTGCTTAATTGTATTTGTAACTCATCCTCTTGTTCCTATTTTAACAGTATTTGTACCTCATCCTCTTATTCCTATTTTAACAGTTTCAATTTATTCGCAAAGTCACGTGCCCCAGCACAGCATTTAGACCTCTCGAGATGAGCTGCCACTGATACCCTTTTTTCTTATGGAGGGAGTTGTTGCTTTTTGCATAGCTTCGCCTCTTTTTAGTGCCAGAGATAACATTTATCAGCAATATCTTTCATAATAAGTTGCCGTTGTGGCTCTTTCCCACAGTTCTCACTCCTGTGTTTTTGTTACAAGAGCCACTGATTGGCATATTTCTGCTTCTACCTTATGGATTCATTGATGATAATGTCAGTCTTAGGCAGGATGACAGCTCAGACAGACTCACTTTCTTGGCAGCTTCTGCTGCTAGTCTTCATCAAAGTGGTACCTCCAGGCCTTTGTCAAATACCCACTGATGTGGATTCCAAAACACAGCTATCAGGTTCTAGACCCGAAAGCCTTAACCGTCAAGCCACTGGAAAACTTTGTGTGTGGGCAGTATGTTGGGAAACCTTCTTCTAGCAAGGGAGCTGCTATTTAAAGCCAAGCACAGTTGTTAGACCACACTGCACTGTTTTCCTGCTGTGGTTTAATCACAGCCCGTAACTCAGAACCATGCAGCCACTCGCTCACTACTGCCTTCTTCCTCCCCCTGCTCCTGGAGGGATGGGAAGGAGAATCAAAAGAATGTAACTCCCGTGGGTTGAGATAAGAACAGTCCAGTAACTAAGGTATAACACAAACCACTGCTGCTGCCACCAATAATAATAATAATCAGAATGATAAGGAGAATAAAGAGGGGAAAGTATACAACCGCTCACCACCCGCTTACCGATATCCAGCCCGACCCGAGCAGTGATCTGGGCCTTCTGAGTAACTCCCTCCAGTTTATACAGTGGGCATGATGTGCTGTGGTTTGGAATACTGCTTTGGTTAGTTTGGGTCAAGTGTCCTGTCTCTGCTTTCTCCCGGCTTCCCCTCCTCACCGGCAAAATATGAGACTGAGAAAGCCCTTGGTCAGAGTAAATATTACTGAGCAACAACTGAAAACATCGGTGTTATCAGTGCTGTTCCCAGGCTGAAAGTCAAAACCGCAGCACTGCACCAGCTACTAGGAAGGAGAAAAATGACTGCTGCAGCTGAACCCAGGTAAATTCCTTTAACAAAAGTGTTTGCTGACATTAGATTTTTCATCCATGAATTTATTGCTGATTTCCCATATGTCCCAGTTAGAAACAAACATTTAGGTCATGAGAGATGTTTACCTGCCAATAATAAAACCAGAAAAAGCAAATAATACCTTTAAGTATCATGAAAATTATAAGGTCCAGATTACACTAGGTAATTAATTAGCTTCAAACTACAACAACTTTCTCAATTGATCTTGAAAGAGAAGTTTAACAGCATTTTCAAAAAGACACTTTTCAGACTATAAGTCACCTTTATAGGCACATAATGTTGGCTGATTCTTTCTTCCCCATTCTTCTGCTACACTTGAAAGCTTGACAACGGTAAAGAAATTCATTCCCATAATCCATAAAAGATGTTTACATTAGCATATGAGTATATTGCATTTAATATATATGCATTTAGTATATTAGCATATACCCAAGTGAGCTGTACATGTGGATGCTATGTATTTACATAAAGATATCACTTAATAGAATTATGATTGAATTTATAACACTATATAATACATGAAAAGGACTGCTTCAAGCCGTATCGGTCTCTAAATTGTAGACCAACTGACAGAGCCCAGAAAGCACTGGAGCAGAGGTCTAGGAACAAGAAAGTATTAGGTGTGCGTATATGAGGAAAAAAGACCAAGGGAGAATATGATAAAGTTTCAGATATTTGAGAACACATGTTCTTCAAGTATCTAACAAGGTGTTACAAAGAAGGGCGTATCACATCTATTGTGGAAGTAAGGGTTACTGGTTAACTAAAACCTTTTTAACTGTAAGGATTCTGTTATGAAACAGAATAGATTGCTTAAGGAGGTTGCAGAATCAAATGTTGGATATTGTTATGAAAAGGCTAAACAAGACTGTGTTGACCATGGTTTGGTGATAGTTGATCCTTTCTTAGGCCAAGGACACAAAATATCCTCCCAATTCTCCTCATTCCCTTTGCACCCTATTCTATTTTGAATAATTTTCTGATTTTTTTGATAGACAGATTTAAACAATGACCTACACTCACAAAGATACAGATTTGACTGGTTTGTATGTGTAATACTTCAATTTTGTTTGTTGCTCATTAAAATAATTAGATCACTATAAATTTTACTGTGGGTGCACCACATTAGAACCATACAACCATAGAATGGTTTGTGCTGGAAAAAGACCATTAAAGGCCATCTAGCCCAACCCCCCCCTGCAATGAGCAGGGACATCTTCAAATAGATCAGGTTGCTCAGAGCCCTGGCCAAGCTGGTCTTGAGTGTTTCCAGGGATGGGGAATGTACCACTTTCCTGGGCAACCTGTTCAGTGTTTCACCACCCTCATCATAAAATATTTCTCCCTTCTATCTAGTCTAAATCCCCCCTTTTCTCAAAAAACCATTAAACCTTGTTCTATTGCAAAAAGTGTGTCTCCATCTGTTTTATAAGCCCGCTTTAAGTACTGAAAGGCCACAATAAGTTCTTCCTGGAGCCTTCTCCAGGCTAAACAACCTGGGATTTCCTATGGTGCTGCAATATATTCTGCTTACTGTGGGGAAAGTGCTGTGATGGACTAGCTATGTTTGCATGATGACAACTCACACTGGGAGCAAGGATATTGCCTTTAACTTTAGTAGTGTAGTTAAAACAATATATTATTTGTGCGCATAAACTTGAAGATTACTTTTGTACTGCCTATGTTATGCAGAGAGGTTATAGTAAAAGTTGGCCTGAGGAAAGATTATATTTTCCCAATTCAGTGCACAGCTGAGAAGAAACATGGTGCCTACCACAGTGGAGTTAAAATATAGATTCCAGCTTTCAAGCTGCTCATGGAATAGTTGGTTGGGGTTATATTTTAGCTTAGCAGGGAATATTGAAATCATTGGTTGCACAGTTTTTAATAACAAGTGTTGCTTAAAAACATGTTTCTGTTCATAGATTCTTTTGAAAAGACTCAAGAAAAACATTTAAAAAACAGCAAATAGTGGGCTGAAATTAAATTATTCAAGCAGAACTAACCTTAACTACAGAAAAACCTGGCTCTGTTTCAAAACAAAGACATAAAATTATTAGAAAGAAAAGGGGAATAATACAGCTGCAAAAGAATTCATTGTAGATTTTTGTCTTGAGAGCAGTCTTATTAGCAGATAAATTTTAAAATAAAATTTTATTGGCAAATGCATTGAATTCCATATGGAAGCTGATATTGAATTACCAGAAGGTAGTGTCTGGCTTGGCTGTATTTGAATTCTCACATACTTAGACTATGAATGGTAAATCAAAAATCATATGCTTCTGCCTTAACACAGTAAGTGAATATCACAGTACCAATCCCTCCTGTTGAATGTCCATTCAAAATTCCTGCTTTGTGGGCCAAAAAAAAATATTGTTCCTTACCTTGTGCTATTCACAGATAACATGGTGTCTCCAGAACATAGGTGGAGCTAAATTCTTACTATATTTAGTAAAGATCCCGAGAAATGAAGCCTACAGGCTGCTATGAATGGATCCAAGTTGTGACATTCAAAGGAAGAGATAACACAATATGACACCTGAGACTATGGTCATTTTTAACTGAGTATTCTGCAGGTAAAGCTTGAAATGAAAAATTGCCATTGATGTTAGTCAATGGGCAGGATCAAGTCTATGCAAGTCTATGCAGGAGAAGGAAAACTTGAGGTTTTTTGTGCTCTGGACTAGATAAAGACAATTATCTTAGTTCAGTTGCACTTAGGAAAAAGAGTAGTGTCACACAGACTCCAGCCTCTTTGAGCAGATGGTGAAAACTGTTGATGTGATATCTCTTTTTACATATATAACAGAAAGACTAGTTGAGGATCTTACTGAAGGAAGAAGAGCCCTCATGATGCAAGCCAATGTGGAGATTTTAAGCTGATGAGGAAGGTTTATGGTGCATTTTCGGGGAGAGTCAGATAGCAGGCTAAATAGTCTGGAATTAGTATTCCACCCTGCACTGATTATAGAGGGCCCAGGTTCCTGATGTATTTCAGGTAGGAAATTGGAGTGAAAGGTGCTGAATCCAAGCCATTATGATCAGCTAGGTAGGATTCAACATGGCATAATTTGTTCTTAAACTATTTTGCTAATTATAATGATTTGGTGTAGTTCTTAAATAATACAGTGATGGGTTTAGAAAAAAAGCCTTGTTTAGATATTTAGTCACTGGTGGAAATGAGATTTAGGAGAACAATTTGAAACAAATAATTTATTGGAGGATTTTTGTCATTTTCTCTGTTCTGAATTATCCATGAACATAATATTGTTCTGGAAGTTGTTACTAACTTTCATAGGGCAGATCCTTATTTTATTCACTGTTACAGATTTGGTTAGAGCTGAGAAATGTCCATGGCAGCTTTCTTCCAGGACTTTTAATAGAGCAATTAAGTTATTTAAATGAGATTGAGGAAGGCTCTGTAAGGCACCACCCAAAATAACAAGCTAATGTCCACATTTTGGTGGTATAGAAGGTTTGACAAGTATGATGGTGAAGGCTATATTAGTAAGTCATTAATGTACCAGAAATTAAAGGCAAAGAAAAGTAAGTCCTTGTGGAGAAATAGAAGTGATTTCTGTCTTAACTTACTAGAGAGTAGACTTAGAAGTTGTGAGGAAGAAAATTATGTGCTCTTTAAGTTTGGAAGCATAGGAGTGTAATAAAGGAACAAGTATGTCTGTATCAGACAGTACCTTTGACTTGTTTTCTATTTTCTTTTTTCATGTGAATAGGAATGGCCTAGCAGAACTTCAAAATACACTGGAACAAGTGGGACATTATTTTCTCAAATGGAATTTTCCAATACTTATCATTCTAGCATCTTTGAAGAGAACTAAACTGCTCAAAGATTTAATCCCTTCTCTTTAAGCTAATTGGTAAATTGTTTGAAAATCTGTTTTCAGAGGTCAGATTACTATTTTTTTTTATTTTGACTGGATTAATAGTGATTTTAAAACTTTCTTATTGTTAAAAATACTCCAGATATTTTTATTTTGATTTGTATTCTGTAAGAATTTATTTTCATTTAAAATTCTCTATTTGCACAAAGATTTCTTCAAGTAAACTAATTTCATAGAATATTTACAGGAGGTAAATGCAAGAGGGTCATGAAAAGAGTCCAAATAAATTAACTTAAAAATGAAAACAAATACAGTAAATGTCTGGGCTTATTTTCCCTGTGCTGATGAAGTTGCTAAATGAGAACAAGGCTAGTAGTGATCGATACAGTAATTGCTAGACCCATCCTGCTCATTGTGATGAAATGCTGTTTATCCACATTTTCACTGACCTTTGTTTACAGCCTTTTTACCAGTTTCCCATTTGTATGAAAGTACTTCTAATCCAGAGCAATCGAAATTAACCTCTCTTTCAAGATTTCATGAGCCACTGTAACAAATGCCAGCCTTTTATGATCTTGAGAATATATTGCAATACATTCATAACATTCTCCTCATCTGTTAATTTCAGCTAATTTTGATAATTGTCTCTTTCTCATATAGTGATTTGAAATATGTAAAGAAGATCTACACACAGCACTATTTTATTGGGTTGGAACAATTATGTCTTTGCAATGGCATAACTCAGATGAAGAAATTTACTTAAGGACAGTTTTTAATATGTATAAACTTGTATGGAATTTTATCTGTGAGAATACAACTGTTTAAAAAAATAACCAAGATCTATTCCTGAATTAAAAGCTGTGAAGGTAAGTTTGGATTCAGAGATTAGAATTCCGGTTTTTGTTGTTGTTTTTTTTTTTTTTTTGTTTTTTTTTTTTGTCAGCTGTCTCTTTGGGCATCTCTCTTCATGAGCTGTGAAATAATATATTTTTCACTCATTCTGGGATAATTGGTCTTGCTTCTTTCTTTTCAGTGTTTCTTCAAGCAAGTGGATGGCAAAAGAAAAAGCACCCATTGTACAAAAGGCTTTTCTGAGAATTCATTCAGCTTTAAAGAACAAGCTATAGTGGTCACTGTAACGCACTTTTGCCAATGCAGAAAATCATCATTCTTGTACCATCATCCTCCGGAATAAAATGAAGCGCTTTTTGAGAACCTCTGCGAGCTGGTGAGTTCACCTTCATTTACTGTCTCACTTCTTTTCACAACTCTCAGCAAAATCCAGAAACATCTCCATGAGGTTTTCTAAGTATAATTTGCTTTATTTTTTGCTCTTTTTAGAAAGTGGGATATTAGCATAAACATTGTGTCCAGATAGTCATGCTGTCAGGTTTCTGGCTCTGTGTATGACTGGTCACTTCCTAAACATCGCTCCCCACATCTTATGATGAGATGGCTTGTTTTAAAGTGGCCACATGCTACATGTGTTCAGAATGCATGAAATGTCTTATCTCTTCAAAAGAACAGCTGTTTTATGAAAACTTAAGAAGCTCTTCTGCATGCAAATGATATTTCCCATGCTACAGCCAGTTTCATGTACTGGCTAAAAATTGTGCTTCATTTTTGGTACTGAATCTCATAGAATTTGATTCCACCAACCTGTGGGATGTAGGCTGTCCAGTTTCATTCAGAGCATCTCTCCCATTGCCTAGTTCCCATAACCAGTACTCTGTGAAGAAATGTGTCCTGTTGCATCTTTCACTCATTTAATATCTGAAGCAGACCCTCCTTTAGACTGGGCCATCTTCAAATGGTAGTAATAACTGTTTTTACACTAGGCTAAGCAAAAAGACCAGATCCAATTAGCAGCAAAGTTTGGTTGTGAATATGAATTTGACACCAATCTTACAGTTCATCCTTCTTCTATTTCTTCAGCCCCTGTTCGTTCTTGAATGTCAGTTATTTTTCATAGTTGTAGGAGCCTAGACCATTCTGTTCCTCTAAATGCCACAGAACAGCTTTACCCAGTCAGGTTGACAGCAGTCTGCCACTTGTTGTCTTTGAGCTGAAATCCTTAAGGCTAGATGTTGCTCTCATGTTTCGTTCTCATTTAAATGCTTTGGCAGAGGATTTCACATCAGCCTTTTTTCCACAAAGGAGTTCAAAAATATGCAGAGAAGAAGCCAAATGTTAAAAAGGAACAAAACCAATAATGCATTAAGAAATCTCCCTACTACATTTTTTTTTAAGGCTCCATACCTAATATTTTTTAGGTAGCCCTGTGCTGCTGCGTATCCAGAAAGCCAAATTTACTTAGACTCAGGATAAGGAAACAGGTAGCTTCCACTTTACTGAACAGGGCATTTGAATCAGCCTTTGAAGGAAGTTTAGGTCTGATCTGTTCCCATTTGGCTCAATTCCCAGCCTTCAGGACTCACAACAGCAGGCTTTAATTTCCAGACTGCATGTCACACTGAATGGACTCATATGTTTATTCTCCTATTTGAGAGGATAGAAAGAAGCATTAGTCAAGTCTGCTCAGCTAGGAAAAAGAAAAAAAAGAAAAAGGGAAGAAGGAAGTCTGAAGTTATTCATTGCAAAAGCAATTAATTTCCTAAGCTTGCTACTTTCTTTACCTCCAGAAAGCATGTTTGTTTAGATGGGTTTTATTTTCCTAACTGGGAAAGTATGGACCATGCATGTCTCTCCCTTATCCTATAGGTGGTGGAGCCTGATTTTCTTCATTGTCTCTTAAATCACAGTGAGTGGTTAATCCTGACAAGCCCAGCTGAAATCCTTGCTCAATGGCTTCCCAGCTTCAGCATTTTGTGGAACAATAATTAGTATTTGTTGGGGGAAGCAGGTGGGGAATTGTAGAGTTCCTCATGTGAGCCTTTATCAGTATCATCACTCACATTGTAATGAAGAAAAGTGATTCTTCCTGGAAATTGCTCCCAGTGTGATCACAATTATTAAATACCATCATTGCTTATAATAATTAAACTTTTATTATGTAGGTTCCAACCCTGTCAATTGGGACTCCCCTGAGAGCCTGATATTTGTTAGCAAAAAGCTGTGGGGGTATGTGTTGTGAATAATGCCATTTTCAAACATACACTGTGATGAAGAAACAGCAGGGCTACTAATTGGAAGTGATGAATTTCCTAGTGATGGACAGGCAGTGGAGACACTGATGATTTGAAAGATGCACTGAAGGTTGGTCCCTTTGTGATATGGATATCTTCATTCAAGCAGTGCTGAGTGTAATGACATGGTCCATCTTAAATGGACTCATGCACTAAGTTTAATTAAGTAGAATAATTTGGACCTCAATCAAGGACAGGTGAAGAAAGTCCCTGGAACATGGAGGGTAAAGTTTTGAAGAAACCAGAAACAAAGGATTTGGGCTACTAACTCAATAAGAATCTATGTTTAGCTTTTGTTTAGACTACTAAAAATAACAGGTGAAAACTGTTATTTGCCATATTCACGTAATGATCTTTTACAGATCCCCAAGATTGGATCAGCAATGGTTTCTGCCATTGCAGGAAATTGTATGGACTCAGCAGAGGAATCTGGTTTAAGAGGTAACAGGCAGTTAGGTCACTAACTCAGCATTTCTGGCTACAGGTTAGAATATTTGATAGAGCTGTTAGAAGTCCTGAGAAATGTGTAGACAGCAGCTGTGTAGAAGAACACTGATGTGGACTGTCAAGCCTATGGAAAATGTACAGTGTTTGCTTACATGACAATAAAATCCAGGTTCACTGAAACCAGGAACCGACTCATGATCCTGATTTCAGTCTCTCACTTCAGCATACACTGTCAAATTAGAAAAATAGAGAAAGTCTTCCAGACAAAATCATTAAAGTGTTTTCTTTTTGTAACATAGAAATACAACGGCAGCTTCTAAAATATGACATAATGAGTCTGATGGTAGCATTGAAATGGACACATTAAAATAATATTGAACATGTGTTAGGATAGACTAACGAACTCTTCTGTTTCTGTTCTATGTGCCAAAATACAATGCTAAACTCATAAATATCTAGTAATTCATTTATTAGAGAGAAAATCAAACACCAATTTCCTCAGTTATCGCAGCTATGTTGCAAAATATAAATGCCAGCCAACATTGTTAAAGGAGGATTATAATTATGCTCCTTTTTTTATTATTACTCATTATTTGCACTACTGTAAAATTCATGCCCTTGGTTCCACTGCCTGGCCTTGTACAGACCTAACTGAAGGCATGACCCCTGCCTCAAAGCAGTTAAAGAACCTAGATGTCGCTTCTTCATTTTATATAAGTGAATTCATTAATTTCAGTGGAATTCCATGCAAAGCTCTGTTTGCAGGGCACAAGCTGAAGCATCAGGACTTAAGAAGATATGAGGAATGGATATGAAAACCAGTGAGAGGGAAAAGAGTCAGTAATGAATGTAATGGAGTTCTATGCTTGCCTAACACAGCTATGTTAGCTATGCACAGCAG
Source organism: Amazona ochrocephala (assembly GCA_039720435.1). Lineage (NCBI taxonomy): Eukaryota > Metazoa > Chordata > Aves > Psittaciformes > Psittacidae > Amazona > Amazona ochrocephala. The sequence continues at coordinate 38,469,981 of CM077882.1, forward strand.
TAAAATTTAGGTTCTGCTGGAGTACAAAAGATCATAACCACAGAATACTCAAAGATAATATCTTTCACATCTTCTATTTTCCTCTTAGGAGTTTTCATGCAGTTCTCTCCTACATATCTAGGATCATTAAGTCAAGTATTTCTCTCTAAAGGCTCATTGAGTTGTTCTGCTGGGGAAAAAAAGGCACCTCTAGAGCATTGATTTGACCCTGGACTGGGTGTGAAAGAGCATTTACGTGTATCTCACAACCAAAATGATCAAGGTGATGTGAGGCAGGTGTACATACAAGGTTTTCACATTTAATTAGACGTGAGGGGAGAGTGGTAACCTACTTAAGTTTTGGGAGCTGGGGATAAAAAGCAAGTAGTGATATTTCTAGCACCTTTGTATTTGGTCATTGAACTGGTTTTGTGTGTCAGCAATTTAGTTTTCATTTACGTTATTCCACATCCTGATCACTTACACACACATAAGAAAAGAAGCAGCTCTTTATCTCAAGAACTTCCATTTTCCAAAAGAGAGAGAATAGATCCTGAATCTGAGTAAAGCCAGGATTTGCAGTTTTTTTAGGGCAAGAACACCCAAGAAGAAAATCTCATTTGGCTTCTAAATCTGTGAGATGAACTTTTCTCTATTCACTGTGACTTCATACACATCTCAAAGAAATATAAAAAACAGCTCGGGTCCCTGCAAGTGCAGTTGTTTGTTTTTTTGTTTTTTTTTTTTTTTTTTTTTTTTTTTTTTTTTTGTTTGGTTTGTGTTTTTTGTTTTTTTGTTTTTTTGTTTTTTTTTTTTTTTTTGTGGTTTAATTTACCCTATTTTGTCTTGTCTAGTTTGAAATTAGTACTTTCTTGGAAATTGATGCCTAACAGAATTTTTGGTAGCTTTAGCTTGATACCGAAATAGACCTAATTTTTCACCTTTCAACAGGTTTGATGAAGGATATGAGCAGTGCATTTACCCTATAAAGGCACCCTATCCCAAATTAGATGCCCTATCCCAAATTTGTGCCTACAATGCTCTATCTCCCCTAAAAAGTACTTACATGTTGTGAATACTGCAACAGGTGTTTTAAAACTCCTTTGTCACTTGAAAGTCTTGCTTCTTCAATTTGATGAACAAAGCAGCTTGTGATACAGTTACATACCTGAGCCTAACTGGGACTGAGAAATCAACCACTGTTTTAGGCTTAATCTAGATTTCAAAATTTTTCTATTTGGGGAATAAGGGTTCCAGGTGGCTCATTGTGCTGATCTCTGTGACTGCCCACACAATTAAAATTACTGTCTGATATAGCCCAGGGCCCTTCCAGAGCATTGCTACTCCCTGCAGCAAGCATGTCTGACATCTCTCACTGTCAGCTTTAATCTACTTTGGATACATACACACTTCGTCTTTGCTACTGATGTCACGTCAATCCAATAATTAAGCATTTTAGCTAAATAACTAAGCATGTTAGGTGGGATAAAATTCTAGATCTTGGATTCTGGGCATAGACAGACACTTTCCTAAAGTTCAGAAAAATCATTTAGTAAGGGCAAGAAGGGCAAAATGATGTTACCTCTGTGTTCTGTGGTATAGTAAATTCAGATTACTTTTTAGTCAGGATGCTGGATATTTTGAATTTTAACCTCAGGTATTTAGCTCTTATTTTTGTTGTGTAGAACTTACTTAAAGAGTGATACACAGGACCCTTATTAAAGCAAATACCACTTGCACCTCACCTCCATTACCTATCGTTTTCAAACAAGTTATGTCCATATTCGATGATCCCAAAGGTCACATAAGACATCAGAACTAATTTTTTTTTTTCTTTAGCTTACTAGCTAAAAAAGAGAGGATGAGTAGCTGCAGAAAGGAAGTCTTTATAATTCAGGTTACTGAATTTAATTCAGCTTAGAGCTGGTCATATGGATCATTAAATTCAGTTGTTTGTATATCTGACTGCAATGCTTCTAATATACTTCCTCCAACACCATTACCACAGTGACTTAAAAATCTCCTCAAATGCTCCCAAATAATCTTTGTTTTGAGATAGTTTCTACAGAAAAAGCCATAATCAGAAGGCACAGCAACAGAATTTGTTTCTGTAAGGATTTCATATTTGAAGCATATGCGTTAAAGGAGCTTGGACTACCTAGAAGCTATGTTCTCCTTTGTGTATCAATAAAGAATGTCCACAGTACTGTCAGCAGAGCTGTTTCCATCAACACAACTGTCTTCTTAGAAAGAAAAGTACTTTTAAATACGAAGCGGTGGGAAGAAAAGAAGAAAATTTGTCTCCAGTTTCTTTCCCAAAAGGCAAATTATACTGTAAGACTATGGCAGTTTAAGCCTGATTCTTGCAGCACTAAGGGGGAGGAAAGAATTCCCCAAGACCATGAAATGACTTTTTGAGTGATCAAAGAGGCAGCATTTAGCTTCATTCTCTGCTCATGGTGAAAGAACTCTGTTCAAGTCTGATTTCATGTAACCATATGGTGAAACATGCTAAAATAAATGCATTTAATTACTTTGTTATTAAAATTTTACTTTTATATAGTAAAAAACAAACAAAAAAAAAAAAACAAAACAAAAAAAACAACCCAAAAAAACCCACAGATTCTAAGTTAACAGAAAGAAACTCAAGTAAACCTCCAGAGGTGCCTTTTTAGAGCTCAGGCTAAATCCTTGTAGTAAACAAACAGCAGGAAGAGACTAAGAGTTAGAAAACACGAGCAGCTTTATTCCTAGATATAGCCAACTTATTGAAAAACACAGAAGCATTTGAAGTTAATTAAAATCATTAATAACATAATTAATGTTATTTTGAATGTGTCTATCACTAGACATTAATTATCTTGTAGCCACTGGAACAACATAATGATAGCATCATTCTTACTGATTAGTGTAATGCTGTATTCCTTTGCTAGAATTTAAATGTTACCAAATGAAGATAAATGGAGTACCAGCCTATATATTTACTCAACAAAAGCAAGTCTGTGTTACATGGTTTCAGAGGTCTTGAGAACAAAATCTCCTGGTGAAGAATTTTAATTACTGGCCCTGTGCTTATTAATTCAGTCTGGCAAATGGCCCCTATTAAGTGTTAAACAGAATTGAAACAATAACAGAAAGAAATAATGACTTAGGACTGACTACCTTTTAGAGTCCTAAGATACTTTAAAGTCCTTAATACAAGATAAGGAAAAAGGAATCCTCAAAACGTATTACTATTACAGTTTTCTAAGCGTGATGGAACTTCCTTTTCTAACCTTCCCCTCTACCCTAGAAAGGCAGTAAATCTGTGTTTTAAAGTTGCATGTTTTTAGCATTTAGTTTCCCTTATGGAATGTCTCAGAACTAGAATAATTCCCACACTCATAGTTCCTGAGCATTTTTAACTGCAGTAAAGGTCTTTTCCTTGAAATATGATAGCCAAGCTACCAAGCTTTGAAATTACTCTCTCAGGATCCAACATACTTATACAGAACCATGCAGGATAGCAGAAGTGCACCACCTTTGTTCCTGGCCTTAGTTTGCAGATGAACTCAATTATGGAAAATATCTCAGGCTTATGTATCCCAAACTGTCTGGCAGTCAACCTCATTATCTGCAACTTCTGCTGCAGATGGGAGACTAAAGCCTACGATCACTTTATATCGCTAAAGTGGGCCATTCTTGAAAGAATTCAAAATGGTCGTGGGTTGCTTTCCCTTTAAAATACTAAACTGATCTCTGTAATCCAGAGGTAAAGAAAGCAGCATCCTTTTTAGTGATCATTTTGCAAGTGAAGGAGACAGGTGTGCATGTTAGGTCTTGTGATTGCCAGCTGCAGAATGTGATAAATGTTGCTGATGTAATTATTCTGTCTAACAGTGTCTTTTTGTAGAAACTGAGAACCTGTGCTTACTTAGGATCTCCAGAAATATTTGGCTTCACCTAGAGATTCAGGTCCTCCTAATTCCTGTATTCAGCCTATTTTGTATGACTGCTGGAAACAGGGGGTGCTGAGGGTCTTAAATTTACCATTTTTGTGAAGACCTGTGTAATGTTTGGTTCATATCAGTTATCTTAGAAATGGGTAAACCAGCAGAGTTTTCACAAATTGTGATAAACACAAATGGCATTAAGTAGTCAAAAACCTGAATACATTAGCTTTGAAGTAAGACCAACTCCGAGCGTTCAGTGCATTCACAGGAGCCTGTGACATAGCATTTTATAGTGTGTATGGAACTTGAGTTTATAAGTAGGTGTTTGTAGGTATGTAAGTAAACAAAGCACAATTGCAACTAGCATAAGTAAGATGTGTTCCTGTAAGAACTGTGGGACTTATTACCCTTTCTCTCCATATACATCTATCTAACAGCTATTTATCAAGTTGTTTGGAAAGATAAATCTTTTTTGTGCCTTTACGCTTTAATTTGTATGTGTTAATTCCTAGTGGTTAAGGTTTGGGGTTTTTTGCCATTTCCTCCTTTGGTTTGTCTGTCTTTTCTCTCATTCTCTTATCCATCTGGCAGCAGCAGTAACTTGCAAAGTGACAAGAAAACTATTGCTCTAGAGCTTTATCTATGACTCATGAGAAATACATACATCACTCAGATGTTTTTTACCTTTTGTAACTTACGTACTCCCTCCTCTCCATGGGATGCATTTAGGATCCCATTGGAAGCAATTAGATATGAAATATCAACATATCTTTATTAAATAGGAACTGTTTTTATTGTTCCCTCTAGTGTGATTTAGAAGCACTACAAACTCCATACTTGATGTAATGTATATCCCCTCATTGTTCAAACAGAAAGAAAATAAACACGCACAGCAGGTACATATTGTATATTGCTACTGAGCTCCTCTGTCAGTGGCAAGCTAATGAGAGAGAATGTGATAGTCTGATGGGAAGTATTGTCTTTTTATGGGGCTGGAGTTGCACATGAAATGGATTCTTGGAGGATTTTTGTGTGTGTGTGTGTTTTGTTTGTTTCTTTGGGATTTTTTTAACTCCAGCTATCTTCTGGGAGAATGTACAGAACTGACCATCTGAGCAATTGCCATGTGGATAATTTCCACCCTGTATATCAAGCTGCCTGGTTTCACTATAACCTCTTTGCCAAACATCAGCCCAGCCCATCAGTCATAGCTTCTAGGATAATGAACACAGATTGGAACTGATAATTTAGCTGCAGATGGGGGAAAATTTGATTCTTTCCTGTGCATTCGCAAAGTGGCAGAAACCTTTGCTTGATACTGTGCGCCAGGCAGTTGCAAAGATGCTCAGACATAAATGGAGAGAAATCAACACTGAAAAATATTCTGGTATAATCAACATTAACAACTACACCCATTCCTTAATAATGTGATTGACTAGGGAGTAGGTGGATCTTATTGAAAATACATAAATATATATATGCATTTCTAGATCTACTCTATATTTAGAGAATCAGAAGTCACTGATGGGAACATTTGAAAGATTGGCAAGTCAGCTCAATTTTAAACTTTAAGACTAAAATTTATTAAATTCACTCATTAATAACACATTTTGTGCTAATAGTTAAATTTCACACAATACTATACATTTTTATTCACAGTGTCAAACAAAACCACACAATCACTATGTATATGGAACTGATGAACAGGGGTAGAGCAGTTAATGTCATCTACCTGGACTTGTGCAAAGCGTTCAACACTGTCCCACATGACATCCTTGACTCTAAGTTGAGAAACATCAATTTGATAGGTGGACCACTCGGTGGATAAAGAACTGGCTGGATGGCCACACACAAAGAGTTGTACTCAATGGCTCAATGTTCAGCTGGAGACCAGTAACGAGTGGTGTCCCTCAGGGACCGGTGTTGGGACCAGCCTTGTTCAACATCTTTGTGGGTGACATGGACAGTGGGATTGAGTGTGCCCTCAGCAAGTTTGCTGATGACACCAAGCTGTGTGGTTCGGTTGCTACGCTGGAGGGAAGAGATACCATCCAGAGGGACCTTGACATGCTTGTGAGGTGGGCTGATGCCAGCCTCATGAAGTTTAACCATGACAAGTGCAAGGTCTTACACCTGGGTTAGAGCACTCCCAGGCACAGCTACAGGCTGGGCAGAGAAGAGATACAGAGCAGCCCTGTACAGAAGGACTTGGGGGTGTTGGTTGATGAAAAAATGAACATGAGGCGACAGTGTGCACTTACAGCCCAGAAAGCCAACCATATCCTGGGCTGCATCAAAAGAAGCATGACCAGCAGATAGAGGGAGGTGATTCTGCCCCTCTACTCTGCTCTTGTGAGAATTCACTTGGAGTATTGTGTGCAGTTCTGGTGTCCTCAACATAAAAAGGGCATGGAACTGTTGGAACAAGTGCAGAGGAGGGCCACGAGGATGATCAGGGGACTGGAACACCTCCCATATGAAGATAGGATGGGAAAGTTGGGTCTGTTCAGCCTGGAGAAGAGAAGGCTGCGTGGAGACCTCATAGCAGCCTTCCAGTATCTGAAGGGGGCCTACAAGGATGCTGGGGAGGGACTCTTCATTAGGGACTGTAGTGATAGGACGAGGGGTAACAAGTTCAAACTTAAGCAGAGGAAGTTTAGATTGGATATAAGGAGGAAATTTTTTACTGTGAGGGTGGTGAGGCACAGGAATGGGTTGCCCAGGGAAGTTGTGAATGCTCCGTTGCTGGCAGTGTTCAAGGTGGGTTTGGACATAGCCTTGGATGGCATGGTTTAGTGGGAGGTGTCCCTGTCCATGGCAGAGGGCTTGAAACTAGATGATCTTAAGGTCCTTTCCAACCCTAACTATTCTATGATTCTAAGATTCTATTATTCTATACAAAAATCTTAACTCTTACCTTCTAAATTAACAGTAAGTACCCAGGTACCATGGGGCTGATGCTGTCAGTCAGCATTGCTGGCTATAGACCTTGGTGGCTTGTAGCTGTAGAGGAAGGTGACCAGCTCAGTGTGATAGCTCATCTATGAAATCAGTCAAATTTGAAGTGGAATTTTCTTCTTTCATCTTTTTCCTTCCCTCACTTTTTAATGCTTTTGCCCCTCATAAATAAGGTGTTCTCCTCCGCTCTTGCTTGTGCTTGTATTGTTTTCTTTTGTTCTTTTGTACTGTGTATTTAACCCTTTTGTATTCTGGAAGATGTTCTGCCTATTTGCAGTCACCTATCCCCTGTCTGGCAACTTTTTGTTACTTGGATGGTACCTAGGACAACGAAACCCATCCTTGTCCCTTTGGTGATCACATTGCTCACATACTTAGTAAAATGCTTTACATTGTGTCTGATATTGCCATTACAGTGAATATGTGCAGATTATTGATAGTTACACTATTCTGTTCTTTCATATTTGTGTTAAAGGCAAGTTGATATTAATTATATTATGTTTAATACATTTTGAATTCATAGGTTTCATATATCTCTGTTTTGGCTACAGCCTGACATTCATTCATTTTGTATTTGTATAACTCTGATGAGTTTGGTTATGTCTGATTTTATTTTTCTTTTATCTGTTTCCCACACCATCACTCATAACTTTTGTTTTTAGCTATAGAATTAAACCATTCTCTTAGTTTGAAAATATCCTGGTTTTCACTGATTGATTTTCTACCACTAGATTTGCCTGTTGCAGAGATGTATTTAAACTATTTCCAGCTGTTCATCCATACATAAGTTGCAACAGAAACTAAAGTTGCCTGTTGGCTAAATATAATCTTATGCATTCAAAGTTGCTGCAGCTCTCATTGGCTTGTGTGCAATCAGATGCTAAATATATCACAGAATTTTTACAGGACTAACCTTACATTAAGAAGGAACACACTGCAGGACTATAATTCAGCAGCATGAGAAATAGGATTCAGTTTTCTCAAATGCTAGCTAAATACAGTGGGGCTTTACAGGCTTTGCTTCCAATCGTAAAATATTTTCACTTAGTGGGCATGCTGTATAATTTCTCAATAAAGATTAGGAATACAAGATTATCTTTTAGATTGGGTGAGAGCTCAATAGTAGGATTCAAAAGAGATCTCTCTGGAGAAGTTGTTGCTTAACACATACTTAAATGATATTAAGAAGTTGGTAACTACTGAGGTGACAGTATCTGCTGACAATATAAATTATTCAAGAATTAATGTCCAGGGTAGCAAAGATATGGGCTGTTAAGAAAGGCAGATATATCTTAGCTACTGTAAAAAAGACAATAAATAGCAAATTAAAATCAATGTAGGAATATAAAATGATGCAATAAGGAAGAAAAAACCTTACTTGACTTTTCAAGTGTTGGTCTGTGAGCTAACTACTATCATTCAGAAATGGAGTCTTGGGGTTTCAACTGATAAGTCTCCAGAAACATCAGCTCATCCTGTTCAAAAAAGCAATCAGAGCTTAAGAAACTATTAGGAAAGAAATAGAGGAAAACAAAACAAAGAACATTATTATGCTGCTGAATAGCCCTGTGGTACAGCTGAATCTTGAATACCTTATATACATTTCCAGTATTCCCTTCTACACATTGAAAAGAAGGGTACAATTGGGAAAAGCAGTGAGAATTAAAGGTTACATTGAGAGAATGAGGGGAGAATTAAAGGTATATAACAACTCCTCTGGCAGGAAATAACTAAATGTACAAGCATTCACAACTTTAAAAAATGCTATTATGCAGACCATTTTCTTAATCTTTGATAATAATTTCCAAAATCTGACTTTTAATAGCTAGATTGGAATTTCCTTCCTTGTTGTTTATCCTCTTTGCATCTCTTCAACAGGAAACCGAGTTTTCTGTAGAAGAAAATAGACATACTGATCTGAATCATTGTATCAAAGGACTAAAAAACAAAAGGTGGGGTCATGCTATGTAGTGTTTCTTCAATAGTGGGAATTTAGCTTTATACTTTGTAAACAAAGTTAGATTCCCTGCACATCATTTACTCCTGACAAATCCGCATTGTCCTTTAACCCTTTGCTTATCAGCAATGTACTCAATAGTTTTTAGCTTTGATCTGAAAATTTTCTAGGAGTCTGAATCAAGCAGACTGACCTATAAATCTATGGCTTCCTACTTTTTGCCATTTAAAAAGCCCAAACCAACTGAATTTGCCATTTTCTAGTGTTCTAAATTCACATATTCTTCAAGATTTTCCACAGATCATTGGTAGTTCTTTGGAGAACTCACGTCTTTGGATCAATTTTTTGACCCAATTGATAAGAACTTCTAACATACCTAAATACTTATCAAAGCTGCTCCTTTGCATATTTGAGTTTGAGATACTACCCTTTTATCATGGATACAGTGACAGATAACTTGTTACAATTATACATAATAGTAAAAAGTCATTAAAAATTCCCTGCAGGGTAAATGGTCCAACCCCTTCTAAGGTTTTTCTCTTAATACCAATACACTTATAGGAGGATTTCTCATTACTTTTAGTGTTCCTTGGTAGTAATATTGATCTTCTGTTTTAACTTTTCCAAATAAGTCCCTACATGCTTCTGGCTACAATTTTCTGCTCTTCCTTTGTAATCTCGTGCAATTTTCAGTGCATTTTTGTCATTTGAGCTCAAGCCAAGGAAGAGCTTGGATTTTTTTTTTCAGGGGGGCTGTGTTATGATTTCAGTATATCATTTGCAATGAGAGAAATTCATCGTCCAACTCTGACTTTAGTACTTTTTCTTTACAGAACATCCAGCTTTCCTGAGCTATTTTTTTCTCAGACCAAGCTCTTTATGAAAGCTTATCTACAAGTAATGCAGTTTAGTAAAGATCATTTTCCTGAAGGCCATAACACTTTTTAATTGTTATTTATTTCACTTTAAAAATTATAAGTATTGTAATTTTGTTGCTACTCTGAGCTGCCTTCTAAGAATGGTAGTCTCAGTTCTTTCCTCCTGGTTTGAGTAAAACATGCAGAACACTTTTTAATACCTCCATATCAATTGGCGTCAATGAATTCTAAGAGCTTGCTTGACAGACTGAATTCATCTCTATTTCTGGAATCGTCTGCACAGCTAATACCCCTCATTATCATGGGCTTTTGTTCTCTGGATGAATCTGCTAATTCCTTTATCCACATGATCTTGGTTTACTGATTTCTGTTAGATCTACACAATGATAGCTGTGTGCAGCCTTTTATATTTCATCATTGCTCAGCTTTTCAGCAGAGATGTCTTCATTTAAAGTGTTGACCTAGAGCAAATGTATGCATTAGTGATCACCATCCTTTATTCCCCTTCCTGCATCTCTTCAACAAGCATTTTCATTTTGTATTAATTTTACAGTCATATGGCTTATCCCATCAAGACTCTGTTATACCAGTTGGATCATAAACTTCCCATATATTGAGAATATTATCCCTATATGCTTATTTTCCACAGTTCTTGGCTCAACATTTATGTACTTTAGAGGCTTAGCACCTGTTACCTCCCTAGTTCCTCTTCTGAGGCCATTGTGAACACCACTTTCCTGTTTTTTTGCTTACCTCACAGATATTCTTAGAGATAAACCTCATATTCTTCTCCTGTTGATCTGATTATAGCTAATAAAAGCAAGAGATCAAATACAATCTGACAAGACTTCTGACAAAACCTCAGGCTCAAAATCTTTAGAGTACAGAGACATGGTGAAATAGTCTGAAGCTGAGAAAGAAACTTGAAGTGATATGAAGGTGTTGAGTTGTCTTACTGAACATTCACAGCAAGTAAAGGTTGTATCAATAACTAATTACATACATTCCATTTGTTCCTACTTCCAATATTTTATATTAACAATGACCAGTATCACAAAGGAATATTGTGATATATAGAAAAGCCTTTTACTCTTTTTCAGGTATTCAGTGACATTCTTTTCCAACATTATAATAAAATAGGGTAGGATAAGTGACGTACTTTGGAGTTATTTGCTTTTGGCTTCTAATTTATCCTTTTTACATTATACTGTCTAAAAATTGCATAACAGCGGATGGTGTAGTAGAGGGACATGTATTTCTGAAATAGGGGCCTCCATGCAGTTTGTTAGCCTGGTGACCTTGAATTTGATCCACCTTGCTGCTCCCCAGACAGCTGCAGACTGAATTCTCTGTGCAGGCCTTCCAGGCTCAAATGTGTGTAAAGCAGGGGGAGGGTTAAAAGGGAGAGATCTCCCACTAAAAGGAGCACTCATTTCTCTTTGACATGAAAACCATAAGTAAGCTAGATGAAAAGGAGTGCCCCTATACAAAATCCCACATCATTTTAGTTGCTTTGGGGTAAAGTGCATTTGGATTTTAGTGAGAGAGTGGTAAGTGCCCTTTCTTCCAGGTTACAAGCACAAAAAACGTTATGCAGCCTTAGCTTTCCACAAAACTGAACATGTTTTGACAGACAGGCTGAGAACCGAAACCAAATATGATTTTGGTAAATGAATCCATCTGTTAGTGCTGCAGAAGGCAGATGCTGAAGTGCCAAGCTATAAGTGACTGCATGAATTTTTAGACTATGAGTCTCTGCTTCATTCCTTTGGATACTGATGCTATTACGAGAAAGATGAATGGGAAGAGTGAGGAAAAAAAGCTTAAACATTACAATCACTTGTGCTTACACTGTGGCAAAATAAAATTATAAAAAAAAAAAAAGGCCAGTTACTATTTTCTCTTCTGTGGGAATCCATTCTTAAAAAGGTGTCTGCTTTTATATTTTTTTTAGTATCTTCCAGTGATATTTATATTCCCACTTGCACAAATTCTGTGCATAATTTTCCTGATGGAAATAAGAACTTCTGATTTCATGTGTTTGTAACATGATCATTCTTCACCTGCAAGCGAGTTGGAAATGAATATTATTGCATTGCATCATTACCTAAAATATCCAGGTGTTTTAAAATTTAAAACCTTTTCAAATACAATTGGAAAGTTACTTATTGTTGTTCTTAAATGAAAGTATCCTTTGAGATGCCATCAATAAAGATAAGAATTTATTATATATAAAAAAATTGACATAGCAGAAAAAAATTCTACAGATATGTAAAAAAACCATGTTGAATGACTTTCTGAAGTGCTTTTAATTATGTGGACTAGTTCCTCTAGGTCTAAAGAGATACAGCTCTTGTTGAAGTCATTGCTACTACAGCTTTGGCAGTTGTCTCCTGAATGAAGAATTCTAGTAGCATAACAAAGGTAGAATTCACAATTTATCTCAGCCATCATGCAGGAGGTACCAACCTAAAGTAGCTCAATTGCCTCCCACAGGAAAATTGCATTGGCCTGACAGTGTCCAGGCTGAACAAAACTTTGTACATGAGCATGCAGTTGCAGAATGAAAGAAAGAGTAAGGGTTGAAAGGTAGTAGAATAGGTGGTAAGGATTAACATTTGTGCATGATAAAGTTCTGTCAATAACTGGTGGTTCTGCTTTCATGGAAACATTTTTGCTATGAAATTGTTCTTCAAAAAAGTCTCATAATAAACAAATGGGACTATATTACATAAAATTTTAGGCAGATATCTATGACAGTGAGAAATCTGGTAGTTGGTAGCAATATACAAAATTTTCTCTATTGCCTGTCAGAAAAAGTACCATGAGGTTGGTCTCTTGATTCTCAACGATAGCATATCTGACTATGGTTTCCTTTATTTAAAAGCAAGGGGCCTAGCTTTTTCAAACTCTACTTTTTCACAGTTCATCTGTCAAAGTACAATTCTCTAAGAATGCAATTGAGATAATGTGTTTGAATAGATAAGTTTTATTTTGCCTCCACCTCAGAAAAATAATTGCAGAACTAATAAGCCTCATAATAAGTAATTTACAGGCAACTGAACCTAGATCTTTACACAAGAGAGCAGAGGCTACTGGCACTTGGTTTAAAAGAGTAGTAGACTGCATTAGGTGGATAAAGCAGAAGGTTGTTTTCTCTGTTATTGACTTGCCAATTAGAAGAATGCAAAACACACTGAACTGGTGGATGGATATTTTCCAAAGCATTCATTGACTTCAATGGGAGGGGAAACAGACACTGGCTAAACCATTTTAAGTGTGCAATCTACAGGTCTTTACAGACATACTCATGCATATACACTACTGTTTGCGTATGCAAAAGGGTGCCATGACAGACACCAAATGAATCTTCTTTTGAAAGAATGTTATCTCCAAAGTACCTTAACTGAACCTGAATAAATAGCAGATATTAAGTATTTGGCTCCCACAGAAGTTCCACACTGTCTGGGTATACTGCAATCAGGGTGGCTGACACCACTCAAAATAAATGTGCCTTCAACTTCCTAAAATAAAATAATTAGATTCTGATGGCATAGCATTTGCATAGGCAAATGAAGAATAATTTTATGCCTTATAGCAGTTTTAAAACAAGAGTAGATATATCAGAAAAAAAGAAGAGAGTCACGGAAACATCTAGCTGGGAATCAGAAATTATCTCACTTTGAATACTGCTTTAGGAATCATTAGCTTCCACTTTAAGATCCCTGTCAAAACCTTAAGGCAAGGAAAAACCTTCAAAACCTATTAACATTTTATTTCAGGAAACGTCAAGGACAAAGCTTAGAAAGCAAACATTTTCAGGACTGGTGAACACAATTGAGAGAAAATTTCTCCACTAATAAGGCAATGTCATTGTTGACTGCATCAATTAAGAGGGAAAAGCATATTTGGGGTGTATAGATTTGTACAGCAAATTCATATGACTATCAGGAACGTTAGGTCCTTCATATTGCAAAAGAAAAGTAGTTTTGCTTTGTGAGTTACAGTTCACATGACTGTAGTCATGAAATTTAATGCTTATTTTCGTGTACCTAAAACCTACTTCTTCAGATACATTAGAATCACCTGGATGATTTTGTATTCCATATTCTGTATTCTGAAACAGTATGATACACTTAGTCTTTTCTTTCTTTTTCTTTTTTTTTTTTTTTTTTTTTTTTTTTTTGTAGAACCATTAGCAAAGTGAGATAAGTTAAATAATAATTTATAACTGTTTATTCTATTTTTTAGGGCATGGAAAATATTCGTTTATCCAGTTATGGGACTATTTAACTTCTTATCTAGTAATAAACATGTGATGGTCACTTTTGGCAAACGTTGTACCATATGTTTCCTCCTTGGTAGAATAGGTTTTAAAAGATAACTGAGTGATGAAGAATTAATAAAGAACAGCCATGCTTTCTGGTAGGAATTTTTGAACAAATTATGTGTGTTAAATTTTATGAAACTTTCAAGATTTGTGAACATTTTTCACAAATAAGCCACCATAGCACACATTAACCTTGAGTGTTATGACCCTATGAACAATAGTAAAGTGAAATTGCCCTTTATTTCTGCAACATATAACCAGTAGCAGAAAATCTTCAGGCTATGGAAGAGGAGCAAACAGAGTATGTGAATCATGCCAATATACTTATAAATTTCATTACAATCCCTGAAAGACCAGTAAATTACAATAAATACTAAAGGACTGCTTGAGAGCACTAAAAGAAACGACACAGAAACATTTCATTTCCCTCTCATATAAACCCAGTGTAACACTGTACCAAAGTACTTAATAGTTAGAGGTGTTATCAATTTATTTTTTTGTAGAAATAGCAAAATTTTCTGCAATTAAAAAGAAAAATCCCTTTAATTTTGATCCCTTCAGGTCACAATCATTTCAGGAAATAAATAAAATTATTTTTTTAACAAAGTAAAACACCAAAAAAGTACTTACCAAAATTTTTTACTGACTTACTTTTGTGGTGGAAAAAGTTATGAAATTAAATAATTTTAAGGAATCGCAAGATATGTGGACAGGCCACTTAAGCATTTAAATAACTTTTTGGACTTTAGCCAAATTTCGGTTACACATAATGCCCTTCTATAAAACTGTATCTTATTCAAGGAAGGCAAACTAAATTTGAAGTGGAAGGTATTTGTGTTTAATTTTAAGAACCACAATCATTCAGCAGCAGTAAAAAGCCTAGATAGAAAGTGTAATTAGGCACCTGAAGAAAACAATGTTATGGTATAAACAGAAATTACACAATTGCTTCAAATACTTTTACATTTCTAATATATTTTGTGTCCTTCCTTGCAAAAATAGGCAGATTATGTGAACTCATTCTTCCCTGAGTAGAAACAGCTAATTTAGATCTCTCAAAATTGAGCAATTAAAGAGTAAATACTGCAGCTGGTTTCCTAATGTCTTGGAGGCATATTCTGGCAATCTATATAGACTTCAGACTTTCTACAGTCCATTCTATCAGCATTCAGATTACTCTATGATAAGAATTGCTTCTCATTATTTCTTGCTTTGACTATTCATTGTATCATCTGAAAATTTAGTCATCAAGGGCTTCATGTTTCTTCTAGGTAATAAAAAATTGTTGCATAACATCTGGCTTGGTAATAACCTCTACAGAAGCCCACTGGGAACACTGATACTGTGTTTGATGAGAATTCTCTATTAACTGGTCATGTTTAGATATGTCAGTAAGCTAATTATTAATTTGCTGACTGTATGCTCTGCTGATACTGAGCATAATGAGATTTTAGATCAGAATTCCAAGCTAAGTCAACTCCCCCTTACAAAATTATGTAGCATATATCTCTGCATTTACATTTATTAGCCAAATAAGTGTCCCCTCACCCCAGTCCACCTTTTCCACCAGTTTTCAATAAAGTATGTTGATGAACATTAAATATTATACCATTCTTCAGTTCTTTGAAGATTAAGGTCTGTCTGATTTATTACATACTTCTGCTTGTGAACAACACTAGAATAGTTAAAATTAATTTACTCAGATCATGCACCCCTTCAGTGACACTGGCACAGTATTAACACTTCCCCTTTTCAAAGATTCCATGCTTGAACCAGTTTCTTCGTGAAATGATTGCCAGATTTATTTTCTGAAGACACTTGAATGCAAAGTTACTCACAGTTGATTCAGAAACAGAAGAGGAGGTGAAGTGCTTCAAATAAATGATTGCTCAGCTCTGCATACAAAGTACACAGATGTTTTATACTGCTGAAGAGTGAATATGCAACAGGAAGGGCACAGGACAGCATTTAGCTTCTGTCTTTCATCAGTACTGCAGAATCTTCAGCTGTGAGAAAAAACTCAACACTAATCATTAAAATCACTAATGGTTAAAAATAACTCCAGACTTTCCTTGAGAAGCTGAAAAATCCCATTATCCTTTGGCACTGTGTCTTCTGACCCTCGGAGGAGCATGAATGTGAATTAAGAAGCATGGAAAATAACAGCTAAATCATCTTCCCTCCCCTCAACTCCAGGCAGACACAACCCCAACTGCAGGGATAACCATGGATGTAGGCCTAAATCCCAAGTCTCTTCTGGAACCTTCTGTTGTAGGTGGTAAGGGATAGAGAATGAGGAAAAAGCATGAGTAGAGAGTGATTTGGTACAGCAGCCAAACTGGTAGGAAGCAGGGGTCATTGCTTTCCACAGATAGAAGGAGCAGACAAGTCTCTTAGACTAGTCTTAAGGCTGTTTGAGATTTCCAGATGTGTTTCAGTATAATACTATGGGAACATTCCAATACAGAAACATGATGGTATGCAAAAGTGAACTTGCAAGAGTTACCCGTAAGGAAGCACATCATTCTTCACCTTTGAGGAGAAAAGAGATTTGAAAGAAAATCTTTTTTTTTTTTCTTTCTTTTTTCTTTTTTCTTTCTTTTTTTTTTTTTTTTTTTTTCCAGCTAGAAAGAGAGCATGCACATTCTGTATTGTCATGTTACCAAAACAGTAGTTGCCAATGTGGTCTGGGAGTCACCCTTTTGTGGTTTGTTTTTCTAAGTGCAAAATGAGAATGGTAACTACCACATCCATTTCCTGAACCTGGTGGGAGAACTGTTTTTTTAATGCAGTACAATGCAGAGAGTATAGAGATCATTCAGAACAACAAATTTCTGGTTTGATTTGACTGAGTTTTTAAGCTATGTAAGACAACTTATGTGTTCATCTTTTGACACCCTTGAATACATAACAAGAGAATAAATCTTTTGGGGAAGGGAAAATATAAGTTTCATTAAGGTGTTTAGGCTTACAGTGATAAAGTCTGTATCATAATCTAAGTAGAATAGTGCTATATATAAAGATTTTGCATTATCTACAATAGTGAAGTTAAATGAGTTCCAACAAGTTCTGCTGTCCAGAAATATGACATATAAAATCTATAAAAATCCACACTCTCAGAGCTTTCCTTTGGTGCTCCTGATAATATGGTAATTGATGCTAACAAAGAAGAACACATGCAGGTAAAAAGCAGATTCATACAGCTTACAGGCCAGGTTTTATTATTGTGGAATAGCTTGAGTTCTTAGCGTCTTAACTGGTTGAAAACTTTTTCTCAAGATCATGCAGGAAGGTGTGTAGAAGCTGACAGAATTATTGCTGAGACACAGGGACAACCAGAATATTCACAGGGTGTCATTCTAAACAGGTAAAACTGGCCACGTCTCTGGGAAATACCTGTATGCTGTTATCTCCCTGGTTTAGCTCAGATGGCTAAAAAGAATACCTCAATAAATTACAGTTTCTTTTGTGAGCATTTTTTTGGGCATGTTTCTCTTGACATACCCATTCCTAAACTGTGCTATATTTGTTGTATTTGGATCTCATAAAATTTCACTCTTTTTTTTATTTGTGGTCATGCAGCTGATAACTTTATAACTATCTCACATTCAGATAGCTTCAGCAAATAATCCTTGGTCTGTGGTTTATGATAAAATTCCTTGACAACAGGAATCTCCATTAAGCTAAGCAAGTGGCTTCCCCCCACTGCCATTTTTCACTTTCTAATATTTCTCACAAATATTTCTGCAAAACGAAGAATCTATGAACTGCCCACATTTTACCTACAGGAAAGGAACCTGCCAAATTTTCAAATTAATTATTTGATTTCTGTGGCACCCTCTTTACCTATTTCTAAAATGCACCATCCATAATGATCTGAAGCACCTGCTTCAAAACAACATGTAAAACCCTACGGCAGTGATGGAGAGGAGGCAACAGGAGTCCTGTCAAAAGCGCAGAATACTCATGAATTAATACAGCTTTCCTTAGATTTGATCTTCTTCACAGAAGTTTTTCTCTTCCCTGCAATCTACCTTTTCCTTCAGCTATGTTCTACTTCCAGATCAGAGCACCTTATGAATTGAAGAGAAGGCACAGACGTACTGACGCACAAGAAGGCACACAAAATAGTGTGTGAATTTTGACAGAATAAATGGGTCTAGAAACTGAAAAGTATTATCATAGCCCTATCATTCTACTATGTTTAACCCTTAGGTTTTGAGACAATACCTCAATATGCTTAATTATTTAATAAAAACAGCACTTGTGCTAAGACTAAAAATGTGTCAAGTTGCACAAGAGATAAAGAACCAAAACTAGGATGTATTTTAACTAGAAATTGAAATTCTGGTGGTTTGGGGTTTTGGTTGGGCTTTTTTTTTTTTTTCCAGAACAAATATGTTAAATACTTTTGGAGACCTTTTTTTTTCAGAGAAAGATGTCTGTTAAAGCCTTTTTTGTTAAACAATTCTAAGCAGTAAATAGTTATTTTTATTTCCAGTTCTGAATTGGGAATGTGATGATTTTTCCTACCTTTGAAAAAACGAAAAGACACAAAAGTAAAAAAAAAAAAGGCACATCAGTGGTAGGGGAACTCCAGCTTAGGGTAGGTGTTCTCAGGAGAAAATTGTGTCAGTCAAAAATGTATGCTTCAACAGCTGTTACCCTGTTCTTTCCTATGGACTCAAAGTAGTGTGGCATGGTTGTCAAGACCTTGCAATGCTACTGCTCTTTCACAGATGCTGAATCATCATATTTTATTGGGTTGGTGCCGCTGATACACTAGGTCTCAGAATCATGCAAAAGAGGAGAAATTTCCTTCAAGATACATGTTGCTATGCTTTAGTTCAGTGTTTAGCATAATCCCATAAATCCAGGAGCTAGAATTTTTAGAACTCTAGATGCACATAAAAACTGAGAGATTTGGAGGTTGCAGACACAACATACCCTCTGTCAAAGGGAAGTATCTGATCTTTTTTCAATTTATAATAACTTCCACCCTGACGGAGATTCCATTTGCGTATGTGCAGGGATCGAAGATATGAATGAAAACTGTAATTTTCCCTCGCAGTTGTAAAAAATGCTGGAATGAATTTAAGGGTAAGTTCTAAAGCCTACATAATGGAAGAAATATCCTTTTGGACATATGGGGTCTTTGTGCATGCACAGACAGCGTCTTGACTGACAGGCACATCACTTTTCTGCACATGCAAATGCATAAAAATCTTGCTTTTGATGGGGAAAGTAGTCAACATTCCCTTTTTACTAGACTGAAAAAGATGAAGATGGATTGTGCAGAATTTGTTCTTATTTTTCTTAAATCACTGAATATTTTGTCTCATAGTTAATATTTCTCTATAGAAATACTATAGAAATTAGACATGCACACACAAGTCCACTTAAACTGTTTTATACCAAGCAGCAGATTGCACTGATAATTTTCAACTGTCACTGCTGTTTAACTCATTAGAAGAATGTCACCCTGGATGACATCCTCACCCTTGCACCATGGCAATGTATGCCTTTAGGACTGATTCAGAGCAAGGGGTGCCATCTGGTTAGTCAGTACTATTACTCTCCACAGCGCCTCAAATTTTCCTTGGAGGCTGCTCTATCTAAGGCTGCCTTTTGTAGCCTACGTAGTCAGATGGTTTTGAAGACAGGACTGATATGGCTACAAATGGCAAGAACTGCACCTCTAAGAGAGGAATTCCCTGTTGCTCTTTCAGACTTATAGTTAAATGTATGCTGCAGGATAAGAGTTATCTTGCTACTGTAAATATAAATATACAGCAGATGGGAAAAGAGAGAGAACCATTAAAGGCAATACATTTATATAGTTTGGAAATCTAAAGAGCCCATCTGGTACAGATGAACAGCAATCAGGAAGTTATGACTGGGAAAAAGCAAGAGAGAATGTTACAATCGTGTTAAATGAGTTTTCAAACAACCAAAGTTATGGCCCTCTGAGCTTGGGGAAGTGGTTTGTTCAAAGCACAGGGGAAGGTGTGGTGAGCCCAAGCCAACGATTCTGCTTGAATCAAGATCCTGCTTAGTGAACATAACTAAAAGGTCATTCGTGAACCACTGCATTACAAATGCAGATGGATCTGTGGGCAACAGTATTCGGAAACCTCAAAAACCTCCTGAATGAAATACAGCTTAGTTTTGAAGAAAGGAACTGGTGAAGGGCAACATGGGTATATATATATATATGTTGTGAGAATGCTATGCAAAATCTTTCCCACCATTAGGCATATATTGATTCTTTTGTTTTAAATACTCTGGTTTATTGTTACTTGAAAAGTCTTGTTCTCTTGGATGTGCGTTATGGATTTCTTCTTTAGAGTATAAAACAAAGGTGAAGTTTCCTGACACTACTGGCCAAGCAAAGGTAGGAGTTCAAAGCAAGACTATTCTGATGCAGACTGCAAACTACCACAGCTAAAGCTCAGCTTAGAACTGTCCCAGAGGTTTGCAGAGTAACAACAAAATGTTGTGGCCACCTTCTTCTGCAGCCAAAATCAAGCCTCTTATTACTGTTACTTAATTTGTTGGCTTGTACCTTTAATTGCATAAATTGAAAACATAAGCAGCTGTATTAACATCTGCAATTCAAATATCAGAGCTCAAAGGTAAATTTGACAAATACAGATTGCAGACATATAAGGAAATACTATTCTTTCAGGATACCTTTTGATTTTAAAGTCCTAAAAGGGATGCAAACAGAAAATAGTGAATAGCAATCTTTCAAAGGAAAAACTAGTTAAATAGGACCTTAGGGCATCAGTCCAGACAAAGTGTCAAAGCAAACTTGCTAAATGATGGTGATAGCACACAATAAGAAAAACCTATTCACGCAGAAAATACCTATTTATGTGGTATGAGGCTCTGGGGAAAGAAGCAGGTGAGCATAAAAAACGCATTGTAGTGTGTAAGCGGAAGATGGCTGGGTTAAGGCAGAAAGGACATTCAAATTTTGGCATTCATGTACTTTGGGCTCCTGATTTTATGACCATAACATTTAATAGAGGGATTTTCCTGCTAAAAAGTAAATGAAGCCCTTGAATTCCACCCTCCCTTATTTCCCATTGAAATGTTACCCAGTGCATATAGTTCTGAAGCACAAAAAAGCGAAAGAGCAAAGCCGCAGCTGGAAGGAGGCGGAAACAGATGGTTTTTTCCCACTTAGGAAAATTGTCCCAATTAAAGGAAAATATTCGCCACAAATAGGGCTTAGAAGTGGAAATGTCACATTTTTCATAGACCAAAAGTTTAATGCATGATTCTTATTCAACTGAAGCAGGCTTCTATATAATTTTGAAGTGTTTCATTTTACTTCTGATGATTTTAGTCTCTTAATCACAGTTAGCTTGCATTTTCAAATGAAAGCTTGTTACATGCCATAAACCCAAGATTTTCAATTTTGAAACGGCCACTATGGGCATCCACCATTTTGAACTTATTTTCCTCAAATTTGTTGCTTTGTAAGAACCCTCTGAAAGCAAGTCCTGCTCCTATGAAAGACATTCAATTCCATAAGTTGGCCTTGTCAGGAAAACAGAACAGTGATGTCCAACCAGATCCTTCCCATTCATGGTGTGGACCTCTTCTGTATCTCCTAGTATCTGCTAGTCTGCCTTGTGGTTTTCTCATCTCCAAGACCTGTTCTGCGTATGGATTTCAAAGCTATATCTTGACACAGCACAGCCTGCTGGGGGACTGAATTGTTACAAAGACTCTGCTTTTGCCATTCCAGGCCTGAATTCTTCAATCCCCAATTCCTCCAACAACCTCATTCACTTCACCCTTTCCTACCTTCCAGACCATGCAAGGTACCATAACTTTCAGCCTAATTGCGTTACTCCTTTTTCCCTCCTCTCTTCATGGGCTTCAAGGGTAGAAATAATAAGGAGAAAAAGAGAAAAAGTGTTTTTGCTTTTAAATCCAGCACCTTACATTGTAGCAGCTTCTATCAACATGGAAGCGCAATTCCAGGGGAAGTGCTGCTCGCGGGAAACAGGCTCAGCTGCCCTCAGAAGGTCTGTACTTCTCCCTGCTCTCTGCAGTGATATGGGGGATTTGTGAGCTGACAGAGCGTGCTCACTGCTCATGAAAATTTGGAGGTTTTGCAACCAAATTTATAACAAATGCATGTTGAGCTGGGGACTTCACTGCTGTACTGTTATAATAGGTTTCCTGGCAAAACCCCTACTGCAGTTTTGTCAGCACCTCTACCCACATCTCAATATCAAGTTTTAAGCCTTTTCAAAAAGGCAGAGATCCTGTTGCAATTTTATGTCAGACTCTAAGGAGCAATTATTTGTAGATAGACTATGTGTAAACCAAAGATCTAAAGTATTATGCAGACAATTTATGAAAAATTAATGTATCAATCTGTAAATTTTATGTGAATGAATGAATTTAAATCAACTCACATAACACATGCAGAACACATAATTTTTCATTGTACTTATTAACTTCAGTATAGCAGTAATGTTAATACCATTTTACTGACTGAGAAAGGAGAGATTTACCTTTCTAGATATACACAGGTTAGCCTTTCAACTGGGATTTTACAACCACTTTTTATCCAAGATCCTCCTAAAACTGAATGATTACATCACATGATCAGTGTGCCATACAAATTTTTGTGCACCATTTCCAACACAGCAGCTTTAACTTTTGGAACTCCTTCAAACATGTAACTGCAATACTTTGTTGTCCAGCAAATTGTCAAAGGGCATCTCCTTTGTAAGATGTATGGGCTGAAGGCAGCTTCACTGACCCAGTGTTTTGGTCCTGTTTAATACCCTGTGAAACAGATCTCAATTGTACTTAACATTATTCTTTAAGTATCCATCACTCTGTACATTCATGTGGACAAGCCAGAGCAGGAGGCAACTGAGATAAGGTATATGCCATTATCTCTGCCTTCCTTGAATTCTCTTCTTTCAACTGTTTTATTATTATAATTTGAGATTTTTTTTCTCCCCCTCCATTTCCCCTTTCATAAATATTTTATCACTCATTTCCACTTAGGCTGTGAGAAAAGGTGAAAGAGTTGATTTCTTTCTGTCAGTCCACATAAAATACAGCTACGGAGGGGAGGCGAAAAGTCCTTCATGGTTATTAAGGGGCCTGCTGTTGACAGAACATGCCATTCAGGGCTTCCTGCTGCTGTTATTAACAGCGGCCAAAAGCTCTACCGCATAAACCCACACATGCTCCAGAGCCAGCTTTTCGTGGGCTGACAGAAGAGTGGCATGGGTTCTTATTACTTCATTACTAAAGCACTGAGGCATTTGGGTGCTATGTGGAAAATCAGGTCTTTTGTTTTGGCAGGATGGAGGAAGAAATACAGATAGTCTGTAGAGAATGACATAAAAATCATTATTCAACTTTATCATAACTGAAATCTTGGTAACTCTTCCATCAGTCACCAGCATCTTAAATGCCTGCCTCCCTCAGATGAAGAGGCTGATTCAGACCTTGCTTTTACAAAATCTCCACTCACCCCGAGAGTGCTTACTTATACTTTACATCAGAGTGAGCAAATGCAAGCTCATACTTCCTATATTTACTTCTGTTTGCATGCTTTTTGATGCTGCTGGACCTCTGCTCTGTTCATCTTCACAAAAGGTATCCCTAACTGCAATTGATTTCACATTTGCTACTCAATTTGATTTGCTTAGCTGGCAGCAACTGAACTTGTAACTACTTGAAGCTCAGTATTGAGTCAGCATTAAAGGCGTTTACGCAAAAGCAACAAATGATGTAAGATGACTGAAATCAGTGAGCCAAAGAAAGCAAAAAAGCAGTAGAATCATCTTTCTCTTGGTACTTTGCGTGGAGTTCACAGACTTCATGTCAATAGCATAAGCATTTACAAAGTGTGGTAAATGTGCAATGTACTTTGTAGAGATCTTAAAAAGATTAATGTCTAAGCATTTTGATATTCAAGGAGAAAATCTTCCTAGAAAATATACCGTGGAGATGGTGTGAATCTAAACAACCAAATGATGAGTCCCAAGGCTTTAAGACATTGACCTAAACTTAGACAGACTGCCCTGAAATCCAAAGGTAAGCTCATAACTTCAAGTTTTTAAACTACACTTTTGGCATATTATGAGACATTCAAATTTTCTAGAATTCAGTGAAGTGATCAGCTTCTGTAACCAACCTCTGTTCACTAAAATGTCTCAGTTCCTCATCTCTAAATCAAACTATTAGTAACTTCTGAAACTCTTATTTGCGAGACTTTTTTTAAAGACAGGTAAGAAAGGTTTGGTTTTCTGGTTCTTTTGTTTTTGTTTTTATTTTTTTAAGCAGGAAATAAATCTTGAAGTTTTTCAGGTTTGTAGGTCTGTTAATAAAAGAAAATAATTAAAAACCTAGAGTCAATTTTTTTTGTTTCTAAACTCTTGATAACCCTTTCTGTTACTTTGCTGTTTATTCTGGTCCAATATGTCAGTGGTTAAATTGTGAGATTTTTTACTTTAATAATAACCCTTCATCTTTTTAATTCTTGTTTGACCCTTTCTTCAGAACTTGAGTGCCTGTCTCATTTTGCTTTTAATTAATGTGACATTCCTAATTTTTCTTTGTCATTGTTAAGCCCCAAATATGCTTTATAAAAATGTTGTCTGCATATCCCAAATGTTTACCTTCACTATGTAATCTCAGGATGAAATGCTGTGAAACAAACCTTTGCTTTACTGATTTTGCTGATTTTTGTTAAACTGTAGTTTTATCATGACGACAAGGGGGAGGGATGAGAAATCAGTGCAAAGAAGGGTGACTTTCTGGCCAGGGACCAATTGCATGAGATGTAAAGGGAAGAAGGAGAAAGGATTTAGATGGCAGCTGGAGATCTGGGAAGAAGAAGGTGAAGAAGCAGCACATGGTGTGTAATCAGATGTCTGTGGAGATGAGTGCTAGGAGATAGGCATATGCAGAACATCAGGGAAGTGGACACAAAATCAAGGCTGAAGTGCACTGCAGATTAGTGAGTGGAGGTTTGTAGTTGCTTGCTTCATACATGTGTGCCAGAATTTAACCTATAGTTTTGATATATTAATTCCTTTACTACATGTTTAATTAAAAAGACATAAAGAAGAAAACAGACATAAGCCCACACAAGAGGGTAACAGTATTCATGGTGATAATGCCTTCATCCAATAAAGAAAATACAGCAGTGTATTAGTGCAATGCGGCAGGCGCCATCACTGCAGATCTGATTAAATATATGTAAAGGTTTAAGGTCAGACCTGTTAGAAAAAGCATCAGCTTCTTCTTCCATTCTTATGCATTTATCCTTCTTTCTAATAAAAAGCAGAGGGATAAACAACCTGTGTTTTAACAAGGGGTCCTCAGAATTTATCTGTCTCAGGGAATGATTTGTTCATAACCACTCTGGATATTTCTACCTCACTATACAAAGTAGCTAACAATTTGATGGTTTTACCTATGTCTCTGTGAAACATAGGTGCTGATTAAATGAACTCCTCAAAACAAGCTTTAAATCCAACAATACTTGTATTTTTTCCTAGCATCCCACCTTGGGTCTTTCCACAGGTCCTTATCAAATCCTTACAGTTTAGTAGCTATTTTTCATAGTAAAAGTTTTTGGGTTCATTTAGCAAAAGTGTTATGAAATATTTCCTGGTAGATATAAGATTGGTGGAGCCCTGATTCCCATTCCTAAGTGAATGCCAGCTGCTCCCATATAGTTCTGAGCTCCTGGATGATGCCCTTCCTGATTCACAGTGCATGAACAGTTATCCTTCTCCAGTGGATTCACCCCAGCATTTCCTTCTACTAATGAGACACACTAACCTTTTCTGCTTTGGCCTGTCCTAGGACAGTGATAGTGACACTGCCTGAATGAGTATAAGTAAGTGTAACTCAAACCCCATTACTTCACCTTTGGTGCACAAATAAATCACACTTCCTTTTTTAATCAGGTAGCAATTCTGTATAGTACATGCCCAATCTAAATGAAGTGTGGAAGACAAGAATGTACAGGAACGAGCTCCAGTAAAGCTGATGCAGAAATCTGAATAAAACATATTTTCTTATGCTATTTTATTCTCCTCATTGAGGGTTTTTTGTTTTTTTTCCTTTTCCCATTTCTCCCTCCTCACAAAGGCTGCACAAACATGCTTATTAAAATGCAGTGTGACAGAATTTCCTTGTGAGAAGGAAGACTTGGTGGTGTTGGTCGATGAAAAAATGAACATGAGCCAGCAGCATGTGCTTGCAGCCCAGAAAGCCAACCATATCCTGGGATGCATCAAAAGAAGCATGACCAGCAGATAGAGGGAGGTGATTCTGCCCCTCTACTCTGCTCTTGTGAGACTTCACTTGGAGTATTGTGTGCAGTTCTGGTGTCCTCAACATAAAAAGGACATGGAAATGTTGGAACAAGTCCAGAGGAGGGCCACAAGGATGATGAGGGGACTGGAGCACCTCCCATATGAAGATAGGCTGAGAAAGTTGGGTCTGTTCAGCCTGCAGAAGAGAAGGCTGCGTGGAGACCTCATAGCAGCCTTCCAATATCTGAAGGGGGCCTCTAGGGATGCTGGGGAGGGACTCTTCATTAGGGACTGTAGTGATAGGAGAAGGGGTAACGGGTTCAAATTTAAACAGGGGAAGTTTAGATTGGATGTAAGAAGAAATTATTTAGTGTAAGGGTGGTGAGGCACTGGAATGGGCTGTGCAGGGAAGTTGTGAATGCTCCATCACTGGCAGTGTTCAAGGCCGGGTTGGACAGAGCCTTGGGTGGCATGGTTTAGTGGGAGGTGTCCCTGGCCATGGCATGGGGGTTGGAACTAGATAATCTTAAGGTCCTTTCCAACCCTAACTATTCTGTGATTCTATGATTCTAAAGCAAGTGATGACCTTTCATTTATTCATATTTAAAAAAAATTAAGATTATAATCTGTAAGAGATAAATTTTCAGTTTAAAGCTGAGGAGAAGAGGAAAAAGAAATAAAAATTTAGCAAAGAGAGAAAAAAATTAAGCAGATATTTTGGGGAAGTAAGTTATAAGGACATATTAACCCACCATGAAAGCTCACTCCTCATCAAGCCGATTTTCTAGGAATGTGGATTTAACTTCTTATTCCATAGTATCTCTTTTCTCTCCACCTGCTGTATGTAAGATTAAAAATATTTCCTCCTACTACTTTACACACAACTGGGTTTTAAGAGCAGGCCAAGTGAGACTGTTGCTTTCAGTATATTGGTTTCAATAACTGACATTTTAACTTCTGCAG
Source organism: Amazona ochrocephala (assembly GCA_039720435.1). Lineage (NCBI taxonomy): Eukaryota > Metazoa > Chordata > Aves > Psittaciformes > Psittacidae > Amazona > Amazona ochrocephala. The sequence goes on from CM077882.1 coordinate 38,497,295, forward strand.
TGATTTTTCTGACACGACAGATCCGGACCCATCGTTTCCTCTCCAAACCTGTAGGGGTCTATAAGTGATTCAACCTCTGGAAAGGGTGTCTTGAACGGCACTGAAATCTGTGATTAAAGGTTTCTGTGTTAACACCCAGCCATGAAACAGCAGTGTAGCTGTAGGTTTCAGAAACACTTAGTTTTTAAAGTAAAAAACCATTCTATACTCTGATAGATTTTATTTCTTCTTCTTCCTCCCACTCTCTCCTGAATAGCAATATTGACTGAAACTGTATGAAAAAATGATTCTCACATAACTTTTAATCTGTAGTGCATAGCTAGACTAAAGGCACAGGCTTGGAAACAAGATGAATTTTGCTAATACATGGCTACAGGAACATTATTTAGTCCAGCCTCATTTAATTGGTGCTCTAATTCAGATTTGAGTAGCTCTCCAATCAATCAGTAAAGTCAGAGAAGTACAAAGACTGCTGAGAAAAAATTATGTCTCCTTCTTTGGTTTTACTCTAAGCAACACTATTCTGGATCAGATTATTTGCTATGAGATTCCTCAGCGTTACACTGTGGTCTGTGAATATTTTTAGTGGTCCATGTTCATCCAGCTCTGTCAGACTAAACAGAGCTACATTCATTTATAACTGCCAAGGACTGTCTAATATAAATAGGAAACATCCTGAATCAGTCATCTGATTCAATCAATGAAGTTTTTAATGATTCTCAACTTAAAAAAACCTTGCATTTGGCTTCTAGCAAAAATTACTTAGAGAATTTTTTTTCCCTCCTACTCAAAATGCTGCTTCACCAATAAAAAACCTCTTGGGATACTGAGCATTCAAAAGCTGATCTTTAGCTGAGATGCACATATTTTTTTCCAATCTTCTCTCAGCATTTGAGATGGAAATCCCATTGAAATATTAACTTAAATTTTCGCATGGTAAAAACTTAGCTTTGTGATTCTTTGGGTCCTTCTCTGCTCACCCTGATCCTTATGCAGTGAAGATGACTCACAGTGTTAAATAAGTACATTAAAAAAAATCTCAAACAACTGGTTAGTTTTTACAATAACCACTGGCCTCTATAGAAAATACTGAGGACTTCTGAGTTGTGCTACACAGTTCTTAAATCTATAAAAACTGAAGGGTGATTTCCTTTGAACTAATGTGTGAAGGTTGACTCTTTTTCTCAGTGTGTTTTCAGTCCATCACTTCTGTCACTACCGTAACAATGTCCTTTCTGCCTGATCACAGTGGGTTTCAAGTACTCTTTGGAAATAAATCGACTGAATAATGTAGCTCTTTTTTGCCCTGTTGGTGGGCCATTTCCACACATGACATTAACTTGTGTTAATTTATTCATTGCCTAATGCTCACTGTAATTAGAAAAAGAATCAGGTGAGAGATCAGCCTTGGCTGTTCATTTACCCATGCTGGGGCATTTGCCAGCAGCTCTGAGTTATCTGCATCCACTTCCATACTGATATTTTATATTTCTTGTTCTTGCTTGTCCTGGGAGATGAGACTGCCCAGTGACTCTGCATATTCTTCCAGTAGCATTTATTCCTAAATTGTATAAGTGAGGAAATAGACAGCAATGCTTGAAAATTTAGTAATGTTTTGTGCTGGGTGCTCTATTGGTTTACCCTGTATGGGCAAGCATATAAGCAGACTGTTCTTGCCCTGAGAGTTTAGCAGATAAACCAGTAAAGAAGACTAAGACTGGAATTACTGACCACTCTGCTAAACACCCTCATTTAGAGAAAGAATTTTTTTCTCAGCCAGAAAAACTTCAGACCACAAAGGGCTATATGCTCTTGAGGATTCGGTATTATGAAGCTAAATAAAATAACTGTTCAGAAATCAATTGGCTCTGTCATGCACAGATTCTGTGGGACTAAACAAGCTACACAACTAGAGTAAGGGAAAACTAAGGTCCAGTCTCCTACCAAAGCTGTCCTGTTGTCAGATACAGTTAGAACAAATTATGAGAGGGAAAACAGAGGCCTCTAAAATCTGCTCTGGAATTTGTTTTCTATGCTTAGAGGAAGGAGAAAGACAGAGAGCTTGGACTTTGGAGAAAGGAGATGAGGCAACCACAGCCTGTTGGAAAGGTTATAAAACACTTTTTTTTTTTTTTTTTCCAAATCAGAAATAAGAAAAAAATTGTCAATGGGATTTCATAAAAACCTCCTGACAGAAAAATTATCTCATTTCAGTAACCTGAGCATTCAACATAGCTTGGAAAATGCAGTCTTTATGCCCTCAGCAAACATGAAAGTTGATGGTATCTGAGTATCTGATGGGACAGTTTGCAGAGGCATAATCTTGCCATGTGGTTATGGTTGTATGCACACTACATTTGTTTTGCTTTCACTGAGTGAAGACTGTATGGCTCCAGACGTAAAGGATGTCTAGTCTTCCAAGAAACTGAAAGCTGAGTAGGTCATTGGTATTTCACTGGTTGCATGTAATCAGTCCCAGCAGAATTCTGAGGCACATTAATAATGAGAGAACTGCTGAGCTTCTAGTTATGTTGACAGAGATGCGATTTCTTCCAGCTAAATTTCTACTTGCGCAAGCTTTCTGATATTCAATGCTTGTCTTTAATTGCAGATAAAAGGCATCCCTTCTTCAGCTCTGAAGTCACAGTAGTAATGTGTGGAATCTCCTGCTAAACCCCATTTCAAAAAGAAGCAAGGTAGAGAGCAGATAAACTGTCTGCTCTATCTTTGTAGTTTGTTTCCAGCACAAGCTACCTCTGGCACTCAGGAGGCTCAAGCTTATACCTAAGAATAGAACTGGTCTTGACCTTCAACTTAAACTGCAAGAACCTACTTGCTAAGCTAAGAGATTCATCTTTGAAGGAAAACAAGGAACAGAGAAACATCTTTAAAAATTACGACTGTCTCCTATATCCAGTTCCTCAGGGCTTTTCTCTAGAAATTCTGCAACTCTGAACTTTAATAAGAATTAGTTCTACCTTTTCTGCAGAACGATTTAATTTGACATAGTTGTCTTGCACCTGGTAAGTAAGTTAGAACTGGAATTCAGCCAAGCAATAGTGTGTAAGTTAACGAGTGGCAGGATCTGCTCTAGTAAGAAAAGTAGTTGGAATGAAAACATCCTTGCCAGGAAGCCATATGGGACTAAGGAAATAAAAGAGAGAGGCAAACTATTATCTTAGATTACAAAGGTTGTGGTGTGGTAATAGAGAGTTAAAAAAAAATAGTAAAAAAAGGGGAAGATAAAAGAGATAAGTTACTGAGGGTTGTCTGGATTATATTCTAACAGAAATGAAACAGTTGTGAGATTTTTTTTTTTTAATAATATAAAAAATTACATTAAATACAGTGTGTCTACAGAATACTTACAGTTATGAATTCTTTTGCTTCCCTCTCTCACCTGTAGAATACTATAATTAACTATTTTTTTATAAGCCTCCAAACTAGAGCTGACCAACATTTTCTATCTTTGACACCATTCATTTGAATGTCCCATGGCAAATAACCTAATACAACTAATAGAGTTTCATTTGTAGGTGACACTGATGCATGCTCTGTCTTTAGCAAATGCAATGCACTCTACAGCCTTCAAGCTTGCATCTTCCTTCTAGCTCTGTCCTCAAAACTGCACTTTCTCAAAGAGACATGGGTCACTGTTACTCAAAGTAATTAGCATGTCCTTGCAGGCTATTAGCTAAATTAATCATGCTTGTGCTGCGCCTGAGAAAATGGCTTAGTTATAAGCTGTTGCTCTCTGGGGAGGCAACATACTGTTTCTAAATGTTCTTAAAGCCCTACATGAATTTATGGTGCAGTACCAATGATGGCAAATTAGTGTATCCTCTCAGTTTGGAGGCATTCGTTGAATAATACTACAGACTCATGATGATAAGCTCCATGGCAATGAATCATAGCTTTAATTGGCTGGCTGGGCCATCTGTGAGATATATGGATGTTTAAAAATCCTTCAAAAGTGGCAGTGAAACAAATGCTGGGAGACTGTAAACCTCCCCTAAGTATCCATGGAGTCTCTAAAGCCCTCCCTGATTTTCTACTTTATTTATGTTAACTTCCTATTCATGTCTACCATTTCTTTGCTGCTGCCATGGCAAGGTCCTAGCTCAGCTCCTATTCATGCTTTCAGGAAAGCTGATAACTGCCTGTCTGTTTGAAGATGGGAAAGCTTGAGGCTAGCCCTTTCAGCAAGACTTCCCTCATCTCTTTCAAATATTTTTACCAGCTGAGAACATCCCTGAGTGTACTGGATCTGCTGCTTCAACTTCTCCTATATCATCTGATTCTCAGATTAACAACTTCCTTTAATGTATCAAGTTGGGATTCCAAGCCTTTGCAGCTTAGCTAGGAAAAAGGAATACATTTACTGCTAGGATAAGTTTTCTAGCCTGTCTAGGTGAATTATTTGCTCTCTCTTGTCAGCTCAGTGTTCTTGAAGTAGATAGGTGAGGAGAGATGAGGTGGTAGCCAAGCCTGAGCTGAACGGAGGTTGGGGGCTCCCTTCCCATTGCCAGGACCAGGCTGGCTTTACTTTTGAGAGGAGTACTGAGTCTTAGCAGTGGAATTACCAGTGGGGAAAGGCCTTGCCAGAAGCCATTCATCCTTTCACTTGTACACTGTGAGCAACAGCAGGACCACAGTACAAAGCTGAAGGTCAGTCCTTCCAAATGGACATTTGGCAAGTGCAGGTCCTTGACATATGTAGCTGCTGACCTTTCAAAAGAAGACCTGGGGAAGATGAAGAGAGTAGGGCTATGTAATTTCTTGCCAGCTGAATTTGTTATCACTCTGGACTCAGCTACAGTTTTTATTACCTGCAGTTTGAATGTAGCCAGAGAAAGGAACAGACTGGGAATGAGCTCACAGGCTGCTCAGGTTTCTTATAGTTTTTGATGCCATCACTTGCACATTCTGTGCTCATATTTGAATGTAACCATAATGTTCCTAGGAATGGAGTTGATGTAGGAAATTGACAAAGATTCAGGGAACCCTTGAACTGAGGTCAGCAGATCAGGTATCAGGTGATCTGTGTTTTCAAATACATGTCCTGGGTAACCTTTGGAAAAAGCAGAATTTCTTCTAATTGCAGTTCTCAGTCTTCAGTGTGGGAAGCTATTTATTTCCTTTGTTATATGCTTTCTTTTTCCTCTGCTTGTCAAAATCATAAGCAATTTCTAAACTGGGTTACAAATTTCACCAGAGGCTGACTGTCTCTTTTCTGTGCCATACTCATGGGATTAGACTTCTGGAGACAGGGACTTGCCTGTTATGCACTAGCAGGAAGCATGGGTTCTTGAGTCTTCTGGGCTTGTGTAATACGAATGCTCATCTTTTCAATGTATCCATCAAGCCAGTTTTGAATTTAACTTGACTTGAATTTGAAGTCATCTCCTCAGAGCAACCAAATTATTATCTACAAATACTTCCATGTTAACAATTTATTGAAAATCACCGAATTTTATAAGAGGAAATTTTTCTTCTCTTCCCCCCCTTTCCTGTGTCCTCCTCCCTCCTTTCTCTCCCCTCCCCCACATATTTATCCTTAGACTCTATTTTGGGCAAACAAATGCAGCTTTTCAATGAAAAGCAGTAAATTCACACACAGACAAAATTTATTTCAATTGAATGACACCACTGAAGAACTGCAGTGAGTCAGGAAGTGAATCAGAAGGCACAGATTCGATGGACAGAGAAAAGCACATTAAATGAATGGTGTAAACTGGATTGGAGTGATTGCTTTTTAAAGAACTTGATGTCAGAATTATAGAAGTACAAATGGAGCCAATACTGAATATAATTCAGTACAGCAAGGAGAAAAATATGCTATTCATCATTAGCCATTTATTACTGAATTTGCTGAAATATGATTCAGAATTTGATTATGCTTTATCTATATTCTTTTGGCTTTTTGAAATGAACAAAATCTAATAGTCACACTATGGCAAGACACTAGCACAGTGGGCCTCTAGATTGTCTTTGAGATTTGGGACTTGGCTTATGAGTAATTGCGCAAACTCCGTTATCGCTTAGTGTTTAAATTTATCTACAGGGAAGAATAATGAGCTTACGAGCCTTGAAAAGGGTGCATTGGACATGTTCACTTTTGTTTATTAAGTGCCTTGAGATTCTGGTATGAAAGGTGCAGTAAGTTCAAAATATTATTATCCTAATAAAACTGAATGCATTTTTAAAAGTTAAAGGGAGTTATAATTTTGCTTCTTTAGTATCAGGAAAAAGCAATCACCTTACAAAATTAAATAATTGTCTTTAGGGTATTTCCAGTTTAGCATCTCCTCCTTTACCTACAATGGTAGTGCCTGTAATATACATGTTCCAAAATGTTTCTACTGCCTTGTGAATTTAAGATACTACATGGTAAGAAAAAGACACTCTATACCTTGACAAAGTAGTCAGCGAAGTGAAACAGATGTTTCTATGTCTGTACATCTCTCCCACCTTGTGGGAACTTGTCCAAAACAAAGCATACCTCAAAAGTAAAAAAAGATAAATGAAAAATAACCACCCTAAACAATCTCTGGTCCTTTAATCTAATATTGTTCTCCTACAGTCTCTATCAACAGTGACAGAAGCTTTCTCTGGCAAGATTTTTCCATGTCATGGAAACATGATAAGCCAAACATACTAGCCTGTGGCTATTGGGGTGAGAGTTTAATTCAGCTAGAGTGTCAAGAATAAAAAACGGAAATAGGAATGCGGAGGAGGAAATTTATTGACTCAGAGTTGTACCAGACATCACACACCAGAGTAAATTGTCATGATTTCACCATTATCATAACACTCACCATCACATACCTGTGGGCAGAGTCATAGGGGGCTGCTTTTCTAACTGATGTTTCTACAGTTGTGATCCAAGTCATAGAATCATAGAATCATACATTCAACTAGGTTGGAAAAGACCTTTAAGATTATCAAGTCCAACCATTACCCCAGGACTAGCAAGACCTCCACTAGACCATGTCACTGAGGGCCTCACCTAATGTTCGTGAACACTTTCTGAAATGGTGGTGCTACCACTTCCCCAGGCAACCTGTTCCAATGCCTGATCACCGTCTTTATGAAAAAATTGTTCCTAATTCAAACTAAAAATTTCTAATTGTTCTTTATCCGAACTAAACCCCACCTGGCGTAGCTTGAGGCCGTTACCTCTTGTCCTATCACTTGATCCTTGGGAGAAGAGACTGACCCTACCTTACTGCAACCTCCTTTCAGGTAGTTGTAGAGAGCAATAAAGTCACCCCTGAGCCTTCTGTTCTCCAGACTGAACAACCTCAGTTCCCTCAGCTCTTCCTCATAAGACTTGTGCTTCAGACCCTTCACCAACCATCACCAGTGCCAACTACAGGGGTATGATCACTTCCCTGGCCCTGCTAGCCACTCTATTTCTGATACAAACCAGGATGCTGTTGGCCTACTTGACTGCCTGGGCACAAGCTGTCTGTCATGGTTTAAGCCTAGCCAGCAACCCAGAACCATGCAGCTGCTCGCTCACTCCTACCTTTCTTCTCTTCTGCTCCCAGAGGGATGGGGAGGAGAATCAAAAGAATGTAACTCCCACGGGTTGAGATAAGAACAGTCCAGTAACTAAGGTATAACACAAACCACTACTGCTACCACCAATAATAATAATGACAAGGGAAACAACAAAGGAAGAGAATACAACCGCTCACCACCTGCCGACCGATGCCCAGCCCGACCAAGCAGTGATCTCACTCTTCTGGGATGACTCCTCCTAGTTTATATAGTGGGCATGATGTGCTGTGGTATTGAATACCTCTTTGGCTAGTTTGGGTCAGGTGTCCTATCTCTGCTTCCTCCTGGCTTCCCCTCCTCCCTGGCAGAGTATGAGGCTCAGAAAGTCCTTGGTCAGAGTAAACATTACTGAGCAGCAACTAAAAACATTGGTGTTATCAGCGTTGTTGCCAGGCTGAAAGTCAAAAAGACAGCACTGCATCAGCTACTAAGACTGAGAAAAAGGACAGCTACTGCTGAACCCAGGACACTGGCTCATGTTCAGTGGCCATCAATCATCACCACCACGTCCTTTTCTGCCCGGAAACTTTCCAGCCACTCTTCCCACTGCATAGGATTGTTGTGGCCCAAATGCAGGACTCGACACTTTGCCTTGTTGAACCTCATACCATTGACCACAGCCCATTGATCCAGCCTGTCCAGATCCTTCTGCACAGCCTCCCTATCCTCCAGCAGATTAACAGTCCCAACCAACTTGGTGTCATCTGAAAATTTACTGAGGGTGCACTTGATCCCTCTATCTAGATTACCTAATGAATATATTAAACAACACTGGCCCTAATACCTAGCCCCAAGGGACACCACTAGTGACTACTTGCTAACTAAATGTGATACCATTTGCCACCACTCTTTGGGCTCTGTCATCCATCCAGCTTCCAACACAGCGAAGAATCCACCTATCCAGGTCATGAGCAGCCAATTTGTCCAGAACACTGTGGGAGACAGTGCCAAATGTTTTACTTAAGTACAACTAGACAACGTCCACAGCCTTTTCCTCATCAACCAGATCAGGTTGGTCAAGCAAGAGAAGTCAACTACCATTACTGCAACCACAACTGTGGGATACAAAGAATGTGTAAGAAAAACAAATGTAGATATTGTACCTTGTGTTCTTAACAATCTCCTGTTAATGTGAAGTGCATTATGCAGGAACTGTTATTGGTGAGCTGGGAACAGCTGCCTGGCCTTGCTCTGCCCTGTGACTGCAGACTGCAGGACCCAGATGCAGTGTGTAAATTACTGTGAATTACACAATCACAGGCAGGGTGGGGTTAAAAGAGTTGCAGAAGTTACTCTTTTGCAACACACAAGAGGATGTGAGAAAGTGTGAAGGTGTAAATTAAAGAAGTCTCCTATATTAACTTGCACCTTTGCCAAGTAAGATGAGCCAACTTTAGACTCCTTCACACTCACTTAGACTCAATCACACCCACTTAACACTGCTCAACTTGCCCTTTCTTGAGTGATGTAATAACTATGTGATGTGCCCATTTACAGAGGAAAATACCTTCCTCAAAGGAGCAGACAGCATCCACCAAATCCAGAGACTCAAATTACTCACATGTAGCCTACGGATGTGTTTTTTTTTTTTTTTTTTTTTTTTTGCTTAGAGTAAAAGCTATGTTGTAAGAATACCCTGCCCAACAATTTTAAATACTCCTGTGCACTCATGCTATGCTGGCTGAGGTGAGCCGAGTTTATTTTCCCCTCCAATGAGGAGTGCTGTCATGATACACTCTGTGTGTGAGGGAGTAAGAGCCTGATGCTGGATTGAGATCAAGTTCTATTCATCTTATTCTGCCAGTGACCAGAAGAGATATGTATACAGCCTTTTCCAGAGATACGTCTTTTACTCAGGACAGCAGCAGAAAGCAAAGCAAATCTAACCAGGTAATTTTATCAGGGAGTGAGGGGCTTTTTGCTTTCATACAGAAAACAAACCCAATGGGCTATGCTCATCCTCCAGATTGCTGATAGCCAGCTTGACCTCAAAAACTTATTACAAAGAACATGAATCTGGCTCAAAGAGTCTTTCTGTTTAAATGTGAGCAGCACAGGAGGAAAAGGGAGTGGAGTTTACAGTACTCTTTTTATTGATGTTCTGTAGAATTATTTTTTTTTTCCACAAGCCCCTTTGTTCCAAATTTACGTATGAAGGATAAGACATTGCCTTCTCTTTGTCAGGAAGTAGGAACTGGCTTGTAAAAGCAGGCCCTGTGAAGAAGTGACATCACTTGTACTCAACCTTCTCTTGAGGCTGACAACACTAAGGCCTGGTTTACAAGTCTATCTCAGCTCCTCAGGATGTGGGTAATGTAATTTTAATAAGCCTGTGCATGGTTTGGTCCCAAAGGACTTTCTCATTTCTTACATCTGATGCTTTGAATTTTCTTTTGGTGTCAACCCCTGTTTCCCCAAAGAGAACCAGAGGGCTTCTGGGGAGATTTTTGTAATACACTGCAATAAACAAAAGCATAAGGTGCATTAACTACTTCAGAAAAGATATATTAGTCAATAGTATCTTCTGAGAAAAGTTCACATCTACTTCATTATCTTGTCTTTCATGTGTATGTAGATGACACTTCAAACTGCTTCAATTTACTCCTTCACTCCCTCTCCCCTCATTGCCTTGAAAGAGTACACTTGTACAAAAAGTCTAACTGATGATATTTGCTCAAGTGAATTAGTGAGAAGCTATAAAGAATGACTTGCAGATATGGTACCACATCTCTTATCTCGCATAGTTGCATAGTTCACCTGAATTAGTTTGAGTTGATGCTGACAGAGGAAAAAGCAAAATCCAGTTCAGAAGACAGTGGGTGGCACCTGAGTGCAACAGGAATTTCTCTGAGGAAATTGCAGCTGGCAGGCTCTTTCCTACACCCTACAGGCCTATCTGAAATAAGTTTTTGCCTTATTTTTAAGACAGCAATATTGAGTTAAATAAGGTAAATGATTCCTTCTGAAACACAAGAGTGTATGTGTTTACTGCTATTTGCCACACAAGGCTATGGGCACCCCTCTTTTTTCATTTCCACTAATGGAATGAGGTAAAGTCTGGTGCAAGAGTGGTAAATAAATAAGAATTTGCTCCTCAACCTGACCACCTTTGTTCTGCCTCTGTTTCTTGGTTAAGGATGAACAATGAGAAGAAGAATCATAGTCTTAATAACTTAAGGCAATTAATAAAGCCCTGTACAGGCATCAAACATTCATCTTTTTCAGTGAGATTAAAAAAAATGTTGCTGACCTTAACCCCAAGCTCTTCTTCCCTGTTTGCATTGTGGGTATGTCATTAAAATGCTATTTTAAACACCAGGCTAAAAGGTGAAATGGTACGGAACATACTCACCCTTGCTGAGGAATGCAGTGAGTAAATAATGATCCACACCGGCAGTAATAAGCTGTTCCTGCTTTAATCTTCCTGAGCATTCTTAATGTTATTAAATGATGTTGACCGTAGAAGGTATAAGAAGGAAGGAAAAAATGGGTACGTGCAATTAGAATATAAGAAAGTTGGAAAAGACTAAAGAAAAAAAAAAGATGTTCAGTTCAATTACTTGCGGATGGGATGGAATAAACAGTTGAATTTGCAAAACACCCTTTTATGTGAGGGACATTAAGTTATTTGTTTTTCTTAAGAAAAAGCTGTAAAAGTGTCCTATCTAGAAAACATTTTTATGCACCATGCTACTTCAGATTTATAACAAAGTTTCTATAATATGTATTTCAGGAGAGGGGAAAACATGGAGGATGTGGGTAAGTTGTTGCAGAGGTGAGATGACACGAAAAGGGTAAACTTAAGACCTCCTTCAGGGTGGTCAAAAATTGAACCCAAGCAGAGAATGCTGTAATTAAAAACCTGCACAGACTAGATTTAATTCTGCCAGTGCTAAATTTCACTAATTTAAGAGCAGTAAAATTTCTTAATTTACTACATTTTCATCATGGCCTCCGAATGCTAACTTTGTTATACAAGGGAAATGGAGAGATACAGGGAATAGCAGTTAGCCTCTTCATATGTCATTTAACACTGAGAAGATAGGATGGAACTAAACACTAACACACTCTTTACTTATTTTGGACTGCTGTACTATGGCCTATATTTTTTTAAAAGTGGTGAAAGTAGCTTAGACACTGAAAATGTAATTTAATTAAATTGAATCATTTATACTTGGAAATTTCAGAGAAAAATCAAAGGTGAAGGCTTCTTTTAACAGTAACATCTTTGACAACATTGTTGTCATAAAGCTTCACCTTGAGCTATTTAATATCAATAATATCTTCACTTAAATTTAAATGGCATTAGGATTAAATCATAAACAAACAGGCAGCCTAACCTTACAGTCATTCTTAAGCCAGCCTAATGATCAATCTAAATCAGTGCACTGTCTCCCCCTTGTAGAGAATGTAAGATCTGATCAAACATATGTCATCTTTAACCAATATTTGCCTTACCCACTTCATGAGTTAGCATCTTTTGAACTTTGCTGTCTCAAATTCCTTAGCCTGAAGCAGTAAGGATTCATTCAGCAAAGAATGGTAGCTTCAGTTAATCGTATCTTCAAGTACCTATAATTTGCCACATTAGGGACGCTGTCTGTATTCTGCATTTTGCTTTCTTAAGCTGCTGTTCTGTTAATATTTCATCAGGAGAGAATGCACTTTCAGAAATGTGTTTTTTCAAACACTACTCACTTGGAAAACCTTCTATGGGTGCAAGTTGTACGAGTAGAAAATTTATTATAAGATCCCACTCTTACATTCTTGCTTGTTTCTTTAAAAAATAACTTATGCTTCTGCAATTAATTTCATACTTAATTTACTGTGAAGCATTTAAACTCAGCAGAGAAATCCAGTTAAATAAGTGCTTTTGTTCATAAAGTATTATAAAAGATATAATTATTTTATTCTTTTTTCCTAACCCTATAATTTCCCCATCCTTAGGAGTCTACAGTGAAATCATTATGTGTCATTTGCAGTCTTGACATTTAGTTCCTGCTTTTTAATTTGGAAAAGCAAGTAGTGTTTGCCACTTGCTAACTGAAGTAGGTGCAGGAAATTTAAGTAGGTTTAATAGGAAACAAAGGCAAGAGGGATATGGATTCACTTGTGCCCTTAATACAAATGGAAAATTACAGTTGGCTTTACTTTAAGAAAAATAATTAAAACCAAAGAAAACTTCAGTTTGAGACTGTTACCTGTTCTTAGGGAAAGTATTTGCAATCATAGAATAGTTAGGGTTGGAAAGGACCTCAAGATCATCGAGTTCCAACCCCCCTGCCATGGGCAGGGACACCTCACACTAAACCATGCCATCCAAGACTATGTCCAACTTGGCCTTGAACACCGCCAACAATGGAGCATTCACAACTTCCCTGGGCAACCCATACCAGTGCCTCACCACCCGTACAGTAAAGAATTTCTTCCTCAGATCCAATCTAAACTTCCCTGTTTAAGTTTGAACCTGTTACCCCTTGTCACATCACCACAGTCCCTCATGAAGAGTCCCTCCCCAGCATCCCTATAGGCCCCCTTCAGATACTGGAAGGCTGGTATGAAGTCTCCACATAGCCTTCTCTTCTCCAGGCTGAGAAGCCCCAGCTTTCTCAGCCTATCTTCATACGGGAGGTGCTCCAGTCCCCTCATCATCCTCATGGCCCTCCTCTGCACTTGTTCCAACAGTTGCATGTCCTTTTTTTGTTGAGGACACCAGAACTGCACACAATACTCCAAGTGAGGTCTCACAAGAGCAGAGTAGAGGGACAGGATCACCTCCCTTGACCTGCTGGTCACGCTCCTCTTGATGCAGCCTGGGATATGGTTGGCCTTCTGGGCTGCAAGCGCACACTGCCGACTCATGTTCAGTTTCTCATTGACCAACACCCCCAAGTCCTTCTGTGCAGGCCTACTCTCAATCTCTTCTCTGCCCAACCTGTAGCTGTGCCTGGCATTGCTCCGACCCAGGTGGAGGACCTTGCACTTGTCATGGTTAAGCTTCATGAGGCTGGCATCAGCCCACCTCACAAGCGTGTCAAGGTCCCTCTGGATGACATTCCTTCCCTCCAATGTATCAACCAAACCACACAGCTTGGTGTCATCGTCAAACTTGCTGAGTGCGACTCAATCCCACTGTCTTTGTCATTGACAAAGATGTTGAACAAGACTAGTCCCAACACCAATCCCTGAAGGACACCACTTGTTACTGGTCTCCAGCTGGACATTGAGCCATTGAGCACTACTCTTTGTGTGTGGCCATCCAGCCAGTTCTTTATCCACCGAGTGGTCCACCTATCAAATTGATGTCTCTCCATCTTAGAGAGAAGGATGTCATGTGAGACAGTGTCAGACGCTTTACACTAGTCCAGGTAGATGACATCAACTGCTCTGCCCCTGTCCATCAGTTCCGTAGCTCCATCATAGAAGGCCACCAAATTGGTCTGGCAGGATTTCCCATTAGTGAAGGCAGAACTGGCTACCATGGATTTGGAGAAGGCTGAGGTTCTTAATAACTTCTTTGCCTCAGTTTTCACTGGCAAATGCTCCGACCATACCACCCAAGTCTTGGAAGGGAGAAGCAGGGATTCTGAGAATGGTGACTCTAGGCCCCCTGTAGGAGAGTATCTGGTTCGAGACCATCTTAGGAACCTGAACGTATACAAGTTCATGGGACCTGATGAAATCCATCTGTCCTGAAGGAGCTAGCAAATGAAGTTGCTAAGCCACTGTCCATCATATTTGAAAAATCATGGCAGTTAGGTGAAGTTCCCGTCTACTGGAAAATGGGAAATATAATCCCCATTTTCAAGAAGGGGAAAGTGGATGAGCCGGGGAACTACAGACCATTCAGTTTCGCCTTTGTACCTGGCAAAATCTTTGAGCAGATTCTCCTGGACGGCATGCTAAGGCACATGAAAAACAACAGGGTGCTTGGTGACAGCCAGTATGGCTGAAACAAAAGCTTATTTCTCTAGAGTGGGGGTACTCCACTAGCAAAAGAGACTGCTTGTGGTACAGCTGGCCCAGTCAATACAAGGTCCAGGCTTTTTATTGCAAGTAAGGCACTGGTCTTATGAGGGTTTGGCTGTAAAATCTTGAGATGGAGATTTGGAAGATTGTTCATGGTGTCTAGCTCACACTGAAATCCAGATGTGGAAGGACATCATGAAGGACATCATAAAGTCCATCACAGGCATTGGTGGGATAGTGTTCTCAGTGTCTGTCTTGAGGAACAATACTCTAGATCCCATTGAATTTCTACCTACATATTTAACCACTAATTTTGGGAAGGAAAATATAGTTGCACATTAAAGACTGATGATTCATTTTTTAGTGTTACAAGAGGGTAAAATTAATCTTCTGAATTCAGTTCTTAGCTCTGTTTGTAGGTGTTTTGCATGACCATAGGCAACTCCTTTCACCTGTTTCATTATGGGTGCTAGTAATGGTAACATTTAAATTAATGGAGATGTGAGATTGTGATGACTAATACCACCAGGTTGATGTAAGATTTAAAGCAACATACATATCAGATTATTTCAGTTTAACTTTAGCCATCTGGATGATAAAGTTTGCTTTCCTCCATAGTTAGTGAACAGAGATACGTATCTCCAGAAGCAATTAATTCCATTTACCTTTGAAATGCTTAAGATGGAAAGAATGAGAATTATGTTAAAGCAGAAGTGTGCTCCATATAGGGAAACAAAATTTAAGTACATGTACTTTGCCAATATATGCTGAACACATCAACAAGACATATAGACCTCAAGCTGTTAAGTGTTACTAAATGCAGTTAATTTATGGCTGGCTCTGGACCTGAATTTTGTCCTCTTCAGGGTGTCATATACACACTGTAGTGCTGCTGCATTTCTGAGGATCAATCAGAATGGAGACTGATTCAAGTTTCTGCCCTGATAAAATTTTATCCCACAGTTTCTTGGTAGCAACGGAGAGAAAGGCATTTTTTTTTTTTGCAGTTGCTACCTACAGTGTAATAAACAAGCTATCTAGTATAAAGCAGGAAAATGGCAGTTAAATATCACACCAAAAGGTGAACCCACTTAAGAACAGAGAATTGGGTTGTTCAGCAATGATGGGAGAAGAGGGGTAGCAAAGGCAGTAAGAAAGAAAGGTGAAAAGCTTGATTTGACAGTTAATTTAAAAAATTGTGCTTGAAAAGAAGTCATAGAATCATAGAATAGTAAGGGTTGGAAAGGACCTCAAGATCATCGAGTTCCAACCCCCATGCCATGGGCAGGGACACCTCCCACTAAACCATGCCATCCAAGGCAATGTCCAACCCCACCTTGAACGCCGCCAGGGATGAAGCATCCACAACCTCCCTGGGCAACCCATACCACTGCCTCACCACCCTCACAGTAAAGAATTTCTTCCTCAGATCCAATCTAAACTTCCCCTGTTTAAGTTTAAACCCATTACCCCTTGTCCTCTCACCACAGTCCCTAATGAAGAGTCCCTCCGCAGCATCCCTATAGGCACCCTTGAGACACTGGATGCTGCTATGAGGTCTCCACGCAGCCTTCTCTTCTCCAGGCTGAGCAGCCCCAACCTTCTCAGCCTATCTTCATATGGGAGGTGCTCCAGTCCCCTCATCATCCTCGTGGCCCTCCTCTGCACTTGTTCTAACAGTTCCATGTCCTTTTTATGTTAAGGACACCAGAACTGCACACAATACTCCAAGTGAGGTCTCACGAGAGCAGAGTAGAGGGGCAGGATCACCTCCCTTGACCTGCTGGTCACACTCCTTTTGATGCAGCCCAGGATACGGTTGGCCTTCTGGGCTGCAAGTGCACACGGCCGGCTCATGTTCATTTTTTCATCAACCCACACCCCTGAGTCCTTCTGCGCAGGGCTGCTCTGAATCTCCTCCCCGCCCAACCTGTAGCTGTGCCTGGCATTGCTCCGACCCAGGTGGAGGACTTTGCACTTAGCATGGTTAAACTTCATGAGGTTGGCATCAGCCCACCTCACAAGCATGTCAAGGTCCCTCTGGATGGCATTCCTTCCCTCCAACTTATCAACCAAACCACACAGCTTGGTGTCATCGTCAAACTTGCTGAGGGCGCACTCAATCCCACTGTCCATGTCACCCACTAAGATGTTGAACAAGACCGGTCCCAACACCGATCCCTGAGGGACACCACTCGTTACTGATCTCCAGCTGGACACTGAGCCACTCAGCACTACTCTTTGCGTGCGGCCGTCCAGCCAGTTCTTTATCCACCGAGTAGTCCACCTATCAAATTGATGTCTCTCCAACTTAGAGACAAGGATGTCATGTGAGACAGTGTCAAAGGCTTTACACAAGTCCAGGTAGATGACATCAACTGCTCTGCCCCTGTCCATCAGTTCCGTAGCCCCTTCATAGAAGGTCACCAGATTGGTCAGGCAGGATTTCCCCTTAGTGAAGCCATGCTGGCTGTCACCAAGCACCTTCATCTACATCCTTACCATGAAGAATCAGGGAATTATGTCCAGCATTTAAATACTTCATTCCAGCTGAGACTCTGAAAAGTACTTCACAAACAATGGACTAACTTTTATTAGTTTAAAAGGGCATGTTTATAATCCTATATAAAACCATTTTTGCTTCTTTTCTACAAGTAAAAACAAACAAACAAACAAAAAAATCCAAACAGAAAACAGAAACCAACACGAAAAAACCCTAAACCAACAAAAAAATCTAGGATAATCCAACTGGGCATAAAAAGACCTTTCTAGTATAGGTAGACATAACTTGTATTATCCTGCTCATGACTTACTGATTGAGCCAAATATTTGTTACACTTAGAAGAACTGTCAAAAATGTAAATGAAAATTACCTGATACTGCCCTGTTTACATTCTACATTTCTTCCTGCTAGTTTAAAAGAATTCCAATAGCAAAAAGGTAAATTTAACCTTTGATATGTAATAATAAAAAATAATGCCAGTTGCTAAGTGTAAACTATTTTTATATTGTTTTTCATTTGGGAACATTTTTTAGTTTCTCCATCATTTTCATCTTTTGTGATGCTCTGCTCAGCATTTGGTAATCAAATCAGTTTTTCTTTGGACTAAAAAAGCAAAATGTCAGAACAAAGCGGATGTTAAAGCCTTCAGTCTCAGAGCCAACCTCACATGAACCCCATTCTGTTTATCAGCGCAATCTCTTGTTGTCAACTGTTTCAAATGCCAGAGCTCTTTAAAATATCACTAACATTGCCAGAGTCTCAGTTAAACATATATTAGCAAGGCAATCCTTCAATCATAAACTTGCCACTAAGAATAAAGGGGATGATTACTGACATTCTACGCCCTTTTCAGAATTACCCAAGGGAAATCTTATAATGAATGTCTTGGGCTTGCAGTGACCCCAGACTCTTCATAAGAAAGCAAAGGAAAATAAAACAAAATTGTGTTAGCAACTAATTTCTCTCCTCTTTTTCTTTATTTTTTATGTTACAACTGGTGAAAGAGTTGTATCCACAAAGTATCTTTGATTAGGTGACTGTCATTCTCATTAGTTACATCTTTGTGAGGGAAGAAAAGTAAAAGAGTATGACATCTAGTTTAAGTCTTGATCAATTTGTATGATGCTGGGAGATCACTCCTATTAGCTCCAAAATGCCCTAGCTTCTGACTTCCCCTTCCCATGCTTTTGCACAACTAAACAAGGAGCACAACTAATTACCAGTTCAAAGCTTCATTTACTACAACAGTGCTGCAGGCAGCAATGCATCTTGCTGAGATTTTAAGACACCATGAGTGTTTCAGGGCCAAATTCAATACAATATAAAACAAATATCAATGAAATGCGTCCCATATCTCAAAAATCTAGCAGGATGCATCCTGCAAATCAGCTGAACATGTATATCAAGCAGATAAACTCGTTTGCAGCAGTGTTATAATTAATTATCCCGAATTCGAAGAACCCTTTCTTTGGGCTGTTTCATTTCTGGTACTGCTTTATAATAACATATCTTTTCATTAGGAATGTCAGAGTTTAAAAAATGCATTCAAGATGGCCACTATGTAATCATATGAAATTGGAATAGTTCCTGTCATGACATTTGAAAATATGCATTAAGAAGAGTCAAAGCCCCTGGGAAGCCAGGCAGTTATTCTTACTGGCAAGTACCTTGGGCAGATAGGGAAAATGACCTTCCAGAGGCTCCCCAGTACCTGTTTACACAGCACAGGACAAGCTTTGTCAGATATCATACGGAGATCCCTCATATTTGCTGTGGCCCTGGGTGGGGAGGGTAGCAGCATCCTGAAACTACCACAGCTCAGAGCAGCAGATGCTTTCCTGAGGCTTAAGCAAGAGAGGTGTAACACTGTGCAGAACTGACAGTAGCACTTCCAGTGCTGGTTGCAGTGGAAGTCTCATTGCTGCATGCCCCAAGATGCAGTGGGAACCCAGCTGACCAAGGGCAGAAACAGGAACTGACTCAAACTTACTCAGAGCCCAAGGGGCTCCTGGCATCACTGCCCATGCATGTGTACTCAGTGTCACCAATTAGCACCAAGCCAGCGTGGAGGGAGGAGAAATGTCATTTTATAAGGGGAAATATTTCTGCATGAAAAATGATTGCACTAGGTCCCACATGATGATAGTTTAGGAGCTGAAGGGTTATGCTTCTTTCTCAGCCTGCTTTGCTGCTTGTCTTTGTAAGCAGGTTTCTATTTGTTTGGGGGTCCACTTCACCACTACAGTAAACTCCATGGAACTGCTGAAGTTACCTCAGGGAAAGATTTGGCATCGTGACCAGCAGCAAGCTCTAACTGCATGTAGTGTTCTGCAGCTTTCTGTAGTGTGGAAAGCCCTCTAACTTCCCTTGAGGAATGGCTGTAGCATTATTCCAGGTGTTCAGGTCATACAGGCTCCTCACCTACTAGCAGTTCCACATGAAACTCTCCGTTTTATTTCAGCTACTTTGCTACCTGTGAAAGTCCCCTGCACTTACTTGTTTAGAAAAGATGGAAATGTGTAAACTTCAAATCACATTCTGGTCTTAGTGACATTACTGTAAATATGGTGTTGTGAATGGAACCAAACTGAATGATGTAACAGAGTTTACACCACTGAAAATGACACCTACGGTTAAACTTTCGAACAATTTTTCATATTTATTCTCTTCCTTTCAGGTTTTGAGTCAGTTACTCCCTCCTGGAGCTGTACAGAAACATCAGAGTCCACAGCTACAAGGAACCAGCTGAATCAAAATGTCCAGTTATCTGTAGCTTGCAATCTCTTTAGGCATGACCCAAGAATATCTGCTACCTGCCTGATGTACTAGCTGTCACTAAAAACAAAAAGTCACAGAATCTGGCAGATAGGGTAGAAGCTAGACCCTTTTTGACATATAAGAGCACAAGGAGTAGCAAGTTAGAAAAAACAAACCCATGGTTGGGTTATAGGTTCCAAATATTCAAAATATTACTAAAAGTGCACCTGCTTGTACCAACACATTGATGGAGTCAGTGATCCATGATATATTTGTGATCACCAATTTCTTCCTTAATGGATGGTCGCAAAGACTAGGGGAGGAGAAAGAGGAAGGCAAATATTAAATTACTTTGAGATAAAATCTGCCACTTTTTCTGTCTGAGTGACAGTTGCAGCTGTCTTCACCCTGAATCTACGGGACAAACTACTCAGGACGTATTCAGACATGATGAGTAGTGTCACGATTGTAAGTATTTCCCCTAACTTCTGTTTGGTACAGCATGTACAGCTTGAAGTGAGTAAAAGTCATGGGCTCTGACTACCCCATTTTCCTGAGTAAATTTTTACAAATAATACCAGCATGTACTATATTATGCTATGCTATTATATGAGAATATAAATCATAATCATCATCATAATAATAGGAAGTTAGAATTTGTAGATAGTTTAGATTTAGATACAAATTTAGAAAGGTCTCATTTTTGGTCTGGAATTCACCTACATCCTATGCAGGATACAGTCTGCTTTTTCACGTGACTTTGCAGGACCATGTATGGTGATGCATGATACACAAAAATAGTTTGATGTTGTTTATCACACCTGACAGGATGCATCAGTACTCAATATCCTAAACTAACCCAGCCACCAATGATGCAACAGTTAATCATGCAACTCTTTCAGCAGAACACCCCAGAACTCTGAGAAAATCTTAACTGGGCTCAGGATTTTGACTCTGTAGCTTGAGAATCTGTCACTGAAATGTGTGCAGCTCCCAGAATTACATCCCCTTTTTTGTATCCACTTCTTGGACTATTTCCTGTTTTCTCAACGCAGTAGCAGCTGGAGCCACTCCTGGCGGCTGCACCCTGCACTTCACACAGCTGCCTCCGTGGATTTTATTAATGCTTTCCATTTCTCATCCTGTTTTGTCACTGATGACTCTAGCAAAATACACACTTTCTCTATTGGAGTGAAAATAATGCAAATCCTAAACACCCACCTCAAAATAGCTGAGAGGCTTTGTGGCTCAGATGGAGGAAACCAAAATTAGTGCCTATTAGAGCATGTTCCTATGCCTCCAAATACATTGTAGGTTAGAAGGCACCAACACAGCTTTGCTCCTACAGCCATTTTTTATAAAGTTCATCACGTTACTAACGATTCCCTTGCTCAGCGGCACTTTACTGGTGACTTTAGTTGTAGGGCAGCTTCCTCCCTCCAGGTGTCACTGCCCTCCTGAGTCCTGAGTCCTGGGCAAAGCAACAGATTTAGCCACCAATAAATCCCTACCAGGTCGGAGTGTGGGGAATCTAATAGCTGATTTCATTACACTGAAGTGACAAGATGTAAGCCTTTGTTTTGAGGAATGGGATTGATTTCACCAAGGGAAGTAAAACAAAATGTAATATTAATTAATAATCAGAGACAAATAACTGTCAGCCCATTAACTCGAGTTTTAATTCTGAGGAGCATTTTGTCATTAGCTAGAATTCTGAGCTAATTTTGTCCTTGCGAATAATGTGTTTCAGGAATACCTACTTTAAGTTTGCAATTATTCTTTTAAAAGCAAAGTTTATAAAATAAGGGTTTATAGACAAGCAAACCCATTCATAATTAGTCTTCCTCTCTTTCAACAGGGCAGTAATATTGAGTAATTGTAGCCAATTTCTTGAGTCCAATTTAGTTAATGGAATCATACTCTTGGTTTATTTTTATAAGATTTTTAAAATTTATTTGTGCCACATCAGTCTATCAGGCAGCAGCTGCCATACAGGGAGTCTTTGAGGTGCTTTTATTTGAGATGAGATGGAATCACTACAAAGCCTCTGGCACCTTCAAGATGGTCACATTTTATATTTTAATGTCCCTTTGTACAACATTTGGGTAAATTGGTCATTTTGACATCTATAAATCAACTCTAAAGCCCTAAGAGACTGACATTGGGGAATCTGTATTCCCTAGAACAGTTCCTCTAAAAATGTTGCTTACGATCTGCACATTCCCTTGGAAAGCCTCAGGTATATTAAAGGGACTAGAAATTTCGAGGTACGGCAGTACACATACAAAGGATTGGGTTTGTGTATCAAACTATCTTCAACAGGCTGATTACAGAGAGCAGAGTTTTTTACTGTCTTTGCTTGATATAATTCCAAAAATTTATTTTTCTGTGTCATCTGGGAAATCACAAAAATTAGGCAAAGTGCAACACCATCTTCTTCAATTATAGCAAAGAGCCAGTATGTGCAGGTGCTAGCAGTCATTCAGAGAAGAACACTGAAGCGAAATCCTTATCTTAATTGAGTTCGTGGGAGATGAGCTTCCTCTATTGCTTCCTTATCTTGATGAAAATGAAGAGAAAATGTGTCTTGCTCTTCATGCAGTTGAAAGGAAATGACATGTAAGTTGTGATCTAAGTTATTACTTGTATTATTTGCATTCTGCTATAGCTGCTGCTGTTACAACAGTTGTATAAGAGTGTCATTTTCCACTTGCCCCAGCTTTCCTAATGTCCATCAGAAAGGCTTGTGTGTGTGTATGTGTATGTGAGAGAGAGAAAGTAGGAAGAGCATACCAGATCCATTTTTATGTATTTCAGAGAATGGAGGACAGGCCCTGAAAAAAGAGATATTTATAGTGTTCCACCATGTGTGTTTGTTTTTGCGGCTCCCAGAGCCTAATTCCTGTGGTGTTTGTGATGCAGTGTAGCAATTTGTTGTCTCATAGATGGTAAGGTTGTTCAGTGGCAGCTGTGGCCTGTTTCAAGGCTTAACACAAACCTACAGCAGACAGAAGCCCTTGCTTAACAAGGTAACTACCTGCGTTCGGCTGAGGAGACTGGACAGATGACAGGACATTTTGCCACAAATGTCAAGGGTGTTTTTTTTTGCAGGGAACAGGGGACAACGCAGGAGAGTTAAAGAGAAAAAAAGTGTGAGTTGATTTTTGGAGGCTTTATTTTTACAATCTTATAAAAAAATAAAAATATGATAATATAAAACATGAGATAAAGAATAAAAATTTGAAAAAAAGCATGAAGCCAAATGCCTTCCACTTTCCCCTACTAAAGCAAATATATTAATTTACTATCCTTCAGAATCTCTACTCATATGGAAGGTGTGCATTGCTAGTGTGTGCTTTCTTCCTGCACTGAAAAGTTAATGCCGCTTTTCACTGCTTATGAGAGTCATGCAACAAGCAAATGTTCTGTATTTTGAGGTTTTTTTCATTTGTATGGAACAGCAGAAGCCCTTGGGAGCTGGGAGCTGATGCTTGCTGCAGGTCTGAGAGAGTAAATTTTTGTCAATGTGATGCTCTTGGGTGGCAATGAGAGCATCCAGGGAGACTGAGCAACTCCTCTGAATTAGCTTTTGATGGGGTATCTCTACGGATTTGCTTCTTTACTTGCTTGTTTGAACCTTTTATGACTCCAAAGCTGGATGTCCCATGTTTCTCCTCCCCATACCAACATTCTCCTTCACAGATATTTAGTTCCCATTAGTCCTACTATTGCCTCAGGCAACCACTTTTCTTGGGGAATGGCTGTCTTTTCTGGATCTCCATTCAAGGAGAAACCTAAAACTTTGCATATTCTACAGGGTAGTTATAAGGAAAAGCTTAACACTCCAGCACCTCTCTCTCTTGCCTGAATAACGACATTTCAGGCTGCTTTCACTATTAATCAAAGATTTAGGAAGCTACAGTCCAGGGCTATAATTTGTGGCTTGCACATTCTTGAATTTCCTGTAAAGGCTTGAAGGATGTCAAACTTTCATCCAGAAAATGGCAAGCCTGATGAATGGTGTTCATCTATGTATTTTTTTTTTCCCCACCAGCAATGAAGTCTGTCAGAAGTGCAGTCCAGTGTTACAACAGTGGTCTGCAAGAAGCTTTTCAGGAGGCAAGGAACTGATATTAAGATGCATAGTGAAGTGAAAGAGCATAGATGGTAAGTTACCTGACTGGTGACTTAGTGTGTTAAAAAGAATGTAGGGAGAAGCAGTTGAACTTCAGAAGGTGAAAATCAACAGTCATTAATTCTATATAATATTTTGGGAGGTGTCCTAAGGCTGCCTATAGTCTAGGTTCAGTTTTCTTTCAGGAAGGGAAATGGCAAGCACAGCCCTGACAACATCCAGAAGATCTGTGTCCCATGGGACTGATGATAGCTAACTAAGATATAAGTTTAGTGGTAGCTGGCTTCATACGAGCATGTTCAGGCTGTCTGGCTACAGGTTCTCTGTGAACTTCTGTGTGGCAGTCTGGCAGTTAGTCATGTCTAGCTTTGCATATAACTGTATGCAAAACCTCTCCTTGTATGAGGTGCGTGCTAGCAGTGGCATATAACCCCCTATTGGAATTCATGGTTGTTTTCTTTATGCAGCTATCTCTTAAGGACAGAGATTTTGGGGGAAACTTTTTGTTCTTATCTGACCTGTTTCAGATATCTGCATTGCATTGCTTTGGATATTTACATGCATATACAGGAAATTCATTGAAGAATCTACCACTTCTAGTGACCCCATAGCAGCCTTCCAATATCTAAAGGGGGCCTATAGGGATGCTGGGGAGGGACTCTTCATTAGGGACTGTAGTGATAGGACAAGGGGTAATGGGTTCAAACTTAAACAGGGGAAGTTTAGATTGGATATGAGGAAGAAATTCTTTACTGTGAGGGTGGTGAGGCCCTGGAATGGGTTGCCCAGGGAGGCTGTGAATGCTTCATCCCTGGCGGCGTTCAAGGCTGGGCTGGACATAGCCTTGGATGGCATGGTTTAGTGGGAGGTGTCCCTGCCCATGGCAGGGGGGTTGGAACTAGATGATCTTAAGGTCCTTTCCAACTCTAACTATTCTATGATTCTATGAATGTAGCACTAAAAAGCCTTTAAGCATCAAAACTCTGTAATAGAGACTATTTTATTTTTGAAGGCCTCCTGGTGCATTCTTTTCTGCACCCTGCATGAGCTTATTCAGACCATCTCTGAAATAAGCATAAAACTCTGTCACATTTTCTTCCTGCTTGCATCTCTTCTCTGAGTGCAAACAAGAATTCAAACCCCAGCACAGTTGCTCTCATGACTGAATATCAAGGAAAAATATATTTTATCAAATGAATTCTAATAATCCTTTCCAAGAAGGACAGAGAAAGCATTCTGCAGCGTCCCTGGAAGACTATTAAGTAACAAAATAAATGCTAAAGCCAAATAATCAAAACAGGGCTTTAAGTTTGTGGAATCACCATAACTAGGACAAATACACACCACTGCAATGGTTTTCTCTTTTTTACCCCTCAATTAAGCCTAATGAGATAAGATGAGCTTTTAGCTTATGATAATATGGAATTGTTCAAGCATTCATGATTAATTAGCTGAGTATAACTGCAGATACACATATACTTAGAAGTCAGAAGAAGAATTTTTTTTTTTAATATGATTATTTAATTTCAAAGTATCATGACAAAAAGAAGAAACATCCCAGTAATCATTTTTGTTCCAGTGTGGTTAAATGTAAAGTCATCAAAATTTCATTTTGAAGAGTAGCAGAAATAAACATAATGGTAATCTGCCTTTCACAAATTTTGTATTGTGAATATAAAGACACACTAAAGCAAATAACTTATAATTTTGTAATATTTTGGAAGGGATTTGTACATAAGAGAGGGAAATTTTTTTGCAGTATTTGTAAATACAGCAGGGTGAATGATTCCAAGGAAACTGCTAAAGATTAATATTATAAAACATTTTTTTATAGTATTATGGTTATACGGGGTGTGAGACTAAGCCCCTGAAAGGATTAAAACCCAGCTGGACCTTTCAAACTGAGCTCAGTAATAGAGCAAAGAAATATATAGTGGGAACTGAGGCCTCACTGCCTCAAAGGCATGAGATATGACCACCCATATACAGCTGAGTGAAACATACAAACATATAGCTTCACTCTATTATGATTTCTTTTCCAGCTCTTTCATATTTTAAAAAAATTACATGGAGGGTGGTGGTAAATTCACTTAATTCAAAATTCCATGGGTCTCCAAGTACGACATTCAAGTATTTAGCCTTGCTAAGCTTTGCTCAGTTCAACACAATTTTGAATAGTGGGACAGCTGTCAAAAATGTTTATGCAATAACTTTGTGACCATAGAATCATAGAATGGTTTGGGTTGCAAGGGACTTTAAAGATCAACTGGTTCCAGCTCCCCTGCCACAGGCAGAGACACCTCTCACTACACCAGGTTGCTCAGAGCACCTTCCAACCTGGCCTTGAACACTGCTGGGGATGGTACATCCACAACATCTCTGGGCAACCTGTGCCACTGCATCACCACTCTCACAGTGAAGAATTTTTTTCCTAATATCTAATCTAACCTCCCCTCTTTCAGCTTAAAGCTGTTCTCCCTTGTCCTATCACTACATGCCCTCTTCAAAAGTTCCTCTCCAGATTTCTTGTAGCCCCATTTAGATACTGGAAGACTGATCTAAGGTCTCCCTGGAGCCTTTTGTTTTCCAGGCTGAAGAAGCCCAACCCTCTCCTGTCACCACGGGAGAAGTTTTCCAGACCTCTAATCATCTTCATGGCCCTCCTCCAGACTGGCTCAAGCAAGTTCATGTCCCTCTTGTGTTGGGGACCCTACAGCTGAATGCAGTGCTCAAGGTGCCATCTCATGAGAGCAGAGTAGAGGGGCAGAATCACCTCTCTCAACCTCCTTTGATCATGCTTTTTTTGATGTAGCCAAGGATAGGGTTGGCTTTCTGACTTATGGTTGGCTTCCTGCTGATGATCTACTCTCCAAGGTTATCTCAGTCCCAGCGTATGTCAGATTATTTTTGTGGGTTGTTCTGGTTCATGTTAGTTCCGGAAGTTATTATTATGCCAGCTCCGGTTGGCAGGAGCTCAGCTGGATCAACTCTCAACATGCCCTTTATTATCAGGAGAACAGGAGCTGGAAAGGAATAGATGTAGGTGGCTAAGTGGCTGTCTGCCATATAGCTAAACCAGGAAAAGGAGATCAATAACAGAGAATAACCTTGGTTCCACAATTCAGCTACACCGTATAACTCCTGTTCCCCAGCATCTTGTAATCTGCTTTGTCTTTTACATTTGTGGAAAAAGAGTGTGAAGAAGTTGTAATATCAAATCATATGTATTCTTTTGATAACAAAAAAGACTGTCTCTCTACACTGTTTTAGAGAAGAAGGGTCAGCTCAACAATAGTCCAATCCTGGATTCGTTCTATTACAATGGGCAATAATAGAAACATTAGGAAAGAATAAAAAAAGGACATGCAAATAGTAACAACTTAAGTGTTCAAAGAAACAAACTGCCCAATAGAGAATCAAGCCCTGAATTCTCATACTAAGGTAAGACAGAAACCTCCGCACTGGGTGTTCAGACCCTACCTAGTAGTCAGATTTTTTTTTTTAACTTTAAGACAGTGGGATTCAGACTTTGAAATGGACCCAGGAGCACTGTGAAACATTTGACAACCTAGAACTAGAGTTACAGTTTAGCCTGTGTGCTTATAATTAATGTTCACTGTTATTTACTACATAGCACAACAGTACAACAGACAAGACACGCCAACAAATAAGCAGTCTATCTCTTAGGGGACATTCCAGTAATTTCTGATTTTTGTGTTTGTTTCAGCCTTTCCAATGTCTTCCATGCCTCTTCCTCCCTTTCTTTCCCTCTCTTTTGTATGTGCCTTTTAGTAACTTTTGAATGTAATTTCCTGAAATATTACATTCATTATCACGTCTGTGACAATCCATTGTGTTCATAACTTAGGACTTCACATTTTTCATATTTGTTGCATTCCTCCTACTCTTCACTTACCAAGGCTGGACGCACCAACTGATATGCTCATGGTAGACTTGAGTGACTACAGTCCCCTGATATTGTTTGGTGAGGGGAAGGAATTGGGTGGTGCTGTTCTAGCTGTTGTGCAGGGGAGGGATTCCTTTTTCTCAAGAGAAATAAAATAAGCTGGAATGAGAAGTACATTACAAATTCAGCCTATGAGAGACAAACTGACTTAGCAAATAAAGACTTTCACCTCTAAGTCACCAGTTCGAGGTCAGCTTCTCCTGCATGTCAGTAGGGACTTAAAAGCTTTACCACCCTGTGTCTGCTCTGCAGTTTCAAATTTGAAGAAATGACAGTCTCAGGCTAGTTTCTCATAAACACCACTACTGCTGTCATTGGTAATTGGGCACTTGCTAGAAGCTTTGGCAGAGAGGCAAAAAGACTGAATGAGCCATTGACATTGAATTCACCTCTCACTGCTACATGTTCAGTGAGGCTTTTTTCTGATGGCTTTATGCTGGCTGTGTGTCTGGTAGAGGTAGACCAAGCAGAGCCTCTTTCTGACTTCTTATCTTGCTCTGGGAACTGAGATCTTTAAAAACTGTGTCTGCCTTTTATTGCTCATGTGTCATTGTCACTTAATGTAATTTTGAAGAAGGTAATCATCAAAGAGTAATGAACAGGAACTATGGGAAAATGTTGACTTAATGACAAGAAAAACTTTTTGAGAACAATATACTGATTTTTACCAACCTGTGTCTGACACAATCTATCTGACTAAAGCTCTAGACATATCCCAAAATATCTAATGCTTGACATGAAATAGTAACACAGTCTTTTGAATAAAGACCTACTCCCATCAACCACACAAAGAAAGGTGAACTTCTGTAGCAAGTCCTGAAATGTAACTATCTGTCAGGAGGGGTCTTCTGTGCCTATGGTTTTTCTAACTACAAGCCAACCCTATGTACTCTCTTATTACCAATAAAAAACAATAATTAAAAACCCACCCCAAAACCACAAAACAAGTCCTTCCTTCCAAGCAAACGAAGTCTACTTTTCATTTTATTATGAAAATTATTACATACTATATTTTCCATATTAAAGACAGAAGCAAATTGAGTCTCTCAGAGTTGAGGACCATTTAGAACTCCTGTGGATCTTTAAAATTCTATATGCATTACTCATAGAAGAAATTATTTTTACATTTGTATTACTCAGTGAAATTAATTCCTCAGGACAGGAAAAATCTGAAATATCCAAGGCTCAAATTCACATTTTAATTTTACACTTCCTGATTGTTCAGTACAAAATGAGTTTCTTTAACAACAAAATTGCTAACCAAACATCAAGCTAACTTTCTGAGTATAGGGTATCCTAGACCAGCCAACAGAAAATAGAAAGTATAGAAAAGCATCTTGCGTGCTCAAGTCCCACGCTCTTGCATTTGAGAAGACATCCCACTCAAATCTGGTCTTCACATCCCTAATTATTTTTTTTTCACACATGTTCCTGTGTGGGAGCTGCTCTGACTACTGTTCTGTAGGAGGTGGACTAGGGGGGGAGAAATCAACAAAAACAAAAAAGCAGAGCATTTTTGTTAGAAAGGCGAATCAGGGAAATGCTTCCTTTGTGACTTCCAAAGGCCTTTAAATAGGAGTTCAGCACCAAGTTGTCCAAGATGGTATGGAGTAAGGAGTTGACCAAGACTCAAGTCTGATGGTATGACCAATTTGCTGCCTTCAGCTTTCAATTTGTCCTTGCCAGAGACAGATGGAAGAATAAATGCCTCATGTGTGCATCTGGCTGACAGTGCAGTTTATTAGTTTAGAGCAACGGAGGTGGCCTTCCAGTTTTATGTCACCCTGTAAGTTACAACGGCTGAGGAGTGAGGACATATCTTGTTCTGCCAGCCCTGAGGAGCTATGGCAGTTGCCAACAGAGATGCAGGGCAGACCACTTACAAAAAAGTTCTTGGCCTATCTGTAGCAGTCATTTATTCTGTCAGGCTGCAACTGAACTGAGTTTTTGAAGGTATATTTTGAGTTTAGGCATCTTTACGGTATTTGTACTTGACATGCCTAAGTTCTTGTCCAAAGCTAAATCGTTTTTTGTGGTGTTACATTCCTGGTACTTCAACCTGGTACTTACGCAAGGTGTTACTTCAAACATACGCTAGCTTTGCTGCAGCAACTTCTGTCTAGTAAAATAGCATATATTCTACCAGATGGATTTTGTTGATTTTGGGTAAAACACAAATTTACTCACAATTGCTCAAACTAGCACTGTTTTTTCTGTAATTGTTGGCATGTAGCAGGTTTATGGATCTGTTCCATTGTTGTAGCTGTGTATAGAGTAAACAGAAGCTAATGCACTCTGGATTCATCATACACAGCTACATGAGAAAAACAAACGGATAATTTATATTGAAATTAGAGACTATGCCATGAGTATGAATTTGGCATTCTGTCTCACACAGAAAGAAATAGTTTTCCTTCTGAGACTAATTGTCAAAATCTAAGAAGGAGATCATTCTTATATAGAAGCCAAACGGGTACTACAGAAGTTGTAGATCCTTTATCAAAATCTTAAACCTTTTCCTTTTGAGTCATGGTAGGAAAAATCCTTAGAGTTTGACCTCACTTCACATGGCTTCTTTTCCTTGGTTTGCAGTCAAACTCTAGAATTCAGTGTCAGCAAATCTAATATAGTGGGGAAATTTTTAAATGTTGCATTATGTGGGCTGACAGAGGCAATAATCTTCCTCAGCAGCTTCACACACACCAGTAACATTCTCCACTGAGATCAGTACTAGTATTGTCTCAATTGCTCAAGGTTTTCTAAAGAAGAAATAAGTTGTCTTGGAAATCCATTTTCAGAATGGAACATAGTTCTGGTAATTCTGAGAAAATATTGCCATATGATCAGTTTTGAGTTAGCATAGGTTGAAATTAATCACTGGATAGCAGGAATGAGCTGCTAAAAAATACAGCAGATACTAAAATTGCTTGCATAAGGACAAGATTTTCACTGTGCTTAAAACTATTTTCTTAAAATTTTATTATCTGGGTACACATTTTGTCTCAAGTTGGTGGCATCTGTCAGATTTCTTTCCTTGATCTTGCCCAGCACCTCTAGAGAGCAGCCTTATGGAGAGCTGTCTGCCCTATCATGTAGTGTCTTCCCTCAGCTCTCTGGGCTGTTCTCTCCCCTCAGCACAGGGTGAGAAGAGGGTTCCAGCCTTTTCTGCACCCTTTGTCTCTTGCAGCATGCTGGTATGCTACAGCCATCCAGAGGGAATTTTTGGTTTATGTGCAAATTGCATAATGAGGTCCTGTCCATTAGCAGGGATTTTAAGTACTTTATCAGTTCACAATTTTATAAAATTTTATGGAAGTATTTTATCACAAAACTTGTAAAATATATTTTTCCTCACTTCTGAAAGAGTCAGCTATTGCACTCCTTATTTAATAATGAAGAAGAGTTTCTGACACTGTGAATTAGTGTTAGAGAAGATGGAAAGCCCTGAGTACTGAAATCAAATTTTCTGCTTGAAACCCTTCCTTAGACTGGTTTTCATTAGAAGAGCTAAAGACTTTTCTCTGTTTTGACAGGGCACCCTCACTTAACCTGCAGTATGAGTGAAGTGGCAGTCAGATCACTCTTCCGTGCGAATATTAATGAGAACATTCATAATAATTCTCCCTTTTGACAGTGGAACAGGAGCTAAAGTCCAACAGCAGGATCAAACAGGGTGGCATGGTACATGCATCAAACCATCTGGCTAATGCATAGCTCAAGGAAATGAGCCAAAACATTTCAGTCAAAACTCCTCACTGGAACAGTAATAACCCATGAACCCCTTTCCCTGAAAAACCCTGAAGGCAGAACAAAATATCCTGTCAAAATGCATCAGTGCAGTGGAGCAAGAAAAACAAAAACTTCAGACAGTGCGTATGACCATGTGAAGGTGTTTATATATATCACAAAGATATTTTTTCTATTCTTTGTTTCGCTCCCTCTCCTTCTCCTGCCCTCTATGCCCTCTACCTTCACAGCTATGTCTGGCTCTAACAGCTCCTTAATTTATTCAGTTCCATCTATATTTCATTTAAAGACAGTGTTTTTTTCAAAACTTTCTTCCTTTTTACTCTTTGTATGTTTGTTCACTCTTGTGTAAGGAATTAAGTTTCCGAACTGACTCTTATAATTTTCCCCATTTGCTACAAAGGAAAGGGCAGGTTTTCTAAAGATGTATCTACTCAGTACATCTTCTTGAATCTTGAATATAAATCCAAGTATTTTTTTACAGTGTTCTCTGCTGCTGATCAAAGTGATTCCTCAGCACTGATTTTGGTCATGATATCTATACATCTCTGGTAGAGGAAACATGATGTTCTTGAAAAAACTGAGCTTCCTCAACAGACTTAGTCAAATTGCTATGGTCTGAATAGCCCAGATAATGAGTCACCAACCCGCTTTCAGATGCAATACCACTGGACACATTGTTAGGATGGTAGGAGGAGATATATGGAGGCCAGCTGCTTCGAGATCTCCCAGTATGGCATTAAAACCCCTAAAAATGCTTAATGTACCACTATACGTACAGACCCCAGCGTTCATTAAAACACACTAGTGTCTTCAGTTTGCAAACAGTACATATTCAGCAGCTTCTTAGCAACTTAAGTGACAAGCCACATGAGGGTGCACTGGACTTTCACTGATGAAAATCTAATCACAAACGATAAATTTGAAAATTACAGTCTTTCTACATTAATCACTACCATGTACAGACTAGCATATTCCAATGGCATAGCAGGTTAAGACAGAAGTTATTCTGAAGGAATTTCATTATGAGCATTCAAGATCTGAACAGCCAATGCAGGTCAAATTCAATGTGGCAGTGCATGGACAAAGTGCACTAAGAGTAAAGTCTGAATATCCAGATTGCACCTAAATTAGGAAAGGATAAAGCCACATTCTTCAGTTTCAAACTCAGAGTCCTGGTGCCAGTGGAAGTTTTGCAGTGTAGTTGTCTCTGTTAAGTTTTTGAAGCAAAGGGTGTGAACTGGAAAAATTTCTGAGGGAGGCATATCACTGCACAATTCATTGCCATATGCTGCTGTAAGATGAGAGAGATATACCTGGGACTTCCAAGAACCCATCAAGCCATATTACAGTATGATCTAAAGGGTGGCTGACTACTGATCTGGAAGCCATGGAGCTCCCGCTTAGGTGAGTTTGCAGAGGGATAAATGACTTAGTATTTTGCTGATATCGGTCTTTTGAGTATAACTTTTCCCCAAAAAAGAAGTATCTGTAAGATCTTCATAGCATTAAAATAAAATTCTACTGGTGAAAAGCCAGGAATCCATTTTGCACACATTTCAAAGACTAGTTTAAATTTTTAACATAAAATGCCTCAAATATGAGTGTTTTGTTTAAAAACAGAAGTGACTTCAAAGTTCATTGAAGCATTTTTACTGTTGAAATATCTCAAACAGCTTTGCAAAACAACTAAAAACCAGAGATTTTTATCCAAAGGAATTTTCTAGTCCCCAAACCTTCCTGAGATGAAATGTAGCGTTATTGATCACTGACCTTTGTACCAGTTGGTAGAAAACCTATTTAATATTGCATTTGCAGAGGCAGGGCTTTCCTTCTTACTGAAGTTTTCAGGAGAGCTATTGTGTTTGTAGGACAGCCAGAAAAAGGTGTGAGGCTTTGGGTTTGTTTCTGTGTGGTTTTTTTTTTTTTTTTTTTTTGTTTCTTTCTTTTAGGTTTTGTTTGTTTTATTCTGATTTTGAGACTTGCTGCAGTTTTTCCAAGAGTTTTTACCCTTGTTCATTGTATGTGGGCTTTTTTCGCTTTTTCTCTTTTTAATCCTAAAGCAGAAGTAACTTCAGATTCAAAGTGTATAGCTCCTCTTTAACAGGGGAAATATGAGGTTGACTATTTCACACTTACTTAAAATTTCACAGGTTTGCACACTAGATAAGATAGTTGCTCAGCAACCTAATGTCTAGAGCCACAAACCTTGCTTTTTTGATATTGTTTATTAAACATGTTGCATACTATGGCTTTGAATAGATTTGTTTAGCATCCCGTTATCCAGTACCTGATTATCAATGTCAATAATGTTGCTACTAGTACTACTACTACCCTTATTATTATTTTGGAAGCACTAGCAGTGTGCAATTGAAATCAGAGCATTTTTTTTCTTTGTAAAAGCAGAAATAGACAAATTTCCCTAAAAATGTCACAGAAGTGAAGACTAAGAGTAGATCATATCTCATTAACAAAAAGTGCTACAAATCCACTTCTGCTCTTTGTGTAAGGAACAGCTTTCATATCAAGATATATCAAGATAGTCTAAAACCAAGATCACTATATAATTATCCTGAATGTACACGTCAGTGTTTTCATAAATTAAGTGATGACATAATGAAATTTGGATGGTTCTAAAAGTATTTTGGCAAATGAAGAAAAGTGATTTCACAGTCTTCAAAATGAAATGTCCTTTCTATATTGTATATTTCTCTATTATGAAGTATTTGAGTGAGGAAATTTATCTTTTTTTATAAATTTCTATATAAATGAATGTATTCCAAAGTGAAAATTAATAATATCTGCTGCAAATAATGATGGATTATGAAATCCCTCTGTTTGAGACTAGTATAATTTTTATACTTTATTTCTACAAATTCAGTGTTCTTTTGAACATAATCAAGCTGAAATCAGCTCAGTTTAACCAGATAATGTTGATATTTGCATGGTTTTAAAGTATTAGTGGGTGCAGAGAGCAAATTGTTCTATGAACAGCAAAGTTAATGAAATTTAAATTCAGAAGGATTTGTGTTTTATGTCCCTGCACAGCCTCTCACAACAACACTCTCAGTTTCTTCCTTGTCCCTTTACCAGCACTTTCAAAGTCTCCTGAATACTCTCTAAGCTATAGATAGGGACAAGCAATAGGGAAAAGAAATCCAACATATTTTTGACTTGCACTTATGCTGATGGACTTGCATATATTGCAATGCATTTGTGACCTGATTATCTAAATGGCCAGGCAGAACATATAGGTACATATAGCTCTAAAACTCATGCATCAGCTTTTTCTTCACCAGAAGCACTACCCCCTCTCCTATTATGATGCAAGTTGTAGCAGAATTGATTACAAAGATCCATAGGAGATGGAGAGAACGAAAAATTGCAAAGACTTGCATCCTTACTAAATATTTTTTAGTAAAAAAGAAGCTGATATATTAATTACAGAACACAAAATGCTCATCTTATTAACTATGATCTTGTGTATTGGGAAGTAATGAAGACAACATTGTCACATTTTCTGTTGCAACCAAGCGAGATGCATGAATGAGTATAGATAAAAGTGTTACATTTTTGTTGCTTCTACTGTAATCACCACCTATAGAGAAAATCTATACTCTCACATTTATTAGTTACAAAGTTTCAAGGTTGTTGTTCTCTCTGTCTACAGTAGAATTATTTCATGTTTCTTATTCTGGACAATCTAACATTAGAAATAGATAAACTGCTTTTACATAGAGTAAAACTTTTGTAACTGTTGCTGTCTTTAGTAATTCATTAATATTTTTTAAGCTACATATCTGAAAAGATTTTCTTTTGTTCTGGGAGTGAGAGACTTGATGGACTATAATGAAGCAAATCACTGTGCATGTCTTGGATGTATCTAAAACAATTCAGAATTAATCAGTGAAGAATGAAACTTAGATCAGGGTGATCCTATCTTTCAACTCACAGCAGACCATATCAGTCAATGATAGTGTTTTGGCCGACACAGTTGTTATTTATTTTCTGATAAATGCAAGGGACAAAATTGCCTTTACACAGTAAGAAAATCATCACATATACAATAAGGGTATAGAGGGTAATCCTACTTTCAGTTCTTAGATTACTTCTAGATTGTTTCTTTTTGCAGTTTGTGCCCCTCACTATGAGAGAGACATTGAGGTGCCGGAGCAGGTCAGAGAAGGGCATCAGAGCTGGTGAAGGGTCTGGAGCAGAAGTGTGATAAGGAACAGCTGAGGGAGCTGTGATGTTCAGTCTGGAGAAGAGAAGGCTCAGGGGGGATCTTATTGCTCTCTACAATTACCTGAAAGGAGGATGGAGCCAGGAGGTGGCTGACCTCTGTTCCTAAGGAATAAGTGACAGGACAAGAGCTAATGGACTCAAGCTATGCCAGTGGAGGTTTAGATTGAATATTAGGAACAATTTCTTTCCCAGGAGTGTGATCAGGCATCGGAACAGGCTGCCCAGGGCAATGGTGGAGCCACCGTCTCTGGAAGTGTTCAGAAACCATGTAGACAAGGCCCTTAGTGACATGGTTTAGTGGTGAACTTGGTAGTGCTGAAGCAGGTCCACATCCCTCCTGGTGGCCCCAGAGATAGACGCAATACTCCAGGTGGGGTCTCACAAGAGCAGAGTAGAAGAGGAAAATCTGTGCTGACCTGGTGGTCACACTCCTTTTGATGCAGCTCAGGATACTGTTGTAAAATAATTTGTTTGTAAAATGCTGTAAAATGAGCATGTAAAATGATTAAGAGCTTTTGGTTTTAAAGCTGCTGTATAAATGCAAACTACTGCTTTTTCTCTCTCTCTCTCTTTTTTTTTTTTTTTTTTTTTAACCAGGTTCTCTTGGCTGAAACATACACTGAGTACAAGATTTAATCAACAGCTGCATTATTTGCTTGAGTAGTTGATTTAGCTTTCCTCTTACTCATGCAGTGAATAAAATAATGGATGTCTTTTAAAATAGGAAACAGAAAGACAGCTACAGAATCAGCGAAAAAAATAGGATACAATCTCTTAAAAGAAGCATGGCCACCATACCCATTCATACTCTTGTCTATCCCACACTGCTTGCAGTTTGACTTTCCTCAAAACTAACTTACTTTCCTGAGTCTCCCTCTGAAGATATTCCCTGAAAGGTATCCTTATTCTCTGGAAGTAGTCATACATTTTAAAGTACTATGGTTTTCTTTACTTTTTTTTCTGTGTTTCTGCAAATGTAGACTCAATTTGCAATGTAGCTCTACTACAGGACAAAGCATTATCATTATATATCTGAAGAAATGTCTACACAGCTTTTGCAGATAAAATGTCTGCCTGTGGTCAGAGCCAGATAGACACTGTCTGAGTGTCAGTAGGTAGACATTGATGCTGTCAGGCCTGTGCGTGGGCATAGCGGTATTGGGATGCTCAGTCCAACCATCTCAGAAGTTTCCCTGACAGCCAGATAAAGCATCCATTTCCACCTGTTCCTCCTGTCCGTGGAAGCAGGTCTGACTCATGTGGTATGGTCAGAACATAGAATCATAGAATGATTGGGGTTGGAAAGGAGCATAAGATCGTCTAGTTCCAACCAGTTTTGGTTTATTTTCTTTATTCAAACCAATTGGAAATGAAAAAAAAAAGCTGAATGTCCAGATCTTATTTGCACGTTCGTTATAACACAGAGCTATACTTGGGTTAAAAGCATAAGATTTAAAACTGAGTTGAGGGCTTGCTTTTTGTTCTGGTGAGATCAATGTAGAACTTCACAGAACGTTGGTTCTTCCTTGAAGGTGCTGAAGAACATGGATCCCCACCAGATAACTTGATTGCATTCTGACAGGGAGTGTTGATCGCTAGTGACCTGTGAATACAAAATGACAGCAAAGTGGTTACTGACGACAGAACACTAATAACCAGCAACACAATAAATAAATAGCAACTACTGCGTCTATGGGAACAACAATGCTGAGTAGAAATGCCAGCAGATTTGCCCTATAAATGAGCATTATGGGCCCTCTCCAGAAGCTATCGGGAGAATTGGCTACCCTGGATTTGGAGAAGGCTGAGGTTCTTAACAACTTCTTTGCCTCAGTCTTTACGGGCAAATGCTCTGACCACACCACCCAAGTCTTGGAAGGCAGATGCAGGGACGGTGAGGGTGGGGACCCTGGGCCCACTGTGGGGGAGGATATTGTTCGGGACCACCTTAGGAACCTGAATGTATACAAGTCCATGGGACCGGATGAAATCCATCCAAGGGTCCTGAAGGAGCTGGCAAATGAAGTTGCTAAGCCACTGTCCATCATATTTGAAAAATCATGGCAGTCAGGTGAAGTTCCCGATGACTGGAAAAAGGGAAATATAACCCCCATTTTTAAGAAGGGGAAAATGGATGAGCCGGGGAATTACAGACCAGTCAGTCTCACCTCTGTGCCTGGCAAAATCTTGGAGCGGATTATCCTGGAAGCCATGCTAAGGCACATGAAAACCAACAAGGTTGTTGGTGACAGCCAGCATGGCTTCACTAAGGGGAAATCCTGCCTAACCAATCTGGTGACCTTTTATGAAGGGGCTACGGAACTGATGGACAGGGGCAGAGCAGTTGATGTCATCTACCTGGACTTGTGTAAAGCCTTTGACACTGTCTCCCATGACATCCTTCTCTCTAAGTTGGAGAGACATCAATTTGATAGGTGGACCACTGGGTGGATAAAGAACTGGCTGGATGGCCGCACGCAAAGAGTAGTGCTCAGTGGCTCAGTGTCCAGCTGGAGACCAGTAACGAGTGGTGTCCCCCAGGGATCGGTGTTGGGACCGGTCTTGTTCAACATCTTTGTGGGTGACATGGACAGTGGGATTGAGTGCGCCCTCAGCAAGTTTGCCGATGACACCAAGCTGTGTGGTTCGGTTGATACATTGGAGGGAAGGAATGCCATCCAGAGGGACCTTGACACGCTTGTGAGGTGGGCTGATGCCAACCTGATGAAGTTCAACCATGCTAAGTGCAAAGTCCTCCACCTGGGTCGGAGCAATGCCAGGCACAGCTACAGGTTGGGCGGGGAGGAGATTGAGAGCAGCCCTGCGGAGAAGGACTTGGGGGTGTGGGTTGATGAAAAAATGAACATGAGCCGGCAGTGTGCGCTTGCAGCCCAGAAGGCCAACTGTATCCTGGGCTGCATCAAAAGGAGTGTGACCAGCAGGTCGAGGGAGGTGATCCTGCCCCTCTACTCTGCTCTCGTGAGACCTCACTTGGAGTATTGTGTGCAGTTCTGGTGTCCTCAACATAAAAAGGACATGGAACTGTTAGAACAAGTCCAGAGGAGGGCCACGAAGATGATCAGGGGACTGGAGCACCTCCCGTATGAAGATAGGCTGAGAAAATTGGGGTTGTTCAGCCTGGAGAAGAGAAGGCTGCGTGGAGACCTCATAGCAGCCTTCCAATACCTGAAGGGGGCCTATAGGGATGCTGGGGAGGGACTCTTCATTAGGGACTGTGGTGAGAGGACAAGGGGTAATGGGTTTAAACTTAAACAGGGGAGGTTTAGATTGGATCTGAGGAAGAAGTTCTATACTGTGAGGGTGGTGGGGCCCTGGAATGGGTTGCCCAGGGAAGTTGTGAATGCTTCATCCCTGGCGGCGTTCAAGGTGGGGTTGGACATAGCCTTGGATGGCATGGTTTAGTGGGAGGTGTCCCTGCCCATGGCGGGGGGGTTGGAACTCGATGATCTTGAGGTCCTTTCCAGCCCTTACTATTCTGTGATTCTGTGATTCTGTGATTATGTTTTGTTTTTTTGTGTTTTTTTTTTTTTTTTTTTAGTGGGCTTGGTAATTCTTTTTTAGAAACTGCACATAGGTTTAGAACAAAATTCTGATAGGCTGTAGAATTAGGCTACTTCGACCCCAGAAATCCAGCTTTAGATGTGGCTTCTGATTTAGAAAATAGAGAAAGCTGAGGTCAATGACCTAATGGCCCTTGACAGGTACAAGAAATACCATAATCTTTCAGTGGAAACCCTTTTCCATAGAAAACCTTGATGCATATCCCTTTGAACTATGGTTTTGCCTAAAACTATTAAAAATATTGTATAAAATAATCAGAATCTTGCTCACAAAAAATTGCCCTCTCATCTCCCTCCAGAGCCGTTATTTATGTATTTTTAGGCCTATGACCTCAGACAATGTTTTCTTGTATCTTCAAACCTGAAAAAAAATAAATAATACAATTTCTATATTGGTATTATGCATTACAACTGCATCTCTATGGCACTTCTTTGAACTAAACCACTTCATTATTGTTCGTAAATGGTTTACCTTATTATTGTCATTGGTCTGAAAATATAAGTGAATTTGTCTGCCCCTCAGTATCAATGTAAGATATTTATCTGCATTGGAAGATGAGGAAGGGATGCAGAAAGAAAAGGAAACCTACTTGAAAAGTCCAAGCTATTCTGGTAGTTTTTATTTTCTTTCATTTTTTTTTCCTTTTCATTCTTTTAAGTTCTGTCTGCACTTTTTTGTGAGCCACGTAATACAAAGCAGAATAAGAAGCAGGATTTTGGTTAAGAAGGTTTTAAAATTAAAAGCACAGGTTATAGAGTATATGAATTTTTGTGAATTTTTATCAGTTTTATTGAGTTTATCACACAGGAAGGAAAAATGACAGTTTCGGTATGTCTAAGTGGTTCGAACAGAGATTATGATATTTTATTTGAAATTCACTTATGTTTATTTTAATTTCTTTAATGATGTAATCCAAGTTAATTTATTATTTAGGGTAATTTATTTTAATTAGATATATAATATAAACCTTTTGACTTCTTTTTTTCACCAAAAATTTTCCATAACACTATTTCAGTTTAGGGTTCTTTTTCTTTTTTTTCTTTTTTTTTTTTTTTTTATTTTATTCTTTTTTTTATTTTTTTATTTTTTTTAGCCACTCTTCAATTAGAATAATTTCTTAATTACACAGCTCTTGTGAAAGGGTAGTAGATGGCTTGACTGAAACTTGGTTTTCTGTTATTGTTAGAGGTTGCATAGTGTACTGGCTTTATCACCTTTCTCATGCAGTATACAAATTCATAGCTTGAATCAAAATAAACTATAAAATGAGGGCATGAAAATAATGATAAACTTGGATTGTTCATGCATGATGGCTGGGTTATAATGTAACAACCTTCCTGCTGTGCAAGTGTTATATTTTAGATAAACTATATGGTGTTTATTTTTCTTTTGGTATATGGCTTTGGTGCCACCAAAGGATCAATAATCCCAACAGATGGGTAAAACCAGCCTGTCATGCAATCATTTTAACTAGACAGGGACTAGATAACACAAACTGTTTAAAACAATTCCAATGGATCCTCCGTCAGTCAAACTTTCCTGACTGAAAACCTCTTTTCTATTCTTTATAAGAATTTTATTCTCTACCAGAAGAGAGTTACCTACTCTGACCTTCATTAAAGAACACATCCATGATCTTTAGCTTATTGGAAAAGAATAAAAAAATAATCTTCTTCCAGATTGTCATCATTGCTCTGACAATATTCTTGAGTTCTAAATCATCAGAAAACTGCTGAGAGGTTGAAATAAGGAAAACAAAATACAATGAGAAAGATGATTTTTTTAGGAAAATACTATGTATAATTGGTTAAAAACATTCTTCCTGATGTGCAAATTGTTTAACAAGCACTTCTCTTCTGTAGCTAACTATTGCCCTACCTGCTTGTTCATCACCTACCTGCAAGTTCCAAACACATGTAGTCAGAAAAACATAGAACATGCCACTAGGCACTTGCCAGCTATCAAAGCAGACCTGGTAACTCCTCCAAAGAGCTTTACTGCTATTGCAGCCTGCGTGCTGTACTGTATTGCATATGCTGCTTGCACAATCCATGAGGAATCTCATTACTGGATTTGAGCTAAAGACAGCAAACTGCACTGTCTTTCCAAATAGAATTATCCTAGTCAGAAAGCTGTCCTATTACTTCAGTAGTTTATGTTGAAAAGCTGGTTAAATTCCTTCTGGCTTTTCTATTGGAGCTCTCAAAGGAAGAGTGTCTTTTCTTTCACAGAACCCAGCCAGCTCAGCACCCACATTTAATTCCACATTGCTTTTTCTTTGATGTGGAGTGACAAGCAATGGGTTTGGGCTGCCATACCAGATGAGAAGGATTGTGTCACACTTGTCAGTAAGGTGGGGAAGTTTGCATGCAAAGGATGTCTGGACATTTCAGTAACCTGAACAGGACCGGGGGGCAAGCGATTCTCATTGCTTTTGGTTAAGCACCTCAGTTGTGACTGAAGCTTATTTAGAATTGTGAATTACCAACCCATTAAAATTGAGAATGGTAAAATGGAGTTTTCTCTCTTCCTCTTCCTCTTCCTCTTCTCCCTCTCCTTTTTTTTGGGGACAAAAGCAGATCAGGAATTTTCTGCTCCATGAATGTGAGTTCTGGCAGAAAGAAGTTCTAGAAATATAAAGAAGTAATTTCTTCTGCCTATGAACTTTTTTGGGCTTTAGGTTTGTTTGTTTGATTGATTGATTTTGTTTGCTTGTTTCTGCTTTTCAGGCAGTTCCATAGCAGGATGATAGTGTGGTCCTTCAATGGGTGTAGATAAAATGCATCCTGAAAACCTGTAGCATTTACTTCAGGGTTGTAAGTGGGCTAAAGAGCAAGTGTAACCACTGTAGCATTCCTACATCTGGTGAGGGGGATGAATAAACCTCACAGAAAACTGGGAGATATTTGCTTGACTGAATACAGAAAAGAAGGAGAAGAGTCTCAGTGGACTGATTAAAAGAAGTTTCAAGTTCAAGGCAGATGTCACAATTTTGAACTGAAATTTTAGGTCAAATGAGTATCCCTTTAAAGTTACAAACTTACAGTCACAAATCTCCACCCTCCTCAGAGGAGGTAAATCATGTTACACTTTACCCCACAGGCAGGCATGCGACCAATTTAAAGTTATGCTTAGCCAATTCTTATTCATTTATTGCCCTGTGACATTTAGTAAACATACCAAGTAAAGAACCGTACAAGTGCAATTGTATTAACTGGTTCCAGACTGATAGAAAGTTATTCCCTTTGAGCTAGAGGACTGGGTTGCCTGAACAGAATTTGCTTCTTTGGATGAGTTTCAAAGCAGATTCATTATCAAACATCTGTCAGGGTCACTTTGAGTGTGATGTGAGTACTAGAATTAAATAAACATCAGAAAATCAGAGACAGATGTGCAAACAGGTCTTTTCTCTGTCTTTTAATGGAAAACAAAGTTTCCTATTTTTCTTAAATTGCAAGGTCTTATTACTTCAGTATATTTCTCTTCATCCTGTCAGGGCTGGGATTTTTATCAGGTTTTTTTTGTTTGTTTGTTTTTCTGTTGGGATTTTTTTCGTCTTTTTTTTTTTATTATTATTTTATTTTTTATTTTTTATTTTTTTTTAATTTTCAGTACTGATTTTGCTACTCTTTGACAGGCAGATGTTTATGAATACTTGAATGAGTAGAAGATACTGCAGAGCCTTTTTCATGAGCTCAGCTGTGATGTATACATATAAGAGAAACTCACATTCTTCCTTTACCTTGTTTCCTGAGGCAGTTTTATAGATCCATTAGACCTGAGTAGCAGATTTTATTGAGATATCATTTGAATACAGGAAAGTTGGACCCTCTCGATGGCATCCCTTCCCTCCAACGTATCAACCAAACCACACAGCTTGGTGTCATTGTCAAATTTGCTGAGGGCGCACTCAATCCCACTGTCCATATCACCAACAAAGATGTTGAACAAGACTAGTCCCAACACTGATCCCTGAAGGACACCACTCGTTACTGGTCTCCAGCTGGACATTGAGCCATTGAGCACTACTCTTTGTGTGCTGCCATCCAGCCAGTTCATTATCCACCAAGTGGTCCACCTATCAAATTGATGTCATGTGACACAGTGTCAAATGCTTTACACAAGTCCAGGTAGATGACATCAACTGCTCTACGCCTGTCCATCAGTTCTGTAGCCCATCACAGAAGGACATCAAATTGGTCAGGATTTCCCCTTAGTGAAGCCATGCTGGCTGTCACCAAGCACCTTGTTGGTTTTCATGTGCCTTAGCATGCTTTCCAGGAGA
Source organism: Amazona ochrocephala (assembly GCA_039720435.1). NCBI lineage: Eukaryota > Metazoa > Chordata > Aves > Psittaciformes > Psittacidae > Amazona > Amazona ochrocephala. Next base: position 38,541,051 of record CM077882.1, read on the forward strand.
ATCCACTCCAAGATTTTGCCAGGCACAGAGGTGAGACTGAATGGTCTGTAGTTCTGGGCTCATCCATTTTCCCCTTCTTGAAAATGGGGGTTATAGTTCCCTTTTTCCAGTTGTCAGGAACTTCACCTGACTGCCATGATGTTTCAAACATGACGGACAGTGGCTTAGCAACTTCATTTGCCAGCTCCTTCAGGACCGGCACATGGATTTCATCATGTCTCATGGACTTGTATACGTTCAGATTGCTAAGATGGTCCCAAATCAGATTCTCTCCTACAGTGGCCCCAGGGTCTTCATCCTCACAGTCCCTGCGTCTGCCTTCCAAGACTTGGGTGGTGTGGTCAGAGCATTTTCCAGTGAATACTAAGGCAAAGAAGTCATTAAGAACCTCAGCCTCCTCTCAATCCGCTAATAAGTAAGTCTGATGTGATGGGATATGGCCACAGAAACGATGGCTGTGGCTGGTGAAGGATTTGTTCAGTGTAAGTGGCAAGCAGTTATTTTCAGCAACAGCAGCCAAAACCAGGATTAGAAATGCAGCTCTAACTTAGGATCTGACTGCACCATCAATGGCAATGTTACAGGGAGACATGGAAGCAGTTTTTATCAGCTGCTCTGTGGCTTAGTGAATACAGGGTTTAACAAACCTCATGCTAAATTTCAGTTTGCTGTGGCTGCACAGTAGCTGGTACTGCTTCGTAGGGGTGCCTATAATGTGCTTAAGTAAGTCTGGTGTGTAGGCATATTGGACATGCTGTCTCAGATATTCCAGGACCACACTGAGCCAAAGATATGTGAAAGTAGTGTATTCTCCCTGTCTATAATTCTGCAAAATACCTTTGGTAGGTGGCAGAATTACATTCTTGATTAGGTGGCCTTTTTTCTTGTGATAACTATCCGTGGTTTCACTCTTATTTTAAACTTTTATTACACAGAAAATCTTCTGTGCAACTCTGAACTTGAGCACAGTTAGCTATTAGCATATATGAGTCTCATTGGCTGTTTCAGGGACTAAGTCTCTACAAAAGATTAACCACATTCTCAAACAGTTTGCCCTTTTTGTATCTTTCCCTTTTTCTTTCTAATTCTAACAGCACTTTCCAGAAATTCCATAATGAAAGACAATAACTCACTAATTACCAAATTATGTCACTGAAACTGTAGTTCAAAATCTATACAAGTTAATAAAATGTCTCTAATGGTATAAATTGCATCAATTTAGAAGCATAATTAAAAGTACAACTGAGACTAACCAATTTTTCACCTTTTGAACATCTTCCAAGTCCCTTCTGACTTCTTTTAATGTGACAAATAATGTACCAAATAAAATGACAGACACTCAGTAAAACACAGAGATAAAATGATGATGCTGAGATCCTCAGCCAGTGGTGTCAGTGCTATGGGATTCAGACAGTTTTACGCCTGAAGGTGATTTAAGCCTGTAAATTTTACCATACTAGCAAAATTTCTTTCCTGTTTGTTAATATCTGTGGGCAATGCTGGGAAAAATAATGAAAATACAAAAGAGAACAGGTTCTTGACTGGGATTAGGTGATGCAGACAGCTCTAATTGGCACCAGATTCCCCCAGGGCAGTGATGAGTAAAACTTAAGCCCACTGCTTGCCCTGAAATATTATAAACCAGAGCCCTTTTCTAGTACCTGTGTGTGGTTGAACAGTGTGTTGATTTAATTATAGCAAAAAGTGATTGGGAAATATTTTTAAGGGCGATTAGTCTCCTGCTGTCAGCTGTCAGTGAGATAGATGGAACTCAGCCTTACTATTGAGGTGCTAGCTATGACCTGGTTTGCTGGTGGCTGAGACAATAGACTGCATATTTTTAAATTGTATCAAGAAGGACATATTATTTAGGACTCCTTATTACTGTCAGTGTCACAACATCTTGCATTATTCAAAGAGAGCATTGCTTCCATCTGTCAGTCTCCCCTTTGCTGTCAAAGATGCAAATACAGGTTCTCCTTGCTTAGGGGAAATTTGTAATATAAAAGAGAGGGAAGAAAGATGTCAGAAAAAGTTAACTAATACAGGATGAAAATGCTCAGGGGAAAGACCAACTGGAGTTTGAATTTTTATACTTGCTACATAATGAGAAAGAAGAGAAAGAAAATTTCCTCTTAGCAAGTGCTGGACAATATACATCTGTGCATATATGGATGTCTTTTTCAATATAAAGTTGCGATGCTAGAAAAAGTGCTGAATGTATCTGAGAGAAAGAAGGAAAGCTATTCCTATAAAAAGATCATTGATTAGGATTTTGAAAATAAAGGCAAGTTCAAACAGATTAAGAGAGGGATGTAAAAAGCAAATTATATATCAGTTGAGCATATTTTAAAATGCAGTAATAGGAATATAGCTGGTCAGATTTTTGTAATAATTTTTTTCACTAAAATGATTGATTTATTGAAACAAGGCTTCTTGGGGCAGAAGACTGGTATCAGCATTTTTTTTAACTTAACAGTTGTTTTGGAAAGGGTTTCAAAATTAGTTTCAGGATCTTGTTTATTTTTTTTTTAATATAATTTTCCAGTTTAAATTGCTTTTGTTAAGAAAATGGAGAAATTTCGCATCTTTAACAATTCTTGTGATCAAAATGATGTCTTTTGATGTTATTAGAATAAGTTTTTTTTCTAGAGCCCCAAAGCATTTGAAAACACATCTTTTGAGTCTTGAACATTTTTGTGATTGCTAGTATTCATCCTGCTTTGATATGATAATATTTTTTATATTTTGAAATGTTTGGGTATCATTGAAAGATGTTTCTTGTGATACTACATCACAATAATCCTCTCTCTGCTACCCCTGTGTCTGTTGTTCTCAATCAGGTAACTTCATTTAGAGAAACCCAGGGACCTATCCAAACCAGCCCTCCAAAACTTGAAAGTGACAGTAAGGGATTTAGATAATGAAGATCACACAGGGTCTATAAATTCTGAACTAAGTTCACTGGGCTCAGACTGAGGTAATGTTATCCACAGATTTGATCCATATGTTTCCACAAAACTACTGTCATTGTAAGGCATACCAGTCTCAGGAAATGAATGATAGGGCTGCATTTCTTTAAGAACCCCTTTTTTTTCAGTTAATAGAAGGAAGCCAGGACACTTCCTCATCTACTTCATGCTACATCTTCAGAGCTTGCTCATGGAATACTTACTTCTATTGGTGTACTGGAGTTACTGAGCGTAGTCACAGTTTTATATTTGAGCTGGGATTTGGACAGGTTTTCCTGCCTCTAGCGCTACCCAAAGGGAAGGGCTGCAAATGGATAGCAGCTGTTCATCAGTTAACTGATCTGTTTTCTGTGATGATGGTCACAGCACGATTTGAAAAATATTTTAATTATGAAAAGTAATCATAAAAGAATATTCAGGCATTTTTATTTTGTGAAATCTTCGTGAAAAATCAGTTCCTGGGTGGTTTCCAAACAAGCACTTCTGGCTGCAAAAAAATAAATAAAACAAAGTGCAGTCTTTTTAGTGTCCCTTTCAGTGAATTCTGCTATCACTGCACCTGCTTGTCACTATTATGTTAGCTTGAGAAATGCATTCTCCATCTATTAGCCTGAAAACCCCTCCAGCCAGAGAAGGGCCATCATTCCACAAAGGAAATTTATTATATTTCAGGTTTTGCTACAGAATTTTAGTTTATTTTGCAAAGAGAAAACCTGAACTGATTCTACAGGAATAGAAAAGCTGTTCGAGAAGAGGCCAGTCTAAAGTGTACTCCATTTTCATTAGCTCAAAGACTTCCTATCTCCTTTAGCATGTACTGTCTCCATATGAGCAATTAAAATCAAAGGGTTCAATTTGTGCTAGAGCATTGGCAGAATTAGACAAATTGATTAACAACAATTTCCCCCATAAAATAAATAAAGCCAGGCTATATCTGCAGTGGACGGAAATAAATCCTAGAGGCCAGTGAGGATACTCGTGGAATACAAACAGGCAGGGTCCAAGAGCAGAAACCTCAACTTACATGCAACTCCTAAGCAAAACATACTATAAGGCTGCAGAGGCTTCTTAGAATCATAGAATAGTTAGGGTTGGAAAGGACCTTAAGACCATCGAGTTCCAACCCCCCTGCCGTGGCCAAGGACACCTCACACTAAACCCCGCCATCCAAGGCTCTGTCCAACCCCACCTTGAACACCGCCAGCAATGGAGCATTCACAATTTCCCTGGGCAGCCCATTCCAGTGCCTAACCACCCCTACAGTAAAGAATTTCTTCCTCATATGCAGTCTAAAGTTCCCCTGTTTAAGTTTGAACCCGTTACCCCTTGTCCTCTCACTACAGTCCCTAATGAAGAGTCCCTCCTCAGCATCCCTATAGGCCCCCGTCAGATACCGGAAGGCTGCTATGAGGTCTCCACGCAGCCTTCTCTTCTCCAGGCTGAACAGCCCCAACCTTCTCAGCCTATCTTCATACAGGAGGTGCTCTAGTCCCCTCACCATCCTCGTGGCCCTCCTCTGCACTTGTTCCATGTCCTTTTTATGTTGAGGACACCAGAACTGCACACAATACACCAAGTGAGGTCTCACGAGTGCAGAGTAGAGGGGCAGGATCACCTCCCTCGACCTGCTGGTCACGCTCCTTTTGATGCAGCCTGGGATACAGCTGGCTTTCTGGGCTGCAAGCGCACACTGCCGGCTCATGTTCATTTTTTCATCAACCAACACCCCCAAGTCCTTCTGCGCAGGGCTGCTCTGAATCTCCTCCCTGCCCAACCTGTAGCTGTGACTGGGATTGCCCCGACCCAGGTGGAGGACCTTGCACTTGGCATGGTTAAACTTCATCAGGTTGGCATCAGCCCACCTCACAAACATGTCATGGACCCTCTCGATGGCATCCCTTCCCTCCAACATATCAACCGAACCACACAGCTTGGTGTCATCGTCAAACTTGCTGAGGGCACGCTCAATCCCACTGTCCATATCACCAACAAAGATGTTGAACAAGACTAGTCCCAACACCAATCCCTGAAGGACACCACTTGTTACTGGTCTCCAGCTGGACATTGAGCCATTGAGCACAACTCTTTGTGTGCTGCCATCCAGTCAGTTCTTTAGCCACCAAGTGGTCCACCTATCAAATTGATGTCTCTCCAACTTAGAGACAAGGATGTGGTAATGCGTTCAAACTTAAACAGGGGAAGTTTAGATTGGATATGAGGAAGAGATTCTTTACTGAAAGGGTGGTGAGGCACTGGAATGGGTTCCCCAGGGAAGCTGTGAATGCTCCTCCCCTGGCGGTGTTCAAGGCCGGGTTGGGAATAGCCTTGGGTGACATGGTTTAGTGTGAGGTGTCCCTGGCCATGGCAGAGGGGTTGGAACTAGATGATCTTAAGGTCCTTTCCAACCATAACTATTCTATGATTCTATGATTCATGTGGGACAGTGTCAAATGCTTTGCACAAGTCCAGGTAGATGACATCAACTGCTCGACGCCTGTCCATCAGTTCTGTAGCCCCATCATAGAAGGCCACCAGATTGGTCTGGCAGGATTTCCCCTTAGTGAAGCCATGCCGGCTGTCACCAAGCACCTTGTTGTTCTTCATGTGCCTTAGCATGCCATCCAGGAGAATCTGCTCCAAGATTTTGCAGGCACAGAGGTGAGACTGACTCATCTGTAGTTCCCTGGCTCATCCATTTTCCCCTTCTTGAAAATCAGGGTTATATTTCTCTTTTTCCAGTCATCGGGAACTTCACCTGACTGCCATGATTTTTCAAATAGGATGGACAGTGGCTTAGCAACTTCGTTTGCCAGAACCTTCAGGACCCGTGGATGGATTTATTCCGGTCTCATGGACTTGTGCTTAAGATGGTCTCGAACCAGATCCACTCCTACAGTGGGCCTAAGGTCTTCATTCTCACAGTCCCTTTGTCTGCCTTCCAAGACTTGGGTGGTACGGTAAGAGCTTTTGCCAGTTTACGCTGAGGCAAAGAAGTCATTTAGAACCTCAGCCTTCTCCAAATCCAGGGTAGCCAGTTCTCCCAATGGCTTCTGGAGAGGGCCCACGTTGTCCCTAGTCTGTCTTTTATTTGCAATGTACCTATAGAATCCCTTCCTGTTACCCTTCACATCCCTACCCAAGTTTAATTCTAAGTGGGCCTTAGCTTTCCTAACCTGGTCCCTAGCTTCCCGGACAACATCCCTGTATTCTTCCCAGGGCACCTGTCCTTGCTTCCACCTTTTATAAGCCTACTTTTTCCCTCTAAGTTTCCTCAACAGCTCGTTATCCATCCAAGGAAGTCTCCAGGCCCTCCTGCAGCACTTCCTTCTAGTTGAGAAGCAACACTCCTGGGCTTGTAGTAGATGGTCCTTGAATATCAAGCAACAGCCTTGGGCCCCCTGCCCTCTAGGGCTATATCCCATTGAACCTTACTAAGCAGGTTCCTGAAGAGGCCAAAGTCTGCTCTCTTGAATTCCAGGGCAGTGAGCTTGCTGCATGCTCTTCTCACTGTCCTGAGGTTTTCAAACTTGACCATCTCATGATCGCTGCAATCAAGGCTGCCCTGGAGTGTCACATTCCCAACCAGCCCTTCCCTGTTGGTGAGGACGAGGTCAAGCATGGCACCTCTCCTTGTCAGCTCCTCAATTACTTGCAGAAGGAAGTTGCCTTCCACACAACTGAGGAACTTCCTGGATTGCTTGTGCCGGGCCGTACCGTCGCTCCAGCAGATATCAGGGTGGTTGAAGTCTCCCATGAGAACAAGGGCCTGCGAGCGTGAGGCTGTTTCTATCTGTCTATAGGGCGCTTCATCCACCAAGTCCTCTTGGTCAGGAGGTCTGTAACAGATCCCCACAATAATGTCTCCCATCGCTGTTCTCCCTTTAACCCTGACCCACAAACTCTCTGTTGACTGCTCACCTGTCCCCAGACAGAGTTCCATACTCTCCAGCCTATCCCTGACATAACAAACAACCTCTCCTCCCCACCTACCAGGCCTGTCTTTCCTAAAGATCCTGTAACCTTCCATTCCAACATACCAGTCATAGGAGCCATCCCACCATGTTTCTGTGATGCCTATTTTTTCATAGCCCCGTAGACGTGCACACATCTCTAATTCCTCTTGTTTGTTCCCCATGCTGCAAGCGTTTGTATAGGGGCATCTGAGCCGAGATCCAAATGAATCCAGCTCATTGTCTGGAGCAGCGGGAATATCTCTACATTGCTCTGAACATTTATTTTACATGCTGGCAAGTGACTGGGTGTGTTGGGATGGAACGATGCTCCCCTCCCCCAGCACATCTAGTTTTAAGCATCCTTGACCAGTCTGGCAAGCCTCCTATCAAATCCACTCTTCCCTTTCTTTGTCAGACCAGTTCCACCAGCCCCCAGTAGACCTGGCCTACTAAATTGAGTCCCGTGTTCAAGGTACCCAAACCCCTGACTATAGCACCACCCTTCTAACCATTTATTAACCTGGCCAACCCTTCTAGCCTTTTTAAGGTCCTGCCCTGTATTCTGGAGAATTAACGAAAAGACAATCTGAGCTCCAGAGCCCCTAACCACCTCTCCCAGGGCTCTGTAGTCCTTCTTTATGTTCTCTGGGCTAGTGCTATCTACATCAGGAGCACACACATGGATCACTAGAAGTGGGTAATAGCCAGTGGATCTTACAGATCTTACAGGCAGCCTCTCTGCAACATCCCTGATCTGAGCCCCTGGTAGGCAACACATCCCCCTTGAGACTGGGTCAAGCCGACAGATGGGTGCCTCTGTTCCTTTCAGAGTAGAGCCCCCTACTACTGTGGCCCACCACTTTTTGCTGGCAGCACCAGTAGAGATCTTCTTTACTAGTGCATCAGCCAGTTGCTCCTGGTGGGAGTGTGGTTCCTCATCAGCCCCCTGCAGGACACCAAAGCGGTTCTGGGTGGGGACAACAGATTTAGGAGGAAGCCCCTTGCTTTTAATTGTCCTCTTCCTCCTTTTTTTGGTGTTTTTTTCTTTTTCTGTTACTGTTTCCCAGCTTCCTGTGTTAGCGGCCTCCTTTCCTGCACGAGCGACAGTAGACTCTCGAAGCCCCTGCACAGTCTGGTCCTGGAGCAAGCAGTGCTGCTTCCTCCCAGCTTCCCTGACACCTTTCAGCCTAGTAACAGTGTCCCGCAGCTCAGCCACCTGCTGCAGGAGGACCTCCACCAGGGAGCACCGAGTGCAGCCCTGCCCATTTTGCACCCTCCTCCCAGGAGAGCAGTGCAGGCGCCCTCTACACCCCGAGCTCTGCACCGCAGCCTGCCCTCTCATTGGCTCTGTCTGGGTGCCTACGCTGGCCACCGCCGGGGCAGCCAGAACAGCGCTCCCAGGCCAGACCCTGGTCAAACGGCAAGTGACTCACCTGCCTGCTAGAGCTGCTGCGCAAACTGCCTCGAACCCGCCCAGGTCGTGGGGCTCCCTGGGGCAGGTTTTTAACCAGTCATGGCAGGTGCCTCTCCTCCTGGCTCCGCCCCCTCGAGTCAGCTGCTCGTGTCTGCTGAGCTGCTGGCTCCTGAGCAAGTCCTGTTGAGGACTTGAGGCTCCCTTGGTGCTCTGAGTTGAAGCTCCTGGAAGCCGAACCTGCCCTGATCAGGCGCTGCAGACGTCCCCTCTTGAGCTACTCACCTCTGTAAGTCGTTTCCAAACTACAAACTGTAAAGAGCAAAAGTAAATATTTTCCTTAGAAGTTTTCATTAAAACAGTTGGACTAGAAAGTATTGCATGGTGGTAAAGACTGAAGCCCCAGAAAAGCTTATGAAGAGACATAGCAGAAGCTATTGGAGAGCAAGTTTTCCTCATAATACCCATGTGATAATATCTCAACATCCTTAGGCTCTGGTCTCCCTGCTGAACCCACCAATGAAGATTAGAGATAGGAAAGGAAGAGGTGGGGAAAAGAACTTGTTCTCACTCTAAGCTGGAGGGTTGAGAGCCTTCGTTATTTCCAAGTATTTGGTGAAAAATTCTGGGGACAGAGAGAACCTGAAAAGTTGTGAAGATTTTCAGGCATATGTGGGATAATGAAACCTGTAGGCTCTCTTCTTGCTGCCTTTGTTTTTGACTACAAAGCCAGTCCAAAGAATGAACAAAAATAAACATCTTTAATGAAAAGAGCTCTACCTAGGGCAGAGAGCAATGTAGCTGACAAAGATATCTCCACTGATGTCTTTTGATTGACATGTGTACTTAACTGAATGCCACATTGTGTTCATTTATGTGCATTCTGAGGCACACAGCAAGAGTTCACCACTAACAACCGATAGCACTGAGCGTAAATAAAGTATTTCGTTGATCATGGAATGGCTATGGGTGGACCTGTGGCAGTTCACCTGCAAGCCCCTGCAAACATAATGGTAGCATAATCCAATTCTCTGCCACTCACGGTTACTTCCAGTATTATTTTACTACTCACACACTCTGAGAGATCAACTGGAGAAGCTGTGGGCTGTTACTGCAGGCTAAAAGCAGGCCTCCTTGCCTGTTCACTGTTAATGTGCTGGCAGTGAACTCTTCCACTCTCTCTTTCCCTGTTGGGACAGAAAAGTGAAGCAATTTCAGCTGCTACACTGATAATTTTTCTTGGAGGTCTGTCTCCTGAGAGCTTTTCTGTGAAAACTGATGTATCTCAAAGTGATTTCACAAGTAAGCGGTTGAATGTAGAATAGCATGCACTCTGACAACTGCTAGAGAAAACCTGATACAGTGACAGAAAGCTCAGATCGCCTTTATAGCATCCTCTCTGTGGAGAATTTTAAGTAGGAGAATGTGCAATGAGACCAGCCAAGTCTCACAGGGGAAAAGGGTGCTGCTTCACAGTTGACTCTTGACCACGCTCCTTTCTCATTCAGAACTGAGCTAGCATAGAAAGCCCACTTAGTCTTGTTTTCCACCGTGAGTGGCTCCTTTGAAGTGAACTAAGTAAAGAATTTTTTCAATACACTCTGAGTTAATGCAGGATGTACAAAATTCCAGTGAACTAACTTGTATTTTCAAAGACAATCCATGGCACTCTTCAGAGGGATATTGTAAAGTGGATTTATATCATGATGATCAGGGTGGAAAGTCACTGATGATGTAACAATGGTTCAGTAGAAGGAAGTAGGCTTAATTTCATGGTAAATTTTCCAACAGAAGAAAGATGGTGTACTGAAGTTTGTGTTTGTGTAGTATAATTCCTCTTGGGGCTGCTGGGAGCTACCATAAAATCAAAATATTGCAATGTTGGCAGTACACAAATAATTAAAACAACACAGTCACAGAATAAACTAATACTACTACTGATAAAACAAAACCAAAAACAAATAGCAAAGACTGTAGAGGTTAGCTAAGAAAATTATTTTCTGATTGGATGGAAATCCTGACCACTGGCCATTCAATAATTTCTCTTGCTTGCGGTGCTCGGATATAAACGTAAAAATTTCATGCAGCTTACTTAGGGCTTGATCCAAATCTTACTAAAGTTAGTGGAAATCTTTACACTGACTTCAGAGAGCTTTGCATGAGATGCTTAATTTCAGTCAAAGCAGTGCTACTGCAGTATTTGAAAAGCCACAAATGGGATAATGAGTGGAAAGAAAGAGACTGGAACTATCCTTTTACCAACTACCTAGAAAATCCGATTAACCAGTTATTTAAAGAAGTGGAAAGCAGTGGAATTAAAAAATTTTATTTCCTTCAGTTAACAATAACACATTAGGTTGTTAAGATAAATATCATTTAATAATCTAAAACATTTTTCATTGTCTATGCTGCTTGCTTGTGCATGTTAACTTGAGCAAGGAAACCTAACTAGTCAAGTTTTCTTCCCTCAGCTCAAGCTTGCAGACTTGTTTATCTCAAAATGATGGAGAGCTTCCCTTTTAAAAGATAATTTATATATACATATTTTAAGTCTTGAAAACACTTTTTTATTCATAATAAAATTGCAAAATCATGTTTTGTTGGCTGAACAAAGATTTAAATTTAGGATCTTGAAGAAATATGTCAATTATCCTGGTTCATTTTTGCCTCTAATCAATCTTACTTACCTTGAAGATTCAAGTATTCTTTCCTGCATTTCATGTATTGCTCCTGATTAAGCCCTGAAAATAGCAGGCACAACTTCATTCCATAATTTGCACTTTGACCTCACAATCTGCGTGCGGTTGTGTTTCGTTGTTTATGAGATATCCAAATTTCAAAAATCGTGAATTAATAAGAGAATCTGTATCTTTCTGTGGGGTTACCACACGATTATGTGCTAGAGAAGAATAGATTCTGAAGAGATACTGCAAAATGGCTGGGACGCATTTAAACATATCACAGATTTGTTCACTCAGCCACTGGGACTGACCTGGTTTTTGCATCCAAAAAATCTAACTTACTGTGGGGGTTCATGTGACATGTATGTGAATATCTGTATGGAGTTTATCTGTACTATGTCCATGCATTTGTATTGCACAAGATGTTGTACATTTCTTCCTTATTTACTCCTTGTTTCCTATGGAACAGGATTCTCTAATGGGTCTTCATTACATCATGCAACACCAGGTCTAATGTGCCTAAGTGGGGTATATAGTATGACATGCATTCAAGCCAGCCAACCTTTGTTTTACCAGTCAAAAGTGAAACAGTCAGTCTTTTTTCAGAAGCACAGTCTGAAAGGTATGAGATGGGATAAAGGAGTACTTGCAGTCAGATTACAAGACAACCTATGAATATTATTAGAAGATCAGTGGCACCAGAAAACTGTACCATTCCCAGGAATTCTGTGGATTTCCTGAAATAGAATCTAAGACATTTGTCCCAAAGTAAAATAAAAAGATACAGAGAAGCAGGTTAAGCAGAGATCTATGCATTCAGTAGGCTCAATGATCGGTTTTATGAAAACATCAGATTGAATATGACTCTTCTTGTATCTGAAGATTAAAAATTTTAAAGGAAAAATGTTGTAAAGGCTAATGGAGAATGGTATGAGTAAAAATGATCTAAATGAAGCTTCAAGTACATCAGCTCTTAGAAATGAGTTTAATATAATATACCTTCAAGGCATTGTGAGAGTATAGTAGCTCCGACAGTCCAAGGCACTGACAAAGGTATGATCTGCACCCAGAAGCAGCTTTTGCAGGTGTTTTGTGTCTGAAAGTTTACATTATGATATCCATGAACATGCATGAACTACAAATATGCACATCTGTACCTTAAAATGTGTGTATGAAGTATGTCTTGTTGCATTGAGGACCTTTTTCATCCTTTCACTTCTGACATGCATAAGAGTATCTGTAACCTACTTAAATGTTCTCACAAAGTTGTCAGAAAGCATAATGGTTTCATTATGGCAGCAGGACACACCATGTAAGCATTTGTTGCAGCACTGTAAATATGGAGTATCACTGCCTGAAATTAATGAAAGGTACCCATGCAGCATTAATGTTGTGGGGAGTAGGATCAGACTTACGGAATACATGTGCTACACATGCAACTTTTTTTGTTTTCAAGTAGAAAAGGGTCAATTTTTCTTTTTACTTTTTTTTTTTTTTAATTTCCACTAGCCAGCAGATTGTCGTTGTCGGTCTTGCTTCTTTGGTATTGTCTAAATGTAGTTGTAATTAAGTAAGGATGTGGTTTCCAATACACTTGACAGCAGAATCATATTTCATCTTGCTGAGCCAAGTGTGTACTTGAGTAGAAGAAAGCAGAGAAGTGCCTTCAACCCAAGGACATGGAAAGTGTAACCCTATAGAATTGACTATCAATAATTAAGGTCTTTGATGCTTTGAATCATTTAGATAATAAGATTGCTTTGAGGTAAATAAATAACAAATTAGAATTTGTGGCAGTCACAGGTGTTTGGCAAGACCAGCTTGTAATCAAAAGCAAAATGAATGCATTTTACTCTGTGTAATTAGGAAAAGAAATGAAGTTTATATGCAAATTGTAAAGCACTTTACGAAGAGATAACTGGTCAGGCGGCTTTTTGTAATATAAACTTCCATTTATGGGTAGAATTTGCAAAGTATCCATTTTCAATGCAATTTCAGTGCAGCTGGTTGAACTATCTCAGTTTTCCTAAGAGAGAAATTCAAACATCACTGGTACCATGCCAATCTTGTTACAGCACAGTAAGGACAACATATGCATTTTAAACTTCTCTCTTTGCCCCCCTCTGAAATGATAGGAAACAAAAATGTCTGAAGGTTATGTGGAATTACTTGGTGCCAGAAAATAAGTAAATAAATAGAGAAACACTGGGAGATAAATAAGGAGGTTAAAACTGATAATAATATGTTTCAAGAGTTTTGTGGGACTAAAAGCCATTATTGAAGAGCAATGAAGGCTTTTCACTGATCTTCCATAGTCAAGGGAAGATTTCCTTGGCTAGCATTGCTGAAGTACCTCATACTTTTCCGTTTGGAGTATTACTGTCACCTTCAAAAGTCATGACTGACATGGAATGCATTGAGGTAGTGACTGCTTGGATTAAGTATGCCAGGAAGATGGAGGCAAGTGTCTTAGCAGTGAAATCTGGTTTATTGTGAAGGGACATGAAATAGTGGATAGAAGATTAGTCCAGGAAAACATGAGACAGTGGGATAAAGAGAAACATGTGGAAGAACCAAGCTAAATACAAAATCAGAGACAGAAACTGAAAGGAGAAATCAAAGTATGCATTCAGAGAATTGAAAGTCTAATGTAGAGGAGAACAGCAGAGATAATGCATGAAGGCATGATAAAATTTTTTTGCAGGGTTTACTCTTCAAAATGAGAGATATTGTGCTTGAGAAGTATAGAATTAGCTGACATAACCAGGATTTGATCTTTTTATATTGAACCATTCATCGCCTACAATGCTGGAGATATCACATCTTCCTAGTATTGTGTTCAAATATAGTAAGATACCTCTGTAAGCCATCTGAAAGAATAAATGGGGTTTTCCTACTGTGTTCCTCCTATTCCATAAACAGCTAGTCAGCAGTGTCTGGAAATCAGTGATTGTGAGTTGTCCCGGCTTCAGCTGGGATAGTTATTTTTCTTCCTAGTGGCTGGTACAGTGCTGTTTTGGGTTTAGTCTGAGAACGATGCTGATGACACACTGATGTTCTGCCAGTGAGGAGGGGCACAAGAAGCCGGGAGGAAGCAGAAACAGGATATCTGACCCGAGCTAGTCAAAGGGGTATCTATACCACAGCAATTCATGCCCAGTGTATAAACTGGGGGGAGTCACACAGAAGGTCAGATCGCTGCTCGGGTTGGGCTGCGTATTGGTCAGTGAGTGATGAGCAATTGAATTGTGCGTCACTTGTGTTTTCTGAATTTTCATTTCTCTGTTTGTTGTTGCTCCCTAATATTATAATAAGTGTTGTTATTGTTGGTATTATGTCTAATATCATATTTTACTTAATTTCAGTTATTAAACTCTTCTTATCTCAACCCATGGGTTTTACATTCTTTTGATTCTCCTCCCCATCCCACCTGGGGGGGAAGGAAGGGGTGAGCAAGTGGCTGCAGGCTATTTTATAAAGCCTTTCAAGAGCTTTTTACTTGAAAGGTAGAGCACTGTCATAGTGTCTTAAATGCTAACCTTCTATATTCACTCTTCTTCCCTACTTTTCACAGTAGCTGACCTTTTAGTTTTATACAGCATCTATTTTCTTGATAAATGTTATAATACATCATCTTTATGAGCCATTATGCTCCCTTTCTTTCAACAGGTTATTGTTGGAGATGACTTCTACGGCTATTAATTATTTCCTATAGAATTCAGCTGCAGCTAGTAACCTTGCTTATTAAAAAAAATAATTAAAAATTACATATATAGTGAGCTGTAAGCTTTCACTTAATTAACATATACATATTTCATAGAGGGAATAATTACCAGATTATTTATATCATAATAGGATAAATGATCCAGAAAAGCCTAAGGATTCTTCTTTTTAAACTTTCTGAATATTCATTACAGCTTTAAATCGTTTTTGTTGAAGTCTAAATTGTCATGACGTTGTACCAGCTGTGAAGTATTCTTTTTAATACCCTTGCTATTGACCAGTTCTTGGACTACAGAAAATTTTTGATGTGCACCATTATGTAACTACTGCTGTATCATTGTGGTGACTAGAGGAAGTCCTAAACCCACAGGTACAGAGATGTCAGCTGCAGTGAGTGGGCCAGGTTTTAGTGGAGCTAGATGCTGGGGTTTTTATTAGTGTGATTGCAGTGTCAGTGCTTTGCAACAATTCTTTTCTCTTTTTCATTGCTATCACCTAGTGTTTCTGTCAAGCAGTTCCATGTTCCATCCTGGTGATTTCATTAGCAACAGGTGAAATGATAAGTACCATCTTTGTGTTTCCTCTTTTCAGCAGCTATTTAGGGCTTCATAACTGCAAGTGAGAAAACAGATCCTTTTGTCCCAGAATTGCAGATGTTTTTCTAGAGTTAGTGATTTCTGGTATTGAATTGTCGCTGTTGCATTGTGTTCTCTTCATCTGTTTACTCCTTCACTTGTTTATGCTTCTTGTATACTTGGCTAAAAGCCTTTTAAAGAAAAGCTCATCATTGTGTTCCATGTTTATATTTTGCTTAGCAAGCAGGCATCCAGATCATGCTGCTATCACAATAAAATAAACCAGCCATGATAGGTACTAAGGAAATCCCATTCCAACTAAAATAAGGGAGTGGAACACAAACCTAAGATGACTTCTTTATGATGCAGTGTCATGTAGTCTTCAGTGGTTTAGCACAGAAAACCTCCACCAAAATCTCTCCAAACTGGGAAATGAACTTTACAGCTATGCCTTGAAAATCAGTGTCGTGGTTTAAGTCTATAAACTCACACAGCCGCTTTCTCACTCACTCCCCACTCTTTCTTCCCTCCGCTCCTGGAGGGATGGGAAGGAGAATTGAAAGAATGCAACTCCCACAGGTTGAGATAAGAACAGTTTAGTAACTAAGGTATAACACAAACCACTACTGCTACCACCAGTAATAATAATGACAAGGCAAATAAATACAAGGAAAGAATACAATAGCACACCATCAATCCCAAAACCAGCAGTGCACCCCTCCATGGTGCACCCCCCACCGTGCACACCCACCACCCTTCCGGGTCTTTGCTCTCCGTTTCTACCTCCTGGACATGACGTGCTGTGGTATGGAATAACCTCTTTGGTTAGTCTGGGTCAGGTGTCCTGTCTCTCCTTCCTTCTGGCTTCCCCTCTTCCCTGGCAGAGCATGAGACTCACAAAGTCCTTGGCCAGCCTAAACATTACCAAGCAGTAACTGAAAGCACTGGTGTTATCAGCACTGTTCCCATGCCCAAAATCAAAAACACAGCGCTGCACCAGCCACCGAGAAGGAGAAAAATGACTGCTACTGCTGAACCCAGGACAATCAGACATAAAATTTCTTGAAAACAGAGGGATTTTAAAGTATGTATTTATTCTGGCAATAAGATTTTCCAGATATTGTTTCTTTTACAAGTTTTTATTCAGCAGGAGGCAAGCATGTTATCAGAGAAAAATAATATAGCTATGACACACATATGGAGATGAGTGTGTCCGCAAATATCAGCTTTTGGAAAATTCATGACCTTTCATTAAGAAACCCAGTGAGGTAAAATTCATATACTTTATACCATGTCAGACCCCACATCACGAGGTGATACCATTAAATTCTCACTTACGTTATACAATTATTCAAACTGTACATTCAAAGGAGGTGAGGGAAAATTTTAGATAGAGAATCATTATCCACACAGTGATTATAGCACAATATTAGCATGATTTGGATGCCCAGGCTCCAAAGCCTAGGGGAATGAAGTGCCCAAAGAATCCAGCTTGCGAAGAGCTGCACACGTCTTTCTCCCTTTGTCTCCAGCTGTAGATGAGGACATTCATTATTTCTATGTGTCAAGCACAGAAATTGATTGCAAATTAGAGGCACATGCTTTTACTAAAGACAGAGACGGAATTATGATTAGGCTGTAACTCCAAATTACACCAGTGTATGAAAATATATAAGCTGCAGGGGAACACAGCTCCAGATGAATTTTTCCTTTTTATCTCACAAACGAAACCTATTCTTTTTCCAATGCAAAGACTAGAAATAGAGACAATGCAAAAAATCACAAAGTTGATATAACACTTCATCTTCTTGTCACTAAAAAAATTTTTCTCTCTTCTCATTCATCTAGATAGGTGCTTTTTTTTTTTTTTTTTTTTTTTTTATTTCTCACTAAAGGGTTCTTTCCAAGTGTGGGAAAAAAAAAAAAATTACAAAAATCCCCAGCAACATATCTAGAGAGAAAGAGAAAACAAACCATCAGTTTCAATGACTCACTCAAGTCCAAAGATCCATTTCTTTTATCAAAGCTGATATTTATAAACCTCTGTGTTGGAAAGCATTGAGATTTCTTTACTTTTTATTTCATCCTGTCAGTTACACATACTTTTGAAAGAACTTCCAGGTCCTCTAGTTGAAAGAGGCAATCATATGCCTGAGGACATATACAATAGGAACTGACAATGGAGTACTTGCAGTTCATATTTGTTGGAGAAAAAAATAGTAACTATGACACCAACTTGGAAATAAGAAAAGCCTGTCTTTAATTGGCAGAGTTCTGCATACACCTTGGTGAAAAGAAGCTGCAGTCTAGCACAATTCTTCCAGTAATAAAAAGCCCTTTCAGTCTACACCCAGAGGAGCCTGGACTTCCCATTTAGTACTGAGGAAAAGAATATTGTTTGAAATCCTAATCCTCATTTCAGTTTCAAGTTCCAGATTTTGAATCATTGGCTGAGTGCACCCAGACTGGCTCACAGGAAGCTCAGCTTCAGTTTCTTCTCAGCCTGGTCAGAGACTTTTCTATGAGATCTTAATCACTTCCGTAAATGCAGTCTCCTAAAATAATGACGCCATGATACTTACCAAACTATCTATCACAGTATTTTTTGATTCTTGGATGAATGTTAATGGATGTTAATAAAACCCTGCAACTTAGCTGACTGACGAGAATGTCTTCTAAAACTGTCAAATAGTTTACTGAAATTACAAATAGCAATATTTTGCTTTGGCAATTGCCAGCATGAAATATGCATCATTTTCCATTCCATCTAAATTCTCCCTGTTTTGACTTTTCTTTAGGTTTGAACAGCAAAGAGCTTTGAAATCTTGACATTTTCTGCAGAAATTAAATTCTATATTTTAAATTGACAAATACTATTTCGAATTATTACTAGGGACCATTTCTCATAGTGACAGGGAAACCAGACAACGCACTTGAGAATCCAGTTTCATTCCTGGCTAAAAGTTGCTAATGTCAGTCCAATACTTTGCCTATCAAGTGTGGCCTGATAGCAATTAGTATATCCTTTGGTTTAGCAAGCAGTTATTCTGCTGATCTCTGTTAGCAGGTAGGGATGGCACAGAAAAACAGTAAGTGACATTAATATCATGCAGCATAAAGCTTATGCCTAATATGAAACAGCCAGAAATTTGTCTCCCCACAAAACTTGTAGCACACTTTGATTCCTTTCGTAATTTTTTGCAATGAAAAAAAAGAAACCCAACAAACAAGCAAGATTTGTTTTCCTTAGCATTTTTCAGTTTCTACAAGTAAAAATGGTGAGTTACACTCCTGAAGCTCCATTTAAAACATTTCTTCTCCTGCACAGGACAAACTGCAATATATCATTTTTGGCTTCTGTCAGCTCACTTAGACACTTCTAATTTGCTCTGAATGGATGTTTCTCAACTCTGTTCTTTCAAAGACAGCCCAGATGGCAAGCTTCTGTCCACCAGCTCTCTGGAAAGACAGTATGAACAGATGCTTCCAGCTGCAATAGTCAGAAACTTTATTTCCTTTTTACCTCCAGGAATACACACTTTTTTTTGTTTGAAGACTGTGTGTATGTGCAAGGATTGGTGATTTTTATTAGGAGATGGAAGGTCACAGGTGGTTTCGCATGGAAACATAATTAAAATACATTGATTGAATTAAATGGCTGAGGATGATATGGCCTACTCATCCCACCCTGAATGGAACAGATAAGATGCAGCTCAATACTCTGGCAGCAATCATTTGTACTTTTGAAAAGATAAATTAATTTGGAGTGAACTCACTTGATGATCCCTGACTCCGAATCCTTCATCAAAATTACTTATCCATCTGCTTGAGATGAGAAAGCAAATAATTCACATTTAGCAGGCTTTCTCTTTCATTGGGTTTTTGGTTTTTTTTATTAACATTTGTGTCAGTCCCAGTTTCTGAGGCCAGAGAGGAGGAGAGGACCCCTTTCTTGTACTAGATAGAATTGACTCATACATGCTTAGGAAGATCTTGCTGATCAAAAACAATTAAGAAGGACAGACAGTTATTAAATCTGAAAAGAACTATCTAATTGTGAATACTGAGTAGCAAAAGCTTTACCAAAGTATAAGGGTACACACTGTAGTTATTGCTTCATTTGTGCTCCATCTGTGACCTCAATTTACACAAAGCAAATACCCTAGACTAAATAAACTGGGGAACAGGACTTTGGTTTACATGGTGTCACTGATGTTTACATAAGTGTCACTTTGCCATTCACATCTAAGATTACAGATTATTAAAATGGAATCAGTAACAAATACCAGTAAAAAGGTCTAAAACAGTTAAGTTTTTGAACATACAGAACTCTGTGTGATTTTAAAGTACTGTCTCATTCACAGGAAATGCTCAGAGACCAGTTTAAGAAGGCATCAAACTTACAGATAGATAGAACAGTTGAACCAGTAAATTAAAATGATATCCTTGTAGGACTGGAACTTGTTTCATTAACTGATGCCCAATGAGAATTCCAAGTCGGTAAAAAAAGAGGTCAGTATAAAAATTCTCTTGAGAGCTTTGTTTCTGTAACATGAGCCAGTATAAGTTTTCCTCAAAAAACCCATAGAACTGTGCTGTAATTACTCAAGTATCTTCAGTCAGACAGCCTGATTTAGAGACCCCATAAGAAAACATACATTGTGAGATACTGGGTTCTTCCACTTCCAGATGGAAAAAAATGAAAGCAGCTTTTTCTGATAATTTCATTCATTTGTTCCTGCTTGTGGTAAAATTCAGATGTGGAACATCACATTTTAGTACTAAGGGTTTAGAATTAAGTTTGCTTTCAATATTTGTAAAAGTTTAAGGCTTTTTATGCTGTTTGACATTTGCTTGGGAGAGATCAAAATGAGGGAAATGAAAAGAGGTAGATTACAAGCAAGAGATTCACAGAACTATACAGCCATTTAAAGCCTTAATCTGCAGGGCTATGAATTCTGCAGCAGGATTACTTCAGCTATATGCTCTTAATTTTGAGTCAGTGAAGGAAATGTATATACAGACAGGACACCACAAAATAGATTGTGTGTTCTCTGTTACAGGGTTTGAGTTAAACATGTGGGTCAAAAGGTATGTCCTTTTGGCATTCTTTTAACTGTTCATCTACATGATCAGTGCTTGTCCTGAAATAATTAGTAGTTATTAAAACCTAACTAGAGGGGTTTGATTTTTTTTGGGGGGGGGTGGCATTTTTACATAAAAAGTTTTTCACAAAGGTAACATGGTATTCTGGTTAATTTTTGGAGTTCTTCCTTGGGTGCATATATATGTAATGTTTTGTGGGCACTATTATCTTTTTCCAGGATAGTTCGTTATGTGGCCTCATATATCATTTTACTGGTGTGCTATTGCAACCATTCAGAATCTCTTGGCAAACACTTAGGAGCAGAAGGTTTCCATGTTTTAATGGAAAAGAATATGGCATTTTCCCTTCAGTAGCTGGAAGCATTTCTTCCCTTTCCCCAAGAGAAGAAACACAATCTTCAGAATAATCTTCCCCTTGGCATAGCCACAAACACTGAAAGTTATCTCATGATATGCCACGCAGAGCAAGTCAGTTTATTAAAAAACTCATGGGGTGAAAATGACTGGCTTCAGATGTGCTCTCCAAGAATGTATCTACACAGGCAGCTTAACTGGATTTTGGGGTAGTGTTAGCAGCCAAGAAATCTTGCTTTCACGTGTTTTCAAATCTCCATAAATCAAAATAAAACACATTTAGGCAGTATAAAAAATGGCCTGATTGAGAACTCACATCATGAAACTGAGCTTGTTTCTTAAGATATGAGTGTAAAAGGAGAGGACCAAGGCTTCAACCTTTGGCAGGGCCCCAAGGAAATGCCCCTCTCAGCTGCTCTTGGCTGTGAGCATTCCCAGCATGGCTTAGCACAAAGACAAAATGGCAGAGTTGGAAATGTCTTAATGTCACCTGCTTGCCAGTGTAACAGACAGGAAGCACTCATCAAGACATTTACAGCCAAGAGACAGAGTTCAACAGATGCTGCAGTCACCTCTTCAGTTATTAGATACTGGCTTCTAGTTGAGACCCAAGAGCAAGTCATTATTGCATAGTTGATGATGCTAGTGCTAAAGTTAATTAATGCTTTGTTATCCCTGCTGAGGTGAGTGTCTGAGGGGATGTTCCTCTTTGAGAACTCATCTGCTGTGATCCAGGGGAACCATAGATGAAGGATGATGGATGAGGAATACTTACACAGACAGATACTGATTTCACCTCTGTCATTGCAAACAGCCATCTCAGTTGCAGGGGAGCAGACACCAGCAGCCAAACCTCCTCAGCATACTAACCACAGTATTTGTTTAAGATTCATGTGTGGTATTACTTTCTACCGAGGTGATCAATCACTTACTGTCTAATAAAAACCTGCCTGACCCTCAGATTGCCTCCATGTCACAGGATTTCAATACTGAACATTCAGCCACATATGTGAGTGGTCACAGTGTGCACAGTTCTCAGAGAGACTTTATGGCAGTGACAAGTCATGCAGGAGTCTTCCAACAGGAACAGGGTCACAGACGTGGAGACGGCTGTTTTCTATACCGACAAATTTCTCCAGGGTAGAAAGCTAATTTCAGTTTTCAATCCCTTTTTTCTTGCAGAAAGTCCCAGATACATGTCAAGTAATGTAGCAAGCATCTTGCACATTGCACTGCAGTTCATCAGAAGCTAAGCAGAGACAAACACCTGATCAGGGTCTGCAAGCTGGAACTCCACAGAGACCTTCAAACCACAAGACAGAGGCTTTACCTTTGAAGCTGTCCACCTTCCCTGCTATTGTGCTGCTCATTCTGCTTGGAATTGTCTTCAGAGTTAAAAGAACTAGGGGATTGTGATATGTGATAATACAGGAAAGATGTTTCTGTGAATGCTGCAAATGCAGAACTAACCTGAAAACTCCAGATGCTGCTAATAATATGCCTTACCATCATGGGGTTTTCCCCTGATTCCACAGCAGACCATCTGAAACTTTGTAGGGGTAATTTTAAGAAAGGGGGTGAGGGAAGGAAAGATCTCAAATACACAACACAATCCACTCAAACCTCTTTTCCAGTCTGAACTACTGTTCAGTTATATTCACATCAGCTTTCTGATGATGATTAGAAACACTCATCAGTGGGTATTCGCTCACTCTGCTGTATGGAAAGTAACATTAATTCACCAATAAACATGAATATTTATTAATTGCCATTTTATTCTTTATTGCATCTTTTTTACTACTTTATTACATCTACTAAAGAGATAGATGCAAAACCACTTGGCTTAAGTGAACAGCTTCACATTGTGCAGAAAATATCAAGAATGCTGAACGTGTTCTAAGACCAAAATTTTTTTTACAGTGGTACAGTGAATTTCAAGCATATGCCATTTTATTAAATATGTTCACACATGTTCACATGGAAATGAAAATCAGAGTTGCTGACTCTATGGATCATGTTGTCTTGTGTCCACACTGGCACTGAACTGCAGATAAGTGAAACAACTGGCAATACAGAAATGAAGCCATTCAGTGGTCTAATGTGCTTTGTTTTACTGGGGGTCCTCTTAGTTGCTTACCTGTAGCCTTCCAGGGATACTTCAGGGATTCAAAGGACACCTATAGCCTTCTGGGGACATTCAAGACACCTGCAACATTCATAGAGGCAACATAACATGGCACTTACAGCAGAACAATATTCATATTTCCACGGTAACAGCTGAGGGCCAAAGAGGAGCCTCCTGATATCTAATGGCACTAGGACTGAACTGACACTTTGCATTTCACTCTTGACCAGCAAAACAAAGTTGAATTAGTTGGGACTCCTTATGGTTCATATCTTACTGTCCCTTGTGTTTCTAAGCATCATAAAGTGCTGTACAACCTGAAAGCTTAAAGTTTTGTAATGCTGTTTACTGTACAAACAGAAAGGATGTCTCAGCCCAGAGCATCAGGCAAGCTCGTGATGTCAAGGCACAACTGCTTCAGCCCTTGCTAAATCCTCCTTGCAGAGCTGTCAGGAAGCCTCTTTCCGTGTCACCAGAAGGAAGAAGGGCTGACCCAACTGCGCTGTGTCTAAGTTAGCTCTCAGCTCAGGCAGGCAAACCCCCAGAATGGAAGGGGATGTTCTCAGGATCCTTACAGCATGTACAGCTCATGTACAAACGTGCTACTGTTATGAAGGATTCAGCACTTCAGCTGGGCCATTGTATCTGCCTGCTTTCCGTACACTGCAAATGTGAATTACTTTGCAATTGCAAAAGCTTAAGGATGTGTAAGGAATCAATTAGGAAGAGTCGGCTCAGACGGGGTGGCTTGTGAAGATATTGTAACTCTGTTATTTGTAACAGTTGGTATCTTTCCTAAAGATTTTTGCCTTCAGAGAGTTAGTCACCTCCTAGTGTCTCATTGTCTTCTAGTGAAGAAGATGGGGAGAAGCAGGTAGCATCTAACTTTTCAGATCTATCACCTAATTTTCTGAGTGTTTTGTAATACTCAGACGCAACTCAATGCCCCAGGACAATGCACATCAACAGATTAATTTAATTTCATGAAAATTTACTATTGGAAATTACCCCTGCAGAAGTACATCTTTCTTGGAAGACAATTTAAAATTAGTTGGGTATATTTCATATTTTTCCACTTTTCCATCATTCAGTATTAGAGTTCCAAGCCAAGGAATGGACAAAAATTAGTCTAGTGGTCTGATCCAATGGTAGAGAACATTTCATCTAAATCTGGAATAAAAAAAGAGGGGAAGACCAACTAAATAAATAATTTGGAAAAACAAAAGTTTCTAGTCCTGAAAGAGAAGTGATGATAAAATTATTTTATTAATTTTTTTCTCAAAAATGTGACTTAAACCACTATTGAATGAGTGGTTTTCAGAATCTCAACTTGCATTTTCACCTTTATCCAAAACAAATGTGACAAAATTTCCAAGTCCATTATTATGCTGAGATCTCAATGATAATGGTGTAACATGTTGGCCTTTGTAAGTTGCTTGTTATTTAGGGCTTTACCAGCGATTCATTTTAGTAGTTATTTTGATAAATCTTATTAATTAGTGGGTACCACAATCCCAGAAGTCAGGGGTTTCTGATTTTTACCCTTGTTCCATTACCTTGTTTTGAGACTGAAGTCCTCAGTGTTTCTATGCCTTCCATTCCACTCATCTAAAATTGGACTGAATTATTTTAAACCTATAGTGATGAAATAATGAGTGCTTACACAGAGATTTGAGAATATAAAGTGCTCTATAAATACCAAGCATTATTATTACCAGTCTATAATGGAAGAAAGGAGTCCTGGAAGGAAACCAGCAATGAATTCAAAGCTGAGGGATTAAAACTACTGATTTCAGTGAAAAGAGCAAATTTAGTCTGGGATACATGTGTTGTATAAACACATTTTTACAGACCTCAAGCCAACTTAAAAATTTTCCATGTCACACAAATCCCAACTAAAGTGTAACTATTTGGTACTTTAAAGATCAAGAGCAAAAAAGTCTGAAAGCATTTTCAGTTCATAAATAGTATAATACTAATCTAGTCCCTGGGAAATGATATGGGTTTCTAAACAAAGTTTCCATTTAATTTTGAGGGGAAAAAAAAACAGATCATAAAACTCAAAGAAAAGGAATGAGATGATATTTGTATTTGGATGTGTCCTGGGTTCAGCAGCAGCAGTCATTTTTCTCTGTCTTAGCAGCTGGTGCAGCACTGTGTTTTCGACTTTCGGCCTGGGAACAGCACTGAGAACACCGATGTTTTTAGTTACGGCTTAGAATATTTTGGTCTGACCAAGGACTTTCTGAGTCTCATGCTCTGCCAGGGAGGAGGGGAAGCTGGGAGGAAGCAGAAACAGGATACCTGACCCAGACTGACCAAAAAGGTATTCCATACCACAGTACGTCATGCCAAGGATGTAAAAAAAAAACGGGGGGCAAGAACCCGGAACAGTTTTAGTTCACAGCTTGGTTGTCGGGTGGTGAGCAGTTGTATCCTCTTCCCTTGTATTTGCCTTGTCATTATTATTATTGATGGTAGCAGTAGTGTTTTTTGTTATACCTTAGTTACTGGACTGTTCTTATCTCAACCCGTGGGAGTTACATCCTTTTGATTCTTCTCCCCATCCCCCCCCCCCCCCCAGAGTGGGGGGGAAGAAAGAGGGGGAAGTGAGTGAGCAGGCTGCGTGATTTACAGCTTAAACCATGTCAGGATGTCTTTGAGCTTTGTGTGGGACATCTTGGATATTTACTAAGATAGGGCTTGCTGCACTGTAATCTCCCAGTTAACATTGCCGAATACAGTACACACTAACCGGTGCTTGCACAATAGAATAACTTCCCACCATTGTCTATGCCACAGGTACAGGGTATGTGTATCATGGTACAGTATGGTAGTCCATACTTCACTAATGGTATCTGTGATGATTAACACTCAGGGTTTGTATCTCAAAGTCCTTACAGCCTTCTAGAGAAACAGGATTCCACATACATTTTAGTATTTACTGCTGATTAACCTGAGATTGTTTCTGTGATGTCCTCATTTGACTTGATTTTATCATGATGTACCTGAACACAGCGTAAGTGAGCAATAAGATTTTAAGATTCCACTTCTGAGGTTCAGAACATAAGAATATGCTTGAAGGTAATGTATTCAGTTTGTTTGTGTGGAAATAAGGATCAAATCTTTGTTCAACACCAGGCATAAGAGAGCTAGATTTTGTGTTAAAGTAAGTGGTATGACCACTCTAAGTAATTCTGTAGCATGACTCTCTCAAGTTAAGACTTTAATTTCCATGAAACCTAGGTTGCAATTAATGGTACACAAAATCCAGATTTTAACCTTCCTAGTGCCAAATTAAAGTGTATCTGCATAAAGCATTGTCTGACCTTCTGTAACCACTGTAAAATCAGCATTAAATCCCTCTATCATAGCTGATTCAAAAGCAGTGTAGTTGTCTGCCTGTACCTGATCAAGGTACATCACTTTTTTTTCAGGTAAGTGACACAGCAAAACACAGATCCAGTATTTAGTGATAACTGATATATAAGCTATCATGAAATTTTGAAATTTCAGAAATATCCATGGGATGGTAAAAGGACTAGCCATCCATTCTTAGAATGTATTGAAATGTTGAAACCCTCAAGAAAAGAGAATGTTGCCTTTACGTTGCTGGCTATCCATAAGATATCAGCAAGGTTAACTGACAATTCATACGGTACTCTTCCAACAATTTAGTCTTTTCTGTCTCCTGTGCTAGTACCAATGGTATCAGATTCTGTCGTGGTTATATCCCAGCTGGCAACCAAAAACCATGCAGCTGCTCGCTCACTTCCCCCCCCCCCCCTCCCCCTGCTTGCAGAGGGATGAGGAGGAGAATTGAAAGAATGTAACTCCCATGGGTTGAGATAAGAACAGTCCAGTAACCAAGGTATAACACAAAACCACTGCTGTTACCACCAACAATAAGAGTGGTAAAGGAAATAACAAGGGAAGAGAATACAGTCGCTCACCACCCGTCGATCGATACCCAACCCAACCCAAGCAGTGATCTAACCCTTCCAGGTAACTGCCCCCAGCTTATATAGTGGACATGATGTGCTGTGGTATGGAATACCCCTTTGGCTAGTTTGAGTCAGGGTCCTGTCTCTGCTTCTTCCCAACTTTCCCTCCTCCCTGGCAGATCATGAGACTCAGAAAGTCCTTGATCATAGTAAACATTACTGAGCAACAACCAAAAACATCGGTGTTATCAGCACTGTTCCCAGGCTGAAAGTCAAAACCACAGCACTGCACCAGCTACTAAGACAGAGAAAAATGTCTGCTACTGCTGAACCCAGGGCAGATTCTTTTTAATGGAAATATTGGTTTAAAATTGGTTTGTTACTCAAATTGTACCGTCTTGGTAAGCATGCTGCTATCAATAATGTCTTTATCTCAAGGTTGTCTCAAGGGTTCATGTGTGTCTTACTCTAATCAGTTATGTCAATGAGTGCTGGACACAAAATTTCTAGGTATTTGAAAACATTATATCAGCAAAATGTACTTCTTGGCAAAGACAACTTGGTCATTCTCTATGAATGTATAATGGACACCAGTGGTGTTTCCACATCATTATGGGATGGGGTGCCTATGAATGTATAATGAAAAAGAAAAAGAGAGAAAAGTTAAGGAGATCTATAATGCCTGGAAGTAATTTATTTCAGCACTCACTTGCCTTCCCCAAACATATCTTAAATATTCTTATAGGTATTTTAAAACTCACAATATGCAAAGATTTTTTGCTGCCATAGATTAAAAAAAAGCCAAAATCCAGTACACAAATTTATCCATGTCAGGGAAAAATCAGTATTCAGTTAATAAAAGGGGCATTTTCAAACCTCATCCTGAATTTTCACCCTTGTCAGATCTGTAGAGACCATAAGGAAAAGCTCCAAATTAAAGAAAAGACCTTTGCACACAGTCCCATTCTGTGCTTCATCCAGGAAGTGAGAAGGATTAAAAGAACCATTGAATCAAGCTCGGAATCATGATGAGGAAAGAAAAAAATATTAAAGATCAAAAAGAACGAAATATGTTCTTGTTAAGAAACCCAAGGACTAGCTACTGGCACTGTTGAATCTGGTGTTCCTGACAGTGGCAGCTACAGTACCACCTAAAGAACAGAATTGCTGTTTTTGTGCAGCTAAATAATTTGAAAGAAAGAAAATTAGTACCTCTACTAATCTTCCACCTCAGAAATACTTCCAAAATATTATATATGATGCCAGTAATCTCCTCAACCAGCAGGAATGCAAAGGCTGAATCTTTTAATTATGCTTTTTCTTCTAGCTATTAATCAGATCTACACATTCCCTGATACAGATTAACACTCCTGGAGGTTTGCAAGGCCACTTTAAGAGAAGTACATTTTGTGACTGTTAGAGAGGTCTGTCTGTCTTGGTTTATTTCGCAAGCCTATCCCACAGAAAGTGTTCTTGCTGGCTTAGTAATTCTAACAAAAGCAAAGAAGGACCTCCAAGCTTTAGACAGGATGAATCATATTGTGCCTGTTGTATATAAAGCCCCAAAACTTTGCAACATTAAAGAAATGTTGAGGCCAGAATGTTGCTGGCACTTCTCTCAAGCATGTTGAATATCAAAACTTGCATCAGATCAAGGATTGTTTCCTGACTTTACTTCTGATGGCATAGGAAAAAAATATTTGAGACAAGATGCAACACCTTTTACCTCAGAATGTGTAGGTTTTTCTGTGCAAAGATGTCTTGACATAGACTACAGCATTAGAGGATTAATGACGTTTACTGTGCGTAACTCTCCAACTCTAATTTTTCATTCATGACAGCACTGCTCACAGCCTTAGTTTTGATTCCTAGCACTCCTTGGTAGCTCTCCACGTCTGTGTGTGTGAAGTGGAAAGTAGTACTCTCCTTCATGTCCTCCCAGAATCAGAATCATAGTCCTGATCACATCTTCACTTCACCTGAAACTGCACCATGAGCAATGCTCATCTGTGCCTTCCCTTCACTCATCCTTTTTCCCTACTCATGTATTTCTTCCATCTATGAATGTATGAATGGGAGGGTGTTTCCTTGATCAGTCCATCCCTGCTGTCTTACACCTATGATCCTCCAGTTTCTCCTCTATGTGTGGAATGAGAGAAGGAAAGAAATGGAGGAGGTCACTGAGGGAGTGGCTGCTTTCTCTCTCTTTCCCACATGTCAGGGAAAGAGGTAATCATGAATAATGCAGATGCATTTTTGTTCCATATTCTTTGTTCCAATTTTTCCATCTTTCACAGTTCCTCATGATTGCCATGATCAAGGCCTCTGCGCAGTTCTCTTGCCCTCCTTCTCCATTCAAGCACATGTTGGGGTTTGGATAATCTCTGCCCTATTTTCATTTACACCATTTATTCCTACTGTTTGGAAGCTCACTTCAGCTGCCTGAAACATGGCATGACTGAGCTGGATAAGAAATCAGAATGGAAGTTAGTAGGAGATAAAGGTCAGGAGTACACCCTCATAACTTGCTCTACCACCCACTACTTCTGCAAATGCCCTATGTGTTCCTGACCTGATCAAGCTGTACCACCTGAACTCCTGGTCTGCTTCTCAGTTCCCTGCTCACAGGCTATGCTCAGCAGGGCCACAGTGAAGTGTTAGGAAGATTGGAGCTTTACAGACCCTGTACATAGTAATGCCATGAAGTCGAAAATTCCACAAGCTAAGGCTCACAGAGACTAGCTGTTTAGTAAATCCTACGAAGAATGCACACGCAGCTATGAAACCTCTCCTTGCAGCTCAGAGAATCTGCTGCAGAGAGTCGGATGTGGTGGCACAGTGCTATGGCAGTGCAGACTGCTGGTGTGCAGTACGCTGAACCCGATCCTGGGAAGCAAGGCTGTGCTAAGGACTGCTGGCCTGAACCTTTAGAGGTTCTCTGCATAGGGCTGCACCCAGAGATGGTAGCAACAGGGCATCAGCCAGGTCTGGTACCTGCAGCGCCCAAATGCCACAGCCCTGGGGATGGAAAAGGAATGCTGAAGGCCCCAATCACAGGGGCAGTGTAGGGTGATTGCTGTGGTGGGGAAGGCTATAAGCTGGTGCCTCCAGAGAAGGTTGGTTATACTGGAACAAAAATTGCCCAGAAATCTTGTACACTATCTGACCTTGGAGATGTTCAAGATTTGACTGGAAAAGGTCATGATTTATTATATTTTTTTGAGCAGGGTATTGGACTGGGTATGCTCCAGAAGCCCCTTACAACTTCAATTACTGTGTTTCTATGCAGAAAGATATACTACTTTTCTGAAATATTCCACGCTGGTGGTGAAAGGCATCTTGGGAACTTTCTGTATGAAAGTGGTAACACAAATTTAATGGATTATTATTGTTGTTGTTATTATTGTTACCAGTATTAATCTTGTATGAGCAGAAGCCCCTGGTAAATACATAGACAGAAGAATAGGGAGTCCATTTGCCATGCAGAAACCTTATGCAAATGTAAACTTGTGTACAGAAGCATAAAGAAAAAATATTATTGCAGAAATAACAATCTGACAGTAACATGCTGCTGCCAAACTGCCATCTCTCTCCATGAATTAATCTTTCATTTCCTCTCTGGATTTACCATAGCCATTGTATTGGGAGTACACTTACGATTGAATTGAGATCCCTTACTCTCATTCCTCATGCTACAACATAATAAACACTTTTATTGCCCAACTTTCCTCAGAGTATACATTAGTAGGAATCTCAGAATTTGTCTTATAGCTGACTGCAGGAGATCAATAAGAAGAAACATCTTTTAAAAGTACAGGGGCCCAGAGGATTTTCCACACAACCAACTAATAAATATATTAAATGCTGTCACAGTAAATAAATAAATAAAATATATGAATATCTGCCAGTCTCTGGTGCCTTAGAAATGAAAATCACTGCATTTTCACTTTCATGTTCTCTCCAATATTGTCCTAGAATAACTCAGCTTACTGCATTAGAAAAGCTTTGATTAGCTACTGATACTGACTGATAGGAAGAACTGCTTGAATCAAACAGAAATAGAAGCTTGGAAATACTCTGGAAAATAGCATGGTTTTAATGTCAAGAAAAAAACTTCCCCTTGCCCAGCTTTGGAAAGTATCTAAAGCATTGTCTTAGGGTTTTACCCATTTGTTATGGGGTATTTTGGAAAGCAGAGTCAGATCTTTGTACTCTTCAAGTACCTCCAGAAGGTATTAGATATTTTACTTTATGACTGAGACACTGTGGCATCTACACTTTTTGATTTTCTTCAGCATCATGTTTATTAAGCCCCAAACCCTGGGCTGCGTGACTAGCAGGTCGAAGCAGGTGATCCTGCCCCTCTACTCTGCTCTCTTGAGAACCCACTCGGAGCATTGTGTGCACTAACAGTGTCCTCAACATAAGGAGGACTTGGAGCTGTTGGAGCAAGTCCAGTGGAGGGCCACGAGGATGATCAGGGGGTTGGAGCACCTCACATATGAAGACAGGATGAGAAGGTTGGGGCTGTTGAGCCTGGAGAAGAGAAAGCTGTGTGGAGACCTCATAGCAGCCTTCCAGTACCTGAAGGGGGCCTATAGGGATGCTGGAGAGGGAATCTTCATTAGGGACTGCAGTGATAAGACAAAGGTTAATGGACTAAACTAAAACAGGGGAAGTTCAAGTTGGATATATGGAAGAAGTTCTTTACTGTGAAGGTGGTGAGGCAGTGGAACAGGTTGCCCAAAGAAATGGTAAATGCTCCATCCCTGGCAGTGTTCAAAGCCAGGCTGGACAGAGCCTAGGGCAATATGGTCTAGTGTGAGGTGTCTCCTCCCATGGAGGGGCGTTGGAACTAGACAGTCTTTTACAACACTAACAATTCTATGATTCTGTGGTTCTGTGATTCTATTATTCTATGATTAGTATCATCATTTTTCCCAAAATAGTGTTAGACTGACAAGAAATTACTTTATCTTCCCTTGTCCTATTTATAATGTTTATTTAAAGTACAATGGTTCTTTCAATTTTCCAAAATAACTACTCCTTTAGTCTTTTCCCCTCCCCTCTGCTCATCAATTCTTTTTTTTTTTTTTTTTTTTTTTTTTTGATTTGGCATGTTTGTACAGTTTGGAAATTAAATTCTGGCTTTTGATTTTGTTTTGTGCTGCACATTTAGTACTCTGAATGAAATAATTATTTTAGGGATTGTGAAAATGGAAATGCTTTCATTAGAAAATATCAGTGATTATTGTTTGGCAGTCAGGTGCTTACAAATGAAGAGAACTTGTACATTTTCTAAAAAATTTCTGTTTGTTGCATTAAAAGCATGTAAGAGAGAGAAGAGAGACACTACTTGACTTGATCTTTGTGTTTTGTGTATTAAATCTGATTGGCTGAGATTTCCAGTAAAATTTAATCACAGAAGGGAGCTGTGATGTAGATTCAGTAGTTGAAATTATGTCTGAATGGAATGAAGCCAAGAGCTAACATTATTCTGTATAGTGCAGAAGCTGTAAAAAGTTACTGTCTGTCCTGGCTTCAGCACTCATAGTCATTTTTCTCTGCCTTAGTAGCTGGTGCAGTGCTGTGGTTTTGACTTTCAGCCTGGGAGCAGCGCTGATAACACCGATGTTTTTAGTTGCTGCTCAGTAATATTTATTCTGATCAAGGACTTTCGGAGTCTCATGATCTGCCAGGGAGGAGGGGAATCCAGGAGGAAGCGGAGGCAGGACACTTGACCCAAACTAACCAAAGAGGTATTCCATACCACAGCACGTCATGCCCACTATATAAGCTGGGGTCAGTTACCCGGAAGGGCAAGATCATTGCTTGGGTCTGGCTGAGTATTGGTCAGCAGGTGGTGAGCGATTGTATTCTCTTCCCTTGTTATTTCCCTTACCATTATTATTATTGGTGGTAGCAGCAGTGGTTTTGTGTTATACCTTGGTTACTGGACTGTTCTTATCTCAACCCATGGGAGTTACATTCTTCCAATTCTCCTCCTCATCCCTCTGCGAGCAGGGGGGAGGAAGGTGGAGGAGTGAGTGACTGGCTGTGTCGTTCTGGGTTACCACCTGAGCTTAAACCACTACAGTTCTTTTTGGCCCGAAGGGTTGAGATAACAACAGATCTGTCCAGAGTGTGTCTAATCTTATTTGTGATAAGCATTCATATTTTCAGATTAATATTCACTCGTCACAATGCTGATTTATTGGCTGTCAAAGTTGTTGCTCTTGATCTCACAGTTTCAGTATGTCATACCTTACTTACAGTCGGTATTTGCTGTGTTAGTGTTTATTGGCTGGGGGCTTTGGGTTATGGTTCTTGTCTCATTGTACTTTAAGGTAATGACTTGTAATACAATAGAATCATTGATCATGAAACTGATGTGGCTTGTGTTCCCAGTGTGGTCACCACCTCTATACTTTGGGAGGTATATAATAGAAGTGCTGAGCAATTACACATCACTTTTCCCCTTCTCGGGTGGTCAACCCATGAAGAAGACATTCTTTTATGCTCCCAGCACCCCACCAGCATGATTTGAGAGTTCTGAAGATTTTGAATGGCCTTTAGGTACCCTTGAGACCTGCCTGCTGATTGTGATGGGGATCACCATGTTGGCACACATACAGAGTGTGTTTTACCCACGATCATTTCGTCTGGTCCCAAAAGTTGAGCAGAGTTGTGTTTGGGCCTTGTCTCGGATTAGACAATGACACAGGAAGACCAAGAGATTTTCCCTGAGGCTGGACATCATGAGTGACAGGGTGTGTGGGATAGTATGGGCAAGTATTTAGGCCAGTCGGCCCCTCCAGTGCTTTGAAACTTCAGCATTGAACAAGTGCAAAACCCAGAAAAATTAGTGAAACACTTAAATGAGGTGTGTTGTCATTCTTGTCATACCAGAGAGGGGCAAATTTTGGCAATGTGCCTATGCTTACAGAGCCCTGATCAACACTATCCAGCACCTTCAAAGGGAAAAAAATGTCCCTAGATCTGATGGCTAAACAACAGACAGCACAGCTACTCCAACTCCAAGCACAGCAGCTGCACCAGCCCCAGCAACAAGTGCAGCAGCTACTCAAACTTTGACTGCAACAGACAGTGCAGCTACTCCAGCTCCAAGCACAGCAGCTACACCAACTGCAGCGACAAGTACAGCAGCTACCCAAACCCCAACAACAGATACAGCAGCCACTCCAAACACAGTGATAATGACTGCAGCAAAACCAGAGGACCAATTCATGCCAATATTGGTTGCCCTTTTATGCAAGGGGAAAAGCAAAACAAACGCAAGAAAGATGAAGAAACAAGGTGAAGAAGCAATACCAGTGCACTTACTACCCGGGACAGCATTTGATCAGGAGTCATCATCACATGATGAAGAAGAAGAAGAAAAGGTGACTTCTCGACCTCGGACCTCAACCAAGCTACGGAATATGCAAAAATATTTTACCTGTCAGCCAGGGGAGCACATCATCACCTGGTTGCTCCGATGCTTTGACAATGGGGCCGACGGTCACAAACTAGAAGGTAGGGAGGCCAAACAGCTGGAATCACTTGCTAGGGAAGGGGGAATTGACAAAGCAATTGCAAGAGAGAATCAATCCCTCAGCCTTGGGAGGCAGCTCATGGCAGCTGTGAAAGAAAGGTTTCCATACAAGGACGATGTTATGAGTTGTTCAGCCAAGTGGACTACTCTAGAAAAGGCATCCAGTCTCTGAGGGAATCAGCCATTGTACAGATGATCTATTACATCAAGCCGACTGCCAGGGATACACCCATAGGTCCAGATGAAGTCGAATGTACACGACCCATGTGGTGGAAATTTACATGGAATGCACCATCACCATATGCCCATTCATTGGCAACAGTAACCTGGAATGACATAGTAGCACTAACAGTGGATGAAATGATTCATAAACTTCAAGAGTTCTAAGACAATCTCCCCCCTTCCATCATTTCAGCTGTAGAAAAACTGCCCCAGGAGTTCACACAATTGAGAGACGATCTATCTGATCTATCCAGCTCCTCAGGTGCACTGACACATGTCTCAGCTATTAACAAAAGACATCCTACTGCTTGAGAGAGAAGATATTGAACGTATACACCACGGGCCACCCTATGGTTTTACCTGCGGGATCATGGAGAAGACATGAGGAAGTTGGATGGAACACCCACCTCAGCTCTGGAGGAAAGGGTGCATGAATTGAAGAGGAGAACAAAGGTCAAGGATGATCATCCCATGAAAGTTGCAGCTTTAGCCTCTGGTGAGCAGGTTCCCAGATGGAGTGGAAGAGCTGATTTTACTCCAGCTCCTGTGATAAAGAAGACTAATCCCTTTCTACAAGATTAAAGTGTCCAGCGTTGTGATGACTATTAGAGGGGCCCTGCCTTCAGCTAAGTGGAGATAGGGGACAGTTGGATTTACTGGACTGTGTGGATCAGATGGCCTGGCACATCAGTTCCACAAAAATATAAGGCTCTAGTAGATACTGGTGCACAGTGTACCCTGATGCCATCAAGCTGTCACGGGGCGGAGCCCATTTCTGTTTCTGGAGTGACAGGAGGATCCCAAGAGCTGACAGTACTGGAGGCTGAAATCAGCCTGACTGGGAGGGAATGGCAAAAGCACCCCATTGTGACTGGTCCAGAGGCTCCATGAATCCTTGGCATAGACTACCTCAGGAGAGGGGACTTTAAAGACCCAAAAGGGTACCGATGGGCTTTTGTTATTGCTGCTTTGGAGACAGAGGAAATTGAGCAACTGTCCACCTTGCCTGGTCTCTCAGGGGATCCTTCTGTTGTGGAGTTGCTGAAGGTCAAAGAACAACAAGTGCCAATCACGACCACAATAGTGCACCGGCAGCAATATTGCACCAACCGAGACTCCCTGATTCCCATCCATAAGCTGATCTGTAGACTAGAGAGTCAAAGAGTGATCAGTAGGACCCGCTCACCCTTTAATATTCTCATACGGTCAGTGTGAAAGTCTAACAGAGAGTGGATACTAACAGTAGACTATCGTGGCCTGAAAGATGTCACACCATCCTCGAGTGCTGCCATAGTGGACATGCAAGAACTTCAGTGTGAACTGGAGTCAAAGGCAGCCAAGTGGTATGCTACGACTGATATTGCCAATGCATTTTACTCAACTCCTCTGGCAGCAGAGGGCAGGCCTCAGTTCGTTTTTACTTGGAGGGGCATCCAGTGCGCTTGGAACTGACTGCCCCAGGGGTGGAAACACAGTCCTACCATTTGCCATGGACTGATCCAGACTGCACTGGAACAGGATCAAGCTCCAGATCACTTGCAATACATTGATGACATTATTGTGTGGGGCGATACAATGGAAGAAGTCTTTGAGAAAGGGAGGAAAATAATCCAGACCCTGCTGAAAGCCGGTTTTGCCATAAAATGGAGTAAGGTCAAGGGACCTGCACAGGAGATTCAATTTTTGGGAATAAAATGGCAAGATGGACGTCGCCAGATCTCCACAGATGTGATCAACAATATAACAGCAATGTCGCCACCAACAAGAAAGAAACACAAGTTTTCTTGGGTGTTGTGGGGTTCTGGAGAATGCACATCCCAAATTACAGTTTGATTGTAAGCCCTCTCTATCGTGTGACCCGGAAGAAGAATGACTTTAAATAGGGCCCTGAGCAACAACAAGTCTTTGAGCAAATTAAACGAGAGATAGTTCGTGCAGTAGCCCTTGGACCAGTCCGGACCGGGCCAGATATAAAAAATGTTCTCTACACCACAGCCGGGGAGAATAGTCCTACCTGGAGCCTCTGGCAGAAAGCTCCAGGGGAGACTCGAGGTCGACCCCTTGGCTTTTGGAGTCAGGGATACAGAGGATCTGAGGCCAGCTATACCCCAACTGAAAAAGAGATACTGGCAGCCTATGAAGGGGCTCGAGCTGCTTCGGAAGTGATTGGCACTGAAGCACAGCTCCTCCTAGCACCCCTGTTGCCTGCGCTGGGATGGATGTTCAAAGGCAGGGTCTCCTCTACACATCATGCAACTGATGCTACATGGAGTGAGTGGGCTGCACTAATTACACAGCGAGCTCAAATAGGAAATCCCAGTCATCCAGGAATTCTAGAAGTCATCATGGACTGGCCAGAGGGCAAAGATTTTGGAATGTCACCAGAGGAGGAGGAAGTGATGCGTGCTGAAGAGGCCCCACCATATAATGAACTGTCAGAAGGTGAAAAGCAATATGCCTTGTTTACTGGTGGGTCCTGCCGTAAGTATTGTGGGAAAGCATCATAGATGGAAGGCAACCATATGGAGTCCTCAAAGACAAGTTGCAGAAACCACTGAAGGGCAGGGTGAATCGAGTCAATTTGTCGAGGTGAAAGCCATCCAGCTGGCCTTGGACATTGCTGAACGAGAAAAGTGGCCAGTACTTTATCGCTATATTGATTCACGGATGGTGGCAAATGCCCTCTGGGGGTGATTGCAGCAATGGAAGCAGAGAAACTGGCAACGCAGAGGTAAACCCATCAGGGCTGCTGCACTGTGGCAAGGTATCGCTGCCCGGGTGCAGAACCTGGTGGTCAAGGTACGCCATGTAAATGCTCGTTTACCCAAGAGTCAGGCCACTGAGGAACACCAGTACAACCAACAAGTGGATAAAGCTGCTAAGATTGAAGTGGCTCAGACAGACTTAGATTGGCAACATAAGGGTGAATTATTTTTTGGCCCGGTGGGACCATGACACTTCAGGCATCAGTGCAGAGGTGCAACATACAGATGGGCTCATGATCAACGGGTGGACTTAATAATGGACACTATTGCCCAGGTTATTCATGACTGTGAAAGATGTGCTGAGAAATCTTTCTGTCACTCTTCAAAGTTAATTTTTCATTATTTTAGGAAATTATTACCCTATTAAATGAACTTCTGCTTGGGTGTTAACCCCAAGATTAAGCACTTTGCTTATTCAGCTTCAAAAAAATCTCACTCTAGCCCTTGAATATGGTTTATTTTCCTGTGAGCACAGTTATCACAATATTCTTATTCAGCTATCTGAATGAAAGAACTCAGTGGTAAGTGCAAACACATGTACATCCACAGCATATAAAGATAATAACATGTCATAGCCTAAAATTCTGTTGATTTCATACACATATTGCCTCTCTTACCAAATGTCTCCTTGAGAAAAAAAACAAACAAACACTAACCAAAGACCCCACAGCAGTTTCCCACATTGAAATAAAACTTCTCTTAACTGAAACCATTAGCAAAGGGAGACTAAAACTAATATCTGTAAAGGTTTTGATGCAAAATAAATACTGGTCTGAAAGTCACCTTATTTAGATAGATAAGTTGGAGGCTGCGGAGAGAAGAGTAACAAACAAACAAACAAACAAAGAATTAGAGTGAAAAACAAGAAAGCAGCTTGTTACAAGCAGCAACAAAAAGGCTGTTTAAATGCATGGTACAGCACCTTTTATTCCACTTGTCTCTTCTGTTATGCGAATGGTTTGTCTTATGTGCCTTGGAAACATTCTACTTTTACCTTGTTGTTAATTACTACATTAATACACCCAAAATGCTTAAAGGGAAGGATGGGGAAGCTGCTTGAAATTATTTCTGAGCAGGTCTTTCAATTCAGATACTTCATACAAGCTCCACCTCTCCTGTTCATTCTTTCTTACTTTCCTCAATGCGTCTTTGCTGAGCATCCAGAAGGAAGAGAAGCTTTGGATTTATAGCACACTTAGTTCTCAAGCAAGTGGCGATCGATGTTGCGGACAGAAGGCCTGCCCTACCCTGATAACCATAAACCTTCCATCTATCACTTGGCACCTCAGGGAAAGCCACAAATCATAGATTACTTGTTTATCCCCACCTGGATTCTTCCCCACTCCTTGTTTAAGCTTACCTGAGTGCACTATGTGACTGCTCTTTTGCTGTTCTACTTCTTAGGTCTTAATGAGAAATGACGACAAACAAAGGACAAAGTTTCTTTCTTTAGTGAGTCTGGCAACACTTCAGTATGCTTTGAGAAATCTCAAAGCAGTAGTTGATTTGTTACTTATCTGTACCTCTTTCCCAGAGGCCAGTATTTTCAGCCATGATTGTGGTAGAACTGGTTAGTATGCCTTAATGATTTAGGAAGTAGATTATTGAGTCCAACCTGTCTTTTGATCCCAATGGTAAATTTCTAGTAAGGTCCAACTGTGGAGAGCTATTTGACTGTGAATGGGCATGTGAGCAATCCAGACAATTGCTTGACAATTGTAAGGTAGTGACCCGCAGGCATTGAGGCCTCGCCTGAGGGTTACTAAAGTTCGTGTACGTGCAGAAGCCTTGGGAAAAGTTAGCATGGAAAACTACTGAGAGAGATACGCAGAGAAGGAATGTTAACTGTAACCTTGAAGCATATGCTGTCATAGTTAACCAATCATTAAGCTGTTACTGAGTGAATCCTATTCTGTATTTAGCCGTGTGAACAATACATGCATCCAATTAGACTTGTGTGTGTTAATGATAGACAAGTAGAGTGCCTATATATGCTGAGCTATCTGCGCAATAAACTTTGGCACAGCCTGATCATATTGGTCTGTGTGCTGTGTCTGGGACTTCTGCGCCAACATCCAACAGCCATTACTGGAACTCAAGGCTGTAGCTAGACGCCTGAGGGCAACACTGGGAGAAAGTAACAGTCATCTGCTCCAGGTCGAGTGGGGATGCAGGAGAAATCCCAAAGGAGGGAATGAGCTCCACAATGAATGCTAAAAAAAGAGTTTGCAAAGAACTTGTTCATCAAGTCCCTGTTTTTGGCCTTGGGATGAATGTCAAAACTGTGACAGAGCTGCACTGAGCAGCAGCTAATTAAGTTAAAGGGAGAGAAAAGCCAACTGTGATAACAAGGCATGCAGAGACAGTAGCATTGATAGCCAGGGCTAGACCCACAATACACGATAGGTATCAAGTTTATCAGAGTGTAACAGTTACCTGGGAGCCCACATCTATTCTGCAGTCTTACTCCTTATTGTGGTTGCCCATCTGTAGCACGCATTCTCCTGATGGATACCATTTATCAATGATGCATTTATTTCATGCATCATCTTTGTTCTTTTATCAAGCATGTATGCAAATTGTGGTCGTAAACATCACTCTATTTGATGAAAGGGAAATACTGTTTGGAACAATTTTTTATTTTTATTTTTCTCCTTACAATCCCACAGATGCCTTATGCAATCACTTGTTACTCTACTGCAAGACTGCAACTACATTAGCCATTACTTTGTTATCTGACCACTCAATATTACTTCAGTTACCTAGCTATTATAGTCTTATTTTTGTGGTTTTCTTAGCACCATGTCTGTCATATCTTGTTCTTGGGCATTGCTCTTTCAGGAGCATTAGTTCAGATCAGGTACAACCTTAAAAATGGTAAGTAGTATTATGTTAATATAAAGAGAAGGTAAGTCATAGAATCATAGAATCATAGAACAGTTAGGGTTGGAAAGGACCTTAAGATTATCTAGTTCCAACCCCCCCTGCCATGGGCAGGGACACCTCCCACTAAATCATGCCACCCAAGTCAGAAATGTTAGCATCACTGACTGTGTTTTATTCATATAAAGTCAATCCAACTGCTACCACTCCACTTCTAACAAAGAAAATGTCAGATTGCTGCAAGCATCTTGTGCACAGGCCTGCCATAGACAGTGTCTGATCGCGCTTGCCAATGACATGACTCTCTAATGCAGCCTGTTTTCCTGCGTCAAAGTCGTGGGCTAATTTTCTGTAAGGTGCTTACAGGTTTTTTTTTAAACAGTAATTCTATACTGAATAAATTCAATTTGCTCCAGTTTTAAAAGCTCAAAAGACAGAGCTGTTGGTGTATTATTATGAGGATGGATGGAAAGGGGAAGTGTGTTATTAAGTGAATGTCACTTACAATGTCAGTAGATTTAATACACATGCACAACTTGATTACAGAGATCAGTATTTGATCCAAGGCAAGATAAGACCTGGATCTTAAGTATGGGTTTGCTCGTGCAGAGATGGCCCTAATGTGATGTTGCAATCTACATTATTAAAGCTTTAATGCTTAGGTTCAGGTGATTATGTGAGTAACTGATCTTGAGTTTTATCAAAGAAGTTTCTTTCCTTAATTTTTATGATTATAAGCTTGAGTCCTTGAAATTTGAAGGTCATGACAACACAAGATATGTTAAATAGATCTTTAATTTTATTTCATTCTGTAGAATGTAATAATTAATAAATCAGTCTGGTACCCCTCTTCTGATTTGTAAATTCAAAAGTAGCAATAATTTAAGAATCCATCAACATAAAAGTCTTTTCACAAATATGTTATTAAACTTCATTGGACTAAAGGCCTCTTAATAAAGTCCTTATATGCTTTTACCATAATTACTGAAGTTCAGACAGTTGTTCTCATTTAGTCCGCTGACACTGGGATCTGTCTTGGGTCTTGGTAGTAAGGGTGTCCTATTACTTGCAGGTGCCATTATAAGGTGAATTCAGTGCCCTCCGAATTCTGCCTTTGGTACTGAGACACTAAATGATGAAGCTTTTATCTCTCTGAAAATCAAAACAATTATACTTAATCTTGGCAATCTTTGTAACTATCATCTCCTGGCAAGTCTATGTATCATTTGTGTCCTGCCTTATTTAAGGAAAAAAGCATTAGTATTGCTTTTTTAAAATCATCACCTGGAGCTTTCACTCTGTTCACATTTTCAGGTCTCCCCTGTACAACTACTCAGAAAAACAAACAAACAATCAAGCAAACAAACCAAGCTTTAAAGAACTCTTTATTGCCATTTGTCTTCATAACTCATAGTTACCTGATTAAAAAGACCACTAGTTACAATTAGTTATTCTGTAGGCTTTTCAGCCATTGTAAGGTTTCTTTCTCTGACAAATCAGGTCGAACTGTCGTAGCTCAGTATATTATGTTTCTGGAAATTATAACATTAAACATTTTATTTCTTCAGTACAGTTAATCAGCTTTAAGAAATTTCAGAAGTTCTCTACATTATTTGTCTCCTTAAAAAGTAAAAACCAATCCAAACCAAAACAGAACAAAACCCTAGAAGAAAAAAAAACCAAAACAAAACAAAAAGAAATTTCTTAAGAGGAGTATTACATGCGAACCTTCATGTCGATAACTACATAACTAGAAAAATGGACACATTTCTTCAGACGAAAGAAGAACAAATTCCTCCCAGTACATGGTTATTATGGATAATAACCATAATCTTTCTGCCAGAAGTCTAGATGATGTCCACCAGTTTTAAACAGGGAAAAGAACAGAAGATATTTGGTGAAAAATATTGAGAAATTTGAGATAGTTTAGCAGAAGTCTAGTAAGTCTTGGGAGAGATGAATGGGAATATGACAGACTGGGAGGCAAATGGGCTTTGTTTAATCTGGCAAAAAGAAATCTGCAGTATCTATTTAACTGATGGACAGGAGTAAAGCAGTTGATGCCATCTACCTGGATTTGTGAAAAGCGTTCGACACTGTCCCACATAACATCCTTGTCTCTAAATTGGAGAGACATCAGTTTGATAAGTGGACCACTCGGTGGATAAAGAACTGGCTGGATGGCCACAAGCAAAGAGTTGTGGTCAATGGCTCAATGTCCAGCTGGAGACCAGTAACGAGTGGTGTCCCCCAGGGATCAGAGCCGGGACCAGTCAGTTCAACATCTTTGTCAGTGACACAGACACTGGAATTGAGTGCACCCTCAGCAAGTTTGCCGATGACACCAAGCTGTGTGGTTCGGTTGGTACATTGGAGGGAAGGAATGCCATCGAGAGGGACCATGACACACGTGAGAGGTGGGCTGATGCCAACCTGATGAAGTTTAACCATGACAAGTGCAAGGTCCTCCACCTGGGTTGGAGCAATCCCAGGCACAGCTACAGGTTGGGCAGAGAAGAGATTCAGAGCAGCCCTGCGGAGAAGGACTTCGGGGTGTTGGTTGATAAGAAAATGAACATGAGCCGGCACTGTGCGGTTGCAGCCCAGAAAGCCAACCATATCCTGGGCTGTATCAAAAGGAGCGTGACCCTCCTCTTGGAGGTCGAGGTAGGTGATCCTGCCCCTCTACTCTGCTCTCGTGAGACCTCACTTGGTGTATTGTGTGCTGTTGTGGTGTCCTCAACATAAAAAGGACATGGAACTATTGGAACAAGTCCAAAGGAGGGGCATGAGGATGATCAGGGGACTGGAGCACCTCCCATATGAAGATAGGCTGAGAAAATTGGGGCTGTTCAGCCTGCAGAAGAGAAGGCTGCGTGGAGACCTCATAGCAGCCTTCCAGTATCTAAAGGGGGCCTATAGGGATGCTGGGGAGGGACTCTTCATGAGGAACTGTAGTGATAGGACAAGGGGTAACGGGTTCAAACTTAAACAGGGGAAGTTTAGATTGGATATGAGGAGGAAGAAATTCTTTACTGTAAGGGTGGTGAGGCACTGGAATGGGCTGCCCAGGGAAATTGTGAATGCTCCGTTGCTGGCAGTGTTCAAGGCCAGGTTGAACAGAGCCTTGGGTGGCATGGTTTAGTGTGAGGTGCCCCTGTCCACGGCAGGGGGCTTGGAACTAGATGATCTTAGAGTCCTTTCCAACCCTAACTATTCTATGATTCTATGATTCTGTGATCTGTAAGTATTTGAATGTATATTACAAAGTTGATGGCACCAATTATTTTTTTTTAGAGTCAGACAAAGTAGTGCAGCACTGAAATATGCTCCTGAAAGAGGGTGATGGAGTCTCTGATCTCAAAGCTCTTCTAGACCTGGATAGACAAAGACATGTCTGATCTGTTCTAGTGTTGGCAGTAGTCACACTTGAGTGGCAAGAAGTTTGGATGAGAGGTTTAAAGAAGTGCCTTCCAATCAGCATTTCTAAGGTTCTATGACTTGATCACAGAACTTTGCTTATGAGATATGTACATTTTCAAATAGAGAACATGTAAACTATACTAAATGACATCTAAATCTGCAAACCAGTTCTTATGTATTAGCCTTATAATAATTATGAGATCTTCAGAAAGAATTTATAAAATATCAATGCACTTATTTGCATTTTGCTGTACTTACTAGAAATTATTAAAACATTTCAAAATCCAGCCTAAAATTTATGAAAGAAGGCACAAAATATGTACTGTGAAGGCGCAAATATATACTCCATCTGT
This sequence comes from Amazona ochrocephala, assembly GCA_039720435.1. Lineage (NCBI taxonomy): Eukaryota > Metazoa > Chordata > Aves > Psittaciformes > Psittacidae > Amazona > Amazona ochrocephala. Next base: position 38,585,096 of record CM077882.1, read on the forward strand.
AGTACTTTCAAGGTTTAAATTTAATGGTGTGGAAGAAAAATTATGTGTGTGATCAGAAAAAGGGGACAGGTTGCATGCTGTAGGTTCTTTCTTAAGACTTCAGGATGGACATTCAAATGACACTTAAATAACTAACTCCTATAGACTTTCAGTGATAGTGAAGTGTCAAAATTATACTCCTGCCTTTGAAATTCTAGCATAGGGCTCACTTTCAGAATCCCTGAGCTCATTGTCAACATACTTGTATGCCAAAAGAAGTTATTTTAAATTTATTCTGCTTTGAAAAGTAATTGTAAAAACATCATAAAGAACATTGGAAACATGCTGAGCCAGGAGAAAATATACTGAACACCTATTCTTTTAAATCTTCCTAAATAGACTGAAAAAAGATACAGAATGATATAAAAGAAACTTTGGCTTTCCAACTGCTGGCCTCAAAAGAGAGACAAAAAAAACCCAAGGCTTATTTCACCGGAAACTGTTAACAGATTCACTTTTTTAAGCCTCTGGAAATAGAAGAAAAAAGATTGTGAATGGTTCAATGTTGTTGCTTCTTAGGTTCTGGGTATTAAACCTGTATTTTTTTCTTTTTTCTTTTTTTTTTTTTTTCTCTGAAATCTGAGGGTGGTATGTACAGTTTACATATATGTTTTTTCCATGGGAAGCAAATTTCTTGTAAATCCATTATCTGAACATCGTGAAAAAAAGTCCAGAATCTTTCAAAGCTTCCTTCCTCTTCCCTCACAGTCTTCAAATTGTCTTTCATATTTCACCCACTTCTGTGATCCATACTGCAAGGTTCTGCACCTGGGTTGAGTCAACCTCCAGTATTAATCCTGGCTGGGGGATGAAGAAATTGAGAGTCCCCCAAAAGATAAGGACTTGGAGGTGTTGATTGATTAGAAGCTCAACATGACCCGTCAATGTGCATGTCCCTGAAAGCCCAGAAAGCCAACCATATCCTGGGCTGCGTAAAAAGAAGTGTGACCAGCAGGTCAAGGGAGGCGATTCTGCCTCCAAGTGGAGTCTCGTGAGAGTCCACCTGGAGTACTGTGTTCAGCTCTGAGGCCCCAACATAAGAAAGCATGTACCTGTTGGAGTGGGTCCAGAGGAGGGTCATGAAGATGGTTAGAGAGCTGGAGCACCTCCCCTATGAGGACAGACTGAGACAGTTGGGTTTTTTCAGCCTGGAGAAGAGAAAGCTTTAGTGAGACCATATTGCAGCCTTTCAAGCCTTCTGATAAGCAAGATGGAACACGCTTTTTAGTAGGACCTTTAGAGATAGGACAAGGGATGATAGTTTTAAACTGAAAGAGGGTAGATTCAGACTAGATATAAGAAGGAAATTTTTTATTATGAGGGTGGTGAAACACTGAAAGTGGTTGCCCATAAAGGTGGTAGATGCCAAACACCTGGGAGCTTTCAAGGTCATGTTGGAGCTACTTGGTCTAGTTGAAGATCACAGAATCAAGAATCATGGAATAATTTGGGTTGGCCAAGGCCTTCAAAAATCATCTAGTCCAAACCCCCTTTAATGAGCAGGGTCATCTTGAGCTATATCAGATTGCCCAGAACCACATCCAGCCTGGCCTTGATTATCTCCAGGGATGGCACATCCACCACCTCTCTGGGCAACATGTTCCAGTATTTTACTACTCTCATTTTAAGAGAATTCCAGGACATCCCTGCTCACTCCAAGAAGGTTGGACTAGGTCACCATTAAAGGTTCTTTCCAACCCAAACTATTCTGTGATTTTATTCCTATATGTTAAGAAATAGAACCTTTGCAAGAACATTAATTCATAGGACTAAGTACAGTCTTGACTGAAATAGTGAATATTAAACCTTCCATGTGGAAAAAAAATCCTAATACTTGTCTTAAATAGCTTATGAATTATAGTTTCTTTGAACAGCAGATTTGCTGTCAGAACTCTTCTAAATACTGTTTCAAAATTGTGTCAGAAAAGTGCATGCAAAACTGGTAATGCATTCACAGATATAGGTATAGTACTTGTTAGTTTAAAAAATAGATAATTCAAATACCTTATGTAATTAGGCTATCTGCAGATTGGACTACTATTCCTGCCTGCAATATTTTGAATATATTTCATGCATGTTCAACGGTCATCCTTAGACATTTGGTACCTATTTTGTGGAATACAGCTCTTGTATTCCTTAATGGAGTAACTTTAGTAGCAAAAAAGAAGACCTTATTCCATATGTTTTTTTGCAGAGACTGATTTTGTGTGAATACGAAAGATGGAGAGAGAGGGGTTATGTAAAAAATTAACCTTTGAAAATAGCTTTTGCTCTTGGAGTGTACATATCAATATGGTACAATTACCAGATTTTCGTCACTGTTGGCTGAAGATTGCCATAAGTAATTTAAACGGTGAGCTCACATTTGCATAACGAATAGGCAGCAGGGTCTGTGAAATCCTCCCTGAGAGGAGGCCAAAATGTCTGTGTATCTACTTGAGATGAACCAGTAATGTTTAATTTTTCCCATTTCTAGGTTTCTCTTCGTCTTTAATACATTCTGGCAGTCTTTTAAAAGATATTGTCAACACTTTGATCTGAATTTAATTGACTGACCTCTAATCAGGTCAAATCTAATCAGAATTGTAAGAAAACATCATCTGTACTCTGGTAGAGTCCTTGTTGAGTTTTCAAATACCTTAGTTTGGAATTTAAATCAACCTGAAGCTAATTTTCCAGTAAAGTGAATGTTGGTACATTAACTCTGACAAGAATGAAATTATTAAGTAGACTGGAACTAAACCTTTATTATAGGAAGAACAAACTCCTTTTATTTGTCCATCTTACTGAATATCATATAAAACATAACATTCTGCTGCTTTTGAAAACATAAAATCACTTTAATGTGGGGTTGAAGAGATTAAGTATCACTTCTTTATATATCTCCAGTGAAATCCCATTCATCTGCCCTATACAGATTCTTTTTGGCAGCTGATGGTCCTTATAGCTTCCTTTTGTTTTCTATTGCCTGTGGATCTTCATTTCATTGTCAAACATTAAAACATTCCTTTTTGTTTACTTTAATGGGCAACAGAGCAGATTAAAGCTGTTTGTCATCTAAAAAGTAACAGCTCTCTCTTCATTATATCCTGTGTCAAACTATCTTGCCTGTTTTAGCAGTTCAAGTCCAGTGGGGTCAAAAATCTTTAAGGCCTTTGGGATGTGGAATGCTTTTGCTTCTTAGGCTATCCCACTTATCTTCTCTTTAATGCCTGGAATTAAGATGCCATTTAGAAAGGACATTTAAGGAAGAGGCAGTACTACCTATGTTTGTCCTGGGTTCAGCAGCAGCAGTCATTTTTCTCCTTCCTAGTAGCTGGTGCAGTGCTGTGGTTTTGACTTTCAGCCTGGGAACAACACTGATAACACCGATGTTTTTAGTTGCTGCTCAATAATGTTTAGTTTGACCAAGGACTTGCAGAGTCTCATGATCTGCCAGGGAGGAGGGGAAGCCGGGAGGAAGCAGAGACAGGACACCTGACCCAAAGTAACCAAAGAGGTATTCCATACCACAGCACGTCATGCCCACTATATAAACTGGGGGCAGTTACCCGGAAGGGTTAGATCACTGCTTGGGTTGGGCTGGGTATCAGTCATGAGGTGGTGAGCGGTTGTATTCTCTTCCCTTGTCTTTTCCCTTACCATTATTATTATTGCTGGTGGTAGCAGCAGTGGTTTGTGTTACACCTTAGTTACTGGACTGTTCTTATCTCAACTCATGGCAGTTACATTCTTTTGATTCTCCTCCCCATACCTCCGGGAGCCAGGGGGAAGAAGGGGAGGAGTGCGCTAATGACTACGTGGCTGATTTATGGCTGGGCTTAAACCATGACAATGTTGCAGCCCAGGAAGCAAATATGGGGATTAGGAATTTATTTTTTCCAATTTAAAGGAACTGAGGAGGTGGATTTTCATTTCACATGAAGAGCATAGTTACTGTTTGCAAGCCCATTTCAGAACTCTGTGCATAAAATACTATGATCTACATAATTTCAAGTACACTTTTTCAAAGATCTAAGTTACTTAAGAATTAGGTCCTTTTTCCATAGCAGTTTTTCCTTCAGAACTCACAATAAACTTTCTCCCATTAGACAAAACCACTCATTTGAAGAATATTTTCCTTTATTATCAAGTCAATTCCAAATTTTGAAAACTTATGAAAGTACAGCTTTGTACAGTTAAATGTCTTATTTACTGAAAAATCTGTTTACAAAGTGCATCTAGTTCTGAAGAAGATACATGCATATGGTCTTTCTCCTGCAGATTGTTTTCTTCCATACCCTTGCCAAGAGATTGCTTTCCTTCTCCACCTCTCTCTTTACTTTCTGATAGAAGCCTAAAATCTGTGACCTGGTGTAACTTACACTTATAGAACACATCCATTCTTCAAACAGATCTCAAATAATTTACTGAGAATAGTCTGGGGACAGGGTTCTGTGAAAGTTATTTGTCTTTATTATTGTTTCCCTATAGTAACAGAGAGTAGACTCTTGTAAATGGTGGGCAGTCTGGTGAGACTTAACCATTTTGGGGATGAAATCAAGATTTTTTTCACCACTAATAACCAATCCTGTTGTTTAGAAAACAGAATTATTTAGATTGGTACAGGTTGGGCAGAGAAGAGACTCAGAGCAGCCCTGTGCAGAAGAACTTGGGGGTGTTGGTTGATAAGAAAATGAACATGAGCCAGCACTGTGTGCTTGCAGCCTGCGGCGGGAGAACATGGACAATGCAGCAACGACCAATGTGATCGAACGTTGACAATTTATTAAACGCAAGCACCACCTTTTATAGAAAAGTTACAAAGTACTGGCACAGTCGTTATCTGATTGGTTAACTTATGAAACGTCCATAGCAAGAGGCTCCTGCCTTGCAAGCATGGCCTGCTCCGTGGTAACCTGATCTGGCGCCAACATCCTGCTCAGTGCCTTTGTGGCAACCTGAATGCAGGTGCTCAGTGCCTGATTGCGGTGCTCAGTGCCTTTGTGGTAAGCCTGCTCAGTGCCTCCCCAAGGCAACGTCCTCTTCATGTCCGGGCACATAGGCATCCTGTGTTAACCCTTTCAGTAGCCTATGAAGCCCTCAGCTCACTACTCCAGTGAGACTAAGTCAGAGGCTGGATTGCTCACATGTTCACTCTCAACAAGAAACACTGCAACAGCAGCCCAGAAAGCCAACCGTATCCTGGGCTGCATCAAAAGGAGTGTGACCAGCAGGTCGAGGGAGGTGATCCTGCCCCTCTACTCTGCTCTTCTGAGACCTCACTTGGAGTATTGTGTGCAGTTCTGGTGTCCTCAACATAAAAAGGACATGGAACTGTTGGAACAAATGCAAAGGAGGGGCATGAGGATGATGAGTGAACTGGAGCACCTCCCATATGAAGATAGGCTGAGAAAGCTGAGGCTGTTCAGCCTGGAGAAGAGAAGGCTGCACGGAAACCTCATAGCAGCCTTCCAGTATCTAAAGGGGGCCTATAGAGATACTGGGGAGGGACTCTTCATGAGTGACTGTAGTGATAGGACAAGGCGTAATGGGTTCAAACTTAAACAGGGGAAGTTTAGATTGGCTATGAGGAGGAAGAAATTCTTTACTGTAAGGGTGGTGAGGCCCTGGAATGGGTTGCCCAGGGAAGTTGTGAATGCTCCATCACTGGCGGTGTTCAAGGCTGGGTTAGACATAGCCTTGGATGGCATGGTTTAGTGTGAGGTGTCCCTGTCCACGGCAGGGGACTTGGAACTAGATGATCTTAAGGTCCTTTCCAACCCTAATTATCCTATGGTTCTAAGATTCTATGATTAAACTGCCCACTCCACTCTCATGGAGAAAAGAATGATGCCTCAGTAAGCAGCTGAGGGCCAAACTTGCCCATTCTTCTAAATTTATGGACTCCCTTGTATAATGGAGAAATTAATGTCATTAGAAACTGAATATATTTTTCTCATGTTTGTATTTTGTCAATTATAGCTGAATATATTTTAGAAATGGAATATGTTTTTCTCAGTTATATTTTTTCTCAAATATAGTTGTTTTGGAGACTACTACTGCATACATATAGTTATTTTTCCAATATACTTTTGGTTTATCAACTTTGAATTTCATTCAGCATTTTATTTGGTCCCAAGGCACTTTGAAAATATTAATGATGTTTCCTGGCACAAAAGCACAATTTGATGGGTAGGAAAGACAAAATGTTTAGACACATCAAGGAGTAAAGACGCAAGATTTATGAGGCAGTTTTGCTAGTAATTAGTCATTTGGCTAATATTCCATGCTATTTTAGCAAAACAAAATGCCATTTTGTGATGAGACCTTTTGCTCTAAGAAGTGACCAAGCTGGCATTAACCTGCTGCTGCATATAATATGACTTTTTGACTCACTGTTTGCTTATAGAGGGGTCAGACATTAACTAACGAAGTCTATGATGTCCTTGCAACATGACCTTGCTACTGAAGAAATGGGAAGTCGGAGAGACTATTTTCTTTCTTCAAAGTTTTGAAGACTGGCAAATTTAATCCAGTTCTTTTTTTTTTTTTTTTTTTTTTGTCACCATAGCTTTAATTTTAGAATGCTACCTGAAAATTTTGCAAATCCTATTCCCCTGTTCACTTTTGAATTAACTGTTCTTGTGGCAGTGAGGGGAGCAATTTACCTTTCTTTCAACTCATAAGATGCAAAGTAATCCAAGTAACAATATCCAGGTTTAGACCTTATCTTAAGAAAAATAAATGCTGTCATTCAGGAGAGTTTTAAGATAATTTAAATTAGCAGACTGTGTTTCATACATTGTGCAAGCTATGTGAACTTCCAGATGGGAGCCACAGCAGAAAAACAGCAGGCCAATCCAGAATTTGACCTTTCTGCTCTATGATTGCAAGAACAGTTGAGAAATGTTAGTATTTCTCTCTATCACTAAATCAAATTTTCTGAAGCTATTAAGAGGGAGAAAAAGAGATTACTGAGAAAGGAATAAGAGAGTGAAAACCTGTAAGAGATTCTACAGAAGATTTGTCTACATGATCACACCTGTTAAGGAGCAAGTGTTACGTTAAAAGGGGGGGATGAACCCCTTGCTTTATTAGAGGGGCCAGGAGCGGCTTCATTATGCAACTATCAGTCCGGGCGCGTCTGATTCCGGATTCACTGATAGTACACTATCAGCTATAACTATCAGTCCGGGCACGTATTAATTCCGAATTCACTGATAATGCACCACAGGAAGGGTTCCAATATACAATTATCAGTCTGGGCACGTATTAATCCGGATTCACTGATAGTGTACAATCAGATGCAACTATCAGTCCGGGCGTGTATTGATCTGGATTCACTGATAATGCCCCAAACTGCCAGTTCAATTGTATTATAGTATAGTTTATTGATGTATTGATGCAACAAATACAGGTTCTTATGGATTGCCGGTGATAGACACTGTCTGCAAAAAGCACATGCGAATAATGATTATATGAATACAAGCGCTCGATAAAGTTAACACAGCATAGCTATAAAATATACAGATGACAATAAAAGTAACTCTATAGAGATTCTAGGTTTTCCCGGGGAAGCACTGGATACAGTGCAAGTCATACCCACAGGCATCCCTATGGGGGGGAAGAGAGGTCCAGCCCGTCGACCGGTCCCAGGAGTCAGTTGATGTTATCTTCCTTGACTCGTCCACGATGGTATCTTCCCTGATGTCCCCCTCTCTCGGGTCATTTTATATTATTTTTTACCTTCAAGGTGGAACTTCAGTGACTCTAGTCATACATACCTTTATTATTGTTGGTGCAAATTTCTCTCGCTTCAATTTAAAGGTATATGACACCGAAAATTCAGAGCGCATACTCAAAGAGGGGTGGTCTCATTTTGGAGGGGGTCGCATTGGAGATGGGTGTGTATTTTAGCATGTAAATGCATTATAATGACATTATAATGAAGCAAAGTTCACAATGAGGACGGCATTCTGTCAAAAGGTGACAGGCTGCTGGCCCAGGGTAGCAAGTATGCAGCTTATCGGTTTCTTACACCACTTAGTTCCCATCTTTTTACTGAAGTTAGGACAAAGCGTAACTGCGAGATCTCCACTGTGCCCTACCCTTCGTCGGTGTTGCCAGTTACACAGCTTATCAGTTTCTTGAACCACCTAGTTCCCATCTTTTGCTGAAGTTAGGACAAAGCGTAACCGCGAGATCTCCACCTCGCTCTACCCTTCGTTGGTGTTGCCACGGGAACCGCTGTGGAGTGCACATTCCTGGCATACCAGGTGCGGCTGCATCTCGCCCTGAAAGGCCTTGAAAGTCCGTTTTCCCTTATGTGTGGACAATGCTACATTTCAAATATAAGTTTAATTCCTAATTATCCCATATTTCCTAATTATTCCACAGCAAGTAAATAAAAATTTTATCGCAAGAGACAAAAACAAACAAACAGCCACACCATAATGTCTAAAACATAAGTGCACATGCTTATTCTGTATATCAGACTCTCTTTTAGCTTCTCTAATGATTAATACATGCTGGGGGGTTATTTAAAAACAAAATAAAAACAAACAAACAAACAAGAAAAAAACCCATAAACCCCCCCCAAAAAACGAGCCCAAAACCCACCAAAATCAACCCATCAAAAAGACTCCCAGCAGTTCATCAAGAATGCCGTTCTTCCCTTGCATGATTTTGGAAAATGTAGCAGTAAGGGTGCAAACCAAGTTTAATGCGCCTTGATCAGCTAGCCAGTGATTTCAGTTCAGATGTTCTTGCAGTTCTCCATCCTCACAGTAGGCAGCATAGGAATGATTTTGATAGAAAAGCAACAGGTATTTCAAAACAAGATTTCAGTGTCTCAAACACAAGCTGAGAGAAAGCCAGAAAACTTTCTCTTAAATGGAAAATAAATATAAAGAGATCACTTAAAAACTTCCATTAAGATTTTGTTATCCTTAAAGTGAGAGGGACTTCCAGCTGAGTAAATACCACTGCAGAAAGCAATGATGTGCCTTATAAATGAAAGCTTTCCACAACCAAGTGAAACCCCATAGTTTATCTTTTAATTTGAAATTTCTTTGCTTAGTATTTTTCATCTAAAAAATATTCAATTTTGAAATAAAGTTAGAATAAAGCCTAAAGCTTCTGGAAAACAAAACAAAACAAAATAAATAAACAAACGTGTGTGATTGTTATTATAATGACAAATTTCGTGAGGGGAAAAAAAAGAAACAAAATACCCCAAAAAAACAAACCCTCATGCACTCACTAGCTTTACTCATAAAGGGCCAGTAAAGATAAAACAGCTTTCCAGGGAACACAAAATTTCACTGGTAGAAATGGGGCTTGAACAAAGCTCCTTTAAGTACTACTACAGCAAAATAAACAGCGAGGCATAAACTGTTCTGGGCAATCTTTCCAAAAGGTTTCTGCTACTAGAAACACACTATTTAAACAGTCCTCTTCCTCCCAAAACAAGCTTGCTCAGCACTTTTTGGAAAAGTCAAGCAGTTTCCAGAGATACTCTTGGTAGTCCTGAAAATCTGTGGAAAAATGGACTATATGCATTAGTTTGTGACACAGTATCCTTTAAAAATACTTGTACAGTGTTGCAAGGGCAAGACCTACGATGTTTAAGGAAATAGTAAAAACCCTCTAATCTTCTGCTTTTCAGTGTTTGCTGTGTTATTTGGATTATTGTTCAGTAAGGAACAATGGACTGAAGGGTTAATAGTTTAGATTGTCTGCTCACATACATATGTCTTTTTCAGCTTGACCATCCCATGTATGAATATTGTTTGAATGAAAAGCTTTGTGATAAACCAGGTTAACACTGTGGCTGCTGTTCACAAAATGACCCCTTTTTTGAATCACACATATTTTTATGAATTTTGGAGGGGAAATAGTGGTTGGCAAAAATTGAGTGATTTTTCTTTATTTGCCTAAGTCTAGAGTGTTTTTCCCTGATGATATCTAGAGCTTCGAGAAAAAAATGAAAAAGTACTTCAAAAAAGGCCAAGTTAAGGATTATTCCATGCATTTTCCAGAGAGTTCAGGCAATTCACAAGAAAATCTATACACGTAAATTCTAATATCCCTAGTACTCTTTATTACTTTTTTAATTTATAATTCCATTCAATCTTTTTTAAAAGTGACATGACAGGGGCTCCTGTTATTCAAGATGTGTGATAACAGTATGTTGTCTACTGTTTCATGAGTCTCTTTTATTCCATATCCCCATATCCTGTTTACTTTTTCCCTCCTTCACCTTGAGTAGATGTTTCCACTAAGTTTTCCACAATAACTCCCATGTGAGTCTTTCTCTTGTAAGTTTCCCCAAGTGCAAAGCGCATCAGAATGAACTTACTTGCACTGACAGATCATCTAGACGCATCAACCAATATCAAACAGACAGAAAATATGAAAAGCATGATTTTTTTTCATGACATGCATCTCCAGTAAAAGACAAACCAGCTCCAATACAAAACTGTACTTACCAAAGAATTGCCACATTATTTCCCAGTAAGGAAACAGCAAAGACTCCTGCTTCCTGCCTTTTCACATTAGTTTGTTCTCACATGATTTTTCTATGTGCCATCTTATTCATATGTGATGCTTTGTAAATTGACATTCAAGCAGAAGGGGAAAGATGGAGGATGCTGTTAACCTGGGTTTTATGAAATCTCGTCAGTTAAGAGAGAACAGATAGATAATAAGGTAACACTTCTTACTAACCTGAGGCTGTCCAACATGCATTAACTGAGTTAATTTGAATGGATTTAACTCCTCCTTTCTTTTCCCACTTCCTGAAACTGCAACAGATTGGGTTTGGTTTTTTTTTTGTCAGCTGAATATGAATGAGAAAAATGTGAGAGGTTTTTATTTTAAAGTATTTTACACTAGCAAAAATCTGAGGACATAGTATTTGGCAGTAATCTACCACTACACACATCAGGCATTCTGCCTCCACCAGTGGCTGTTAATTGGTATTTCGGAGGAAAGCGAATTACTTCCCTGTATGAATAATACTACCAGTTTGGAATGTAAACATTTCTTCCTATTGCTCCAGCTAGAACTGGATTTGAATCATGAGCTTTTAACAGGCATGTTGAGCTCTGTTCTGAATCACAATCATGCCAGTCCATAAACTTTATTTTTAATAAAGGTATTGTAAACTTTGCTAAATTTACTAAATTACATCCTGCATTTTCCAACACAGCCATTCTACCCATCTTGAAGGGCTTCATCAGTACTAAATTACAAAGGCTTATGTTATGTCAAGTAAAACACGCTTTTTGCTTGTTTAATGATTATCCTTTTTTAAACCTAAATGATCTTCTGTTGTGTTGGTGGAACAAGGTGAAAAGAGGATGACAGGACAGGTTTATACCCTTCATGAAGATTTCATATGCCTTCACAACAGCTTTTTAAACTATTATTTCTAATAGGATTATTCTTTGCCTTAATGGCAGCAAAGCAGGGACTTGACTAATTAGCTAAATAACATTTATGAAATGAATTTATGAAAGGTGTTTTTCTTTCATAACAACTAATGTCGACATACGTACATGTAAGAAAAATGAAGGAAAACCTAGTAGAAAAACATGCTACACTAGCTGCCCAGGTGACCTCAGTTTCATTCCTGCCTTTTTAGTGACTGGTTTGGTTCTCTTTGGTGTGTTGCACTGCGTCTTTCCCAACCTGCAGCATAAGAATCCGTATTAACTTTTAATTTGCTTTAAAATGCACGAATCAAAAGTGACTACTGAGCACATTATTGTATATCTATTTGTGATGATGCCGTCATTTTCCAAAATCACTATTTTATACTACAGGGATTAGGAAGAATTTAACTGTCTTCAAGTCTGGGAAAGCAGACGCAGGGACAGTGAGAATGAAGACCTTGGCCCACTGTAGGAGAGGATCTGGTTCGAGACCATCTTAGGAACCTGAATGTATACAAGTCCGTGGGACCTGAGGAAATCCATCCTCGGGTCCTGAAGGAGCTGCCAAATGAAGTTACTAAGCCACTGTCCGTCATATTTGAAAAATCATGGCAGTCAGGTGAAGTTCCCAACGACTGGAAAAAGGGAAATATAACCCCCATTTTTAAGAAGGGGAAAATGGATGACCCAGGGAACTACAGACCAGTCAGTCTCACCTCTGTGCCTGGCAAAATCTTGGAGCAGATTCTCCTGGAAGGCATGCTGAGGCACATGAAAACCAACAAGGTGCTTGGTGACAGCCAGCATGGCTTCACTAAGGGGAAATCCTGCCAGACCAATCTGGTGGCCTTCTACAAAGGGGCTACGGAACTGATGGACATGGGCAGAGCAGTTGATGTCATCTACCTGGACTTGTGTAAAGCATTTGACACTGTTTCACATGACATCCTTCTCTCTAAGTTGGAGAGACATCAATTTGATAGGTGGACCACTGGGTGGATAAAGAACTGGCTGGATGGCCACACGCAAAGAGTAGTGCTGAATGGCTCAATGTCGAGCTGGAGACCAGTAATGACTGGTGTCCCCCAGGGATCGGTGTTGGGATCGGTCTTGTTCAACGTCTTTGTGGGTGACATGGACAGTGGGATTGAGTGCGCCCTCAGTAAGTTTGACGATGACACCAAGCTGTGTGGTTCGGTTGATACGTTTGAGGGAAGGAATGCCATCAAGAGGGACCTTGACACGCTTGTGAGGTGGGCTGATGCCAACCTGCTGTAGTTTAACCATGACAAGTGCAAGGTCCTCCACCTGGGTCGGAGCAATGCCAGGCACAGCTACAGGTTGGGCAGAGGAGAGATTCAGAGCAGCCCTGTGGAGAAGGACTTCGGGGTGTTGGTCAATGAGAAAATGAACATGAGTCGGCAGCGTGCACTTGCAGCCCAGAAGGCCAACTGTATCCTCAGCTGCATCAAAAGGGGCTTGACCAGCAGGTCGAGGGAGGTGCTCCTGCCCCTCTACTCTGCTCTCGTGAGACCTCACTTGGAGTATCATGTGCAGTTCTGGTGTCCTCAACATAAAAAGGACATGCAACTGTTGGAACAAATCCAAAGGAGGGGCCGTGAGGATGATCAGGGGACTGGAGCACCTGCTGTATGAAGATAAGCTGAGAAAGCTGAGGCTGCTCAGCCTGGAGAAGAGAAGGCTGCGTGGAGACCTCATAGCAGCCTTCCAATATCTGATGGGGGCCTATAGGGATGCTGGGGAGGGACTCTTCATGAGTGACTGTAGTGACAGGACAAGGGGTAATGGGTTCAAACTTAAACAGGGGAAGTTTAGATTGGATATGAGGAGGAAGAAATTCTTTACTGTAAGGGTGGTGAGGCACTGGAATGGGTTGCCCAGGGAAGTTGTGAATGCTTCATCCCTGGCGGCGTTCAAGGTGGGGTTGGACATAGCCTTGGATGGCATGGTTTAGTGTGAGGTGTCCCTGCCCATGGCAGGGGGGTTGGAACTCGATGATCTTGAGGTCCTTTCCAACCCTAACTATTCTATGATTCTATGATTTAATGGCTTTGTTGAACTGGCAATGCTGCCTAATAATTTTATTTAGAATTTTGGGGAGGTGATGTGGAATTCCATCAGGCTTTTCCTTGTTAGATGAAACAAGAAATTTTTATTGTCTCAAAATTTTTCATTATTCTTAGTAAGATAACTTAAAATGCCAAAGGAAATACAGTCGAAAAGGTCAGTAAAAAAAGTTCTGCAGCTGTGGAAGATGTGCATCATCTTAGCTTCAAATGTTAAGAGTACTTTATATTGTATTTTTGGCCCAGTTCTAAAGGCTTCACGCTGAATTTTACAGGATCTATGGCAACTTAACAGCTCCAAAGACCATGTTACTTTTCAAAAGTTAACAATTAGCTACCTTGGGATAGAATAAAAGCTGTGTGATTAAAATGCCACCTTCCTTTGTGCGTATGTCCACATCATAAACTTAATGCAGTATTATTGCTTCAGTCTTCCTGGTGCACTTTATAGTTTGATCTGGAAAGCTTGCTTTTAGGCTGAGAATGCCATACTGTGACTCCTTTTTTACAGAGTTTTTGTTCTTTCTCTTAGAATTGAGTGAAGTGGATAAGAAAGGAATGAAGATGATAAGTTATTAGGGCAGGTTTGTTAGAAATAAAGTTGTTCACAGTGTATTAGTTACAGGTTCACAAACCATAATGAATAGCTGAAGTCTTTTATCTTGGGGTAGGTTTTAAGTAGTTATTTAGATGTTAAACAGAATCCCATGTCATCAGTTGTAAAGTAATTTAGTTCACCTGAGGTGGTCATTCATTGTTTTGGAGCAAGTCACCCTACCTATGGCCTTTCAAAACGCTACTGAACTATGTATGATCTCTGCTTATTCAGAGGACTGCAGCGTTAATGAATGCCCAGGAGTGACAGGAATACATTGAAATAAAAAATTATATAGAAAACCACTGCAACTTCCAAAGATCCCTCTTTTAGAAACCAAAGGCCACTTTGAAATATAAATATTTAGCATTAGCACTGGGGAGTTTCAAGCACAATAATCAGCCTTGAGTTTCTGACTTTATGTTTATAAAGCTATAAACCTGAAATTTTCATAACAATACTTCCTAACTACAGGGAGATCCAGAAGGAAAAATCATTTTAGCAATGACAATTTCTAGAAGCTGATCAGTGCAAGGGCAGAGGCAACTAAATAGAAGAGCTTGCTTCTGCTTGGTCATTGCTTTAGCCAACTGAAAAATTATCAAAACCCGCTGTGATCTGATAGCCATTTGTAGGTGCTTCAAAATGAGATTGAAGACTCAAGTAAAATTCTAATGAGATGGATGACCTAATTCCATTATGGAGAAAACAAAAATTAACAAACCCAACAACAACCAACCAAAGAAAAAATAGACAAAAAAAAAAAAAACCAAACCCAAACCAAACAAAACCAAAAACCCCAAACAACAAAACCCCAACTAAAAATCACAAAACACACAAAAAACACCAACACCCCACCCCCCCAAAAAAAAAAAACCCAACCAAAAAACCCACACCCAAAACCAAATAAAATCCCTGAGAACCCACTAGAAACAAAAAATCTCCCCAGGAAGCCACTGTCTGGTAATTTCGTTTAAAGTCAAAATATATTGCTCTCAGACGATGCAATTCAGTGTAACACCATTTACTTCAGAGGAGATATGCCAATTTACCCACTGTAATGATGTGGCATACTGCTTTCTCTGAATCTGTGCTATATTTTGTGAGCATATTAATGGAAAAGATGAAGCCTTACGTGTTGTCATGATGGATGTCATCAGTTTCACACAGCAGATGTTGAACATCTGATGCATTAGTTATTCTAGCTGTGGGACAGGATGAGCTGCTGTAGGTTCTTTAAACCTTATAATAAATTTGCTGTCTCAGAGTAAGTTAGCTGTCAGATTTGTTTATTCATGACAGCAAAGACCCATTGACTTTAACAAGGACTTAGGGATTTTGTCCATAGCAAACCTAGGAGATGCAACGGTTGTCTTGAACTGGCTAAGAAACAGTTTTCTTTATGATCTTTCCAAAATAAAAAGTCCAGCCCTTTCACTCTCTATAAAGAGAGACAATGATATTTTTAAAGCTCTCCTACATGGAGTTTCTAAAGCAACTATCTTTCTGCTTCTTCATTTTTTTTTTTTGTTTCTTTAATTGACAAAAAGACCAAGTCTAAACACTGTGTAATTTATTTGTATCTGGCATAAAAATAAATAGACTCTACGTACATCTAGTAAAAATACCTACTCTACCTAGATTTATTGGGAAATAAGAAAGGCAATGAAAGCCATGAACTGTGTTAAACAGAAGTGATTTTGTATCAGTTGGTCTAAACTACTGGTTTTAGAATTCTTCCCTTATTTTGTTCAACATTTTTAGTTTGTTTTAGGTCTGTTAAAGTATGAGCCAGTGGGTCCTGGAGATTAAATTCCTCAATTTAACCAGAGAGCAGGGCAAACTTGAAGCACAGCTTTCAACTATCTGTTGCTGACGCACTATTCAATTGTGACTAGATAGGCTGTTTTAATGAAAAACAGAATCTTAGTCTTACAGATCATGAGGTCTTTGAAGTTTATTTTATGACTTTAAGAAAAAACAGTTGCATCAACGTAAAGGTAGTTTAAACTTCCTTATCTTTTGAAATTCGTTGCTAAAACTTCAGTTGTCTGAGATACTAAAACTATTATGGCCAAAATATTTTTCACAAAATGACCTAACTTTTAGGTTCATCTTTATCATGTCATCATCAAACTCTTTCTGCAGTTTTTTAAAGATAAATAGAAATTGCATTTTAACAAGGTTTCATACCTGCATGTACCTAGGATTTTTTTGCTGCTGTAATCCTTGTTGACAAACTGAAAAAAATGGGAGAATTTATATTAAACCTGAGTTTTTAAAAACTGAAACAGCATTATTTTTTCAGAAAAAAAGTTGTCGTGACATGCAATTTTATAGATTTTTATTGAAAAATACAGAAGTGGAAGGCAGACTCAGGAACTGTCAGAACGAAGACCCTAGGCCCACTGTAGGAGAGGATCTGGTTCGAGACCATCTTAAGAACCTGAACGTACGCGAGACCGTGGGACCTAATAAAATCTATCCACAGGTCCTGAAGGAACTTCAAATGAAGTTGCTAAGCCACTGTCCATCATATTTGAAAAATCATGGCAGTCAGTTGAAGTTCCCGATGACTGGAAAAAGGGAAATATAACCCCCATTTTTAAGAAGGGGAAAATGGATGAGCCGAGGAACTACAGACCACATCTGTGAGACCACAGTCAGTCTCACCTCTGTGCCTGGCAAAATCTTGGAGTGGATTCTCCTGGAAGGCATGCTGAGGCACATGAAAAACAACAAGGTGCTTGGTGACAGCCAGCATGGCTTCACTAAGGGGAAATCCTGCCAGACCAATTTGGTGACCTTCTATGAAGGGGCTACGGAACTGATGGACATGGGCAGAGCAGTTGATGTCATCTACCTGGACTTGTGCAAAGCATTTGACGCTGTCTCCCATGACATCCTTCTCTCTAAGTTGGAGAGACATCAATTTGATAGGTGGACCACACGGTGGATAAAGAACTGGCTGGATGGCCACAAGCAAAGAGTTGTGGTCAATGGCTCAATGTCGAGCTGGAGACAAGTAACGAGTGGTGTCCCCCAGGGATTGGTGTTGGGACCGGTCTTGTTCAACATCTTAGTGGGTGACATGGACAGTGGGATTGAGAGCGCCCTCAGCAAGTTTGTTGATGACACCAAGCTGTGTGGTTCAGTTGATACATTGGAGGGAAGGAATGCCATCGAGAGGGACCTTGACACGCTTGTGAGGTGGGCTGATGCCAACCTGATGAAGTTTAACCATGACAAGTGCAAGGTCCTCCACGTGGGTTGGAGCAATCCCAGGCGCAGCTACAGGTTGGGCAGGGAAGAGATTCAGAGCAGCCCTGCGGAGAGGGGCTTGGTGATGTTGGTCGATGAGAAGCTGAGTATGAGCCGACAGCGTGTGCTTGCAGCCCAGAGAGCCAATCGTATCCTGGGCTGCATCAAAAGGAGCGTGACCAGCAGGTCGAGGGAGGTGATCCTGCCCCTCTAGTTCTTTTCAGTGGTAGAATTCTCGTCAGCCATGCGGGAGGCCCAGGTTTGATTCCTGCCCAATGGAAGGAGGGGAAAAAAGATGTGTAATTGCTCAGCACTTCTATTATATACCTCCCAAAGTATAGAGGTGGTGCTCACACTGGGAGCACAAGCCACATCAGTTTCATGATCAATGATTCTATTGCATTACAAGTCATTACCATAAAGTACAATGAGACAAGAACCTTAGCCCAAAGCCCCCAGCCAATAAACACTAACACAGCAAATACCGACTGTAAGTAAGGTATGACATACTGAAACTGTGAGATCAAGAGCAACAACTTTGACAGCCAATAAATCAGCATTGTGACGAGTGAATATTAATCCAAAACAATCAGTGCTTATCACAAATAAGATTAGACACACAGATCTGTCGTATTTCAACCATTTGTGCCCCATCTTGGGCGCCAAAAAGACCTGTTGTGGTTTAAAACTAGTCGGCAACTCAGCCATGCAGCCGCTCACTCACTTCCCCCCTCTTCCTCTCCCCTGCTCCCAGAGGGATGGGGATGAGAATCGAAAGAATGTAACTCCCATGAGTTGAGATAAGAACAGTTCAGTAACTCAGGTATAACACAAAACACTGCTGCTACCACCAACAATAATAATGGTAAGGGAAATAACAAGGGAAGAGAATGAAAATGCTCACCACCAGCCAACTGATACCCAGCCCAACCCAAGCAGTGATCTAACCCTTCCGGGTAACTGCCCCCAGTTTATATAGTGGGCATGACATGCTGTGGTATGGAATACCCCTTTGGTTAGTTTGAGTCAGGTGTCCTGTCTCTGCTTCCTTTCGGCTTTCCCTCCTCCCTGGCTGGTCGTGAGGCTCAGAAAGTCCTTGATCAGAATAAACATTACTGAGCAGCAACTAAATACGTCAGCGTTATCAGTGTTGTTCCCAGGCTGTAAGTCAAAACCACAGCACTGCACCAGCTACTAGGAAGGAGAAAAATGACTGCTACTGCTGAACCCAGGACATCAGGCAAGCTATTAAAAATGCAAATGGCCATTTAAGGCTGGACTCTTAGGTCCAAAAAGGAAGGAAAGACTTAAATCCTTCTTGTGTTTCTAGACCTCAGCAGCTTCACAGGTAGAGAAAGACCCTATCTCTCAGAGCTTAAAAAGTCAGAGAGAGTGTGTGATTCTGTTGGGTTTTTTAATTCATTTATGTGTGGTGTACCCAATTTTAATAGAGATCTATTCTGTTCTCATATTGTTCCTTGATTATGCACATTGTATTTTTTTTCCAGTGGTTTTAAATCAGTCTTGCATTTGTTTCCTCCTTTTCCTTTTTTGCAACAATTCTTTCTTAGGCACATATGTGCACACAGGCAGCCTGTGTGTGCTGGCAATGAATGCTCCCAGCCAGGATAGGCAGAGTTCTGCTTTCTCCTGACTACTGAGCCTGGAAACCATGGTTTCCTGAAAAGATTTGCAGATTTCCTTTCAAGGTTGGCATATTGTCGATCCAAGGCTATTCTACCCTGGCAAGTAATAACCAACCATTCTTGTTCTTCTGAGTAGGCTATTAAGAAAATCAAAGAACAAAGACATTTTCCTATTTCACACAATTGTTCCCTGAAGAGGTAAATGATTTCCATATACTACTTGTTTTGTGTAACTGTATTAAATTTCATTAATCCAAGTAAGCGGCAAGTGCAGGTCCTTCTTGATCCCCTAATTTTTTTTGTCATCATGCATAGTCTCCTGAAGTACAACTGAGAAGAAGGCAAAAGCAGGGTTGAGGCTCTTGAGAAAAACAGTGATGGAATGTGGGTGAGGCTTTCGGAAATGACAAGCACAATATATATGGCAAAGAAACAAATATTCTATCTTGGCTTAGGATACATGCATTTTAATAGTCTGATGGTGTTTTAAGCATGTCACATAATTTTTTGTGGCCCACCACTATTAGTGTGACTCCCTGATAAATGTCAGGTTACTGCAGTGGATTTCTTCCAAGAGAAAATCACTAGTTTTCCTTGTTTCAGGCTTTCTAAGTACGTGTCAGCTGGTTTGCTTTCACTTGACTGCAAGCAGTAACACACTAAGAGTTAAAGGAAAACAGAATGGCATTTACATTATTTCTCAGGTTCTAAGATCAGAAGGAGGTGGCTTTCTATAGGCTTTAGAAAAGAAATAATATGCCATTCCAGGAGATTTTTTTTCTGACATGCCCTCCAGTATCAAGGAAATTGGAGCCCGAAGCAATACAATAGTATTTGATATTAAGAAAGACATTAGTACTGTCTTGGCAACTGTCTGGAAAACCAGAAATAACAGAACATGAAGCCTAGAGGCAGCTGCAGAATAACTCAAAAAAAACCAACCAACCCACACAATACCCCAATCACAGCGGTATTATGAGAAGCCACTCTGTATCTAACATGAGAAAAATGCAGACAGGATTGGTCACCAACTAGTTGATTTTATTTCAATAGGCCCTTTTATATTTTGTCTTGACTGAACTTTTAGGTGCTTTGTGATCATATTTGCCCTCTGCATGAGAAGCAAAACAGCAAACAGGCTGCCTTCCAAAGAAAAGATTTTGCAGAAACCCCTGTGTGCCTCTACCTGCTTGTGGGCTTAGCAGCTTTTGTGCACATGTGGAAACAGACTGACTATGATTGCTTCTGTCAACACTTAGCAGTCTGCCACACCTGAAGGAGAAATAAGGCTTAAGAAGTACAATGTGCTTATAGCAAATCTTGAAAGTATATTTAGATCTGTAAATTATAGATGCTCATACTAGATCAGCATTAAAGCTTCATGAAAATTTGCAGTTGAATTAAGGGTTATAAAATAGTACATAAATGCTAAGTATCAGTATTAATGATTTTGTTTTTTTATGACTGATAAAGAAGCACTGTAATCATAGGATCGTAGAATAGTTAAGGCTGGAAAGGACCTTAAGATCATCTAGTTCCAACCCCCCTGCCATGGGCAGGGGCACCTCACACTAAACCATGTCACCCTAAGGGATGGGTATTTAATAATAATTTCATCAATTTAGTTTGTGGCAAAACTTAAAATTTTGGAGACAAAGAAAGACGGAGAGAATAAGATGATGTGGAGGACAAAAATAATATCCTGAGTGGAAAAGAATTTTTGATGAAATGTTTTAATGAGAGATTTAATAAGCTTATTTTATATTTCCTGTGTTGGAGAGCTCATTTACCTCTGTCCTAAGTTCAAGTGACTGTAGGGAAAAAAGAAATAGCAGAAAATTCAACTATCATTTCTCATTGACATATCTGCGGTAGCTTGCTATCTGTCAACGGATGAGCAGAGATAGCTGATGCATAGTTGTATCTGTTGTTGAAACCAGTCCAACCTAATAAACTGGTCAGAAGAGTAATAGCAGATGTGATTTTTAGGCCTGTGGTAATCAGGAAATAATTACCCTGCCTTAAGAAGAAACTACTTTGATAAATTAAGTGTTCTAGGTAAACAAAGAAATTATTTTTAAAATACATTAATGTTTAGTAATTATAAAATTTTTTCATCATTATTATTATTATTCTAAGATATTGTGCAAATTGTATCATGGCCTAGTCCCAGAGTTTCACTGTAGATATGTCTGGTTGCGGTATTTTGGCAATGATCCACTTCATCCCTTTCATTAAAGAAGTCAAAGTATGAGATTATTTGATTCAAGGGCTAGCTGTGGCCTTTGATATGTGAAGTGGAGATCCAACAAGTAAAAACTCTTCTGCTCTCCTTAGCATGGAATTTGGAGAAGAAAAGGAAAAGCTGTGTAAGTGGTAAGGTTAAAGGGCAAAGGGACCAGATTTTCTTTTTGGGCCATGTCTGGACATTGTACAGCTAGTGTTGGTGCCAGGCAAATCTGTTGATGGTAAATAGGGGAGTAAGGAACAGATCAAGCAGAGCCTTTCCTACTTTGATAGCTGCTTTCAGCACTTTCTGATCTTTCTAACAATATGCTCCTCACTCAGCAAAATCCATCAAAGCAGTAATAATTACTTTACTGTTCTTCCACATAATCTCAAAAATTTGAGACAGATAAGCCATTACGGGATATGACTACTAAAGAGATACTCCTCCAGAGCTGAGGTGTTTCCTATGGTTTAGGTGATGACACTTCTTGATCATTTATATCCTTCTGGCTCAAACTGTAGCTACTTGGATGGGTCAGGCTGTACAACTGATGTTAATAAAGCCTGCATCACAGGCAGCTCACTTAGCAGCTGAATGCGCATAGAGGTTCCTTGCTGGAAAGTGTTAAAAATTCATCCATCCAGACAGGCATGTGTGCAATCTCATTCTGGGGAGCAGTCCTACAGAAAGGGGTGGGACAACTCTGGTTCTTATGTTTGTGCATCTGCTGAAGTGCTTTGATAGTTTGAAGATAAAGTATGAAATACTTTTATAGGATCCAATGTAGATTACAGAAGCAATGCAAGGACAGTGAAAGGCTAATGAAAGGAACAGGAAAAAGCATACTGAAATAAAGAATATGAATTATTTTGAGAGACAATAAATTAGATTGGAGTAAGATTCCATCTAAGCATATGTGAAAAGTCACACAAAGCAAATAACATATCATTTGTACAGATAAAAAATGAGATGGCTGGCTTTATAGAAAACTAAATCTGATCTCGGGTAAATAAACAAAGCCTTCATTATTCTATTAGCAGCCTCATTCAGTTCACTGACTTCGTAAAAGTCTCACTAAGATTTGGAGGATGAAAGTCACTACCCACCCAAAGATTATATAAGGTAGAAGCAAACGTTTTACTTGTCCTCAAATAATTGGCCCTGTGATATAGGATACAGAGATTTTTGCATCCAGCAGCCAATTGCTGCAGTTCAGCAGAGGTTTCTGTCAGCATTTTTCCTTAGTGTCATTGTTTCCTTAACTCTGCATTTTTGTAAAGTTGTTTTAGTTCATTAGCATACTCTTTGGCTTGTTTCCTCCTTGTGATCTTTATCCTATTGCTGTATATGAATCTGTATGTGTGTTTTCTGTGTTTGGTAATATTTTTGCTCCGTGCTGGGACATGTAATTGTTACTTGGCAGATGAATGCTGGCATACAGAATAATTTCTCTGAACTTTTCAGAAGCCCAATTAGCATAAAGCAGTGGTACAGGGGTTGCACTCTAGCAAACCCCCTGAGCCACTCTTCACCCATGTGCAAATTTGCAGGGAGCTTGGTATAATTACAGCTTTGCATAATTATAAATAATTTTTGTTTATGGAAGATTAATTCAAGAGATGCTATTACCATGTGCAGGGGGTAACCTTTCAAATGGAAAGGAGGCAAATGTTTATGAAGGTGTGTTGTATGGGCTTGTTAAATATTTGCCAGAAGAGGAATATGTATAATTGGCAATGTGGAAATAATATTTAGAGATACTAATCAATCTTGGTGACAGGATGGGACTAATGACTTTTTACTTGCTATGAGCTGTAAAGGCAAACCTCATTCCCAGAAGGACCTGCTGCTTAAAAATATAGTAATTACGTAAAGAGCATAAGTAAGAGCCTGATGCAAAGTGGCATGGTTTTATTTTCTGGTTGTACCTTAGTAAGCTTCCCTTGTAATCTGTTTGATTTGGAGAACAATCCTTTCCTCTTGCACTTCAGTTACATAATTTGTGCTGTAATTAATGGTCAGATGGAATATGAGAGAATTCATAGTGGGACTGGATTCCATTGCTAAATCAGGAATTGAAATCAATGCACTATGATCTGAGTGTGTTCCATCTGTGCTGATGGTAGTCTGCAAAAGACTACATTTTTATGATGTCAATAGCTCTCCAATGAGCTAAATATTGAATTAATATTAGCCTGTTCCCTCCATCTTAAAGTTGGTTCACCTTGTTATGCTGTAAATCACTCCATTCAACCTCTGCAGTATTTTTCTCTGCCTTCCTAAGGAGACAGTGTAAGATACCACATGGAAGGAATATATTTCTACACTTGCATGTGCATGTACATGCATCACATTCTCAGTTAAATCTGGAGACTCTTATTCTGTTTCAATCCTGTCAGATGCAGTGTTGTCAATACCGGAGTGCTGTTTTCCTATACCTCTCATAAAAAGGTGTCTGTTGAGAGGGAAGAGAGTTTCTTAATGCTTAAGGCGAGACAAGAGGTTCAGCATGACCTCAGCTTTTATTGAACAATAGAGAATCAGTGCAGGGGTGTAAAATATAGTAAATACCGCAACTGCTGAATAAACAGTAGAATCATAGACTCATAGAGTAGTTAGGGTTGGAAAGGACCTTAAGATCATCTAGTTCCAAGCCCCCTGCCATGGGCCGGGACACCTCCCACTAAACCACGCCACCCAAGGCTCTGTCCAACCCAGCCTTCTCCAAATCCAGGATAGCCAGTCCTCCCAATGGCTTCCAGGGGGGGCCCACATTATCCCTAGTCTGTCTTTTATTTGCAATGTACCATATTACAGAATGTGAGATAAACATGATCCTACTGCAGAAAATGTTCTGGCATTCATGTCATCATCATCAGAGAATGTAAATGTCATTAATGAATCATTACACTGGTCAAACCAATTCCAGGACACAAGTCCAAGCTTCAAGCCTGGTATGAACATCCACAAATACACACTCCCAGACTGTCTTCCAGAGTTGCGGGAGATCACCTAAAACTTGCAAAGATTCTAGGGAGCACTAGAAAGAAATCCATGAAGAGATTAAAAATTCTGTCATCACAGCAAGGTGTTAATAGCGCACTGTAAATAGAACACATGGTTGCACGGTAGTAAAGTACATTTAGGAATAATGGCTGTGTTTCATGTGTTAAAGAGAGGCAAGTGTTTGCAAAAGAAGAAACTGATTGTGAACCCTTGGAACAGGCTTGGTGTATCACTTAGGCAAAACAGGAAAAAAAATATAGCACAAATTGATTTAACTTAGGAGCTCAATTATCAGAGGTATAAAATTATTATAACACTGCTTGCTTTTATTTGTCCAAGTATAACACTGAAATAAATGTGGAATTGGGTAGATCTGCTATGATAGTTTGCTTTTGAATACTTAACTATTCATGAGAATGTTTGGTTTTGGTTTTATTACAATAGCATGTGTCAGAATTAGCACCTCTGTTTCCCTGAAGTGAGACAGAGCTGTTTTTTCATTTTACCTGAGGCAGAGACCACAGACAATGCACAATCTGTGCAGTATGCATTGCAATTGCCCTGGCACAATAGTATACCACTGCAGTCAATCATCTGAGAAGGCTTTATGAATAATTACTTGAAATGAGTGGTAACGACCCTATGAAAGTATATCCTCACCTAAGGATGCAAATACGTCCCTTGCTAGGTATTCACGCCCAGCTGTATATGTAATGTAGCACTGATACTTCAGAAATTTTTACATAAAACAGACTTTTCCTCACCTAAAGAAAACTTATTATCAACATCCATTAAAAATCACCTGTTCCTCTCCTATCATTACTTACGGTATAATTTCACTAGATTACAGTAGTTGTGTCAAAGTAACTTGTTGATACAGTCCTGCTATAGCATTCTGGCAGTCCCCAATCTTCCTAATTCCTTTTTTCTATTTAGCAGATTTATCTGTCTGAAGTAACACAAATCACATTTACCTTCTGTTTTACTCATTTTCTATTTATGAATTATTCACAAATGACTCTATTTTTTCTATGCATTTTTAATTCCTGAATATTCACTGAGATATTATATTGACAGTTATTCATTAAATATGTGCTTCAGATAGTGAGTATATAAGATGTGCAATTTGTCACTTAAATTGCATGGAATGTGCTTTGCTTTCTTGTGAGATTAGTTTAATATTTTAGTGGCTGAAACTCAAATTATAGTAAGGAATAACATTTGACATTCGCATGATTTGTATTTAACTGAGTAACATCTGAAAGGCATGTAAAACACCATATGAAGCTCCAGATCTTCATAACTAATTTCAACAAATATTAGTAAATAAATCTTTATGCTGGTTTTGGCTGGAGTAATTTTCTTTGTAACAGCTAATATGAGGCTACATTTTGGATGTGTGCTGCAAACAGTGTTAATAATGCAAGGATGCTTTTGTTATTGCTGAGCAGTGCTTACACAGAGCCAAGGCCTTTTTTGCCTCTTGCCTTACCTAGGAGCAGGTTGGCGGTGTGCAAGAAACTGGGAGAAGACACAGCCAGGACTGCTGACCCCAAATGACCAAAGGGATATTCCATGCTGTATGTTGTCATGCTCAGCTTATAAAGCTGGGGGAAGAGAAAGGAACTGGGGGATGTTCAGAGTGGTGGCACCTGTCTTCCCCAGCAACCATTACACATGATGGAGCCCTGCTGTCCTGCCTGCTGATGGTGATGGGAAATGGTCAATTAATTCCTTGTTTTGCTTTGCTTGCATGTGTATTTTTTGCTTTCCCTATTAAACTATCTTGATCTCAACCCATGAGTTTTCTCACTTTTACTCTTCTGATTCTCTCCTCCATCGCACCAAGGGACGTAAGTGCACAGCAATGTGGGGCTTAGTTGTTGGCTGGGGTTAAACCATAACACTTCAAAAAAACAAATCAAAACAAAAACCTCAATGGATCTGTTCTTAAAACAAAACCAAAAAAGACCTAATACTTTTTCCTCTATCACTGGACTTAAGCTAAATGTATTCATAGGGATATTAACTCATTTTCATTTCCAGAAAGTGAAACAAGTATATGGGTATAATTTACCTCTGTAAATGAGCATATTTGATTTTTCATATACACTCATGGATAAGAAGGGCACAATAATGAGTCATTGTCACATAAAAAAAGTTCAGGAAGTTTACAAAACTGCATTTTCTTTGGCTTTATTATGAGAATGATATATCTAAATCTGAGTAGGTGCTTTCTAGTTTCAACATGTGTTGTACATAGAACAACAAGCAAAAAGAACTGGGAAAGACATTGATTTATTAATGAAGGCAACTCAATGCTTATGTCCCCATTTTCAGCCACGAAGAAAAACATTGATCAACATAATGGTTTCTCAATAGGTATACTAGAGAAGCACTTCTGAACATGTAAGTTGTCCCTTCACTGCAGGTGTTCATAGACTACTCTCGTCTGGTGTTCAATAAAGAAAGCTGTCTGGTCACCTATATATTGACTTTCTGTCAAATGGGGTAGTGTCTTAATCTATAGTGTTGGCATGTTGAAGTTTTAATACCTAAGTAAAGAAAAATATCTGATATGGCTGTTCCTTTACAGTAAGATTTGATTACTTTCATTAACAAAAAGTTTTTGTATTTAAGAAGTTCTTATTATAACTCACTTCTAAAATGTTGGAAACCTTGTTATCTGCATGAATTAAGCTACAGCATGAAGCATGTGTAGCAGATACTTATATGCTTACAATGGATTACATGAAGCTTTTTTACCCTTTGGACCGTAATGGCTAAACAACAGTAGATATCTTGCAGGCTGGTTATTTCAGGAGAATAAATCGAAGATATGCAGGGTTGTATCTGGGATTACCCTACATATTTTCAAAGAACATATAAAATACAGTTTCTGTAAACACAGATGAAGCATACCAGTAGATTCAGTTACTTTTCCTACAGCTGTAAACTTCTTTCCCAGCAGACGCCAGCCAAGTCTTATTCTTTGTGCTCTCTCACCTTTTGTCTTTAGTCTCCCCCATTTTGCCTTTCTGATTACCTTTCTCTCTTCTGTGTGCTACTGCTTGCAGTTATGTTTCTATGAAATAATGCTCACTCCCTACACAAAATAACACTTCTAACTACTTAAAACAGTGTTGACCAATGTAGAAAGCTGATTTAGAAAAATGTTTTGTTTGGCCATTGTTTCCCCAAAATCTGTTATTGCAATTTTGTTCTACTTAATAGTGAATTTCTAGCAGCTTCTTCAATGAAACTTAAAGCAACTTTACCCATAATAGTATTTTCAAGGTGTTCTCATTAGAAACATATGAGGAAGTGTTATTAAGTGGGATAACACATCTTAAAATTTTCCTCATGGTGATTTTTCATTGTGGAGATGATCTTGTTTCTCAGCTAAGGTCAACCAATTTTTGCAATCACAAAGTACTTAAAATTTAAACATTTCACCTTTCTTGTTTCTGTTTCAAAAATAGTCAAGGTCTTAAATCCAAGAGGAACAAGGTGTTCAATAAGCACAAGATAACCCGAAAGGAAGTCAATGAACATATTAGGGTTTCAATAGGAATATTTTATTTAGTTTTTTCATCTTTAGGCATAAAATACCTTTTGTTTCAGACATCAAGATCAATTTTCTAAAGTGAACATTTGAAAACTCAAATTGTATGGCACAAAACTTGCGGCCTAAGAGGTTCCATTTGATACCAAATCTTTTTCAGATCTTACCAAGATATGAACTTGCAATTCTTTGAATTCAGTGACAATTTGTTCTTGAAAATCAAGCAATACTAAGCCATAACTGAAACAGAACTTATTTCCATAAATTATTTGAATCTTCTTCCACAGAAATAAACTTTGATTCTTTCACTAAGTTCTGGAGGACAAATACTGGAATTTGGGAATAACTCACCTGCTTGTGAATTCCACTGTTTCATTTTCATCCAAATTTAATATCCCTTGGCTAGATTCTACCTTAATGAAAGGTGCCTCATAAACAAGTGCAACGATAGTCCTTTATTTGTTAGTTGTTCACGTAAGTATTTCTTCTTATTATGGAATATGTTGTCAAATAGATAAATGTGATTGGATAGGTTTCCCATTGAGGACTTAGACTTTCAGCATCCCTGCAAATAATGACAAGTTTTAATCTGTGCTTGGAAACACAGTCTGAGTCCTTATGATCTCAATTGCTTCTATTGTCTTTGCTCAGTAGGGAGATTACATTGCCCATGGTACTATGGAATGTATGATGGAACTCTGGCAATCAAGATTAAATATTTTAATGACTTTTAATATCTCAGAAAGATTTGTTAAGTATGGTGAGAAAATAGAGTATGCTTGCAGAGATCTTAGAGGTCTGTGATGAAGCTCCAAAATGCGTTGTGGTGTAACTCAGGATGGAGATGAACAAAAAAAGCTTACTGGAAGGCTGCCAGGGTTGTATAACAAGTGTGACCTTGATCTTTAAAACTCCAGTCAATGACAATACTTTTACAAAAGATTTGATCTACTGCACTCTCAAAGGCAAGGTAACACCTGAGATCTTCCAGGACACTGGCAGAATTATTCCCTCTGTTTGCTATGCTGCACTCAACTTTAAACTGAAGCACACTAGTGCACTTTCTCAAATGTGAAACTTCTCAGTTTCAAAAGCTTTTTATGAAGGTGACTGTTGCACAACAGAGCCATGTGTTAATTATAAGGAAGAGTTTGAACAGTTTAATTCTGTGGTAGCATTATTGTAAGTGTAATCAGAAAGAGCAAGATGCAGATGATGCAGCTCTCTTGCCCCTCCACCCTCATTGGTGACAGGTGGTTTTTTTTGATCCAAGTGAATAGACCAAAGTCACTGCTTCATGAACCATTCTACATTTGAACATAAATGACAGTAACTAAACCACTTCTGTGATGTTAAAGCAGTTTGAACATATTGCTCAATTGTTCCTTCGACTGCGGTTTTATTCTTAATTTTTACATATTTTCAGCATATTTCACAATTGGCCTTCAATACCTTCCCAAATATTTTACCTGTAGTGAAATAACTCATCTGATCTATTAATAATGAAAAGCTTTAGTCTTCTCATTTGCTGACTTGTTCATAATATAACCAAAATATAGACTCCTGGCAGTTACTGATGAGTTAACATTAATAATGCAAAGTTATAGAATGGAAAATATCTCCAAGCATAGGCATGAACACACAACCCCATTTGTAATCGGAGATCCCACAGCTCTGGTATCTGCTTTTTATGTTGGTTTGTCAAAAACCCAACTACGATAAGGCCCAGGGAAGTGTTCATCTGTTAGCTGTTATTTAGCTGTTAAATGTGGTTGTTAAGAGATGCATTTACCATAGAATATGGAAGATTTTATAAAAGGTTTATAGCTGAAGCCAGTACAAATTTTTTTATATGCACTTTTATTTTTTGGAACACTTTGAGCGCTTTTATACTTGGTATCTAACTAGACTGTGCAGGTAGTGACTCAAACTGCATTACGGTTTTATATTACATTTACATTTACTTCTTTTCTACTTCTATGACAGGTGAAAAGACAAACAGGAAAATTTTTGGAGTTAGGTTCGTGAAGTCATGCCTCTATTGCCAATAGGGTGCAGAATCAGTGAAACTACTGCAATTGTACTTCAGTTTCCCTCCCAGAAATCTCAAGATAGAGCCTAGGTGCAAGTTGAAACTTGCCCTGCATGAACAGAAACAGGACACCCCTCAGATACCGTGCTGGGCACTTAGGCCTGTAACCTTAGATCCTCAAAACTCTTGCCTGGTTTTGGGTATGCTAAAAATCTCATCATACTTTACTTTCCACCTACCAGTGTCACTTCTGACTGTATTTGAAGATGACCAAGCCTCTGCAGAGCCTGTAGCCAGGCAGCCACCCCCAGGAAAGCAGTCTCCTCTTGACTAATGAGGGCTTTGAAAAGCACTGAAAGCTCAGTGATGATATTTATACGTGATACATAATTATAGCTCTTCTGTATTATATGAATATTTATACTGCAGCTATTCTTAAGCTCCCTTTTTCCCTGCGCAGTGTGCTCTTTGTTTTCTTCTTTGGCCATATATTTTTATTTCCTGCTAAATGGAATAAAAGTTGAAACACAGCTAAAAGAAAATCAGTATTTTCTAGCTCAGTGTAATTTGCTTCTTTATTTTCAGGATAAAGGTACTCCTTTTACAGTCAAAAACTATTTTGGATTTTTTTTTTTTTTTTTTTTTTTGGTAGCACAGGAGTCCTCAGACCTGTTTCAGTTGCTATAGGCATAATTGCTGAAATAGTTTGTTGTGTTTCAGCTGGTGGTTCTATACTACCAGCAGTGATTCTATAGTCTTCACCAATGTACTAGATATTCACATGCCACTAGGCCAGACCTTCAACAATGATAATTAAAAAAGTCAGCTTTTTACTTTTGCCATGTGTGAATTTGATGCAATAGAACTAGGAGGAACTGAATATTGGACCATACAAATTGACACATTTAAGGATATGCACGCAGTGAATGTATCTGCATTTTTAGTAGGTTTCCTTATACTTTTGTTGTTGTAGATTTCTGTAATTGTGTAAGATATGTGTATTTCTTGTATTAGCACAGCATTTGAATGCCTCAGTGTATTGATGTATTAATGTGTTAATCTTCCTCCCATTTCTGGAGATGAAGGTAATAGGTCTTTGGTGTTGTGAGGGAATAAAAGCAAGACTGAAATATCAAATATTTAGGATTAAACAGAATATATGTTGCAGGATACTTACTTTCTCTCTCGCGTTCCATATTAATGGTCAGATTTCTAGTCCATCCTTTATTTCCCTTTTTCATGTAAAGAGAGGAGTTCCCATTTTGAATCACAGTGAAGCAAGGTTTTGTTTGCTTGGGTACTTAGGTGGTGAGGAACACCTGGATTGTTATGGCAAGTTTCCCTTCAAGATGTTTTTTCTTATTACAGAAATATATAAAATATAATTTTTATATTTTTTTTAGCTTCAAAAGAAATCACTAATGTTGATTGATTAATTGAATTCAGAAGCATTTGACCTGCAGGAGCAGAACTGCCTCTGAGAAAATTCTTTTAGTATAAAGTTCTAAATAATCCATGCAATATGGCCAAAGCAAGCATAAATGAATCAAAGGTACTTTGCAGGCTAAATTCAGTAAAGGAGTCTTATAGTCAAGAAGTCCTTAAATAGAACTTAAGATGAAAAAAAAAAAAAAAACCCCTCCTCAAACCCAGATTTATCAAGAACTTAAAAAAAAAAAACAAAAAAAAAAAAAAAAAAAAACCAAACAAAAAAAAAAAACCAAACCCAAACCTTTCTGAGTTGAGTGTTTCCATCGTAATGCCCCTTTTATAGCAATCTTTTGTTAGATGCTGGGCAGATTGCTAACTTCCTCTGGGAACTGATTGAAATAACACTGAAGCTAACCAGACCTCTTATCCTCTATTCAAGACTTTCTTTTGGCTGTGTCAAGAGGGCTGTGGCACAGTGACCCTGAAACAGTCCTCTACAGATTGCATGCCTTTATAAACTGGTGTATTCTGAATAGAGTAGATTGAATTGTTGGAAGTAGCTCACATCATCTACTCAGCTTCAGAAAGTCAATATTCTTGGTGTGCCTGAAAAATCTTGAATTGTCTTTCACCCGTTAGCTTCTAGAGGAAACCTTTTCAATGCCTTTCTAAATAAAAGCAGAGAGTGTGTTTATGTTCTGCTTTGTTTAGAAGTATTCCAGATATTGAGCATATGGGCTCATACCCTTGAAAGTATTTTAACCCTGATATGAGATAAGAATCTGAATTCTTCTGAGAATCTGGGTTGTGTGTTTGGTTTTAAAGTTAAGCTGACCTAGTGTTACGTGAAATTTAAGCACGGGAAATAATTTTGTGTGGCCCCAGTAGTGAAGGTCCTTCAGTACTGAGCCTGAATGGATAGCTAGATACATTTTCATATTTAAGAACAGAAAATTGATAAATGCAAGATACTAATGACAACTTTGTCCTTTTTCAAATCTTAATAGACCAAAAAATTAGCTCTTCAAGCATTTCAATGTTATTTTTGACTAAAGCAATTCTACCGATGTATGGAATAATCAGAAAAATATTCATTATCCAAATGCACTATTTGGTAAGTGTTTTTTTTTAATGCATGTAGCTCTTCCAGAAGTTTCGAATAGTTTTGTAAACATTTTCTTTAGAAAAACAGAAATGTTTCAGAAGAGTATCTAGCATTTGAAATATTGAGACAAAAATCAAAAAGCTAAATTGTGATTTTGCCTGTGCACATGCTCTGAAATAGATACAGGTTACATGAGGGAGAAATCCAAATGACATTTCCAAGACAATGGCAGTATTAAAACACAGTAACAGATGCTACAATAATGGCCAAATTTGGGTGAGGAAAAAAGTTTTAAGACCCTGCAGATAATTTAATTTAAAAGAACTATAGTAAGATGAGCTGGTTTAGAGTCCTGACACTGATTTTCTTCCCTTTGAATAATTTTCAGTGCTTGTATGTGAGAACTTAAACAGAGGTTGGATGGGGCCTTGAGCAACCTGGTCTAGTGAAAAGTGTACCTGCTCATGGCATGCAGTTGGAACTAGATGATGTTTAAGGTCCCTTCCAATCCAAACTATTCTATGATTCTTATAACAATACGTCATAGTGGATAGACAAGTGTTAGTTTGGCACTGGAGGCTAAATTGCATATCATTCAATCTAATGCTCTATTGCATTTTGTTCTAGCTAATGTGTTCTACAGAAAAAAGGGTAAGAATCACTAGGGAATAGATGGAGTCTTGGTTTCAGTTATTCCCTAGTGCAGCAGTAGGACAGAGCGATGAAACAGAAAGTGCTGGGCTTTCTAGGGACTAAAGTGGGATTTCCTTCTGAAGAGAGCTCTGGAGGGACTATATCCAGAGAAACATCTGTGAAATGTACAATTGCCTCTGTGCTCTCATGGGCAAAGCTACCTGCAGTGCATTATTCAGGGCTATTGCTGGGGCAACTCTCCAGGCAGAAGCATTTCTCAGTGAAAATGTATCATCCTGAAACAATTCACAAATTCATTTTGAATTTTTCACCATGTTTAAGCTAGAAAAATGGGTGGGAAACCAGAAAAATACTAGGAGTTTCCTTTTGCTATTTCAAAATGATGCTTTAATTCAAAATCTATGTTAGTTTAATCAGGAGAAGAAAATCTTTGCAAAAGACAAATGAAAAAAGCTCAAATTAAACCATTATATACTGGCTTGGGGGGGGGGAAGTTCATGTGAATATTTTATTTCAAGAGCTTTTCCTTCCTGTATTGCAAAAAAAAAAAAAAAAAGTATAAAAATTACTTGTTAGCAACCCTGAAATTATTTCTGTTTTGGTTAGTCATTCCAAATAATATAACAATTAGTCATTAAACTGTGTTTAGGACTGTATTTAAAAACACAGACTACGTCTAATGTACACACTTTCATACTTACATCATAAAGTTATTATAACACACTTTTTTAAGCTGAAAAATATTTAGCTTGCAAGGACAGTATAAACTCTTGATTAAAAAGTTTGTCTCTGAACCCTTCCATTGCTTTCAGAACTTACATCTGTTGCTCTTTGAATGACTACTAACTCGTTGCTATCAGCGGCACAGTTGTTAGCTTTTTACAATAAAATAAATCCTTTTAATTTGCTAATGAATTGATATTGACTTCACATTTTTGAGCTGACGATATTTCAAAAGTCATTGTTACCTCATTTCCAAAATGAACGTCAGTGAGTTTCCCTTACTGCATAAAAAGCAAAAACCAATTAACAAATCTAATTGGGTTTAATACCACCCAGATTTGAATTCTGCAGATGGCACCACATCAAGACTTCACTCACCAACTAGGGTTGGAATGCACATGACTTTGCTTACTAATACATTGTGAATAGAATAATGGTGCATAAAAATCAAAAAGAGGAAAAAATTAATAAAACTCTAAGAACTGAATTTAACTGTACAAAAGCAAAAGTTCTTATGATTATTTTACCCTTTCTCACAAGAATAACTTTTTCTGAACTAAAATGCAGAGGTTGCATAACAGCAATTGAAGAACCTGGTTAGAAGAAAGTAAGGTTTCTCTACCAAATCAGTCACCAAATAAAAATAAAAGATTTTCTCTGGGTTAATATGTTCAGGGGAAGCTTTCTCCATATTTCTATACAGCTATTGCTTGCTATCTGAGAGAGAGGAAAAATATACTAGTAAAAGCTTTTATGATAACCACATCACATCAGAGTCCTGGCTAATTTCAGCAGTCTCTGAAAACTCCTGGAACTTTGAAAGCTTCTTTCAACCAGCCCTGAAGAGATGACCTTTCTGAATCTTGACCACTACTACAAGATGACTAGGATGTATCTGCTGGATGATGACTGTCAGTTTCTCGTCTAAGAGAATTCTGAAGTGGCTTAATCATTCTGCTTTAGAAAGAAAACTAAAAGAATTACTGCAAAGTGGAATGATTGCCTTTTGCCTATACCTGTAAGCCATGAACCTTCAAAATTGAAATGGAGCTAGGAATAAATTCTTGAAAAGCTATGAGTCTTGTGATTTCTAGGCTTTCTGGGCACATTCCTTCTCACTTTAGTCTCTTGGCTGAAAAAACTTAATTAGCATGTTAGTTAGTTATTAGCCTCCTGTACTGTTAATGAAA
Source organism: Amazona ochrocephala (assembly GCA_039720435.1). Lineage (NCBI taxonomy): Eukaryota > Metazoa > Chordata > Aves > Psittaciformes > Psittacidae > Amazona > Amazona ochrocephala. The sequence continues at coordinate 38,620,080 of CM077882.1, forward strand.
TGAAGCACCCCTAGCAGATGAATCTGCTTGCCCAAGTTCTTACTCTGTGAAGATCTTTCTCCACTAACTAGAGAGAATGCCTTCAACACCTGGGCTGTAATGTGGATTTCTTTTCTCTGCAGCACATGCTTATAAAAAACTAAATAAAATGCTACCTTTTTGAAGAAGAATTTCCTCAAAGACACTGTGATCTTGTGACACATTTAGATTCAGTGAATGCCTTAAATAAGCACCCCAGGCAAGTATATTTTCTCCTTTTTTACACCAGGAAGAAAAATGTCAGTTCTTTGTATCTCTAAGCAGAGAAAGTCTTTGAAATCATCCTTCTGCGTACACATCTGCCAGATTCTTCCCTGGGTTAATGACTTCTGAGATTTGGACAATTTTCAGCTATAGAATAGTCAACCAAAACTTGCGTTTGGAAGGCAGCAGTGAAATGTCAGCTGTATTAATATACAGATATGAATCCACACAGGAGCAAGTCACAAAATGCTACAATTTTGCTTCCAGCGTAGCTAATCAGCACCTTTCTAAACACTTGTACTGATCAGAGTGAAGAATCAAACTACAGGTCCAGCATAATGAATAAGAAGAGTCTTAATAACTTCTGTCATCCCAGGATTTATTTCAGAAGGTATTTTACTTCTCACAACAGATAAGCTCAAGATGCACTCACAAACTTTCCTCTCTCTACAGAGCTTTTATTTTCCTTTTTCTTATTGTCTTGTTTACAGGAAATTCTGTAATTGGAAATACCAATTGTTTCTAAAGTAGAGGCAAACCAAACATAAACTCCAGTGAGACTATAATGAGGTTCTGTTTATTTAAAAATGCCAAATATCTATACAGGTCTATAGACAATGACTTGATTTTTTCTTACTGCATGAAATTACAACTTTGTGTTGCATACAATTTTCAATGGAAAATGACTTCTGAAATACTCTAAAAATACATCAGCCTACATTAAAAAATTTGTACATTTGAGTTCTAATACTTTCCCTCCAGCAAGTGTTAGACTTGTTCAAGTAAAGAGGTCTAGCACATGAGGATGCCTGGTTCAAAACTCTGGGGCTGAAAATGTCCATTCCCCATGTCCAGTTGGTGTCTGCACTGGTCACAGGTTCTTTGATGTGACCACAGATTAGAACTGCTGAACATATATAACTAGGTCACTCTTATGAGATAGGTGTAAACTGCAAAGTATATAGTAATATTTTTTTTGATAAATATGTACTCAGAATATTTAGTAACCCTACACAATTAATTTAAGTCTAGGGTTGTTAGGTCTTTATTATTAAAAAAAAAAATAAAAAAATAAAAACCTGCAGTTTTAAGTTTTACCAATTTTACTGCTTTGAGTTTGACTTAGAAAATGCAACTAGTACAGAAGTTCATAAAAATAAACTAAATGTAGTACATTTACTCCTTGATTGCTTAGGTTGTGTTTTAAGGGACAATTCTGCTCTCAGTTATGTTGGCTTTCATTTGGACTAAATCCACACAGGCAGGCAGCCAAATAGTAAATAACTTATTGTTCAGATTTATAGTTTTCCAGACGGAAGTAGAATTTGGTCCACTTCCTAAAGTCCTAATAATAATTTCTAGCATTTCTCTTATATCCAAATGATACTGAAAAAAGCAGGGAAATCTGGGAAAAGGCATAAAAAATTATTATGAGCCTGAAGGAAACATTAAAGAAAGATTAACAGAAATCAACATGTTTGGTATTATTACAACCCAGCTGCTGGAAAGTATGATGCTTATTTGCTAAAATTTTTGGTCTGTAAATGTTTAGCATAGGAAGGGTGTAGTAAATGTTCCAAGTAAAAATTGGGTAATCACTTTCATGTGAGTAAATGTAGCAGTAGGAAAATTCAAAATAAATATCAGGTGAAATTTTATTAACTTGGAATTTGTATGTGTCTTGAATGCTTTTTAAAGAAAAGTGCCGAAACAGCCATTGAGCCACTAAGGACTAAAACCTAACTGAGAAAGCAGAAAATAAGAACATAGCCAGCATATTAACTGCCGGAGTGTTGCCCTTGTTGAATTTTATTTGAGTTTAGAAATAATTGCAAAATGGAAACAACTTTGGGAAGCTTTCAGTACAGTATTATAATTTTTTTTTTTTTTAAGTACTACTGAGATAAATATTTTTATTATGTATGATGGTTTGCTTGGTTTTATGTGTGGTGCTTTGTCTTACTAGTCTCATAAATCATGTACTACTGCTGTTAGTTGCTAAATATGTGCAAGGTAGTTTATGTACTAAAGCCAGTGGAAACCACTGAAATTCTTACTAGAAACGATGTGGGCTTTGTTGCAGACTTTGGGTGAGTCGCCTGCATCCCACAATAAATAAATTTAATCCCCTATTCCTGAGCACTCTTCAGCATTGTCTGCTAGCCAAGTAGGACAATGACTCCAAGAGACTGGCTCCTGGAAACTCTAGACAGAAGCCCAGTGCACTCTTGTGGGTGGAAGAGCACCTGTCTTCCCAGAAGCAGATCAGGCATAGTGAAAACATTATCTGGTTGTGTTAGATATAATATCAGAATAAATAAGAAAGCTTTCCTTTTGGAAACATGCATACTATTACTTTGCATGTTTTCACAATACCATTTAAAAATTTTTAGCCATCTTTCACTAAAATCTCAAACAGATCTGGCTGCTTTCAGCTCTGGAAATCCTGCCCTTAATATTGAACACCTCTGATAGAAAACAGCCTCGAAACAGGACATATGAGAATAAAGCAAAAGAACATGCATGACACTAATAGAGCATTTTCACCAGTTTTACCCACCTTCTGTTCCTTGTCTGCCATTCCATCTCCCACTCTTCCCGCCCAAGCGTCTCTATCTTTCTCACTGTAATTCCAGGCACTATATAACACATTCATCAAAGCAAATCTCAAAGAACCATCATCACTTTTCATTTAATGGAATCTTAAAACACCTTACTTTTATCTTAGCGTCTGGGAGAAAAAAGAAAGGGAGAAGAAAAAAAAAAAAAACAAACCCAAAACAAAAAGCAGCCAAACAAATCCACTTATCTTCACAGCCATTTTTATGCAACCTTATGATTAAGAACCTCTGCTGAAAATGAAGTGTTATAAACTTACTTGGCAAACTATTTTAATGTTTTTTTTTTTGCTTCTAACTGACTTTTAAAGTGACTCTGATAAGTTGTTATGCATAACTTTTTAAAATTCTTGTTCTGTTATTTGTGGTAGTTAATTAAAGGCTTACAGAGATTCTGGGTTTGATTTCCCTGCTTTGTAGTTTTAACATCACCAGATCACAAATTTACCAGAGCAGATTATAATCATGGTGAGTATACACCTGTTTCATTTGTAAACCATCAGCTTGAACATTTTCGGTATTTTACAGTGTGAAGGTGAGACACAGAGGTATTAACATTAAAATTGTACAGTAGCTATCAGTATCTAGTTTGTCAGATCTGGAGACCAAATGCTTTGTAAAATACTGATGGTTAATGTGAAAAGGGAAGAGAAAGGGAAAAGGGAATTTCATCCTAACTAATTAACTAATTCATCTTGACCATGATATAGAAACTGAAGAGAAATACAGCTAAGGCTACCAATCACACCTACTGGAGCCAGGGATACCCACAGCTGAACTGTATTCTAAATGTGGGCTTAATTGTTAAAAATGCTGACATTTACGAAGTATGTAAATTGATATCTAATTAACTTGCTATAGCTATCTTGTTAAATGCCAATTAAATATGCTAACATTTCTCATAATTTGAATGTCTCAAAAAGAATTTAACTGTACCTTTATTGTCACTGTAATTCTGACTTAATTACATGGCTAGATGATTTATCTTTCACATAATTATTCAGCCTGAGACTATGTTCTACACATACTGCAATCAAACTGGTATTGTATGGATTCTCTACAGCATCTGATCTTTCTCTGTAGAATTCTTTACCTTACAAGACGTCTTCTATTAAGACGCTAAAATCAAATATAGAAGGAGTGGTGGGGCTTTTGCTACTTGAGCTCAAATGTACTGGAATGAAAATAGCAATTTCCCAAGGATTGGGCATAATTCTGTAATGTTGATTATTTCATGTAAACAGTCAAAAATATTGTGGACGAAAAATACATGATGGACAGCCTCAAATGACAAGTGGAGGTTCTTTTATGATGAAACATTAGTTCAATTACTGTACTGGGATACAATAGTTCACATCTTATTCTTTTCATGCTCCTCACAGTCATGCAACTCAGAACTAAGACCACTGAAATCAGGAGTATCAATTATACAGAAAAAGCGGAATAAAATCAGTTCCCAACAATGTTAACAGGACATTCTTTACAAAGCTCCTGCCAGGATGATTCATTCTCCAATTGGATTTCCTCCTGCTTCAGGGCACTTAATAGGTATATATCCATTACAGGAATGAGCAGTATGAGTAAGGAAGCTGCACGTGTTAGGTTATTAATAAAGAATATAAGAGCAAGAGCTGAATGAAGCATACATAACCAACATGTGAACTCTCTGGACTGATTTCCTAATAAGATCCATGCTATGAACATCATTCAGCATCAAACTTACAAATGTAAACATTATGTAGCATAGTTCTTGGCCTCAAGTAGAAATATCCACGAGGATTGACATATGCAGACACTTAATGCTTCACTGCATCAGATGAGAAAATGAACTCAGCAGAGGAAATGTTTTGACTGAAGTGTAATACAGTCCAAATGGGATTTGGTGGAACAAAGTAATCTTAAAATTCTGCAAAAAATATATGACTGAACAAAGGGGAAAAGAATATTGAAATCTCAAGGAGCGGAAAATACCTGTCCTAACAGATGTTTCAAGCTTCATATCTGAACATAAGCTGGTCACCACAGGCTCCCTGTGTATTCAGTGAAGAAAGAAATATTTAACTCTAGGGAATAATCTATTACCTTTTAAATTAGGTATCTGAAGTGTCTGTTTCTCTAGACTGACTTAGCTGAATCATAGAATCATAGAATAGTTAGGGCTGCAAAGGACCTTAAGATCATCTAGTTCCAATCCCCTTGCCAGGGGCAGGGACACCTCCCACTAAACCATGTCACCCAAGGCCATCTTCAACCCGGCCTTGAACACCGTCAGTGATGGAGCATTTACAACTTCCCTGGGCAACCCATTCCAGTGCCTCACCACCCTTACAGTAAAGAATTTCTTCCTCATATCCAATCTAAACTTCACCTGTTTAAGTTTGAACCCATTACCCCTTGTCCTATCACTACAGTCACTCATGAAGAGTCCCTCCCCAGCATCCCTATAGACACCCTTCAGACGTTGGAAGGCTGCCATGAGGTCTTCATGCAGCCTTCTCTTCTCCAGGCTGAACAGCCCCAATTTTATCAGCCTATCTTCATACGGGAGATATGATATGATCATCCTCATGGTCCTTCTCTGGACTTGTTCTAACAGTTCCATGTCCTTTTTATGTTGAGAACACCAGAACTGCATACAATACTCCAAGTGAGGTCTCACAAGAGCAGAGTAGAGGGGCAGGATCACCTCCCTCGACCTGCTGGTCACACTCTTTTTTGATGCAGCCCAGGATACAGTTGGCTTTCTGGGCTGCAAGCTCACACTGTCGGCTCATACCCCCAAGTCCTTCCTGCCCCTTGACATTTAAACAGAATTCCTTTGGGTTTGTTTTGTTTTTTTTTTTTTTTTTTTTTTTTTTTGGCAGACATAACTTGCTTTATTCACAAATCCTCCTGGTCCCAGGATAACCGTGTTTATAAGCTTGGGATTCAATTGGTATCTTTTAATGTCTAAAGTGGAGGCAATTTAATCCTTCTTGAATAATTTAATTTGGGAAACACAGGATTAAAAAAAAAAGTGTTGATGTTTATTTTCAAGATTAGATAGTAATTTTGTTTTAAAAGCAGGATTTTTCTTACTCTGAAAATGAAGAAGAATGATCTATAATAAACTCAATCCACCTCCATTTTATGAAAATCCCTTCCCCTGGTCTCTTCACCCACAAGCTTTTCCAGATCACTCTCTTTTGTTTGGGATTTGTTTCGTTTTCTGTGTGGGTGGGAGGGGGGTGCGGGAGGGGAAGCAGTCTTTGTTGCTTGGGGTTTTGCATTTGTTTTTTTCTTTATATATATTTATTTTCCATTGCTTGCCCAGGTTTACTGGCAGGGATTGAGCAGTAGCATTGAAACTGCAGGGATCATTTCATCTGTGAAGGAACTGAAGCCAGACATCTCTGGAATGGGCAACTGCTAGCCACAAAGAAGGACTGCAGTCCTCATATGGTCAAGGCTGTCACAGGCATCTTCTGAGCTGTGAAGAACCTGCCTGAGGATGAGCTTTGGCTCCTAGGGCTGGTGCTTCACAGTGGTCCCCCCTATAAGCAGCCCCCCCCCTCTGTGCCAGGCCTGCAGGCGTACAATAAACCAAGACTGTGGGAAGAAGCAGTTCTAAAATAACTAATTATGCTACTTTCTGAGGACCTGAAATTCAGGTTTTTCCCTGCAAACAAGATAAGCAGAGTAACTCTATATTCGTGCCTCAGTTCCCTGGAATTTAGTCCATTAATGGTTATTGGATTCAGAATAAACAAACTGGATGGAAAATTCATTATATGAGATCTTTTTTCTGAATATCAATTTGGTTTCTAAGCACTTCGATAACTTAGCCTTAATTTTCAACTTGGAGTGTCTCTGAAAATAGTGGAAATTTGGGGCATCATTGCCTTTTCTTTTCATGTAGTAGTGGGATGTGAATGTGTTAGCTGAGATTATAGAATTTGACATTAGAAGCTCATATATCTTTGTAAGAGAACTTTTACATATTGAATTTTGGCCTTTGAGAAATAGCAAACAATCAAAAATGCACTGGGAAAATTAAAAGAAAAAAAGAATTAATTGAGAAAGACATATGAATAGCCCTCTTTGTCTGTGCAGCACCTTTTAAAATAAAAGTGTGTGCATAACATAATAAATAGATTTTAAAGTATTGCTGCAGCAACCCATTTGCCAGAGCTGTGAACTGAGGAGAATGAGTCCTCCAGAAATTTGTGAGGATGACAGTTTTTTGCCTGCATGTGAAGTGTGTGTGTGCATCCCTAGGATAATAGTCCTTTGCTATATGGGTACACACTCTGTGGGCTGCTCTGCCTGATGCTTGCCTATGCCATTTTACTGTGTGTTCATACATATGGGTGTAGCAGTTTTGCATTCACTGGACATTTACCTGGGTAGATGTTAGATATATTCATACAGTATGGGAATCACATAGGCTATAGGCACTGCTGAGTCACACAAAAAAGATACTACCACTGCAATGCTGTAGGCGTGGATCATGGTCTAGGGCTATAACTTTAGTCCCGATGATAATCTACATTATGTGTGATTGGGTGGTTTTACTGTACATGTATTAGTTTATTTTCAGTGTCTGTACAGTCTGTACATATACATCCAGTGATGGAGATACCTGGCTCTCCGTTTGATGGCACTTGTTATTTGCACACATATATATAAGCTTCTGAACTCATGTGTTGAGTTGAAAATAAAGCCATAGGGACAATGGAAATGTGAAGTAGCTCCATTACTCAGCACAGGCTTTCTGTGTGTGTCAGTGTCCCTCTGGATGGCATCCCTTCCAGCATATCAACTGTACCACCCATCTTGGTGTCAGTGGCAAACTTGCTGAGGGTGCACTCGATCCCACTGTTCATGTCACTGGCTTTAAGCTGAATGAGCGTAGACTTACATTAGATATTGTGAAGATGTTTTTCACTGTGAGGGTGGTGAAGTACTGGTACAGGTTGCCCAGAGAAGTTGTGACTGCCCCATTCCTGGTAGTGTTCATGGCCAGGCTGGATGGGGCTTTGAGGATCTGATCTAGTGGAAGGTGTCCCTGCCTGCCGTGGGCAGGCAGGTTGGAACTAAATGGTCTTTAAAGTCCCTTCCAATCCAAACCATTCTATGATTCCACTATATGATTCTATGTACATATATATACAAAGACTCATACACAGATCTAGAAAAAGTTGCACTTATCTAGACCTAGAAAAAGTGCACCTATCTACTAAAAGGAATTCTGTCTGTCCCCCTCACTATCAATCACTTAAGATAACTGGGTCTCAGCAGGGCAGAATCTTCAAAACAAGAGCAAACTTAGGGGCATAGTAAGAATAAATTTGTCTTCAATTAGTCTCTATTAATCCAAGAATCATATATGCAGGCTTTCTTGCCAATAGACAAGTAAAATTTTAATTTACCTCCTGCACTAAAACTGACAGCTTTTTTTTCCCCTCCTGGTGTTGCAACCTGTCCTCCTGTCTCTTTCTAAGTGGAGTTATTTACATTAAATGAAGCACCTTCTTTCTCAATCCTGGTCTGAATCAAAAGCATTTGACTTTGTAAATTCCCCAGCTTTGTTTTGTTCTGCTATCACTGGTTGATATTCTACAAATGAATGAACAAGGAACATTTGTAAAATAAACAAGATATAAAAATAATAGAAATTAAGGAAATAAAATCTTAAATAATGATAAAGCATGAAGGAAAAGTCAACAAATTTGGGAAAAGCTGTGGTCAAAGCAATATGTGAATCCTCAATGAATTAACTTTATTTATATAATTTAACATTACTTTGCAATTACCAAAGACATATTGCTTGTTTGCATATTAAATATATAATAACATTGTTTCAAGAGCAAACAGCAAATTCTGGATAAATTTGTCACAGAGAAGAGCACAGGTTGTTTACAAAGAGATAATTACTACAGGGCAAGAATCTCTGACTGAATGACTATACTGCATCGTATGCCTTTGGCATTAGAAAAGCCAGTAGAACTCTTTTGAGAAACAGTGTGAAATACCTGTAAGAGTGTTGTATGTATACCACAAACCCTCAGGTCTCTGGTGGGCAGCCTTTCCTTTAGATGGGAGTCTCTGGTCCCCAGTGTAATCTCAGTGTTTAACTATGGAGCTGTGCTTTTCCTGTTTCTTCTTTGCTTTCACCATAGCCATATGCATACGACATTTTTTGTCTACGACATATTTATTAAACTGTCCTTGCTATATCCTTGTGCTAATATCCAGTCTAATTCCACAGTATTGCAACATCGCCAATGGATTAGTCACACACTTCTTAGGAAACAGTATTTTAATACAGTGGTGAGTTGCACACAAGAAATTTCTCAATATTCTGGAAAGACAAAGAATGCCATATACTCAAACAAAAGAAAACTGACAGCAACACAACAGGCATGGTGAGTTACATGCTGACAGAACACCAACTGCCTGGGCCTGGTTCTTACCTACCTCCACTCCTGTTAATGAAGTTACAGTGTAGGGCACAAGCTGAGTTCAATCTCCTGTTTTCATTTTTGTGTTTGGGTTGATTTTTGGTTTTGCTTTTGTAGTTTGGGTTTTCCTTTTTTTTTTTTTATTTTTTTATTTTTTTTTTTACTAAAGGGATTACAAGAATAAGACCAGTAGTGAGAAAAGAGGAAAAAACAAAGGCACAGTGGACTGTTGATGAGAAAGAAGAACCAATACAGTTTGTCTAAGACTTGCAAACTTGTATGGCCAAGTGATACAAAAAAAACCTCCTCAGTAGACAGTACTTACAAGCTATGAAACTATTTATAGAACTCACTTCCTCCGGAGGTGTAGTATTTTACTCAAGTGTATTATTATTTCTTCCAGATAACAGTGCTTTTGTAATTTGTTTCTGGGTCAAAGGGTCCCCTGTAGAAATTAGAAATCTCTTATTCAAGTACCTGGGGTTTCAGAGTGTTTCAAATTAGAACCCAAATGGCTTCAAGTCCTAAAATGGAATTCTTAGTACTAGTAAGAAAAGAAAAGCCGGTGATCAGACTGAAGCCCTGATACACAGCCATGTATACTGCACAATCATTGCCTATGCAAATTCCTTGGGATGGTTTTGGCTTGTGTCAACTATTATCCTCCTAGGCTATGACCAGGTTCATTTCATGGGATAGTGTGTGTCAATTTCAACTTCTATTGTGCAGTTTGAATATGGGCGCCCAGTTCTGGAACTTGAAAACGTAAATGTGTGGTTGTAAGACTTGCCACAGAGGGTGGCCTCAGGATTTTGGAGCAGTCCTTGGGTTGTTTTGTTTTATTGGCTAAATGAAGTCTCTGAAAGTTCCCAAAAGCTTTGGAAACAAAATTTGTAAGCATAAAATTTGACTGGGAGTGTTCTCATAGAACACAATACTCTAACACTCTTTTGTCTGCTCTCTTCCAGTTTATATGAAGATATTCAGAGGGCCGCATGAATGCATGTTTTCATGTCTTATTTTACACATTAGGATGCAATGCTGAGTCATGAGAAGACAGCATTTATGTATCCATGAATTAGCATATTATACGAATAAATATTTATCAATAAAGCTCTTTATTGGTTCCATTTAGATGTTGATGTGTGCATACTAGGGTACCCCTACCACATAGGTAGTCACCTACAAGCTCCAGTGTGGAATTCTATGAGACAGGAGAAACTTGAATGTGAAATCTCCCTTGTAACTAATAACTCTGGGTTATTCCATTCCCCCTGTTTTACACAAGAAAAAAATTTACATATTTCTGAGTTGTCCTGGGTTCAGCAGTAGCAGTCATTTTTCTCCTTCTTAGTAGCTGGTGCAGTGCTGTAGTTTTGACTTTCAGCCTGGGAACAGCGCTGATAGCACCAATGTCTTTAGCTGCTACTCAGAATGTTTAGTCTGACCAAGGACTTTTGGTGTCTCATGCTCTGCCAGGGAGGACGGGAAGCCGGGAGGAAGCAGAGACAGGACACCTGACCCAAACTAACCAAAGAGGTATTCTATACCACAGCACGTCATGCCCACTATATAAACTGGGGGCAGTTACCCGGAAGAGTTAGATCACTGCTTGGGTTGGGCTGGGTATCGGTCGGCGGCTGGTGAGCGTTTGTATTCTCTTCCCTTGTTATTTTTGCTTATCATTATTATTGCTGGTGCTAGCAGCAGTGGTTTGTGTTATACCTTAGTTACTGGACTGTTCTTATCTCAACCCATGGGAGTTAAATTATTTTATATTTTAGTTACCAGCTGAGCTTAAACCATGACATAAATCCTTGTGATACTAAGAGTATTCTTTCCTTGGTTAAAGAGGACAAAGGAGATTTTTAAGGCCTTGGGTCTGCTGATTTTCTCTTTTTCACTTTGCTTCTTCTGGCTTTTCTCTGGAGACATTTTGTGGCTCTGCGAGTCCTGCAAGCACAGCTGAATAGACAGTTGAGATATTAAGCAACACATCCGAGTTGCAAATTATTTCCTAAGCCACAAAAAAGAAAAGAACTTGGGGATAAATGCTGGTGCAATGCTGAATACTACAAAAGTAGATCAGTCACAGCATGCAAAAATAAAGGAAAATGAGAAAATACAGTAATGGATTTCAGGGCACGAGAGAAGACTCATTCATGGGAGACTCCCTCAGAGGAGTACAAGATTCCTATGAGGGTCTGGGCAATATGAGATACTGGGCTGCCTGGGGTGGGCTGGGAAAGATGAAGACATCCTTCAGTCTTCAGTACTGTGATTAAGTAATATGAAAGAGAGAATAATTCACTCAGAATGTCAGCATTTACTGCTAGGGATTGAAGTACAGAAGGATTTCTTCAATTTCATATGAATGAGATTTGCTTTACTTCAGCTGCCTTCTGTGAAGACGTAGAGTCTTGAAGTATTACTTTTCAGAGCTGTTTTTAATGTAATTTTAGCAATGGACACTGCTGATGAACAATATGGACATTTCTGAACAGTGCTGGATATGGAAAAAGTAATTTGATATTTTTGTGAAGACTGAAAATATCTTGAATTCCATACTATTATTTTTCCCAGCCTCTTGAATATGACTGTGGTGGGGTGACCCCTACAAGCAGATAAGTACCACATAGCTGTTTGCTTACTTTCCCCTAAGTGGGATAGGGGAGTGAACAGGAAGAGCAAAAATGAGAAATCTCATGGATCAAGATAAAGACAGTTTAATAAATGAGGGAAAGAGGAGGGGGGAATAAGTGATGCAGAGAAAATCAATCACCACCTCTCATAAGAAGACTAATGCCCAGTAAGCCCCTGAGCAATGGAGCTCTGTCAAACAACTCCCCTTTCCCTGCCACCCCCCTTTTTATTGAGCATTACATTACATGGCATCATTTTGGTCAGTTTGGTTCAGCTGTCCAAACTGTGTCCTCTCTCAGGTTTTTCCTACCCCTCTGCCTAGTTTCTGTAGTGATAGCAGGGTGAGAAAAAGACAAATCCTGAGAATAAGTGCAGCTCCACAGTAATCAAAACAGTAGTGCTGCCAACACTGTTTCAGTCACAAACCCCAAATACAGCACCATACAGGCTCCTATCAATGAAATTAACTCCATCCCAGCCAAACCCAGCAGTGCCAGCCAAGCTCATCTGGTTACTGTTGTGTCCCCAGATACAGACAACTTTAAATCTCCAAATCACTGAGACTCTTTAATGGGGTCCTGAACACTGACCATGCTGAAAGGTGTGTATACAATACTAATAAATTAAAACCATACATATATCCTCAGATTTTCTGGAAGAGTCTTTTTAGTAGCTGTTAACAAATTCCGTGCTGGAATCTGGAGGGGCTTTCCTAGGGACTTTATCGCCCACCTGTAATTTAGACAGATGAGGACAATCAGCATAAACAACAACAGAAGCAGAAGGTAATCTGTGTAATAGGACTGAATACCTCAAAACAAGGTCTTTTGGCTTCAAACTACTGAGCAGATTGCGCTGTGTTCCTGAGGTACAATTGATATTTTCATGCTAAAACAATGTATGTATATTATCTCCCCGGGAACATATGATTTTTAATAGTCATAGTCATGTGACTGAAGGTAAGGGATTTTTGCTGCCAGAGGGACACTTATAATTCATAATAAAGAGAAAATGTTTTTTAAAAAAGAACAGAAATCTTATTCTGTGAGTAAAAGGATGAAATTTTTAATGGCAGGATGGGGAGAGAAGATGAGGGTGGAATCAGGGTTTGAACAGACCTTAAGTATTCCACAGCTGTAGCAGGCATAATTGGAGAGGTCTGAAAAGCAATGTTTTGATCCTATGTGAAGTCCAGAGCTGCTACCAACCAGTATGAGCTTTGGATGCTGTGGCATAACATTGCCCACCTTCAAATGTTCCAAGTTTGTGAATCTACCCCTCACAAACCAAAGAAACTGCCTCCTGATTGCATGCATATTTGGGTTCTTTCGAAGTACATTTTGCTTTTTTATTTTCAAGGTGGTGTTGGTTTTTATTTTCGGGAGGGGGGAGTTATTTTCTGCAGAAGTTGAGGCTAGATATATATATTTTCAGGAACCTAGAAGGAAGAAGATAGATATCTATTTCATTAAAATGCAAATAGTGAGAGCTTTCAGAACACAGAATAGCATGAGATTTACAATTAAGTAATGATAATTGGTGTTGTAAATGGTTTTATGGAGGGGAAAACTATACAATTATTAGAATACTTTTTGACATTTGAATCAGTAAGGCTTAGTTCCCACTCTCGGAGTTTATAAAAAGGATCTGAGCCATCTTACACAGGTCTTATAAAACTGGATTCACTAAAAAGATTTAGACCATAGTTCACTATGACAAAGCATTCATCAGCAACACTGTTTGTTCTTTGCTTCCTACCTGTACCAAAACAACTGTCTGAAGGGCAATGTAATGAAAAAGAATGGGGAATTAATATGACTTACAAAAAAAATATAACTTGTTTTATTTTCTTTCCATGAAAAAGCCAGATAAGCTCCTCTTCCTGATTCACAGTGAGGTCTCTTAAAAAACTATGTCAGTTCAGCTAATAAGAAGGTGAGCTTCAACATGAGAGCAGTAGCATCTTAAGCTTACATGCTCACAAACCATTTTGCATTATGAGAACGAGTTTAATTAACTGATTTAAGTTTTTAGAACCCCTTTCACCTTGTTCTTACATACAAATATCTTCTAATATGGAAGACATTTTCTAAGCACATGCAGAGCAAAACCAAAGTAATAAAAAACCCACACTGAACCTGCATTTAGACTGAGGTTCAGATACCTTCCTTTGTAAAAGTTTTCTGGAATCATTCAATGATCTAGTTGGCCTTGTAGCAAAAATAGGTAATAGTTGATGTATCCATCACAGAGTGCAGGAGGATTCTTATATAAAGAAATAACATCAATTACCTCTTTTTGTTTGCTTGCTGCTCCTAACTTGGGACAAGCGAGAAATTTTGTATGTGACAAAGTATTGCCTTGATTTAAGTTCCTAATGCTGATTCGGAGAAAACTCCAGGAACAAACTCACCACAAAGTTTTCAAGTTGACAAGCAGGTATTCTTTATTACCACGCCAGGACACATGGGGCATAGCTCCTCCTAATGTGTGTCCCCATACCGCTACACAAGCTGTCCTTACATAGCCACTGGGTATACATACATACTCATGAGGCTACATATGGACTACAGAATTTTCCAGAAAGTTCCCCGGATGCATACAAAAATGTGGTGGTTGTCTCTGAGGGTGTTTTACTTCTTCCAACAATCTTCATCACTTCTGGTAGCCTTTGAAGCATGCCTAGTAGATGTTTATACCAGCTTAATTGGGTCGTTAACACCACAGACATAGCAATCATCCTGTCCTTCTACTTATCAGTTAGTTTAACTGCAGCCCATCCTGGACATCTGCCATTCCAGATACTCCTTATCCTTATGTCCTGTTCTTCTAGCCTGTTTTTCTTACACTCATTTTCAACTCAGGTCATAAGGGCCTAAAACTATGTCAACTACAAGGGTTTATCTTATACAAGGATTCTCAGTATGTTTAGTTTTACTCTACTTTTTTTTCTGTGAATCATGAACCTCGGTAAGTTTCCATTGCTACTGTTACAAAGCCATCAAACTTAACATTACTTAAAACTGATTCTAAGGGTTTATATATTTCAGTTTGTGATTTTGTGCCCCCCTTGTCTCAATACCAAGAAAACTTAATAGCAGAAAAATCTAAGTCCCAGGCTGGTGTCTCCTTTAAGCTCAAAGCAGACTCTGCAGAATCATTTGAGGATTACCTAGGAAATACAAAAGATAAAAAAGTTCCTCACCAGTATCATTCAAATAACATATTTCAGCATGAAAAGACTACCAAGGGAAGTCTGTCCAAAACACTCCTGGTGAGACTGACTCAATTATCAGCTATAATAACATCAGGTGACAGACTTTGGTAAGCAAAGTGTTGCTCAGTTAGAAAATTCTATTAGCAAACACCAATTTACACCTCTGAATTGCTGTGAATACTTGTTAACATCTCCTGTATGCTTTGTAGCTATTAACTGATTAATGAAATCCTAAAGAGAAGCAAATACACAGTATGTGGTGAGCAGGTGTTACCACTCCCTTTTTGCAGGTGATGAGGAAAATCAGAAGAGACTTACTGATGACTTCCCTGAGACCAGGATGCTGAGCAGGTAGTAAACTACATACTGTGACAGCTGACATCTGGAACTCCTGAAATAGCTGGTGAGGTGCTTGTCTTATCCCAAGATTCTGGTCATTGCTCCTTAGCTCTACTTGTGTAAGTCAAGCAGGTAAAGTAGTCAAGAAGATCTTGACTATGTTGAACATTTTAGGAAGAGCTCTAGAGCTTTTCTACCTGCAATTCAGTTTTGGTAGCAGCTGTCCACACACACGTTTAAGTTGCCTTGGGCCTTTGCTACAAAAAGAAGCTGGTTCATGTTCTCTTTACCTGTTAGCTTCTCACTTCTTTCCAAAGAGCCATTAATATATGCAAGTTAGTATGATTTTGCTCAGAGAAAAGAGAAAGAACAGTTTCCCTAGAACAGCAGGCAGATGATATTGCATTTGAAATTCTGCTTAAAATACGGAAGAAATAATACATTGTGACACAGAGAATCAAATGGAAAAAATTTTTCTACACGCATCACAGCACAGCTAAGATTTTCCAATTGTTCTTTCCTTCCTCTTTTTCCTCCTTTAAAACATTGGAAAATGAGGTTTCTGTGGAGCAGTCTTGCAAATTTGACAGCCTCTCCTGCAGAAATTCCCTTAAGTCTCTTAGTACCTCTTGTGCCTAGATCTTCACTAAGAGGCTCATGGGCAATAGACTGACCCATTACTCTGCATGCGTTACCCTTAACAAAGAGGAGTAATGAGATAGATTGGATGTGCCCTCACTGTTATTGCAGACATTACTAGCTGTCTTTTCTCAAGCATTTTGTATATGGTAAAAATTAATAAATTTACATTAATACAAATTTTTGCGTAGCAAATGGCTCTGCAGTAACACACTGTGCTGTTATGCACTTACTGCCATAAAATCAACAAAAGATAGATGATCAAATCAAAATATTGCAAATAAACTAGTGAACAATACTTACCCAAGACATCTGGCCTGGGATTAAACGTTATCCTGCGTAGCTGATGTATCTAGAGTGTTTTGTTTCTCTTATTTTTAGCTGTTTCTTTCACATTTCTCCCACTCTCTTTTCTGAGTGTCTGTTTGGGATCTCTCTGAACAGACATTCTGAGCACTCAGACCACAGCTTTGGGAGCCATACTCACACCATCATAAATGATCTCCCATGAGCAGCCATGAAAGTATCCTCATGGGCTGTTAAACATTCTACTTTATATCTTCACCAATTAAAACAGTGTTCTCAAACATATTTTATTAAGTTGTAAAATTCTACAGTGTGCTGGTGAAATTATTAACAATGAAGGAAGTACTGATACTGAGGCTCAAAACTTAGAAACTAGATTAAAGGTTCTTCTGCTCCCTTGGATGTGCTTTCTGTCTTTGGGCAGGATGCTGTAGTACTTTGTGCTTCAGTTTTGCCAATGGAATAATTAGAAGATATATATATATATATGTATCTCAGAAATTGGAAGAGGCTTGTGGAGCTATTTGTTGATAACCTATCAAACATCCTTTTCTGTGGGAATTATCATCTTGGTATCCAATACTTTCGAAAAGCTTTCAGGAGAATGCAATTAAAAATGTGATTGCTTTATGTACTTGTCAGGTGAAGAAGTAAGACATTACATTTTCAAGTTCAGGTGACAGGTAGGCAAAAAAGGAGAATTTCTGCCTTGAATAGCACTGATGTCTCTCCGCTGAGGGATAATACATTTTCCCTAAGTTCAATCAAAATATTTTAAAATTAAATTAGTTAATATTCTTCCTCCTAGATGCAAAATACCAAACAAAATACCTGTTTAGAGGACAAGAATCTACACATTATTGAACCAGTATTATACCAAATACAAGACTACCTAGAAACCTTGCAAAAGCCAATTTGCTGTATGCCAAGAAAATTTGAACATGTAGGAGAGCATCAGCAGATTTGCCACTCTAAATGTTTCATCCTTCAAAACCCTAGGCTGTATATACTACGGTAGAATGCTTGATTGCACAGCCTATATCAGCTTGAATTCAGTTTTCCTGAACATGGTAAATCGATGCAGTATATTAGAACCCAGTTGTTTTTTGCTCTATAATTGCATCTGTATTTTCTTATATTTCCTGGAAATACATTTTGAAAATTCTGTTATCAACTACAATGGATGAAAACACCCAATAGTCACACTGACATTTTTCTTGTTCTAAGCTCCAAACATATGGCCTGTATCGCTGTTCCTATGGGTGGGTGTACAGTGAATTTCCAGATCAGATATGTTGCAACCAGCTTGCTCCCTATACAGGCAGAGGACCTCAGTTATTCCGGTATTCAGCTCAGTAAATATACCTTACTTCTATTAACCCTGTCACTTTAGGGTTCAGTAAGGGGATTTGTGAAAACTCTGCCTAATTGTGATGACAACTTCTGGGATCTGGTGTCATATGATACTAAAAAACTGTCCCTTGTTCTGTCTTTGTTGAGGCGTGGAAAAGAATTTGGCAGCTGAAGCAGAGCTCTGGGAAACCTATGACACTGAAACAATAGATGGCCACTTACTGCGTACGCAAGGTTGCAATTCTCTCCCTAGGATCTGTTTGATGACAGTCCTCAGTTCAGAAATGTCTGTGGTCAGCCCTGAGAGTGAATTACAATTGTGTGCAGACTCTGTGGGTGACTAGTACCAGTTTTTATCCCAGCTCAGAAAGAAGGCTGTTTTTCTTCCATAAGTTGCATCAGCAGAATGTTTCTGTACTTCCAGGGATTTTGTATCAGCATCAGGCACTTCTAACTCATCTAGCAGACTTAGTTAGGCTGTTTGAAATGGTTACCAGATTTTCTGTCTGCCTCAAACCTTAACTTACCAACACCTTTGAAGAGATAAGTCAAAGTGATTTATAGATGCTTCTAAACAAAGGTCTGCATGAGTTCAGATAATGCGAATACATGTCATCCTAAAATGTATGCTGTCAGTGGAGTCTCCTGCAGTCCTAGTAAATGTTAGCAAAAAAGCTGGGACAGACAACAGGGGACAGTAACGACCTCAGCCACTCCTATATGATCTGACTGCAGGTATGAGGAGAACAAGGAGGAAGGAAGAATTTGGCAGCTGAAACAGAGCTCTAGGAAACCTATGACACTGAAATAATGGATGGCCACTTACTGCACACACAAGGTTGCAATTCTCTCCCCAGGACTTTTTAACAGCTTAAAGTTTGTTTTGGGCAAAGAAATTAGATCTTTTAAAATTACTTATTGCATGTAAAAACATTTAAGAATGTACTGAACCAAAGACAGTTATTTAAATATGTCTCAGCCTTCTGATGATACTTCGGCAAACTATGATTCTTAAAGGAAACTACTCTCACATCATTTCTTTTACTGGTAGCACCAGTTTATGCCACTATAATCCCACTCCAGCCACTTTTTCCTACCTCCATGTCATTACTTTCATTGGATCAGAGGACTGACTGGGATCTAAAAAACTCCCTGTGGCTGTAAGAAGTGTCCTCAGTGACAATGGTGTGTAATTACAATGGAAGCCAAAGCAATCTCTCCCTCATAAGCATTTCTAAAGTCCAGCCTCTTCTTTTACATGCCCAGGGGTGACAAAAGGCTTTAAGGAAAAGTGAAAACTCACAGCTTTGTTAGAATTTGCAAAGAACAAGTAGTTTACAAATATAAAAAACAAACAACAACCAAAACAAGCAAATAAGCAAACAAAAGAGGAGCATGTATACGTGCCTGTGTGAGAAAGAAAATCTTTCTGGATGGGATATGGTACTGTTCACAGAGTACGGTTAAGTGCTCAGAGAGCCCTGTGAAGAGTACCTCTAAATATCCTAACAGAATTAGATGAACGGATGTTCACCCATCATTGAAATGCTCTTACAGGAAGACTCGCTATGAAAAGGGAAGCCCAGCCATCTCAAATGTGCTGATGTGTATAGCTTGCTGTTAAACAATAATAACAACAACAGTAATGAAAATGTAATTAATAATACTAGAATATTCTTTATAATTGTTAATGAAGATTGCTAGTTTCCCACTGCTAACAGGAGAGTTCTTTGTCTCTGCTGCCAGAAACATATTGCAACTTATAATTAATTAAGAGTCATGCTGGGTGGGGTGGCAACACACATTATAAGTAATAGTAATAACTAAAGGCTTTGTCAGTGGAAAGCTGACAGAAGATTCTGTAAGATACTGCCAGAAATAACTGTTAGATGATGATTACATCTAGATAAGCGCAACGGGTTTTCTAACTAGTGTAGAGCAGTACGAGCAAAGAATTTTGCCTGTTTTCATCAGTATTGACTACAAAATATGTATGTGTCCTTTCTTCTCAAATCTTTTCTCCCAGAGGCAATTGCTGATGAAGGAAATGGCAAGTAGTGGTTACAACAGAGGACTTGGAATTTGCTATTTTGAGCTGCGCCACTAAATAATTTCCTGACCTTGGCAAAGTCAATCACAGTAGCTATGCATCATTTTCCAACTGTAATATGAGAACAATCACAATTACCAAAAGTGTAGTGATGCTTCAGGAGTAAAGGTTTATAAAGCATATATTATTCACAAAAGGAAAATATCTTGTGATGATGCACTGTTATGGCTGAACCCCTGGAAACAGGTCTGGGTGGAAATTAACAGGCAGCACTTGACCTATTTTCTGAAAATGTTTATGTTTGTTACTGCCCAGTGCCTTTAAGTCAGAGGGAACTGCAAAAATTACAGCCACAAAATTAACCAGCATTTCTGTTTGGAAATGTGTTTCATCATCCTGCTCTGGCTGCAGAGCTGGGAGCTCTGCAGTGCCCATTGTTCACATTCCCACACGAAGTGACTATTTCTGAGCTTACAGAGCTCATTTAGGGAGATATGTGAAGTGTGCTGGTAAGCTTAGTCTAGTTCTTCATGAGGGAAGACATTCATCACTGCATTTTCCCCAAGTTTGGTTCCAGCTCCCACCTGTGCTTGCAGTATTGGGCTAACTGAACAGACAGAGAGACAAATTTCTTCTTAGCTGGATTAATCACCTCAGAAATTGATGGAACCTGGTTCAGATCACCACAGGGTTTTGGTGCATTCTGCTCTGCATGCTGCACTTGCTGGAAGACTCATCTGATCTGTGACTAAGAACAAAAATATTCTTACTAGAAATGGTGCAATACTGGCTGCCTTAATGCTGTCCTTTCAGATATTTGAGTTCTGTGTCTGAAGTTACATTTGAAAATCATGGTGTTTCATATGTCTTTAGATAAGTTCCAAACTCATTGTACATACTTTGTTTACTCCCAGCCAAGGGCAGTCTCTCAGTGGCAGCATGAGTCAGATTAGCACCACAGTTCTTCTGCCACTGAGAGATTTCACCTGGTTTTATCTAAGTCCTTGAGGAAGTGACGGGTCCAGCTGCTGAAGAGAAATGCTAGTTCCTAATATTGGCACCATGCAGCAGAATAAGGACAAATGCTAAAGGTCACTTTTTATTTTTGTTTGAAATTTGGCAATTCCAAGGAAGTCTGCACCTGTTTATGGTTTGGGAATGCATTACTAAATATGCTAGTATGCAAACATTATTATTCTTCATCTGTATTTAGAGCTGGCTTTTTTTTTCTCCCTGTGTACCATTAGAAATTTCTAAATACTTTATGAATAAATCTGTACTTACATAGGTACAAAGACTATTTTGATAAAGGTCAAAAAACAATTGTTTGTTACTAGAGGCACATTCCTCCTCCCCAAATACCAGAAAATTCTTCAAGTAAATGATATTGATAGTACCACTGAAGTACATGTTTGTTTTAACGAGAAGGCCAAAAGGTACATGTACTGGAACAATGCAGCTATTAGACATTAATTTCACTTGGGATTAATCAATGATGAGGAAATTGGTAAACTTCCCTTTTTTAGCCAGAGAGAAACTGGGACCTTGTTCTATAGCTGAGTCAATAGGCTAAAACTGTGAACAACTGTGGAACGTGTTGAGAGTTAACCTTTTGATCTCAGCTTGAGTGCAACAATTGTAATGAAGACCTCAGGCCTAATATTATTATTGATACTACCTCTTGCAGATGGTGATTAGGTTTGATTACATTACTTTTATAAATAACAAAAAGATAATGTGCAGTATTCAAATTACAAATGATCCATTCAAAAAAAATTAAATTATACAGAGCCTTATAATGTGGTTAGTAGAGAGATATTAAAAATGTGGCTGAATCATTCTGTAACTCTTTATTGCAAATTTTATGAAGCACTGAGTAATCACACTCTTATTTTGAAATTGCCAAGTGTCTCTGAATTAACTAGTGCTATCAACAAATTTTTGCCTGCTCTGGTCAGCTACCCAGCAAACCGGAACCTCTTTGTTCATGAAAATATCTCAATGGTTACTGTGGACTGAAATCTTTCAGAATCAGAAGAGAGTTTTTTTCTTTTGTCTCTGGGTAGACGAAGCAACTTTCGTTAGCAGTTATTGGAATGATGTGTGTGCATCAAGGGACTCGCATACCGGTATCTCTTCATTTGTTAATTTACTATAATACATATCTATAATGTTATAATAGAAATTGTAGATGAGGAAGTAATTTATTTTTAATCTACTTCTGGCTGTTGTGGAATGCCCTATCAAGTATACTGTGTTTATTTAGACTAAGGGTGAAGCATTTTGAAATGTGCAAGGGACTTTGGGAACTTTAAGTCAATTTTTAGGGAGTATTTAAATGGTTAGGATTTTCATTGGCTTTGAGTGGGGCCATAGTTTTATCAGCCAGAATAGGCAAATCAATTGTTTGCTTGTTTATGAACTCAGTGGTTTGGTCATTTCCACACAATTTGCAGTGGAAATACAATATTGAGCACTTGGTGATAGAGCTGTTCCCATGGAACAGTCTGCTATAATGATGTCAGTAAAAAGAATTAAAAAAATCTACTGGAAAAGACACAGCTTCCAAATATTCCCTACAAAAAAATTGGAACACAATGAAGATTTCCTTGCTCCAAAGGAGGTTTTGAGGAATTGAACAATTATAAACTTTAGAAATACTAGTATACAGGGATTGGCATTGTTGTGAAATGGGTAGATCCCATTAAAGTTGAGTGCAAATGCAACCTGGTATGTAGTATCACCCGTGTTATCTCATTCGCCCCAGGTACTAAGTGCATTTACACTTATACCACTGGATTTTTAATACATATTCTTATCTGGCTTCTTACAGGCCTGACAGCTGTGACCAAACTGATTTTTAGTCAGATTTCTAAGGATTTGCTGCATCCATGCAAGGTAAAATCAAAGCAGCTGGCTGAGAGCTACTAAAAGGAGCTAGAATCATAGAACCATAGAATCATAGAATAGTTAGGGTTGGAAAGGACCTCAAGATCATCTAGTTCCAACCCCCCTGCCATGGGCAGGAGCACCTCCCACTAAACCATGCCATCCAAGGCTATGTCCAATCCCACCTTGAACGCCACCAGGGATGAAGCATTCACAGCTTTCCTGGGCAACCCATTCCAGTGCCTCACCACCCTCACAGTAAAGAATTTCTTCCTCATATCCAATCTAAACTTCACCTGTTTAAGTTTAAACCCATTACCCCTTGTCCTCTCACCACAGTCCCTAATGAAGAGTCCCTCCCCAGCATCCCTATAGGCCCCCTTCAGATAGTGGAAGGCTGCCATGAGGTCTCCACACAGCCTTCTCTTCTCCAGGCTGAACAGCCCCAATTTTCTCAGCCTATCTTCATACGGGAGGTGCTCCAGTCCCCTCATCATCCTCGTGGCCCTCCTCTGCACTTGTTCTAACTGTTCCATGTCCTTTTTATGTTGAGGACACCAGAACTGCACAAAATACTCCAAGTGAGGTCTCAGAAGAGCAGAGTAGAGGGGCAGGAGCTCCTCCCTCGACCTGCTGGTCACACTCCTTTTGATGCAGCCCAGGATACGGTTGGCTTTCTGGGCTGCAAGTGCACACTGCCGGCTCATGTTCATTTTTTCATCAACCCACACCCCCAAGTCCTTCTGCGCAGGGCTACTCTGAATCTCCTCCCCGCCCAACCTGTAGCTGTGCCTGGCATTGCTCCAACCCAGGTGTAGGACCTTGCACTTAGCATGGTTAAACTTCATCAGGTTGGCATCAGCCCACCTCGCAAGCGTGTCAAGGTCCCTCTCGATGGCATTCCTTCCCTCCAATGTATCAACCGAACCACACAGCTTGATGTCATCGGCAAACTTGCTGAGGGCGCTCTCAATCCCACTGTTCATGTCACCCACAAAGCTGTTGAACAATACCGGTCCCAACACCGATCCCTGGGGGACACCACTCATTACTGGTCTCCAGCTGGACACTGAGCCACTGAGCACTACTCTTTGCGTGCGGCCATCCAGCCAGTTCTTTATCCACCGAGTGGTCCACCTATCAAATTGATGTCTCTCCAACTTAGAGAGAAGGATGTCATGGGAGACAGTGTCAAAGGCTTTACACAAGTCTAGGTAGATGACATCAACTGCTCTGCCCCTGTCCATCAGTTCCGTAGCCTCTTCATAGAAGGTCACCAGATTGGTGAGGCAGGATTTCCCCTTAGTGAAGCCATGCTGGCTGTCACCAAGCACCTTGTTGGTTTTCATGTGCCTTAGCATGCCTTCCAGGAGAATCCACTCCAAGATTTTGCCAGGCACAGAGGTGAGACTGACTGGTCTGCAATTCCCTGGTTCATCGATTTTCCCCTTCTTAAAAATGGGGGTTATATTTCCCTTTTTCCAGTCGTCAGGAACTTCACCTGACTGCCATGATTTTTCAAATATGATGGACAGTGGCTTAGCAACTTCATTTGCCAGAATCAAAGCAAAGCCTTTCTGTAGTAGACACAGAGTGCATTTGTCCCAGAATGGAACTGTTGAGCTGTTCTGCCTTTATCAACACTGCCTGAGCTAGGGAGACAGATCTCCTGGCAAAAACTAAGAAACTTGTCTTCACGGTTTTTCATAATGTGACTTTTTACCTGTGTATACCCACAGTATTTTATGTATGTATCAAAAGTGCTGCACTTAGAAAATTCTGAAAGAAGTAATTGGAAAAAGTATGTAAGAATAAAGGGTAAAATTGCAATCTACTGTTTAATGGAAAGGGATTGTAACATATTTAAAGGGAATAGGGGCTGATAAATCAGAAGTCCAAGGGAAAGAATGGTTTCACATTTGAGCTTGTTACTGTAAGCAAAACGCTAAGTGTTATAAATGATATAATTATACAGGTTATATCATCTATATTTATTAATTATATATATTTATAAATTATTGTATAATTGCATATGAATATAATATGTAGTTTAATCATTATAAATTACATAAATTTATAAATTATTATAATTTTTATAAATTTGTAATAATAAGAAAAATTAATAAATCTTAAAATACTCATTCAAACTATTCAAAGTTGTTCTGGAAATGCTCCCCTGGAAAAAAACCATGAATATATGCAAAGTGAGAAATGCAGGTTTAGAGTCACCCAGATCAAGTTAGGAGGAGGTGGAATAAGTCTCCCTCTCAGGTGAAAGCATTAATTCTTGTCTATTTTAAATAACAAGAGGTACCATTGTTACTGGTTTAAAAGAGAACCACCTCCAAAAGCATCAGTCATTCATGACAAGCAGTTTGAGGTAATGCAGCCTGCTGTGAGTGCTCAGCAACCTCAGACAAATGTACAACCATTTTTTTTTTACCTATAGGTTCTGTTTGAGGCCCTAGGAAACCTGTAGGTAAAAATACTAGGCTTCCAAGCCCCAAATGGTTTAAGTGTGAATTTAGTGAGGAGCTTGTTAGCTCCTTAGAATGGGATATGTTACAGTCTGTAATGATGCGTAACTCCAGTTCCTGTTCTGGGACATCGAAGTCAGAAGAAAGATGATTGCAGCTAGGATTTTTACAGTAAATTTTTGCATGTAAATATCTCAGTTCTTTCTAAAGGATTCTTTACACCCCTTAATTTCCTTATTGCCTGTATTGACTCACCTTTATACACGAAACATTTGTAGTTCATAGGGGACCTCACAATCTAGTGATCTGTGAGTAGTACTGATGGCTTCATCTTCATACCAGGTTCCTAAGCTTTTCCAGTCTGGAACAGTGGGAAGGCACTGTCAGCAGAGACTGCAGCTTTGTTTCTTCTGCAGTAGCCTTCCTGTTGGATCACTTCTGCAGATAATCGATACCTGGATTATTTCCTTCTTTGCCTGATTCCAAACTCATGTCATCCAAACAGATTTACACTTGATGGATGCAGTAGTGCCTCAATCTTTCCTATTGTTGCTTCAGATTGCATTTCAGGGGAGCTTCTTACATTATCATTCAATGAGGGGAAAGTATAGGCTGCAGCTGTTCAACTGTGGCAAAACTGATGCATTGGTAGGCTTGTCCAGAGGGAGAGATTGAGCTATCTTTGGAAATTTTAACATCACAATGAGCCCTGGTTGAGGGCTTTGGGAATGTTGGTTTTGGATTTAAATGGCTATGTAATTTGTGGCTCTGCCTTAAGGGATATGCCAAAGGTCAGATGGAGCTCAAATGACAAAACAGGGAACATAAGCCAAATTTCAGCAAAGCATACTCTTTCCCAGAGATATTTAGTTCCAGAACTTTCTCATAGTCTGGCAATATATCCTCTTGTCTGTATCATATAAAACTCAGCATAGCAAGCTGAAAGGAAGCAAATACAGAGTTGATGCTTCCTAGATGCTGAGATCCTCCTGAAATTAAAATCCTGATATATTAGTTCTATAATGTCTAATTATGATAGCATTAAAAAAAAAAAAGTTTATATTGACAATCATTTAAGCTGCAAAACTACGCAGCATGGTTACCTGCTATTTTGTCATTGTGGAACAATTCTGAGGTCTTTTTTATGCTGTTTCTTATATCCTGATGGGAAGCATGCTGGCAAAGAACCAGTCAAGCCATTTCACAATGTCATTTTCATAGCTCTGAACAAATTTTTCCAACAAATGCAGATAAATCCTCATCTAGGTTATTAAATTAGTCTCCCCAAAAGGATCAATGAAAAGAAATACAAGTCCATAATCAGAATTTATGAAATTTGTAATCCTTTTAACTGCAATAACGATCTTTTAGAAACTACATCTATTCAAGTCTGCAGGGAGAGTAGGGCAGGCATAGGCATACGCATGTATATGAGGGCTTCAGTATTTTCTAGCAGGCTTTCCAGTATACTGAAAACAAAGTACTAGTAGTTTTAGGGAACTGGGCAACCTGTGGGTATAAAACTGTCATGAACTAATTATCCTCTAATTATTTATCTAACTTACACATTCAGTCCTCCAGATAGTTTTTATTGTAACACCCCTTGGAATTAAAATTATAACGATTTTGAAGAAGTGGAGATAGCTATCACTGAGAGTAGGGAGAGTTAACTTACCCTAGCTGGCTAAATCCATATTTTGGATCCTTCAAATCTTTGCTTTTCTAACTTACTGAAGGATGTGTAATAATTGAAGATATTCGTGTTTCCAAAAATATAGCTTTTACAATAGCAAATGTCCTTTTCTGGTAGAGTACCTTAGCCTTGATATTGCTGAGGCTAAACCACAAAAATAAGCTGTATCAGTCTGAGGGAGACACATATCTAACGTATTTTTCCACAAACGTGGTTTCTCTTGCTAATTTTCCCAGTACCTGCTTGTCCTGGTTTAAGTCCAGCCAGCCACGTACCACGTAGTTCGCTCACTCGCTCCCCCCTTCTTCTGTCCCCCCAGTCCCGGGGGGATGGAGAGGAGAATTGAAAGAATGTAACTCCCATGGGTTGAGATAAGAACAGTTCAGTAACTAAGGTATAACACAAACCACCACTTCTACCACCAATAATAATAATGACCAGGGAAATACAAGGGAAGAGAATACAAACGCTCACCACCTATACCCAGCCCGACTGAGCAGTGAACCCCCTCTTCCGGGTCTCTGCCCCTAGTTTTTTCATCCTGGACATGATGTGCTGTGGCATGGAATACCTCTTTGGTTAGTTTGGGTCAGGTGTCCTGTCTCTGCTTCCTCCCGACTTCCCCCAGGCTTCCCCTCCTCCCTGGCAAAGCATGAGGCTCAGAAAGTCCTTGGTCAGACTAAACATTACTACAACTAAAAACATTGGTGTTATCAGCTCTGTTCCTAGGCCGAAAGTCAAAAGCACAGTGCTGCGCAAGCTACTAAGAAGGAGAAAAAATGACTGCTACTGCTGAACCCAGGACACTGCTCTAAGCAGAAGAGGGTTGAGTGGGTGACTTCTGATCTGACTTTGCCTGAAACAATGATCTTACATGGGATCATTCCTTGTGAGCCGAATTAGCCAAATTCCCCATCCATTCATTATCTTCTATTTCACAATTAAAAGCTAGTTGACTGAAGGAATCCAGTGCTTTAATTAAAATATAATATACAAAATAAAAAACCCAAATGAAAATGAGGAATAAAACTTTTTTGTTGACATACTGGATCCAAAATGTTAAATAAAAGCATGCTAATAGTTCCCAGCTAAGGAAGAGAAATGCACAAGGGTCAGAGGCTGAACAATTTCAGAGACTGGATTTTGAGATAATACTGATCTTTCACAATCCACATCACAGGGAATTTTCAATACATGAACTACTTCAGTGATTCTCACTTTGACTGTAACTATCTGTATAGACTATTTGCTTTTATTCCAACACAGGATTTCAGTTGATAAAAATATTTGAATAATTTTAAAATTGCCTCAGATAAAAATAAAATTACTTGATAATCTAAGAAAAAAAAAAGAAAAAAAAAAAAGAAAAAACCAAAAACAACCGATTGCAGCAATTTAAAAAATCACTTGATATAATGATTTTGTACTCTGCCACAAGGATTATTTAAATTATAATATACTTTTTAATACAGTAAATTAAGTAGCTCTTCTGCTACAAAGGTATACAAAGATATATAAAGGATATAAAGAGGCAGCCAGGACAAGAAGTTGGTTAGTTATGTGTTGCACAGCAGCCCCAGTTTAATGAGCAATAAAGCCTTCTCTAGAACTTATGAATCCAGCTCAGTGAGCTGATCATCAGCAGGAAAAAAAAACCCCAAACATGTCAGTGAACCCCCAGAAACTGGAGTAGCTTTCACAGAGACAAGCAGCATGAACAAAGTGACTGGAAAAGTTTTTGACACTATGTATGTCTTTATTTTGTCCCTGTCACTGGGAGCAGATCTGACAGGTATGAGCTCCTTGCTAAGAGTTGCATCAGGTCAGATGACAGCTAGAATCAAATCCTTTCCTGACATATATTATTCTCATAAAAAATAGCTACAAAATCAACAAAAAAGTAGTTTTCAGCATCTAAATATGTAAACTGTCAGGTGAAAGGAATGTATGATTGCTCACAATAATGCCATCTGCTAATATTTTTTTTTTCAGTTTTATGTATTCACACAGGAAAAAACGTGCTTTTCTTATAGTTTATTGTTAAAACTAAGTATCACTGTTCTATAGGCATATATTCTAGGTATTATTCCTTTCCCAAATACCTTAAAATATTATTACCAAGCATTAATAACAAAAGCTTATAGACTAAATGTGCGCCCTCAGCAAGTTTGCCGATGACACCAAGCTGTGTGGTTCGGTTGATAAGTTGGAGGGAAGGAATGCCATCCAGAGGGACCTTGATAAGCTTGTGAGGTGGGCTGATGCCAACCTGATGAAGTTTAACCATGCTAAGTGCAAAGTCCTCCACCTGGGTCGGAGCAATGCCAGGCACAGCTACAGGTTGGGCGGGGAGGAGATTCAGAGCAGCCCTGTGGAGAAGGACTTGGGGGTGTGGGTTGATGAGAAAATGAACATGAGCCGGCACTGTGCGCTTGCAGCCCAGAAGGCCAACCGTATCCTGGGCTGCATCAAAAGGAGTGTGACCAGCAGGTCGAGGGAGGTGCTCCTGCCCCTTTACTCTGCTCTCGTGAGACGTCACTTGGAGTTGCTATTTATGTTAGGGATAGGCTAGAGAGTATGGAACTCTGTCTGGGGACAGGTGAGCAGTCGACAGAGAGATTGTGGGTCAGGGTTAAAGGGAGAACAGTGATGGGTGGCATTATTGTGGGGATCTGTTACAGACCGCCTGACCAAGGGGACTTGCTGGACGAAGCGCTCCATAGGCAGATAGGAGCAGCCT
This sequence comes from Amazona ochrocephala, assembly GCA_039720435.1. Taxonomy (NCBI): domain Eukaryota; kingdom Metazoa; phylum Chordata; class Aves; order Psittaciformes; family Psittacidae; genus Amazona; species Amazona ochrocephala. The sequence continues at coordinate 38,649,730 of CM077882.1, forward strand.
CACGCTTGCAGGCCCTTGTTCTCATGGGAGACTTCAACCACCCTGATATCTGTTGGAGGGATGGTACGGCCCGGCACAAGCAATCCAGCAGGTTCCTCGATTGCGTGGAAGACAACTTCCTTCTGCAAGTAATAGAGGGGCCGACAAGGAGAGGTGCCATGCTTGACCTCGTCCTCACCAACAGGGAAGGGCTGGTTGGGAATGTAAGGCTCCAGGGCAGCCTTGATTGCAGCGATCATGAGATGGTTGAGTTTGAGATCCTCAGGACAGTGAGAAGAGCGTGCAGCAAGCTCACTGCCCTGGACTTCAAGAGAGCAGACTTTGGCCTCTTCAGGTACCTGCTCAGTAAGGTTCCATGGGATACAGCCGTAGAGGGCAGGGGGGCCCAAGACTGTTGGTTGATATTCAAGGATCACCTGCTGCAAGCTCAGGAGCGGTGCATCCCAACTAGAAGGAAGTTCAGCAGGAGGGCCAGGAGACCTCCTTGGATGGATAAGGAGCTGCTGAGCAAAATTCGAAAGAAAAAAGAGGCTTATAAAAGGTGGAAGCAAGGTCAGGCGGCCTGGGGAGAATACAGGGATGTTGTCCGGGAAGCTAGGGACCAGGCTAAGAAAGCTAAGGCCCAGTTAGAATTAAACTTGGCTAGGGATGTTAAGGATAACAGGAAGGGATTTTATAGGTACATTGCCGATAAGAGACAGGTTAGGGACACCGTGGGCCCTCTCCAGAAGCTATCAGGAGAACTGGCTACCCTGGATTTGGAGAACGCTGAGGTTCTTAATGACTTCTTTGCCTCAGTCTTTACCGGCAAATGCTCTGTCCACACCACCCAAGTCTTGGAAGGCAGCCGCGGGGACGGTGAGGGTGGGGACCCTGGGCCCACTGTGGGGGAGGATCTTGTTCGGGACCACCTTAGGAACCTGAATGTATACAAGTCCATGGGACAGGATGAAATCCATGTGCGGGTCCTGAAGGAGCTGGCAAATGAAGTTGCTAAGCCACTGTCCATCATATTTGAAAAATCATGGCAGTCAGGTGAAGTTCCCGATGACTGGAAAAAGGAAAATATAACCCCCATTTTTAAGAAGGGAAAAATGGATGACCCAGGGAATTACAGACCAGTCAGTCTCACCTCTGTGCCTGGCAAAATCTTGGAGTGGATTCTCCTGGAAGGCATGCTAAGGCACATGAAAACCAACAAGGTGCTTGGTGACAGCCAGCATGGCTTCACTAAGGGGAAATCCTGCCTAACCAATCTGGTGACCTTCTATGAAGGGGCTACGGAACTGATGGACAGGGGCAGAGCAGTTGATGTCATCTACCTGGACTTGTGTAAAGCCTTTGACACTGTCTCCCATGACATCCTTCTCTCTAAGTTGGAGAGACATCAATTTGATAGGTGGACCACTCGGTGGATAAAGAACTGGCTGGATGGCCGCACGCAAAGAGTAGTGCTCAGTGGCTCAGTGTCCAGCTGGAGGCCAGTAACGAGTGGTGTCCCTCAGGGATCGGTGTTGGGACCGGTTTTGTTCAACATCTTTGTGGGTGACATGGACAGTGGGATTGAGTGCACCCTCAGCAAGTTTGCCGATGACACCAAGCTGTGTGGTTCGGTTGATACATTGGAGGGAAGGAATGCCATCGAGAGGGACCTTGACACGCTTGCGAGGTGGGCTGATGCCAACCTGATGAAGTTTAACCATGCTAAGTGCAAGGTCCTACACCTGGGTTGGAGCAATGCCAGGCACAGCTACAGGTTGGGCGGGGAGGAGATTCAGAGTAGCCCTGCGCAGAAGGACTTGGGGGTGTGGGTTGATGAAAAAATGAACATGAGCCGGCAGTGTGCACTTGCAGCCCAGAAGGCCAACCGTATTCTGGGCTGCATCAAAAGGAGTGTGACCAGCAGGTCGAGGGAGGTGCTCCTGGCCCTCTACTCTGCTCTCGTGAGACCTCACTTGGAGTATTGCGTGCAGTTCTGGTGTCCTCAACATAAAAAGGACATGGAACTGTTAGAACAAGTCCAGAGGAGGGCCACGAGGATGATCAGGGGACTGGAGCACCTCTCGTATGAAGATAGGCTGAGAAAATTGGGGCTGTTCAGCCTGGAGAAGCGAAGGCTGCGTGGAGACCCCATAGCAGCCTTCCAATACCTGAAGGGGGCCTATAGGGATGCTGGGGAGGGACTCTTCATGAGGGACTGTGCTGAGAGGACAAGGGGTAATGGGTTTAAACTTAAACAGGGGAGGTTTAGATTGGATCTGAGGAAGAAATTCTTTACTGTGAGGGTGGTGAGGCCCTGGAATGGGTTGCCCAGGGAAGTTGTGAATGCTTCATCCCTGGCGGCGTTCAAGGTGGGGTTGGACATAGCCTTGGATGGCATGGTTTAGTGGGAGGTGTCCCTGCCCATGGCGGGGGGGTTGGAACTCGATGATCTTGAGGTCCTTTCCAGCCCTTACTATTCTGTGATTCTGTGTGACTTGAATTGTTGATCTGTTCAAACTGAAAAACAAATAAGTCGTCCTTGGTTTCTGCTCAAATGACTTCATGCTTATTAACTAAATTTATAAAAGGAGTCTTGCCATGAAAGTAAACAGTATTAGAACCAAATCATTTTTGCTTGACTTTATTTGGCAGTTGCATTCATTTCATTGACGGATTTGAAAAGTGAGAATTAGAAATACACTGTCCACATCTTTTTCATAAGACATGTTTCTCAAGTGTCTTTCAGCTTGCCATAACAAAAAAAAGTGTAGTCAATGTACGGGTCTTTTCTGAGCTTCAGCAGTATGGAATTAATATAAATAGTAATTAACATTATTCATTAATAATATTGCAATTGTTGTGGGAATAAAGTTATATAACTGGAACTTTAGAAAATAATCTAAATGATAAAACAGTGTAATGTTTATCCAGTAAGACTAAATATTATTTTAATGTATCAGAAACACAAGGAATATTCATAATATTCTGAAAATTTATAGCATCTGTCCGTTTTGAATGCAAAGAGAATTGAGACACAGTCCTTTCCTATCTGTTGACAGTGATTATGAATTCTTCTGAAAAAGTACTACAAAAGCAGTCATAAAAATAAACATTAAATATTTTTAATAATTTCACAGTAAAAAACAATCCAAAGAATTTTTCATATAATTGATATTAATTTTAATAAAAAGCTTAGAAAAAAGACATTGCAAAACAGAGACATTGTAAAGCCAAGGAAGAAATTTAGTACTTTTTCAGAACTAAAAACATTAAAGGAGATGACTAGGCTCATAGTTTGGTTTGACTGAAATTTAAGCTGGGCAAATAATACAGGCTGATACTTGCTGTAAATCTAATAACTGGAGTTGAGCTACAGATATTCTCTTTTAGAAGAAATACCTAGCATTTGTTATGAACAGTACTGAATGCAACAAAATTCATTATAATCCTTTCAAATTATATTGGAGACTCACTTTTTTTCTTCCTACATATGAATTTGAATTCTCATCTGAATTTAGCTGGTTGCAGCTTCCACCTTTTGTCTCTTTTTACATTTGTCTATTAGGCTGAAAAAAACCCAACATTAATTTCCTAATTATGAAACCTACTTTTCTGAAATGAAATCTGTGACACATCTCTATATATGATCTAGAAGGGAAGTTACCACAGGTACTCAACACCTAGTTGTGGTGGACTGAAGGAAGAAATTCACCATATGTTGCACATGTATTGTGTAATCTGTCACCTCTGAATTACTTTTTGGCCTTGACTGGCCTTCAGATACAAAAGTCTTTATCTTATTTAATCATTTTTTGTATTTTTTGCTTGCAAGAATAGGACATTCTGTCCTGTGTACTTGGCTCATGCTCTTCATTCCTACATTCTGACCTTACATTTGTTGCATCAAAATAGATGTCTGCACAATTTCTCATGGAAACAAAATCAATACATGTATTGTCTTTAGCAACCGCTTCTCATTTTTACTGAGACAACTCCTTTAAAAAAATATTTTTTTTTTGGTCAGAGGCTACTATTAAAATATGAAGAAATGTAGCCAAGAGTAAATTAGACACAGTAATAACTAACTATATTGATGTTGGCTAATAATCTACATTTCCTTTCTTAGAGTACTATCCTATGTCTTAAATCCAAACAACTAATAACATAGGATATTATTTGTATGGCTTTAAAAGTATCAGGATTTCATTACTGTGTTGATGCTATGCCAGGCAAAGATTGTTAAGACTGTGGTTGCGTGAAAATAAAGCTCTGACAGAAAAATGCAGCTTATCACTTCATGCAGGTCTTGCAACTGGTGGTATGAAGTATGGTTAAGTTGCACAATCTCTAGAATGCAGAATATCCTGGTAGGTAAACCTTGCTGTAAGTCTTCAGAGCAGTGAAATACTTCATCTGTTTCCTTACTTGTGATAAGCAGTGAGCATTTCTCATTGGAAAATTGCAAATTATTTTTGTGTATAGATTTGAGCTTTTTCATCTAGGGCAGACAGTTTATAGCAAACCTGATTCACAGTAGGAAAAACTGTGAAGAAGCTGTGAAGATAGCCATGTTCTCACCGAATCCAACACAGGAATTAGGAGTTCGTTTTGGTTTGGTTTGATATTGGGTAGGGATATCCTGTTTGCCATTGAAAAAACTTTACGGAAAAGACTGTGTAAACACATGTGTCTGTAACAAAATCAATTCAGTGTTTGCATACTTTCACTTCATGTGATATTGTTGAATAATTTATGATCAAGTTTTGCACTTATTTTGGTGGTCACACATATAGTGACGCAGGTATGTGTGTCCCAAACAGTATTTTTGCTTTAAAAACCTGCTTAGTATCCATATAACTACTGTCTGATCTCCACTATAACAATTTAAACAAAGACAAAGCTGAAATACTGGAAGATTTTAGCTCCTCTAGTGGGGAAACTCAAAGGTATTCTGAATGAACATCACTAGGAGAAACCGAATCTTAGACAGAACAGTATAGTTTTGGGCAGACAAAGCTAAGTAATACCCGTGGAATGGCTTGTATCAAGGCATTCATTCATCAGTTTAATGGAAAAAATGCAATATATGATCTCATGAGTTACCAATCCATCCGCTTTCCCACAGCAGCTGAGGTTGCTGCCAACCAGATCATGCGTGATGGAGTTATCATGTCTCCCTGCACCGCTCTGTCATTCAGGCACAAAGCAAAGAACTGGCTAGTAGCAGTAATAAAAATGTCTCTGTGCAAATACAAGTGCAATAACATTTCAGTTTATTTATGTGACTGACAGCAAACAGATATTGTCAGGCTGAGTGCTCGTGCTGGTACTCTGTTGTTGATGCTTGTTCACTGCCAGGTTCATGTCAACCAGTTAATTTCTTTCACACGTTTCCATTTCTATTTCTCAAAAGCTTTCTTGTATAACAAAGAGAGTTTTGTTAAGAGATGTCACTGGAATAAAAGGCAGAAAATAAATGGGCACACTTGTATTAAGTGGTCTTCTCAGTCACGTTTATGTGCGAGATAGATCTATATACACAAATAATTACTATTTTTAAAAGGACAGACTAAATTTAAAAAAAAATCAGACTCTAGTGACGACTGATAATGCATATACATGGGAAATTTTATAGCCAAAGATTTTTATCTGACAAAGCAAACTCATTGTGGTCACTGTGATCTCATCCCTCCACCAGAAATATACCCCCTGTGGGCAGAAAATAACAGTAATTTAGGGGGGTACGGTAGTATGCCACAATTCAGTGCAATAATGAATGGAAGTATTGTATACAGTGATATTGCAGGGGAAATTTTAATGAAAAAAGAAATGGAATCTGACCAGGAAAATGGAATCTAAAGGAATCTAATATTTTTATTCTGAGGAAATTAAAAAAAAAAATAAAAATAAAAAGTTCTCAGTCATTTTAATATTTAAGGAGAAAATAATAACTTCATTATGTTATTATAACGTCCCAAAGGATGCAAATTAATGGTTCTGTTAGGTTCAATGCATCTGAAATCAGCCATGTGCCCAAATGATTTGTACCATTAGTTCTACAGATCCAGATTACTGAATCTTAAATGAGGCAGGGCAGGACTTCCACTGCTGATGGCAGAATGCATGCCACATAGGAGCCTCATTTGCTGCTGGACTCCAGTAGTTAAACAGAAGGTAGAGTGCCTGTTTCTCTGTTGCAAAAATTTCAAGTTTTCCATCATAATGGCTAGTGGCTGCAGGATTTGCTTATTTTGCATCTGTGTTTTTTCTGATAACTGTGACTTATACTGGCTCAGTGCTAATGGAGAATTGTCTGTAATCATCTCAACATTTCGAGCAAATCTCTATGTTAGCTATGTCCATCACCCTTTTTCACAAAACATGAAGGCAAATTTCTCCCATCTCTTAAAAATTGCTGAAAATCTTTCTGGAGATTCTTCTTGTATATGCTTCTCCTTTTAAAAGTCTGAATCCTCCAAGTGTACAATTATGGCACTTTATGAAGAAGAAAATTATAATCAGTCCTAAATATTTCTCCAGTCATTGATTTCAAGACTCAGATCCAAAACACAAAAATTCAGTACTTCAATCAGTTACAGCAATATATGAAATCCAATGATTTTTCTCTTTAGCATTTTTTCCTTTCCTAAACTTTTTAATTACAATATTTACACATTGTCAAAGACTGTCATCTAATTATTTCTGCCTTGAGCCTGCCTAGTTTTCAACATCTACCTTATTTTTTAATTTAGTTAAAAATTTAATTTTAAAATGAAGATTCATTTTGTTTTCCATGCCATTTCCATACAATTCACATTGAGAAAATTAATTATATTTTAAAGTTCTTAACATAGAATCATAGAATCATAGAATAGTTAGGGTTGGAAAGGACCTCAAGATCATCAAGTTCCAACGCCCCTGCCATGGGCAGGGACACCTCCCACTAAACCATGCCATCCAAGGCAAAGTAAAAACAATTCCTCTTCCTCCTATAAGATCTGTGCCCAGGAAAACAAACTTAACTATGTTAATTTTGCTACGAGGAAGTAAGAAATTGCCTGAAATTAAACAGTTTAAATAACAGAGGACATTCCAAACTGTGTTAGTGGCCAACATATATTTTTTTTTAAAGAGCATTATGCTGTTATTAAATTACATACATTATTACATTACAGTGTCACAGTTAAGGACTATGTTGCTTCTGCACACTTGGAGCACCAATATGTGTGTAAAGATAGAAAATAGTAATGAAAAGGGCATTTCTGAAACATCCACTAACATCTTGGTTCTTGCATTGCACCACTGGGAAAACATCCAAAATAAAGGAAGATAAGTTTGAAGGAATGACAGAAGGTAAAATAAAAAAAATATTTCAGTTGTCCAGAAATGTTTATTAGTAATAGAATAATCTGTATTTCTCTTGGAAGTAGCCACAACTTTTAATGTTAAAAAAAGGTGAAAAACATTCTTTTATGAAAATTTTCAAGCTTTTCTGATCACTGCTCCTATTTCATGGCTAGAAAGGTTTGTATTTTCTATATGATGCCTATCAGAGAGCAAAGAGTTTGACATTTTTAATTCCATGAAACCAGAAAATTTTGGTATAGTTTTGTTGCCTGTAGTTGATGTTTATAACACCAGCAAGCAAGTCAGCTGGTGGCAAGAGCGAAATTTCTTCCTTCTTGGGGTTGCATGATCATCGCTAAAAACAAATGTAACCTCTAAGCATCTAGAAGGTATCCCTACCTCTTTAGTATAACCACACTGGATTCCTTAGATTCCCTAGGTTTCATCAGGTTTACTTTCAAGAACAAGAAATTATTCTGTTGGCCACTGAATCCAAGCAGGTCTGACAACTGTCATCCTGTAGCATGACTTGGCTCAGCATGACTGCCTAAGAAACAGTACAGAGCCATCAGTCAGGTCTGTTTCACCCACATTTGCCTGCGTGACAAAAGAACACAGCTATAGGGTAGCTGCTGTGGCACTTGCCCAAAAAGAGTTTCTTAGCTGTGTGCAGTTCCTGATCACAGTAATATCTATTTGATGTAGGATCTTCCTGCAAAGTGAATTTACCTGGAGAAATTTAATAGAGCTGTGGTGACCACTCTCTGTGAAATTGACATTGGAAAGATTAATGGGGTAATTCTTAGACATCATTACTGACAGGAACATAGCATTAGGCAAATTAAAGTGAAGCCCCTGGTGTTTAAGGTTCCAGGAAGCACAGATGTAAAGAGACGATTTCTTGCACTGGGGCAGTTTAAATGTCTCAATTATGCTTGTGTTTCTATTCCAGCAACTCTCTGAGAAATGTGATTCCCAGACATTTGCCCACACTTATGAGGACATCTTTATCTTGGCAGCTAGAAAACATCTGAAATGTCCGTTTTGATATAATGAGTAGGGATACATTTCTAATGGGATGCAATACTCATAACACATGAGGAAAAAAAAAATCTCTTGAGAGGCTTGATGTGACTTTTTGTAATATTAATAATAAGAGAAAGAGAAATACAAAGAGCTTCTTATTTTCCATGATTCTAATTCTTTTGCAAGTATTTTACTTGATTTGGGAACATTTGTTGGAATGTTTCACAAAACTCCCAGTGAATAGCAATGGCATGGTTAATCCTTAAGTAAATAACGTGCTTTTCCTCACTTCCTTACAAAGTGCATTTAATTCTCAGTTAGTTTTCCTTTTCATAACTGTTCAGATTTGCCAGAACATATGCTAACTTCCACCCCTCCCTTATGCATCTACTGAGTCTTCTTTTGACTTTGTCCAGATTCACTTTTAAATTGAAGCTAAAATAAATTAAATCCATCAGTTAGAGATTTGCATCTACCTCCCTCAGGTTTTATTTGGCATCAGTGGTGACCCCATATTGGCCCTTGTCAAGGTTCAGGCCAGATCTGGGCTGAAATGGAGACGTGGGGTGAAGAGGGAAGGTGCGTGGAGGGAGGGAGAAGGACAGGGTGGCTGGTTCATCACAGTATATGGGTCCTGAAATATACTGTGAGAGTCCCCACCATATGAGGTGAGCAGAAGTATGTAGGCTACAGTAAGTGCAAAACATACTACACACATAGATATAAGGAATGCCTGACTCTTACCATGGCTTCCATTACTTTCGTGTCAAACATAACACTTCTAATGCCAATACCAATGTAGACTGTAGAACTACCATTACATCCAATAGGAGTTGAAAGAAGGCCTCACTTTTTTAATTTTGCTTGCTACTTTATTGCAGGCAACTTTTCAGCTAGAATGCCTTTCTAAAGGCCTCAGCCATTAAAGAAATAGATTATCAGTTTAATTTAGCTTGTAAGACCACTTCAATCCTTTAAGACTGACATTTGTTTTGGGATAGAACAAACTATCCTTCTCAGGGGCAGTAGCCTGGAGAACTGTCCAAGGGGAAACACCTAACTTAGATACCTCCTTCTAGTCATTGCTTTAGTGAGAAAAGGAAATAAATATTTCCTCCAAGACTAGTTTTCCTTTTTCGGAAAGCGTCTGATGAAGTCGATGGGACTTCCGTTGTGAACTTCAATGGATAATAACTCAGACCATGAATGAGTATTTAATCTTCATTTTGCTACAATATGGAGATTAAGGAAGTTGATAAAAATATCCTAAAAACTATAAAGGTATTTAGAAATATTGCCTATTGTGTTGGGTTGACCTGAGGTAGCAGCTAAACATTGCACAGGTGCTCACCTCCACCCACAGCATGGTGGACAGAATAGGAAGAACAAAAGTGAAAAAATTAATGGGTTGAGATAAAGGCAGTTCAGTAAGTGAAGAAAACTAACTGTGTTTTGAACTTAAAATAAAATATGCAACAGTCCAGAAGACAGAAACCTCATTAAGCAGTTGTTGTGGTTTAAGCCCAGCCAGTAACTTAGAACCGCGCAGCAGCTCGCTCACTGCCCCCTTTCTTCCTCCCCCTGCTCGCAGAGGGATGGGAAGAAGAATTGAAAGAATGCAACTCCCATGGGTTGAGATAAGAACAGTCCAGTAACTAAGGCATAACACAAAACCACTACTACTACCACCAATAATAACAGTGATAAGGAAAAATAACAAGGGAAGAGAATAGAACCGCTCGCCACCCACCGGCCGATACCCAGCCCGACCCGAGCAATGATCTAGCCCTTCCAGGTAACTCCCTCCAGTTTATATAGTGGGCAAGATGCATGGTGGTATGGAATACCATTTTTGGTTAGTTTGGTTCAGATGCCCTGCCTCTGCTTCCTCCCAGCTTCCCCTCCTCCCTGGCAGAGCATGAGACTGAGAAAGTCCTTGGTCAGACTAAACATTACTGAGCAGCAACTAAAAACATCGGTGTTATCAGTGCTGTTCCCAGGCTGAAAGTCAAAACCACAGCACTGCACCAGCTACTAAGAAGGAGAAAAATGCCTACTACTGCTGAACCCAGGACATAGTCTTACAGTGTTTTCATATGCACATTATTTCATTTTGATTTGGAAATCTATATAGTTAATCACAAAGCTGGGAGGGAACCCAATTTTCTCTTTCTTTGGACATGTACTGAGCCTATTTGAGCCTTTCTTAATGGGAAAGGGAAAGAACACTGCTATTTCCTTTGAAATAAAAGTATTTAAAAAATTAGATAATTCAAATGTTTTCTTTCAGTAGAGCAGAAGTAACAAATTTTGATGTTGATGTTTAAAAATGTATAAAGAAAAAGGGTCATATCAGCATGGATGTCAGATAATTCTTTGCCTCAAAACATCAACATAGAATTTTTCAACATGATTTTTAGAATATTTGCAACATGCCTTGTATCTCCTCATCCCTGTAGAAATTATTCAAAATCAACCAAATTCTATTAACTTTCTCCGGTGAATGACCTTTGAGATAAGCTTTTGATCAATTTCTACCTCAAAGACATTTTGTGTTTTACGGAGATTAAAAAATCAAATTACTTCCCCCTCCCAAAAAACAAAGCCAAAGCATTTCCACTATGCAGCATTTTATATTTGGGGATCCATATGAATAGGCTGATTTGCACAAGTGCTGCACACTCAGCATTATCTGCCTGTGGAAATTGGGTACTTGATGGTTTTTAGAAATCACAAGAGGATCCATTGAAAAGTAATACTGAAGAGGAAGAAAACACAGGGTATTTCTATGTGAACATCATGCCCTTGTGATAAGCTTATCATCAAATTTGTCAGCTCTGCTGTGCTACATAACACTGTTCTCCATTTGCTATGCAAAAAAGATTCAATTAAGGGTACATGAATTAGTTTAAATAGTGTTAATTTGAACATCTGAATCTAAAAGAAGGAACATTCTTTTCTTTAGAAATTGTTAGCTGAAATAGTGCTGTGTTATGCTACTCAGTTTGAAACAGAAGGCTGCATCATAACTGTACCAATTTATTGTAAAATATATTCTAAAACCTCCAAATTTTGATATTTATAACAATTAAACTGTTTCTCTGTGTTCTAAGAAAATAAAAAAATTCTCCAGTGTTGGAAGAAGGGATTGTTATATATTTCACTTATTCCTTTCCTAGTGTCTTTTACAGGCAGATGGAATAAATACCATGAATTTGTCCTCTTCACCCTTAATGTCAAATGACACTGCTGCTGAAATACCATTCAGGTCAGCAACTTACCTATCAGCCTCTTATGCTTGGACTGAAATGGCTCACATTTAACCTGTGTGTAGAAAGCCTTTGTAATAAGGGTTGTAAAAAGCCAATGACAAATGCTGTGTAAAGAGCTGTACGGATTGACTAAGTTCAGTGAGAGACTCAGATGTTTATTTCCCAGTATTGGGTTCTTTGGGGATAGATATGTGAAAGGCATTAAGAGACTGTTACACAGATCTTTCTGTAGCTGTTGTAATTGTCTATCACACAGAAATAAATTAAGATCAGAGACTAGATTCTGATTCACAATTCACCAACATGGATTCAGAGCAAGTCCAGGGCAGTCAATGGATTCCCAAAAGATTTGTAGCAGTGTAAGAGAAAAAAACACATGTGGTTCAAGATCTTTCAGTGCACTGTGACAGAATACAAAGTTCAGCTACTTTCTTTGAGGATTCATTTTCTTTCAGACTGTCCCTTCACCCTGTAACATTTGCATTGCTGATTCCTACCCTGCTCTTCAGAGGACATGAAAATACATAGCTGCTAATCTCCTTGTTCAGTTTTTATAGATTACTTTGATGTTCAAAATAAATCTCATTATGCTGCAGATCAAAGAGGGCAATTCCTCTCACCAAAACGGTACAATAAGCCAATTAGCAGTTCTTTATTTCTTTCTTTTATTTTTATTTCAGTAATTTAATGCAGAAAACATCACCCTAATGTATCCGTTGTATTTGTAAATCTTCAGTGAAACTCTAGGCAATCGAGTCAGAATTTGGCTTTACAGTTTCATCAGTAGAGTTTCCACTGACCAAAAGATTTAAGTTGGAGACAAATCAATGACTTTATAAAAAACATTGAGAGAATGGAATAATATGAAATGATTTTTTTTTTCTTTTTTAACCTCATAAAATAACATCAATGTTCAAAAAACCCTCAAACTTTGGTTCACAAATTAAATGTTTTGGGGTTTTTTTACTCTACCCTTTTTAATATAAATTGACATAACTTAAGACTTCATTTCATAGATAGTAATTTAACCATTGTGTTCTGAACATTCTGAAAGTAAACATTAGTTTATTTTCTTTGAATAAAGGTTGCAAAATTTGAACAAATTAGCCCAGATCCAGTAGTCGTTCTTTAGATTGTGATTAGATTAAGACTGTGATTGTGAAATAGTTTTTTGCTATGATTATCATTTGGTGAATAAAATTTTATCTTAAAATGGATCACAGATGTCAAAAGATATTGTCATACCTTAAAAAGTTGTGATACAGAATACGTCATGGGCTATTGTAATCTATCTGAAAAGGAAGCATATACCTTATATATTGATTAGATTACAACTTTTTACAGTTCCTGTATTATCTGCCTTTTTTGTTTTCAGGTTTTATTAGCAAATCAGTTACACTGAGGTACAGAAATACACTTTAGACCAAGACCTCATTTCCATGAACAAACACAAACATCACCAAAACCCACTTTATACTGGAATAATGATAGGAAAAGAGAAACACCATGTGAATTAAACTGACAGCAGAGAACATAAATTAGTAAAACATTTTTTGCTTTCGTGGCATGCTAAGTATTCAACATTTTTTGAAAGCAAGACCACTCAGCAACATAGGCAGTAGAGACAGACTATTTAACATTTATTTAACTTTTAGCTATTGAGTGACTCTTGGAATTTTTCTGTTCTTGTCAGCCTGGAAGATAGGCTGAGAAAATTGGGGCAGTTCAGCCTGCAGAAGAGAAGGCTGCGTGGAGACCTCATAGCAGCCTTCCAATACCTGAAGGGGGCCTATAGGGATGCTGGGGAGGGACTCTTCATTAGGGACTGTAGTGGGAGGACAAGGGGTAATGGGTTCAAACTTAAACAGGGGAAGTTTAGATTGTATATGAGGAAGAAATTCTTTACTGTAAGGGTGGTGAGGCCCTAGAATGGGTTGCCCAAGGAAGTTGTGAATGCTTCATCCCTGGCGGCGCTCAAGGTGGGGTTGGACATAGCCTTGGATGGCATGGTTTAGTGGGAGGTGTCCCTGCCCATGGCAGGGGGGATGGAACTAGATGATCTTAAGGTCTTTTCCAACCCTAACTATTCTATGATTCTATATATTAATTGCTTATTTCAGGAATTGTTTTTTCTGATATTTGTTTTAAAATTATATTTCATTTTTTAATGAACCTGAACACAAAGATGGATATAAATCTACAGCTCCAGAAAGTGACAGAAAAAATGCCAGACTTAATAAAATTCATGCTAAGTTGCTATTGTAGCTGTGTATCTAAAGCAAAACTAATAGTTTGACTATTTCATCCTAGAATAAAAACTGTGTGAAGGAAGCCTGATATTTGAAAGGAGATTGATGATGTAATTGCTACTCTTAGCAGCAAAGTATGGCTCGACGTGTCTGGCTTTTCAAAACTCAAATGTCCTGCGTACATCTCAGCTAGATCTGAGTAATAATCTGAGAACCCTTCTGAGTTTGTTTGTATTATTAAATAAATTTTCTTTCAGATGCATTCTCACAACTTTAGTATCAGATCATTAATAATCTCTATTATATTTGATTTTTAATATACTAACAAACATTTTACTGAATAAATCTGCCAGCACGAATTTCTACAAATGCAAAAATATCAAGTTGTTTCTAGACTATTTTAAAGAAAGAATAAAATTAATATTGTACTTGAAAATGGAATTTCCTGACCCTGAAAGCTACTCTCAAATAACTCCACCTTTAAATCCCAGGAACAAATATATCAGTGAAAACTGTGGCTCAAAACTGCAGTTTGCAGGTCAAAATTTGGCTATCAGATGCTTGCTGTGAACTTCATGTGAACAATCCATGTACAGTAATTACTGACAGAAGTGATCTCACAATTCTTTTCTACATATAAAATCCATTTCAGACAACAGTGACTTGTTTACAGTCGGTTTTTCAACAGAATGAGAAGGAATATACAATGGATCCATAAGTAGTTAGTTCTCCATGCTAATCTAAAGTCTGACTGGAATTATAGGCCTAATCAATGAAGCTATATGCAGAATGGAAAATCTGGTTCAAGAACGTTTCCAGATATTAGAATTTGCTAAATAAAAAACTAAAATCCTGCAAAATAAAATTCCAAAATAAGTGGTTTCAGATTCATCACAGGGAAAACTTCCTCTGCAAGTTTTAAAGTAATAAAATGTATTTTATATTAAGGCATATATTCCGGATATAGTACTGATATATCAAGATTTTGCTACAGAGGTAGACTCTCAGGGTTGTTTTCTTTGTCTGATAAGGGTGGCTCTTTGTCTATTTCTTCCTAGTAACACATAGTAATGATACTTGCCAGTGTCACTGTCCTGTGTTCAGCTGTTAACAGTTTTTTTTCTCCTTCTTAGTAGCTAGTGCAGTGCTGTGTTTTTGACTTTAGTCTGAGAACAATGCTGATAACACGCCAATGTTTTTAGATGTTGCTAAGTAATGCTTGAGCATGAAATCTGCAGGATATAATCTCTTTAATTCAAAAAATATGTATTTATAAGAAATTCCATTTACATATGAAAATTAATCTGAAATTGTGAATGGTCCATTGCTGGTGGTGTTCAAGGCCAGGTGTGGAATAATTAGGAATTAAACTTATATTTGAAATGCAGCATTGTCCACACATAGAGAAAAACGGACTTTCAGGTCCTCTCGGGGCAAGATGCAGCCACACCTAGTACATCAGGAATGTGCACTTCCCCGCGGTTACCATGGCAACACAGATGGAGGGTGGAGGGAGGTGAAGATCTCTTGGCTACACTTTGTCCAAACATCAGCAAAAGATGGAAACTAGGTGGTACAAGAAACTGATAAGCTGCATACTTGCTACCCTGAGCCAGCAGCCTGTCATCTTTTGACAGAATGCCGTCCTCTAACTTTGCTTCATGTTAGGAAAGCTAAGGCCCACTTAGAATTAAACTTGGCTAGGGATGTTAAAGATAACAGGAAGGGATTTTATAGGTACATTGCAAATAAAAGACAGACTAGGGACAACATGGTCCCTCTCCAGAAACTATCGGGAGAACTGGCTACCCTAGATTTGGAGAAGGCTGAGGTTCTTAATGACTTCTTTGCCTCCGTCTTCATCGGCAAATGCTCTGACCACACCACCCAAGTCTTGGAAGGCAGATGCAGGGACAGTGAGAATGAAGACCCTAGGCCCACTGTGGGAGAGGATCTGGTTCAAGACCATCTTAGGAACCTGAATGTATACAAGTCCATGGGATCTGATGAAATCCATGTGCGGGTCCTGAAGGAGCTGGCAAATGAAGCTGCTAAGCCACTGTCCATCATATTTGAAAAATCATGGCAGTCAGGTGAAGTTCCCGATGACTGGAAAAAGGGAAATATAACCCCCATTTTCAAGAAGGGGAAAACGGATAAGCAGGGGAACTACAGACCATTCAGCCTCACCTCTGTGCCTGGCAAAATCTTGGAGCCGGCAGTGTGAGCTTTCAGCTCAGAAAGTCAACCGTATCCTGGGCCGCATCAAAAGGAGCGTGACCAGCAGGTCGAGGGAGGTGATCCTGGCCCTCTACTCTGCTCCTGTGAGATCTCACTTGGAGTATTGTGTACAGTTCTGGCATCCTCAACATAAAAAGGACATGGAACTGTTGGAACAAGTCCAAAGGAGGGCCACGAGGATGATCAGGGGACTGGAGCACCTCCGAGTTGTGAATGCTCCACCTCTGGCGGTGTTCAAGGCTGGGCTGGACAGAGCCTTGGATGGTATGGTTTAGTGTGAGGTGTCCCTGCCCATGGCAGGGGTGTTGGAACTAGATGATCTTAAGGTCCTTTCCAACCCTAACTATTCTATGACTCTATGATTATAATGTCATTATAATGCATTTACATGCTAAGATATGCTCCCATATCCAATGCGACCCCCCTCCAAAATGAGACCACCCCCCTCTGAGCATGCGCTCTGAAATTTTGGTGTCATATACCTTTAAAAGCAAAGCAAGAGAAATTTGCACCAACAATAATGACTACAGTCACTTAAGCTCCCCCTCAAAGGTAAAAAATAGTATAAAATGACCCAAGAGAGAGGGGGATATTAGCGAAGATACCATCGTTCATGAGCCAAGGAAGATAACATCAACAGACTCCTGGGACCGGTCAACGGGCTGGACCTCTCTTCCCCCCCCATAGGGACGCCTGTGGGTAAGACTTGCACTGTATCCAGTGCTTCCCTGGGAAAACTTAGAATCTCTATAGAGTTACTTTTCACTGTTACATTTATATTTTAGAGCCAGGCTGTATGAACTTTATCAAGCGCTTGTATCCATGTAACTATTATTCGCACATGCTTTTGCAGACAGTATTTATCACCGGCAACCCATAAGAACCTGTGCCTGTTGCATCAATAAACTGAACTGTTTCGGTAGCCAATCACAAAAAATAAACTGCACTGTTTCAGTAGTCGATCGAAATATTCTCACTGAATGTGACCCCATCTTTCAGTGTGGCCGTGAGGGTTCATAAGCACGATTGGACTGGCAGTGTGGTGCACTATCAGTGAACCCGGATTAGTAAGGTTCGAAATAGCGAACGCAGCCGAACTGGTAGTTGCAGCTGATTGGACTGAGCAGTGTGGTGCACTATCGGTGAATCCAGATCAGTAAGGTTCAAAATAGAGAAAGCGGCCAGACTGCTAGTTGCATATTGGAGCTGTTCCCGGCCCCTCTAATAAAGCAAGGGGTTTATTTTCCCCCCTTTTAATGCAACACCAGGTGGACAGAGCCTTTGGTGTCATGGCTTAGTGGGAGGAGTCCCTGCCCATGGCAGGGGGGTTGGAACTAGATGATCTTAAGGTCCTTTCAAACCCTAACTATGCTATGATTCTAAAATAGGCAAGCCATCCTTTGGGGTAATGGCAGTTCTGGTCATAAGGGTATCTTTCATCTTCTGAATCCGCAGAAAATATGTGTTAAGTGCTCAAAATAACCAACATTGTTCATGAAACATTGATATGGTATGGTGCTGTAACATGCTTCCTGCCATCCAGGATTCTTAGATTTCTATTATATGTCATGTTGGGGTCCTCATGTTATGCCTACAACAGAGCCTTCCAAACCAAATGTACAGACCCTTTAGTGTTGAGTACTAATCTTCATTAGCTCTTAACACTTCTGAATTGATGATAAGTAGTTGAACAATTTCTGTCAGCTCGGTGGAGAGTTGCGAGGTGCAGCTGTAAGAGCCCTTTCTCTGACCCTGATCATATGGTCAGTGTTCTCCCCATCTAATACATCCTTCAGTGAATGGGCAGTCCTCTTACAATTGTGCAGGAAGAGTTTCTGTCTGCATTCCTGCCACTTTCTGAACTCATTCATGACTGTTGATTGGTGAACTACTAATAATGACAAGGCACCTGAACTCTGCAAAATCTCTTCAAGAGTGAGGAGATTTTTCTGGAGATAGATGATATGAACTTTGAAAAAATGAAAAATTCAAGTGTTAAAACAAGAAGTAGGTATAAGTCTCTAGCTTTGGCCGCCCATCCTCAAATTCTGCAAATTAAGTGGGTGAATATGCAGAGGAAGAATAAGCTGCCCTTGTAGCTGTGAAGGTGTGCGCCTGACTTTCCTATGATATACTACTGGACCAGCAGCAGTGAAGAGCTGGCTTGACATCGCTATGAGCCAACACGAATTCATGATATCAGCGGAAGCAAAGCAGAGTTTGACAAGTTGAAATTACTCATGTAGGATACTTTTTTTTTTTGACTGACAGGGAATAACTTGTCATTTTGTCTGTGTAGGGCTTCCTCCAAGATCATGTTCTTTGGAAATGTTCAGGCCACTCTTGGTTTAGTTCAGGTCCAGATCTCTGCTGCAGCCACAAGGCCAGCTTGCTTCTTATGGGACAGAAATAAGAGATGGATGAAAATACAGAAATGCTGTCAGAAACATAGCAGCTCTAATTGGCATTGTTCGGTATTAAGTTTCTGGGGGGACTTTTAGAAGCTATTCATCCTCTTAAATACAGTGACGAAACTTGTACATACCAAGTCAAAAGAGGAGATTTTTGAAAAGTCAGCTAGTAATTATAGTTTTTAGCTAGAAATCGAAGGATTTCAGCAGGTCGGAGGAGGTGATCCTGCCCCTCTACTCTGCTCTTGTGAGACCTCACTTGGAGTATTTTGTGCAGTTCTGGTGTCCTCAACATAAAAAGGACATGGAACTGTTGGAACAAGTCCAGAAGAGGGCCACAAGGATGATCGAGGGGTTGGAGCACCTCCTGTATGAAGATAGGATGGGAAAGTTGGGGCTGTTCAGCCTGCAGAAGAGAAGGCTGAGCGGAGACCTCATAGCAGCCTTCCAGTATCTGAAGAAGGGCTATAGGGATGTTGGGGAGGGAGTCTTCATTAGGGACTGTAGTGATAGGACAAACGGTAACAGGTTAAAACTTAAAGAGGGGAAGTTTAGATTGGATATATGGAAGAAGTTCTGTACTGTAAGGATGGTGAGGCACTGGAATGGATTGCCCAGTGAAGTTGTGAATGCTCCATCGCTGGCGGTGTTCAAGGCCAGGTTGAACAGAGCCTTGGGTGGCATGGTTTAGTGGGAGGTGTCCCTGCTCATGGAAGGGGGTTTGGAACTAGGCAATCTTAAGGTCCTTTCCAACCCTAACTATTCTATGATTCTATGATACTATGAAATTACCACAGCTACTAAAGCAGTTTAAAGTTTGTAGAGATTTTAATGCCTACTGACATGAATACATTACTGTGTATAGATATGTTTATATGCACACACTATCTTTCTGTGAATGTGTACATTAACATTATGCCATGTGGTACTTTCAGTGAGAGCTCACTTTTCTGTTTGAAATGGAAATCCCTGCTTTGTTTTTTCATCAGATAAAAGATTAAAATATTATTTTACATGTTTTGTGCAAAGCTTCTGTAATTTTGTACTTACCTGTTATCTTGCTCACTTTCTGCAGTTTTATCTACATCTTGTCATCTAAGCATAGTGCATGATCACTGATTCTATTTGCTATGATATAAATCCACTGGAAAAAGGTAAAGATACATTCTGGAAGCAAAATATTTAAGTTCATTATTACATATAAAATAAGACCTTTATATGAACTCAGATTTATACACAGCAGTTTCTCTTATCAGCACTATGGTAATCAAATACTTTTTTCATTCCATTGGAAATAAAAACACAAGCAGAAAAGAAGAAAGCTATGGAAATTAACATCTTGCATTTACGAGAATTTATAATCAGGTATACATTGATTTTTCTATACAGATTTATAATCTGTACCTAGAACACATGGAATGACCATGAATCTGCATGTTAGCTAGACAAAATGAAAAATAAAATCACAATGGAAAGTCTCTAAGATCCTATTCTTTCAAACACATTAAATATGACATATAATAAAAGAAAGTTGATGTGAAGATTTCCCCCACTGCAACTTTGTTTAAATAGAAACATTAGGGCCTAATGTCTACATTTAGCGTTAAATTTGGTGTATTCATTCATTAGCACAGCATTCTTTCTCAGAATTTGCATCTATATACAGAGCTAAAAATGAAAGCATCTCTGGAAGCAGAATATAATTACCTCAAATTAAAATTTGTTTTCTTCAAACATTTTGAAAAGTCCAATGAAACCTTGAATTATCAAGTAGGGGAGAGCAATATGCTTACTCTTGTGACAAGTAGTTTCTAAGGTTATAATTTCTACATTGCTAAGTCTAATTCATTAAAAAGTAGACTATCTAATGAATAACTCAACCTTTTTTGAATTTTGCATTACACTGCATGTAATGCAAAAAATATAGAAACTAATGACATATATATGTTAAAACTTTCACATACTGGAGTCAAACAGGAAGGATTACTGAACAATATTTCAATGATACCTGTGCTTAGCCTGTTCCTCTTATTTGTTCTAAAAGATGGCCATTGAAGATCATTTCCAGTGAGGCAACACAAGACTTCTGAATAAGATTAAAATAACTGTCCTGGGCTCAGCAGCAGCAGTCATTTTTTCTCCTTCTTGGTAGCTGGTGCAGCACTGTGTTTTTGGCTTTCAGCCTGGGAACAGCGCTGATAACACCAATGTTCTTAGTTACAGCTTAGAATGTTTGGTTTGACCAAGGACATTCTGAGTCTCATGCTCTGCCAGGGAGGAGGGGAAGCCAAGAGGAAGCAGAGACAGGACACCTGACCAAAACTAACTATTCCATACCGCAGTACATCATGCCCAGGATGTAAAAACTGAGGGCAAGGACCCGGAAGAGGGGGGTTCGCTGCTGGGTTGGGCTTGGTATCGGCTGGTGAGCAGTTGTATTTTCTTCCCTTGTATTTCTCTTGTCATTATTATTATTGGTGGTAGCAGTAGTGGGTTTGTGTTATACCTTGGTTACTGAACTCTTCTTATGTCAACCTGTGGGAGTTGCATTCTTTCGATTCTCCTTCCCATCCCTCCAGGAGCAAGGGGAAGAAAGAGGGGGGAGTGAGTGAACAAACTGCTTTGCTGACTGGAGTTAAACCACGACAACAACTTTCTTGTAGAACCTGTGGAAAAGTGAAAGAAATTATGCAATTGTAGAATTTTACAGAGCATGTACTGGATTGTTAATGTGTTAATTAAAAGAAGCCTGTTCATAAATGAATGGTTAGCAACATACTATTTTGTGATTGTTATACAAAGCCTTTCAGTTATGTTAAAACTGCAGACTGACCACAGCTGTAAGAAATCTAAGAATTTACATTGTTTATGAAGACATATGTCAACAGCCAATGCTTCTCGGTCTTTCTCATTAAGATAGAAGAAATCTACTCACTCAAGTGAAATAAGAACTAATGGCTAATATATCTTTATTTTAATTTAGACTTTAATAATTTATATTGTTTTAACAAATTATCATCTGTCAGAAAAAAAAAATTCATTTTTGTACCTCATAAAATGCTTTAATGCTATTTTTTCCTCATTTTTTTCAGAAAATGTTTCTTTTATTGATTCTTAAAAGGATATTTATTAGTCTTTAAATACTACTCATCCTAGCTGTATAAAGGATATCTCCAATCTATGTTGCATGCTTGCATTTTATACAGTGTGACTGTTGCTGTTGTAGAGTAATAGTTACCAAAGGCTCACATTGATTAATCTCATTGCACTTACTAGTTTTCCACAGATCTCAAATGGAACAGTACACTCCTTAGTCTTTTCTAATTCAGCAGAACCCTGACACCAAAGATTAAGATGTACATTTCAGTTTAAGATTAACAGGGATAGATCCACTAAATTTACTAGGAAAATTTACCAGCCGTGGGTAGTTATAGGTATAGGAAGAATCTTGACCATGGGAATAGTCCTTTGACTTAATGAGACCAGTTATGACATCCATAATGTTTAAAGTCATTTCTTTAAAGTCAATGCACAAAGGTGGAATGGTAGTGTATGCGTGTCACAGGCTTGCACTGTGGTAGGCTTACAACAAGGTGTGTTGTAGCTGCTTATGCAAGACTAAACCAGCCACTGTGGTAACTGAAGTCAACAAAACAAAATGTATGAGTGTCTTGAATGTGACTTTAAAATTTGGGTTCAGTCTTATATAAACCATCTTCAGGTATAATTATATTAGCATTTCCTTTTGGGACAATATTGTACAGGAGTGTACTTGACAGCAGAATTTAGCTGTTTAATTTGGTAGTTCCTATTAGTCTTTGGTTTTCAAAGATCGACTTTACTGCTTTTGAAAGGAGACTACGGGGGCACCCAAGTGCAAATTTATGGTGACAAAAAATTATAAGTGGCTTGATAACAAGAAAAAAATTCACACTGACCATCTACAATTTTTCTCTACAGTAATATAAATCCTGCCAAATAGGTTATGATCAGCCTTTTTCACTATATGGTAGAAAGCAGAATTTACAAGCAAGCCTGCAAAAAGAATGTGGCCCTGAGATAAAAGGAAGGCTTTTTTATTTTATTTTAATTAAAAAATTGCTAGTACTTCATGTTCTGAGTTCTTATAGTACAACACATTTTATACAAAGAGGGTGAGGAAATTGGCAGAATAATTTTTTGTGCCCATGTACTTGACTGGCTGGTGCTGAGTAGACACTGAAGTCTAAAGGAGCTAAGGCTAATCAGCATTTTATAAGATATACCTCTTATCTTTTTCTCAGCTATGCATAGTGGGATATTTTTTTTAATCCCATCTTCCTGAATAGTTCTTACAAAAGGATTAGGTGAATTTGTTTACATGCTCAATAAATAATCAGCAACTGCTGAGTTGAGGTTACACTGATACATATACAAAGTTTATGCCTTTTCTCCTTGCGTTTGATCTTTGTAATGTGAGCAGCCTGATATTATCTAATAAATCTTATGCAAGATCCTCAGCACACAGGTTTAGCTTTAATTTACTAGATTATAAATTGCTCTAGTCTCTCTGCTACATGTAGCATTTTGCAGCCATAAATTATTTGGTAGCAATTATCCCTGAAAATGTAACTAGTGATCGTTTTCTGCATCCTGAATTCAGAACAATTGTGAAACTCAGAAGAAAGGTACTTGAACAGCTTAGTGCTCTGCGTCTTTTCTCATGGGAAAATTACATTTGTGCATTTTGATTAAACAATCACAACTCCATATATTTCATGTGTGATAAAAGATGCATATTCCTCCCTAAGCTGCCCATAGGCCCTAGTGAAGCTCATTTAAATAGACTGGAAGATTAGGGTTGCTACTGTTATTATTAGTGTCGCTATTATTTGTAGACTTAAAGGATGCTTTTCCAGTTGATATGCCAAATAAGAGAGTAATGATGAAAAATGAGCCAGGCAGTAACTTTTCTACTGGATTGGACATGAGGAAGAAATTCTTTACTGTAAGGGTGGTGAGGCACTGGAATGAGTTGCCCATGGAAGTTGTGTATGCTCCATCACTGGCAGTGTTCAAGGCCGGGTTGGACAGAGCCTTGGGTGGCATGGTTTAGTGGGAGGCGTCCCTGCCCATGGCAGGGGGGTTGGAACTAGATGATCTTAAGGTCCTTTCCAACCCTAACTATTGATTCTATGATTCTATGATTCTATGATTCTATGATTCTATGATTCTATGATTCTATGATTCTATGATTCTATGATTCTATGATTCTATGATTCTATGATTCTATGATTCTATGATTCTATGATTCTATGATTCCATGAAATAGGACCACTGGCACCAAAATGCACTAAGATTTTGGGGAAAAAGAAAGTATTCATATTCTGGATGTCTTTTGCTTTTTATATACTTCACCACCTTTTGGTACATCTCTGAGATACACTACAAATGTTCTGGAATATTTGGATTAAAAAAAAGAATTTTAAAGAAGAGGAAAATCACAAATGAATTTCAGGAAATCTCTTATATTCTGTGTAATTTTGGGCTGAGTGGTCATATTTCAGCTTTAAAATGAAGAGCTTTCATATACTGCTGCATCAAAACAGTCAGAGGTAACTTTTTGAGGCATTAAATGAACCATACAAACAAACATAACTACAAAAAAAATCATGTCTTAACACTTGAGGTATTTCTTGCTTTCCAGAGTCCAGATAAGCATTATCTGAGAAATTTGGACACAATCTGAATGAGTTATTTTCAGATTTGTCACTACAATCCATATTATGGTCTGCCACTCCAGAAGCAATTATGAATCATTAGTTTTAATAAGGAAAAACTAGTTGTCACTGTGTATAAATGGCATCACCTACACAAATGGCTTTGAGGAGCCGGAAAGCATTCTTTTTTCCATCTGTGCTTGAAGTACAAGCCTGGTCCCACCTACAATTAATTGTAGTTTTCTTCAGTGGGGCTAAGATTTCATGTCGTACTTCCTATGCTTTGTATTTCCAGTGTTTTCTGTTGCTTTGCAGGTAAATATGCATTTGTTCCATGATTTTTCACTCCTCAATTTGCATAAGATGCTTTAGGTGTACTGTGATAAATCACATCATTCATAGCAACAACTTTAGGGTATATTCTGGAACCTATTTGGAGGCAGTGTTGGTAATACATAATTATTGATAAGTATTTACAAAACACAATTTCCAGCCATTAGGTATTCATTGCACATTTAACAACAGCATACCAAGTCACAGACCTTTCCTGTAGAGAGAAGCTTTAGACGCAATTAGAGGACACTAAAAATGAAAACTGTGGATAAAGCTGTGAATCCAGAGATGGATTTCTGCCCACAGAAATCTTGGCTGACAGCAGAGAATAAAGGTAATTTGCCAGTTATGTTTCTTGGTTCATTTTTCCTTTTCTCATTTTTAAAAGAGTGAAAACAATGAATATAATTATTACTAATTAAAATGGATCTGATTTTAAAGTGGCTGCAACTTATTTTCCAGATAATGTGCTATAAGTCAAA
The DNA here is from genome assembly GCA_039720435.1 of Amazona ochrocephala. Classification (NCBI taxonomy): domain Eukaryota; kingdom Metazoa; phylum Chordata; class Aves; order Psittaciformes; family Psittacidae; genus Amazona; species Amazona ochrocephala. Next base: position 38,674,772 of record CM077882.1, read on the forward strand.
TTCAAGTAATACAAAAGAGAAAAACATGGACTATGTCCCATGAAAAGTCAATACATAGCAAACTCTGTATTGCAGAATTTATAACTTACTATGTGCCTATCAGCATGACTAATTGTGCGGCTCTTTCTTTGGGAAATTTAAGTAACTAGTCAAACCAGGTGGAAAAGTCAGAGCAAGGAAAGCTAAAGAATTCAGACCTGAAAGATGAGCTAAATTTGTGGGTGACATGGACAGTGGGATTGAGTGCACCCTCAGCAAGTTTGACGATGACACCAAGCTGTGTGGTTCAGTTGATACGCTGGAGGGAAGGAATGCCATCGAGAGGGACCTTGACACACTTGCGAGGTGGGCTGATGCCAACCTGATGAAGTTTAACCATACCAAGTGCAAGGTCCTACACCTGGGTCAGAGCAATGCCAGGCACAGCTACAGGTTGGGCAGGGAAGATATTCAGAGCAGCCCTGCGCAGAAGGACTTGGGGGTGTTGGTCGATCAGAAAATGGACATGAGCCGGCAATGGGCATTTGCAGCCCAGAAAGCCAATCGTATCCTGGGCTGCATCAAAAGGAGCGTGACCAGCAGGTCGAAGGAGGTGATCCTGCCCCTTTACTCTGCTCTTGTGAGACCTCACTTGGAGTATTGTGTGCAGTTGTGGTGTCCTCAACGTAAAAAGGGCATGGAACTGTTAGAACAAGTGCAGAGGAGGGCCACGAGGATGATCAGGGGACTGGAGCACCTCTCGTATGAAGATAGGCCGAGAAAATTGAGGCTGTTCAGCCTGGAGACGAGAAGGCTGCGTGGAGACCTCATAGCAGCCTTCCAATACCTGAAGGGGGCCTATAGGGATGCTGGGGAGGGATTCTTCATTACAAACTGTAGTGAGAGGACAAGGGGTAATGAGTTCAAACTTAAACAGGGGAAGTTTAGATTGGAATGAGGAAGAAATTCTTTACTGTAAGGCTGGTGAGGCCCTGGAATGGGTTGCCCAGGGAAGTTGTGAATGCTTCATCCCGGGCAGCATTCAAGGCGGGCTTGGACATAGCCTTGGATGGCATAGTTTAGTGTGAGGTGTCCCTGCCCATGGCAGGGGGGTTGGAACTAGATGATCTTAAGGTCCTTTCCAACCCTAACTATTGATTCTATGATTCTATGACATGTGGGAACTTGCTCCAACAAGAAAGAGAAAACTATGTACTAAGAGAGTATTCCACACGGCATACTGAATTAAAGAATTGGAGCCAAAACTGTTAAGTCACGCCCTGGCTGGTATTATATGAAACACATCCCCAATTTTGCTTCCCTACCTGTAACATAGAATTTAATATTCTTACAAAGTTTTTGAGATTTCAGTAGCATAATGTCATAACCTGGAAGTTTCTCTCTGGCAAAAACATCTATTATCGTTCATTATTTAGGGTTTGAAAGTGCTTGAGATATATAGTCATGAATGTACGGGGTGCACTGTGAAGCTGTGAATCAAATAAATAAAGAATAAGACAGAATAATGGGAGAAGATTTAGGTAAGAAATAGATGGAAAAAAGCAAACAAACAAACAAAAAAACCAGAAGAACCCACAGGTAAATATTCTGCAGAGCTTTGGGGACTATGAGTAGCAAAGGATCCACTTAATATTTTTTGGTGATTGTCTAGGTTAATGACATGCAGCTTTACCACATATTCAAGCATAGTCAATTCTTTCTGTGTTAAAGGATACCCCTACACCACAGCTTCTGTCACATGATGGGATTTCACTGTGGACATTCAGTACAACCAAACTGGTTGTGTGCAAACTGAGTTTGTGTGACTGGTTGAAGAGCATGTGGAAGTGTTAGATTTGTCACACATACTTAAATAAACATACAGCATTTTCGCGTGTTTGCCATCACAGCTGACTTCTTGTTTGGGCTTGATGGATAAGAATGAGCGAGCGCATCCAGATTTGAACTGCAAGCACTCCGATGATCTGCAAAGTCCTTTTACCACAAGTCCCCAAAACTGAGGAGTAAATAGCCAGAAGTCTTCAGCATAGTTCCACTCTTCATCTTTTCCAAGACTTCTTCCACCTTGTCTATAAGCAGATGGAAGAGGAGCTGTGAATTTTCAGAAAGAAGGAAACTGAGGGTGAGATAGAGTCATAAAATATGTCCTGTTAGGTGGCAATCTCTGAATGTTGTGGTAAGGCAAACTGGAGTCATGGATCTCACAAAGCTGAATGTAATGAGCCTAAGATCTGAGGGATCGTTATCCCAGTGTGGGCATTCTTCCTTTGGTGTCTAAGATACAATCATGATGAGGCTACCCAAGAGCTGGCAAAATACCAGGAAATATTAATAATACAGATGACTTTTCTGTGAAAGAAAGGGTGACAAATGTGACATTTTCTTGACGTCTTAGAAAATACAGAGATAAAGTCTAGGAACAAACCAAGAGAAAAAGATCCACCACTAACTACACAAAGGGGAACTGGGAAGACAGACACCATAATTTTTTTGGGTGGTGCTTGTTCCCTTAGCACTGCTAGGAAGTGTAATTGGTGGGATTTGAAGTAGCTCAGCTAGTCTGGAGATGCTAGGTGGCTTTCATGATCCTACCTTGTGTTTTCAAGTAAACCTTAAACAACAGCCTTTTTGTATTTTGGAAATTTCTGTCTTTTTCTTTTTCTTTTTCTACCTTTATGATATTGGATATTAGTTGTAGGAAAATGAAATGTGCTTGATGTAGTTATTCGCAGAAAATTTTTAAAGCACTGTGGTAAAAAAGGCTTGTTACTAACAATACTAATACTAATTTTATTTACATAACACCCCTCCCCATTCCCCTTCTAATGTGCTTAGGGCATGGCTAAGGAATTATAAGCATAGTCTGAACAAAATAGAAATTAAAAAACCTATTATCTTCATCACAGAAGACGAGTGAACTTCAAAACTGGACCTGAGCAGTTTAATCACGTTTATCTAGGGTTGATTAAAATGTACTGAAAAAAAAAAAAAACAAAAAACCAAGTAAGCTAACACCTTCCACTCCGGTCAAGTTAGATATTATATGAAAGTCACTTTTAGGACAGATAAATCTACTTTCCCTGGCATTTATTAGCCCTTCTGATTCTACTCCAAGCCAAACTTTCCATGCAGAAGAAGAAATAATTAAAAAAAAAAAAAAAAAAAAAAAAAACAACAAAAAAACAAACCAAAAAAAAGCCCAACTATATGGGAAAGAATAAACCCACCCTTACAGCTGAGATTTAGCCAAAGGAATTTGACAGAGAAATCGGAATCCATCTCCATTTCCAAAGCTCACAATGAAAGCTCATTTCTGGGCTTTGAGAATAACAGTGGTTTAGGTACATTTAAGCTGCCCTAGGCAGTTGCTTTTTCAGTTTGTTTGGGGGGCAGGGAGAGGAGAGAGTTTTGGTTTTGTTGGGGTTTTTTAGTATTATTATTTTTATTAAAAGCATCCAACAACGGAACCTTTTTTAGCTTCTTTTGCTAAGTTGTTTATGCTTAGCTATCTGTTCAGTTACTGTTCCAGGATTCTTTCGTAGAAAAGATAGTACCTGTCTTTCCTAATACTTTTTGCCCCATCCTTAAGGAACTGTTTAACACTCCTGTCATATCTTATTTCAATCTTGGTTTCTTATCCAATTTGTTCACTCTTTCTTCACATGTCATGCTCTTTGGACATTTCCTAATTCCTGCAGTAACCATGAGAAGGGAACACTCTAATTGATTCTTAGTTGTTTGTGTTTTTTTTTTTTTTTTTTAAATTCAGGGACCCAAACTGCTTACAGTGTTTGAGCTGAGCTCTTTAATGCGCGGCAAGAGCAAGAACAGGATTGTTTTGTGTGTCTCACACGCAATATTTCTCTGTACATAGTCTGAGGGGGTTGGTTTTCTTTTCTCTCGTATCTTTTGTTGCCAGAGTGTGAGCTTATTGACTCATGTTAAATGCATGGTAAGTATAGCCTTCAGAACAATTTTCTATTTAACTGCTTCCCTGCCATTTGTTTTCATCTATATTGTGCAGTTAACTATATCTAATAAATACAGAATTCTGTAGTGCTACTTAGACTAGTTTTTGCTATTTCAGATCATTTTGCAAAGTTGCTTTGAATTCTAAATCATACTTCAATGTACTTTCAGTCCTTTACAGCTTCATATCACCTGCAATTTTAATATGTGTACTTTTAGTTCTGTCATTCATGTCATTAATGGAAACACTGAAGACTTGTGGACCCAGAAAATACTGAAGACCATGTCATTCAAAAAGAAATGAAGATTCAAAGTCTGTCAGCATCTCTCAAGTTTCCTCAGCAATCTTCCTCTCCTATTTCAAACATTTTTTGTCAAAATAAGGTTTTAGAATCTGATACAGATGTATGCAATACATTTTCACTTTGCTATTTATTTCTCCTCCTGCTCAGCCCAAAGCAGTGCTTGACGCATTGAACAGACCTCACTTAGGATGTATAGGGTAAGTCAGTCATTCCTAAATCATGCAGTTGCATATGAACTGATCATTATGTTTGCCATCAAACCTAAATTGGGATAATCAGGATTGCAGTTGTTGGTCTAGGCTTATGAATAGTTATGGAAATTCCTGTATTTCTAGTACATAATGGATCATAGTCTAAATTTTCTCATGAAAATTTAGAAAAATTAGAAACTTAGAAAACAAAACAAAACAAAAAACAGTCCAGGCCAAAGGGGTTAAATAAGATTACTTGATTTTGAACCTCTGAGATTTGCCTGAAACAACAGAGCAAGCAATACTATTGAATACCACTGAGAGCACAAAGTACAAAGCATCCTGAGTGTCAAACTGTTGCTTTTTTGGGATAACGAACCTCTGATAATACAAACAATTTCAAGTTGGCAAATAATCCCCCTTCATGTTAATGATGTATCAAGAAATCAAATAATGTAACCGCAAAGCAGCTCACAACATTAATCTGCAGGATGCCAGGTGTAAATTGGAGGAAAAATTGCAGGATGCACTGTACAAGTGGGCTTGGAGAAGGATATTAAGCCACAAAGATTACAATTTTTTATAAAATGGATCTGTGGTCTACTGCCATTTACTTCCTACTCAGCCTGGGAATTAGATATTGATGATGTATTGTAGCCATTAAATTGCAGATAGTAAGGTTATGCTCTGATCCCTACAGAGCCACTAATTGAGTTGTTCCTATAATAATGGCTAAATGTTGAATATATCTGTGGAGACTAAAAAAAAGATCTACAGTTCTGTATATGATGGGATAAACACAGACTCAGAGCAAATTTAACATTTGTTCAGCCTCTTACAGTCCCCACACTTTGGTAACATTTCAACTACTTTAGTAAATGATGACAAATGCTTGAAGCCAAGATATGTGGAGAATGAAATTTTTTTTTTTTCAAAGTTAATTCCTCCAAAGAATTGCCACCTTAAAGGTTTCTGTCAAAAGCAACTGGATCAAGTTTTGTTCATTACTCAGGAAGAAAGGAGGGAAGATGTTTGCGTGAGAAATATGCGATAGATTTTCAATGTGATTTTTTTTTTTATTAGGTATGTTGAGTTTGACAATTTACTGCAGACAGTTTTTTGTTTTGCTAATTAGGAAGTGACTATAGTAATTATTTTAATTATCTTTGCTGCCGTTATCACATTGTTTTTACATATGCAGTTATTTTATCTGTACTCTTTTAGGGATCAGAGTTCAAATTTGTTATTACAGAATTATGAAAAATACAGTGTGGGAAGAAATCTCAAGAGGTCATTCAATTCAACCTCCTGCTCAAAGCAAGGCTATTTTTGATGTTATATTGGGTTCCTCCAGGTCTTGTCCAGTGAAGCCTGCTACAAAGACTGAAATTTCACAATCTCTTTGGGAAGTCGGAGAGTGCTTGACCAACCTCATGGTGAAAATTACTTTTCCTTATGTCCAACTGGAATTTTTTCATATTGCAAAATGCAACTTTTCCCTCTTATCCTTTCTTTTTGTGCCACTGAAAAAGCCCGTGGTGAGTTAGCCTTAATCACTCCAGCGCATGTTACAGACTCATGTTCAATTTGTTGTCTACCAGGACCATAAATCCTTTTCCATGGAGCTTCTGCCTAGCCAGTCAGGCCCCAATCTGAGTGTCCTGGGTTCAGCTCCATGGGTCTGTTCTGCATGATATCCCCATTATTTTAACTTTGATTTCTAATCTACCTAACATTCTGGTAGAATGGAACAGAAAGGAAAATGCCAAATAAAACACCAAATAAATGTATCTTTCAATTCTTCAAAACATAAAGAGACCAAGTTGTGGGTCCTCATTGCATCACAGTGAAACAGTACAAAACGTGTCCTGGCTTAAACCACAACAACATGTAATATTTGTTTTCACTATCTGTAGAAAAACAGTGTAAGAAGTTTATTTTAAGAGGGATGTAGTCTTTGTGCTAACCCTCTGCATATGTAATATCCATACTTCAAATTTTTTTTCTTAACTATACAGATGACTGAATCTCTTACTTTACTGATATAATTCCACAACCATAGAAATATTTTTTTGTAGAATTGGACTGGAAAATCAAATCTGGCCCAATGTGATATCTGAATAACATTCATCTGACTAAATGTTGATCTGTACAACCTTTACATATCTGCCCAATTTGCACACATTACTTCTGAGCTAATCATAGTACCAGCTTCTTTATTCACAAGGCAGTTATTCTTTCTTCTATAGTATATTGCCCTTGTCAAGGCTTCTTTCTTTGTCGAATGAGTTTTAGACCTTTCAAGTTTAAATGAAAATGTGTAGTTTATCTGACAGAATGTGGATGTCTACATTTCAGCAAGCTCTATAGGCAATGAAAACAAATGAGTACTTTCAGAATAGGAATTATTCTGTACCAGGTAGGTAAAATGGATAATTTCTATCCTAAATGATCTTTTCTCTACTGCTTGTACAGAGAATTCAAACAGCTAGGTCACATGGAGATGTAGAATTCCACAAAGCTTTACCTCTAAACCTCCATGAATAACCTTCATATATGCAAACAAACAAACCTCTTCTCTGCTCAGTTCTAATTGGAACTGTACATTTACTGTGTACTAGTAAGGACGAATTTCATTGTAGTATTCTGAGATGGCTTGGTTCACAAACAGATTTTATACTTCTGATGACACATAGGTTACCTAAAGGGGAATCTCAGAAGTTGTACATTATTCCTAATTGGGAACTGCACTTTAGTAATAAATCCACTTATTAGGAACAAAACCCCCAAAGCAGAACTAAACAAAAAATCTGAATCAGCAAAATCATTAAAGAAGAAAAAAAAGCCAACAAAACATTGTTTTCTTGGAAAAGTTAAAACAAAATGAAAGCTTTCCTTCCATGTCAATAGCTGATACAAGCACCTTATGCAGACATATTTGTTGCACTTCAAGCATGGAAGTAAGGGGAAAACCGACTTCAGGAAAATAATGTCAAATTATCCTGAGGTTGATATACTGTAAAATGATGATGAATATATATTTCTTCTGCAAAAGGCAAAGTTAATGTTATATATTACTATCTTCTTCTAAATACTTTGCAGATACCAGCTTCTGAAAATAGTCCAACCATTTATTTTAGCCCTGGAGTGATTCCACAGATGTTGATTAAGCCAAGGTGCTCATTAGACCTAGTGATGAACTGAGCTCTAAAAGACCCTAAGAGTAAAACGTGGCAAAATGGTCAGATGTCTAATTCCAAAAATTAGAAAGATCTGAAGGCTTGTGAACTTCCAGTGCTGCATGGAAAATATCACAGTTGCATACTCCGCATCTATCAGCTCTGTCCTAGTGAAAAGCACTGGGAAAACTAGAGCAAAACTGCTAGTGAAAACTACTTCTGGAGACGCAAGCAATAAATCCTATATTCTTCAGTTCCACTGCACACCCACTGTTAGGCATCTGTGTGCACAGCAGTTTAGATATCCAGATGTCCAGAAAGCCCAGAGCTACTATTCATGCACAGTGATGCATAAGCCTAGGGCACATTAAGCTTCTGCAGATGCAACAGAGAGGCATTCCAGCTTATCTGACGAATCACATTGGATCTGCCAGCCCTCTGAGATGTGCTGGAGAGATGCAGTCCCACTCCAGTTTATGAAGCAGACCAGTCAGGTCCAGTAAGAGAAGGGTTGCACAGATCAGTCAAAGGTGTATATTCATTAAAGACACAGGTATGCTCTGAGAGGGCTTATTTATGTTCAAATAAGGCAACTTCTGCCTCCCTGACAGCAGTAGCTTGTACGTAACAGTTGCACTGAGCTTGGACATCTTTTTTAAGTGTGAAAGATGTCTTGGTCCACACTATTGTTTTATTATTTGTTTACTTTTTGCTATGTTAGATCAATGCAGAACTGTGCATTCATTTAAACTGGAAAAAAAAAATAAAAATAAAAAACCAGCCAAAGCAAAAATTTCAGGATAGTTTCCAATATACTGAGCTAATATCTGCAGCATGGAATACCACCAATAAACATTGTCTGAAGGGCACTCTGGTAAACAGCAAATAGGCTAGCCTTGCCAAATGTTCAAATCACAGATAATGGAGCTTTAGAATCCAGACTGTGTGTACTTTTCCCAGCATTCATTTGTATTTGCAACATTTTCTTTGAAATTTGGACACAAAACATCTGAGCTCAGAAAATTGCAGCTCCATCTCATTAGTGGAAAACCTAACTGCTTTTTCCTGTGATGTTTTGATTCTCTTTCCTAATAGATTCCCTTTTAAATCACATTCCTTTGCTAATCCATGTGAAGGATCAGTTTCTCCTGTAGGTCAAGCATCCAGAATGACCAGTACTGTCCCAGAACCTGCATCTGTCTTAGAGCCTCTGCTTTACGTGTTCTTCCACCCACGATAGTTAGCTGGACAGCAAAGATGCATAACACAGAATAAAATAGGGTTAGCTCAAGTTGCAAATTTATACATCATTAAAGGTAAGCAGTCTTGAGATATCAACAAAACTAATATAGTCAACAGTACACTTAAAAAAAGGCCCTGAAAATGCTTCTATGTTCAGCTAGATAAGAATGAAATAGCAATTGCAGAAATTTCACAGTGAATCTAATATTCAAACCAAGTGCTAGCCACAGGGATGAAATGATACGCTTGTATAGGTCACGGCAATTTTAAAAAAGGAAATGCTTTATAAGGAGCAGAAAGTATCCCGGGTAACAATGTAAATTACCATGTCAGTAACCCTAATTAGTTTAGCTGAACTTACATTGTGAGATAATGGCTGAAGAAAAAAACCGAAAACACAAAAATGTTCACTCATTTGACCCATCTCTTACAAAATGTGCCACATTCCTACTTTCTTCCTTTCCTTGGATTCATTATTAGAGAGCCTGAGATACCTTCCATGCTAATGAATTCAAACCTGAGAAAAGCCATGGAATTAAAGAGATTTTCAAACAAAGGACCAAAACTCACACAGAGTTCTGTCAGTTACATCATCTTCAGAGCTGTCTGTGATCCTGACAATGATAAATTCAACATCCACCCCTTTTATACATGAGTTCAACAATCCAGAACCAGAATTACTAGTCTTTCCTAAGCCTTCTAAGTGAGAAGAAAAAATGCAGTAAGATTTGACTTTGTGCTACTGAAGAAAAAAAAAAAAAAAAATATAAACCTAGTGGATTAGGTGTTTTCTTTAAATTTTAGCTCTTGGATGTACCAGATTAGGGACTCAGTGCAGTATTTTCACGTATCTGCAAGGTATGAAACAAGTACATTAGTAGGCCAGATAGATATGCTATTGTTTCATATAGGTCAGGTAGATAAACTATTGTTTTATACATACTGTCCAAAACCCCACCCTAAACCCCCACTCAACAAATAATGTTTTGCCTAAAGAGCCTTTTAAAACCAGTGCTTAATCTGAATTTTGGGGGTTGTTTGTTTGGTTTGGTTTTGTTTTGTTTTGTTTTGTTTTGTTTTTTTAATGAAAATTAATTTAGGAAACAAACCTACATTCTGACATGAAAATGGCAGGATTGGTGCTGACCAAGCTACGTAGAGGTCTCAAAATCTACTTTTTACAGTCTCAAACATGCCCAAGTTAGACACGGTAAATTCGGTACTGACACAGGAGTTTCATCTTGGTGGCTATCACTAATGCTGATGAAGGGTGTTATTGTTGCTTATGTTTCCTGTTAAAAAAGCCGGAGTTCTAATAAAAAAGAAGGTATCAAAAGTGCAAAACAGGTAGAAGCATCTCAGAAACAGGATCAAGAATAATCACCACAAAAAGCTTGCTTGCACATAAAGGAAGTTTGTTGGGGTTTTGTTTTGGTTTGGTTTGGTTTTAATTCTACTCAGAAGAGTAGTGATTTTTTTTTTTTTTTTCTAGTTAAAGTTTAAATCAGTAATCTTATGAAAACCCAGCCTGCTCAAAGCAGAACAAAATGGGGAGTAAATAATATTAAAGGAATAAGATTAATGAATACATTTCCCAAGAAGCTCCACAGAAACACCAAAATCGAAGTTTCTCTTCTGCAAGCTCCAAGGAAGGAAATTAGTCTGGATTTTCTCCAGCATTACCCTTAAATTACATTGAAGAAATACATGCTATGTAAACAGTTTTGCTTCATAAAGGGGTAATGGGTTCAAACTTAAACAGGGGAAGTATAGATTGGATATGAGGAAGAAATTCTTTACTGTAAGGATGGTGAGGCACTGCAATAGGTTGCCCAGGGAAGTTGTGAATGCTGCATTGCTGGTGGTGCTCAAGGCCAGGTTGGACAGAGCCTTGGATGGCATGGTTTAGTGGGAGGTGTCTCTGCCCATGGCAGGGGAGTTGGAACTAGATGATCTTAAGGTCCTTTCCAACCCTAACTATTCTATGATTCTATAAAAAGGTTAAGCATTCACGAAGCCAAACTGTCTTTTACTCTAAGTGCTTTAGACTCTTACCTCAGATCTTGCACAAGTAATTATTAGTGTCTAGTGCAAATCAGTTTATAGATACACTTAAATTTGTGGTCATGTGAGATGGCTGACCTTGAGGTAGGCTGTTCTCTCAGTCAACTGCTGAGAGAACCATTCCATGTCATGTCTGAAGTCCCCTTCTGGTTATTTTTAGACCAGTTTTCTGCTTGTAAAATGTTTTGATTTCAATGAATCGGCATTTTCCTACGGACAACAATCAAACATTTTCTAATCACCTCTATTTTGATGTATCTCAAGTTTACGGAAAGCAAACTGAAGCAAAGTCTATCTCTGGGGAGCTGCTTAAATGGAAGAAAATAATCTACTGAAACATTTTATACAGGATATTAATTCCTGCCTGTAGACCAGTACTCTCTCCACAGGCAAATGAATTTCTAGTATCAACACAGTGGTGAAGGTATTGCTCAGCACATTTGTATTTGTTAATGACCAGATAACATCCAAGGCACTGTTTCATAGTGTTTGGACATGTTGGATCTAAATTAGCAAGGACTCTATCGCAAACAGTGGATGACTTAGAAAGCCTAGTGCAATTTCTGGAAAACGGCCACATTTTCTGCACTGGAAATGAGTCGTGTAAGATGGAAATGAACCGGAAAATACAGAATGTAATTAAAGGAGGCTAATCAGTCAGGAAACTGAATAGGTTCAATAGCAGAACCATCCACAGTCTGTAGTTACTCAAATGTGTCTCTGGTAATATTTTCCAAGGTGCGTTTCTTTGCATCCATTTCCCAAATGAGCTCGACTATTCACACCTATCTCCCTAATCAGCCCTTTTCAATTTGGTGATACAACTAACCTGCTTTAGGTAAGGGGAATTCCACATAAGTGATTGGTCCCACATGGTTTGACTTGTGCATAGAATCAAAATATTTCTCCTTTTGCTTTGCAAAGGTAGTTTGACAGTACGGGTTTGCTGCTGAAAGGCGCTATTTATTTGTTAAGGCTGGGCCAATTCACTCTTCTGAAATGGGAGCTCTGTTGTGAAGTCCCTCCTGTAGGAGAAAGTTAACTTGCTCCTTAGGCTGCTTTCCAGAAATGTCATCAAAAAGACATAACTTGGATGACTTCCGCTTTTATTAATGACAACTTGAAAAAGATTGGGAAACTTGATGAAAGGTCAGCGATGAAAGAAAAATGTGTAATATTTTTATGAAGGAAAAATTTCTCCTAAGCGAATGTGACCATCGATCATCAGCTCTTACTTTAATGCATTCAAGCATGCTGTTTTCTGCACTTTTTGATGCCATTTTACATTTGTAAAATTACTTCCAGGTACCATATGACCATTAAAAAAAAAACAGGAGGTTTTAATTTCTAAGAGTATATAATGGAAAATTTATATTGGCTCAAGACCTTGCAGAACCCAGAGCAATCAGATTACTTACTGCAGGTGTTCTTGGTGAACAATGTTTCTCCCCTCATAAGTTAGGAGTTGAAAAGACTTAAAAATAAACAGAATGTTATTGAGGAAATACAGTAAAACATCAACTTAGGAAAACTGGATACAGTACCAGCAAGAGGTGTGATTACTGCAGCCAGAGTAGTTTGCCAACATTCCCGAACACTGTTATTTCACTGATCTACCTGTAAGGCTGATGGGCTGCTAGCTCCTGCCCTTCTCAACTTTTTTGCAGTTTTTTACTCCCTCTTCATTGTGCAGTTAAATTTGTCATTAACTTACAGGTGTGTCTGTGTAGTTGGGGAGGAACTATTATTCTGTGTTAGTTGTGTTCTTATGCCAAAGGGAAGGGTATACAGTAGTCTGACATAAAGGCTTCAGTTTTTGGTGTCTACTCCAACAACTATCAGTCCCCAGACTCAATCACACACGTACCACACGTTACAATTTCCACCAGGCTTTGCAGATTGTCTTGAGGAAGCCTTTTCCATATGTCATTTCCACCGAGAGAAATCAGAATCATTCACGTATTCAAATTACTCCACATTACAGAAGAACTGTTAAATATGGCCACGGTCCCTTTCTACATTCCCTTAATCAGTGCTTAACTCCATAGGGCTTCTTAACTCTGGCATACATTAACTAGGGTGAATACAAGGCACACCAGACACTGGTGTCTCACTGCATCTACCCAGACAGAAAAAACTGTGGTTTCCAGATTACTGAACATCTGAGTAATATGATGTCCTGGGTTCAGCAGTAGCAGTCATTTTTTCTTTTTTCCCTTCTTGGTAGCTGGTGCAGCGCTGTGTTTTTGATTTTGGGCCTGGGAACAGTGCTGATAACACCAGTGTTTTCAGTTACTGCTTGGTGATGTTTAGGCTGGCCAAGGACTTGCTAAGTCTCATGCTCTGCCAGGGAAGGGGGGAAGCCGGGGGGAAGCAGAGACAGGACACCTGATCCAAACTGACCAAAGAGGTTATTCCATACCACAGAACGTCATGTCCAGGATGAAAAAGAACTGGGGGCCGGAACCCGGAAAAGTTGTGGGTTTAGTTCACAGCTCGGTCGTCGGGTGGTGAGCAGTTCTGTCCTCTTCCCTTGTATTTCTCTCATTGTTATTATTATTGGTGGTGGTGGCAGTGGTTTGTGTTGTACCTTGGTTGCTGGGCTGTTCTTGTCTCGACCCGTGGGAGTTGCGTTCTTTCGATTCTTCTTCCCCACCCCACCCCCCCCGGAGTGGGGGGGAAGAAAAAAAACTCTTCCCTTGTATTTTTCTCTTGTCATCATTATTATTGGTGGTAGCAGTGGTGGTTTGTGTTACACCTTAGTTGCTGGACTGTTCTTATCTCAACCTGTGGGAGTTGCATTCTTTCGATTCGCCTTCCCATCCCTCCAGGAGCGGAGGGAAGAAAGAGGGGGAAGCGAGTGAGTGAGCAAAACTGTTTGTGGCTGAGAAGCTTAAACCACGACATATGACAAAACCCAGACTGGACAACTCCTCAACTTTTTTAGCCCCTAATGACCTGGCTGATGGCCCAAGAGTGAGCTATCCATAGAGAATCTGGCTATGCTTATGTCACAGTAATTTGGGACTGCATCTTCAGAAGACAGGCACTGTCCACACAGTCAAACACCTGCTCCACTATTAAAAGTGTTTTAAAAGAACTGGCATGCTTTGGTAAAGCATATGAGACATGGTCCACATAGCAATTCTCTTCATTAACTTACAGATGCTCGAGAAACCTTCTCTCGAATAGAGACACTCTCTCAGGAAATTAGGTTACTCATTAAACAACTGGGAGTTCTAAACTGACCTTTTTTCTTCTTCAGATCTCTAGGTTGTATTTCTTACATTTTTTGGTAATATTTAGTATTTTTAAGTGATTTATTAATCTCTCGCTTCCTTAGTAATGAAAAATTATTCTATGTTCATACATAGCATGGCATCACATCTTTTGAAAAAATAACAAATGTGTAACTATTTGTAAGCCACTGTCTGTAGGCTAAAAGCCAAAAAAAAAAAAAAAAAAAAGGAAAAAGAAAAGTAGCATTGGAAAAGGAATCTCCATCTCATATTAGCCCTAAGAAACTAGAGGGGTCGAATCACAGTTTGGGAACTTCCACGCGGTCTCTTTGGCATTGCTGGTGTATCAGCAGTAGCAAACAGAAACGCTGGGCTGCTTGCTGGTGGAGGACAATGAGACATTCTTTAGTTTCACTTTCTCATCTCAAAAAGTTTAGAGTGGCAGTTCACTCTGTAATAAGCCAGGCTGTGACAGGAAGAGACACAGAAGGAAGGAGTGAACATATATTACATGCTACCTGAACAACAGTTGTCTAATTCAAGCTTAGCAGTTACTTCTTGTAGTTGTTCTACTCCACGGTTGCCAGCCGAAGTGTGCTGATTCACATTACCAAAAGCCAAAAAAGTGCCTGGCAATAGAGTACTCATCCTGGCTTTTGGAGCTGGGATCCATCCTTTAGCTCCACACTGAAGCCACAGCACTTCCATCCTCTCAGTTTCTCTCATCAGAATTCCACATGCCTCTAGCATTAGGTAAAATCAAGGAGATCCACTTCCCTTTTTTGTTTTGAATCACTGAGGCTGAAAAGTGTTCACTGCCTCATAGCTGCAAATCCCATGGCTATTGGTCTTGAGGCAGCATACAAAGCAGCTTCCTGATGACATCACAGCACCATTAAAAAAAAAGACAAGCACTCCATATCATTTAGGAATTCAGAAAATCTGGCCCGTGCAGGTTTTTCATTGAGATAATCTATTCACTGTGCTAATTCAAAGTGAAGGATGCTGATTGACTACAGAATTTTTTTTCTCCTCCATACCAGCAAGTTCTTTCTGGCTGTATGAGAGTGTGGCATATAATGAAAAATGTGTCCTACTTCTTGATGAGCACATATGATGAGCACAAATGAAGCTGGAACCAAGATACTGGCTCCAGCCTCTGCAGGTGACAGTCAAGCTCCTGCTTGAGTCCCAGATTCCACTGGGCAGGTCATGCTCCATGTTTCAGCTCCCACAAGTAAAATAAATAACATAACAACACTCACTTCATACTTTTTGTCTGTCTTAATTACAAAGACTGGATGGGGGTTATGTGTGTCTATAGCTGTGCAATACTGTAGAGCTTAGCTCAGTAGGGGCCCATAATTGCTACTGCAGTAAAGAGGCTCTTCCTTGCAGTCCTTTCTGCAGCTCTCTGCACTCCAGTAAAAGGTTTTATTTCTTCATTATTTTCTTGCCAAGATTCAGGTTCAAGATACTCTATTTCTATTGTGACAGTTAATGATGCCACAAATACTCATATTATGAGTAGGTTCATATTTTCCCTGTAGTGATGGGAAATACGTCACAAGCAGCTGCCATGGGGCTGATCTCTGAATCCAGGTCTTATGGTGGGAGCCAAATGGAGACTCCTACCACATTCTTAATGTTTGTTATTACTAATAGTATTTTACGGAAAGTAGCAAAAAATGATCTATTTGGAAATAACCATTTGTGATACTTATTTTCCCTGGGCAATTTGCCTCTATCTGTTTCATCTGAAGTGGTTTATCTTGCTTCCCTCCCTACTACCTAAAGCTCTTAATTTTTTTTCTTATACTTCATGCAGTCCTAAGGAAACAGCACACCTCCTGCACATAACAGAAAACAGACCACAATAAATGCAGAAGATTTAGCATTGAAGCTACGGCAGAGGTGGAATAACTGGGGTATCATTGGTGTCTGTGTGCTGTATAAAGTCCACAAGAAATCAGGTGAAATAATGTGAAAGTTATGTACTCAGACACTCCTAACTAGAGTTTTAAGCTGGGTGTCTTGTAGGCTGATGTGTGCATTAATAGAGGATTAAAAAAAAAGGAAGGAAAAGATTTCCCCTCATTACCTAATGAACAGAGATTGAGAAGTCCCCTCTTAAAAAAATGCTCATTTACCCTTGGCTAAACGAAATTGAGATCTGAGAGATAAGATTAAACATTAGAACAAAATTAATTATGCTATTTTTAACTCTTGCTGTTCATTAAATTATTGATGTCACTATATTGCTGTCCTTAAAGATTCAGGCATTTATAAATACATCCACAAATGTATGGCTGCAAATCTCTCTTGGTCTTCAGCCAGCTAGCTGGAATTTCTTATTCAACAAAAATACAAGCAAACAAAAAATATTATCTGTCTAGACAGTTGTCTGAAAAAAGCTTAGAAAAGTGGAAATAAGATACATCTCTTCCTAACACAGGGTGAATTTAAAGCAGTCCCAGTGAAATTGCTCTCAATTGCCCCACAATTCAGGGGCAAACTTTTTCCAATAAGCAGGTACAGTGTGAGCAAAGGCAATCATCTAGTAAGTCTGAAAGGACAGGCTCTGTTCCGTCATACAGTTAGTCTCCTGAAATTGATGGTATGTTCATTTTGTGACTGTCTCAAGAGGGGACGCCTGCAGTGCCTGATCGGGGAGAGGCTCGGCGTCCAAGAACTTCAGCTCGGAGCAGTAACAGGCACCGAGGGAGCCTTAAGTCCTCGACAAGGCCTACCAGGAGCCTGCGGCTCAGCGGGGGCAAGCATCTGACTCAGAGAGGGCGTACCAGGAGGAGCGGCACCACCCTGACTGGTTAAAAACCTGCCCCAGGGAGCGCGAGCAACCGGGATGGGTTCGAGACAGTTTGCGCTGGAGTTCCCATGGGCAGGCGAGCGGAGTGGTGCGCACTTGGCGTTTGACCAGAGTCCGGTCTGGGAGCTCTGCTCTGGCTAGCCCGGCAGTGGCCATGAGAAGGGAGGGTGCGGTGCAGAGCTCGGGTTATAGAGAGTGCCTGCACTGCTCTCCTGGGAGGAGGGTGCACAATGGGCAGGGCTGCACTCTGTGCTCCCTGGTGGAGGTCCTCCTGCAGCAGGTGGCTGAGCTGCAGCAAGCTGTTACTAGGCTGAAAGGTAAAAGGGAAGCTAAGGGGAAACAGCCCTGCTTGCTCCAGGACCAGACTGTGCAGGGGCTTTGAGTGTCTACTGTTGCTCATGCAGGAAAGGAGGCTGCTAACCCAGGAAGCTGGGAAACAGTAACAAAAAAAAAAAAAAAAACACGCCAAAAAAAGGAGGAAGAGGACAATTAAAAGCAAGGGGCTTCCTCCTACATCTGTTGTCCCCACCCAGAACCGCTTTGGTGTCCTGCAGGGGGCTGATGAGGAACCACACTCCCACCAGGAACAACCGGCTGATGCACTAGTAAAGAAGATCAGTACTGGTGCTGCCAGGAAAAAGCGTTGGATCATAATAGTAGGAGACTCTACTCTGAAAGGAACAGAGGCACCCATCTGTCGGCCTGACACAGGCTCAAGGGAGGTGTGTTGCCTACCAGGGGCTTGGATCAGGGATGTTGCCGAGAAGCTGCCTGCTCTAGTCAGTCCCACTGACTATTACCCACTTCTAGTAATCCATGTGGGTGCTACTGATATAGATAGCAGTAGCTCGGAGACCATAAAGAAGGACTACAGAGCTCTGGGAGAGGTGGTTAGGGGCTCTGGAGTGCAGATCGTCTTTTTGTCAATACTCCAGGATACAGGGCAGGACCTTAAAAAGGCTGTGAGGATTGGGCAGGTTAATAAATGGTTAGAAGGGTGGTGCTATAGTCAGGGGTTTGGGTACCTTGAACACGGGACTCAATTTAGTAGGCCAGGTCTACTGGGGCTGGTGGAACTGGTCTGACAAAGAAAGGGAAGAGTGGATTTGGTAGGAGGCTTGCCAGACTGGTCAAGGATGCTTTAAACTAGATATATTGTGGGAGGGGGGCATCATTCCATCCCAACACACCCAATCACTGGCCAGCACCTATAATAAACGTTCAGAGCAATGTAGAGCTATTCCAGCTGCTCCAGCCAATGACCCGGCTTCAATTGGAGCTCGGCTCAGATGCCTCTATACAAATGCCCATAGCATGGGGAACAAACAAGAGGAATTAGAGATGTGCACGTCTATGGGGGTATGATATCATAGGCATCACAGAAACATGGTGGGATGGTACCTATGACTGGAGTGTTGGAATGGAAGGTTACAGGCTCTTTAGGAAAGACAGGCCCAGTAGGCGGGGAGGGGGAGTTGCTGTTTATGTTAGGGATAGGCTGGAGAGTATGGAACTCTCTCTGGGGACAACTGAGCAGTCGACAGAGAGTTTGTGGGTGAGGGTTAAAGGGAGAACAGCGATGGGAGACATTATTGTGGGGATCCGTTACAGACCGCCTGACCAAGGGGACTCAGTGGATGAAGCGCTCTATAGACAGATAGGGACACCCTCACGCTCACAGGCCCTTGTTCTCATGGGGGACTTCAACCACCCAGATATCTCTTGGAGGGATGGTACGGCCCGGCACAAGCAATCCAGAAGGTTCCTCGCTCGTGTGGAAGACAACTTCCTTCTGCAAGTAATAGAGGAGCCGACAAGGAGAGGTGCCATGCTTGACCTCGTCCTCACCAACAGAGAAGAGCTGGTTGGGAATGTAATGCTCCAGGGCAGCCTTGATTGCAGCAATCATGAGATGGTTGAATTTGAGATCCTCAGGACAGTGAGAAGAGCGTGCAGCAAGCTCAGTGCCCTGGCCTTCAAGAGAGCAGACTTTGGCCTCTTCAGAAACCTGTTCAGTAAGGTTCCATGGGATACAGCCCTAGAGGACAGGGGGGCCCAAGACTGTTGGTTGATATTCAAGGATCACCTGCTGCAAGCCCAGGAGCGATGCATCCCAACTAGAAGAAAGTTCAGCAGAAGGGCCAGGAGACCTCTTTGAATGGATAAGGAGCTGCTGAGGAAAATTTGAAGGAAAAAAGAGGCTTATAAAAGGTGGAAGCAAGGTCAGATGGCCTGGGAAGAATACAGGGATGTTGTCTGGAAAGCTAGGGACCAGGTTAGGAAAGCTAAGGCCCATTTAGAATAAAACTTGGCTAGGGATGTTAACAGGAAGGGATTCTATAGGTACATTGCAAATAAAAGACAAGTTAGGGACAACGTGAGTCCCTTCTAGAAGCTATCGGGAGAACTGGCTACCCTGGATTTAGAGAAGGCTGAGGTTCTTAATGACTTCTTTGCCTCAGTCTTCACCAGAAAATACTCTGACGACGCCAACCAAGTCTGGGAAGGCAGATGCAGGGACAGTGAGAATGAAGACCCTGGGCCCACTGTGGGAGAGGATCTGGTTCGAGACCATCTTAGGAACCTGAACGTATACAAGTCCATGGGACCGGATGAAATCCATGCGCGGGTCCTGAAGGAGCTGGCAAATGAAGTTGCTAAGCCACTGTCCATCATATTTGAAAAATCATGGCAGTCAGGTGAAGCTCCCAATGACTGGAAAAAGGAAAATATAACCCCCATTTTCAAGAAGGGGAAAATGGATGAGGCAGGGAACTACAGACCAGTCAGCCTCACCTCTGTGCCTGGCAAAATCTTGGAGCGGATTCTCCTGGAAGGCATGCTGAGGCACATGAAAAACAACAAGGTGCTTGGGGACAGCCAGCATGGCTTCACTAAGGGGAAATCCTGCCTGACCAATCTGGTGGCCTTCTATGATGGGGCTATGGAACTGATGGACAGGAGTAGAGCAGTTGGTGTCATGTACCTGGACTTGTGCAAAGCGTTTGACACTGTCTCACGTGACATCCTTGTCTCTAAGTTGGAGAGACATCAATTTGATAGGTGGACCACTTGGTGGATGAATAACTGGCTGGATGGCTGCATGTAAAGAGTAGTGCTCAATGGCTCAATATCTAGATGGTGACCAGTAACGAGTGGTGTCCCTCAGGGATTGGTGTTGGGACCGATCTTGTTCAACATCTTTGTCGGTGACATGGACAGTGGGATTGAGTGTGCCCTCAGCAAGTTTGCTGATGACACCAAGCTGTTTTTCGGTTGATACACTGGAGGGAAAGAATGCCATCCAGAGGGACCTTGACACGCTTGTGAGGTGGGCTGATGCCAACCTGATGTAGTGTAACCATGCCATTTGTAAGGTCCTCCACCTGTGTCGGAGCAATGCCAGGCACAACTACAGGTTGGGCGGGGAGGAGATTCAGAGCAGCCCTGCGGAGAAGGACTTGGGGGTGGTGTTGGTTGATGAAAAAGTGAACATGAGCCAGCAGTGTGCGCTTGCAGCCCAGAAAGAAAACCATATCCTGGGCTGCATCAAAAGGAACGTGACCAGCAGGTCGAGGGATGTGATCTTGCCCCTCTGCTCTCGTGAGACTTCACTTGGAGTATTGTGTGCAATTCTGGTGTCCTGAACATAAAAAGGACATGGAACTGTTGGAACAAGTTCAAAGGAGGGCCACAGGATGATCAAGGGACTGGAGAACCTCCCATATGAAGATAGGCTGAGAAAGTTGGAGTTGTTCAGCCTGGAGAAGAGAAGGCTTCTATATCTGAAGGGGCTTATAGGGATGCTGGGGAGGGACACTTCATGAGGGACTGTAGTGATAGGACAAGGGGTAATGGGTTCAAACTTAAACAGGTGAAATTTAGATTGGATGTGAGGAAGACATTCTTTACTGTAAGGGTGGCGAGGCCCTGGAATGGGTTGCCCAGGGAAGTTGTGAATGCTCCATCGCTGGCAGTGTTGAAGGCTGGGTTGGACAGAGCCTTGGATGGCATGGTTTAGTAGGAGGTGTCCCGACCCATGGCAGGGGTGTTGGAACTAGATGATCTTAAGGTCCTTTCCAACCCTAACTATTCTATGATTCTATGAAGCTTTTTCTATGGACTATATCCTAATAATTCTCCTTCATTAACAATGATTTTCTGTCACATCAAACTGTTCAAGTTACTCTGGATAAAATCCTAAAGAGGCAAGTATTTCAGTGATGAATTTCCCCCCTTATTTTCAGAACTGACTGTTCATTACTAGAACATCTAATATGAGAGTCCTCTAAGTAACATAGTTTTGATATTGTTTTGACGATTATGATACTGACTTGCCAAAGGCATAATGCAAATATACTGTCTCCATGCATCTTTTATTTTTATATTGTCATTCTGTAAAACTATAAAAAACCTCTAAATGTTAGTAGAAATTCTAAAGGTTATTTTTATTCTCATTCAAGTTCCACACGATTCCTTATCCATAGCTTTTAAATTACCGTCCAAACATGAAAGTCATACCTCCCTTTTGCAGATAAAGGTACTAGTGTGAAAGTGAGCTATGAGGGGAGCAATTAGTCCCAAACTCTCACAAAACACCAGTATGGCAGGCCTGTTAGATGCCAGCCATGCTGCTGTTAAGATAAAAGGAGAACAACTAAGCAGTGATGTTAATTCATTTTTCATTGGTACTTCAACTGCACACGCAGAATATGGAAGCTCAGCTGAGTAAGCAGACTTGCAAGGCCAAAATCATCATCAGTGTCTACAAACACCTGTTAAGATATGTTAAGATCAGTTCCATATGTGATAGTATGAACAAATAATTTGGAATGTAATGGTTAACAATTAAATATTTCATGTGGCAGCATGAAAGAATCATTAATGCTTTTTTCAAGCCTCTCTGAACAGGCAGGACTAATGTTTGTTGTAAGCATGTATACTACAATAGCAGACATCAATTTCTGCTCAGACATCTATTTCTTGTACTTTGTATTCTTCCAATCTATTGTTGATACACCTTACTTTTGGTATCAGTAATAGACACGTGCAATGTTCACTTTATGGCTATGTCATCAATCAAAAAGTATGTCCCATTCTACATATTGGAAATCTTTATATTCCTTACTGGGTCTGTATTTATAACTTTTAATTTCCCTATATGGCTCAGGACACTGTATTAATTTAAACAGTTGTTAGCGTGCTTGCACTAATTTATGGAATTGTGCTTTCGTAAGTGCCTTGAAATTTCTTGTTTAATGGAAAACGTAGTTCCTGAAATAAGAGCTTGCATACATTTGTTTGCTCTTTAAGAGGAGATGGCTCACCTTTTATTTTTTTCTGAATTGTATAAGCATGTGAGTAATTTCTATGGCCCAAGGGTTTGGTAATAACTAATGTACTAAAAAAAATTAATGTAAAATATTATCATCCCTGCTGATTGCCCTCAAAATTGCATTCAGTCATATATAAAATAGCCCAAAGTTAAGTTTTTTAGGATCGTTGTCTGCAAGGCTTTTTTCAGTTTCAGATATTTCAAGTCCTGATGCCTCAGTTATCTTTTTTGGAATTCAATAGTAATTCTAGTTTAAGGGCAACGCAGGGAGGTTGAAACATAGGGAAATACCTGTATGTTTTTGTTAATAGCTTACATTCTATGCAGCACCAAAGACTGGAAGCCCCAAGTTGGAAGTTCCAGGGAGGAAGAAAAAACGAAACAAAAAAACCCAACCAACAAAAAAAAACAACCAGTAAAACAGTTCAAAGATTGGGAGATTTTTGTAAGAGAAGAACTGAAATAGTAAAGTGAATGTGTTGATGGACAGAAAGGCGGACCAAACTGGAACTGCTGGGATATGCTTACATGTTTTACTTTGAAGTTTTGTGTAGATTTGAGTTTCCACTGTCCTGCACTCAATGCCATCATTTATTCTGTGCAAGGTGAGTGTTAAATATAGCAGAAAATATCTCAGTTTGATTTGGCTACTTTGTGCTAACTCTGGGAAGCTGTTAATGACCGCTGACAGTGAAAGGCAAGGAAACAATTAGACACTTGTATTTAAATATTTCATTTGCATTCTGGAATATGATCAGTCATCAACTTCATAAACTGCATCTCAATCACTTGTTCTGACTCAGCTGCACTACATATTTTTCATCTTCCTTTTTAGCTCAAGGTGAAAGTCAAGAGATAATTGTAATTTTGTTCTGTTCGTTGCAAAATACTTTAGCAGTAGCTGGCATGAGCATTGGGAGCTCTGTGTTGAGAGGGAGGGAAAGGAGAAGGGAGAGTAAGGTTTTTCAGGGAGCAGGAGAGTAGAAGTAAATTTTCTCTGGGATAGCAGGTAT
The DNA here is from genome assembly GCA_039720435.1 of Amazona ochrocephala. NCBI lineage: Eukaryota > Metazoa > Chordata > Aves > Psittaciformes > Psittacidae > Amazona > Amazona ochrocephala. Next base: position 38,698,136 of record CM077882.1, read on the forward strand.
TTAAGCTTAAGGACAGAAGGAGAAAAATTTATTGTTCATTCAAAACCAATAGGCTCTGCTGGTTCATTAGTTTAGAAACATTCAGCTACACTGAAATGAAAATATTAATAGATAGACTTGAATGAGCTTATTGCTAATAGCAGGAATTAGGGCAATATATAAAGCATATGGTTTGGAAATATTTCTTGTAGGATATTTTTCCAAATCCTTGATGCTCTGATCTGAAAAATATCAATGTAAGACAGCAAATGGGGATTCCCTTTGCCCATCTACTCAGGGAACACACTCAGGGAACACAACTGAGATGTGAGGAAATTGAGGAGTAAGGGGTGAAACGTACCATGGCTCAACAAGCCAGCCTAATGGCCCCAGGAAGACAGTACTCATGCAAGCTGGGATAGAAGCAATTTCAGTGTGTACAGGGATCAAATGTGGACCAGGAAAGGGAAAGGTAACATTAAAGAAGCTTAGAGGCAGGCTGAATCTGGCTGATAAACCACTGCCGTCTTGCATATGTTGTTTTGCCTGGATTTTGATATTAATTAAAAGGGTGCATGTAACAGGTTAGTGAGTACTTAAAGCTCTGACTTTATATATTCTGGGTTTTATTTACAGTTTCAGATGTCTCAATATTTCTCTCATCCTTGTGATATGGCAGCAGCCACAGGTCAGCTGCTGAATGATGATTGTGACTGAAAATTTTGTGAACATAACAGTTCTCACAAAAACACTACTGCTCTCTCCTTGTTCTTTCACTTCTGCTTGCTATTTTTTCTACACAACACGATGCATCAAGAATTAAATTTCATATCCTAGGCCATTCCAGCATGTAGTTTATTGATTGGGTGAAACTTACAGAATTCTAAAAGGTGGAAAGTTATTACAGTTGGGTTAATTATTCTTCATGGACAAGGAACAGAAAAGATTAATTTTTATCTTTTTCTTCCCTTCTGTCTTTCTTTCTAACAAAGTGTACAAAAATTGTTTTTGTTATCCAGGATGATAACTGGATAAAGCAACTAGAATAAATTAGATGGGTTCTTCATGTAACACCAAGTTTTCGTGAACCATACCAGATATGAGAAGTGGAAGTGTAAAGAATTCATTCAAAAAATTGCTGAACATTAGCTTCTGACAGAAAATCCTAATGAAACTCAAAGAAGTTGCTGACAGTTGGCGTCTCCCAAGGTTTGGGTCTCTTAACACAGTGAGGAAGATCCCAGAAAATACTTCTAGGAATGGCTTGCTATTTTTTATTTATTCTATTTTTTTTTTCCTATTAGTCTTCACTTTTCTTTTGAATCATCCTCATATTAAGCAGATGCTGGGTACAGGAATGATAAAAAATGTGAGGGTATTATAGCATGTGACAAAGAAAGACTGGAATGGTTCAATGGCAGTGAAGCTAGAAATACAATGTTGTAAATGATCCAGAGAAGAAGTGAACAAAGCAAAACTCCATAAACTTAGGTCAGCAATAGAGTTTGCTAGAGGGTTTAATCTCCTATCACTGGTGTTAGTAAGTTAAACAACACATCATCATGTTACTGTCAGAAGCAGGAGGAGCAGAACTCTTGGCAGCTTCTTGCTCTTATAAAAAAGCCAAAGTAGAAGGAGAAAAGGAAAAAAAATGAAACAGATAAATAGACTCACCACCTTGTAGATCCAGCAATGTCTTCTCGATCAATGAGTGGTAGTCCTTTCACTTGAAACCCTTTACAGTTGAAACCATTTCAGTTGAAACCCTTAAAGCGCTTGCAGCCCTTCTAGCCCATGAGCACCTCCAGTCCCAGGGAGCAGCAGTGCATGCTATGTGGCTGATGGTTTGTGAGGTCAAGGTCTCTTGGACCCCTCCCACAGGTGGGCACTCATTTCCATGCATGCACATGCGTCATGAGCCATGCTGGAACATTCCAGATGGTGATAGGGGTTTCTAGTGAGCCCAGAGCCAGTTCACGCTGTGTCCTGGCAGGTGCCGCGATGTCTGTCACTGTCTGTGGGCAGTTTCTCACCGGGCCAGTTGATGCTTACGGTCTCAGGTCAGACAACATGGGAAAACATCCCCCACCTTTGCAGGGGAGCATGATCCCTGCACTGCCTCACCAAGAACAGGCGCTCAGCCTCCATCAGCTCCTTCTGTCCTTGGCGTTCTTTTGAGACACACACAAAAAGGGTCTCTTGACCGTCACACCAAGCTTCTTATATTGTTTCATGTAAGCTTATAGGAAACTTGGAAAGTGTCTAACAGGTTAAGCAGTATGGTCTAGCATTTACAGCAGGAGCTTAACATACACAGACCTTGAAACAATTTTATACCTTGCTGTTTGACTTTCATCATAAAACTCTGTGGCTTACTTTCACCTTATGTAAAATGATGATAATCATACTTGCAGTCAATATATTAGAAAAAGCTATGTTTTGTATTAAAAATATTGTAATTAATTGTTCTATAATATTTATTCCACCAAAATTTTAGGGGGTTGTGTGCTTTATTTTCCTTGTTGTTGTTGTTTGTTTTTTACCATGAGATAAAGGAAGTAGAGACATCATCAGCTATTACATTCTATAAACAAAGAATTGGGTGCTTTTTGCTTAGAGGCTGGCTATCAGAGCAACATTTCTTTATCATGTGGCAGTTGAGCCATGAGAAGACCTTAATGATTTTCAGAAAGTTTCTTCTATCATTTGAAAGAAAGTTCACAGGTTTATCTAGGAACTGATAGGCTAACAGGCTGTAGTACAATTGCAAATTATTTGGATAATGTAGCTAAGGTCGCATGACAAATTGAAGGAGAGAAATAAATTGCATTCTAAGAGTGAATGCTGCTTCTGTTCAGCAGTTTTCACAAGTATTTCTGAAGATTTCATTCTGCTTGAGAAACAGTCAATGTTTTTTAAACCGTATTCTTTAGCTCTGGTGAATAGAATTTAATGCTTATATTTTAACTCTGGAAGGCGGCTGTTTCATTCTGAAACAGATGTGCCAGGTTTTTGGGGCAATTTTCTTGCTAGCACATCGTCTTTGAAGATCTGATGATCTATTACAGAAAAAAAGTAAAAAAGATTTGCCTTCAGATTCCCTTTTTATGACTGTAATTCTGCAGCATAATCATTACTTAGAGTGCATGGGTAGAAGACTTCTGATTAACACTGTTATGGCTTTTTCAGGTTATAGCAGAAGACTCCACTAAATCTATGTAACAGTTTTTGCCTTGCTACTGTCATACACTCTATGTAGGGCATAGCTATTTGGATCCAAATAAAATTCAGAGTAGTACATTGTATTCTAATAGCCCAGTTATTGCCAAAAAATTCTGTGCTAAAATACCAGAACATCATAAAGAGGAGCAAAGTTAGGTTGCTTGCATTTTGGACTGAAAATTTCATATTACTTGAGAATAGGAAGTAGGACACACAGTGTCAGTGTAAGTGAATTCTATCAAATTAATTTGGATTTAGTACTACCAAGAAAGCGTTAAGATTAGGACCTTCATCTTTGATTATCTTTGGCATTGCTAGCTTCATATGGCACTGTGTATGGCTGTCGTGGTTTAAGCCTCTATAAACTCACGCAGTCGCTCTCTCACTCACTTCCCCCTCTTTCTTCCCTCCGTTCCTGGAGGGATGGGAAGGAGAATCAAAAGAATGCAACTCCCATAGGTTGAGATAAGAACAGTTTAGTAACTAAGGTATAACACAAACCACTGCTGCTACCACCAATAATAATAATGACAAGGGAAAATACAAGGGAAAAGAATACAATTTCTCACCACCCAATAGCAAGCCCGACCACACAGTGCACCCCCACCAGTGCACCCCCCACCCTTCCGGGTCTCTGCTCTCCTTTTTTACATCCTGGGCATGACGTGCTGTGGTATGGAATAACCTCTTTGGTCAGTTTGGGTCAGGTGTTCTTTCTCTGCTTCCTCCCGGCTTCCCCTCCTCCCTAGCAAAGCATGAGACTCAGCATGTCCTTGGTCAGACCAAAGCATCACCAAGCAGTAACTAAAAACATTGGTGTTACCAGCACTGTTCCCAGGCCCAAAATCAAAAACACAGCACTGCACCAGCTACGAAGGAGAAAAATGACTGCTACTGCTGAACCCAGGACAATGGCAGATCTGCCTTTCCACAGAAGAAACATCTGAGATAAACCAATGAGCTATTTCCATAGGAGGCTGAAGGACTTAATTGTGTGCTAAAATCTACATTAAAATGCCATAAGAGCTCTCAGCTCACACACAAGCTCTCCAAAAATTAATTTATCAGTGTGATCTAGGAAATTTAGTGTTAGTGTTGTTTTGGGGTATGTTCAAAAGTTACATAGATCCAACTAAGGTTACAAAGAAGTCTAATCCATTCCCTTATTTAATTCCCAAATTTTCAGTGTATTTAACCATGAGTGAACCTTATGATATGTGTCAGTTTTCTTTACATATGTTGGTTAAATTACGTGATTGTGATATTATTTACTAATATTATTACTTTTGGGTTTGGTATTTTTTACAAAAGATATTGTTGTGAGGAGTAGTAGATCTGATATCTAGTACTGAACAACTTTGTTGGAAGATCTTACAACTGGATTCCTTTTTAATGTTGTCTAAGATATAATTTAAATATTTTGGGGTCAAATTTTGAGTCATCTAAAAAAAAAAAAAGGGCAAAAAATAATGAGCAGGACATTTGCATTTGGATATTTTATTTCCAAAATTCTGTCACATTTGATCATGTATTTCTCTTTTTAGTGCTTTCTGAATCAGAGATGATCTTGAATCATGAGTGTGAACACTCTGAAATATTAGAATGTTTGGGATTTGGCTAAATTTATGCCCATCATTTAATGCCAAGAGTGGGGTCTGTTTTTCATTTGCTGTGCTAAAATTTATTGTCATAAAACTTTCCCCTTTTGTCTTTCTAGAATCTGCCCAACATCATTTGAACAGCAGAAGGGAGCCAAGTAAAAAGAACAGGTACAAACCATCCAGGTCCAAAGAAGTTTTCCATCACACTTTAAGTGACTCAAATTGAGTTTTAATTTACATGTTAGATTTAATATCACACTCATTGCATATTAATTAAATAGCAATGGATCATTTACCAGCCCATTTAATGAGGTGTAACAGTGGCTGCATATAAAATGTACAGATGCTGTTACCACACTGTTCTTAAACCTCAGTAAATCTGCTTGAATAATTGCTAGTGCTTCAGCAAATTCAGTAGCTGATGCACCCTTACATTAATTCATTGATGTAATTGACACAAAGGTGCCAAGTAACTTCCAAGTGCTTGTGTTCCTGTCCTTCTGCATAATCACTCAGAGCATCAGAAACCTTATCCTTACTGTTTTTAATTGCATCAGAACTAAACAAGGAATAAAAACGGCATGAATAAAAAACTGAAAGTCACAATACTTAACTTACTTGGAGTTTGCCTCAGAAGGCTGAATAACTGATATAATTTTAGTATGTAATGATTGCTTCTCTACTTATGATTATGAGCAAATTATTAGGAATAGGTAGCGCTATACTGTCAACATTATACATTTTATCAGCCTGAAGGCATCACAGATTCAGAATAATGCTACAAACTTTGTGTATGAAACTAGCTTGCATTATTTCTTGGCTACAGGTTCCAGAAGAATGACTACTCTCCTCCTTTAATTTCCCCTGACTGAGGTCTGGGCAGAAAACTTACACAGAAAGTGATGTCTTGATTGGTAGCTATTTCTCACTTTATGAGGACAAGTGGCTATCTCATGGCCATACTGTAAATACCTTTTTTGCCAAGTGAATTTAAAAAGTCAATCTTTTAACAGATGTTCGGGGGCTCTAACCTACATGCTATTTAGCAGTAATTGCTGTTGTGATTAAAAGATTGTTTTATGTAACCTCAGTCTGACAGTGCCGTGGGTTCCTGGTGATGCACATACAGTACCACCTTAGCAGAGTCACTCTCAGACAAGAAACAATCTGGTGTTTTATGAGTTGGTTCTCAGAGCTCAGAAGCAGGACAATCAAGCATGATCAAATTAAGAACTGACCTATTTACTCTCAGATCTCGAAAAGAAGCATAAAGAGAAGGAAAGACTTACCTTCATATGTAGGCTGCATCTCTAGAGGAAAGGTAGGATGGAATAAATTTAAGGTGTTAGGCTGCTGTTTCAGACTTCTGGTTTAATTTAATGGTTAGATAGTCTAGCATCCACAAGGTTTTTTACATGTTTGGATATTTCAAATAATTTGCTTGCTGTTAGTTAATTAAGGTTAGTTAATTAAGGAGTTCTCATGTTCTAGTTTTGACTAATGAAAATAAATCAAGATTTCTTGCATGAGTTTAAGTACTAGTATTTTTCCTGTTCTTTTTAAGTTAAATTTACTTATTTCTAGTGAATTGACATCTTTGGCTGCCTTACACATGGATGTGCTCCAGCTTGTAATCTTTTTAATTACTCAATGTGTCTAAAACTCATTACCTTAATTTTCCCAGATCATTTATTGACAATGGGAAGGAGGAAGTAATATTCTTATATCTGTCTTCACTTTTTAAGAGATCCCAAATAAAAAATGAAAGAAAACCCCTGTTTAGTTGGAATAGAAACATAAACTTACACCTACATCGGAGGCTTTGAAGTTCTTTAACATTATTCATAATTATGTTTAAGTCTTCTTAGTAGAGAAGGTTGCCTTATTTTTTCAATTTTATAGATAAGAAACTGTGAGAAAGGGGGAGGAAAAGTGTTGAAGAGCTTTCAAGTGTTACAAGATATCAAGTCAGTTATGGCCAAGCTTCTAAACATTTATTTATATGTTAATTTGTTTTCATGGTTATAGTTATGTCAGATTATAGTCTTGCTGTGCAGTGCAGTTAGTATCAACATACTTAACTAAAACTTTGAGGCAAAATAAACTAAGGGATTTCCTGTCAGCAGCAAATCAGCAGATAAAATGGCCAGGAGGCTAAATTCTTGTCTAATTTATATCCTGCCCAACATCGCTGAGTTCAGTGTTGCTGTTTGATTAATGGTCTCTATAGTTAATGAAGCTGTACTACTGTAATGAAGGGAAAAAATATGGTCCATTGACTTTCATGGAGTGACACTGATCATCTATTGGCGCAAGCCTAGGGCCTTATCTTGTGCAAGCTGACCAGGATTTTCAAGAGTTATCTGTTGATTTGTTATAGTTCAGTATAAACCCCATCAAAACAAAAGGCTATATAAACCAATGTCTCACCTCCAACAATAGTGAGTGCCAGATATTCAGAAAAAGAAGCAAACCTCAGAAAAACAAGCTAAATGTTCCAAACTATTGTTATAGATCAGAATGGTATTTTCCTTCAGTCTCAGTTTTTATGACAGCATCTTTGTCTGGGTTCATGTCTCATGCATTTTTATCCAAGCTAACATAACAGTTCGCATTCATGCTGTTTCACATAAATGTTCCATGTCCTTTTTTTTTTTTTTCTTTTTTTTTCTCCACAAAATTGAAACAAACTCTGAGTATTTGATTGAAGCACATAAATCTCAGATAATTTGGAGGCAACAAGGTATTTTAACTGGGGGTGGCTGACATTCTCTGAATCCTTGTGTCTCACCAGGAATGACCTTTCAGTTTACATCCTTCTGTTGGACTTTTCAGTTTGGAAAGAGATTATACATAGAATCATAGAATCATAGAACAGTTAAGGTTGGAAAGGACCTTAAGATCATCTAGTTCCAACCCCCCTGCCATGGGCAGGGACACCTCGCACTAAACCATGCCACCCAAGGCTCTGTCCAACCCAGCCTTGAGCACTGTCAACGATGGAGCGTTCACAGCTTCCCTGGGCAACCCATTCCAGTGCCTCACCACCCTTACAGTAAAGAATTTCTTCCTCATATCCAATCTAAACTTCCCCTGTTTAAGTTTGAACCTGTTACCCCTTGTCCTCTCACTACAGTGTTCTCTCTCAGCTTCACAGGTAAACACTTGCCTATCTGAATTATTAGATTGAAGCTGGTATTTTGTCACTTTCTTGCAGGCTTGGACTTCCTAATCCTGAGTAACTTGATAAAGCAAATGGGCTAGCTGACACAAAATGACAGACCTGAAACCATATCTCAGTATGGCAAAACTGTAAGTCTCCTTACTGTTGTGTCCCAAAATCTGATAGTTGTTAAACTATAGATAAACTGAAACATATGCTGCTGCGGCTGATCAGCCTTGACTCACCTTTGAAATCTGTTGCCTGCCTGCATCTGCTGTTGCTTGGTTTTTTATATTAGTGGCAATGACTAGGCTGAGAAAATTGGGGCTGTTCAGCCTGCAGAAGAGAAGGCTGCGTGGAGCCCTCATAGCAGCCTTCCAATACCTGAAGGGCGCCTATAGGGATGCTGAGGAGGGACTCTTCATTAGGGACTGTAGTGAGAGGACAAGGGGTAATGGGTTTAAACTTAAACAGGGGAAGTTTAGATTGGATCTGAGGAAGAAATTCTTTACTGTAAGGGTGGTGAGGCACTGGAATGGGTTGCCCAGGGAAGTTGAGAATGCTTCATCCCTGGTGGCGTTCAAGGTGGGATTGGACATAGCCTTGGATGGGATGGTTTAGTGGGAGGTGTCCCTGCCCATGGCAGGGGGGTTGGAACTAGATGATCTTAAGGTCCTTTCCAACCCTAACTATTCTATGATTCTATGATTCTATGACTTGGAGCAGCGACTGTCTAGGTACAATACCTTGCATGATGGGCCTTTAGTTCCTGAGGCACATTCCCTTACTCTGTAACAATTGGAATACATTATTTAATTACACTGTTGGGTTTAGGTTTTTTAATTAAAAAAAAAAAATCCCCAAAATATCAGCCAACCAAGCCACCTGGAAGGGGTTAGATTATTAGAAAGCTTCCCAAACTTTTCAGGGCTTACTTTTGAATCTTAGCTTGGGTCAAGTGATTGTAGAACACTTCCATTCAAAACATGCAGAGAGCCAAACTCAGCCAAACTGAACTTGGTCACAATCTGAATTTTTCTCCCAGTAGCTGCTTTTGTCTGTGTTGGACTGCTCTTGGACATTAGAACCATTTCACATACACAGGATAACTGAAAGCATTAAGTAAAATTTAAAACTTCTTCTTAAGGAAGTTCTTTACTGTGAGGGTAGTGAGGCACTGAAACAGGTTGCCCAAAGAAGTGGTAAATGCTCCATCCCTGACAGTGTTCAAGGCTAGGTTGGACAGAGCCTTGGGTGTCATGGTTTAGTGGGAGGTGTCCCTGGCCATGGCAGGGGGGTTGGAACTAGATGATCTTAAGGTCCTTTCCAAACATAACTATTCTATGATTATATGAAAGCTGTATGAGGGAAACTTCCTGATTTTTAATTTGGAATAATACCTTTTCATTTTATATTTTTATCTAAAATTCAAGTATCTTGCAAAGTTTCTATTGTGTAGCTTCTGACATTACTTCATTTGCTTTATGGATAAGGAATAATATGATAGTTCTGTGTTGATGGCTGGCATATGTTGACATTCACTAAGTATGATCTAACATAAATATGATCTAAATATGATCTTATTGTCTACATTCATATACCAATTCAGTAGTATGTGAATCAGAACTTTCTCCAGCATTGTGATAAAAAAGCTTCATTGTCCTATCATTAGAACTGCCACCCACTAAAAGAGGTGACTGGAACTTGAGTCATTAAAACCAGAAGGACAACAAGTTCTTGTATTTTTCCGTGATGGCCAACTCATTTCTTCAAAATAGACTCATATCAAGTGTACTATGAAAGTTAAAAAAAATGATAGTGGTAACTGTAAGTCATTGAACATGATCTGAAGATAAACTCGCTAAAAACTTGAGTGTTTTGCTAGGTCTGTCTTCCGTGTTTGGAGAAGAGTACCCTGCCTACTTTCTGCCATGCAGGATGTGTCCCTGACAGAAATGTTAAGTAAAATTAGGGCTCCAACTTTCTTGTGTACACAGAGAAGCCTCAAAGAATAGCTCAGAGTGAGCTCTTCTGCTAAAATTAGAATCTATAAAGTGTATTTGCATAACCAAGACAGTACTGATGATTTTTGTACAACTATTTTTAGTCTCCTTTGCTTCTAAGATTTTCATGTTGAGTCATAAGATGCAAAGGCTAGATATAATGACCTGAAACCCGCATGTGAATTTTCAAGACAGTCTTGTGTCAGAGGAGTGTTCTTCAAGCTGGTGGTATTGTGCACTAAAATGACTTCACTTGCTAAAAAGGAAGGAATTTCTTGCTTGTCAGTAATTCAGCTGATCTATTACTATGTCTTTTAGTTGCTAAGCACCCCACTGGGAAGGAGCAGGGCTGATAGTGCAGGAAATAAGGTGTTATACTCTGTCTTGTAACTGGTTTTGTTTAATGATGAAAAAAATTCCTTTTGGGGTCATTCATTAGCTAGTCAAATGAACTATTTTGGTCCTCCAAATTTGTCATTGTATTATTATGTATCCTGGAATAGATCCTTTTATCTTTAATGTATACCTGTCACAAACTGTGATATTTTTCTGAATATCCACATGTAAAGTATTGTGTTTTCCTACAGCTCAATACCTACTGTTACTCTCACTTGCATTTCTCCTGATTGTAATTTTTTAAACCATAAAAATCTCATTTATAAAAGGACTGTAATGTAATGTGTTTCAAAAATAAAATTTAACATTCAAAATATTAAGCAAGCATAATATGAGGCAGTGCAGCCTGTATAAACTCAAATGTTCTCCATTTATCAAACCAAGGAATCTCATAGGATCAGATATTGTCTTAAGGGGCAATGCATGAGTGATATTTAATATCCGGGTTACATTTTCAAGCATTTTTTAGGGAAAATGTTTGAAATTGTTTCATTGGAGTGGTTTCCATTTTCTTAGAAAATAAATCTGATTTTGTAAGTGTTTGCATAGCTATGCAAACCCCAAATGAAATCCTGCACTAAGAACAATTTTAATGTACCACTGAAAGAAACCAGGCAGTTCAAAGTTATGTTTAAGCAAGTATTGAGACATATTTATAGAACAGGTTTGAAACAGTGTGTATCCCAAGAAACAGCATTCACCTCGCATTTCAACTGTATATGACAGTAGCTGCAAAGAGAATATTTTTAATAGTTCTTTTTATTATTTTAGTCATAACATTATTTTTTTCTTAAAAGTTCCTGGATTAGAGATTTTTCAAGAAACTGTCACATCTGTGTTCAACATATGCTTTAAAAAAACATATATCAGGCAAGTTAAAGTACGCATCAAGTAAATCATGACAGGTTTGACTTTTCAATGTCTGTATGTACATGTGAATAGTTAGGTACCCATTTAATGGTGGGAGAAACTGTATGTGTAAGAGTAATTATCTGAGTACAAAACTCTCCTAAGGATCTTTTTTTCTGAAGAGGGTGATTTGTCAGCGTGTGTTTTCAAGTACAAGTAAATGAATAAACAAAACTTTGAACACATTCATGGGAAATCTAGTGAAAAAACTGAAAAAACACTTGCCATTTTATGCCCTGTAATAATACTTTTGCTGGGCAGGTACAGAATGGAATAAAAGAACAATTCAGGAAAAAAGAGAAGTAAGGGGAGGGTAGAGGGAAGGGGGAACTTGAAAGGGGGAAAGGGGAAAGGGAAATGCAACAGAGAAAAGATTCCATGGCAGAAATTCAGCAAATGGATGAAGTGTTAGTGAGGCATGGAAATAGAGGAACGTTAACTGCAGATGTCAGAAGCAGAAAGGGAGATGGTTCTTTCAAATGATGGCAACCAGATCATGTGAGAGAAAATTACAAAAGTCATAAATGCGAGGAGGGAGAGCGTACTACAGATTGTTACTAAAGTTTTCACAATCACTGTTTCTCACTTTGTTGCTTCTTTCTATGCAGTATCTATCTGTGCTGCCAAGGAGAGCACTCCCTCTGGGTCTGAGGGAGCATCTGAGGCATCCAATTTTGTGAACATTTGTCTCTTACATGTCTCTTTTTTTCCCTATTAAAGGAGTGGTGAGATGTTTCACAGCTTAAAAGGTGCAAGCCTGTGATTGAGCCTTCCTGCGTGGTCTTGAGATATTCCTTAAGCCTAGGTCCAAGGAAAAGCTTTTGTGAAGCTTTGGGGCCTAATTGCAGAACAAGAATCTTTAAAATGTGTGTTCAGAGATTCTCTAACTGCATAATTGTACAACATTTGCAGACTCCTTAGTTGTTCCTCGGGTAGAGAATATGCACACTTGTTCTTCCTGTTGATGTATGGCACTGAAATGCTGGAGGTATCTGGGTGGGATTTCAGGTTCTGAGGACTAGGTGATGTTTCCTCAATGTCCATTAGACTGCTGATACTCACATGTGTCATTTGCTGTTGCGATTCCCAGAAAGAGATTTTAAATTTTGCTTACTTGCGCAGTACTTATGCTGCTTAATACACTGCACTTAACAAACATCTATGATTCCATAGTAGCAATTGAACATCTAGACATTTCCATGGATTTGGGTATTAGGCTGTCTATGCCTCAGTTCTGCCCTGTAAAATTAAGACAATTTTTTTTTTTTACTTTAAAAATAAATCCGTTCCTGAAGTAAAACAGATGTATTCCTGAAAGTATATTTATTCCTTCTATAAGACACTCAGAAAGTTATTAGAAAAAAGCTTTCTGTTGTTTTTTGTGTACTATGAAAGAATAAAAAAATTTAGTAAGTTGGACTTCGCAAATAATCTGTGGAATGTGACAGGATATCTTATTGTTATCACCAATACGTGACATAACCACTAGCCTAAAAAATTTCATCTGGTGGAGTATTTTCACCATTTCCACTGGGACAGACTTCCACAGGCTAATAGGAATGGTTAGAGATGCTCGGTAAGGTCTGTATGGAACACCTGCATTTTCAGAACAATCCTTACAGTTAGTCTCTAAGACACTAATTGGAGAAGCACGCCTGAATCGCCACCGTACCTGCTGCATTCATCTTCTATTTAAGCAGACTGCAACTTCCAGGCCTTGAAATTGTCAGGCTTTGCCAAAGTAAATGAGCTGAATAAAATCAAGGACATACAGGTATATATTTTAAATAATTCTTGTTCTCTCCCTCAACATTCAGGGCCCTGCAGTGTGATTTACTGTGTGAGAGAACACTGGATAAATGAATACTAATGTCTGACAATGTTGCTCTGTTTGATGTAAATGGAATTTGTGGCATTAAAACTGGTGACCCTAAGCATGGCATAATGAATAATACTGCTAGTTACATTTCAATAAATCAACTTTAGAGTCTTTTAAACAGCCTTTTACTAAGGCAGGTGAGCACCAGTCCTAGTACGTATTCAACAGGAACATTATAAAACAAAAAACAAAATCCCACATAGAGAGAAAGATGGGGGTATTTCTGTGCAGTTCTTTTCTCAAAGCATATCACAGTGCTAGATGAAGCTATGTCATGTAGCCTTCTGAATCAGTAATGAGTGGAAGAGCTAGTAATGAATTAGCCGTAGATTCAGACTGTCCACGGATAATGAAAATTACCTGCTGTTTTTGAAACTCTGCTTAATGTACATTAGAAATTTGCTGCTAGAACAATGAAGAAATGGTTCAAGTATGTCAGGTTTTGATGTAAATTGTGCTTTGAAAATGACTTAGCAAAAAGAGAAATGTGAAGGATAGTGTGCTTAAAACATTTGGGACATGCCTGGTGCAAGTATGGGCCATAATTTTTTGGTTGGTTGCATGCATTTCACACCACCTTCAGTGAATCTTGGTTAATGGGATGTTTCTCATGACTGAAGACTTCTGTCATTTATTTCACAAACCTTCAGGAAAGGAACGAAGAAATCCAGACTGCAAATTCAAAGCCTGTGATTTGAGCACAACTTATTAGCTGGAGTGTGACTGTATACAGGTGGTGTGTGACCTTATTTAATTCATAAAACAACTTATGCCTCACTTATTAAGTCCAAAATTTACAGAAAGGGGAAGCTTGCAAATCACAGACACGATGGACTTTTTGACGCAAAAGACAAGAGGTAGAAATTTAGTGAATTCAGAAAGCTGTAATTGCTATCAGTGACTTATGATTGAGCTCTGCAATTCTTTACTGTGACAGCGGTGAGACATTGAAACAGGTTGCCCAAGGAAGTGTGGTTAGCAGCAGTTGAGGAGAGTGAATATGTCTCCACAAGCATTTGGATAAATTGGGCAACGAGTTCAAAAGTGAAGTTGATTGGGTGCATGTGTGTGTTTACTCCATTATGATTCTGCATGCCTGGCTAGTTACCTGAGAACTGTTAAGCTGCTTGATACTAAGTTGTATTCTTACTCTTGCCCTGCTGTGTCAAAATATATTTCAACATATGTGTTCTTACTGGATTGAGCTTTAGGATTCTTATGAAGAATTGGAGCTTTTCACTTCCCCTTTATTGTATTATATGTGTTTTGAGTGGAGCATATATTCACCCATGTTTATATCTGTTTCTTTAAGTTGTTAAGGTTACATTTCCTCTCTGACCCATCAAAAGCCATCGGCTGCTGCATGAGCTTTTCCGTCACACACATACCCAGGGCCAGCTGTGCCAGTAAAAAATGTGGATGCAGATATTTAACAAAATACAACAGACATTGTTTTGGCCACTGAAATATCAGTAAGATATGAGGGCATGAATATTTTCTAGTCTGTTTAGAATACAGCCTTTCTAATTCTAACACCACAGCCAAGTACAGATGTGGACAGCTTGCTGTCACTGCTGTCTCTTCTATTTGCAGTGTACTGCCTATGAAAATGCTTTCTCTACTGTTAAACAGACTTGCCAAAACTGGAAGGTCTGGTCAGAAAAGAGCATACCGTGACTAAGTCTCTGATTGCTTTTGGTGGGAGGCTGCAGAAGGAGCACTATGCATGTGTTCACCAACCTGATTACTTTCCAACTATGTATGCTCTCACAGTCAGTGTGCTTTTGTGTAAAATTGTATAGTTGCTCCTTCTTTAGACTCTCAGCATAGATATGGTTTGATAAATACAATGGGCACTGAGTAAATTTAGAAGGGATGAAGTTACTCTGCTTGTCCTACTTGAATATTCTCCAGAGTCGACTTTATGGTAGGCTCAGGGATATTGTAGATTTGATGATCTTGATGAAGTAAAACAGAGCTTGATTCTGCTTCTCTTAATAATCATCCATCAGTGATTTCAAGTAATTTTCAAATTGGCTGATGCAAGTGACAGGACAATGCTATAATTTAAGGGGACACCGGGTAATATGACTCCAACATATAAACTGCATAAAAATAAGACTCAGTAAAAAAGAAGACATTTTTTCAGTATTCTGGAATTGTATTTTTAAGCTTTAAATGTGAATTTTAGTTTACAAATTTCTCTTAGATGTCCATAGCAGAAATAGTTTCTAATTATACTAAAGCATACTGGGAACTAGATACTGAAAAAGATTGCAAATATAAATATGAATCATAAATATATAGAGAGAGTATAAATATAAAATTGTTTCCCTAAAAGTAAATTAAGCTAGCAGTATAAATAAAAAGAATTAGACTATGTTTCTAAAAATGAACATTCATGGATGTGTACAATTACTGTTATCATTATCTTTACTTGATAAAATAACTTCATTTGTAACTAAACCTGAAACAACCCAGAGAGGTAGGAATTCAAACTCTGAGACACAAGTGTACAAGCAGAAGGGAAAAGTTCCTCTCTTTATTAATCTGAATTTTTCATTCCTATCTCTATGTTTCCTTTTGATTTAAATTAAAAACTTCCTTAGCATAGTTTATTTTGACGTCTCATTTTTGATGACATATTGATCTCTGGTGGATGAAATCCCTTTTCACCTGTCAGCCTTTTTTATTCATTTGATTGGAGTAATTGTCAGCCTCACCAAGGTCAACGGCCTGCTGCTAGATAAAATCAGCATTTATATAGAATCCTTGGGAGGTCAACCATCTTCATCTCTTGGCAAAGGCGAAATAAGTCACAGAGTTTATTTATAGTCCTTTTTCTCTTTTCTTTTGTTAAACACCAAATGGGCCAGATTCTTAAAAGGATTTGGTAATAAAAAAGTAGAACAGATGTCAAACACATAGTATTGTAAGACTTTACAGATCTGCTATGCTGTTTCAGATTATTATAAAGATAAGAACTGCTCTGAGAAAAAGATTAGACCAGCTCTTTGTGTTCAGTTCTGAGGTGTTGGTCATTTTGACAGTATTTAGTGTCTGAGATCCTCTTTTGATGTATAAGGCATGATTAGCTACAACCTGGAAATAAGTTCTTGCTTTGAATTTAGCCTTGTATTAATATAGTAATTTTAAGGTTCTTAAGTGAAAAGTGCTGTATAACTGTAAATTGTTGCTGCATTTTAACTCAGAAACATTTATGGCTTGCATAACGCATCTACTCACCTCTACTGCACAGAGGCTAGAACAATTTAACTAACTCTGCATCATCCTTGCTTCATGACTACCTAATCTTAGCCTTAAGTATCTTCAGCGGCCTTGTATTAATAGAGACAAAACTAAAACTGAAATGTTGTGGAAAGGTGGCAGAAAAGTGCTGCCTGATGTGTTCTTGGGAAGGTTCCTCGAACTCTGAGCAAACTGTTAGTTTGTCAGACATTTAATTTTCTTTTCATACCTCCTGTGATCTGCAGCATTGAACTTCTGCATATTTAGGGAACACTTTGTCAGATCCTTTCTAAAGTAAGATACAGATTGCAGAAGGACAAAGTATTTTTCTCTCAGAGAATTATTGTTATTTCACTGTACAGAGACCTATCAATGAAACTTATATCAGTTTGTACAGGTAGTTATTCAATACTTTTCCAGATAAAGAGCAAAATAAGCAGAGACATGGCATACAATTAAATCTTATGTTTCTAGGTTCTGAACACAAAAACCAGGCTTTGAGAGCTAGGATTGTGTATTTAAGAGCGTAAATACAATATCAATTTTTTTTTTATTTCCACTTAATATTGTCTTACTAGATTTGCATGTGAGCCTATTTCATAGAATCATAGAATCATAGAATAGTTAGGGTTGGAAAGGACCTCAAGACCACCGAGTTCCAACCTCCCTGCCATGGCCAGGGACACCTCCCACTAAACCATGCCATCCAAGGCTATGTCCAACCCCACCTTGAATGTCACCAGGGATGAGACAGAGTGTTTGATTTATTTTCTTATTAAGGCTCTGCACTGAAAGCCCAGTGTCAAGTAGCTAGATAAATCCTAAGTCCTTTCTGATCTGTTTTTGTTTCCCAAGATAGATCTCCCCCAATTACGGGGATGACAACTTACCCTCTTTCCCTCTTAAAAATCTCTTTGCCTATATTAAGATAAATAATGTTAATTTTTTACTATTTAAGCACTGTTTTCATAAATACAAGGATAACTAAAAGTCTTGAACGCAGTAATTTTTTTTCCATGTTTAAGTCATGTTTTCCATGTTGATTAGAAATAACTTATCTTAAAGAATGGTTTTTCAAATGCAGAGGTAGCACTGAGGTGCATATAACTTACCTTTTAGACCGTTTTGGGTCATATTTATGGTACAGTGTATCACTCAATATAGGTCATATTTATAGGATATTTTATCAGTTGTGCCTTTACATAAGATACTAAAGCACCAACTGTCACTTGTTAAAAACTTATCAGGAAAGGTTATTACATAATTTATTTATTACATAATAAAATGTTTGGTGGTTAAGCTAATGCAGAGTCTTCTTAAGATTTCGAGTCAACTCATTAGCCACATTAAAAAGCAAATTTTGGTCATGCATTTTGTATATGATGTATGGTTGTACAGCTATAACTATGAAGAACTTAGCTTACACTAGCTGGCAAGGGAAAACTTTCAGTCATGGCAGATTCTGGAGCAGTGGAAGAAGTGGCAGCTATAAGGCAAAATACCAAAATAAAATGGTATTGAAGTACCCATTGGTTGCTTCTCTGATGTTGTTACTTAATTATTTATTTCTCAGCATCTCTGCCCTGTAAATTTCATTTACTACCTCTCTCATTTTCATATCTCCCTAATGATATCTGCCTGCTATTGATAATTAATTCAGATAATGACACTCCTGGATATGATGCCACATCTCTGGACACTGAAGTGTGTCCAACATGCCATTAAAATCCCATCAAAGCTTTATTCACCAGTCCCAAATTAAAAACCAACATTGATGGCACATTTGAGAGAATACTGATTACACTGACCTTGCAATGCACCTTCCAAAAACTGTAGCAGGAAGGACCTTCATGTGGAAAACTGAGATGGTATTTTATTTCTTTCTGTTCTAGGGTAAACAAGAGTTCTTTGTTAGTTACTGGACCTAGAGTATGTAGTTTTTAATTTGCCACCCAGAAAAAGTATAGCATACTTTCATACAGCACAGGGGATGTCTATTTTCCTGTGGAACTTGTTACATGCTCCTTTGTAGGAGTGCAAAAATCTAGTCATGTCTTACTGATTAGATTTCAGTTTTCTCAGCTGCAGTTTACCTACATGTGTCTCACTCTAAATTCAGCTCATTTATTTATTCCCATTTTTTCTGTGCATGCTTAGGAATAAAAATGCAGTAGCTCATGTGCACGCTGATATGATTCTCTTCAGATGTAGTGAATTGTGATTCGCCTTTTAGTTCAGATTAACTGATTCAGATTGAAGCATATCTTTAATTTGATGTAACATTTTTAGTTGGATAACAAGTACCTCAGTTGTAAATGTGAAAATGAGACAGAAGGGGAGAGGGGATGATGATCTTGAGGTCCTTTCCAACCCTTACTATTCTATGATTCTATGATTCTATGATATTGCTCAGGTTTTAGAGCAATGACTTTTTTTACTTTGTAGGTGGAATAACAGCTGGCTGCTAAACACCACCACCCAGTTTATGACTTGATGTGGCAATGTGATCAAGATACACCTGCCGTGGAATTCCCCTCTTGCTTCTTTATTACTATAAATTTTATGACTATACCATCTCTTTCATCTCAGCAAATAAGGACATTTAGCCAAAGATCTTCCACTTCTTTCACTGAATGCATTTTTTTCTAATATGCATGACTCTGGACTGAGATTTGGAGGTAAGAACTCCTCTGCCTAGGTAGGTCCGTCCATGATTAGGTTGTAGCTATATGCATTTGGAGCCTAGGTTTTGGAGGTTATCTCCTTAGGCCATGCTAATTTTAATTTAGAAAATCAATTACTTTTTGAAATAAGCTCTTACGAGCGCTGTAGAAAAAAAAAATGGACTTAATTCCATTACGAACAGTTCAAGATTCTTTTATTCTTATTGTGGAATATGACTTCATGGTAAGTGGTGTGTGACAGAGAGAGAGATTTATGAATTTTTATTTCCAGATCTGTGTGAGATGCACAAAACCTGATCAAGGAATGGTGTTAAATCCTGCCTCTGCTATCTAGATGTATCTGAAGCTCTTCTAAGTATATAGCTGCATAGAGACCTGACAACTGAGACCTGTTTGGGAGGTTTAATTCAAGAGGCCTTGGTAGAGCAAGGAGGGGAACATTAATGAACTCAATTGGTGCATTAAGATTGGTTTCCCCACATGAGGTGGGAATGCAACTGTTAGCGAAGAGAAAACTGGCATGGTGTGGCATGGCATAGAGAAGTATTTGTTCTTTCTTGTTTAAAGTAGTGCTGGCTAATGCTTCTGTTTCAGCTGAAAAAGCTCATTTCTACCTGGGCTATACGTAAAATGAATTCCAGATCTTCGCATAACTTGATGAAACCACCACTATTGTAACACGGAATAATGAAGAGTGAAAAAGATGTGGACTGGGGATGCAAATCTTAAAAACTGACTAAGTTTCAGCAATGATTTGGAGGTTTCAAATCATGGTAAGGGATGTGAATTAGAGCACATCAGATAGTAAATCTTCTTTTCTAAGAAAACCTCCCATAGCCCTCACTTTAGCCGTAATTTCAGTGTTTCAGTAGTTGCTCCTATGTTCAGAGATTCTTTAATTAAAATTATAGCATTTAATATTTGGCTGTATAGAGCTTTTTGTGGCTGAAACTTGAGGTTGTGATGGGGGCAACACTTGGAGCTAAGAAAAACATCAAAGCAAACAGACTATGATAGTAACGGGCAAGAAAGACCAAAAATTTTCTATGTCTACATTTAAGGGTAAGTTACTTGTTCTTTGGCTCTTGAGGTTGACTGTGGCATATCACGACATGGACTCAAGTTGATGAGGAGACTCAAATCCAGCTTTCTTAAAACCAAGCACTTTTTATCCCCTTGTTCTGTACTTTCCCAACCTGCACATACATGCAGTGTTCACTCTCATTGGCCCCTGTAAAAACCACCAGGTAAATAGTCCAATCACAATGCTGCAGACCCTCTCATAACCCCCACATTGTCAACTGAGACTCATGGCACAACTACATCCTGGCCCATCCCCCCAAGTCTTGTTTTTCGACCTTCCCTGTCCTTCAATGCCCCAACTCATCACCCCAGGGCTTGTTATAGAATCATAGAATAGTTAGGGTTGGAAAGGACCTCAAGATCATCGAGTTCCAACCCCCCTGCCATGGGCAGGGGCACCTCCCACTAAACCATGCCATCCAAGGCTATGTCCAATCCCACCTTGAACGCCGCCAGGGATGAAGCATTCACAACTTCCTTGGGCAACCCATTCCAGGGCCTCACCACCCTCACAGTAAAGAATTTCTTTCTCCTCATATCCAATCTAAACTTCCCCTGTTTAAGTTTAAACCCGTTACCCCTTGTCCTCTCACCACAGTCCTTAATGAAGAGTCCCTCCTCAGCATCCCTATAGGCCCCCTTCAGGTATTGGAAGGCTGCTATGAGGTCTCCATGCAGCCTTCTCTTCTGCAGGCTGAACAGCCCCAATTTTCTCAGCCTGTCTTCATACGGGAGGTGCTCCAGTCCCCTGATCATTCTTGTGGCCCTCCTCTGGGCTTCTTTTAAGAGTTCCATGTCCTTTTTTTGTTGAGGACACCAGAACTGCACACAATACTCCAAGTGAGGTCTCACGAGAGCAGAGTAAAGGGGCTGGAGCACCTCCCTCGACCTGCTGGTCACTCTCCTTTTGATGCAGCCCACGATACGGTTGGCTTTCTGGGCTGCAAGCGCACACTGCTGGCTCATGTTCATTTTTTCATCAACCCACACCCCCAAGTCCTTCTGCACAGGGCTGCTCTGAATCTCCTCCCCGCCCAACCTGTAGTTGTGCCTGGGATTTCTCCGACCCAGGTGTAGGACCTTGCACTTGGCATGGTTAAACTTCATCAGGTTGGCATCAGCCCACCTCACAAGCGTGTCAGGGTCCCTCTCGATGGCATTCCTTCCCTCCAATGTATCAACCGAACCACACAGCTTGGTGTCATCGGCAAACTTGCTGAGGGCACACTCAATCCCACTGTCCATGTCACCCACAAAGATGTTGAACAAAACCGGTCCCAACACCGATCCCTGGGCGACACCACTCGTTGCTGGTCTCCAGCTGGACATTGAGCCATTGAGCACTACTCTTTGCGTGCGGCCATCCAGCCAGTTCTTTATCCACTGAGTGGTCCACCTATCAAATTGATGTCTCTCCAACTTAGAGACAAGGGTGTCATGTGAGACAGTGTCAAATGCTTTACACAAGTCCAGGTAAATGACATCAACTGCTCTGCCCCTGTCCATCAGTTCCGTAGCCCCTTCATAGAAGGTCACCAGATTGGTCAGGCAGGATTTCCCCTTAGTGAAGCCATGCTGGCTGTCACCAAGCACCTTGTTGGTTTTCATGTGTCTCAGCATGCCTTCCAGGAGAATCTGCTCCAAGATTTTGCCAGGCACAGAGGTGAGACTGGCTGGTCTGTAGTTCCCTGCCTCATCCATTTTCCCCTTCTTGAAAATCGGGGTTATATTTCCCTTTTTCCAGTCATCGGGAACTTCACCTGACTGCCATGATTTTTCAAATATGATGGACAGTGGCTTAGCAACTTCATCTGCCAGCTCCTTCAGGACCCTTGGATGGATTTCATTCAGTCCCATGGACTTGTATATATTCAGGTTCCTAAGGTGGTCCCGAACAAGATCCTCCCCCACAGTGGGCCCAGGGTCCCCACCCTCACCGTCCCCGCGGCTGCCTTCCAAGACTTGGGTGGTGTGGTAGAGCATTTGCCGGTAAAGACTGAGGCAAAGAAGTCATTAAGAACCCCAGCCTTCTCCAAATCCAGGGTAGCCAGTTCTCCCGATAGCTTCTGGAGAGGGCCCACGGTGTCCCTAACCTGTCTTTTATTGGCAATGTACCTATAAAATCCCTTCCTGTTATCCTTAACATCCCTAGCCAATTTTAATTCTAAGTGGGCCTTAGATTTCCCAACTTGGCCCCTAGCTTCCCGGACAACATCCCTGTAGTCAAGGACCAAGGCCTCAGAGTTCATTCCCAAACTGTTTTTCATGCAAATCTTATCGCCTTCACTCCCCACAATTGACCCAAAAAGATATGTGTATGTTTGGTTGTAATGTTACAAGAAATTTAGAGAACAAATTAGAAAAAAATGCAGGTAATTTTCTTTCTTTTTTTTTTTTTTTTTTTTAATCTTGAGATTATGTTTTTGCTAAGAAAACCGCAAATAACAGAACATAGAGTGACAGAATGCTTCTTCCGGTATGAAATGACAATACTGAAGGAAGACGTAAAAAGACTAATTTATCTTGACACTAGAAACTATTTCAAGGCAAGATCTCAGCTTTGTATACAACCGTGATTCACAACAAAATGAGAACCTGGAAATAATTTGCTAAATTGATATTTCCTCCAAAATTCATGTTTTAATTGAAAGGGAAGAAATACTGTTTCAACTTATGAAGCAAGTAATGCAGCTACAATAAACTATGAGCAGTATATAAACATGCACATACACATATCCCTACTTTTTATGAAGCTGACTCAGAAGAAATCAGCTTTGTGCAGCAGACTTTGTAATTTTACAAATCAATTGGCTCAGAGGGAGTAGTGATTATGGACTAGGGAGTTAGGTCAATGCTATGAAACGTGGGAAACTACTTGCCATGGTACAGTCAAAGGAAGTGTTATTTACTTTATCACATAGTTTCCTCACTTCCTCAAGGAGGAAAAACATGTGTTGTGTTTAATCATGTTGCATTAATTATAAATAAATAAATATAAACATGAATGTCAAGCTATAGGGGATGAGCCTTTCGAAGGCTGCTTTCTTCCTTATCTGGTTGGAGTTTTCAATGATACATCCTAGGGTTCTGGCACCATAGTTATTCAGACAAGGTACACAATAAACCAAGCTTTTGCCTTTCTAAGGTGTATGCTCTGGTTCCCTTACTGGCAAGGCAAGTCCAGGACATTTCAGTACCACATGTCATCCTACTAGGTGCAGGCCAGACAAGGAATATTATCCTTGATTTCATAAAGGTGGCTTGGCTGAAGTCAGCCATTTGATCTACATAGTGCAGATTGCTCCTTTCAACAGACGTCATCTAATTCTACATATAGCTTTGAATTTAGAAGCAAATTGCATGAATTGAGTCTGCTTTGTTTAAATTTTACAGTGTAGAAGCATTTGTATAACAAACACTCTTTTAACTTGAAGAAATAAAAATCTGCTGATGTTTCCACAAACACAAATCAAAGCAAAAAATAGATGGCCACCTGGCATGATCAAATAAGATTAGGAAAAATCACTCATAAAGGAAGTAGCTATTAACCAAATTAGCTGAACTTCTTATATTTTTATAAAATATTTCTCCTCCTCTGCAGGTCTAATCACGAATGGAACCTGATGTCTCCCTACAGAATGTTGGAGTGCAACTGGAAAAAGGACAAAAAAAAAAAAAAAAATCTCATAACCTTCCATAAACGAGTCCATACAAATAAAAAAAAAATATAACCTTTAACGTTTCTGATTTTCCTCCTGTAGAATCTGTGCCAGCTGATGCATATACAAATCCTGCATGAAACTTGTATATAAAAAGCATTTAATAGTCTTCTCTAACTGGTAAAGATATACCCCAATTTAAAATGGGCTAAAATCATACTTTCATACTTCACCTTTGAACCTCCCACATTATTCTGATAAACTACTGAGCCTGCAGAAATTTTTGTACAAATGTAGTAAGACACCAAAAAATACCCATATGTAATAACTCTTAATTGCAACATGGGAGTGGGTAAGATTAATATTTAGAAATAAGATAATTACTCATATTTCATAGACTAATTTGTCAAAGGCTAGGGATTACTGCAGTATATTTCCATAAATATCTGCTCAGATGCCTAAAAGAAAAGAAGTAATTTTGTTTCTTGCATGTTGCTAGTTAACTGGTAAGGCATGTTTGCAGAAGTAACATAAATGTTAGTGAATGTTGAAGAAAAGGAATACTGAACTTCTAGAAACTGTGTCTGCATTCATGTACTAATCAAAACTGTCCAGTGGTGAAAGATTTGCTGTCCAAGAACTACACAGAGACTGATTTCAAATAGCATCTTATAAAAATATCAGGAGCTGCTATTATACATTTAAGAAAATGAAGTTCTTAAGGACACATTTCAAACAGTAAGAAGCTATCTGTGGTATAAATAGGTTGCTGTAAAATATGCAAATAGGGTTTAAGAATACTTTTGTGCTGAGGATGATACAATTCTAAACACTTTTCTTTTTGCCAGGGTGTGAGTTTTCTGAGAAATTCAGTGAAGATTCAAAGATACAGATAAGCCTAATTCAGAAAAATGTAAAACCAGGCACAAAACAGTATGCATCTGGTGACTTGAAGTCCAACAGGGTCTTTAACTTTGTCCTTCACCATTGCTTCTGGAACAAGGAATTGCCACATACCTATGCTTATCCCTTCTGCCATACTCAGATATTTATGTTCCCAGCTAAAGAATGCATTCATCTGTCAGTTTGTATAGTTTCAGTTTTTAGAAAATGTGTACCCCTGTCAAACAGTTTTAAAAATAAAAATAAAATTACCCTAATTTAAAAGATACCTACAGTGTTACTTGTAAAACTTTTTACATACAAGAACAGGGACTTAAAATATTGGGAGACGGTTCTAGGCAAAACATAAAACAGTCGGGTATCTGTGACGTTCACATACAGTTACATATTTCTGGTGGAGATAAAAAGATCCTGTAAGAAGAAAATAAAACCAAGTACTAGTAATGTGAAGCATAAGCTTCTCTGTTTGGAGAATATAAAAGAACTATTAAAAAGGGCAGCCAGAATGAAGAGACAATGATACTTAGAGATTAACTTGTTGGGATAAAGGACTGGCAATAGAAAGTGGCCAGTGGGTGAAAAAAATGCTAGCAAAAATAATGGCATTTCAGATAGACTCTTGGGAAACACTGGAGGAAAAGTCGTAGATAGATGGTACTGAAATGTCCTCCAAACGTCATCTAGCTGCTGGATGAAGTGACAACAGTACAGGATGTTAAGAAGTTTAATCTACAAAGCCAGAACAAGGTCTATAGTGGCAAAACAACCTGCCAGGATGTCTACAAGTATATGGACTGCCTCACTTGGTTTGCAGCTGGATTTATTGCTGCTAGACAAATGCAATAATAGTCCCACT
This sequence comes from Amazona ochrocephala, assembly GCA_039720435.1. Taxonomy (NCBI): domain Eukaryota; kingdom Metazoa; phylum Chordata; class Aves; order Psittaciformes; family Psittacidae; genus Amazona; species Amazona ochrocephala. Next base: position 38,723,722 of record CM077882.1, read on the forward strand.
ATTGTTTGAGTACACACCTGCATAGATGTGAAAATGCTGCTCTGATGGTATCCCATAACCAGTGTCCACATGCTTTTCAGGTAGTGTGTGGAAGAGGTACTGTGCTCATCCCTGCATCCTTAACTTGACTTGCATGAAGAAGGTGTGAGTAACCCTCCTGTTCTGTCGTGCTGGATTACATGTGTAATCCAGCATTAGGTGTGGGTGATTCTCTCTCACAGATTCTTCTAAACCCTGAATAGGCTGACTATGAACCTCAGAGGGGTGGACAATGTGGACCATCTAAAGGAGATGCAAGTGAGAATTAATTAATATTAATGTCTCTGATAAATACACTTCAACATAATAAAAAGCCAGTTTGATTAGGTTTATTTCTGAGGATGAGATTTTTGAATAATAAAAACTCCTCTGGATGGTAATTTGAGGAAAAAAAAGTAAGAAGAAAAAAGCAGTAACGTGCTTGCTGGCGATTTAAAAAATAATGGATAGATTGCTGTTTGTTCTTATTAGTGAATGCTATATTTTATCTTTTGCAGTTTTTCAAGATAATTTGAAATTAAAAGCCTGTTTCTCAAATTCCTTACCTTCCACTTAACTTGTGTACTGACTGTAAATGTAATCAGAGGACTATCTGTTCAATCGTCCAAGCCATTAAAGACAAAATTAAGTTGCACCAAGCCCAGGACAGGCATGTCCAGGGCTCTATTTGATATATCTTATAGTTTGATGGTGCTTAACAACTGACAGTAGCATTCAACAGTGGTTTTCCAGCCTGCTTTTGGAAATGCTGTCGAAGCAATGGCAGAGAGTTATCGAAACCCAAATACATACAATCGATTGTTTCCTCTGTATTTAGAAAAGGATAACAGTGTATGCAAGGAATTTTGATTGGTTTGCCACAATGTATCCCTGAAAAATTCACAACAGCTGCTATTACTCTTCATTTTTTTTTTATCTTACTAGAAATAATCTGATTAATTTTTTTCATTATTCTGAGAATCCAACTAATCTACTTAAAATCCTAATTTCCAATCTTTTAGTAAAATGTAGCTAGTATGTCTAGGAATCATGCTAAATGATTAAGTTACTCATATGGGAATGTAGTTGCCAAAAATTAGAACAGCCCTGAATTTCTATTTATACCTTTAATTACATTAACAGTTTTGTTGCTGTTGATAGTCTCAGTGAAAGCTGAAGCTAAAACCCCGGGGGGATGGGGAGCAGAATCAAAAGAATGTAACTCCCATGGGTTGAGATAAGAACAGTCCAGTAACTAACGTATAACACAAACCACTGCTGCTACCGCCAATAATAATAATGACAAGGGAAACAACAAGGGAAGAGAATACAATTGCTCACCACCTGCCAACCAATAACCAGCCCAACCAAGCAGTGATCCAACCCTTCTTGGTCCCTGCCCCCAGTTTTCATATCCTGGGCATGACACGTGGTGGTATGGAATACCTCTTCGGGTAGTCTGGGTAAGGTGCCCTGTCTCTGCTTCCTCCTGACTTCCCCTCCTCCCTGGCAAAGCATGAGACTCAGAGAGTCCTTGGTCAGACTCAACATTTGAGCAGTAACTAAAATCATCGGTGTTATCAGTGCTGTTCCCAGGCCAAAAGTCAAAAACACAGCACTGCACCAGCTACTAAGAAGGAGAAAAAAATGACTGCCACTGCTGAACCCAGGACACCAGTAGAAATTAGAAATTATTTACAGGAAAAGCTAGGGTAAAGAAATACATATAGCTGCTCATTATTTTGGGGGATCTGTTTAATCTTTGTGCTACCTGAGGCAGGAAGCCTTAAGGTTTCTCTACAGCATCTCAGTTTTCCAGTTTCAGCTGTGCCCCCTGTCAAGGCAAGTGGTAAACCTGAGGTAATTTTTAACTTTCTGGAAAATCTGAGGTACTTGGCTTCTTTAGGCAATTGTACCAGTTTTATACCCCTATGATATATTCCTTGATATACTTTGCTTTGCTTAGGTATGAAAAAAGCTCCGGGAGAGGGAACAAAAAAACAAAACCAAAAATGACAAAACCCAACAAAATAAAAAGAAACTGCTGACCTCTTTTAGGGTCACAAAAACCATATTCTACTCTAAAAATCTGATCTGGCAGGGCATGCTGTCAGGACTGTATGATACCTATATGATGCCTCTATATACTAATAAGCATGTAATTGTCAAGTTCTTACAATGACAAATAGAATGAAAGAAGATCTCAAACTCAATCAAGTTCTTTTCTGTGTGACCCATGTTCTCTTTTGTTTTGCCATCATCCTTACATGGTTGGAGTAATTAGATGTCACTGACGGTGTATAAGAGTTTGACAGATGAAAAGAGCTTACTTGAGAAGGTGAGTTTTTCTAAGACTAAGAGCAAAACTGAGATTGGAATGTAACAGAAAAAAGAGAACATAGTAATCAGACACCATGTGGCAATTTCCTGTTTTCCTTGCTCTGGTGCAAATCACGAGCAACTTCACAGACATGGACTAACTGCTGTTTATTTGTTTTCAGGAATTTTTTATGTCTTCCTTATATCCATAGAGTATGATGTGTAAACACCTAGGATTAGATTTGGATCATATTTTCAGCTAGTACAACAGCATACGACTAGTCATGATGTTCGTGAGGATCTAACTCTCACTGTAAACACAGAAGGCAGCCCTTGCTTGGGTGTATTAATTCATTTATGGCTAGCCTTTCTCCTCACGATCCTAGAATCAGATACCAACACTTAAAGGATATAAGCAAAATCTAATGTCTGTACCATTTTCTTTTTTTTTTATTGTATGACCTGCGGTGTACCATATCTACATTTCTCACCTTTTTTATATTTTCATTAGCTTTTTTCATGCATGATCTCACCAGGAACTTACTTTGCAACATGAGTTCAACTGAGCATTTCAGGAATCTTTGATGCATTCCAAGATGGGTATTTATTTAACAGGATAAAAAGGAAATCCTAGCCTAAGGTCAGTCTCATACCAAGCCCTTCTGATTTTAGTTAACAAAGCTAGAATCAATCAGTGCAGTGAAGTTTTCAGTTTGCATTTTCTTTCCCTCTGCTGCTCCACTTACTACTGACTTGACTATGCATTTGGTACAGAGCAGCATTTAGTGAAGAAGAGGCAGAGCACTGGGTCATGGACAAAGTATATCAATCACATCTGCTTTGGTATTTTTTCTTTTTTTTTTTTTTTTTTCTCTTTTTTTCCCTAGTACCTCACATTGCATTAGTGATGTAAATCTTTAAACCTTTTAATTCTCTGTTACATATATCTTAGGACCCAGAGATGCATAGTCTTTAACTAATTTCAAAGTAGAGCCAAAGAGCCAATTAGGCAGATTTCAGGGTGAAATTTATCAAGATGGGGAAGATTGTCATGACTCTGGATTTACTGAGAGGGTTAACAAAGTTCTCCATCAGCATTATATGCAATAGCACATTGCATAGTTCAAGAAATAACTTCAGTCAAACAGTGCATGGTTCTGCTTTGCGTGAGAATCATCTCATGTGTTCTAGGAATGGGCAAATAAATCACTTTAGCAGAGCATCCCTTTATGATTGTACACACTGATGTGGATATAGTGAAAAGCACCCTGTCTTCCTTGCCTTTTTTTTTTCTTACTTCGTTTAAAATGATATTTCTGAAAAATTTGGTGACCTTAGCGTGATCCATGCATCATGACTGCTGATCGGCATCATCAGGTGAAACAGAGACATTTAATTTGAGAGCTTTCCCAGAGATGAAAGGAATTCTTTGTTGTTGGGTCCTTGTAGGAAAGCACTTAGAGCTGACTCTTGGTTATACATTCTAAACTGATGAAAACCACGAAGTTCCTATTTAATGTCCTTAGCTTAAGGTAAGCATGCTTATTTCTAATGGCAGAATGGTATAAATGGGGAATATTTTTAGTAGTTTAGCTACCAATAGACTCATTAATTTTCAAGCTAAATTTGATTGTGTAAAAGAAAAGAATAATGAGAAATATTCTTAAGCTACTTTCCCAGAATGTGGTATAAAAAAGTGCATTTTTAGACTGATGAGGGACGCATTAGCAAAATCAGTTTGCCAAGAGTTTATTTTTTGGGAAAAAAAATGCAGCAGTGGGAACACTGATGGAGTAAAACTGATTTTTTGGAGGGAAACACAGTGATTAAAAAAAAAATCCTGTGTTATTTTCATTATCAACATTGTTGTGCCAACATTTCACTTTCATGGAAGGAAAAATAGAGTGTAAGATTTTCAGGAAAAAACGCAACAGATCATAAAGTTAAGGCCTCTGAACTTCTCACAGGTAGATTTTGCAAATCCAGGTTACGGTCCATGAATATACCAGGCTGAAATTAAACAGGGAAAGAAAACATTAGTGGAGAAAGAAATCAAGGAGCAGCAAAGGAAATTTTGTCTCCCCTTAAAATCACTTCAGCATACGGAAGGTCTGGCCTCCCTACTTGTCTTGTGTCCAGCATATGTTATAAGCATATCTTGCCTTGTGTCCAGCCTGATATGATATGAGACAAAGTGCTTATCTTTTTTTTCCAGATGAGGTGGCTAGCAGGCTACTTTGGAGTTAAAGTTAAGTGTTTGAAGCGGTCACCAAAAGTTTCCATTAATCTGGCTGAATGTTTATTGCTGGCTTTTTGTTTCACAGGAAAAAGAACACAGTATTTTACCTCTTTATCCCAGCTCCCAGCTTGTAGCGGGTGGAAAAGAAGCATTAACATTTAGAAGAGTAGTAGACAGAAAAATAAATAAAAATGCAGCAAACACGGGAATAAAAAAAAAAAAAAAAAAAGAAGAAAAAAATATACCAAAGTGTACAAAAATAAAAACATTTTGTGAGACTTCAGTTGTGAATGCATTTATATGAGTTACATAAGACCTCAAAATATTCAGGATGTTCTGAAGAAAACATCTTGATTTCAGATTATTAAACTCTGACATTTTATATTTTAATCAGCTTCTTAGAGAACTTTTCATCAGGTTTCCCAGCTGTGCTCTTTCCACTTTAATGATATAAGCTTTCTCTGCTTTAAAGGAATTTAGTAGAACTACAAGGTGTGGACTGCCTGATTCTGGAACACTGAAGTTATGTATGAAGTTAAGACTGCAATAATCCCCAAAAGAGATCAAGACCAGATTTTTGCCAGTGATGGTGCAATTTCCTGGTCTTTCAAGCAGAAAGGAAAAATTGCTGCACAAGATAATAACAGCAGCTAGATCTTGAAGCAGTGACATCTTTTGTGCTACTGGTATGTTACACAGAAACGGAAGGTGAAACCACATAAATGGTATATGAAACTAAGCATCCACTTCACACAAAGATCCCCTCTATGGCTAAGCCCATTTTCCAGCAATGGTGCCTCTCCATTTTTGCCACACTTCACTGAAATGAGAGAGCGAGACTTAAGTACAACTTCAAGAAATATGGGGTGTCAATCTGGTGTGATTATTCTGGTTGTGTGAGTATGAGATTGCAGGCACAAAGAATGTGAAATTTTAAAACAAGTAGTTATTTATCTGTCAACCTGAGGAAGTCATTCTGTGAGAGCCAAATAGAAAGATTGTTCACAAGCCACTCATTACTCCAGGGTCAGCTTCATGCGAGAGAATGAGGTAAGCCCAGGGACATCTGGATGACTGGTTTACACAGAAATGTAAGAACAATATTGCTTGTCAAAAGTTGCTCAGAAATTGTCTTTAATAAATCCTATTGCACAAATATAGAATTAAGATTTTCAGCATTTCACAGTGTCACAAATTACTCCAAGAATACAGTTGGAGATTATTAAAATAGCTTATAATTTTTTCTTGACTTTGGAAGTGGCAAAACTACATATCATGCTGGACACAGGCCAAGAATAGCTTTACTTGATGAGCTCCTTTAGCAGCTGTGCTTTCACTAACGCTAAGAGTATGGTAGATGCTTTCTCACTTACTTACACAATGCAGATACAGCCATGTGCCTTCATAGTATATCACTTCTTTCCCTCTGCAATTCAAATATTGATTCTATCCAGGTGCTTGGCATCCTGCAAGTGTTCTTGCTCCTACATATGCAACATTTCCTGTATGTACTCATGTACATTCTAGAGTTCCATGGGAGAATAACATGACTGCTCAAGCGCATGGCTGTCTTGCTTATCTAAGAGTGTAAGCTGCAATTGTTCATTTGAACAATTATGACAGATCTTACAGCTTTTATTGTGTAGCTTTGGCTTTAGAAGCAAAAGGCATGAAATCCTGACAAGGGGAACTGCTGTAATTTCACCCCATGTTCTTTATGCGGGGCTGACAAATTACGTGATAATATCTGGTGGACGAGAACACAAACGTTTCTACAAATATTATACTTTTAAGGACTATATGGAGAACAGGTGGCAATATGTCATTAAACCTCTCAAATAGAAAAATATTGGCTACATTACATACATGAAATGTAACAGTAGTGTGTTTTACAGGTAATAAATGTACAAATACATATCTAAAGTATTCCTCATTATAACTTGGTGATTTGGTTGGTTGGCTGTTTTTTTTCTTTAAATATTTTTTAAAATGCTTTCTTTTACTAGAACCCTTATTACAAACAGAAGTTGTTTTTCTGAGATAATTTATGTGATACCAGAGGAGATTGGTACTTTATTTACTTCTACTAAATGTAATGAGCATGTCCATAAGTTTATTTATAAAATCACAAGTTGTTGGACAGGAACTTAAGGATTCTTACAGCTAAACATTTAAGTAACAAGAGCTTTGTTCGAATCCATGTCCTCTCAAATGTTTGTTGCTACAATGATTTATAATAGTATTCATCTCAGTATGCAAATTTCATGCCCACTTTAGTTATTCTGCATGTTCCTGTGTTCGTCTGTGTGCTGATCTTTCTGTATATGGGGGAAGCACCTAGCTTTTTAAAGTAAATGCCGATGAATGACATATTTCTGAAGACTTTTCTTTGCCCTGATATAGTAAGGAATTTCAACACCCTCTAAAATATATATAATATACTTCAGGTGGTTTTGAAGGACTGATGCTTTGGGGTCTGGATTGTTCTGAATGATATTTACTTTGTCTTGGAAAGACATGACATGCAAAGCAAACTGATTTTTCTCAGATTTGAAAAGGCAAGAACTTAGTCATGTATCTCAAACAAACTCTCTATAATGTTTCTGTCAAAATGAAATGCAGCAAACCGTCAAATGACATAAAGGTTTCATTTACGGTAATTTATACCGTAAAGAGGTTTTCTTTGGTGTTTTTTGTTTGTTTGTTTGTTTTTGTTTGTTTGTTTGTTTTGGGTTTTGTAAGTGTCATGTCGTCCTATATGCACTAGAGGGCAATGCAAGAATTTCGGTTTTGATGGGATATTCCAATATTTCTTCTGTCCGCCCCTGCAACTTTTTTGCAAACTTCCAGAAGATGCAGAAAACACATTAATTTAAAACATTCCTGAGCAGGATTGTTTTAAAAGCACTTGGAATGACCTGTTTGTTAATAGATATGAATTGCTGGCAGCTCTGATCCTGCTTCAGGGAGTGGCTTGTGTAATGAATTTTGCAGATAAAAAAAGAACATGTAGCAAACTCTTCCATTTAATTTGATGCCTTAGGGAGGAAACACAAATAATTCAGAATCATTGTGTAAGCTGGTAGGTATATTAGCTTACATTTAAATGAAAATACCTAATGATAAATAAAGCTGCTTTCCAGCTGTTGTGGGCATCTAGCCTGAAATATCAAGCAGAGGCTGGTATTTATGTTAATTAAGGTAAATGGGTTGCCCAGCCAATTTCTTGATGCTGTTCACTTACCCTGTGCTCTCAGCACTCAGATGCCTGGAGTCCTCAGAGCAGTAACTAATACTTAAGTTAGCTACTGTTGGCACATGAGCTCTTAAAGATGTGTATTACTGAAGGGCTGGCTGCTAGATCACTTCTGACCTTTGGCAATCTACTAGGAAGATTAAGAGAACCTGGAGAAGCCTCAGAACTTGACTTTTCTCTAACCTGCCTCAGCATTCTAGCTTCAGAAGACTGCTTGAGTAGCTTAAAAGAATAAATATATAAACATGAAGTACCAGAAAGAAAAACATCCTTTCATTCTGTTTCCTGCAATGATAAAAGATAGATATTCTAGACTGTAGACAAAGCTGCCTTGGAGATAAATGGTCTGATTTCAGCATCTCAGCAGTAGATAATAGATTCCCCTCAGAATCACATAATTAAAAAATGACATTTCTGCTACAATGTGCCAGCTTGGCACTGCCTTAGGATTCTGGGGACACAAAAGCCCTGCAAGGCACAGCAAAACAAATCGTACGTTATTCAGGGAGACAATGTAAGGTGGCGTTAACAAAGATGAAGACCCTGGTAGGACAAAGGATCTGTCTTGTTTCCTACTTTCTTTCAAAAGAGACAAGACCAAGGAAATCTATTTATTACAAAATACACCAGACGAGAGAAAGCATATGTAGAGCAGCAGTAGAAATTAAGACCTTAATTTCCATTACACTTTCTAGAGCTAGGATCTGGCATGGATCAGAAATGCTCTCAAGTGAGCAATTCACGGTGAGGGGCTTTTCCCAATATGACAGTCTTCTCTGTGGATTGTGTCAACCTTTGCTGTCCTTTAACTCTCAACATAGCGATAATTTTCCTGTAGCTAAGCTTAGTTGTTTTTAATGCTCACAATGAGTAAAATTCCACATGAATATGATTCACTGTGTATACATTAGTGCTCCCTGAATATAATTGGTCTAGCAGCTTTTCCTGGTAAGAACAAAGGGGGAAATTCTGGCCTTTCAAGTTGTCTGACATTCTGGCTACCTCAGGTTGACGCTGCTCGCGTGGTTTTCTGGGGTTAAAAATCTAGGATTTATTATTCTAACTCAGACAAGATGATTAATCAGGAGATCTCTTTGAATAATAAAAGGCTTGCTTAGAGCAAGGCATGCTCAATGAGAGCTCTCAGAGAGTGAATGTCCTTTGTATGTAATGTGCTTGGGATCTAAGCAGACTTGGGATCCTGAATTATCAACCTGCAAAGTCATAAGGCAAAATTGTTTTTAACTCTAGTGTTTTGCTTGAGTAAGTATAAAGCTAAGAAACAAAAAATCCTAGCAGGACCACAGCTTTGTGAACTTTAAACTTTTCTCCACTAACAAAGCCCTTTCTGCAACTCTTGAATGGCATTTAATTATAAGAAGCTGAGAACAAGGAAATCTCCTTTGTGATTGTCATTGTTAATTCAAGTGGTAGCAATAATTGGCATTCACTACTTGAGCATATCACTAGCATAAGCAGCTAGAATGTCAACATTATTATTTTTACTGTTGACTCTGTCTAGAACTTCTTATCTTGAAAAATTGAACTAGGTATATCTAGCCTATTGTCTAATGAAAGGTCTGACTCTGCTGCCCCTTCTACTTCTGAGGAACACTTCTTTTGTGAGCAGCCCCACTGGGAGTTTTTCCTGAATAAAAGCAGCAGAGGGGAGACAACTGAAATGTAGCTGGTTTATAATGTGAGGACTATAAGCAACAGTTCATTTCCATATCAATTATAGTCTTTGCTGGGTTTGAAATTAGCTATTACTAGGCATACACAGCAGCAGAAAAATGTTCCAGATTTTCAGTAGTGTTCTAAGTGAGTAGCTCTTTTATATAGATTAATTGTTAAATCCACTGTTCAGAACAAGTGATAGGGATTTGTTTTGTTCACTGAGAATTCAAATGAGCAATTTTATGTAGGCAAAAAGTGATTTTCAATAGAAATCAGGTCCTCTGCCATTATGATATTTGCAAATTGTGATTTTCAGTAGTAGAAGACCAAAATGTCCTCTTAACAATTAAGTGAAAACTAAGGCTAGCTTTCTGATGATACCTTGGGTTACTGGAAGGTTACCAAACCATTCCCTGAAACAGGACAGACTTGCAAACACTGTAATTGCAGAACTCAAAGGGAGCTACTGAAGAGTACTGTGAGGAGGTGGTGATAAATACTACAAGTGTGCTTATCAATTCTAGAATAAATAATAGAAACGTACTGAGGTCCTAAGGAGAAGACTGGTGAAAATAGGAGAGGGAAAAACATTCATAGAAAACAAGCTTTCTGAAAGGCTAAGAGCATTAGGTAATAATAGAAAAGATTGAGAGTTCATTGAGGAAACTCTTTACTCCCACACCTGCAACATGTGATTTCTAACAGAGAAAAGGGAAGAAAGTCCTTGCATGAGCGAAAAAATTATGTGCTAGAGCTGATCAGGAATGTGTCAGAAGAAAAATATAATCAATTACAATTAATGACAGGGAGATACAAAAGCTTTAAAGCCAGCTGGGAGCTCTCTCAGGGCTGAAAGCATTAGCAAAGGAGAACTTCCATCCAGATAGCAATGAAAAAGCCTTGCTGCAGACCTGTGAGCTGAATTAGGCTAAATCATAAATACTGGCATCTGGGAAGGACATACAAAAGTTTGCTGCAGATCAGATATCCTGCAGATCAGCATACCTTAACATACTACCTTGGCTGTGCCAACCAACCACTTGCGTTCCCAGCTGCCACAGCCAGACTATGGAATAATTAGGAAATATGGGATAATTAGGAATTAAACTTATATTTGAAATGCAGCATTGTCCACACGTAAGGGAAAAATGGACTTTCAAGGCCTCTCAGGGGGAGATGCAGCCGCACCTGATATGCCAGGAATGTGCACTCCACAGCGGTTCCCGTGGCAACACAGACGAAGGGTAGAGTGAGGTGGAGATCTCGCGGTTACGCTTTGTCCTAACTTCAGCGAAAAGATGGGAACTAGATGGTGCAAGAAACTGATAAGCTGTGTAACTGGCAACACTGACGGGAACGAGATGGTGCAAGAAACTGATAAGCTGTGTAACTGGCAACACTGACGGGAACGAGATGGTGCAAGAAGCTGATAAGCTGCGTGGTAGAGTGAGGTGGAGACCTTGCAAAAGCCAATAAGCTGCACACTTCTGATCCTGGGCCAGCAGCCTGTCATCTTTTGACAGAATGCCATCCTCAGTGTGGACTTTTCATCATTATAACGTATTTACATGCTAAAACACACACCCATCTCCAATGCGATCCCCCCCCAAAATGAGATCACCCCTCTCTGAGTAATAATAATGGTATGCATGACTAGAGTCACTCAAGCTCCACCTTGAAGATAAAAAATAATATAAAATGACCCAAGAGAGAGGGGGATATTGGGGAAGATACCATCGTGGACGAGTCAAGGAAGATAACATCAACTGACTCCTGGGACCGGTTGACGGGCTGTACCTCTCTTCCCCCCCCATAGGGACGCCTGTGGGTAAGACTTGCACTGTATCCAGTGCTTCCCCAGGAAAACCTAAAATCTCTGGAGAGTTACTTTTACTGTCATCTGTATATTTTATAGCTATGTTGTGTTAACTTTATCATGCGTTTGTATTCATGTAATCATTATTCGCACGTGCTTTTGCAGACAGTATCTATCACCGGCAACCCATAAGAACCTGTATTTGTTGTTTCAATAAACTCAATCAATTAAGCACACTGTTTCGATAGCCAATCGCCACTATCGGTAAATCCAGACCATTAGAGGTCCAATATAAGCGAACGCGGTCGGATTAGGATCCGGACCAATAGAGGTTCGATATAAGCGGACGCGATCGGACTGGTAGTCGCCTATTAGAGAATAAAACAAGGGGTTTGTGTAAATAAACAAGAGGCTTACCACCTCCCCCCACCCCTTTTAACACAACAGAGACTCAAAGAGGGATGGCAAAACACAGTTCAAAACCAAAATGAATCACCTCTTTAGTGCAACTCTATGAGCCCTCTGCTGCCTCTTTCCTCACAGTATATTCCTCTGTCACACAGATGAAGGCTTTCTTATAGCTCAGCCTTATCTGGTATTTCTGGAAGATGATGTCTAGGGTAAAACAAATGATTGCTCTGACAGATGCAGCAGGTATTCATGGAGAATTTCCCCAATTCAAATCAACCCCTAGTATGGCAGAGTATGGGGAAGATGGCTCACCAATATTTAAAGTGGCAGCTCATGAAAAGGAATACACCACTTTTTCTGAAAAGTTGCCCCAGTGTTACTACTTTCTTATGATTTCTTTCATAAAGCAAATTTTCAAAGAGATAAAAATGCCGTGATCTATATGTCCTTCACTGTCAAATAAAAGGCAAAATTTCATGATTGTGCATAATTGCTTGCATTAGTCAAAGCAGTAATTCACATATTTTAGGTATATACATATATATGCAATTAAGCAGGAACTATTGCATGCGCTCATAAAAGAAGCACTGATCTCCTTGAATTCACCTGAGTTACTGGTCAACAGCAACTCAAAACTCCTAATATTTTTGCACACATTTTGGTCTGCTCATCTCCTTCTGTTGTACCAAGGTGAAAATTCTTTCAAGGGGAGAACACTGCTTCTGAAACCTGAAATTATTTTGGTGCTGAGCAATGCTAGATTGGTCTTTGCGTACCTGCTATGTATTTATATCTTTCTTGTGTTTAAAATAATATGGTATCTTCATCTCTCAGCTAGGAGGCATTTACCAGCTACTGAATCCCACTGCCCACCTGGTGCTCTTGTCTATGAATAGTATTGCCATTTATTAATGGAAGTGGTCATGGCTCCTGACCTCCAGTGTGAGCAGAGAGAAGCATAGTACATTGCCTTAACAACATTTTTATTTGAGATTGAGCAATATTTCTTGAAGTAAATTGCTGGCAACTGGGAAGAATAACCACTAAATTAAGAATCATTTTTCTATTCATGTTTCTTGTGCAACAAAGTACTAACCATGATGACAAATCAAACTCCTTTCCTATTTGTATCGTCAACTTCTCCTCTGATGACAACAAAATTAAAAGGCTCTATCATATTATGCTGTGTCTACACTGGTCTGATCCTTGCTAAGAAACCCTCACTTGCCCTTTCAGAAGACTGTACAGGACCATGTTTCCTGTTTTCCTTATAGTCTCTGTCACAGGAAAAAGACCTAATCACAGTTCATAGCCATAGCTCAGTTCAATTATAACAGTGATGGTAACACCCTGCATTTTCAGATGAGAAACTATCTAGTAATTGCAGATGTTCTGCCAAGAGCACATCGTGTACTTGATAACATACAGATGATCAGCAACAAGCAATAGCAACAGTGCATGTGAGGCTGATAAAAGCTGTATCACAAAGCACATGAAATGAGCTGGAAAAAGGAACAGAGAAGAACGAGTGCTACAAGATGTATTTGAAAGAGACATGAAAGAATTCTTCCCACCTGCATAGTCCCAGGGGAAAAAAAGATACCAATAATTGCAGAAGGAGAGGAAGAAGCTGACAGAAGGTTGGTGAGCTGGATAGTAAAAATTAGACAAAGAAAGGGGAAAAAAAAGTGACAAATTAGAATGCTGAGAAATAGGCCAGTGAAGTATTCTAAATTTTCAATATAGAATGCTGTTGCTGTACTGAATAAAGTTGGTATGTGATTCTTTCTTCATCCTATTTTTTGAGACCAAACTGCTTAACTGTATGACATGATACAGCTAAAAATTATTTTCTTTTGCATACTATGGGTGTTGATATGACTGCTGTCACTATGCTTCATAACCACAAAAGAGAAATCCTGGTATTTTTCAAGATTACAGGATAACTTAGTTCTTAAAAGGCAGCTTGTACATCCTTGTCCTATGCTCCCCTGCATTTCCCAAAGCTATCTGAACCTCAATAGGTAGAAGGAGATAACAGGCTTTTGAAGATGCCACTGAATCTACCTAGTATTTGGTCTTGCTAGGTCATAATTTTCCAGAATGTCCCATTACAGAGTCAATGGAAAATGTTGCAGAATATCACCATAAATTAAGATGCTATAAACCAGGGCATAGTATATGAAGACAAGCTAGCAGTGTCAGGCACAAAACCTTGGAAAAACCTGTATTTTCCTTTAAAATAAAATAAAAAAAAATAAAAAAAAAAATAAGAAAGCAAGTTAATTTGTGGTGATAAAAGTACCTGAAGCTCTAAGGCTAATTGCTAGCTGTAAAATGTAGTCTGCTTCCCTCACCACACTGAGAGGTGCTTCAAAATTATTACTTGCTGTGTTGCTTTAGGGGCAGATATGTGAAACGAGCAAGAGCTTGAAATAATTCGCTTAATGGACCCTCAGTCATTTAACCATCTAGTTCAGATGGAAGCAGTGCTCTGATTAAAGGGGAGCTGCTGATACAATGAATGACTTCCATGTGAGTCAAATGGAAGTGGCTTCGGGTAGGGGGCGGGATGTGGAAAAGGAAAGATGAAGGTAGGAGGCAAGATCACTGCAATGTGGACTAGAAAAGGTGACAAGCTAATTTATCATGACTTACAAAGGTAGAAGGACTTTCTGGAAAAGAGTGTGAAGCAGCATAATATGACTAAGAAGACTGTAACTATTCATGTATTTATTGATTGAACTAAATCCACAAATAATGTTACGGATAACTACTTCAAGAGATGACACATGTTCTGCATCAATAACAACACATACTGCGTTACTTTTGATAGACTACAAAGGTCCCTTTTGCTCTCATTTAAAGTATTCAAACATATGTGATAAACCTGAAACATGGAAAATCACTAGTTTTTTCTGCTTTCTAGTCTCATATTTTTCCTATTTTTCTGGTGTGACCTGCAATGCTTAACAAGAAGTCAGGGTAAGGACACCTGAATGTAATTCCAGTAGGCGGTTCAAAGTCTCTGCTTGCTGCTGCCCAGTATGCCACAGCTCTTCAGAACTACATCCAGCAGAGAAGGTAGGATCAACATCTTTTTGCTACAGGAGTCTACCTGACCAGTGGGAGCATCTCTGCTGTCAACACTGGGTTTATGACTCAAAACCAAACAATTAGGCTTTCATACACCAAGGCACAACAGCACAGAATAGCATGTTTCCTTCCATTTCTCTAGCTTTTCATTTATGAATGCACAGACATACATATATACTTGTGCATGTTGACATGTTTTTTCCACACACACAAAGATGCGTATACATACATATATCTCTTGTGTGTATTTGTTTAATTAAATAATTTAAACTACCTCTTCTATGTGATTATTTTAAAAGTAATTGGGACAGATAGAGATGCTTTATCTCTTTGCTTTTATGCTTTTGGTTCTCTATTATCTATTTCACTGAGTTGACACAATGAAATTAGTCACCTACACTTCTGTTATTGCTGATTCTGTAACAAATGAGTTGTGCATTTTGTCTTGTAGTCTGTGAGAGAGGTAAATTTACTTCATATCGTTTCACTTAGTTTTAAGAAAATACTTATTCTTTCTCCCAACTCTTAATATGCTATAGGAGGCAAAAAGAATGCAACTGAATATGGACTTATTGAAACTACTGCTTCCTAAAATAAAAATCTTTTTATGTATCAAGCAGCATGATTTTCTTTATTTCTTTTTTTTAAAGTAATTAAGGTAAATAACATTTTTTTAAAAAATGTATGATTTTTATGTCATATGATTTTGCTTTGTTTACATTTTAGCAAGTACAAAATAACACAGCTTAGATATTTTTTCTGAAATTAATGCCTGCAGAGACTGATTTAGAATTTAAACAGTCATGTATTCATTGCTGCTAAACAGCAAACTGGGGGAGAAGATGACAGCTCATTTGTAAAGATCCTGTCTGTACGTTTTCTGTATATTACAAAACATGCACATATTTTTTTACAACACTCTCTATGTAATGGTGCAAATTCAACACCAACCAAAGTGATATTATTTGTTGACTTTTGTCAGATCAAGGATCTCTGCATTAGGGTCATTTATGTGTATAGCAGAGACAGAATATGTGTGTATATGTCTCCCTATTTGCATCTTGATGGAAGGTGAGGGACAGAAAGATGTAACGCTGTCTGCTGTTGTCCAGCTTAGAGTGAAACTTCCCCACTGTCCTGAGTACAGCTTTAACAGTTATTTTTTTCTCCTTCCTACTAGCTGGTGCAGTGCTGTGTTTTTAACTTTAATCTGAGAACAACGATTACACATTGATGGATTTAGTGGTTGCTAAGTAATGCTTACTCTGATCAAGGACTTTTCAGTCTCTCATGCTCTGCCAGTGCAGAGGGTCACAGGAAGGCAGGAGGAAGCAGAGACAGGACACCCGGCCCAAACTAGCCAAAGGGGTATTCCACACTACAGCAAGTCATGCCCAGTGTATAAAGTGTATAAACTGGGGGGAGTTAGGTGGAAGGGACTGGATCACTGATCAGATAGGGCTGGTTATCAGTCGGCAGCTGGTGAGCAATTGTATTGTGCATCACTTGTGTTTATTGTTTATTTTTTCCTCTCTCTTTCAGTTTTATATTTTCTCCCCTTGTTATTTTCATTATTATTATTATTACTATATTGTACTTTAGTTATTAAACTGTTCATATCTCAACCCATGGAGTTTGCGTTCTTCCAATTCTCTGCCCCATCCTGCCCTTGGGAGGGAGCTGAAGGGGATAGGTGAGTGAATGGCTGTGTGGTGCTGAGTTACCAGCTGGGGTTAAACCATGACACCCACTAAATAAAATAACCTTGAGCTTTCAGCATCATTTTTGTTATGGTTTCTAGATGCAATTATGTGCCGCATGAAGATCAGTGTATTTAAAGAACAAAAAAAAAAAAAAAAAGTAATGTAGAACCCAGATGGGATTTTTTTCAGGTTGTGTCACATCGGAGGCAAGTTAAATCTATCTGTGGGTTTTTAGGTTTTGTGCTGCAACCCTCTGTTAATTGTATTCTCAATGGGAGGTGATAGAGATGCTCCCATTCCTTCACACACTTCTGTCCTTCATCCACATCCAAGCTGCATTTAAAGTCAGCTAAATTTAGAGGACAACTGTATTTAGTTTTGTTCTTCACCTATTTTTACTGCAGTAAGTGATTTGGCACTTTCAGACCTTCCTTTCTTCAGGCACCTGGATGCTACTTCAAATGCAGAGACTGTGCCTGAATGCATCAGATAGGGCTTTTAAGAACTTGATAAGGTTGTCATTTGTCATGCAAATGAGTTTTTCTCTATTACTGTCATGCTAGTTTTCATCTTTATTTGCAGAGAAAATGCTAGGGTGTTGAAGAGTTGAAGAGGGGACTTGGTTACAAATGGAGTCCACACTGCCTTTCCTACCTCCCCTCCCCCCCTTCCCCCCAAAAAAATCAAACAAGAGCTAGAAGGAAAAAAACAGACAAAGAGACGAAATAGTTTGGCATTATAGCAACATATATATATCCACAAGGACATCTTTGTTAGCTAGAGGTGATATTTTAGTTATCTTTTGACACATCACCCCAAAGGCAAGATGGGGATCTCAGTTACATGAATGGAAATAGGGAGCAAATTAATTGAACTTGGTAGTTGTACACACCAGTGTAAAACCTGTCAAAATGAGAATAGAAGGAGGGACTAGGGAACCATTCTGATTCTGCTATAGCACTGCATACTTCATTGGTGACTCATGGCTTATTGTGACATCAGTGAGATGAGGAGCAGGTTCTGGATGTATTCTACAGATTTGGGAGGATACATTTTCTGAGAAGAAACAGACATTTACAAAACTGATCCTTTTCTTTTGCTTACTGAGTAAACGTACTGTTTGTCTGTCAGCCTTTTTAGGTAAGCGTGGGGAAGTACTGATATTGACTTCAGTGCAGAGGATACTGTATTCAGCAAGTCTGCGTGTCCAGATGCACTGAGGCTTGCAGGGGCTAAATTGTGAAGTTGGTTAAGGCACTCAGTCTTCCAGTGATCATTGCAAGTCCATCTATTTTACATTATAATTAAAATATAAAATATACCTAATACAATTTTAACTCACTCTAACAATTTTGCCACAAAAACACAGACAGAACATAAAAAATACTAAACAATGCTTACTTTTACATAAATTAAACTCAATCCTTAATCCCATAACTGTCATGTACTAAAAATGGAATTCTGCTGAATTTAAGGGCATATTTGCCCTTGTTCCCTGATGCCATCTAAATGTCCCTTCATGCAGCAATTCCTCTTGACAGATTCTCAGGGGATCAAGTTTCAGATAACTGTTGGCTAACCCAGCTACCAAAGAGAACAAGTAACAAAAATCATTCAGAAGCTGCTGGCATGTGTGAATGTCATGGAAGTGCTCTGAAACAGCAGCTAGACCAGCTCTGAGCTCACTTCATTGCAGCAGAGCTGGGAGATGATTCCAGACCGCTGTTCATGCCTATGTAGTTGCCGCTACTGCTGCTGCTGATCCATCATTGCTGATGTTATCTGAATGAGCTCATTTTTTTTTAGTCATCAAACACAAAATGTATTAATACCAGTCAGAACAAAAACAGACAAGCAAAAAAAAGCCCCCAACAACCCTCCCAAACACTTAACACGTTTGCTGTCTCAAATTTTCTGAAGATCTAAGGCAGCCTAAGATGAGGCAGCTATAGAACATACAACATGCTGGCACCTTTAGATTTTCTGGATCATTTCATGGAACAGACAGTTGCAATATTGCCTAAGAAGGGTGATATGCTCAAGAGAGGTGTTTCTTTTTAAGGTGTTGAGAAACCTCTGTTACTGATGAGGGGTAAGATTAGTATCACATCAAAGATAAAGGCCAGTGTGCAACAGCTACAGATGAGACTGATTTCTGAGGAAGATCTAAAGTGTTGAAGTGAATTGCGATAATTTCGTACTGTTGCTGTTCTTAGTATTTAAAAATAATGTTTGTTTGCACTATAGGAATAAGAGAACTCAAGCGAGTTCCTAGTGTGCCCAGTGTTGCACAAAGTCATAGCACAGGTACAAATCCTGTCCTCGGGTCTTGTAGCTTAAATGGTCAACGCACACGCACACACACACACACTCGCATATTAAAGAACATAAACCCCAAACCCAGTTAAATAGTACTTAGGATGTTTTTGGAACAGAAGCAGAAAAATTAATGGTATCCACAAACTCTTCTTAAAAGACTGTAGGGTAATTTTCATCTGAATTTCTGTGTGCACTTCTTGAGGTGATAATACTTCCTGGCCCCTGCTAACAGTTATTGAACTCATGGAGCACAAAGATAGACATTGTCATTTCTGTCTTCCCTGGCTGCAGATGTCTCTTCCAGTTTGAAATGTAGCTAACTCTCTGATCTAGTAAAGAACCAATTGATCAAGTAAAAATACAGCTTTGTGACATAAAAATGTTCCCTGCTGAGCAGATTTGATAGCAGACTATGGAGACTGGAGGAGGGGAAATGAAAAATTATTCTTTAAAACAACAAAATCATTTCAGTTCATGCTTTAATTCTAAGTAATTTTATAACAATATGAAATGCTGTTATTTCTCGAATCCCTAGTTCACTGACTACATTTTGTCTGGTATGAAGACTATCTCACATGAAATTCCTTACTTTTCAATTGATACAACACATCTTGTCTCTCTCTTTTTTCTCTCTCTGTTGAGATTGGTTCACACACTCATAACAAATAAGTAATCAACACACACTTGAGAGAGTGAAAGTATGTCAAGAAAGGTAAATTGAAGTACTAAATCAGGAGACAATAGTGGATGGAAAGAGAACTTCAGACTTTCAATAGAATGCTGGAAGATGTGGAGAAGGAAACTTATGGAATTAACCTGCCGTACTATGGGTGATCCCAAGCTCCACAGCTTTTCACACTTTTGCGTGGTCCACCCTGTAATTATGGGAGGAAGGAGAAAGATTGTTCTTTATGAGCAATTAAAATAAAAACAGTTATTAAATTGTGCATATTTTTCTTGTCATTGTGCATTAAACGAGCAAAGACCGGTTTACCTCCTGCTCACATTTTTTCTCTCTCTTCTCCTGTTGAGTCATTAAAAATCTTTTATACTACATGGAGAGATTGGAAACTTAATTACAGAGTTTTTAAAGTGCTTTGAGATCCTGAAGTGAAAGATGCTATTGTACCACAACACATGGCAAAAAAAAAAAAAAAGATTCCTTTTTTCTCCCTTTTCTGTTTACTGCTTTACAAAGCCACTTTTGTACTTGTGACTTCATTTCATCACCTGTCTGAAAGGGGGATGGGCTTTCTATCATACTAGCTCATAAAGCACAATATAATCCACTGCAAAAGATTAGTGCTAGAGATAGCTTTGTAATGTGTAGTGAGAATAAGAAAACTGTATTCTTTGATCTTGAATAACTTTATACTGTATGTATGTAAGCTTCTCAATATGAATTTCTGGAATTTCTGCAACCCAAATAATCTGAAGCTTTTCTGGTGGGGTGCTGAAGTAGGAGTCCTTGCTTTCCCCTTCAACATTAAGGAAGTTTCACTAGCTAGTCAGGCCGTGAGAGACGCAGAGTTCTTGTGATAAATTTCCCTTCAGAAGAGGGTTATACCTTTCATGTTGGACAGCGTTTCAGTTATCATGGCTAGTTACAGAAAAAAATGCACTATCTTTTCCAGTTGAAAGCTGTGTGAACTGTCAAAACACCACTGACCTCCCATGCACAGATAAGGAGACTGTAACATATCCATACCAGGGCATTGAAATACCATCCTTCAGAAGGGACAGGGAGAGAATAACTGCCATATGGTCTTACATCAGTCCATTACCAGTGGAAAAATATGCATTCACCATTTGCAATCTTTAATCTTTTGCAGTAAACCCAGCTACCTCCAAGCTTGAGCTAAACACAGTCAGCTCCTTAAGTGTTTCTGTTCTTTTACATGGTTCCGTCCTATCTTGCTAAATCACCATTGACTTCTTCACAGTCCCTCAGCACATGAGAGGGTGGTAGCTCAGTGCAGCTGTGGTTAGAGCTGTTGCTTTGGCACTTCACCCTTAGTTTCTGCAGGTTTCAACAGCCTGTATGCCAATCACACAGGTGATCCCTGCAGCTGGCCAGATGGGATGCATCTAAACACAGAAATGGTCACAGGAAAGCATATCAATCTGGGCTGAAGGAACCCAGAAAAGCAGGACAGCTTGATTCATACATACATGTCTGCATACACGCAGACATAGCCAGCAGCACATGTTCGGAATTTTCTGACACAGAAAATAGTCAGGGTAAGAATGCATTTTCTTGTTCTTCTTTTACAATTTTAGTTTGCTTGTTTTTGTTGTTTTTCTCTCCATTCCCCAAAGAAAGTATTCACTTTATCAGAATCCTAGACCAATATAAGGTTTGTTGAGAAAAAAAGAACAGCTGTGCTATGCAGTTCTTCAGACCCTACTCCAGACTCCTTTCAATGAAAGAGCAGGGTAAGACACAGTCAGTGATGAATCTTTAAGAAAGGGAACAGTATAAACATGCACAGCATGTAAGCAGCACACTGTGATTACAGTAGGAGCAAGCAGTGTGTGATTTAGCTTGTCCAGAGCTTACCAAGCCTATAGGATGATTTCTAGGCAACAATAGTTCCCCAAAAAATATCCTTACTGTAAACCCTATGAAAGACAATATGTGTTTATATCAACTCATAGATAAGAAATTACATTCTTTCACAGGCTGGTTTAAAAGCTTTTCAAGCTCATTCTCAAACATTCTAATGCAGCCTAAATTTAAACCCTTTTTCACATGATATTTTAATGGGGAATGTTTGTTACTTTATTTTTTAAGAAGTGTAGAGTAAAAGTCTTTCATGAGCAAATTTGTATCCTAACAAAAAACAGTCAAAACTGACTTTGTTCATACCAAGAAATTAATTTTCCCCTTTTGGATGGGAGTTGTGATTCTGATCTCCATAAGAAGAACTAGAACACACCCTTTGCCTGTTCTTATAAAACCTGTTCCAGTGAGCAGCTCTGAATGTGGGCTGCTTTTGGACTCTGGATCTTCTGCCTCGTAGCCCGGATGGCCAGATTGGCAGTCTGCAAACAAGTAGCCTATACAATTTGTATGTGCATTTGGCATGTAATGCAACAGCCCTTTTGGGATATTACCAGAAGATAAGTTTCCTGGAAGAGGAGTCCAGAACAGCAGACTTCTTGCAACAATACTGCAGAAAGCTAGCATTTGATATCACAGCAAATGTTTTTCCCCTTTGCATCCTTTGTGAATCATATTCTACTGATCCCAGCTGCACTCCTTAAGGAGTATCAATGCCTGGTCACTCTCAAGAATTATATTTAAAAGATAAAAGGATATAATACAGTGTTGTCCAAATGTATGTAACATACATATTGTATTTCTGTATTTCTATTTTCAAAACAATGAGTATATTTATGTCTAGCTCCCTGTGAATTATTTCCCAATCACTTCTCCCTCTGTACTTTGAAAGAAAAGAGAGTAAATATTAACTCATTAAATAATGCAAAGCTGATTAGGATGTACAACTAGAGGAACCATAGTGAACCCTAGTCTAAGAAATGATCCTTATAAATCCAGAGTTACTGCAAACTGGTTTAAAAAGAGTGGGATTTATTTATTCTGCAAGCAAAGAAGTCTTTGATGTCTAGTTTACAAAATAGGCATCCTATTAGCTGGGAACCTGTTCTAATTTACTGTTCTCAAAATTCTAGACAACAGTTTGATCTGCTTTAAATGAGATACAGATGGCTGCAGAATTGAGCTTGAATTTAGTAAGTGTTAGCTGCTGTTTTGCCATTTCATTCACTGATACACTTGTTTTGCTACAGTTACTACCCATCAATCCAAGATCTGTCTGCTGGGAATTTTATTAATATGAAGAGACTCATGGCAAGACAATAACTGACATGAAATATTTGGGGTTATTTCAGTTTGTTGTATTTTAACCTAAAAAATAATTTAGAAATAACTGATTTTTAAATTACCTGTTTATTGTGGGGTTTTGACTGAATATTTTTAGACATCATCTGGCAAGGATGACATTTTCTCAGGTTTAATGACACATTGTGTTTATATCTATTTACTAGTGAAACATTTCAAAGCAGTTCAGAAATTATTTTTCTCAACAATTAAGTTCTTTAGCAAGTATGAACTGGAGTGGCAGAAAAAATAACTTGTAACAACAGTGGAAAAGTCAGGGATGCATAATCTCTCATACTGACATTTGATTAGTACATAAAGGCAACCCACAGACGCTTAGACACACAGACAGAAAAAGAGAGTATCTTTAATTTCAATGACAACTCATTTCAGCAGTGCTGGGAAAAGTGTGTAGAAATATGCTGATCCTCTTAAAAATATACCAAATGTTTTTCAAAACTGAGAACAATTTTCCTTTGAAATGGATGCACATCTTGGCATATCTTCGGAAAGGCCACTAGTATTCAAATTCATTTAAATAATATTTATTGCATTCATTAAAACAGAATTGTTAAACCAAACAGTGAGTTTGTTTCCACATAGTCCAGAACCAGATGTGCACAGTTAAGCAAACACAAAGTAAGTGTTCGTGTTTTTATAATTTTTGAATACTTGCAAGGCAGTCATAAATTAAATCTAAGTAACAATAATAACCTATGGAAATTATAGGAGACCTTATTTCAAACTAAATTTAAGTAAATCACAATCCATCCATATTTATTTCAGGAAAAGTGAATTACACAGAGGTGAAAACATAATTTGTCAGAACTTCTTCATACAGTTCCTTCTAGAGCATTTGTATAGTCTTGATTTACACAGAGTTACCAAATATCAATTACTTTTGACAGCACAGTATTAGGCCTGTCTTATTCTTTCTCTACTGATTGTTGGTTTCCTCACAGAGAATTGTCACTTACTCTACCCCAAAACATCAAACATATGTTCAACTGGATGACATTTATTTCAGATTAAAGAAAATAGTAAATACTTCATGTAAATAACAAATAGTAAGTCTTCATGGGCAAAAGAGAATAGCCAGCCAATCTCTCAGTAGCATTTGACATGAGACATGAATCCTAACATGACAGGTAGTGTTTTTCATACTAGTACTAGTCAACTATTCTGGCTGGGAAGAGGATAAAGGATTATTTTTCAGGTATGGATACAGTTACAGGGACCATGCTAAGACCACAGAGAAGCCATGAGTAGCTGTGAGGCTTTGAAGTCTAATGAGGCTAATGCAGACTAATATTCTTTTCAAGGCATAGCAAGAACTACCACAATCCCAAAGAGGCTTCCCTGTACCATAGAAAATGTCATTTCCCTTCTATGAAGTAAGACTGAAAGTTTCAATCAGCAGTATATCTGATAGCATTTTGTTCTGAAGAACAGGAGATGTGATCTAGTTTACTATATCATACGGCATTTACATCTCACAGATTCTGCCTAGGAACGCCTAAATGCTTGTAGCAGACTCCCCTTGTTCTCATGGGGGACTTCAATCACCCTGATATTTCTTGGACGGATGGTGCAGCCTGGCACAAGCAATCCAAGAAGTTCCTCGATTGCGTGGAAGACAACTTCCTTCTGCAAGTAACAGAGGAGCCAACAAGGAGAGGTGTCATGCTTGACCTCGTCGTCACCAACAGAGCTGGTTGGAAATGTGAGGCTCCAGGGCAGCCTTGATGCAGCGATCATAAGATGGTCGAATTCGAGATTCTCAGGACAGTCAGAAGAGTGTGCAGCAAGCTCACTGCCCTGGACTTCAAGAGAGCAGACTTTGGTCTCTTCAGGAACATGCTCAGTTAAGATTCAGTGGGATACAGCCCTAGAGGGGAGGGGGGCGCAAGGCTGTGGGTTGATATTCAAGGATCACCTGCTGCAAGCTCAGGATCGATACATCCCAACAAGAAGGAAGTGCTGCAGAAGGGCCAGGAGACCTCTTTGGATGGATAAGGAGCTGCTGAGGAAAATTTGAAGGAAAAAAGAGGCTTATAAAAGGTGGAAGCAAGGACAGGCGGCCTGGGAAGAATACAGGGATGTTGTCTGGGAAGCTAGGGACCAGGCTAGGAAAGCTAAGGCCCATTTAGAATTAAACTTGGGTAGGGATGTTAAGGAAAACAGGAAGGGATTCTATAGGTACATTGCAAATAAAAGACAGACTAGGGACAACATGGGCCCCTTCCAGAAGCTATCAGGAGAACTTGCTACCCTGGATTTGGAGAAAGCTGAGGTTCTTAATGACTTCTTTGCCTCAGCGTAAACTGGAAAATGCTCCGACCACACCACCCAAGTCTTGGAAGGCAGATGCAGGGACAGTGAGCATGAAGACCCTGGGCCCACTGTAGGAGAGGATCTGGTTTGAGACCATCTTAGGAACCTGAACGTATACAAGTCCATGGGACCGGATGAAACCCATGCGCGGGTCCTGAAGGAGCTGGCAGATGAAGTTGCTAAGCCACTGTCCATCCTATTTGAAAAATCATGGCAGTCAGGTGAAGTTCCCGACGACTGGAAAAAGGGAAATATAACCTCCATTTTCAAGAAGGAGAAAATGGATGAGTCAGGAAACTACAAACCATTCTGCCTCACCTCTGTGCCTGGCAAAATCTTGGAGTGGATTCTCCTGGAAGGCATGCTGAGGCACATGAAAAATAACAAGGTGCTTGGTGACAACCAGTGTGGCTTCACTAAGGAGAAATCCTGCCTCACCAATGTGGTGGCCTTCTATGATAGGGCTATGGAACTGATGGACAGGTGTAGAGCAGTTGATGTCATCTACCTGGATTTCTGCAAAGCATTTGACGCTGTCCCACACGACATCCTTGTCTCTGAGTTGGAGAGACATCAATTTGATAGGGGGACCACTCGGTGGATAAAGAACTGGCTGGATTGCCGCATGCAAAGAGTTGTGCTCAATGTCTCAATGTCCAGCTGGAGACCAGTAACGAGTGGTGTCCCTCAGGGATCGGTGTTGGGAGCGGTCTTGTTCAACATCTTTGTGGGTGACATGGACAGTGGGATTGAGTGCACCCTCAGCAATTTTGCTGATGACACCAAGCTGTGTGGTTCGGTTGACACATTGGAGGGAAGGAATGCCATCCAGAGGGACCTTGACACGCTTGGGAGGTGGGCTAATTCCAACCTGATGAAGTTTAACCATGCCAAGTGCAAGGTCCTACACCTGGGTTGGAGCAATGCCAGGCACAGCTACAGGTTGGGCAGAGAAGAGATTCAGAGCAGCCTTGCGCAGAAAGACTTGGGGGTGTTGGTTGATGAGAAAATGAACATGAGCCGGCAGTGTGCGCTTGCAGCCCAGAAAGCCAACCGTACCCTGGGCTGCATCAAGAGCAGCGTGACCAGCAGGTCGAGGGAGGTGATCCTGCCCCTCTACTCTGCTCTCGTGAGACCTCACTTGGAGTATTTTGTGCAGTTCTGGTGTCCTCAACATAAAAAGCACATGGACCTGTTGGAACAAGTGCAGAGGAGGGCCACGAGGATGATGAGGGGACTGGAGCACCTCCCGTATGAAGATAAGCTGAGAAAGCTGAGGCTGTTCAGCCTGGAGAAGAGAAGGCTGCGTGGAGACCTCATAGCAGCCTTCC
Organism: Amazona ochrocephala; assembly: GCA_039720435.1. Lineage (NCBI taxonomy): Eukaryota > Metazoa > Chordata > Aves > Psittaciformes > Psittacidae > Amazona > Amazona ochrocephala. Next base: position 38,750,145 of record CM077882.1, read on the forward strand.
AATATTTGAAGGGGGCCTATAGGGATGCTGGGGAGGGACTCTTCATTAGGGACTGTGCTGAGAGGACAAGGGGTAACAGGTTCAAACTTAAACAGGGGAAGTTTAGATTGGATCTGAGGAAGAAATTCTTTACTGTGAGGGTGGTGAGGCCCTGGAATGGGTTGCCCAAGGAAGTTGTGAATGCTCCATCCCTGGCAGTGTTCAAGGCGGGGTTGGACATAGCCTTGGATGGCGTGGTTTAGTGTGAGGTGTCCCTGCCCATGGCAGGGTTGGAACTAGATGATCTTAACGTTCTTTCCAACCCTAACTATTCTATGATTCTATGATTCTACGATTCTACGACTTGAGTAGACATTATTTTAATTCTGGTGGGGTGGGTCACTGCAAGGAGCCCGGACACTGTTAAGGCACATAGTACCAGCATGTTAATCATGTCAAATTCTGTACTGGTTCAGCAGTCTCCACAACAGGGACTAGATTTTTTCACTGCAGCATTATCTTGTTTCTGATTGAAACCTGTTTCTCCATATAACCTTCTTCAGCTTTAAGTTTTCAATAACTACATTGTTTAAATCTCTCTTCCCTTTGCCACTCTGGAGTTGGGAGGGAAGTTCAGTAGCTATGTGAGTGTCTTGTGCTTTCACAGTAACAATGCTATGTTAAAAAATATATGAAAAGGGCAGGAACAAGAAGAGCATGTTTGCATCTTCTTTATTACCATAAGCATGTAATTAAATGATGACTTAAAGAGTCAGAGGTTCACTAGACATTTGTTAGACTGATGATATTATGGTTTGATGTTTCTGCCTCATCCTAGCCTGACGTCGTTTGAAATGCAGTTTGAGATGTGTGCTCAGAAGCTTGTGTTAACAGTTTTATTATCCACAATGTAGGATCTAGGAGTCCCAGGTAATAGATAAAAATTGGAAAATATCTATAACCAAGAACAGTTCTGTTACGTTAAAAGGGGTAAGGAGAGGTGGTAAGTCTCTTGTTTATTTACACAAACCCCTTATCTTGTTCTCCAATATGTAAACACCAGTCCGGCCGCGTTCGCTATTTCGAACCTTACTGATCCGGATTCACTGATAGTGGAAATAAACCCCTTGCTTTATTAGAGGAAGGACAGGAAATAGCTCTAATATTCAACTACCAGTCCGGCCGCGTTCGCTCTTTCGAACCTTACTGATCCGGATTCACCGATAGTGTACCACACTGTCCAGTCCAATCAGCTGCAACTATCAGTCCGGCCGTGTTCGCTATTTCGAACCTTACTGATCCGGATTCACCGATAGTGCACCACAACAAGGAATGGGGCTGTATTCAGTGAGAAAATTATTTATTGATACAATAGATACAGGTTCTTATGGATTGCCGGTGATAAGTACTGTCTGCAAAGCACGTGCATATAATAGTTACATGAATACAAGCGCTCGATAAAGTTGACACAGCTTAGCTCTAAAAGATACAGGTGACAAATAAGAACAACTCTATAGAGATTCTAAGTTTTTCCTAGGAAAGCACTGGATACAGTGCGAGTCTTACCCACAGGCGTCCCTATGGGGGGGGAAGAGAGGTCCAGCCCGTCGACCGGTCCCAGGAGTCGGTTGATGTTATCTTCCTTAACTCGTCCACGATGGTATCTTCCCTAAAATCCCCCTTTCTCTTGGGCTATTTTATATTATTTTTACCTTCAGGGTGGAGCTTGAGTGACTCTAGTCATACATACCTTTATTACCATTGGTGAAAATTTCTCTCGCCTCGATTTAAAGGTATATGAGACTAAAAATTCAGAGAGCATGCTCAGAGAGAGGTGGTCTTATTTCGGGGGGGGGGTCGCACTGGAGAGGGGTGTGTATTTTAGTATTATAATGAAGCAAAGTTCACACTAAGGACGGCATTTTGTCAAAAGATGACAGGCCGCTGGCTCAGGATGGCAAGTATGCAGCTTATCAGTTTCTTGTACCACCTAGTTCCCGTTTTATCTGCTGAAGTTAAGACAGAGCATACCCGCGACATCTCCACCTCGCTGTATCCTCCGCCTGTTACGGGAACCGCTGTGGAGTGCACATTCCTGGCATACCAAGTACGGCTGCATCTCGCTCTGAGGGGCCCTGAAAGTCCATTTTCTCTTATGTGTGGAAAATGCTGCATTTTTAATATAGATTTAATTCCCAAATTTCCTTAATTTCCTAATTATTCCACAAGTTCATAGTTCTGTCCCCATAGTTCTGAATGGACTAACTTGGTATAGTCAGTGATGGGAATGATAGCTTCTGATTTATAGTGCAGTATATACACTTGCAAAATTATGCTCTACTGAGTTAGCTTATTGGAATCTGATTGGTTTGGGAACATTTTATATATAAGTATGGTAAAGAATTATTTTATTTGGCCCTTTTATAGGAAAGGTGAAGTTAAATTTGAACACAGAACCACTAGTGTTCTGAAATAGGTTGATATGTTGGAGGGAGGGAATGTCATACAGAGGGACCTTGACACGCTTGTGAGGTGGGCTGATGCCAACCTGATGAAGTTTAACCATGACAAGTGCAAGGTCCTACACGTGGGTCGGGGCAATGCCAGGCACAGCTACAGGTTGGGCGGGGAGGAGATTCAGAGCAGCCCTGCGCAGAAGGACTTGGGGGTGTTGGTTGATGAAAAAATGAACATGAGCCGGCAGTGTGCGTTTGCAGCCCAGAAAGCCAACCGTATCGTGGGCTGCATCAAAAGGAGTGTGACCAGCAAGTCGAGGGAGGTGCTCCTGCCCCTCTACTCTGCTCTCGTGAGACGTCACTTGGAGTATTGTGTGCAGTTCTGGTGTCCTCAACATAAAAAGGACATGGAACTGTTAGAACAAGTGCAGAGGAGGGCCACGAGGGTGATCAGGGGACTGGAGCACCTCCCGTATGAAGATAGGCTGAGAAAATTGGGGCTGTTCAGCCTGGAGAAGAGAAGGCTGCGTGGAGACCTCATAGCAGCCTTCCAATACCTGAAGGGGGCCCATAGGGATGCTGGGGAGGGACTCTTCATTAGGGACTGTGGTGAGAGGACAAGGGGTAATGGGTTTAAACTTAAACAGGGGAAGTTTAGATTGGATATGAGGAAGAAATTCTTTACTGTACAGGTGGTGAGGCACTGGAATGGGTTGCCCGGGGAAGTTGTGAATGCTTCATCCTTGGCGGCGCTCAAGGTGGGGTTGGACATAGCCTTGGATGGCATGGTTTAGTGGGAGGTGTCCCTGCTCATGGCAGCAGGGTTGGAACTCGATGGTCTTAAGGTCCTTTCCAACCCTAACTATTCTATGATTCTATGATTCTATGATTCTATGGTTCTATGGTTCTATGATTCTATGATTCTATGATTCTATGATTCTATGATTCTATGATTCTATGATTCTATGATTCTTGTGCATAGTCCCCCATACAGCTCTGAAGGAGTAAGAGATGGCTGAGTGGAGACCTCATAGCAGCCTTCCAGAATCTGAAGGGGCTTATAGGGATGCTGGGGAGGGACTCTTCATTAGGGACTGTAGTGAGAGGACAAGGGGTAATGGGTTCAAACTTAAACAGGGGAAGTTTAGTTTGGATATGAGGAAGAAATTCTTCACTGTGAGGTTGGTGAGGTACTGGAATGGGTTGCCCAGGGAAGCTGTGAATGCTCCATCGCTGGCGGTGTTCAAGGCTGGGTTGGACAGAGCCTTGGGTGCCATGGTTTGGTGGGAGGTGTCCCTGGCCATGGCAGGGGGGTTGGAACTAGATGATCTTAAGGTCCTTTCCAACCCTAACTATTCTATTATTCTATGATTCTAACATTAGGATTGCATGGGTTCTTGGCTTGTGCTGATGGTCATGCATCCAAAACCCTGGTGCACTCCTCAGAGCTTTGAAAGGGGACTTCATAAAAAAGACTCCTGTGCTGGAGCTTCCATCTCAGCAGTTCGCAGTGTCAGCAAATCCCAGCAGATTTGTGTGTTTTCGGATGCAATGATTGAGTTGATACTCCAAGAAAATCCACCCTAAGGCAAAAAAATTAGGCACAAACTGATCTATAAATTTTCTCAAATGTCTTGGTTTTCTTGCAAAAATGATATTTCTAAAAAAATCCAAACCAAAAAAAAAAAAACAAAACAAAAAAAAAAACCTAGAGATTATTTGAGTTGGTTTTCCCTGTTACTGATCCTTAGTCTGCACCAACATAAATGCGTTCTTACCATTGTGTTACCATATTCAGTTACATTCACAAATTGAATAGTCAAATACAAAGACAACTAATGTGAGCATAAAATTTAGAGGCAAGTCTGAAACCCTTTTAAAAATTTTCACATGGATAGGTCTCTCTTTAAGGAAACAAAAGGTACCCATTAATGGGTGAAGTAATTCCAGTGACATTTCACTGCACCCAACTGTAAGAAAGGCTTGCTTGTTATTTAGCAAATGCTTTCTTTTATTTTCAACTTCCAACAGTGTATCCCTTTGGGCTTTCATTAGGGTGTCTAAGAGGGATTGAAATACTTAATCTACGTGCCTGAATATTACAAACTATCAGAGAACTCCAGTTCAATTTTCTGCTGTATTCAATGCAGCTGGAATGCAGCAGTGTCTGCATTCAGATGTACACTGTCAAAATTGGATTGGAGCAGAAATTAAATCAATGGCAGCAACTGGATTTCAGCTCTGATTTGTATCCATTTGAACTTTGTCATAAAAGTCCAAGTACAACCAGCCTTATAACCTAAGAAGTAACAGTTACAAAAGGAAGAAGGGAGAAGAAAGAATCTGTGGAAATATATTTTTAAATTAGCCTACAGAAACCTAACTTTATGGCTGCATCTAACCTTTGGAAGAAACTCCTAAAAGTAGCAGAAAGTCAAATTTAAGTATTTGAATGATAAAACATGCAATCAGCGCAGCTATAAGTAGCTGTACTATGTAGATGGGAAAGGATTTAAAATAAATGGAGCTAAAGGCTAGCACAAACTGACTCAAATGTGTAGGAGGATCGCTGGCAACTTTGATTTATGAAGGCAATAGTTAGGCTGAAATACACAGTCCTATACTCAGTATGAACAGTATTTTGGCTGTGATCAAGCATGAAAATCAGTTTAGAGCACTGCCTGTACAAGGTTGATATTTCATTCCTTTTAACAGTATTTAGTTTTGCCTTTGATTTCCTTCTCCAACTCCCCACAGAGACCTAGCGGTGGATACTGTATGTACTTACAGGATTGGGCCTTTATTTTGTTTGCTTGTATGTATTCACATCGCACACAGAAGCACTGAACAAACCAACAGATCCAAAGGAGAATTGTATGTGCATCTATAAGGATAATTTAGTCAGTAATCCAATTACTATTTTTGGGGCAATCCCCTTGCCATTTAGGCTCTATTGACTATACTGGGTAAATATCCATTGCCAATAATGTGACCCAAGATACCTGGAACATGTGGGAAAACTTGCATCCAGACACGTAAATTTATGTTTTAGTCTAGAAATTCATACTACCACAGAGGACTAAGCCACAGCAGATGCAAACTGAGACTATCCAGTTCAGTCTGTGGAAGTATTGAAGTAGACTATCATTTTCTATTGACATGGCAGGATGACTTTAAAGATTACTTCATCTGACAAACCTCTCCTGACGTGTCAATCCTCAGTTGTTTTATCAGATCCCTACAATATATTAAGGACAATGAATGAGAGACCTTCAGCCGGCTCCCATGGGATGGTGGGATAATTGATTTTACAGATAGATTTTAAGGTCAAGAAGAAAAGGTGTCTTGATATCTTGCACAGAGGAGCCTAATAGAGAGATTATGAATTAAAGATATACCTAAGGGATCTGACCTATCATTTCTCTTGACTGCCTCTTTAACTGTAATGCCATTTTTTATAATCACTAATTTTAATCATTGTTGGATTTCATAGAAGAGGTAATATCCCTTCTGTAAACTTTAGAACAGAACTGTATATAATATGAATTTAATTTATTATAGCTACTGCTGTGCAAAAGTAGAGTGTTAGTCTTGGCTAAACTGTGAGCCAAAGCATGTCCCAGATACCCATCCATCAAAGGAAATACAGTTACACTTCGCATGTCCTTCTCCATCGTTTTTTAAGCAGGGAAAGACTGGGATGGATTTCAGGAGCTGAATGAACCTGGAACTAATCTATTGCAGACCAAATACGAATCTGACACTGCTATCTAACATCTGAGCAAATGCCACCTAAGCAAAACTGTACTGAAGACATCCAATACAAATTTGGCCTTGTGAATCTAATTGACTGTCGTGGTTTAAGCTTCTCAGCCATGCACAGTTTTGCTCACTCACTCACTTCCCCCTCTTTCTTCCCTCCGCTCCTGGAGGGATGGGAAGGAGAATCGAAAGAATGCAACTCCCACAGGTTGAGATAAGAACAGTCCAGCAACTAAGGTGTAACACAAACCACCACTGCTACCACCAATAATAATAATGACAAGAGAAAAATACAAGCGAAGAGTTTTTCTTACCCCCACTCCAAGGCAGGGGTGGGGGGAGGAATGGGAAGAAGAATTGAAAGAACGCAACTCCCACGGGTCGAGACAAGAATAGCCCAGCAACCAAGGTACAACACAAACCACTGCCGCCACCACCAATAATAATAATAACAAGAGAAATACACGGGAAGAGGATAGAACTGCTCACCACCCACTGACTGAGCTGTGACCTCAAACAAAAAACTCTTCCGGGTTCCGGCCCCCAGTTTTTTTTTACATCCTGGGCATGACGTGCTGTGGCATGGAATAACCTCTTTGGTCAGTTTGGATCAGGTGTCCTGTCTCTGCTTCCCCCCGACTTCCCCCCCTCCCTGGCAGAGCTTGAGACTCAGAAGGTCCTTGGTCAGACCAAAACATTCTAAGCCGTAACTATAAACATCAGTGTTATCAGTGTTGTTCCCAGACCGAAAGTCGAAAACACAGCACTGCACCAGCTACTATGAAGGAGAAAAAATTGACTGCTGCTGCTGAACCCATGACATTGACATAGTTAGGAAGCTGGTCTAACTGTAATTTTGGAGTTTGCAAATCCTACTGATATTAAATGTTGTTATCAATAATACTGTTGCTTTAATCAACAACACTGCAAATACATAGGGAGTAACATGATCTCAGATTCATCAGGACACAAACTAAACAGGAAACATTTGGATGAATTTAAAAGCCTTATGGGAAAAAATATATATACATTTTATATGCCCTTTGTCTTGACTGATCTCTATCCTCTGAAACACCCTTATTTAACAATGCAAGATCCTTTGATGCTTAATAACGGAAAAAAAGTCAAATTCTGGGGGGAGTGAAGCCCTGAATTAGGAATGGAGTCTGTAGCTTATTGCTATTCAAAGTGCAAATCTCTTTACTTCTCTTGGTCACACAGGGAATGACATTTTGGCTCTTCTTTTTAGCTGAGCTTTTGTTGACTCTTGGCAGAGGAAACATAAAGAAAACAAAGATGTTCTCTCAGCTTTCAAAGAGCTCTGACTTCTCCTGGGGCTCAACCTGCGAGCAAGCCTTACCATATACTGAGTTCAACGGATGCGTTTAAAGCATTTGTCTATTTTATAAAATGTGTTAATCGGATGTTCCTGAAGTAATTGAGGATGTTAGTGAGCAACTGGCTCTGCTCGAATTCACCTCACTTTTCAGTTACAGTACAGTCTTCTATTCCTGTGCTTGAGACCCCACACATATCTGTCAGGGCTGGCTATAATACCTCTGGCTGTTCCACTTATCCCTCCAGAACTCTGCCAGCACAAGCCTGCGGTGACAGCTCTGGCAAATCCATCTCCCTCCAGACTCTCCAGCTGAATGCCCAGCAATGTATCCTGTGAAGATTTGGTTATTTCTTGTTCTGTCTATAGATAGTATTTTGGAGGGTATAATGAGAATTTCTATCTATCTATCTATCTATCTATCTATCTATCTATCTATCTATCTATCTATCTGTCTATCAGGTAAGGAGAGATAAATACGATATAGTGGATCTCTAGCCAGTAACTGTTGAAGTCCAATAGTTTTTCCAAAAGAGAATTAACGGTTCCTATATTCCACAGTTAAGTTGAAGTCGAACATCAGTATATTATGATCTTTAACTGTCCTCTTTTGCAAAAGGAATCAGTAGCTCTTTATTGTTAAAATCATGCTATTTATGGGCTTGAAGTTAGAAACACACATGCATGCCCACACATATATCTTCCCATTTTCCTAGAAATTTTGCTTCTTATTCTATAATGTTGTTTTCCTAAAATTAAAATATTCCATGATGTAAAAAGTAATCTAAGATTACTAAATTTTCATCTGGAAGGAGAAGCAAAGTTCTGTAATGTAAATATAGTTATTTCATTGGGTTTCCACACAGGACTTGACAAAACACACAACTTTCCTGACAGGTGCCAATATGGGTACAGCAAAACTCTCTTAAGACCTGCTTTTCAGAAACCAAAATCTATGGTTCAAACCCTCACTTTGGGCTGTACTCCTGCATTGCACTTTGGTGTTTAAAATATAACCTCTTTAAGTTACTTCTGTAAGTGTTTTCTCCTCAAACAAAGACATTAAGAAACTTTTGGCCATATAGATCACTGTTATTCAGGAGAAGAAGGTAAAGAAAGGAGGAGAGTTGTATACAATCAGAAGGAGTGGCATAACTAATTGTGCATTTGCACTCTGTAAATAAAGCAAATGGGAGTCAGAGCTTGAGGGTGTTGGTTATCTCTGAAGACCAATCACTAAGTATCTGGCTTGGTCAGATCATGTTGTAATGGTCAGGGAAGTTGGACCACATGTGCTCCAACCTGGATAAATCTAAAACTCTGTTTCAATATGAAGTTGTCTCTTCTGCTGTCAAGAGAGATATCAGTTTGGCCACTGCAGGCTAGCTGGTTCTATCTGTGAAATTAGGTTTGTGCTTGTCTGGATTAGTGTCCAGTCAAACATGTTATACTAGAAGCGACTTTGCAGCTAAACCTGGAAACATCTTTCTGGTGATGTGAATAATTCAGTTGGGTTCGATACTGAACCCTCAGCCTTGGGATTGGCCTATGCCAAATTCTGGTTCTCCAGGGAGAAAGCCAGAGCAAAACATGCCATTAGCCAATACTCCTGGTCCTGAGGACAGAGCTGTCACTCTTAGTCACAGATCTTTTCAACCTGTCTCATTGAATCCAGGTTTGACAGTCAAACAGGAATTCACATCTGGTCAGAGAGACACCTTTACTCTACAGCATATGTTTCAAGGCTTCCCTGTTTATATCACCACTAACCATCTAACATACACATATGAAGGACATGCACAAATTCCTCCTGAAGAAGATTGCACGGTGTGAATTTACAGGTGTGGAAGGTATCATAAACAAGGGTAGAGCTAGCCCCTCTCCCCTGAAAGCAGAAGTGAACTTCATTACCTTTAAGTCTTCTAACATTTGAGCATGCATGGACTTAGTTACATTTTGTATTTTTTGTTATTAATTCCTACTGAAGCATGCTTCTTCTGGAGGAATTGCCATTGGAATATCAAGATTGTTTTCTAAGGCCATCTGAGAATTTGCTGAAATTCGTTCAGGTAAAAAAGAAATTTAACAAGCATTCTTAAAATTCTAGATTTTAGCCCAAGATATATTTGAATCAAAATCTCTCACTATATTAAACAACTACATTTTTTATTAATTTTTCCCTTAAAGTGGCAGCATTAGCCATTGGAAGGAAGCTAGGAGGGAAACAAATGGATGTGGTTTTTCTTCACATCTTCACGCGTCAGCACTAAAATTCGTTTTCCAAACACACTACTTGAGTTCAAAAAATATATTAGCCAAACACTTGTTATCCTATATGCATTACAATACATTTATATATAAATACATGTATTTATATGCATTACAATTAAGACAGTCAATAAAATGGTAGCTCAAAGGACTGCTCAGCTACTTGAAGAGCAGAGACATTGATATGTTTTTAGAGAGTCTGAAATATGAGTTGTCCATTGAGTTAATCTGAAGAGTAGCTCAGTAGCATTTAAGCATATTTACTGCTCACGTTTGAATTACAAGGTTGTAAAGATACTTACCTCCTGAGCTTTCTATGTAACAGTCCTGATTTCCTGAGTGATAGATAGGAAACAGTGAAATCCACTGGGATAACACACACTAGAAAAACAAAGTTTGAGGTAAAATCATAGAATCATAGAATCATAGAATAGTTGGGGTTGGAAAGGACCTAAAGATCATCTAGTTCCGACCCCCCTGCCATGGGAAGGGACACCTCACACTAAACCATCCCATCCAAGGCTATGTCCAGTCCGCCCTTGAACACCTCCAGCAATGGAGCATTCACAACTTCCCTGGGCAGCCCATTCCAGTGTCTCACTACCCTCACAGTAAAGAATTTCCTCCTTATATCCAATCTAAACTTCCCCTGTTTAAGTTTGAACCTGTTACCCCTTGTCCTTTCACTACAGTCCCCCATGAAGAGTCCCTCCCCAGCATCCCTATAAGCTCCTTTCAGATACTGGAAGGCTGCAGGAGGTCTCCACGCAGCCTTCTCTTCTGCAGGCTGAACAGCCTCAGCTTTCTCAGCCTATCTTCATATGGGAGGTGTTCCAGTCCCCTGATCATCCTCGTGGCTATCCTCCAAACTTGTTCCAACTGTTCCATGGCCTTTTTATATTGAGGACACCAGAACTGCACACAATACTCCAAGTGAGGTCTCACGAGAGCAGAGTAGAGGGGCAGGATCACCTCCCTTGACCTGCTGGTCACACTCCTTTTGATGCAGCCCAGGGTACGGTTGGCTTTCTGGGCTGCAAGCGCACACTGCCGGCTCATGTTCATTTTCTCATCAACCCACACCCCCAAGTCCTTCTGCGCAAGGCTGCTCTGAATATCTTCCCTGCCCAACCTGTAGCTGTGCCTGGCATTGCTCCAACCCAGGTGTAGGACCTTGCACTTGGCATGGTTAAACTTCATCAGGTTGGCATCAGCCAACCTCACAAGCGTGTCAAGGTCCCTCTGGATGGCATTCCTTCCCTCCAATGTGTCAACCAAACCACACAGCTTGGTGTCATCAGCAAAATTGCTGAGGGTGCACTCAATCCCACTGTCCATGTCACCCAAAGATGTTGAACAAGACCGGTCCCAACACCGATCCCTGGGGGACACCACTCGTTACTGGTCTCCAGCTGGACATTGAGACATTGAGCACAACTCTTTGCATGCGGCAATCCAGCCAGTTCTTTATCCACCGAGTGGGTCCCCCTATCAAATTGATGTCTCTCCAACTCAGAGACAAGGATGTCATGTGGGACAGCGTCAAATGCTTTGCAGAAATCCAGGTAGATGACATCAACTGCTCTACACCTGTCCATCAGTTCCATAGCCCCATCATAGAAGGCCACCACATTGGTGAGGCAGGATTTCTCCTTAGTGAAGCCACACTGGTTGTCACCAAGCACCTTGTTATTTTTCATGTGCCTCAGCATGCCTTCCAGGAGAATCCACTCCAAGATTTTGCCAGGCACAGAGGTGAGGCAGAATGGTTTGTAGTTTCCTGACTCATCCATTTTCTCCTTCTTGAAAATGGAGGTTATATTTCCCTTTTTCCAGTTGTCGGGAACTTCACCTGACTGCCATGATTTTTCAAATAGGATGGACAGTGGCTTAGCAACTTCATCTGCCAGCTCCTTCAGGACCCGCGCATGGATTTCATCCGGTCCCATGGACTTGTATACGTTCAGGTTCCTAAGATGGTCTCGAACCAGATCCTCTCCTACAATGGGCCCAGGGTCTTCATGCTCACTGTCCCTGCATCTGCTTTCTCCGACTTGGGTGGTGTGGTCGGAGCATTTTCTGGTGAAGACTGAGGCAAAGAAGTCATTAAGAACCTCAGCCTTCTCTACATCCAGGGTAGCCAGTTCTCCTGATAGCTTCTGGAAGGGGCCCATGTTGTCCCTAGTCTGTCTTTTATTTGCAATGTACCTATAGAATCCCTTCCTGTTTTCCTTAATATCCCTACCCAAGTTTAATTCTAAATGGGCCTTAGCTTTCCTAGCCTGGTCCCTAGCTTTCCAGATAACATCCCTGTATTCTTCCCAGGCCGCCTGACATTGCTTCCACCCTTTATAAGCCTCTTTTTTCCTTCAAATTTTCCTCAGCAGCTCCTTATCCATCCAAGGAGGTCTCCTGGCCCTCCTGCAGCACTTCCTTCTTGTTGGGATGTATCGCTCCTGAGCTTGCAGCAGGTGATCCTTGAATATCAACCCACAGCCTTGCGCCCCCCTCCCCTCTAGGGCTATATCCCATGGAAACTTACTGATCATGTTCCTGAAGAGACCAAAGTCTGCTCTCTTGAAGTCCAGGGCAGTGAGCTTGCTGCACGCTCTTCTCACTGTCCTGAGGATCTCGAATTCGACCATCTCATGATCACTGCATCAAGGCTGCCCTGGACCGTCACATTTCAAACCAGCCCTTCCCTGTTGGTGAGGAGGAGGTCAAGCATGGCAGCTCTCCTTGTTGGCTCCTCTATTACTTGCAAATGGAAGTTGTCTTCCACACAATCGAGAAACTTCTTGGATTCCTTGTGCCAGGTTGCACCATCCCTCCAAGAGATATCTGGGTGGTTGAAGTCCCCCATGAGAACAAGGGCCTGTGAGCGTGAGGCTGTTCCTAGCTGTCTATAAAGCGCTTCATCCATTGAGTCCTCTTGGGCAGGCGGTCTGTAACAGGTCTCCACAATAATGTCTCTCATCGCTGTTCTCCCCACAATCTCTCTCGACTGTTCACCTGTCCCCAGACAGAGTTCCATACTCTCCAGCCTATCCCTGACATAAATCGCAACTCCTCCTCCCCGTCTACCGGGCCTGTCTTCCCTAAAGAGCCAGCAATCTTCCATTCCAACACACCAGTCATAGGACCCATCCCACCATGTTTCTGTGATGCCTATTATATCATACCCCCATAGATGTGCACACATCTCTAATTCCTCTTGTTTGTTCCCCATGCCATGGGCATTTGTATAAAGGCATCTGAGCTGAGCTCCAATTGAAGCCTGCTCATTGGTTGGAGCAGCTGGAATAGCTCTACATTGCTCTGAACGTTTATTATAGGTGCTGGCCAGTGATTGGGTATGTTGTGATGGAATGATGCCCCCCTTCCCCTGCTCATCTCGTGTAAAGCACTTTTGACCAGTCTGGCAAGCTTCCCACCAAATCCACTCTTCCCTTTCTTTGTCAGACCAGCTCCACTAGCCCCCAGTGGACCTGGCCTACTAAATTGAGTCCCATGTTCAAGGTACCCAAACCCCTGACTATAGCACCACCCTTCTAACCTTTTATTAACCTGGCCAATCCTCACAGCCTTTTTAAGGTCCTGCCCTGTATTCGAGAGAATTGATGAAAAGACAATCTGAGCTCCAGAGCCCTCAACCACCTCTCCCAGAGCTCTGTAGTCCTTCTTTATGGTCTCCGAGCTACTTCTATCTATATCAGTAGCACCCACATGGATCATTAGAAGTGGGTAATAGTGGGACTGACTACTGCAGGCAGCCTCTCTGCAACATAGCTGATCCGAGCTCCTGGCAGGCAACACACCTCCCTTGAGACTGGGTCAGGCCGACAGATCGGTGCCTCTGTTCCTTTCACAGTAGAATTCCCTACTATTATGACCCGACGCTTTTTCCTGGCAGCACCAGTAGTGATCTTCTTTACCAGTGCATCAGTTGGTTGCGCCTGGTGGGAGTGTGGTTCCTCATCAGCCCCCTGCAGGACACCAAAGCGGTTCTGGGTGGGGACAACAGATGTAGGAGGAAGCCCCTTGATTTTAATTGTCCTCTTCCTCCTTTTTTTGTTGTTTGTTTCTGTTACTGTTTCCCAGCTTCCTGGGTTAGCGGCCTCCTTTCCTGCATGAGTGACAGTAGTTGCTTGAGGCCCCTGCACAGTCCGGTCCTGGCGCAAGCAGTGCTGCTTCCTCTCAACTTCCCTGACACCTTTCAGCCTATTAATAGCGCCCCACAGTTCAGCCACTTGCTGCAGGAGGACCTCCACCAGGGAGCACAGAGTGCAGCCGTGCCCATTGTGCACCCTCCCCTCAGGAGAGCAGTGCAGGCACTCTCTACACCCCGAGCTCTGCACCGCAGCCTCCCTTCTCATCGGCTCTGTCTGGGTACCTACGCTGGCCACTGCCGGGGCAGCCAGAGGACAGCGCCCACCCAGATCAAGCCCTGGTCATACGGCGAGTGCTCACCATCTCACTCGCCTGCCCGGGCAAACTGCCTCGACCCCGCCCTGGTCGCTCGCGCCCCCTGGGGCAGGTTTTTAACCAGTCAGGGTGGCGCCGCTCTTCCTGGCTCCTCTCAGAGTCAGCTCTTCGCGTCCGCTGAGCTGCCGGCTCCTGGGCAGGCCCTGTCGAGGACTTGAGGCTCCCTCGGCGCCTGTCGCCGCTCCGAGCTGAAGCTCCTGGACGCCGAGCCTCCCCCCCATCAGGCGCTGAAGTCGTCCCCTCTCGAGATAGTTGCCTAGAAGTAGGATGACTGATTTCAGACTGCTCTTATGTGTCCATGTATTGCTGGAGCATGATCTGTGCCTAAATGCCTTTTTCTGTCTCTTCTCTGTTGGCAACATCACGTGCATTTCCTTTAAAGACTATCAATATTTTATCTTTGCTTCTGAGAGTTAAATGATCTGCCGCACATCTCTGTTCTTATTTGATATAAAATATTCCACACAACCATGCATTGCATGGACAATTGCATATCTTTCTGAGAAGAATGAACATATAATCATCCCACATAACATCATGCTAATGGCACTGAAAGTGCTGAAGTCAGCATACACCAGAAATAAATACATAAAAGTCAGTGTTCAAAGACAAAAACATGTTTGGGGACCGTTTGACATTTCAGCAACAGGAGGTAAGGTTCATTAAGAGTCAGTTATATCCTAAATGTCATAAGTAGAATAACATCAGATAAGCAGTTTACTCTGAATGCTTTGAGATGGTAGAAAATAAAACTTCATATGGAATCCAGGATTTGGCTGTACTGCTACCTCGCAAGTCATATGGCAGTATTCCTTACACCCTATAATTAATGTTGCAGAATTAAGACTTATTATGTGTTTTGGCCTTTTTTATTTTTTTTCCCTTCAATTTTCTGTTGTGAGTCTGCATTTGAGTCACATATTTGATCTTTTTGTGTCAAGTAAAAAACTAAAATACCTTTTATTTGAAAAGATACAACAAACATTTTCTAGCAATTTAGCACATTTGTCTGGTGTGAAAAATCCACTAGAATGTAGAATGTTTCATAATCTAGGTGCCCTCGTTTTATAGATTAAATCAGTAGGATTTGTGGGCTATTCTGAAAATTGATTTGCAGAAGACCTAAATCCTAAAGCAGAGTCCTTAATCAGTTTTATTCTTTCTTTGGGTTAATATTGCAGACAGTATTAGCAATCTTAAGACTTAAAGACTTCCACAATTTTATTTACTCCTAAATTGCATCATCCTGTATAAGCTGATGACACAGTACCTGTCACATTAAAGGCTGCATGCAGCTAATGAGTCTGTAATGATATAGACATCAGAAATGACACTGATGTTTCTTGTAATGAAGCAATGTAATTAAAAAATTTGAATTTCTGCTTTCTAAATTGTTAGCCAGGATAATTAATGAAACTTAGTTTGAGGGTCAGATCTTCCTAATCAATAACATTAGCTGGATTCAATTTTTCATCTTACTCACTTGCCCAGCTCTCATGTAATTTGAATTGGTAGAGAAAAGTTGTGGTGATTAAACAAGATTCTCTCTGCATGTGAAGTATATAATGAATGGGCACCCTGGTGACAGTTGTAATCATTGTTTTAAATCTATATTAAATACAGATTGAGAGACGGATTAAATAATGAGCATTGTTAATGGCTGATGTAGAAATCATACTGCCCATAACTAATTTTAGATATTGCAAACTGGGGATCAGAATGAAAATAAGAATTAACTGCATTGGAAATATTTCAGTTTCTGAGAACGTGGGTGGAGTGCATGATCCTTCCAGTGCAAAAATGGTATGGGTTTCCAACTTATGATTTTTAAGATAACTACACAAAGAGCTCCCTGATCAGCATGTTTGTAATTAATTTTTTTCTATGTCATATGATTTTATGCTGAAAGCTGAAAAGAAACATAATTAGTTATATACAATGGATCTACAATTTGATGAATATGGTATGAGGTTTTTTCCTCAAGAAAAAGAAAGATTTTTTAGTTTAGTTTTCTTATTCCTTCTTTTCTCTTTCCAAAGAAAGTTCTCTCTGATTCATTGCAACCACAAACAGTAATAGCAAAGTCTTCCAGGATACTCCTAATTTTTGCTTTTCATTTGGCTTACATGAGTATTGTGTTTCATCTCCATTAATGACCAACTAGAATATGATGTAAGGTGGATCTGGGTGCAGATATACTAGTGATAGAATAGGTGGAAGGTATTCAGGGTTTTCTTGGTCGTACAAGACAAACTGTGTACTCCATCACACTTTATTTTTGACCCTTTGCAATCCTTCTCTTTCACTCATAAAACCACCCCAAGGGATAGAAGTCCTCCAAACACATACAAACATATGAGCACTATGTGAAAGACTTATCTGATTATAGCAGTTCCTTTTTAGCTATTGCGCATTTGTATGTTTTAACATTTAAGATGTTTGTCTGATTTCTTGGAAAAAATTGCACAGTGTGGTGACCCTTGGTTTGAAATATATTTACCAAATAAGACCTTCAGTCTGGATTTTATCCCATCTTCAGTAACCACAAATACAGGGACAGCCAAACCAAGAAGAAAAGGGGAATTGGATCAGGTGAAGTAGAAGGTTCATTTGAACTTATTCCTCTATTCATGTGAGATACAAAGACAGAATTTAGAAGATGGAGGAAGATTAAGAGAGAATGTCATAAAGGTGTTGGAGGGAAAATAAGGAAGGAAAGGAAGAGTTTTAGCAGGGAGACTGAGCAGATTTATCAAGAACGAGGAGCATTTGCCAGACAGTGAATAAAAATAAATTGTAAATGAGGTAATGCATATTCTGCATAATGCTAGTTAAGAAACTGCGTCATTAGCAACATCATGTTCCCAAAGTCACCAACACAGAGGGCAAACCTGATCTTTCTAAAGTACTAAAATGTTTCAAGTCTAGTGGAACTTACAACTTTATTACAAACATTTTGAACAGCTCTGATTACAGATAATTGAAGCTGTTTTTTTGATTACAGATAATCAAAGTAATCCTGTTAGAATAACAATTCTCAGAACTGGTGTTACCCGACCTGGTTTTCTGTGCTGCTTTTTTATAAGCAAGGGAATGACATTTATTCTTCCATAAAAACCCTTCCATTTTAAAAATGTTATTGGCCTGACCACTTATGAATAAAAATAATCTCAGTAGAAATGATTTCAAGACTGTATATGTAGTATGAAGAGCACAATTAAAGACTTTTTCATTCATATGGAATAACATTTCCTCTGATACATGGGTTTGATTGTGCTCAGTATAATGGGGTCTGATTTTAATTGAGTTCTGGGCAATATCAAAACGTGAAGAAAGAATGAAAATAATAATATGGCTTCTATCCTAATTTTCTTTCTGAATACTCATAGAAATAAAGTCTCATAGAGTACCTCAAGTCAGACCTCTGCAACAGGCACTGTACTATCATGGTCAAAACCATTTCTTTCTGGCATCTACTTTTGTGTATTTAAATTTGGGAGATAATTTCTGTACTTCTTAAGGACATTAAGGGTAAATGGATAGATATTTTTAAGATAGATGGACAATTTGGTTTTTTCTATGTGTTTTCAGGGCAGCTCTGACTAAGGTTGCTGTCAAAACTGGGTTCAGATGCTTCAGCAAACATCAGGCTAGGCTCTGATTGAAACAGTCACATGCTTTCAACACTCATATTATTGCAGATCTCCATGCACAAGCTTATGAAGAACATATAACATTCTTAGTTTTCTCCCTAAGCATCTTTTAAATCCCATGTGGGTAGAAAAGAGCCTGAAAATGATAATGCTGTGATTCTCATGGTTGTGCTGAAATCTATGGCAAGCAGGTAGAGAATAAGTCAGTATGCTTTATAATGCAAGAAATTACATCTTGATGTGGTAAAAAAGATGCTGAAAGTATCTTAATTAGCTCATCAAATAATTGTGACCTCTCTCTACTTTGTTCTAGTAAAAACATTCTGAAACTAACCTCTATTAATTTGTTTGATTTAGATGAATTGCAGAGTTCTAATGAAGAATATTACTATGTCAAAAAATTCCTAACCAGAATGTTTCAGTCTGCGTATATCTTAGAGCACACTATTTGTCAGAAGACTACCATGTTCTTCAGGGCTGTATTGGTGCACATATGTTCAATTGCATGTAAATAATTATTTTAAGTTTGCAAGTCTGTTTAGTATATATGCATCCAATGCAACACCCAAAATATTGTTATAAGCAAAAATATAGTGTACCTTATATAGAGTGCCAATAATTTCTTATTCTAATTAAAATCCTAATAATCTAATTAGAACACAATAAGCAGCCATTACTACTCAAGTTGCAATAATACTAGTAGCTCAAATTAATACTGAAAAACCTCTTTAATAACAGTATTTTAAAAATGGGTATGAAAGCAAACTTACCAATACCTATATATTTTCTAAAATCTCTCTTGGTTCTTAGGCTGACAATAGCTGTGTTTCCAGAGCATAGAGTTAGTGGGGTGCAACAGCAAGTTGTCAGTATCCCAAGTTACCTTCAAGGGCTATTGTTTGTTATGCTGTGGGTATGGACATATAAAAAAGCTAAAAAGCTAGCCACATCAAGCTAAAGCAAGCTCCAGCAAATTCTGAAACCTTACACTGCCAGGTGAGTACAAGGCCTACAGTCTTTATTAGTATTGGAAAAAACATATTTTATGAGCTACACAAGTACACTGCAACAAACATGTTACTTCTATACCACCATATTCAATAAGATTTTTTGTATAATGGAATTAATAAATTTTTTGCCAAACAATTGCTCTGGAGAGCATCAAGTGTATTTACAAATGGATAACAGGCTGGAGCTCCTTTGGAAATATGCTTAAACATAGAATCATAGAATCATAGAATAGTTAGGGTTGGAAAGGACCTTAAGATCATCTAGTTCCAAACCCCATGACATGGCCAGGGACACCTCACACTAAACCATGCCATCCAAGGCTATGTCCAACCCCAACTTGAACGCCGCCAGGGATGAAGCATTCACAACTTCCCCGGGCAACCCATTCCAGTGCCTCACCACCCTTACAGTAAAGAATTTCTTCCTCAGATCCAATCTAAACTTCCCTGTTTAAGTTTGAACCCGTTACCCCTTGTCCTCTCACCACAGTCCCTCATGAAGAGTCCCTCCCCAGCATCCCTATAGGCCCCCTTCAGGTATTGGAAGGCTGCTATGAGGTCTCCACGCAGCCTTCTCTTCTGCAGGCTGAACAGCCCCAACTTTCTCAGCCTATCTTCATATGGGAGGTGCTCCAGTCCCCTGATCACCCTCGTGGCCCTCCTCTGGACTTGTTCTAACGGTACCATGTCATTTTTATGTTGAGGACACCAGAACTGCACACAATACTCCAAGTGAGGTCTCACGAGAGCAGAGTAGAGGGGCACGATCACCTCCCTCAACCTGCTGGTCACACTCCTTTTGATGCAGCCCAGGATATGGTTGGCTTTCTGGGCTGCAAGCTCACACTGCCAGCTCATGTTCATTTTCTCATCTACCAACACCCCCAAGTCCTTCTGCGCAAGGCTGCTCTGAATATCTTCCCTGCCCAACCTGTAGCTGTGCCTGGGATTGCTCCAACCCAGGTGTAGGACCTTGCACTTGGCATGGTTAAACTTCATCAGGTTGCATCAGCCAACCTCACAAGCTTGAAACTCCCTGAATTGTACCTCAAGAAGTAACTGAAATTGGGGAATGGATGCGTTTTTAACCCAGAAATTATACAGGCAGCTAAGCTCACATCACTAAGGACCATGTATATGTATATGTATACGTATACGCATACGCATACGCATACGCATACGTATACGCATACGCATATGTATACGTATATGCATACGTATACGCATATCTATACGTATACGCATATCTATACGTATATGCATATATGTGTGTGTATATATATATATATGAGTTTGTAATCAGGTTTCCTGATCTTATTTCTCCTTAGGAATCATAAGCTGTATTTTCAGATTTTCTGTTATCCACAATGTAACTGGAAAATGCCAGAATCAAGGTTCTGTAGCTGGCTTTGAAGCGTACTCTTCATCTCACAGCTATATTTATAGACTTGAAATAATTTGCTCTTTTCCTTCTTCTTGCCTTTCCAATGCTGAGTACTTTCACTCAGAATTGGGAATAGTCCTGACAGAATCAAATTTACATGCAGGGAAAAACAAAAACAAAAACAAACAAGCAAACAGACGAAAACAAAGACAAAACTAGTTTAAATACCTTTGCACAGATAGGACTTTCTAAAGGGAATAAAGATAACCTTTTTAATTTCATCATTTCAATACAACTGCCAGGCAATGGATTCATAAGTAGTTTCTGAAGTAAATCTATGTAACCAACAGATCTTAGATTTTTTTTTCATTTCTGTCCTCTTCTCTGATGCTATACTTTAAATTTCTGTCTCAATTTAGTTTGTGACTTTCTTCAGACAAAACCTACCTCATACAGCAGTTAGAATTGCTAAAGTACCCCAAAAGATTGCTTAACAAAAGTGCCTCTGACTGGTATTTTTGTAATGTAGATAAATTATTAAGTGTAGCCAGTAAGCTCTAAAATAGCATCTTTCCCTTAAAAAACATGTAGTGTTTTGACTTTCTAAATTGCTACTTCATCATAATGAGAATGCAAAGCAGAATATAACGAAAAAGGGATGGGGATGTTGAGGGGGTTAAAAAGGATGTGCTCCCATTCAGCTGTCCTCAGGTGTTAGAGGAGAAAGAGTGAACAATCTTTGCAAATGCACCTAGTAATGTAGATAAATAATGGATGCAGCTAGTGGCCTGAATGCATTTAGAGAATCCCAACTGCTCCACTCAGTGTTTAATAGGCTGAAGATGCAATTTCTTGCTACATAAATGTTCGCTATATTCCTGCAGCTTTGCAACATAGGTGTAAACAACAGTCAGCATAAAGAGGGACATAAATGTTTATTATAGGTTTCAGTTTAGCTAACAGATGCTCAGTGAAAAGGCTGGAATTTAACGTAAAAAAGGTGACTCAAGAAAGCTTATCAGTCAAAAAAAGATGCTATGGAAACAGCTTCATATATACAACAATTTTATCTGCAGGATATTTGTTCCAGTTATTGCAAGAGTGAGTCAGTTAGCAGTATAGTTACATCAATTCAAATGTCTTGTGGTGGATAGAGAAAGCTGAAGTTTGGGATAGTATGACTTTGATTCTCTATACTTAAAGTTAGGGTCTTCTCTGGAATTTTCCAAAACTCTCCCTGAGTATGCAGCTTCACAGGAAACTTTGCTTATGCCTAGCTACACTGGAGGCAGCAAGGATATTTTCACAAATCATAAATTTAGGTCATACTGCCAAATTTACCTTGGGAAGTGCATGTTCAAAGAATGGTGAAGTGAGCATTCACGTCTGCTTCTGTTCAGCAAGAATATTGTCTTATTTGATACTTGCATACTAAGGATGACTATTTTACTAGAAGATGTTTAAGGAAGAACTTTTCTAGAAGATGTTTATCAGTTTTATTAGAAGTAGAGCTAGGCAAGTGTAGACTATGCTAACTAAACTGTTTTATCTGTCTTTCTTTGTCTTCATCTATAAACAAAGTCTCTTAAATTTAAGTCTCTTAAATATAAACAAAGTCTCTTTGGGGTTAAAACTTAAACAGAGGAAATTTATATTGGATATAAGGAGGAAATTCTTTACTGTAAGAGTGGTGAGGCACAGGAATGGGCTGCCCAAGGAAGTTGTGAATGCTCCATCCCTGGCAGTGTTCAAAGCAAGGTTGGACAGAACCTTGGGTGACATGGTTTGGTGTAAGGTGTCCTTGCCTATGGTAGGGTGGTTGGAGCTAGATGATCTTAAGGTCCTTTCCAACTCTAACTGCTCTATGATTCTATGATCTGAATTATTCAGAGGCACAGGTAAATCACCTGCCTTTTGCTCTAAGAAATACTCTATAACTTTGTTACTCAAACTCATGTTATGTAGTATGACTGTTGGTATATGTGATCACTGTCTTATCTTGATGATTCAGCAGATCCAGAGTTGGTGTCAGGGGAATATTTTTATTCCCAGAATGAATTTATTATTTAGACAATATTTAAATTCTTGGTATTCATATTTTTAAATTCTTAATATTAATATTTTAAAAATAAATAAATAATTTCAATACTAGGAAAAAAATTATAAAGTGCCAGTTTCTGTTAGCCACTCCTTGACTCAATGTGAACTTGATATCTGGGACCTTAGTGGTCTCTTCCTATTACCTTTTATCAACCTGTTGTCTGACTACAGCTCAGTGTGTTAATGTAAATAAACTGCTCAATAAATCAGCAATTCATTGCTTCCACATGGACAATTACAACAGGGATTATAAGGAGCAGAGGTGATGAATAAGAATAAAAAAGATTGATTTTTTTATGGCTGAGATGTATAAAATTATCATTAATCTGATTTATTAATCTGATTGTTTTTGTTGCCACTAACATTAGTGATATTTCACTGGTAGAAACAGTGAAATAATCTCAGTTAGGATTTTTTTGGACTTTGCGTGCAATTTGAGAGCTTTTACCTGTATATTTTTTTCCCTATCAGTGTTATTTAATAAAGTGTGTGTGTGTAAAGAAAGCAACAAACCTTAAAACCTACTACACAAAGAATTTGTTCAGCAAGGGTATTGTTGGTAAGCAGTATAGAATATAGTAGTGTGGCAAAAGCTGTTGATTTCTCCTGACAGGAAACTCTCTATTTGTTGGAATGTGCTTTTAAGACCAGGTTTTATAACAAAAGTAATGCTGTCCATTTAGAACACTTAAGTCTGTTACAGACGGGTTTTTTTTCCTTATTTTAATAAAAGAAACAAAGGAGAAGAAATAAAAAAACTAAACAACCCAAAACCAAAACCAAGTAAAACCAAACCTTTCACCTTTTTGGCTCATTTCTTGCTCACTCTTCCATAGCATTTTTAGTCCAATTTATTTTTTTCACACGTTAGGTATTGCCATCTTGCTACTTTAATGTGTAACATTAACCATGCCCACTAGGGAAATTTCCTTTCACCTAATCATAGAAAGAGCAGATATATGTGAATACTTCTAAATTTAGCTGATGAATACAAGCTCAGTACTGTTCGTACACTTCCTAGTTTGGTACACAGCAGTGGCAGTAGCAATGCATTGTCCGGAGCAGTAGGGACTACTGTTCTCCCACTAACAGCAAAAGCAGTGAAAATATCTGGGTTTTATATGTGCACATTGCCTCCATCAAGTCTAGGAACCAGAATGAATGCCGACGATGTGCACTAGCTTGTATATAAATTTCACAATTTTTTACACGTTCTCTCTTGTCTTACTCTGCTATGATGTAAACCTCTGCCAGGACACCAAGTCATTACTCCTGCACCTTTTCAGTCAACACCATGATCCCACAATCAGGACTTCAACCCCATTTCCCAGATCTCTATCCTGCCTAGCAGTTTCTCGCTATGCAACTTTTTTTTTAGGGACTCTCCATGTTTTCACAGAGGATAGTATAAAAAGTTTTATACTAATATTGCTAAAAGAGAATTTTGGATCAAAAGCTATAAAACAATTTCAGCCACTTTATACTATAGAAGATTCTGAATTGCTAACAATTATCCTCAAGAAACAAGGTTGCAATATGGTAGCCATTAGGTGTGTCACAGCAATAGTAGACCATGAGCATAGGTTCTACAACATGGAAAATATAACAGATTTTGTTGCATCATGTCATAGAGAGAATGAATTATATAGTTTTTCTTAGAATATATGGTTCTGCTAATCTTTCTTAGGATAGCCCTTTAAAATTAAAGATCTGTCCAAGATAATGGAGGTATAATTCAAACATGAACTTCCCCAAAGGTTTCAAAATTCAGAGTATACCTTTGGTTGAACTTGTTTCAGAGTTTCTGGTAAGCCAAAGAGCCTGGTCTGCATTTGAATTTGCATAAGGTGAGCCTACATAGCAGTGGGGCTTTATTTTGGAGCCAGGTCTATTCAAAATCCAAATAACTTAAATGCATATGCTTAAAGTATACTTAAAGATTTGGAGAGGGTTTTGTTGTAGCATCTTTAGAATTCTATTGAATATAAAAGGCTTCTGAGAAGAAATAGTTACTTCTATTTGTAAAGTCAAAACACATTTCTACTGACTTTAAGATTGAGAAAATTCTCTATTTCCCAAAACAAAAAGACTAATATTGTAGGGGTGATTCACGTGTTTCTTCTCTACTATGATTTTGTTTAAAATGTATGGAATAGATTAGACTGTTTGGTTGTGAAATGAATAAATTCCTGTACATCAAGTATGTGATCAGCTTCAATGCAGAGGACTAATACAGCCAGTAGTAATTGTTTAGTTCGTGTAGCATTATGCAGTGTATGCAGCTGTAATAAATCATACACATTATCGTTATCCCCTCATGTCATCTGGAGCTAATGTTCATACCCAATCAATTATACCAGACATGAGCCTTTTCCTTCAATTCTCTCTGAAAACAGAAAAAGTAATTCTGAGGGACCCAGAGCACCCTGATACAAATGTTCATTATTTAAGCCCAGGAAATGTATTGATGTTCCTACGTTTTTATGTGGTTTTACACTTAACATTTGCAGCAGACATTTCCTGATCAATACATATAAACTCTCAGTTTTCGCAGCTAACTTTCTTGGTTTGTTTTGTTTTCCAGCTGACTTAATGGTAATTGTTCGTTCTGTACAACAATATTGTCAACCAGATAAGATACATGAAAGCTAATGGATTTTAAAAGCATCAAGAGTGAACACGGTCGAATAACAGCCAAGCAATTTAGTGTTGAGTGAATACTTAATTTCACTGCAAAGTGAGGGGTGCTATGCTGAATGCCATTGTGAGATCTCATTGCCAAACTAGATTAATGGACAAGTTGAATATGAATGACTCAGTAATTTTTCATGGACAGAAATTCTCTGTCCATATTACAAGTATTTCTGATCGCTATATTCTTTCTCCAATGTTATTTATATTCTTTCTCCATTGTTATATTCCCCATTGTTATTTAAAATTCAGACACAATTAATAATAATTTGTTATATAAAAAACACATTTTCAGAGTAATTTGAAAAATGTATGTGATTTTGTGACTCTAAATATGTAATGAATGAGTATAAATACTTCATGCAGCCACAATCAATCTGACCAGGAACAGTTAAAAGGTAGCTTGTAGTATGACATATATAAGGCAGTGCTGGCAGTGTTTCAGTTTTCAGGAAAAAGCATGACTGAGTTTAGATGAAATTACCTCTCAGCTTGCATTCCATGAACTTGCTTTTTTCCACTTCTAAAAATAAAACAAAGCAAACAATAAATAAATAGAAAAAAAGTATATAAAATGTGGTAGAAAATTAACAAGGTACTTACTGACTAGTTTTTCAGCTCTTGATACAAATAGCAGGACTGGCTGTAAATATTCTGACCACGTTTCTTCAAAGAGATCACACAACAGATAAATTTGTGAGAATTTACTATAGTGCTGTTGCCCACAGGTATACCCTACAGGCAGGCTTATGCTGATTGTGTGACAACCAGTTTGGGACCAGGACCCATGGAGCAGCCGTTAGTACTTCTGAATACCTCAGACACTGACTCTCCACTTGGGGTCTCCTGAGCTTAAGCTTAAGCAGGCAGGAGAAGGTGGTAAAGGAAAAGAACCATCTGCACAGCTGAAGAACCAGGAGGAAGTTCTGAGGTAGCTGCTTCCCCCTGCTGCCCTTTGTCCCCAGTCTTACATGAGGTCTTCACTTCTGTGCTGAGACTACAGAGGAGGGCAGGACGCTTGGTTGAACACAGGGCTGCAGAACAGCGCAATGTGGTAGTTGGCTTAAAACCAGTGACATGACTGAATGCAAGCACTTCCATTACTCTTTCTGAATTTGGTCATCATTAGCCTCATTTGAGTCTGATTTCCTAAGGAACAGTCTGGGAAACAGTGACGCTCAGGAATGAACAATCTGTGTCAAAAGTGCTTTCGACTTAAAAAAAAAAAAAAAATAAATAGAATGTCCAAGACTAGAGAGGCTCTAGAGAGGAAGATTAATTGAGAGGGGAATATATTCTTAAATTGTCTCATGCTGAAATCTCAAAAGAGCTCTAGAAATGTTAGGCCCAGCTTAAACCTTAACTCTATCTCTGCTTTTATATATTTTCCAATATACATGCTGTTTGCAATCTAATCTAAATATGATAATAAGCAGTGGTATCTTTCTCTAGATCTTTAGCCCATGAGCTGGATTCAATTCCCCTAGTCAATTACATCCAATAAAAATTTTAACAACAAAGTTATAAGAATACTCTTGCTATGATCCTCTCTTTCTGCAACATCAGTATACTGTTAAAGATCAGGGTTTAACAAGTTCATTTTTTTTCTTCAAATCAGTAAAACAGAATGCATAATTGTATGCATCATGGCATAGTTCATTCCATATTTTAAGCCAAGCACAATTTGTTAGTTTTAAAATGTCCAATCTTCCTACTATTGCTCCAAAAGACTAAATACCCTCCTTAATATGCCTGTAGTATGCCACAGAAGTGAGCATGCAATGCATTACTGACACAGCCCCTGCCCTGTTTCCCTTTACCCAGTTTTAACTGCGTGGCCTGTGGTAGATGCACTCTGAGATATAAATTGACAGCAGTGCCCAAAGTAACCTCACTACCCATTAGAGCAACTTCTAAAACATGCCATAATCAGGCATAGAAAATATATTCTGTGGCACTCAGTAGATTCACTAAGCCTTAAGTGCTTCTGCTGCTAAGTGTCTTTCTACAGTTGAAAAGAAAGAAATCCCTTTCACTACTGAAAAGCCACTGTAAACACTTTGGTGGTTAGAGTAGATATGTAGTTTTCTTTCCACACTTTCAGTTGTGTGCTGGTTTTGCCTGTGATGGAGTTAATTTTCTTCATAGTAGCTGGAGCTATGTTTTGGATTTGTGATGAAAACAGCGTTAACAATGCAGAGATGTTTCCCTATTGCTGAGCAGTGCTTACACAGTGTTAAGACCTCCTCTGCTTCTCCCACCATCATCATGAGCTGCAATTAAATGATTTGAAACTCTTCAAATCCATATAAAGAATAAGAATGATATATTTCGGAGTAAGTGCTTTAAACAAGATGGCATAGGCACAGATTAAATTGAGCTCCTAGCAAAATATCATCTGACTGCATAAAGGAAAGTTACTAGGATAAAGGGCTGTTTTGAGCTTTGCCACTCATGTTATTGAAAAAGTGGTTCTGACAACTTGATGTGGTGTTGACAGGAACGGAACTGGTTTTGGTCAAAATGTTTGCTGGCCATGGCTAGTTTTATTGATGTCCTTGTTATGTGGAAATAGGAGGGGGAAAAAAAAAAAAAAGGAAAAAAGTTTAGGAGAAAACTTTGTTCTCTAGAACCAGCAACAGGTGAATACGTTGTCTTGAGTGTGCTGATTAGCCTTTTAAGTTTCATTTTGTTCCTCTTATGCTTTTTTTATCTCATTTTCACCAGATTCTTCCTCCCTTCCTAGCCAGAAGTCTGAATCTACCGTCCAAAGCAGCATCTGTGTTCTTTATACTCTTTTGCTTTTCTGTTTCAGTTGCCTCTCCTGTTTTGGATCTAGCAGCATTGTTCAGACTGGATGAACCAATTGATCTTTCCACTCAGGTTGCAAGCTAGTCTTTTTAGTTGTTGAGAATTGACAACTGTTGGGATGACACACCCTGCAGCCAGGTGGCTCTGAGGGAAGATGGGGTGCAACAGACTAGTCAGCATCTTTGGCCATAAGCCTTTTATTCATTGACAATTAAATAAAACCCATAATTAGAGACCGTTCTCAAGCAAACTAAAACTATGTACAAGTCAATACAATATGGATGTAAAAGCTGACAATGAATTCTAGGAGGTTTAGCTGAAATACTGTGAGAGATGGGGATTTGTTTCCATTTAAAGGCTTTGAAGAAGAGAAAGCTGCTATCACTCTTTTTCTCAGTTGCAGCTTGTCGTATCATTCAGATTTTATCTTCTTGAACAAAACACTACGTTGATATTTACACATTAAATTGTACCTGTCACACTGCTCAACTTCTAATACGGCTTCAGAATACATAGAAGACCATTCTAAACCCTTTTTTTTTCCTCCTATGAAAACAAATTTTGGTATTTTTATTAAAAAATGTTTATTTTCATTATAATGATGTTGGTATATATAAGTCTGTTTAAATATTTAGTAGTAAGTTAGGTAACAAAGTCATGTGGACATCTAGATTCCAGACAAGGAATATTTAACTCTTCAGCCTCATTGATTTCAGCTGATATTTGAAATCTTTTTATCTTCAAGGATCTAAATGCCAGTATTTTCTTCTACTTATAATAAACCCAGGTTTCCATTTAAGATTCACCAACTTACACCCTTAACAGAACAAAATAAAGGCCTGAGAGAGACATCATCACAATTTTTTAAAAAAATGCAGGTACAATGATCCTAGTTTATTCATTTGACTGAAAAATGTTTGTTCAGCTTATTGTCATTGATAACATCAATTGGCAAATCAAGACAAGGAATTAAATCATTTAATTTTTTTTCTTTCTCTTAGGGCTCAAAGGCCATTTGCAGAGGGAACGTCAGAGAACAGAAGCTCGGCTATATAATAATTATTTCATTGTAGAAAGGAAGTAAGTAACACTGAGTAATATTTTACAATGCATCATTCTATTAGCAATGTTCCTAAAAACTCCTGAACATCTAGGTTTTAGTTTTAGTTTTAGTTCAGTTTTAGGTTATTACTTGCTTTAGATTTGGTCATGGATTTTCCTCTGCTTTTTATCCAGCAACATAATTCATGGGGGACGTTTTTATTCTTCTAACATAGAGGATATTAATCTTCTAAAAAACACAGTGCTTCAGACAAAAGATACAATCACATTATTGTAACTAATAAGGCAGAAGCTATTTGCAGCCAAGGTTTGTGAAGAAGTCTATTTGCATATCCTTCAATATGAAAGCTGATTAGACCTTTTTTCAGGAAAATGAATTGCCTGTTAACTTAATTCTACAACAGAAAGAGCTTGTAAAAACAAATGGCCTGTTATGAAGCAAGATATTATTACTCCCAGTCAGGTATTTGCATTTGGCAATCTACAAGGTGGGACTTTGGTGGAAGTTTTCTGAAAAACTTTCTCCCAATAAGAGATTTCAACCAGTTTTAAAAATGTCACACTTCATGATAAA
This sequence comes from Amazona ochrocephala, assembly GCA_039720435.1. Classification (NCBI taxonomy): domain Eukaryota; kingdom Metazoa; phylum Chordata; class Aves; order Psittaciformes; family Psittacidae; genus Amazona; species Amazona ochrocephala. Next base: position 38,779,716 of record CM077882.1, read on the forward strand.
GGAAGCTGAGTGTGTAGTGCTCTGGCTGATTCTCTCTTGTACTGAGGTATGGAGCTAGAAGAGCAATTTACAGGTATCTGCTGGTGTGACAAGAATCAAACCTGCACAAGGGGGTTTCCTTTCTTGCAAGCTGCCTGAATGTGGTTCATTTCTTAAGCAATATTTTCTGCAGTATCAACAATTCATTTTTTTTTAATTAAAATTCTGTAACAAAAAATGGGCTTTTTGTTGAAAGACAATACAAAAACTGGCCACAGAAACTGTCTCTTAAAATTATCCGGATTTGAATATAAAAAATTACTTTTATCCATATAAAATACAGCTACCCTGAAGTACAGAGGCACCTGGAGAAAATGTGGGTTTGCATTTTTTTTTTTTTTTGTTTTCAAATCATTGTTGCTTTTGGTCTCAAAATCTGTGATGAAGGCTATATTGTTAGTACTGTGGGTATTGCTTCACTATTAAAAAGACTTATTGGAGGGATCAGTGCAGAGAGTTAATACATGATTTTCATGTGTCTGGGATTTTAAATTTACATTGTTTTTTTATCCCTAAAATATGTGCAATCTATTTAATTACATCTAATAAGAGGGATTCGAAAGCAAAAAGAACATGTTGGGTAGAGGCATGTGTTCCAGGTTTAAGACTAAGAATGGGAGAAAGCTTAGATACAAGAATAAGAGGTGATAATGACTTTAGCAAACAAGATTTCCATTTGCCAGACATGATTCCTGCTATATGTCAAATTCACTCCACTCACAAACACGCTCAGTCCTGTGCTTATGTTTTCCTTGGCCTGAAATACAACTGCATCAATGAGTCTAAATGGAAATTTGCAGCTCCTTTGTTCTAGGCCTGCTTTAGTCCATTACACTCATTTCAGTTTTCAAGTCCTGGTTAGTCAGACACAGCGATTGGCACAATATATTCAACCCAGCATGCTATTTGTAATATGAACCCCTTAAACTTTAAAACTTCAGGACTGAGTACCAGGCCTACGCTGAACACAAATTTGCTCAGTTGATCTTTCTTAATTCCAGGATAGCTTTGGCCAAAATGCTACTTGAACATGTTATGTCAGTTCCAACTTACTACTGTTTCTCCCCAAACACTGACTTCTGGGAGTTGTGAGTAGAGAAAGATTAGCTTCAGATGACCAGGTAGCTTCTCTCCACTGAAGTGAGAAAACCCACAGCCTGAAAGAGAAAATTGTATTCATGAACCTGTGTTTAAAGCACTGGATAATTTCCCCAACTTTACATCTGATCAACCCATTTTTTTTAGCAACTACCCTATTTAATTGCCTCATAATTTTTTTACTTTAGTTTCCTGGTTTTAATCAACTACACTTCATTGGAATAGCTGCTAAGTCAGTTTTGATCTACCCAAATTCTTAACAAAAGCCTTACTTACGGTTTAGGAAGCTCTGCAGATTACACAGAACCGATCTAATTGTTTCCATACAACCTGTTCTTCAGTACAGATTGCTAATATGTAAAGTCTTTTACATCTGTGATCCCCATCTCCTGTAACAATCATTTAGGGCAATCAAGACAAAGACTTGATTGCACCCACTTAGCAGATACTTTGTCCCTGGCTCAGACTTCCAGACAGGTTATTATTTCCAGGTTAAAGCCCTTAGGGCAAAACATATAGAAAAAATGTGTTACCTGTATTGAAAAAGACCTTATTGATTTCTGTAAGCATTGATACAACATATATTCAAGTTGGATCAGAAGATAGGGGATGTCAGCAATTAATTTTAAACTCAATATTTTAAAATGACAACTGCAAAATCTTTTGATTTTTTGAAAGTACTGCAATATTTGTCAGTATCGGCCAGTTTCCACTATATAATGGGACGTCTTAAACATGAGTTCCTTCAGGCTTGTGCGTTCAAAGGCAGTTTCATCATTTTACAACCAAGCCAAGCATGTTGGCTGTTAATTTCTCCAAATATTTATTTTCCCGTAATTTATATACAACCCTACTAACATTTTATTATGTAGTCTCTAAACTGTTACAAAACAATCCTGTATATTTACAGCAGAACTACATGGTGTCAAAAATAAAAAAATATATTCATTTACATTCAGAAGCAAATATTAATCTGTATTTTTTTCTTTTTCTGTAAAAACATTAAGTACCTGATCACTTTTATGTCCGAAAATCCTTAAGCATAAAGGTTTATCTACAATAGTTCTTTACATTACATTTCACATTGTACATTTTATTGCAAAGCTATCATTTTAATATTCATAACCCAGGTAAGCCATGCAACTTATCCAGAAGACTATTAGGGAAAATTCAGTGAATCAAAATTTATTTGAGAATTATGCAATCAGATTCCTAAACAAAATATTCAGCAAATATTTAGTAAAATACAAAGAGCCCATCTGTGAAAATGTGTTCAAAAAAAGAAAAAAAAGAGAAATATCTGTAAAAGTCAGTGCTCACCTAACAAGGTTATTGCTGCTTCATATATACCTAAAGATAATTAAATAAGGTAGGGAAAAGAAAACCATACTATTTTTAGTGCATTTTTTTCTTCAGCACCATTTTTACCCTTGTTTCATTTGCAACAATTTGATTGTGTGAAGTGATAGCAAAGATATATTGGCAGAGCTTCTTGCTTTCACCAAAATGAAGGCTATTCTCTACATCTTCTGATTTCATATCTGATTTCATATGGCTGAGGTTCCTGTCCTTCTGTCCTTCAAAAAGATAATTGATGCCTGTCCTAACAAACATTTCTGTTAGCTGTGTTTCTTGACACGTGTTAAAATTCCGTATATTCACTTTCACTTCACTGTTTATTACTCCAAAGAAAGACTTCAAAACAAAACTAGAACCAACAAAAAAAGAAACTGTTCTTCTCACTGGCAATCACACCATAAATCAGAAATAATTTGTAAAAGGATAATAATCGACTGCAGCGTTTTTGGTGTTAACTTGGTATTGCAGAGGTCCACAGAAATTACTCTTCAGTAAATTTAATCAAGGAGATTCTGAGGATGTTTTCTTTTAAAATAAGTCAGAAAAATATGATGGGGGATTGTTTGTTTTGTTTTTGGTTTGTTTTTGTTTTTTTTTTTTTTTTTTTTTGCCAAGTGTTTTTATAAGATCAATATTTGGAAAGCTATTTTTCTTAATTCCTTAATAAAGGTAATGCTATAATTTCTAAATTTTATCTATTGTAGTAGATAACAGAATTAACTGAGTAGAAGTGTGCTTTGTAATGTTATCTAAACCTGTTCTAAGATGCTTATCAAAAGATTTATTTTGCAAATCAACTACACTGTGATTAACTTTGCTGTTTGTCCATCCCTTTCTAACCCTGGTGTATCGTCAAAATGACATTGCATCTTTGGTCAATTTTTCACTTTAGGCATCTGAGCTTTTAAAGGTACATGTTACTGCATCTGTCTTGGGTTCAGCAGTAGCAGTCATTTTTTCTCCTTCTTGGTAGCTGGTGCAATGCTGTGTTTTTGATTTTGGGCCTGGGAACAGCGCTGATAACACCAGTGTTTTCAGTTACTGCTTGTTAATGTTTAGGCTGGCCAAGGACTTTGTGAGTCTCATGCTCTGCCAGGGAGGAGGGGAAGCCGGGAGGAAGGAGAGACAGGACACCTGACCCAGACTAACCAAAGAGGTTATTCCATACCACAGCATGTCATGTCCAGGATGGAAAAACGGAGAGCAGAGACCCGGAAGGGTGGTGAGGGTGCACTGGTGGGGGGGTTGCACGGCTTGGTCGGGTTGGGATTGGATGGTGAGCTATTGTATTCTTTCCTTGTATTTGCCTTGTCATTATTATTATTGGTGGTAGCAGTAGTGATTTTTGTTATACCTTAGTTACTAAACTGTTCTTTTCTTAACCTGTGGGAGTTGCATTCTTTTGATTCTCCTTCCCATCCCTCCAGGAGCGGAGGGAAGAAAGAGTGGGAAGTGAGTGAGAGAGCAACTGCGTGAGTTTATAGATTCTTAAACCACGACAGCATCTAATAAGATTAGCATGTTATGTAATGTACACCATAGGGTCTAAGCTACTTACAAGCATACATCACATCTTTTAATGTAAATAAGAGTTACATGAGCATCTGGAGGTATTCTTTCTCCATTCTTGAGTCCCTGGAATTTGTGGGAGTGGTCTTTCAGAGCATTTAATTAATAGTAAACTCTCTAACAGACCCATTGACTGCCATTTTTCACCAAACATTGTATCCACAGTATAATCATACCTGATTTTAATGCTAAGGGTTGTAGACATGCCTAGAAACCTTTTTCTTTTCAAAGCCCTATTAAGCCTTGAACTGATAATTTTAGAACAGCTGTTATATGGTATTCCATCTTCTCCTAATTTGTAGCTAGAAAGGTTTCCTCTAAATTTGACTGCAAGTCTTCCCCTGCCTCCTCCTTTTTCATGTGTGTGTGTGTGCATGCACCCATGTAAGGTGTTTCAGTAGGGCAAGCCATGTTATTTTCTGTTCGAATTATGGTGATTTATTATTTTGTGACACTGGAAGGCCAGCATGGATCAGGAAATGTTTTCTTTGATGCTGCTATTGCCATTATAGTCCTGACTGAGAGGGTCTGGGACTAGTCTCTAGTAATACTCTGTTCAGGCCAATTTGCTTACAATGGTTTGGATTCTCCACTGTACCTAGGACAGACAAGTGTCAGCCTTCTATGAAGTTAAGTTTGGACTTAGGAAAAAAAATATCAGAAGTGCCTGTATCTTCTTGCTTCTACATACCAGAAGAACAGATTAAAAGCTGCCTTAAATTATAAATACCTTCATTTTATATTTTAGGGTTTTTTTACCATTGAAGTTTATTTTACAAACCTTAATTACAAGATTGTTGTTTGGTTATGTAAGATAATTTTATTGTATAACAGCATATTATATATTCTGAATATATTTTGTAAGCTATAAGCTTGATAAATTTAGACTGTGTGTACATTGTACATATTTATGTTTTTACATAAATACTCCTACCTAATATATATACATATCATGAAGTTTGTATGCAGACCTAACCAGGCCAGTTCTGTCAGGCCTTGATAGGATTCACCTAGAAGAATAAGTTTCTCAATAGAAAGCTGTTCTGCCTGACTTTACCTGGGATAGATCTTCCCTTTCTCTCTCTTAAATTTACTCTGGTGCTACCTCTCTTAAATTCCAGTCACCAGAAACACACTGATAGATATTCTTGTGGTGTGGAACGTCGAGTTTTTAGATTTGTCATCTGAAAAATGGGGTAATTAGAGTTAGCAGCTTGAAAAAAGAAGCTGCTGTTGTAAATATTAACGTTCATAAAGCACCATGAGGTTGTTATGTAGAGGGAGACACTTCCTCAAAGAGTAGTGATTTTTTTTTTTTTTTTCATTTTGATTCCAATCAAAAAGGAGCCATTTTGGTGAATGATTCGATAATTCTTCAATTTAAAAAATCCTGTTCCTTTTTCTGCTCAAGCAGCAGAGTTTCAGATGATAATAGGACCATTCTAGGCAACAGATGGAATCAAAATTTGAATTTCATATTTTGCATTTAAGATTCAAGATGCTCTGCAATGCATGATGAGAATGTTCTTAGCTGGCATACATTTGAAGCTCCTAAGTAGAAAATAGACTTTCTTTTTAACTTTGTATGAAAGTAAAACTTGATGTGAAATTAAATCATCTAGATTAAAGAGAGACACTGTGATTATGAAACACTGCAGTAGAGTCATCTACACACTCTTGGCAAACTCCAGAATGAAGTGAGACTGCTTAGCATTGATCTACTCCACATTTTCCCAGCTTCCTTCTTTTGGGGCCACCCCTGAGGTGAGGGCCTCCAGGCATTGCTAAGTATTTGTGTTTTGGTGTCTTTAATCAAGCTTCTATGGCAGCAGGAAATTACTTTCTTAAATTAGTCAGCCTGGTCAAGCTGGAAGGATTTACGTAAGACTCAGCAAGAAGCTTGAATGGTTTCCACTCTTTATTGGGGCAGTTAGTTAATTCTCTTACTCCATCCATTCATTTGTATAACTTTGCAGCTGTTTGATTTTTTTCTGCCATTTCTCCATCTCTGTGCCTATGTTACATGTGTCTAAACTTCCCTTCATCTTTCAGTGCTTATCTTGCACCGAAAGTTTTTTTCCTCAAATCTGTTTGCATAAACAAAGTAACAAGTAAAGTTAATGCTAATGTTTATCTCTCCTTTTAATCTCTCTGTTGAAAAATTTAAAAAGCTGCACTCAGTTTAAGATGTAAATTAAGAATATATGTACATATTGGACAAAAATTTGATGGTTGCCTGGGTGCAAATGAGTGTTTCATTTGGTGAACCATAATCAGATGTCTTCAATCCCAGTGAAAACAGATTATTCCTTTGCAAAGATAAACACTTAATCACCTGGGATGGATGACTCCTGACAATAATATAGAAATTTCGGGGAAATGAGATAGAGTTTTGTATGGGAAATTAACTTGTTGCCAACAGAGGTATGAGAGGAAAATCTTTTCATTAGTCATTAAGACATTTCAGAGTATAAATTACTAGTATTCTGAGCAACCCATAACTGTTTTGAGTCTTCTATGAGAGTAAAATTTCACTTTTTTTACTTAACATTTATTTTTGCAGTGGAGTTCATATTTCATTTAATCTAATTGTCTATTTTAAAGTCAAATGGCATTATTTTTACCTGAAGTAGTCTTTCTTGAACCACGTAAACTAAATTATAAAAATATCTTCTCACACTGACAGAATTGTCCCAAAAGCTACATTTGTGCTTGATAACTCTTCATAGCAATTGTATTTTACTTCTGTGGCATTTTTTATTCCTCACTTTTTGGAAGAATTGTGAAAAGCACAGGAGTTTCAGTTAAGTGCCATGCCGTCTGGAGATGACTGACTTCTCTCTAGATCTTACTCTGCTCGTGTGGATTAGTAAAATGAGCTTATATTCACCTGTTTCACCCCATGAGCTCTCTTCTGTCTTCAAATATTCACATATGTCTTCCTCTCGGCAGTCCACATTAAAGCACTTCTTTCTCCCTCATGCCACCCCACAGGTTTAAGACATTCTTTGAGGCAAAGTATCTACCTTCTTTATGTTCAAATTCATATTTGGATAAAATCTTTCCTTGCACTTAGGCAGTTAAATTTATGTCATGTGTTTCAACACTAACCAAAAGGTGTCAACAGCAGCAGTAGTGTTTTTGTTGTTGATGAAGAAAAACCCTTTCAAGTAAAGTTGAGGAACTTTTGTGCCCCTGTTTTTTTATAAACATGATAAATGGGCTGATGAACACTTATGAAAAGTGTTACAAATTTGTCACTTTCATATTTTACATTAATAAATTTCATTAGGTAGTCAAGATATTTTTTTTTATTATTTTTTAAGTTAGAGCAAGCAAAGGAGTTTGCAAACTAGACATTTATGGAACAATGCATTTTCTCAGGTTTATTTTTTTTCAGTTGGCTCTATAATCAAAGCTAACATTTCTATCAAATCGGACTGTGAGCTCTTTTATAGGTGAAGCTTTATTTTTCACTTCTAATCATTAGTTGCGCCACAATTTACTCGCAGCATGCATCTTTTCCAAATGAAGGCTTTTGAACTTCAGTCTCTTTCCATTCCAGCCCCCTTTTTTTTGCCTAATTATATAGCAGTGATTTTAACCCAAATTTGAAATATATTATACATGGTAAATCTGGCTATTACAATGAGACATTTTCTTATCATATCTGGAATACAAAAGCTGGTACTGCTTTCACTTCTTTTTATAAGATTGAAAAGCAGGTACATACTTCTTGTAGAATCCATTTTATAATCAATAAGAGAAAGACAGATTCACTGTGTAATTTTTCTGTAACTAGTGGCTGGGGTGAATAACTGTTCAACAGTACATACCTGTTTCCATTGATTGCTTCGATTGTTTTTTGATTTATGCAAAACACTTTGACCACCCCTGAAAAATCAGCTACTGATAAACACAGCAAGCACAGTTATCCACAGGCACCCATACTTGAAAGAGTGGAGGAATACTTCCTATTTTATTTTGGTTTTGTGCTTGACAACAGTTTTAATCTTTTTTAGAGTAATAGCATCATGAAAGCTGAGCGGTTTGTAATAAATTTTGAAAAAACTTTTCTCATTTGAATTTTGAGTCTAATAATGGGTACCTTGCTCTCTTTTTGTTTAAGCAATATATTTTTACTTTTTTTTTCTTTTCTTTGCCAGAGTTCCTGGTCCTTCTCATATAAATAAGAAAAAAAGAAAAAAAAATGTTATGGAAAATATGAGTATACTGTGAGATAGGAAGGGCTAAGGAAACATGCGCTATACATACATATTATTTATTAATATGTATTAATACTCTTTAACTTCTAAATGCATGTTACCAATTGGAATCGTCTGTTCCGTTTGCTAGCTTATAGAACAATACTTTTAGGAATTAAGTTAATTGAAAATGTTCTTGGTAAACACGAAAAAGTAACATATTTACTTGAATAAACCTTCTGGAGACTCAGTTAAAGACAATGAGGTCATCATTACTTGCCCAAACGATTTAGAGAGAAATGTTTTATGAAAGACATCTGTTCACATGGAAGAAGTCTGTAAACTGTTGGTGGGATTATGATTAAATGTGTGTTTATGTCTTTATACTTTGTTCCAAGTAGAAAGAAGCACAGTTTCAGCCTGTGGCTTTACTGCCATAGAAGTAAATATCAATGATAATAAAATGCTAGTCAAAATGATTTTTGCATGCAAGACTAAAACTAAATTTCCACAACCAAAGGCCTCTGGACTCAATCCAATCCAGGATTAAGGAAATAAATGCCCAAACAATAAATGCTGTTCCATGAAGGAAAGTAGTTCTCCCTCCAGGCTATACCAGATGGGGAAAAAATACTGGAGTTTCATCAACTCTTCTCATCAGAGAAGGAAGTTATGGCCAGACCAGATTAACTACATAACAGAAGATCTCAAAGACTCCTACAAATGAAAGCAGGTTTGAAACATAATTTTGCTCTGAGGTGAACTTGAAAAATATCTCTGTGTACAAATTTCCATAAGTGTACAGCTGTATTCTGTTGGATGACTAGAAGGAAATCTGCTCATGTCTGAATCGAAATTTTGTAGCTGGTTCTAATATGGAGAAAGAGTCAAGCGGTTTCCTCCAACCTAAACTTCTGGAGAATTTCATTCTCAACCAAGAACATGCTCATTGGTACCTATGTAGTTCAATACAAGTCACTGAGCTAGCAGAAGAAACTAGAGCCACGAGTCTCACTGCTGATTGTTTCTGAACAAGTTTGCCTCCAGCCAAGGCACTTACAGACCATAAACAGTGATTGTGAAACATAGCCAAAATAATATGTTGTTATAGATGTTACAGTTGTTCTTCATTTACCATTTTTATTTAACAGGCACATATTGTTTTATTAAGTCCTGTTTATGGGTGCTCATCCTGATTCTCTTTGGATCCTGTCATATGTTATCACACTCTTTAAGCACCCTACCTGTTGTGGAAGTACAGAGTGGAGGTTACTTCTAAACACGTATACTGTTTGGTATATTGATTACCTTTGTGGTCTACTTACCAAGTCTCCCTCTTTTTATATAATGCATGTTTAGTTCTTTCCCCCCAGCTCCTATCCATTACAGCTTCCTCAGGACACACATCCTCCCCTGATACAATCACCATGATCACTAACTAGGAAAAAAAAAAGTCAGCAAATTATCATATAGGCTAAAATAATTCTGTGGATCCACTGAAATCATAGTGAATGGGTTAAATATGGGTTTCCATGACAACGTGACTAAGATAGGCCCTTCTGGATAAGAAGTAAGTAGGACATAATTACTTCAGACAAATATTTGTTTCACTGCAGTTGGTCAGACAGTCAAATATAACCAGATTTAACAGAACAGCAGGGGTTATTCTGGTGATGCTCTTTTGCCCTGCAACTAGGCTGCCAGAAGTTGAGGAAAGGCAAAGGACAGAATAAGAAACCCTGCCAATAACCTTAACAGGAACTGCTGTGTTTCCCCAGTTCCTCTAATCCCAAATCCTCAAGCACATGTCATCCATACTCCTGAGCACACAAGACCCTGAAATCCTTCCCAATATATCTGTTTCAGCAGGAGAGCGTTTGATCAGCCGTGCCCACCACTGCTTCTGTCTTACTAATTTCTGGATCAGAAGCTGTTCTGCTTATATCAAACTCATCAATCATATGATGAGCCTTAATACAAAAATGACAGTATCAGTGAACAGAGAATGCTCTGAGGTCCATTAGTGCCTTGCTGAATCAAAGGTGATAGGGTATTTGAAAATAAACAAATACTCCCTGTAAAAGGAAATTGTTTCTCTAGGATGATGTTATGGCTTAGAAAAGATATAAAGGATGAATCTTTCCAAAAATCTCCTGTCCAGTCTGGTCCTCTCCTTTCACATTTAAGAAGACAGAGAGCAAATGAGCAAAGAGTTAATTGAGATTGTAATTGTAAAATCTGACAAGAGGCATTCCTATGCATCTTATTTTGAGATTACGATTTCTTTCAATATGTGCTCCCCTCAGGATAGACCTGTTCCATTATATCAGCAGAGAATTAAGGCAATCTGCTGCATCTCTGTAAAGAAACTGACAATTCAAAATTATTGAATTAATCAAGTTAGGAAAAACTTTTTTTCATAAGTTTTAAAGGGAATGACTGAAACACAGTGGTTGATAAAGAGCAAATAAATTGCATAACCCTATTCATTTTTTTCTGGCAAAGGCATCTGCTGCAATTAAGAAGGGAAAAGCTTAAAGCAGATAAAAAGGATATTATTATTCATAGCAATAAACTGCAACCATGCTGAAATAGGTACACTTTCAGGGTTGAGCCTGAAAAGGGCTCAGAAATTGTACAGGATTTCTTCCTTATGTGGATCTATAGTTTTGGTAATCTTTACATTTTGGACTAAATTTACAGACATTATAGTACAAGGATACTCTCTACACTTGACTCATAAGGCTAGGTTCTAGGAGATCATAGAGCAGCCACAAAATTCAAACAATTGTCTTGTGTTTTTGGATAAGCCTGTGGTATTCTGAATGTTTGTATAATGCCGGATTGTGTACAACGCAGTAATTAAATGCAAAGATCAAGTATTTAAAAAAGATAACAGCTGATGCTTTGTTGTTCATTGTCCGGTGTTCATCCCTGCATTAAGGATAAAATAAAAATCTATGTGACTCAAATTCCATGACATTAGGAGATTATTTTATAATTTTATACTTCACATGTTGTTAAACCATGACACATCTGTTACAAACACATTTCCTTTCTAAATGAAAATTTTGTGAAAAGAAGGTGAATGCTGTCAGATCTAAGTGCACTCAGGTGAATATAACAAATATAAAGGATAGGAATAATGGCTCTTATTAAAGTTGGTCTTCGGGCAGCCAGCTACAGAGCATGTTTCCCATGCACATGCACAGACAGAACCGCATCTGAAGATGTTTGCCCAACAATACTAGCACAGAATACTCTTTACTCCAGGATTGTTCTGAGTACAGGATCCCATGTTGATCTTTGCAGTTACTCCCATCTTTCAGTGCTACAGACAGGACTCTTTGTAGTTTACAATTACTAAACAGATTGAAAGCAATCAAAAGTTGTCACAACAGCATGTTTTGACATCTATTAAAATGAAATATATTAATTAATTTGACATCGCATTTGCTCCATAATACCAGCTAATTAGAATTAAAGAAATGAAATTAAAAATAAGATGTTTTAATTGACGCAGATTGGTTCTTCCTCTAAATTTCAGTTAAAAGATTTTCATTGTCTCAAAAAAGACTGAAGTTTTTTTTTTTTACTTATTTTTTTTTTAATATGGTTTCATTCTACTGTGGTTGGAGCTACTATCTCCAGTCCTGGGTCAAAACATCCAGACTGTAATGAACTGCACAAATAAAGTGAAATGAAAACAGAAAAAAATAATCTTTGCCATAAATACCAAGTTGCTTTTAAATTATATACTGTTTAACATGCAATATAGTACTTAGAAAAATACCTAATCTGTTTTTCTGTAAACAAAAGAAACATTAGAAAAATCCAATGTACCAACTATGTTTAAAATATATTTCTTAAAACACATTTTGTACAGGACCTTGAATCATGTATATTCAGCAGTTTCTTCACTGTCTCCTTTTTGGTTTCCTAACTGTAATATAAAGACAGTATGCACCATATAACTTAACTTTTTACTAAGCAAAAAGAATAATCTAAATTGACAATGAGGAGAGATCGCAAGTCACTATATCTATAGCAACTTGAAAATGCATTTTGGATTGTAAAGGATGGCTTTATGAAGATTATTATTGTTATAAAACACTGTCAATATGTATGGCACTTCAGCACTTGATACAAAATAAAAAAGTCTCTCTCCCACAAGGGGCATGTAATCTAAACTTAGACACTGATAAATTGTTGCAGGAAATTTTCTCAAGAAAAAAATCAATTTTCTTTTGCATTTTTTTGACTTTGAGTCTACTAGTGCTTCCCCCTCCACCCCTTTTTCTTGAATGTTATGACTAGCTAAGAAATTAGCATTAGAAATTACTGTGAATCCAACTACGCTTTTTTGTCACTAAGAGGAATATAATAACCTATAATCTTGAGACTTGCTGTTTAAATGTATCACTTAATTCCTTCTTCTTTGGTAAAGCTTCTTATTTATTTTTAGCTTAGCATATTTATAACTGTTACATGGGATCAGGTTCCAAAAACACTTTTACATGTGGGAAACAGTTGATAGCAATTTTATTATCATTGTTTCTGTCTACGGAATAAGGGTTTTTTTTTGCCTACCTTTCATACTTTTCTTGACCAGTTTGTCAAAGCCATATTGATGTCTGTTGTTTATTTTTCCTCCAGAATTATCTCCAGAATATTCTGTTTCTTCCCCTAGGGCTACTTTTATTCAGTTTTCTTCAAGAACCTTAAGAGATGTTGCAGGTTATCTTCCTTGTTGATTGCTTTTATCACATCACCCTTACCATGATTTTCTTTTCAGTGAATCCCTATTCCCCACCATGTCAGATTGAAGCTCTAAATCTTTCTCTGTTCTGCAGCATTATTTACCACACATTGTTCCTTCCTTTGTTGCATTTTTATACTTTCCCCATATAATTAATATGCAATTCTTGGTTTATCATCCACTTACAGAAACATCTCTGTGAACCAACTGTATTTAATACTCCTGGGACCTTTCATTGATTTCCTTTTTCTTTAAAAGGATGAGGTTCTTCTAAAGGACCACATCTGTATCAATGATGGAGGGAAACCTATGAATCGATATTGCACTGTAACAAAACAGAAAACAGCACAGTCACACTTTGCTTGTTCTGTTCCTGAAACTTTGCCTCTGTATCATAGCTTCCATGGAATGCAAATGCAACAACTGACTCCGTGTATTTAGACTATAGGGACCTATACCTGTGAAGAATTGACATAGTTGATTTCAGGTGGTCAAGGACTGTGTTGTTTCCTAGCAAACTTTGAAAAATACATGTCCTGGGTTCAGCAGTAGCAGTCATTTTTCTCCTTCTTGGTAGCTGATGCAGTGCTGTGGTTTTGATTTTGGGCCTGGGAACAGTGCTGATAACATCAGTGTTTTCAGTTACTGCTTGCTGATGTTTAGGCTGGCCAAGGACTTTGTGAGTCTCATGCTCTGCCAGGGAGGAGGGGAAGCCTGGAGGAAGGAGAGACAGGACACCTGACCCAGACTAACCAAGAAGATTATTCCATACCACAGCACGTCATGTCCAGGATATAGAAACGGAGAGCAGAGACCCGGAAGGGTGGTGAGGGTGCACGGTGGGGGGTGCACCATGGGGTGTGCACTGCTTGTTTGGGATCGGATGGTGAGCTATTGTATTCTTTCCTTGTATTTGCCTTGTCATTATTATTATTGGTGGTAGCAGTAGTGGTTTGTGTTATACCTTAGTTACTAAACTGTTCTTATCTCAACCTGTGGGAGTTGCATTCTTTTGATTCTCCTTCCCATCCCTTCAGGAGCGGAGGGAAGAAAGAGTGGGAAGTGAGTGAGAGAGCAACTGTATGGGTTTATAGAAGCTTAAACCACGACAATACAGTATAGTTTTCAAAGAGGAGGTAAAAGATGCTTCTAAGTCAGGTGAAACTACTGCGGTTTTATGGTGCTTTCTTCTGTTTTGACAGGGATCTCATCCGTCTCGAAATTCTCCTTACTGCAGTTAGCTGACAGTTTGCTCCATACAGATTTTCAAGCCTTAAATAGATATGACTGTGTTTAAGATTTTCCTACTGGCTACTGTGTCATATTTTTACCAGAGTACAGTGTGGGATTTTGGGGTTTGGTAGGGTGAAGAAAAGGGGAGAAATTACTAGAGAAAGAAAAAAATACAGGGAAATAAAAAGTTAATGCTAACAGAAAACAGAAACAGGTGGCTTTTCTAATGAAACAGGTTATATAATTTATTATTGGGTTTTACATTAGACTAATGACACAAATTTGTCAATTTTGTTATCTTAAGCCAACTTGTTCGTCTAACAGTAAATGAAAATTATATAATGCTACTGGGAACTCTTTTGTCACTGCAACCACCTGGCTTGGCACCATATCTAATGTAAAGCCAATTCATGTGAACATACTAAAGTTCTGAAGATTTTGGATGTGTCTGGACTTCTACATACTTTTGTGAAATAACTTCTCTACCAGTTCTTGCTTACTACTGGCACTTACTATTTCTTTATGTCACAAGGCTTCCTTGAAATACAGCTAAGAATGATCATGAAGCTTTATTTCTCTTTTCAGAGAATTTGTAAAAGCTTTTGTTTCTGAACATCTTCTTAAGGGATTAATAATATTTGATAATGCAAAATATATTAAACAGAAGTTATGTCTGCCCAGCTGTAAAGAATAAGCCAGAACAACTGAGTTTGGAATTCAAGATGCTGAGCTTTTCAACATATGTTTCAACATCTCATAACTTATAAACTTACAGAACATTTCACCCCACTCTGTTGCAATCATAAAGAGAGTTATAAAATGAAAATATATAAATCATTTATCTTTCAAGATTCTGAGTTGCAAACCTCAAAACATCTGTGTATTTATAGCTTGACTTTCAGTTTCAAAGCAAAACTGTTCATGAAACTTACACTGCATTGCCTTTATTTTATTCTTATACGCATATGTATCAATATATTTCTCCGCAAGCATATTTTTGAAGTAAGCTATTCTACTTATCTACTTATTTACTTTTACTTATATACTTTCTACTGAGTCTTTAAAGCACAAACCAAAATAAGAGAGAGACATTTACACGAGGAAAATAATCCTACCCGTTGCTCAGCAATCACATTGACTCATTTAATTTCTTAGTCTTTTTAAGTGAAATCTTTCATGTTTTCACAATTGTCAATATTTTTACTAATAAAGATTACACACCAAAAAGTGAAGAAAACATCCAGCAATAGTAGCTATTGGAGAAAAACTGCTGGAAGCAATTTGTGAAGAAATGTGAAGTAGCTTAAAGTTAAAAATGGAGTTTAAACTATTTGCATTCTATTAGGAAAAGAGTACACTGTATAACTGTAAGCAGCACAAGTTGAATTTTAAATGCTCTCATATGATATTTGATAAAATCTTTAAAATTAAAATTGAAGGAATTATTCTGTACCTCCTTTAAAGAATAAAATTTGGATAATAGCATTATATCAAATCTTTTTTATTCATTTTGGAAATGCTTTAAATTTATTCTCTTTCAAAGAGTAAGAAAATACTAAATCTAAAATCAAAATCTCTTGAAAAGTCATGAAATGGTGAAACTGAAACCCAGGAAAATTGCATTTTTTTTTTTCAACCTTAAGTAGATATTTAAATTTTCATTTCTATCTGACAAACAGTACCTGAAAATGATGCATCTTAAAAGAATTGTTTGACAAATCAGCATTTTCTAACAAGAAAGAAAACTAGAAAATGTTTGAGCATTTCTACTGAATTTTCAGATTTGCTTGTTTTAGTTCCCTTAACTTTTGCCCATTCCAAGTGTGTTTTAAATTTTAATCACTTTTGAGGTATTGGCCCTATTTACTGTGAGTTCATTGTAATCAAAGATGATAGCACAGAGGCAAGAATATGTAAACCAAGATCTCTGCCCTTCAGGTGAGGTAGAATCTGTGCTTGCACACTTGCAAAATTCTTTGTATCACTCAGCAGGTGACCTGTTAATGAGTTTGTGATGTTTCTGATTGCTTGTTTCCAAGTTCTCCTTCTTGAGGCCATAATGTTTGTCTTTGAGACAGCCTAGGCATGCAGGCAAATTGGTGCGGTGTTCTTGAGCTACTTTTTTGGCAAAAATATTTCTTGTTTTTTAATATCAAGTTTGCTGAATAGGAGCTGTGTAGGTACTTGTATATTGGCGCAGGATATATTCGTCTAGCCCATTAGCTCCACAGAAGTGAAGTCAGCAAAGCTGACTACCGTATCACTTACAGCAAGGGATTTCTGTTTAAAGATGTCAGGTTTAAGGGTGTCTCTGCTGCAAATCAGTTCCCATATCCATATAACTGTGTTGTAAGCACACATCTTTTAATAATTTAGAAAGGTATATGAATACATACCTTTTCCCTGGTGAGATTCCACATTGGCTTTGTTCTTGCCTCATAAACTGGAAGAAAGGATCCTTATTTGCATCTAGAATATTCTTTACTGTAAAATCCCAGCACCAACATCACCTAGCTTATTATTTCCCTGATTTATGTGACATCATTTGAATACAAAGCAGAAAACTAGTTGAAATACTCCATCTTCTTTGTGGCCTCAGGTTGTGCACTAATATCTCTATTCAGATGGTATATTATCATTTTTGTGGTGGATTAAAAACGACACAGTTGTAAAAGACAATATATTATCATTATTACACAGTTTCAGATGAGGGAAGAAATCTATACCTACTGCCAGCTGAATAAGCGTCTTTGCTTTACTGAAGTGAGTGACTCTTGTCCTTGTATTTGTAGTAAGAGTTGAATTTTGTCTTTGATAGAACATCCTGGTATATAGGGTACAGTTTACACCAGTGGATCATTAGCTTAATACACAGCAAATTCTTGCTGGCAGCTATTGATTTCAAAGGTGGACCACAGCAGCATATTCCAGCACAAGATCACAGAATCACAGAATCACAGAATAGTAAGGGCTGGAAAGGACCTCAAGATCATCGAGCTCCAACCCCCCCGCCATGGGCAGGGACACCTCCCACTAAACCATGCCATCCAAGGCTATGTCCAACCCCACCTTGAACGCCGCCAGGGATGAAGCATTCACAACCTCCCTGGGCAACCCATTCCAGGGCCCCACCACCCTCACAGTATAGAACTTCTTCCTCAGATCCAATCTAAACCTCCCCTGTTTAAGTTTAAACCCATTACCCCTTGTCCTCTCACCACAGTCCCTAATGAAGAGTCCCTCCCCAGCATCCCTATAGGCCCCCTTCAGGTATTGGAAGGCTCAGTCTGATAATAATCTGAGAGTGCTGGACTTTCACTGCATACTGAAGTGTCACATTTGTTGAGGCAAAAATGAAGATGATATGTTTTAACAAAAAAAACCCAAATTATCAATGTTTATTTATATTTACATTTTTTTATATTTAACTCAAGTGAAAAAAATCAGGATTCTTTGAATGTACAATTAATATCTATGCATTATTTCCTGACAAACTGTAATATGTGGGCCAGTGCTGGAAATTCATGTACAATTTAAAAGAAAGAGAGGAAATGAAGATATGCATTATCTTCATATCAAGATATGCATCACTAGTAGTTGGGATTTAGACAAGTACTAATTTCTGAGAAAAAAAAATAGTATGATGATTGGTCCTTTCTATTTCTTAATCATATTTGAATTTCACGGCTGGGCATTCTGTGGCTCTTCCTCAAGACTTAATGATGGTGATAGCATTTTCTTTTTGAATTTTATCAATTGCTTCTTCCCATGAGAAATACACTATAATCTTCAAAGAAGATCATGTATCTTCATATAATAAATATTTAATTTTTCACTGCTTTTCCAACCTGTTTTATGGGAAAGGAATAATGAAAGCTAAAAACTCAGAAATAAGGTTGTCGTTGTTTAAGCTTCTATAAACCCATACAGTTGCTCTCTCACTCACTCCCCACTCTTTCTTCCCTCCGCTCCTGGAGGGATGGGAACGAGAATCAAAAGAATGCAACTCCCACAGGTTGAGATAAGAACAGTTTAGTAACTAAGGTATAAAACAAACCACTACTGCTACCACCCATAATAATAATGACAAGAGAAAATACAAGGGAAAAGAATACAATTTCTCACCATCCAATATCAAGCCCGACCACGCAGTTCACCCCCACCAGTGCACCCCCCACCGTGCACCCTCACCACCCTTCCGGGTCTCTGCTCTCCGTTTCTATATCCTGGACATGACGTGCTGTGGTATGGAATAACCCCTTTGGTTAGTCTGGGTCAGGTGTCCTGTCTCTCCTTCCTCCAGGCTTCCCCTCCTCCCTGGCAGAGCATGAAGCTCAGAAGGTCCTTGGCCAGCCTAAACATCAGCAAGCAGTAACTGAAAACACTGATGTTATCAGCACTGTTCCCAGGCCCAAAATCAAAACCACAGCACTGCACCAGCTACCAAGAAGGAGAAAAAAATGACTGCTACTGCTGAACCCATGACAAAGGTCCATAACAATTTAAAATTTATTTCCTTTTTATTTGGAGATACTGCAGGGGAGTTACTCCTAAAAAAAGCCTGTGAAGTTTTGCTAGCCAGAATGGTGGGGGTGTGTTCTTTAAATTTTTGGTGGTTGTTTTTGAGTGATTGGGGTTTTTTTGTTTGTTTAGTTTGTTGGTTTGTTTTTTTTTTTTTTTGATTGGTTTGGTTTGGGTATTTTTTAATTTCTTGCAAAATTATGTGATGTTTTAATATCATATAATTGTTGAATTGTTTGACCAAGGACCCATTTTTCCATTTAGTGTGTACTGTATTGTTTCAAATAATATAATTTCTCAAGATTTGTATAATCAATTTTAAAAGCATCTAAGCAAGAGGAAGTTTCAGCAATTTCTAAGTAGTCAATAGTCCCTAATTAAGGAATTCTTCCAGAGATCCCTCTGCATCATGCTATTGATCTCAACCTTTGCTAAATTGCACGTACCTCTCCACCGAGTTCATAGTCTTACTATCTTCTTGCTGTTCAGCCCAGCGTTTGCTTCTCCTTTAAGAAGTCATTCTGCATCAAGACTAATATGAACTCATCAGTAAAGTTTTTAATAAAGGGTAGATATCCAACCTTTTGCCAACAAGCATTCAAAATTAAAGGCTTGTCATAACTACCTTTCATAGGTTGTCAGATTAAAGATCTCTAGAATCTAAATCAATTACATTGTCCAAATGGATAAAGTACACTCCTATGACTGCAAGTTAGAACATTCAGGCCTATATACACTTGAATTACAGTGTATGCTGAAGGATAAATATTCAGTCCTGTAATTGTATCAGATAGTACTTCATATAGTGGCTCTGAGCTCAAGTAAATGTATTCAGGTCTTAAAAAAGGAAGATATTTTTATTTCAGAAAATGTATTATTTCCTTCAGTTATGTAACTCAGTCTGAAGTAGAACACATAGGAAATTAAGTTTTCAAACTACTTACTTGTAACTTTGTCATGTGAATTTCACCAGATACTGAAATGAAGATATATAAGGAATTCTGTTTGCTTCAGAATACTTGGCTTACTAGCCACCCGTACTGTCATACAGTTGACATTTCTAAACTTTTTAGTCCAAAGAAATATATTGGACAATGTAACAGAAAATTGCAAAAGCTATCTATGAGCTGACATTTAAAATGATGTATTACTATTAGGGCACATTCTGCTTTATCTGTAGGCTGTTTTAACAGCTGCATTTTTGGAAGAAAAAGATATGTTTTGACAATTAAGGTAAGCAAATTGCAAAGGGAAACACGGTGGTAAGTTACCAGTGAAGTCCTCAGATAGAATAGTCCTTAAATAAAATATGCCATTTTTAATGTGGTCCTAATGCTGTTCAGCCTTCCACCAGTAGAGACCTCTGGATAGACATAGGCAAGCATGAAATAGACAGTAGTTTATAATGGTAATTCATACAGTGATATAGCAAAAAACATAACTAAACAATGAAAAAAAAAACACAAACTGAAATTCACCTGTAGGCAAAACTTTGGTTTCTATAAACATAGTAACATGCAGACTTTACTTCATTGATGTATGGAAAATTTGTTACATATTTATTTTCTTCACTCCTTGCCTTTTCTAACTGATGTAGGAATCAGACACTGGTTTATCTGGTATGTATGGTCAGGAATGTGAATCGTGGACCTTAATCTATGCTGAAGTTGTCATTGGCTTCAATCAGATGAATGATTTTTAGATTTCTAAAATACAGGCATCCAAATCTTACCCTGTATTTCCCAGTCCACTCTTTGTAATGCCAACACTTGGCATAGGCTTTTGGCATAGGCTTTAAAAATACAAGCCTGTCATGCAGTGCCTTTTAAAACATACTCAGACATAAATGAACAGTTTGAAAGAGAAAACTTTCAATCTGCTGCCATTTAAATTTGAGACCCATTCACTGAAATTTCAAACTGACATGTAATTGTCAAGTAGGAGCAAACTAAACTTGCTTGAATCAAGGAACTCTAGGCCAATGAACCTCCAAACAGCTACATTACAACAGCTACCACATTGTGGAAACTTGAGCTTGACACTCATGATGTGAAAGCTTCAATAATATAATAACCCTTCAAATTATTCACTTATAAAGCATGAGGTTTTAAAGCCTTTAGAAGCTGTGTGAAAAATTCTGCATTCATAGTTAACCCATCCATCTTCTTACTCATATTTAATGTATTGTGAAATTTAATTACTCTTATTCTAGAAATATACTTCGCCCAATATATACCTGGCTTTAAAAAAAGCCATTACTTTTTGTTATTAAATCTTAAACTTTATTATTTTTTTTCCATTCAGGACACACTGCCTCACAGTCTTTTGAATGAACAGATCATTTCATCTCTCCTGTGTTGCTAGTGTATTTTTCTGGTCAAAACTTTAAAACTGTGAGTGATAAGGTAGACTTCCTTTGCGAGGGCTGAGCATGTTTTTTCTGAAGGTGCACTCTATGCACAAACCATACAAGTACCTAAGACAGGTTCTTTAATCTTAGAACAGTGATGGAGAATTTGCAACCAATTGTCTTCTGGAGGCATTATGTTATCACAGTGTAACAGGAACTAGAGATGTCTATAGAAGACCAACAAACAAAAAAAATATCAAAGCCCAGGAATGCTCCAAAACTAATAAAATGCATTCTCAACAAGCAGAAAATGACACTTTCCAACTGACTTCACCTACAGACATCTCGGATTGATAAGCAAGTATGCATGCACATAATTTATTGGTAAGCTTGGTGTTAGTCAACTTTTTATTAATTATCTGTAGTTTTATGGATAATTTTTTTTAGCAAACTGATGAACTGAACCTGGGCATCTATTTTATAAAATTATGTCTTCCATGGTTAGAGATCAAAGAAAAGAAGGTTTTCTTTTTGTGGGAAGAAAGGATGCATTGATAAATACATTAAAGCTGGCTGTTCTGAGATGAATGAGAATGCATGATGAGTGTTCTTTAATATATTTGTGGCTATGTTAGTCAATGACTTTTAAATTCATATCCTGTTATATAACACTCATTAAACTCGGATTTCTAGTGTGGACAATCTCATCTGTTTGATCACATGCGTCTCTTGGGAGAGTAGTAGAGCTCATTATATGGAAACTTATAAGATTACTAAGGAGACAAGATGCATATAATTTCATGTCTAATTCCCTTCCCACAGCTGCAGTGATCTAATGTCTAGTAAAGATATAGGATGCAAGTGCATGTGAAGCCATCAGATTTAAGTGGTAAAAAGCTATTTCTGGGAATAGGACTTGAGACTAAATAATTTTGGACAAATATATGGCAGAAGATATTACTGCCTTAGTGCTAATAGATACTAAATCTTTGGGCAGAAAGCATGCCACAGAAAAATGTATTTTAAAGACTGTTGTGTTCATCAAATGGGAAGAACTGAAATAGGAAACACTTTCTGGTTTGGAATTGCCCTATGTATCACAGCTGGGCTGCTTAGCTCAGCTTGATAGCAACAAGGTTTTTTATCTTAGAAATAAAAACTTGCATTTCACAAGAGCTGTTTTGTCAATCACACTGTAAAAGCAATTGAAGAACATAAGGAGGAAAATTGTGCTAATATAGGTACTTTGGAAAAATATTCATGCTACAAACATATTGTAAAAATATGCTTTGTTAGGCCATTTGTATGAACAGTGAGTGATTATCAGTTTTAAAAGAACTGTGATTGAATTACTTGAAATATTGAATTCTTCTGCAAAGGCATCTCTTGCCTTCTGAGTAGATTTTGGGCAGTGCTCATCTGATATCACTATTTTAATGCTCTTTGATGCATTGCCCTCTATATCCCTCAGTATAATGTAATTCAGCAACATTCACTGATTATTCTCTAATTATTTCTTCAATTATATATGAACCAGTGTTTGTATGTTTAAACACTTACCTGGACATAAACGTATTAAGTACATTTAGTGAATACAAAAGGTGTTTCTTCCTGCATATGATCTAGACCTCTTGGTTCCTCAAGAGTACTGTTCATTTCTCGGTCACAAATTGTGATACTCCAAAGTAAGAATTTTCAGATATTGTGGACCAAAATAATTAGATTTTTTTTAACCCCATGCATCATGTAATTTTGGTAGTATCAGAGTGTCCCAAGAAAGTTATGATTGAAATTAAATAATGAGATTCTTTTCATAAGTGTAGTTATCTTCTGTTTAATAAAATAAGAAGGAGGGGCATGAAGTTTCATATTTTTCTAATGAATTGAGATCTGAACTTGAATCTACATGTGGAATTCATTAAACAGGCTTTAGTGACACTTGCACATTTTCCCTTTCTGTAACTATTTCATATTAAATCTGGAGGGAACTGGGGATGATTTTTGCTGTAATTTATGGCATTTGTATCTATTTGCAACAGTTGTAAAAGTACTGTATAAACAGAAACATCATAAAACACTCATAAAGAAACTCTCCTAAAGCCAGGAAAAGAACAGACTTTCCATGGCAGCTAATGGCACAAACGTGAATTATCCCCCAGATGTGATGGCATTAAAATTCTCAGTCTTTGTAATACTGTATTATCACATATTAATGATATCAAACTAAAAAGTAAGTAAAAGCTATGTAAAAGGAAATTTCATGTCATGATATTTGCTGACTATGGGGAAGAGAAAAATCAAAATTAGAAGAGTTAATTTGTGATGGAGGCTATGCAAACTCATTTAGAAGGGATGATTTTCCCAGCTATGTTCCTTCATATAACTGAAGAACACTTTTGTTTTAAGTGGATATAAATAAAAACCTTCCATAAAAGTAAAAAAAGGAAACTGAAAAATAAAGTTCTACTTATCAATTATTCTTTTTCCCAAGTTTAAGCTTTATTCTGTCTCTTCATTGCTGAAAAAATATATGCCAGGTGGGACACTAAGTCTTAGTTTTTATTCTTAGGTTTTATTCATATCTTCTCTTTCTTTCACTGTCATAGACCGAGCTTTCCACTTATGACAGTGCAACAGGCTATTAGGAAATTATAGTCTGAATATTAAGCTTTATTAATTTCTTTTATTTTTTTAAGGATGAGGTCTTTATATACTACCAGAAGGACAAGAACACAGAGTTTAATTCAGCAAGTACTAACAAAATCAATTTCTGTTACAGAATTCTCTGACTAAAAAAAAGCCAAAAAAAACCCCACAAAACAAACAAACAAGCAAACAAACATAACCAACCCTAATTTGTACACTAGAAAATAGAAAAAAAAGCATGGTGGAACAGAGGTGGTAGAGAGTGAAGAAGGAAGATAGATAAATCTAGTCTTTGATTAAAACACGTAAGAAATAGTAGCAATTGGAAACACCAAGAAGTGTACAGTAAGTCACCTACTGAATTTATTAGCAGCACACTACTGGATTTCTCTAGTTACTCTGAATAAGTGGTTTCCTATTTGCATCTGGATTTTTAGGATTACTTTAATGTGTTTACATAACCATTCCTGGGACCTTTATTTTCCTGAAAATCTCCTCCTTTTCCTACAATGGACTGCAAAGTAGCTGATAAAATCAAATCTCTGGATTGACCTGGTGAGGGATTCTCAGCAAAGAGGCCTGAATATTCTTCTGGACCACCTCCAGGAAGATGACTAAATCTGAAAGCAGGAATAACTGTTTTCTTATACAGTTTGCAAATGGGGTTTATTGATAGCTCAGCTTGGGCAGAAGTACTTTTACTATGTTGACAGTTTTCAGGTTTATATATGTGGACAGGCTTCTATTTTTCTGAGTAATTTTGGTCATTGTTGACCTATTCAATTCTGTGCTCATGTTCCAGCTGGGCTTCCATCACATGAATATGTTTTTTATTGTGCATTTGAGTTGCTCACTTCATAATGCTGTTTTTTCTCTGCTGTCATAGTTCTCTTGTTCTATTAGTATGAATGTCATATTTTTATTGAATGACCTTTACTTAATCTATTCTTACATTTCTGACGAAATTAAACACAATATGTGAATATTTTGCGTGACTGAGAGTGGAAATGTATGCTAAGGGGAATTGCCTCAATTTTTTTTTTTTTTTTCTTAAACAACTTCATGAGTAAAGTCGTTCTATATGTAGAGGACAGAATGAAAGATATGAAATAGCACCAGAGATCATTTTTGCTAAAACATCATATTTCAATGAAGACATGTGTATTTAAATAAAAAAAATATATTCCCGTAAATTCAGGAAAAAACACCAGTGTCATTATGAAACTGAAAATACCTATACCTGAGACTATCTTTTGTTTTTGCAGATAGTTATAGCCTTTATTTTTTAATGTTTGCTTGAGTCACTGAAATTATTTATGTAGCTTATAATCAATATTTTATGATCTTGCTCCTTGTAAGAGAATTCACAGTTCCAGGGTTAGGATCAGGATTTGAAAGAACTGGAATTAGTTTATGTATTTCTCAAGGCAGATCATTTAGATATTAGAATATTGGATCATTAAAGTGGGATAAATAGTAGGTTTATATAAACTTTGACGGAGCAGAATAAGCTTCCTTCATGAATGTTACGTTGTTCAAATCTGGAATTTAGGGTTTTAGCATTAAATTCTGGGACATGGTGACACCGATTAGTTGGAGACCTTCCATACAGATGTCTCTGAGAACTGCTCAGACAAAAGCTATTCCTTTCCAGTAGTTCTCATGAACAAGATTAAAAAAGGCTTGTGACACTCATTCTTACTCCTGAAAAAAACATGCTCAAGGCACAGGAATCTGCAGGCTTACAAACTGAGAAGACATGCAATGCAGACACTAAAGAATTAATTAATCTGCCAGTGTCATAACTAGGAAATTTCCCCAATTGAACATCAGTACCATGTTAGTAAGTCTGCTAGACTTTTCTTTATATACACTGTCATTACACAAAAACCTGTCACCCTTTGAGGCATAGATTTAAAAGATTAAATCTGAAGAGGAAATAACACTAGTGTTTCACACCTGAAATATCTCTAGCCATGAATGGAGTATCAAACAGTTCTCTACTCTTACTCATTGTCCTAGGTTACCCATTCCCGGGACTAGGGGAAGAAAGAATGGGGAGTGAGCGAGAGAGCGACTGCGTGAGTTTATAGAGGCTTAAACCACGACACTCATCTGAAAAGAAAAACATTCCAGAAACTTCAAAGTGGACAGTTATGGAATTTTCCTCCTAATACCTATTAAAGAGTATTTGAATTATGAACCGAACTGTGAGTATACAATTTTCATTTTTTTATTATATGCTATTTTTTTGAGAATGCTCTCATTATCCCTTGCAATATCTAATCCTCATTAAAATCCTTAATTTCAATATGGTCAGTAGCTTAACCACGCAATAGTTAAAGACTCTTTTTTCTGACCTTTTGACTTCATTCATTACTTATTAACATATGTTAGCAGAAAACATTCATATATCCTAGATTTTTCTTTTCTAATTACTCAAATCATAAAGCATGACAGAATCATAGAATAGTTAGGGTTGGAAAGGACCTAAGAACATCTAGTTCCAAGCCATGGACCGGATGCCTCATACTAGACCTTGTCTCCCAAGGCTCTGTCCAACCTGGCCATGAACACCGCCAGGGATGGAGCATTCGCAACTTCCCTGGGCAGCCCATTCCAGTGCCTCATCACCCTCACAGTGAAAAAACTTCTTCCTTATATCTAATCTGAACTTTTCCTGTTTAAGTTTGAACCCATTACCCTCTGTCTTATCACTACAGTCCCCTAGTGAAGATTCCTAGTAAAAAAAACCTAGAGAAATTAAAACAAACTTCAATTTCAAGGCTTGCACTTAGAAAATGGTAAAATAATTATAAATTTTATTCATTTGCAGAAAAGAAAAAGAAATTTACAGGGAGAGTGAGTGACCTGGATTAGAAAAAAAACCTAACCCAAACATTTTTGCATTACATATTATATATATATGTAAAGATTTATTCTGGGTTAACTCATCAAAACAAACCAAACCAAAACAAGTAATTGGAACACTGGATTTGGTCCAAATACTCATTTGCAATCTTGTTTTCTTTGTTCAGACATCAGTTCTGCTGAGTATTTACATTGCAGAATGTAAACTAATTTATGGCACTTACATCATTACCTAACATGCTGTTAATCATCTTCCATGCTTTGAAATGCTCCAATGTGTTATAAAATATAGCCTTTCTCTGGTTCAGAATACTATGGATTCATTGCTTACACTTTTCCTTTAAGGAACTGAAATGGATATTTTGAAGATGCTATCTATGTATCTAATGGGACTCTAAGATGAAGAATAAACAAACGTACCTTACACAGTTGCTTTGCACTTAATGTATTGACTTCCCTTTAGGGTCATTTTATTTTCCTTACTAGGACAACTTCTATAACAAATGGAGTGGCAAAGATTTTGTTTGTGCTGGCTACAAAATCCTTGAAGAGCATCTCAAAGACAACATGGAGTTTGTTGGTAGCATGGTACACCATCAAAAACATGGTACATGAAATTTTGTCAGAATAATATAGTAAAAATCCTTTCTGCTGTGCATTTTTTTCACCCGCTGTTAGCAAGCTTCAGTTGAGAAATGTGGACTCTGCAGTTATGAAATATGTCTGGTGTTCAGTGGCTTAGTCAATGACATCTGTAGGTTTTGCTATGATTGAAAGCTAATGAATATTTCAGTCTTGATTTTTTTCATACTTCTATACAGATTTCAGACTTCTGATACTGAGGAACTAAATAGATACCAGTGCAAACTCATTCCACAGAACTCTATGAATAAAGATTTTCAATACTACTTGTATTCATATTCTTTATTTTAATTAATATTATCATTTTATTAATGGATACAAAGAAATAAGTCTTTGTTTAGGTATACCTAGTCATCTGATCCACATCACTCTGCTGATACAGATACCAGCTACCACTGTATTTATTCATAACTTTTCCGATTATCAAAGATATCAGTTTTAAGAAGTAAGATACTGTGATTTCATTAAAATAGTGATAAACCTGTTTCTGGAAAGATTCTGAGCTTCTGAGATCTCATCATGAAAAATATTTGGCTACAGGGAATAAATAGATGAAGGAAAGGATAAAGAAACAGTACAGAAATATGCAATAAGCTCTTCTATCACAGGCAAACATGCAAGGAAAGGCAGATGATGTTTTTTGATTTAAACATAGCAGTATTTATGGATCAATAAATATTGCAAGTCGATTTATGAAAGTGTGGAATCCTTACAGGACTTTTCTCTCATTTACAGCTTGCAATAAGTTGCCCTGTTTATGTTAATTTTCCAATTTTTCATCTAGAAGCTGTATTTCAGTGTTAGATCTGCTATATGCTACCACAATCTATCCTGAAGTTGGATGGTTTTCATTAATAAATTAAATAATTATCATTTTGAGGCTTCTCTCAGCCCCCTAAAAATCTCATTTGGGATTTTTAGTCATCAAAGGATAATGAGTTAGCTTCTCAGATAGCATGAGTTTTCAGTGTTGCATTGATTCAAATTCTCATTGAGAAAAAAAAAAAAAAAAAAAAACAAAAAAAACAACTCTTTCACAGAGTAACCAGTTCAGTTTAGTAATCTGAATGCAAATTTCTAAAAGACACAAAAGAAAGAGTTTTATCTAAATACAGCTAATTCTTATGAGTATAAGCAGATGACAGGTGTTTTGTTTACTTGAGTTACTGCTGTGTTTCTGGTCTGTTAAGCTATGTATTTCAGAAGAAAAAAAGAACGCATTTCTCTTTTTTCTTTGAAAAACTGAAATCAGTCTCTGACTCTATTTTCCTCAGAAAAAGATTGGTTTTACTCTTATTAATTACAGGGACTAAGAGGAAGGCAAATGTAAAAATAATTTCTTATCTAGGTACCATTATCTTAAGAGATGAAATCCTAGTTTTTGAAATCTAACAGCTGTTAAAAGGTGTCTTTAAAAAGGTAGCATTGCACGTACAAACTTGATTCAACAACTAGAGACACCCCGACTTATTAACCAATCTGAATGATCTCGTTTCAGTTTTGATATTTGTTTTCTAAATACTAAATGTAATTATACCTAACCAATTTCTCAGTAACTGAGATGTCATTCTTTGACTGAAGAAAATGAAATAAAAAAAAAAAAATCTAGAACACGTAATCCCCTACCCAAAATACAGTTCATGTCAAAAAACTTCAAGTTTTGCTCCTGTCCAAAAAGAAAATTCCACCTGTATGAAGTCTGAATGCTTCCAGCTGATCTGGGATGCTTCACCCACAGGAGTACATCTCTTTTTTGGTGCTGGAGCCAATTGCATGTGAGAAGCCCCAGCAGATGGGTTCAGTTAAATTAACTGGTCAAGTCCACTCTGTTTTCTGGCCGTGCTGCAGAAGACAAAAAGAAGACAAAAAGTGGAGCTTTTCATCTTTGTGCTAAGTATCACTCTGAAGCAAATTTGTACAGTTGAGTTTTAAAATCCCTTATGAAAGAAATCTGTCAGACATTTAGACTCTAACCATTGTTTTCAACATTACTGATAACTGATGCACCTTGGAATGAATAAATTATACGTAAGTATTCATCACCAAGCCCTTCACAAGCATGTTTTGTACCAGCTCATGTGGTAAAACCTGCAGCTGAATGGCAGAATGGGATGGGGATTTTGTAGAAAGACAAAACGCTCAGTTTTGGAGCTTTGCACAGCATTTTCTCCTCCAGTCTTCTTTCTAGAAGTTTTGTATTCTGTCCTCCTCTGGCTTTGTATGCTTTTTGCTTCAGAAAATTTTACACTTCATTTAGATACGCCAATATTAATTTTTGATGCCAAAAAAAAAAGCAATTCTGCAAGAGAAAAGAAAATCAGCATTTTCTGAGGCAGTTGTATTAAGCCGTACATAGAACCATGCAAACAGTAATTGGAGCCTAACAACTTCAAGAACAAATATAGCCTTTAGAAATTCTGTGCCTATTGCATATTGTGTGGTAGTAAGGAAAAAA